>OW569324.1:18292089-19646996 GCA_937595015.1 Polyommatus icarus
AAAATTACAATGTATAACAAAATAAAGTATTACCCATACATAGTTCATCGCAAATGTTCATGATATTGGCGTATTTTCCATAGAAACATTGGAATTCAAAAGCAACTCTTTTAACGCTGCTACTTTCACAGTGAACTTTATATAACGGACACATACACATCCCAAAGTATTAATACTGAAGTAGATTTAAAATTCGGTAAAGTAGATTCAAAAGTTCTTAAAACAGCTCGCTTACTGCTGGAAAATAGGGAGAATCTTGTGCTTGGGTTTATTGCAATAGCTTTAATAAATAAATATATAATTGTAGAGTGTAGCCCCATGATGATCACTTATATCACCTGCAGGGCAATCGCGCTAAATTTATTCAACTGAACCGCAAGTGAAACTCGGACGTTGATCGACTTTTGGAACGATTCGGTATCGTGCTAACGTTTTGACAGCTAGTTGAGACGTTACTGAACCTCAGCCCGAGCGCAAACGCTGTCGAAACAAAAAGTTGATACAATGCTACTTCTACTCGCACGTTTCTGAAATGTTTCTTATTTTGGTGTGTTAAATTGACAAAAATCGATGGAAAAATATAACATAGGCTATAGGTTACTTATAATATAAGCTTATGTTTTGCTTCAAAGCTGTAAAATAACACTACGAACTATGTTTTGTTATTTGAGTTTGTTAAAAAGTGAATTGAATTTTGACATTGCTTCTTTACGTAAATATTTTCTGCGCCACAAAAAACTTTTGTCACAACTCACAAGTCACTATTCAACACTTATATTATGGCGTTTGTAAAATATAGTAAAACAATAAGTATTATGAATTCAACTACGTAAATTTGAAAACTCCAAATAATAATCATTCACATTATTGATCATAAGTCATAACTACCAAGTACCAAAACAACTTCACTCGTGTCATATTCATCCTTATTTATATAAACAATTTGTCAATTGAGTATTGACCAATTAACGCATCGGAAAAAAATTGTTCATATTTAAGCCAATCAAAATTAAATCGGAAGGGCGCTGATTGGTCCGTTGCAGTGTCTGTCTAAATGTCAAACGTTGCGCTTCGTTCGAGTTCCATCTAAGGTTGAGTTACGGTTGAAACGCTAGCACGATACTGAAATTTGCTCAGACGCAGCGGAACCGAACCGTAACTGAACCGCAACCAAAGTAGATGTGAACCTGAATTGGAACGTTTAAAAATAACGCGATTGCCTTGCTGGAATCAATATACCTAACACCCTCCACAAGTTCAAAAACGATAACTCTACTTGCAGTAAAGGTAACGTTTTTGTTTTCATTATAATAATAATAATATATTCATTATACTTATGCAGATCATATTCATATTTTCTTTGTCATTTTAAATTTTTAGGAATCTGTACCCAAAAGAGATATTCCGTCTGTCTGTCTCCAGGGTGTATATCAAGGAAACTTGGTAGCTAGAGAACTTAAATTTTCAAGAATATTTTATTATTTTTGTTGTCACCAATCACCATAAAAACAAAATATAGAAACAAAATATTTAAATGAATAATTAAGAGGTCTGAAATATTCAAAACAAAAATGCAATTTTTAGACCTTTTCTGCTCGACATTAATAATCACAACCGGTAGCGGGTAGGTGTTTGAAATATTTACGAAATGTGTATCTTATTAAATTTAAACTTTAATAATAATCTATACTAATATTAGAATAGTCTGTCTGTTACCTTTTCATGCCGAACCATTTTTTATAAAATTTGGTGAAGAACGGACGAAGGATACATTTTGGTCCGGAAAAAAATTACGGTTCCTGTACATTGCATTAAATTTTCGTGAGTAAAGAATTAATAATTGCATAAATGGCGGCTCTTTAGTTTCTACTTTTAAATGCCGTCGCGATTTTTATTCATAAAATATATTTTTTTGATAAAATCAAATAAGGTTTTAGGGTATTTCATTTCGATCACATTATTTTTTCTTAAATAATGTAGAATCCGTAGTTATTTCCTCCCGAGGTGCACCAAAATCATGTTGTAGGTATCTACAAAATATCTAGAGCTATCCATATGATAATATTATTTTTACGATTTCTTGTGCAGATTTTATTACTCCAGTGCTAAGATGTAATAATTCTTTCTATTGCTATGGATTGGACATAATTAGCATATATCATTTTACAATGTTTTGACATGTATACGTAAAAATCTGTGTTTTCTGACTAGCTGTAATGTTTACATTTTTTGACTTTCAAACCTACCAAAACCGTAAAAATGATCATTTGGTGAATATAAATTATCGAATAGCATCTTATTAGGTAGTCTCTCGCCAAATAATTTAGGTTACAAAGCAATATTGTAGTATTTGTAAACCAAAAATGTTGACTAGGTTCCGGAATAAAACCCAGTCTACTGACCACTGCCCAAGACGTCAAATTACGGCGCTATTTTGTACTGGTATTCCACTAGTATTAGATAAGTACGACGTAATTAAGTACATTACAAGAAATACGTATTCGACAATTCACTGGCAAATATTTCGAAACGAATCAACGGTATGGGACCACGGCAATTCTAGACGTAAAGAGCTGCCAGTATACTGGGATATATTTGTGAACATACTCTAGGTTTTCTATGATAGACAATCATCCTCTGACACACAGATTTGACTGATGTCATTTATTTATTTTCCATCAAGTGCCTGTGGATTTTTTGTACCAAATATTCATGATCAGGCGTAGCTCTCACATATCAACAGATTGTTCAAATTTGTAAACAAAGCGATTTATCTTTATACTTGGTATATTTGATCAAAAACGAAGCTGATGGGTGCCTCCGGAATCATGATTGAAACATTTTGGCGTAAAAATATTTATTCCTGTATTTGTTTTTGCTGAATTCTAAAAGAAATAAAATTTTGAAAGGATTATTTTTAATGCACATTTTTTTAGTGGTAAATGGATTTAAATCAAAATTTTAAGCTGACACTAACCTTGGTAAGGAACGTAACTGACTTACAAAAAATGTTTGAATGCTTATAATTACTTGTGGTCAAAGTTCTAGTGAAAATAAAAACACGAACTTTCACTAATCCTCGTTGTATGCGGCCTTAATGTTTATATTACTTAGATTTGGAAAAAGCAGCCCATTTTAAAATGCATATCACATCGACACGTTACTTTTGTTAACTGACCCTAAGCCGGCCCCTAGACGATCAATTGTATCGTGCAATATCACGCTTCAATTTTATTGAACAGTTTTGAGAATGAGATTGAAGGAGCGCGACTTTCAATATCAAACCTAGACGGTCAATAATATTACGCAATACGTGATATTGTGCAATAAAATTGCTCGTCTGGGGGCCCGCTCATATCTTGGGCTATTTGCATCACATGGGGTTCGGAATAGAGCTTTAAATTCACAAACTAGGCTCGAAAAAGATTCTAAACGGATATGTTGTCTAGGTCTTTTTACTGGTAGCCGACTTTGCGAACCGTTGTATCGTGTTTAGCTGAGCCGGCCTTGGTGTCGTTATTTTCACCTGCAGTGGTTTATGGCTTCAGAAAAACCTTTCCAAATTCCATTATCTTTAGTGAAGTGAAGCTTAGTAAAAATTTATTTGTAGGATACAATATTTATACCTTTTAATTGTTTACTCAGATACGCCTCCTACTGATCTTGGTTAAAATTGGGCCGATTTAAATAAATTGTGATACAGACATAGAAACTTGAGTAGATTAAGGGGATCACACGGTTTTTAGGCAAGCGGAGCCTCCAAAAACAGAAGTTTTTGGCGGCTCGTTCGGCTCGTGAAAAACGATGAATGACGGATACCTGATATTTGACACACGGTACGCAATAAATAATCTTCGCAAGTGGCAGCAAAATAAGACTTTCGATGACAACGGCTTAATATTTAACCAAATCATAAGCCGAAGGTGTAAAGTAGGCCTACCACGAAACAGTTTTGAGACTCAAACAATCGGACGAGAATGCCGCGTCCTACTCCAACAACGTCATTTCACGTTTGTTAGAGTAGGACGCGGCATTCTCGTCCGATTGTTTGAGTATCAAAACTGTTTCATGGTACAAGGCCAGGCCTTGTACCATGAAACTGTTTTGAGCAGGACGCGGCATTCTCGTCCGATTATTTGAGTCTCAAAACAATTTCGTGGTAGGCCTACTGTATACATTTTACGAGCAAGCCGGTTAGTAATTTAGCTGAGCCTCGTGTGGACTGTGGACACGCCCGCCGACCGCTAATGTCATAAGATAGCCGCTTAACGAGGCGCATTGCAGCGAGAAGCGACGCACTAACTAGCTGCATATACCTCGATGTTACAGGTACAATCTTATGGTGTGGCTTAATGCTCTATACTAGAAATTATAAATACAAGAGTTTGTATTTCTATCCCTCTGTCTGCCTCTCTTCATGCGTAAGCCTCTGAATTGATTGAGGCCGGTATAAATAATCAGTACTCGAGATCCATCTCGGTCTCAAGACACGGTTCAGGCTCTGCGATTGGTTGGCTGTCAAAATTTGGACCAATCACAGAGCCGAACCGCGTCTTGAGACCGAGATGCATCTTGAGTAGGTACTGACTATTTATACCGGACTTAGATCGGCTTTTAAGGGTCACAGGCCACAGCACACATATCAACTCGGAAAGGGATCGCCACCGTATCGCCTTTCGCCTAGCCGTATCAGTATCAGTAGCGCCTGTACTTCAACTCGGCTACGGCTATAGTCCGCGCGGAACTAGTTGGCCGCGCCTTAGGTAGGGACGGGGGTGAGGGGGCGGGTTGCGTGCTGCTCGCAATGCACATGAGAGAGAGAGAGAGTGACGACCAATCTCGCGATATCGTGAACAATAATATTATTTAATTAAGTATTGGAAAGAATAAATTAAAGACATTAGACAATTGATCAGTTTTAATATTCTAAACCCGCTATCCACAACCCGCGGCCCGCCGGGACTTTATTTGTGGCCCACGTGATGTTAAATAATTTTGAAATTCACGCCAACGGCAAAATAACGTAAAGTCTAAATATAATTAATAATATTATTAAATATAATATTAAATCTTTAATTTTGAAGAAAATATTTTTTAACCCTAAAAAAATTTTGTTGCGGCCCGCGGGCCGCGAGTCGCGACACCAAGACCAAAACATGTTTGTGGCCTACATGAAAAAAAGGTTGGGGACCACTGTTATCTAAACTATTGAAACCGGCTTTCCATTTTTTTAAAAACTTATGCACTTTAAATATTATTTCCTTGGATTGTCTTTTTATCGGCGGACTCATATTGCTATTGCAATCTCTTGTGCGAAGCGCCCCCGCCTCTCCGTCCCACCGCTCACATACCTCAGGCGCGGGCAACTAGATCCGCGCGGACTATAGGCGACGCCTCGCTTATGGCTCGAGGAAGGGGAAAGGGGCAAGGGCCCGTACCACGAAACGGTTTTGAGACTCAAACAATCGGACGAGAATATTGCGTCCCACTCTAACAAACGTGAAATGACGTTGTTAGAGCAGGAGGCGGCATTCTCGTCCGATTGTTTGAGTCTCAAAACCGTTTCGTGGTACAAGCCCAGGGTGGACGAAGCAACGTAAGCTTGAGTACACAGAGACGTAAGCACGGGGACGAAGAGCCGTAAGCGCGGGGACTGCTGTCCACGCGTCGCATCCCGGTCCGGAGCCTGTTCCGAGGCGAGGCAATTGAGTATTTCAACAAAAAAAATGTGATAAATGGAAAGATCATATTAAATAAGTTTTATAACAAAACAATTTTCTTTTATTGTTTTTCGCAATAATTCAAAAGTTATTTCAAAATTAAAATACCGAAGACACGCCGACAGCTCCCGCACTAACCTAGCACGTGTGACGTCACAATGATAATTTTCACCACAGAACACTAAAAACAGTAGAACTGACATACCACGTATTGTTTAACAAACGAATGTTTTGATTGGACGCGTACTTCTAAACTCAAATAAGCCTTCAATTTATTAAAACTGAAAACCAAAACACACCTTCAATACTTCAAATAGTTTGTTTTACAATAAACAAAACTGGCACTAACCACATTTCTCATTTCGAGTCATATGTTTGACTCTGTTCTATCATTTAGGCAACACTACGATTACATGTGCAGTAAGGCTAACCGTACACTGTCTTTTGTTCTGTGTTACACCAGACCATTCAAGCAACCGCAAATTTTATGAATATTGTACTATTCCCTGGTAAGGTCCATATTGGAGTACTGCTCATCGGTGTGGTCTCCAATTTATAACACTCACAAAGACCGTATAGAATCGATACAAAGGAGGTTTATCAGATCACTGTGTTCGAAATATGGTCTGAGACGCAAATTACCATATTACAGCCAGCGACTCACGCACTTCCACATGATAAAGCGCATCACACACGGTGAAGATAATATAATATTTTATCTTAAGATGCCCAAATATAAAATATTATAGTATCTTAAGCTATCACACACGGCTAAGATACGATAATATTAAAAATATGTTCATTTCCTTACGAGTCTGCGTTGGTGCCACACGTATTCCTTGTTAGAGTTCTATATACAGGGTGATTGACTGAGTGATAACTAATAACTAATACTGTCTTACTTCTTGATTTGTTAGACAGCTCCTCAGACGATGATTCTGAAATGTGAAATGCAGATTGCAGTAGCACATTCCAAAAGGAGAAACATTTGGATAGAGCCTCACATAAAAAAGAGAAAAACCTGCGGCGAATTTAACCTTTAGGGTCTACACAGACGGACTGCATTTCAACTGCAATCCAACTGCCAATTACAGTTTGAATGCAGTTGACACGACTGCAATAGAACTGCAAACCAAACACGCAGTCGGATTGCAGTTTAGTTGCTGTCGTTGTGCAGTCGTGTGAACTGTTTGGTTTTCAGTTCTATTGTAGTCGCATTGCAGTCGTGTCAACTGCATTCAAACTGCACTTGAACTGAAATTTACAGTTGGATTGCAGTTGAAATGCAGTCCGTCTGTGTAGACCCTTATCAATATCTGTCAAAGAAGAAGTTTCAGGAGTATTTTAGAAATTCAAGAGAAACATTCATTTCGATTCATGAGCTTTTTAAGCAATAATAATAATAAAGCAATAAATTATAAGTCAATTTTATTTAAAATTATCCGAAATGTTACTTTTTCCATCAAAATGTTACTTTTCGAATGAGAGTAGGTATGTAACTTTCTAACATACAGCACTGGCAACACTGCTTCTACTAGTGCGTCCGATCACCGATGAGCCCGCTGCTCGACACAAAAACACCCTGTACCTATTCATAAAGATATATTTCGCATCTTAAGATAACATATTAAGATACGAAATATATATTTCGTATCTTAAGATAAAATATTAAAGTACGAAATATATATTTTCATATCTTAAGATACAAAATATAAAATATAAATTAACTTCGTCGTGTGTGATGGTTCATAGGATTTGTATGGTGAGCGATATTCTAAAATATGCTCTAAGATAATATATATTTTATATTATCTTCACCGTCTGTGATGCGCTTAAGCCTTGAAACTAGAAGACTAATCAGTGATTTATGTACGTTACATAAAATAGTTAAAGGAAACTTTGATTCTGAATTGTTAAGACAATTACACTTTAAAATTCCTACTCGATCTGTACGCACTCCGAAAGTATTTGATGTTCCTTTTAATAATAACAATGTGTCTATGAATAGTCCAGTAATTAGAATGTGCAACCAATATAACACAATATGTCCTGAGGTAGATGTGTTTTTCAGTAACATTAATGGGTTTCGAAAAGATCTGTATAAATTATTTTCTAAACATTAACAGCTTTTGCTTGTCTTTTTTAGGGTTTTGTTTGTTCAACCTTGCTTCGATTTTTCCAAATTTTTTCTTGTGTTAAAAAGTGTTAGGTGGCATGTAGCAATAATTGTGTATGTAATAAATACACTACGCAGTGCAAAGACAGGGATTCCCTTGTGTTTGCAGTCTAGAATTCGAGATATTATAATATGATCGAATCAAACCATGAGGCAAATTCATGTATCACAGTGACATTTAATAAGAAGTTTCGTGTCTCGAGACTTAGACCATAATGCTACAAAATATTAAAATCTCGTTCTAAGGAATTTCACATTTGAGTGTAACTTTAAAAAAAATTGCACTTGTTGCATACAAAATGAAGGAGGTCGCTGTCGGCGCGCGGTGGGGCGGAAAATCCGTTTTCCACACTAACGACTATATGGCTTACGGGAAAACAAATACAATATGCGTAATATTTTATCTAAAATCCGCGCTGTACTTATTGTAATGACAGCACTGTTGCAGCCATCGGCATGCTCTCGAAATATTATTAGCAGATTTCATTGCATTTTCCATGCATATTCTTCGTTATGTGATCTGAGTATACTTATTGTAGTTAGTTTCTTTACTACCTCTCAAGGTGTATATGTCGTATGGCAATGAGGATATCAGGGATTACGCGAAATCTCTAGGGATATCACGAAATCCCGGAAGATGCCGAATATTCTTGTTTATTACGTCTTCTTACTAAAAATATCGAGAGAAATAAATAATACTGTTCACACTTCGCTAAAGCTGCTACATCGATAGCTAATGGACAAACAAACAGATATAAATATACGTAATTTTGCATAATTTATGATACCTATTTACCTATTAGCGTTTGAATAACAACTATTTACCTATTTAGCGTTCCAATTTACAACACAATACATGAATTGTTAAGCTGATTGAATTTCGCTTGTTCTCTTCTCACGATTCCAGTTTAAGAGCCATTTAAAGTCGATACAATCAAGACTTGATCACTAAAAACACGAACTTAAGATATGGTTCTAAGTAATGCTAATAAAAGATGGATATCTCATCGCTAAGGAGTCTGAGGGCCCTCGTTAACGGCTGATGATCTGTTCTCATTGAACGCAGCCAATTAGCAGCCGAGAGCTTAGATCGTATTGGGATAGTTACACAGGGAATGCTAAAATATAAAATTAAAAATAATAATAAAATATTTTTTTTTTTTTTTTTTTTCCTTTATTTATTTTAAGTCGCTTTTCAACAGCCAAGGTCATTAGCGACTACAATAATAATTACATTTATATACTATCATACATATTTAAATACTTAACAAAATTAATGGTCTGTATGTATCCTTTGTCACATAAACAATCCTTTATGTTATTTGGTAAATTACAAGCTAATTTAAGATCAACATGAGATTGACATTCTTCTAAAAGATGTAGCACGGTTAGATCCATTCTGCATTCACATTTTGGTTTATCAGTCTTTTTAATTAAGTGTACATGAGTCATATTTGTGTGACCAGGCTAAATGTGATTAAAGTTTTATCTTCACTGTCATGGGGTGCTGACAAAAATTGTTTAATTAATACTTATAAGGCACTTATTAGACAAAAATTAGATTACGGCGCTATTTTCTATGATTCCGCTAAACCTAGTAATCTAAAGTGTTTAGAAAGCATACAAAACACTGCCTTAAGATTAAGTATTGGTGCTTTTAAGACAAGTCCCGTTATGAGTATACTGGCAGAATCGGGGGAAATGCCACCTTCTTAATAAAATATTATGTGAAGCTGTATTCATAGAAAATTTATTGATGATTAGAGTATTTTATGTAAACTCAAAAAAAATCTTTTTACCACAGGTTAGAAACAGTACTTTTACGATATTTTGAAGGCTTAAAGATGATTCAATGGTTGAAAATATAGGTTTTTAAATGTTGTAAAGCAAGTCTATCAGTTTGATCGTATTTATCAAATGTATGCGTTCGGTATTAGGCATAAAGTTAATATACCTAGCGGAATAGAGAAACAAAGGCCTGAGCAAGCGAGATGCCACTATCAGTAACACCGCGTGGTAAAAAGAGACGTGTGATACATGACAGCAGCACTCTTTTTTTGACGTCCAGTCGGCACGTGCCGCACGTTGTCAATATAATCTCATAGAATTCATGTTCAATCATGCTTGTGTAAGTGTATACGTACACATATTTTTCACACAGATGAAAACCAATTTTGGTTACGTTTGACAGCTCGAGATTGTTGCTCTATTCCGATAGGTATATTAACTTTATGGTATTAGGCTCTGAATGGGCCAAGAGGTCTCACGGTTCTTGCTCTTTTCCAAACTCAAGATTATCTAGTATCTAATCTATTATAACAATTGTATCTTTAGACGGTGGTAAAAAAATATCTTAGCTTTTGCTGTACAACACGACTAATTCTGCAACAAGAGCGTGACTTATGTTCGTTACCTCCGAACGTACATTAGCGCGAATTACTTCTGCCGTTTTGTTTTTATCACATAAAGAATTCACCACACTGCTCATAAATAATTTGATAACATTTTCAAACAAGAAACACACAAAGAAGAGAATTTATCTCAATATAATGATTTAAAACTCAGACCGAAAATGATACAATTTATTTGATTTGTGACATAAAAAATAATAGTACATTACGCACCTAGGGCAGGGAAATAAGAAACATGTGATCTGAGGGTTTCTTATTTACTGTCCGTGGTGCGCATACTATTTTTCTCCTCGACGGAGGCGGAAAACGGCAACATCGACAAGCGCAGCGAAAGTTGGCGTTTTCCGCCCGGAGGTGAGAAAAATTATTATCGCTATAAGATTAGCAAAGCTTTACCAACTCAACAAACAGAATACAATTAATGTAAACCTAATTTAAAATTAACAACAGCCTGCGTTACCCGGTGTAAACCACCCACAATTCATTTCCAAGTAAATTCATCAGACAATAATCAACACAGGTATAAATGGTATAATGTTCAATTATGAAGTTTACGGAATTAATTTACCTTGCCGACCCCTGTGGGCTCCTTCACTCCGAGGCGGCGCAGCAGCGCGGGCGGCGGGGGTGGGGGCGCGCGGTGGAGTAAGCCACTGAATCCGGTGGCGACCTCCTCTTCCCGTTTTCTGCGCTCCCGGTGCGGTGACCCGCCACTGCATTTTGTTGTCCTGCAAAGATTTAGGGTTTCAGCATTCGCAGACAGGTTATCTAGATGTCGCTATGTGTGTTCCTGTTTATTTATTATTCTTGTTGGGTATAGGCTACGAATAACAAAACTATGTTATTCGTAGGGAATATTGTGTAAAAATGTAAGAATCTGACTTTATCTTAGAACTATAAGAAGTTTCGTAGCTTAGAAATTCTCTGTTTATTGGAAAAGCCTGAATTTTAAAAGCTAAATATTTAATAGATAGAAGCATGCGATCGAAAAAGTTCATCTACGATTCTCCTCGTGGAGCTGCATGTAGATTGTAGAGAGCACAATGGGCGTTGATCGTTTAAAATCGATTGTGCTCGTCACAGACAGCTTAACAATCTTGGTGGCAATCATAGTTATCCATGGCCCAACGTGGCGAGGGACCTTAAAAAGCCGGAAATCCACCCCGTACAGTATAATATGTGAATATTAAAACTTCCTGCACCGAACCCCGGAGGAGTTTGTGATAAATAGTCCTTACGTGATGTCCCCGGTGGCCTTTTTTACATTTTTCAAAAATTCACACCGCGTCAATATTCGCGTAAAGGGCCCTGTACACTGATGGATAGGTTCTACGTGACTCCCGGCAACGGATCGTATTTTATTTTAATGTTCGCCGGAGATGGCGGCTTAAAATTGAAAATTCTCAGGGCATATTGGGAATCATTCGTGATCCTTCGGAATTTCATTTCAGTATGCAAATGTTCTTTTAGTTCTGTCACGTCTACGCGACGAAATCATCGGATGACTTGATGTGAATTTGATATTGATACATAATGGCGTGAAAAATAGATTTGCATGATTAGCGGCGCGCGGCGGTAAGTGGAAGTGTGGAAAAATTGCAAAATATAATTTCTACAATTTTGCTATGAAATTAAAAATGAAATTTTCGAAACAAAAGTTCTCAACAAAGAGAAACATCCTCTTATTATTTTCATTCCTTATACGACCGCAGCTGATACCAAACAGTTTCTTTTGTAATATTAAATAATATCAAGCAAAAACTTGGTATCACAAAAGATAAACCATATTATCCGGCTGCATTATTGGGCTTTCAGGGAGTTTATTCATTCATCAAATTATTTTATACTATTATTAGCCATTAATGGAGTATAAAAATAAACGGTATTTAAATAGCGTGATTCCCTTCGCGTGTGACTACCCCCAAGTTTATTGTATTTACGAGTATTAACATTCTTGGGGGAGTGTTTGGATACCTCTTGACTTGGCCCTTCGTGTCCCCACTAGTGGGCCCGTGGGCCGTTTAGATATGGACTGAAGGATTGCATATTGATTTGTTTGTGGAGTAACAAATGGGTAGAGCAGGACTCAGAAGCTTTTGGCGTCTAGTGTGTAAGTAGCTTTAGTCGCTTGTCTTGGGATTCGGCGCTCTTTTTTCGAATTCATTTATTATTGTTTGCATACTAAAATAAGATTTTACCACAAAAATAGCCTGGTAACTATAGTATCATAATATTTCAATGACCGATTTTTAAACAACTTTACCTTATTCGTTGCGTTTGTTATAAAAAAGTGTATTTACATAAAACGGTAAAAGTCTGTATAGTAGTAATGCTAACTTATATTAAACTTTTAGTAATATTTCACGCGCTAAGTCAACCACTCACAGTAATTTTCAAAAATTATTTGTTTTGAAATCGTAGAAATTACACGGTAACATTTGCTATAGCGTGTCCTTATCATATAATTCTGTTCTGAATAATAACTTACATAGGCTTTCAGGTCAAAATTATAAATTTCTGAGTTAATTTCTATGGTTTAGGAAATGGGAACATTAGTTACCACTGTAATGGTTATGAACTTTACTTGTCGTAATTTTCCCTAAACTCAGGCCTTATCTACAAAATGAATAAGTCCTGAGTGGAAACATGAATAGTACATTATTTATTTTAATTGGTAAAATTATTACGAACCTAAATAAATAGTTTTTAAACAACTTCCTACGTTAATGGAAATTCTAAAAATTCGAGGAAATCTTGACAGTATCTCTAAAAGGCAAAACAACATCTAAATATAACTTTCTTCAAATAACAGTAGTATTAGATGCAGCAAATATTGAATACAAAATTGAATTTCCATCGATATTAGAAGCAAAGATGAACCCACAAGGCGAAATTCCCTAAAATCCGAACACAAATATGCTGTAGATACAAATCTTGCGATTTCAAAGGATATACTTTATGCCCCTATGATGTCGTTGATTTTACGGGTCGGCTGTCGCGCTGAAAACAATCTGCGAAAGGCCGTCTCTTGACATTTGATAGAATACTTGGACCATGAATAAGCAAGCGCGGCCATTTTGTCGTTATTATTTTTCTAAGAAAACCAATGTCGGTCCCGGGAAATAGGGCTTGAGCGGTATGATTTCATTTGTTTCTTATTGATTTCTAATATCTTTCGTAGTGGGTTTTAATATTGGTTTCATATCAGAAACTTATTTGAGTTACATGGGATACATACAGCTCAAAAACTATTTCTACTGAAAATCGCTCTCATACCATCGTCTAAACATGGATCTATGAAAATTTCTTAAGGACACCCCCCGAGCAAACGACCTTGACCATGCATTTGACGCGTTGCCGAGATTGCACAAAAATCCTATTTTTTTACTTGTCTTAGTTGATCTAAAAAACGGGGAATATGTAGTTAACGAAATTGTCTATCTATTTTCGAGTCGTGTGTTTCAAATAAACGTAACTAACCGACTTCCAAAAAACGAGGAGTTTATATGTTCGGCTGTGGATATTTTTTTTTTATATTTTTTTTGTATGTTCAACGATTACTCCGCCGTTTGTGAACCGATTTTCGAAATTTTTATTTTGTTGTATTAGGTTTCACTCCAATTTGGTACCATGTTCACAAAAGTGGTGACCTGATGATGGGATCCATGAGTAATCGAGGGAACTCCTCGAAATTTATATGGAAACATATAATGGTGATTTTGGTTTCATGAGAAGCATCCTAAGCATATGCTACCAAAACGCAAGATTTTGCACCAAGGTATACTATGGTTCCGAAGATACTAAGAGAACTCCGGATTCCTTATAGATACAAGTTTGGGAGTTTAGGCGCTGTTTTAAGAACTGAAAGCATATGCTACTATGCAAATTACATTCATCATCATCATCATCATTATCATCATCATTATAATCATCATTACCAAGTCAGGGTCGCCAATGTCACCAAATTCAACCTTATCTCCAGAGCATAAGGCACACATTTGACATTACTTCTGAGAAGTTATAGTTGGTTCGATAATGTAACATTCTGTCTCACTTCGCCGAGATATTCTGGAAAACAACCTAATTTCAACCTTTTGCATTGCGTTTAGCGTTCATAGCACAATAACACTCTCTGCAGTCTCATTGCAATCTGCCAGGGCTGTCAAACGAGCGGCGCGGCGGCGCGGGCCGGGTAGGTACCTGCGTGTGCGACAAGTCGAGCGAGTGCCAGCCTATTGAAAGTTGGAACTAGTCCGGTGACCGGCTACTTAGCACGTCACGTCATGTATTCACTTTGATTTTTTTTAAATGTGTTGCTTAAAATTATCTGCTGGCTGCAGCTGATATAATATTTTGTAAGTGTGACTGTAATAAGATACGCAGAATAATATTATACAGGTGTATTATTCTACTTATAGTACGCGATGGTTTACTCTGGTAACTAAAAAGAGTGAAATTATTATTTTTAATAAAAAATTAAAACCGACTTCCAAGGTAAAAACAATAATAACATCCTTATAATATGAACTAAAAAGTATTAAATAATTATTCCTATCTAATAGTGCCTTTTTCCGAATTCCGCTAAAACTCATCATATTAGTCTTTTCGATCGAGACTCGAGTTTGTCGAGTGATTTTGACAATTATATTTATGTTGGTACAAAGTAAATGATTTAAACTTGGTGTTGCGGTTACTAAGTTGGCAATTTGATCATGGGATCTATGAGGTACGTAGGAAAAAACTTTTTTGAAAACTGCCTGAGTATAGTAGTTGTGATAGTTTCATACCTAAATCCTATATATCTACAACTGACAGCTTATATGTTTACCGGTAAATAACTAAAAAGAGTGAAATTATTATTTTTAAGGGCGTTCCGTCCGGAGATTCCGTAATTGACCGTATTTAAAACCTTATAAACTCATAATCTGAAAGCTACAAAGTTATAATAAAAATACAGCAATAATCTTCAGTATATCAACATTCCTTTTGTCGTTTTAAATTTTCTATTTTTGTTTCTTATACTCATGATATCAGCTTCCAAAGTAATACCAATTTGTTAAAATTCAAGCATACATTCAGCATCTCCTTAGGATTTACAAATTACTTTTTATTTGAAACTCACGCCAATAGATCGACAATATCATAAACTACATATTCGCCGTTTTAAAATTTTTTAGGACAATTTTGAACCAAGATAAGTAAAAATAATAGAGTCTTGGCGCGATCTCGGCAACGCGAACAATGTATGGCCAAGGTCGTTTGCTCGGGGGACGACCTTAACAAAAAATTAAAACCGACTTCCAAGGTAAAAATATTAAGTAATAATATGAACTAAAAAGTATTAAATAATTCTTACTCTTTAATAGTGCCTCTTTCAGAATTCGTCTAAATCTCAACTACTTCTGTACATACTATAGTCTTCATTATTTTGAAGTCGGTACCAGCTAATTTAATCGTGAGTTAATCAGTTAATGTCAAAATATTATGAAACTTTTGGGACTGGTACCGACTTCAAAGTAATGAAGACTATAGTATGTACAGAAGTAGTTGATATTTAGATGAATTCTGAAAGAGGCACTTTTAAAGAGTAAGATATACGCGAAGTTTTGTAACTAAAAAGAGTGAAATGATTATTATTTTTAACAAAAAATTAAAACCGACTTCCAAGGTAAATACAATAATAACATTAATATGAACTAAAAAGTATTAAATCATTTTTACTATCTAATAGTGCCTTTTTCCGAATTCGGCTAAAACTCAACTATTTCTGTACTCAATCTTCATAATTTTGAAGTCGGTGCCAGTTCCAAAAGTTTCAAATATTCTGTCAGAGGACTGAAGATTCAGCTATCTGGTACCGACTTCAAAATAATGAAGAAATTGAGTACAGAAATAGTTGAGGTTTAGCCGAATTTGGAAAAAGGCACTATTAGATAGTAAAAATTATTTAATACTTTTTAGTTCATATTAATGTTATTATTGTTTTTACCTTGGAAGTCGGTTTTTTTGTAAATACTAAGGAGATGCTGAAAGTATGCTTCAATTTTAATAAATTGGTATTACTTTGGAAGCTAATATCATGAGTATAATAAACAAAAATAGAAAATTTAAAACGGGGAAAGGAATGTTGATATACCTACTGAAGATTATTGCTGTATTTTTATTATATCTTTGTAGCTTTCAAATTATGAGTTTATAAGACACTAAATACGGTTAATTACGGAATCACCGTAGGGGAAGGGCCTTAAGTCAGGTTGAGGATTATATAGTATTTTTTCATTCAGATCATGATTACTTCCAGTTACACTACTACTCTTGCACCTTTCATTTCTGACTAGACCATTTTTTTGCAAGCGACCTCGTGGCAATCGTCCAGGGGCCAAACAATGTTAACTATAATCTACTCCAACCTTGCTTTACAATATTAAGCCCTATTGTGTTAACATACGGTCTGAATTGAAGTTTTCCGCTACACCGGCAACGTGGCAAATGCAGCATTGTTTGTGAAAATGACGGCAATAAATCTAAAGAAAGGCCTTTAACAAAACTGTCCAATGGCGTTCGAGCTTTTCAATACATGCTGTAATCCCGACTGCCGTGCTAGTTAAAGGGTTTAGTTAGTAAAGTTTCAGTCACTATTTTGGAAAAGTAGTCGAATCTCTACAGTACATGTACAATCATGTACTATAGAGATTCGACTACTTTTACTATTTTTTTAACTCATGGGCCGATGGCCGTAGTCTTGACTAAAATGGAATTGTAGAGTTTGTAAGAAGTCGTTTTAAAAATCAATAGGGTAATTAACCAACATCTATTTGAAGAACGTGCCCTCTTCTCAGGCAGTCAGATAAAAAAGAAATAGTATTATGACAAACAAACATCGTTATAAAAATTGATTAAGTACCCGTTTCTTTTGCTACGAAGTCGGGTAATAATCGTAAATTACGTTTGACCTTCACTGCTGAAAGGTAAATAATTCATATTTCATACCGGTGTTGTACGAATAAATAAAAAGTCATGTAAACCACCGTTAACGAGTACCGCTTCGCCGTGTACATGTGTTCTGACATGAAACTACATGATTTATGTGTCATATTGGCCGAAAGTATTTTGTGTCACGTCACAATATAAACTCTAGGCAATTTTCGTATTTGCAAGTTATGGAGTTATTTCAAATGTTAAACTAGTTCCCTTAAACTATTTTGTTACAATGTTGCTTCGTTCCTTATTTTATTTTATTTTTATTTTATTTATTAAGAAAACTTACAGCTCTATTTAACAGTACAACTTACTATGTAATGACTGCAAGCCATTAAATAGTTTTCACTAATACAATATCTAAAGTACTTATGAAATATATGAAAAATAATATCATGACCTTTAAGAAATGTAATTACTACTAATACTATTTTTCTAAGACTCTAAAAATAAATTTACTAAAAACCAGCCATCAATGGCACATATTATGTACCATTCATAGCTAGTTTCAGAAAACTAATGCTAATTGGAAATATTTAGTGTTAAAGTTAATAATTAATAATAGAGAGTCAGATATAAACTAAGACAATACATTATGTTTATTATGTTGCGACTTGCGACTTTCACCATGCAAGTCAAGTAAGTAGTAACATATTTTCATTACTGATTATTTTTATTAAATTACAATAATATTATTCTATTATCGTTAAGCATCAAAAAAAGATTTTGATATAGCCTGTCTGACATTACAAGTCTTTGCGGAGTAAATGTCAAATGTGGGGTTTTTATGAACAAACTCATTTAATCGTCCACATGCCCTGAAGATATATGAATTACGCCGATAATACGTGTTGAAAGTTGGTAAGTAGAGTGGAACAAAATTTCTGAAATATTTTGTAGGGATGTTAAAATGTAGTTTATTATGTAGATATTGGCAGTTGATGTTACCATAAATTATTTTTATTAGATAAGACATATCTGTAATATTTCTGCGAGTTGATAATGGTAAAACATGAAAATGTTTGCATCTGTCCTCATAAGTCGGTAAGTAGAAACCACTTTTGAATTGAAGGAACCTTAAAAACCGCTTTTGAATGGATTCAATTCTATTAATATATATGTCATATTTGGGGTTCCAAACCTCAGACGCATATTCTAGTGTACTCCGGACATAGGCACAATATAAGATCTTGAATACTTTTAGAGCCGAGAAGTTTTTACTCATTCTAATGATAAAACCGAGAGCCTTCGACGCCTTATTAACTATGAGATCGATATGTTTATCAAATAATAATTTTTAATCGACTAGGACTCTCAGGTCTCTCATGTTTAATGTTCTTTTAAGCGCAGTACCCCTAATGTTGTAGGAAAAATTAAGTAATTTAATATTTCACGAGGAAGTCAAGGCATAACATTTCGAAATGTTGAGTTCTAGCTTATTAGCTAGAGAGTATTCATAAAATCGATTAAGATCTTCTTGAAGTAGTTGACAATCAGTAATTAAACGAATATTTTTGAATTTTTTTTTATCATCCGCGTACAATTGGAGTGCTTAAAACAGAACGCTATGTCATTGAGGAAGATCGCAAACAAGAGAGGACCAAGGAGTGAGCCTTGGGGGACAACAGAGGGAACAATAGTGCAATAAGATAAAAAACCGTTTATAGCAACAGCTTGCGAACGATTAGCGATATAAGATGAAAACCACCGAAGTAAATTGCCATGAATTCCTGCATTATATAATTTTTTAAGTAAAATAGAGTGGTCTATACGATCAAATGCTTTACTAAAGTCAGTGTAAATCATGTCGACTTGTTCCCACATATCCATAAATGAAGAAGTATAGTCAATTGCGGTTAGAAGATTAGAAACAGTTGAGCGCCCTTTCAAAAATCCGTGTTGTTCGGGAATGAACCATCCGCGTAACGACGAGTACAGTTGTCGGTGCACGATTCCTTCAAAAATCTTAGAGAAGACACACAGTTTTGCGATGGGTCTATAGTTCTTAACTGAGGCTTTATCTCCGCCTTTATGTACTGGCGTATTATAGGCGGCCTTCCAAATATGGGGCACATATCCTTCTTCTAAAGATCTCCTGTAAAGGATGCAGAGTGGATCAACTAAACTCTTTGCACATTTTAATATAAGTACTGGATGCAAATTGTCAGGACCTGCTTCTTTATTAGGGTTGACAGACTTGAGTGCCTTATGCACTTCTACAGCATCAATGTTAATGTTTCCTATATTAATATTATTTATATTTATATTGGCCGTATCATAGGCGACACTTGGACTAGTAGTAGGGTGTAGAAAGTTTGATTGGAAATAAATGTTAACACCTTTGCTGCGGGACTAAAAGAGACGGTTTTTTATACGGTGCGTTAACGGGCCGATGAGCCTTATAATTAAACTCTCCGCCGCTGCGGTATAGCCTATAGGGCTTATTGACCTAGAAAGGTATCTACCAATATAAATGACTGTTACTATGTGAAAAATTTGGAAATCCATCAATCAATATCGATCGTAGAAGAGTTAGTGTTCATGGTGCTGGCTTCGCCCTGGATTCCTACTATTTACTTGAGAGATACATGCAAAAATATATATAAGGTCTTGTAACCTGATACCGCACTGAATTGTAGGTTTATTTAAGGGAGTTTTAGTGATGGGAAATAAGATATCGACATATTATTTTTAACATCATTTATTGAAAAAACGAAAATATCTAAGGATTTTGCTGCGACTAATTTTTTTTTGTAATTTTTCAAATAATCTATATTAGAACGTTCACTTTCACGATTTCTTCCTTGCTGAAACGATTATTCAAGCATTTTCCTACATTGTTTATTTGGCCGAGGTATTATTATTAATGATTTAAGACCAATAAAATATCTCAAAATGTAAACAAACGACTGTGTAAATGCACTATCGTACCGCTCCCGCCAATTACGTCACAACACTAATATGAAGTAAACAATTCAATTACCTATACCAGTGCGGGAAGGGGTGAATCGACCTTGTGATCTATGACGGGTGTTTTGGCCCGTTACCCGCAAGGAATGGAAAAAAATATCAATCAGTGCGTTATCAGGTCGAAAGACCTTAGCATGATTTTAATGCTTTATCAAGTAGGTACCTTAAAGTCCTAAACTCAAACCTATACTTGTCTCCTTTTAACATACAAAAATACTCATTATACAGTCCCCGCACCAGGGGAAGTTCACCGTTTCTCGCCTCCGCACAGAGCTCGCGTACATGCATCGGGCGTTTAAGCCTTATAACGCAGCGAACGTGTTAAATAAGTTACAGACTTCAATACCATTTGTTGCAGAAATGTCGTCAAATTTCATTGTAGAAGGGTAAACATTAAGCGATTTCTTATTAGCTTTAATAAAAGTCCAAAAAGATTTTGGATTATAGATTATGTTTTTCTCCGTGGTGGTCAAATAAGATTCATAGCGTTGGTGTTCTAAGATTTTGACTCTTTTCCTTAGTATAGAAAAAGTAGAGTAATCACTGATATTGCCATACTTTTTATATTTTCGATGGTACTTATTCTATATTCTTTTAATTTTTTTTAATGACGAATCGTACCAGGGGGGAAACGTACTGGTGGATACGAGCCTATGGGCAATGTGCGTATCAATGAAGGTGGTCTGTGCGCAATTGAGAATGATCTTTGAGTCCAGCAAATATTCACCTTGTGAGCTCCAGCTCCAGTTCAATAAAGGGAGATTAAAGTCTCCTGTAACAAGAAATCGATCATCCGGATGCTCAATAATAATATCAAATAATTTATTTGAGAAATTTTCAAGTTGAACATTAGCGATATTACCGTCATTTTGTCTGCAAAGACATTTAAATTTAATAATAAATAAATTTATTAAATTTAAATAAATGTAATAAAATTTAATTAAAATTCGATTACTATGGGCACCTCCATGTAAAATTACCGAAAAACAAGACAACATTGATCTTAAAGTCTTCAGAAACATCACAAGTAGGTAGGAGTACCTAGTTAGATAGTAATTAATAATCATAAAAACTAATGTAACAATATCTATCCATACCTGACTGAATGTAAGCAAGCAAGGGAGAAAGACGTACACAAAAAGTAAGAGTAGCAAATTCTTTACTCTATTATAACGCAAATTTCGAAGGTACGATATTAATAATATCGGAAGTAATAAAAGAAACGAAGGATCCCCTACCATGTAAGTCGAGAGCCAAACAACATGGGATATTAATAAAGAGGTGGGCTTTGTAAAACTCTTCATTAGAGATCATACCATTGTTGTGGCGGTTCTTTTTGTTGGCGGATAGCCGCTTTTTGTGGCCTCGTCTAAGTCACAAGCAACGTGTGCTTTTGTTTCCGGGAGATGGATACGTATTCGGTTACATTTTTATCATATTTCCCTTTGAGGTTTAGGTTTTCTAAATATTATATTGAAATTAGGCGAGGTAAATCACAACATAGTTAAAAACAACGTCGTTTTCTGGTTCCTGAAACATAAAACATGTACATTGCTTATTTAAACTGCTCAAAGGATTTTAATGCGGTTTGTTCTAAGGATTTTAATTCGGTTTGTTCTAAAAGATAGAGTCAAGGGACATATTTTCTTTATGCAATACGAATACATGCATAGTTTACTGGATCATCCTAGTATAAAAAGTAAATAACCAAAAAATATATTATTTAAGTTCATTTACTTTGCTCCACTGTAGCTACATAATAATAAAAGTAATATGGCGAAACCCAAGTTTTCTCTACATGTAATATCAAAAACCCTTGGCCGCAAACGTAATATTAACGCCAAAAAACTATTAAAACAATCGCCATGTTCTTAACAACTAGCCCAAGCGTCGTTATCCCCTAAACACCAGATGGACGCATAATATGGCGCTTTGTTGGCCATGGAAGTTTCTAGAGGCCCGATTTTGTAGCGTGTTCAGTATTTGAAGCTCACAATAGACGGTTTTTACACATACTTTAACGTAAATTACACAGGTACTAAATTGCGGCTTCGGTAACCATCGTTTTCTGTGAAAATCGCGGACTATTGAAAATGAAGGTTCTTAAAAGATAGAAACATCAAACAGGTAAAAGGCCTGCCGCTTGAGGTTCAAAAATCTTATTAGATACTACGACGACAATAATTATGGAGAACTTAGACGATACAGGTATAATGTATTACACTAGACGTAGACAATTTTATCTTTTTACTTTCGCATTTTTGCACTATGCATAACTGAAACACTACATATTTCAGAAGACATTTGCATAAGACTAGAGTGCTAACGGAATAAAATAGTGAAAGAATAAGTAAAAATTATGCTCTTCTCACCACATACGCTGTATGCTCGAGACCTAATCCCTTTTTATGAGGAGCCCAACGCCAGATGGAGGCGGCATACACAGGAAAAGTTTCGTTAAGCGTGTACCAGATTTATGCAGACATGTATGAACCTAAAACTAAGACGTGCATGTCGCACGGAATGTTAGGACGTTTACGAAAAGTCTTCATATTTTTTGGAGTTGGATATTGAAATGAAAAGGGTTAAAGACTATTATTATATTTGATTTTGACAAGCTGGCGTAAATCTATGCTAATATTCCGTGTCTGTCTGTCTGCTTGGATAAGTCTGATTCTGGTGAAATTTAGCATTGATACACTCTGAGTCCCGGAAATGAAATAGCATTATTGTAAAAAAATGTAGAGTTCCTGCGCGATAAACGAATTGCTTCGCAACAAAGTTGACGGTAAGGTGCCTACCACACGTGCATGCTTGACCACAGTTTTGCTGGCGCATGCTTCTTGCATGAAAAGACGAAAGACTGACTTATCTACTACACGGGCCACGGCACAGTTATTCATGCGCAAGCCACATTCTTGACGAGATCGTCGGCATATAAACGACTTGGCTTGAACACTAAACGTCCAACCACACGCGCAGACAAGTTTGTACACGAAGGCTTGCGCATGCCAGAATTTCAAACACGTTTAAAAACCGTCAAGCCAAACTTGCGCATGTAACTACCGTTTTACCAACTACACGCACAATGTTCAGTGTACAAGCCAGCATGCGCAAGCGAAACTGTGGTTAAGGATGCACGTATGATAGGCGCCTAATACGCACATGCCACAGCCAAAATGTAGAGGAAATAACGAAAAGCCAATTCAATTTAACGGAAGGTGATATGTTACGTACTTAAATATTTTTAGTCTAAGCGCCATAAATTCAGCCAGCACATGTGCCGTATAAACTACGGGCTCGAGCAGTTACTTGGAAACTAAGCCGTAAAACACGTGGAGATATGGTGTGACGCCCTAACGCGCCCTGGCACCCTGTCCTGCCGCCCTGGAACGCCTTTATAAATGTCATCACTCCAAACTTTATATGACACAAAATAAGTACGGTAGAGAGGTAAAAAGTTTTGCAATTTAAGATAATGCGAGTGTAAGGATTTTTGAAGTTTTTACATTTTTAACATTAGAAATATTCTAATCTACTTACATTTTTTAGCTTAAAATATTATGGACCTTTTAAAACGTAACTTACAGTCACTAAAATAAATTGGAAATACCGATAGTCTTGATTTGATATCGCATGAAATCGTAGCCTTTCTTTTCGAATTTCGTCACAAAACATCTAAACAGATAAAAAGTCTTGAAGACAAATCACGAAATTATTTCCTCGTGATAACAACACTTAACAACCTCCGCTCATATCCGGCTGACGGATGCGATATGGAGACGTCGCGAAAAAATATGGCGTTACAGGAAACGAATACAAATACGAAATAAAAATAAATGTTAGGTGGAAATTCGGAGCGCGGAAATGAGAAAAACCATACGCTACCCCCACGAGGGGCAGACTTTAATACTACGCTCTGTGAAAAACAATAGAATTAAATATATGAAAATTTATAGATGCCGATTCAATGTTAGGATTTTCTTATGAAATATATGTCACAGCGAAACGCCCACTTTTGTGCACGAAATGAATGCAAGCGTTATTACAGCGTACGCGAAATATTACGAGGACTACATTAAAGGACAATAGCACAATCGGGGCACATTTTGTCCTGCTTTTGAAATTAAGTTTTTGTGTAGAATTACAAAGGGTAAATTACATAATTAACTTACTTTAGTACTCTTTAGCACTTTTCCTTGATTGATAATAATGACTCGTTTTACAGTTTTTCATTTTATACATTTTTAAATTTCGAGACCGAGAACTTAGGATAGAAAAGTATAGAGGAATAAAAATGCTGGAAAAATCCAAAGCATTGAAACGTCTATCATTTTGATATGAAACTATTCCTATTTACGGTGTCTGCTTTGCATAGCTGATGAGTACAATACTAAGCTCATGTTGATATTTACTTGCCAGCCTGTATAACTATAACTCGTGTGCCGTATTTGCGTAGAGGGGAGATTTAGTAAACAGATCGAGTACTCGTTATCTAATGCATTTATAATTCCATATTTATATTCTTCGCAGATAGCTTTTTCTTTTTTGGAGAAAACGTTTTTGTATTTATAGCTGTTCCTTCGTATGTATTGTTTAATGTGTATTATACAAACACATATTATAGCTTTCTCTTGTAGATTTTATGTATTAACTTGTTTATCTGCAATTAGCTGTATTATGTGTAATATGGTCTGCTAAATGTAATGTGGTTTGAAATGCGGTTAATTTGTCAAAGTGATTAGTTATTATGTTGAACTAATGTATCGCAGGCTTAACAATTTGACGAACAATAATAAACAGATTGTTATATTAGTTAGTAGACAGACGAAACAAGAGGAAATTTATGAACAACAAAAGGGCTAGCGGGCGCGGTAGAAACAATAGTCTTGCTCAACACCAAACTTGCCGTCATGTTTCAAAAACTTTGACAGCCAAAATCTTGCTGAAGATTGCAAATAAATTTTGTAAAGTGCAGATATCTATTAAAAAGCTTTAGTTTAGAAGTTCCATTTTTAACTGGGTGGGTAATTTTTAACTTCGTTGTACAGATTTTCGTATAGGTATTGCGCGGGAACCGTACATAAAAATTAAAAGTATCCTTTCCCAAACTATCTCCATACCAAACATCAAAATCGGATCATCTGTTTAAGCGTGAAAAGGTAACAGACAGACGTGCGTATAAATTATTTTACATAATTATGTATGAATTCAAACGTAAAAACCCTTTTCCTGCAATTCTATAAAACGGCCAAATAGTTTGGGTTAATGTAAATCAATTTATCAGAGTAATATTTAAATGAAATACTAAACTAATATCGGTTATGTTGAATGAATGTGAGGTAATTTCGTTAATGTTATACTGTGATTACACTTTAATTAGAAATAATAGGGAACGTATATTAATTACCGCCAAATTGAATGATCTATTGTACGAAATCGGTAGGTACGTGAACAATAAACATGTACAGAAGATCAATTTTAATTTTGATAGTGATATTACCGCGTGACAGACGTATTGTTTTTTCCAAGTTCACTCATTAATTTTTATTATTCGTAGCTTATTTACAAATACATAGTTATTATTATACATGTAGGTATATTAAAACGTGTTGATAAAAAAAAAAAAATTCTTTAAACCAAGTTATAACAAAATAGTTGTATTTTTGTCGGTTGCAAAAAATATCTATTTTGTTAGATTAGTAATAATAATCGCTTAAATTCCTGCCTACCTCCTGTAGTTTTACACAGGATAATAACAACTAGGTACAGGATAGTATAATAATTATTATTATCTTTGCAAAATTAAATCTCGATGTGTAGAAAGTTATAAACTAGAAAGTAGTTGTTGTGTGTTGATATTTAAAATGTAAATCAATATGTATAAAAATGGATTTTCAATTGTGTTAGTAACGCTATAACTCGATAACGGCTGAACAGATTTGGCTAATGTTGGTCTTAAAACAATCCAGCAGGGCTAAAATGGTCACATTTAGCAATTCCTCTCAATCAATTCAGCAAATGAATTGTCAAAAGTGTAAAACTGACAAATGTCAAATCAGTACAAAAATACAGAAATGAATTGCAAGCAGAGTTGCAGTTTGCGATTTTAGAAAAATGAATCATAATATGATTCATATCATGATTCTTCAAAGCGACCATTTTAGCCCCGCAGGTAAGGTTCTTAATTAAGTGAGACGAAGTTCTCCGGGACAGCTAGTAAATGGATGTTTCTACGTACTCTTTTATCAAAATATTATGTGAAAGTTAATTTAATTTATTTCAATGAACGAACATTTGCATAATTTTGTTAGTAAACTAAATATTTGAGTTATCAATATAAATATTGTGTCGTGTTAATGAATTAAATATGTACCACGATTGCATAAATTTATAAAATTATTTTATTTGCGTATGTTAATATCGCAAATAAAAATATATTGTATCCTATAATATGCAATGTTTTGTCTGATTGCCATTTAAGTCTAACCAAACGTTCCGCGCGTCTTCGCCCGCGTAAATTAGATATTTCTCAGACAAATTAGTCCACAATTATAGCCTATGATCCTTCACGCGGTCTTCTTCTAATCTGTGCCAAGTAACTGAAAAATTGCTCCAGTAGTTCGTGAGATAAGCCCTTTCAAACAATTTCCCCCGTTTTTTCCACATTTTCCTCTATTTCTTCGTTCTTATTAGTCTTAGCGTGATAAAATATAGTATATAACCTTCCTCTATAAATGGACTACCTAACCCTAATTTTTTTTTCAAATCGAACAAGTAGTTCCTGAGATTAGCGCGTTCAAATAAGCCCTTTCAAATAATTTTCCCCCGTTTTTTCAACATTTTCCTCTGTTTCTTCGCTTCTAAAAGTCACAGCGTGATGTTATATAGACTACAGCCTTCGATAAATGGGCTATCTAACACTGAAAGAATTTTTCAAATCGGACCAGTAGTTCTTGAGATTAGCGCGTTCAAACAAACAAACAAACTCTTCAGAATTATAATATTAGTATAGATAATAATGAGGTTAAGATATTTTATCTTACGACCAAACATCAGCGAGTATAAACCTAAACAAGTTTTAATAAAACAGCCAATAGCCACTTTTTCAAAGAAACTGAAACTTTCGGCACTCAAAACGTTTTAAAACCGTTATTTTCATGCACATACTTATTTAAAGTATAGAACTTTTTAGCTCTTTCTCTATGCATTGTGAACCGAAACCGCGCCCGAAGTAATCGCGACGATTGCTATTTCCCATAGACTGGGGAATTTTATTTCTATGTAAATTTACATAATGATATTTTTGTCGCGCAAGTTGTGGCAAGATTTACTGCGGCGAGTCTCACGGGAAGGCCCGGGATGAAACAACGATAAGCGACAAAACCTAGAGGAATCAAAGGAACTTTCGAGATTTTTATCATCACATTATTCTCGGTGAATCATTATGGGATTTGCACGGAATATCGTGTCTGATTATTCATGTGTTCATTTCGATTTTGTTTGCTCTATGCGCGTAGTGAAAATGTTATTTGCGGTTGCATTATATACTATGCATAATATGGTATTGTTTTAAGTTTATTATCTTCTGCCATATTGATATTAAAAATGTGAAAAGTGAGCTTAAACCGCTGAACCGATTATAATGGGCGTATTCAGTGATACACTTTGTGAAAGGGCATAGTGCAGATTTTTTTTTAGAAAACACTACCTCATTCTTGTACCAAGATATACTCCTACTAACTGGACCAAAGCAACGAAAAGAAAAATCTACGTCTTCAACCAGGTAAGACTTTACAAAATGTCTCTAGTCTAAGTGCTTCCAAAACTATCCAAAAGGTAATTTTTCAGCAATTTCGCGTTATGAATGCTAGCATTTTCAACAAAATGTAGTATGATGCGATCTCGATGATGTAGCATAACTTACATCTGCTGAAAGCGGGTCGGAAGCGGTCGTATATCGTGTTGTGCTCCACTGCTCGGTCGCGATTTACTGTTCCAATCGACTTCTAAATATGCTACGTCTTATAAACCGGGGGAGCGGTTTATGGGACTCGAATACTGCTTTACTTAAACATGTATCTCAAATAGCTTTTTAAAGCGACGTTTCAAAGGGGATAGTAGGTGAATGGACGATTGGATTGTAGTAGACCGTATTTTCTTTGACGAAATGTGCCGAATGGATGGTCTTAATTAATATGTTTTCTTCCACCTTCCATGACATTTAGGTTTAGTTTCTTACTATAGCATGACTAACTTTGTCGTGAATATAAAGTAGCTTCACGAAAAAACTTGGTACAATTATTATTTTTGTGGTAAATTTCAAGTACTTACCAAGGTTGTGGTTGTTCGTAGTGCAAATTGCAACGCTTGTAGACTACATAATATTAATTTGATGTTGATCTCCGCGACTTATTTTTTTAGTTTTCTTCTTTGCTAGTTCAGTCTCAAAGGTTATCAAGCTAGCAGCTAAGTACATAGGGCTCAGAAAGTTCATCAGGGTAAGGGTTTGAACGTATCACCCTGGGCAGACGATACATTTGCATTCCCATTACAGTTGCATGTTTGTCGCCCGCACGCTACAATGTTTGACAAATACTTTGCGACGTGTTGCACTGCACAAAGATGCTATTACGTAACAATAGATATCAATACATTATTGTTATGGTTAAGCCTAGTTTTAGCACATATTTAAATGATAAGATAAAGCAATTTTTGGATACCCGCTAAGAACGTTTTTATGAAATTTCACCCTTGTGGGGGGGTCAAACGCGGGTTGAAAATTTTATATTTGTATTGAAGCCACGCACATCCGATGTTCACTAAAATAGTTTTAGGAATTAAAAGCAAAATATCTAGTAACGTTAAGCTTCGGGAGATTTCTTACATATTTGAGGTTTTTTAACACCTCCATCGTGGCAGACACAATTATAGATTTTCAATTGTTATGACTAGACATCGGATTATATGCATTTGCATACTTGCATATGCAAATGCATATAATGGCCCTTTTTAGGCCTTAGTGCATATTTCGGCAATTTTTCTTTGATAGTGCATATTTCGGTAGTTTTATGCCCTCGCAGTCTCCAAACTATAGCTATCATGATTCATGACACAAAACAGATGTAGGATGTATTAAAAACACTAATTCAAATATTTGTCTCCATCCCCATTAAAAGGATGCAATACACCCGATAGGTACAATATCTTTCTAGAAACAACATTTTTCTTTCTAGTTGGCAACATTAGTAAAAAATTGGAATAAAGTAGTTACCGATTTCTTAAGCTTCCATGGGCATTATGATTGCAAATAATTATTGTTGGTAGAAAATAATTATTGGTTCTGTATAAAAAAATTAAATCCTGGATTTGATGAAATTATAAAATTGACGCTTTTATTAACGGCCGGCATACGTGAAAACTCGTCAAAAAAATAAAAAAATATATTTCGACCATTTTATCGTGCATGCTTGCATGCATATTTCGGCACTTTGATCGTGCATACGAGTATAATCCGATGTCTAGTTATGACTTATATGAGTTTATGACGCTTGTGGATTGATGGGTTAATAGAAGTTCTAGGTTTTAAGAACTATCTAGCGTTGTCGATTAGTCAATAGGTTCTTAGTCAATCAAAGGTGCTAAAAATAAACTGTTGAAAAACCTCGAAAGTCGGGAATAATTAGATTGCTATCGCTTGCTATTGTCACGTAATACTCTACCGGTATCGATGTAATTAATTTACAGTTTTTCGAATTGCAACTTTTTGTTCTGTAACATGAAACTCACATTTGCAATTAATTCACTAAGCGTTCGCTTTTTGTTATTTATGTCCGTTCATTAGAGACCATTCAGGAGCAAATAGAATTCATTTATCAGTGCTAATAAATATTGATTCATTTTGCTGAAAGCATGTGTTTTGTACAGAATAAAATTATTGAAGTTAAATCGAAGATCGGAGACGGAGACTTAAGGAGCTAAATTACAGTACTCCCTCATTTTTTAAGAAATAAGTCAGTTTTCGACTGATAACTAATTGAAGTTAGTCCTGTCAGCAACATGCTTAATTAAAGTTTGTTGATGTTTTATTATAGTAAATTTCTGTAACCTGTTCTATTTTTCATACTTAATCAGGGCATATTTTTATTTACATAGTTACGCAGTAAATGTGTATTATGTAGATACGCACAACCACAATTTAATTTATTAATTTAAAGAATTTCAGGTTAAGATTAGCCGACAAATGTCGCTAGCTCGGCCGGTTTAAGGTGATTATCCTATAACTTTATCAAGATTAACGGTGCCCTATTCTTAGCCCTTATAAATGGCTTTGGCCAGAGATTTATTTCTTTTTGTTCTGTTTTTTGTCTGTGTACAAATTTACCTACGTAAACATAAAAAATCGGCCAAGAGCGAGTTAGACTCATGCTAGAAAAGTTCCGTCCCATTATAGGAAAATTTCAGAAGTATAGCTATAGCGGTTCTTGAGATGTATCTCAAGAACCGCTATAGCTATACAGACTGGAATAAGGAGACAGACAGAAATCGAAGTTTCAGTAAAAAGGGTTCCGTTTTTACCCTTTGGGTACGTAACCCTAATAAAAAATAAAGATGAAAATGTTTCACTCCAACAAAAGAGTGAGTAAAACATATCTTCGCCAATTTCTGCGATAGTACATATTTATTTGTATCGAAGAAATCGGTTCATAAATGCCGTGGCCGGACCTATGTAACGTTACGCCTAGAATAGCCGACAGATCAGACTTGAGAGCCTGACCAAATTATGTAAGTCTGCCATAAATGGATGATTTGAAGATGGAAATGGTAGTGTATAAAACATTTTTATCTCCATAATCGCCATAGCCCTAAAAGTAGATACATACCACTCAAAAAGTTTTCCATCATAGTATGCTTTAGTCTGTGACGGGGTCAGAAAGGGCTTGGATAAGGGTCTTCCAATCTGGCGCTTTACATTCCAAAAATAACACGAGGAACCTCAAACTAACGTTTTAAATATTTGTGATTTTTAAGTTTATCGAAGGTAATCTATAAGCTTTATGGAGGTTTATTAAGGCCCTCTTATACGGGGAAGCCGATTGAATGCAATCTAATTGACGCAGGCCGACCCGACCGATTCGTTATACTGCATTGCCTTGTGTATCCACGAGTGCGCACATACTCGTCTTTACTAATATGTAGTAATAAATATCCCACCAAATAACATTGAATGTAAAAGGAGCCAAGTAAAAGATTGCAAAGAAATGCAATACTTCTGTCGTAAAAAGTTTTCAGATCACATTCAAGCCAAGCCTTCAACTTATTTTGTAATTGAAATCAACATTCAGTGAATGTATCAATAGTTTTCTTTATTTTAAAATTATAATAGTGGCTCGGCAATGAGCACATAATTATTAAGAAACAAATATAAAACTGCATATTTGGAGGAGTTCATACTTACACAGACGGCAAGCGTAAAGTGTTTTTTTAGTTTATCGTAACGACGCATCTGGTCGATGCAAGTACCCATATAAATCCAATTAGTCGCTGATTATTTCTCTAGTGCTCATAGCTAGCTATGCAATATTTTGCTTGGCTCCTTTTACATTCAATGTTTCGGTGGGATTTCATTTCTTTTTTCCAGGTTTTTTCTTTTCACGTTAGGTCACGTTAAAACTATTCTACCATATTAACAAAGTCTTAAGACTTCGCTGTCTGTCTGTCACCAGGCTGGATCTCGAGAACCGCAATAGCTAGATAGTTGAATTTTTCACAAATTATGTATTTTTGTTGTCGCTATAAAATAGAATAGTCCTATTAAAATAAAATAATTAAGGCATGGCGGGTCTCGTACAACAAACACGATTTTTTTGCTTTTTTTGCTCTATCTTCATAATGATAACAGTAAGGTTTTTGGAAATTTCAGAAAATACTCAATTGTATTTAAACTTTAATAATAAATAATAAACATTAAATAAACCTTCTATTTAAAGGGGGTTCCCATACAAATTTACGGTACAGAACCCTATCTACGCCAGTCCTCGACAGACTCGGACTTGGCCAGTTTCATAATTTTTCCTTTCATTACCAAAGACCTATCCGGGTACCAAATTTCAAGGTTATAAGTCTGCTGGAAGTACCTTAGAATTTTGATGATCTGTCAGTCAGTGACAAAATGTAGTAACTTTGATTATCCGTAACTATTAAACTGTTTATCAAAATTTCATGTAATTTGGAGGTTAAGCTAGTTTTAATACTTGCTCTTAGTCATCGAAATTCTAAATCTCTAGCTTTGTTAACATCGAAGATAAGGAGGGTGTGAAATAGCCGCGAACCGCTTCGAGAAAAGTATGGTACGGCCGTGCCTTTGCTAAAAAGCTTGGCTGGTGCACTGCCGTGCCCCCAGATATTTCGCAGCACATGTCTTTGTCTGTCGTGTGAACTGTGAAGTATCCTATATGCTAGAGCCAGGGCTTCCCGACCTCGTCAGAAGTGGTCAGGGACCACTTTTATATGTTTTATTAACAGGTACCAATATTAAAGACATAAAAAAGTGATATTGATTTCTGAGCTTGCATGATCTTCATGAGATCGCCTATTCTGGGACTAATTATAATAATTTGCGGACCGCGTTTTGGCTACTCTGGCCCACGGACAACAGCTGGTTGGGAAACAGTGTGCTAGACAAATGCTAGCCCCTTGTAAATAGTTTTTGCCAGTGTTAACATTTCTATTAGTAACAGCCAACAAGAGAAATGGTTGACTTGATTTTTTTATAGAACAAGGTAGTTATACACTTCTAGTTAAGCACGATTACTCATAAGTGTACAGTCGACCTTATAACAATATGGCAATAAGGTACCAAAGTAGTCTGTGGTACCGGATCTGTCAGCGGCTGTACACTACATAATATACGTCACTGTCACAATACAAACGGAAGTGTAATCTCGCTCTAACACGGTACATTAGTGTGACGTCGGTACACGCTCGTTACACCTTATTACGATAGCAATAAGGCGCAAAATACCGGCTATGACGCTTCATAACACGGGGAGATCTTTTCGTCCTGCTACATTAACTATGACTTATTTACGTATATGACAAATGGAAGAAGACGTTGTCATAACAAAAAATATTTACGCAAACTAATATTTTTTGGTATAACTCAGCCTTAAAACATCCATACTTCCATATCCATACTAATATTATAAATGCGAAAGTGTGTCTGTCTGTCTGTCTGTCCGTCTGTCTGTCTGTCTGTTTGTCTGTTACCTCTTCACGCCCAAACCGCTGAACCGATTCTGCTGAAATTTGGCATGGAGATACATTGAGTCCCGGGAAAGGATATGTCCTTTCCCACGACTCAAAGTATCTCCATGCCAAATTTTAGCTAAATCGGTTCAGCGGTTTGGGCGTGAAGAGGTAACAGACAGACAAACAGACAGACACACTTTCGCATTTATAATATTAGTATGGATTGCTGTCGCTTTATTTCTTAAAGCGTACGTAGTACATAATAACTCTATGATTATTGCAGTCAAATTTGCACTGACTACCAGTCAGATAACTAAGGACGTATGACGACAGCATGTTTAAAATGGATGTGCTAGGCCGAGGGCATTGTCTCGCCACTCCACTCGGTAGATGTAATCAAGGCATTAGTCTCAATTTAGGAATATTGTTTTATTTTCAAATTTCGATTTTGTGATGTCTACTCGATGACTTAATCGAGATATCGATATCGAATATACGAGTACATCGGAAATGAAGACACTGTCCGTTTGCGTTGTTCTCGACTGTCGATGTTAGTTAAGTCAACACGACGCGTGTGTCATGTACCGGATAATCCTGGTATTGTGGCTGACATACTAATACGTCCTACATACTAGCATTAATCAATACTAATAATATAAATGTCTGTCTGTTTCGCTGAGCAGTCGAACCTATTCTGATAGTGTGTTTGTTTGTTACCTCTTCGCGCCCAAACCGCTGAGCCGATTTTACTGATATTTGGTATGGAGTATCTTTGAGTCCCGGAATAGGACATAGGGTGCTTTTTGTCCCGGAAATATTAACGGTCTTCACGTGATAAGCTAATTTGGGGGCAATGGAGTTGCGAGCATCATCTAGTTATTTAAAGCGTCTGTTATTCGCTTTTGAGCTGCTAAACCTATTATGATACTACGCGGGTAATAAAATACTTATATCACTTTAAAAACTGTTATGCTTTGCACAAACCAACGCGACCACGCGACTGCAAAGCGGCAGCGTCAATACAAAACACACATTTGACAACTTGTCAAATGTGTGTTTTGTGTTGACGCTGCCGCTTCGCAGTCGCGTGGTCGCGTAGGTTTGCGCAAAGCATTACTAACCACGGACCGTCTATTGAATCTTACTGAAAAAGCAAGATTCTCTTTTCGTATAACTGACGAAACAATCTTCGTCCATTGCAACAAGAGGTATTAATCATGGTGTTACTTTGGGGTAGCATGGGATAGAATTGTCAGCCCCTCAGAGATGAAACATCTATTTATCGTAATAATATTGTGTATCTTTGTTTTTTGAATTGACAATTTTTTTACTATAAAAGGCACAATCTTATGGACAAAAAAAATCTCTATCCACCACAGCTCTCATTATTGTGGTACAGAGAAAATAACGACCAAGTTACATTGATGATTGACATGGCGTTCGCTGTGAATATTTTTCCAGCCATGAGGTAAACCTCAGCATACTATAGGCCTCCTATTCTAATTCCCCGCTGGCCTATTTCCCGGTAATCCCGCGTTATTTACTATCGTGTTCCGGGACAATTAATATACAACACTATTTTATTTCATTACGGAGGGAGCTGCCGCCTTAAGTCGCTAAGTTGAAGTTGCTCACGTAAGCGGATTTTCTGAAACTTGCGCAAGCGAAATCGAACCCTACGGTCGCACAAGAGACATTAAATGTTAACTTTAGGAAGTAAGTAAAGATCGGTCTGTGTGGCCGTAAGAAACCCAGAATTATGAAAACTGTAAGTAAGCACTGAAGATATACTTTTAAATATTAATTAGCAATAATAATATAAAATCGGCTAAGTGCGAGTCGAACTCGCGCACGAAGGGTTCCTTACTGGTATAGAGCAAAATAGGCCAAAAGTTGTGTTTTTTGTATGGGATTTTTTTTCTTTAATATTTATTTTATTTTAATATTATTATTTAATATGAAAGTACACATATAAAAAAGAACTTTGTGAAAAAAGCGCCTACCTCTTGCCATTATTGGTATGGAGCAAGAAAGGCCGAAAAAATCGCGTTTTTGTATTTTTTGCTATAGCGGTAACATAATTATACACAATCTGTGAAAATTTCAGAAGTCTAGCTATATCGGGTCCTGAGTTACAGCCTGGAGACAGACGGACAGACGGACAGACATCGAAATCTCAGTAATAGGGTCCCGTTTTTACCCTTTGGGTACGGAACCCTAAAAACATATAAATGACTACATATAATATTATGAAGCGACTTCCTGTAGACACAGTTACGCAGTACGCTGATATCAAATGTCAAATGTATGGATGGGAGTTGTACAAACTTATCATACAAATCATTATTAAGCTGTTATACCTTTTTTTTTTTTTTTTTTGCGTTGGGGGAATGCGTTTACGCATCCCCGGGGTCTGGGGAGGACCACCGGGGTATGTGGGACTCCCCGGGGCGGAGGACGCACCCGGGACTACCCACTAAAACCCCAACGGTGTTCCTGCTCCTGAAGGTGGGACTACGGGAAACGCGTGATACACGACCGCAGCAAGCTGTTATAACCTAGTACCTACAACTTAACGTACTTGTGATGTCATGAAATTCATGTTTAACATTTGGAGTATTCTTCACTGTTCATAATTTCAGAACATGTTTGCCACGAAAAGTTTGAAAATATAGTCATGCACGTTAGTATTAATTGGTACAATTAATATATATTCTGTGGTATTAATAATAATGTTTGTTGCCGTTAAATAATAATAATTATTATTGTTATGATAATGTGTTATGTGATACGTCGAAATAAAATTTGATTTATAACAGTAATATACTATTGTAATTTTATGTTAACTGTTTTAGTGCAATAAATTTTCATTAGCCATGTTTTAATGATAGTTGTAGTTAATATTTTTGAAATGTTAATGTTTGTATTTTGATTTGACGACCTCTGTGGCTCAATGGTTGAGTGTGTGGCAGCTCGGGTTCGAATCCCGCAGACGGAACAAAAATATGTTATCAATGTTCCCGGGTCCTGGATGTGTATTAAATATTATGTGTTTGATATCATAAAAATCTTAAATGTATGTATCGTATAAAAGTACTATTTCCGTTGTCTGATACCAGTAAAACAAGTCCTTCAGGTACTTACCACGGGGCCAGATTGACGTGGTGTGACACGTCCATAGATATAATATTATTATTTTAGGGTACATAAACACCTAGATTATGATATTTATTTAAATTTATTTATTTATTTATTTATTTAACACTTTTTGTACAATGTACAATGGCGGACTTAATGCCATAGGGCATTTTCTACCAGTCAACCATTGGGTGGTAACAGAGACAAAACTAAAACGGTGCTTTCTGTGTAGAAAAAAAGATTAAGAACACACATTTAGGAAATACAAATTCAATTGGTATCTTTAAACCAATTTTCATGACACGACCAACTTGCTCAGTTGTGCAACGTATTTTTTTTTGTTGTGACTTAATTTGTATGGTCTTACAGCTCTCCTTTTAAAATGTTTTTACCACTATAGCCTAAACTAAGAGACGAGACATTTAAAAAAGTTTAACACTTAAGTTTCTTTGACTAGATTCGTAAAGTGCACCAATCGCCATCCATACTAAATAATATTATAAATCCGAAAGTGTGTCTACCTGTCTGTTACCTCTTCACGCCCAAACCGCTGGACCGATTTTGCTGAAATTTGGCATGGAAATACTTAGAGTCCCGGGAAAGGACATAATATGATACTTTTTGATTAGAAAAATGTACGGTTCCCGTGCGATAAACGAGTTTTGGCGCAACGGAGTTGCGGGCATCATGTAGTAATTTATATAAAATGCTCTACGTCCGCACTTTACCAAAAAGTTTAAAAAATACAAACGTAAACAACATGTATTTTACATAATGAATGTTAGTTTACGTCTTCGTGTACTAAGTCTAACTTTTCTATTTTAGCGGTGCGTTTGTTAGCGTAATTAACGTTGACAGAACATGCCATGCCATTGTGTCTACAAATACACCGGGATAAGAACAAAATCCCTAATGAGTTTAATATCGATAATTACATCCTTGTATGATTATGATATATATCATTATTATATATTACTAGCTGTCCCGGTAAACGTTGCTTTGTCATTATATAAAGTACTAGCTGTCCCGGCAAACGTTTCTTTGCCATATTAAGTATATAAAGTATTTTTTTTAAATTTGGTCGAAGCGCTAACTGTCGGACAGACTAAAATTAAAATCCGAATTCGAATATTATTTAAAATTTGACACTGCGATGGCAGCCGACTGTCGGATCCAATGTAAAACATTCCAAAATCAACAACTACTAATAAATTAAAAATTAATTAAAAAAACTGTGAATCTAAACCATTCCCAAATCCCCTTGAACACACACAAAAAATTTCATCAAAATTGGTCCAGTCGTTTAGGAGGAGTTCAGTCACATACACACGCACACAAGAAATATATATATTAAGATTTCGCCCATATTATTTTATTGAAGTGACTTAAAATATTATATGTCACCATGGCAAAGTCGATCGCTATCCCGTCGCACAAACAATGGTCGCCGTCAGTCTCAGGTTGTAATAATTTACTATAATTTATTAAAAAATGCACTTATTAATATATAAAGTACCCAATAGCCGATTCTCATACCTACTGAATATGCATATAAAATTTGGTGAAAATCAGTAAAGCCGTTTCGGAGGAGTTCGCTGACTAACATTGTGACACGAGAAGTTTATATATAAGAAGATAAGATTTTTAATAAGAACATGATATTACACAGTAGGTACATATTAAGATGGGTTATTCAATTTAGATATACTTTTGAGTATTAAGTTTAGCTTAAGAAAAAAGGTTTTTATAAACTCTGAGCTATTAGATATTCCTAAAGATAACAATATCTTCTTTAAGAATATAATATGTATAATAACTAATTGTCTCTATTATTAAAGAAATTGGTATACAGCACCTACGTGAGCTCGTCGTTTGAAGTCATACCCAGCCAAGAAGACCCAAACAGATAATTCGAGTTATATCAAGCCATTGCCCGTGAAAATAACGTAGGTCAACCTAAAGGCTTAAGCCTAATTTAAAAGGAAAACTATCACGGCTAAAAATACTTAGTTATTGAGTAATGAGTAATAGTCGATCAACTAAAAAAATCTATTCGGCGAAGAATAAAGGAATTTTTCGTTCAAATTCCTTTGAAAGTAACTGAGATAATGTTGTTAGTGGTGTAAAACACGTTATAAATGTACATTCATTAACCATAAAAAAAAATAAAAAAAACTAGCGGTACGGAACCCTATATTGCGCGTGGCCTGACACGCTCTAGGCCAGTTTTTTCCAAACTTATCGCTGCAAAATAGAGATCGCAAATTACCTACGCTTATCCACAATTAAAAAGCATCTTAAGACAATGTTTACTACAGGAGAATACTCGAGACAATAAAACACAAGGAACGTAGCTTTTAACATCTCAATGAGCCGTTCAAGGAGGAAAATAATTAAAAATTCCATCAGACATAACGTTTTGACCAAAACGCCGTCATTGTCGCGACTTAAGCTTAATAACGGAGGACAAAGATGGAGACATTAAAACCTTTCTAGTAACAAAAGTATATCTAGAGATAAAATGAGCAATAAGTTATTTGAAAGTTGGCTACGGAACGAGCGGGGGATGAGAGAAGCGGAGGCGATTTATGCTGGTAGAGAAGTAGAGCTGGTAGAAGTAGTGGCTGCCAGAAGTAGAGTAGTAGAAAGTTGAATGCAAAGTTTCATTCACTATGCGTTAAAAAAAACAAAAAAGATTGTCACAATAGCAATGTAGTAAATATAGCAACAACTTTTGTTACAAAACATTTACGGGTCAAAGTTACGTAAAAATAAAGAAATTGAAATTTTGCCAAATCAAAAGGTGACAAACAGATATTGATCCACTGCAACTTCTGTTAGTCAGGGTCAACAACGGCTACCCACTACACAACTTCTGTTAGTCAGGGTCAACAACGGCTACCCACTACAAAAACTTTATAATCTCAGGACGCTCGAGAGACATGCCACAATAGGCTTGGACCCGTAACAAAATTAAATAGAAGAATGGTACGAGTAGAAAATATTCTCATTTAGATAACAGACAGACACTTTTGTATTTAGTAGATACAAGTGTTTGTAACTTCACGTCGCTTTTCTCGTGGCTTACGGCTCAGCTTCGTGGGGAAGTAACATAAAATACTCAAAAAAATGTTTTAAAAGGTGGGTGGGGTAAGTACGCACCTGAGATAACTTTCTCTCCGCTATGAATACAAAGCAGATCGGTTTTGTTTGCTAAATACCTTCAAACGTTCTAAAGCTAAAGTAACGTTCATATTTTGATCCTAAAACTCTCGTTATTTGTTTACTGTAGTAAACAGGACTTAAGTGAATATTTATGATTTAAAAATAAAATTCAAAAGGCACACGTTTTATGATCTCTGTGTCTATGAAATGTAGATTTTTGTTTTTCCAAATTACAAATACGTAGGTGATTGTTAAATTTATAACAAAAATACCTACAAAAAAAATCTAAAAAGAAACCTATAGCGTGTAAGAAGATTCCGATAAAAAGAACTGATATCGAGTTGACGTTCTAACCAAATTAAAACACCTGATTTGGTTAAAAGGCAAGTGGCATCTCAAATCATCGGCCCCCGTTTCTCACTGATTACATTATGTAAATTATACAGCCACCCTTATCCGTTTCACCTACATAATATACACGGATACTACGCCAATGGAAGAAACGTTTTGTTGTGAAAAAAATATTATATAAGTTTTTTTTTCTTGGGGGTAATTAAGATAACATTTTGGGGTTATTAAGGTCACAAAATGTGACCTTAATGATTTATCCATACGTTTATCATGCACTATATGCTATAAGAATTTGCAAAATATTATAATGCAAGAAAAGAGACCATAGTAAGCTCTTAATAGCTATTACGTCTGTCCCCTTGATGGCTTTCCACATTCTCATAGCTCAAAGAGAACAAGACAGAATATAACGTCGTATTCCTTAGCAATAACTAACAAAAGGAATAAAAAAGTTACGACGCGATCTCTTTAGATCTTTGTTTCCATTTAAATATATTTCGGTGTGAAGCGTTTCGTCACCCTCCTATTGGAGACATTTCAAGATTAGCGTAAAGAAGTATGTTTCTATTTAAAACCTCTCATTCCTTTTTTCCGTTCACAAGAAATCCGTGAACATCTGTGTTGAGCGAATCATAGGTATTGTTTCCGAGAACGACTCTTGTGTGGAAATTATTTTCGCTTCAAATCAATTCTTAGGTATTTTCACGCCGATTTGGTTTATTTAAAGATTGTTAGGATCTTCAAATATTGAATGTTTTTTTTTTCGATTCGATTCGATAAGACGTGTTGTTGTTTGTTGGTGTTTACTGTTCTGATTGAAAGTTTGCACACTATAATGTATTTTCGATTGATGTACTTTGTTAATTGAAAGGAATGGCGTATCAAGTGTTTTTAACTGCTCTTGTGATGAAAATAGTAAATTGAATTTTGCATGCAACTAGGATATCAACGTATTTTGTATAAAAAAGCTATTCTGCTAACATCAGACTTTTATGTTTGCGAACTTAATTAGTTACTTTAATGTTTTTAACATCTAACTCTATCTTTATAGGATCTTAAATATTTTTTCGATATCGATAGCACGTCTGGTTTCAATCATCGGAAAAATAACGGGCGGCCTTTAAAGTGTCTGGCGTTTCAATTCGGTCGTATAAATCATATCGGGCGCTTCTTCGGCGGGCGAAATATTGTATCTGTCAAAAATGGCCGACTACCGGGCACATCAATCAGAAGGGATCGCTTTGTCTGAGTTGTTGGGGGTACAGAGACGGTTGATTACAATCTCCAGTTGCGTTTTTTTTATTTGTGGAAAGTTTTATATTATATGGAGAAGGGGTTTCGTGTGACGGCATATATATATTTTAGAATTAATTATGTTCTCAAGTTTTGTAGACTCCATCTGTCTGTCCAAAGTCTGAAGTTTTTTTTAAGCTATTGCGTAGCTTTTATCGCGGGCATTATGTACGGCGACCGAATCATGAAACTTCGTAATAGTTCGGCAGACTTACGCACGGTGTTTGTGTGCGTGCGACTAGACGTATGCGTGTAGACTGTAGACAAGCTGCAGCTAACTGCAATATATTTACCGTAGCAGTCACCGCGAGCGCCCCATGTATATTTTTTTCGTATACTGGTGCATACATCATCATCATTTCAACCTCTATTCGTCCACTGCTGGACATAGGCCTCTCTCAATGAACGCCAAGATGACCGATCTCCTGCTACTCGCATCCAACATGGACCTGCAACTAAACGGAGATCTTCGTCCCACATAGTTGGAGATCGACCTACACCCCGAATTCCTTGGTCTCCATTCCAGAGTAAGTTTACTCCAGCGATCGTCTGTTCTTGGAGCATACATAGTAGGCCTTATTTTTGTATCAGGTACATAGTTGGATAAGAATCGACCGGCTCAAAAGTAATCCTCACCCAATCCCGAAATAAATGACGCAAACGAAACGTATTTGTACAATGGTCTAAGATCCGATAGAAGAAAACGTATCGGAATCACGTACACGTAAGCGCGTAAGCCGAAGACAAATATTATGCACCCCGATGTTCTGCAATATCGGCCAGGTGCCGGCCAACACGAGTCTTTCTGATCTATCTTACCCCGGATATCACCTTTATCCCAACGGCACAAGGTTCAAGTAAACTCCGACGTGAAATAACGTCGGAACAAATGTACGGACGTGACCCGCGTATCTACACCGACCTAAATACTTCCAATGAGGGTATTTAACTATTGGTCAAGACTTTGGGAACATCTGGAGTCTGCCAATTGTTCAATATCATTTAGGGATCCAAGGGACTTCTTGTTCTTCTTTTATTGTCATGGTTTGTCTGTAAGGCTTCCGCCACTTTCTGTCTTTCAACTTTCCTATATGTTATATAGGGTCTATCACCTGATATTGACATTATTAAAAAGTCCATCTAAAATACCCGAGGGTCAGTGGAATTTAAAATGTTCATGCCGTTACAGGTTACATTTTAGTTACCTAACAATATAAAAGCTTATCTATTTATCAACTATAACTTTTACGAAATGCTTTTATAAAAGCTTTTATTCCTAAAAATGAGTTCCAAACGTAGCTACACTTTCTAATCTGCCAATGCATTCCTTGAATTTAAAATAGTTTAAATTCAAACGTTAAACATAATATTACAAAACAATAATATCAATTTCATAATCGCGTTAGATTGCAATTAACAAGATCGAGAGACCCGGGTTATCCCGATACCCGGGTCTCGACATCCGTTTCGTTATTATCTCGGAGATATTATATGGCCGATCCAGCCCAGCGATCCGAAAGCGACGTAAACGGAAATCGGTATTTGAAAGAACCAACGATTATGGTTTCTCTAACCCGATAATCCGCTTTATTTATGTTGTTTAAGTTTGCGATTGATTTTGGTACTTTAATACCCGGTTTATGAGATTTTTGACACGAGTTTATCTATTCTACAGGGTTGTTTATTGGTTAATATTTTGACGTTGTCTAGTAAATAACTACCGGAAAAAATGCATAAACCGGGCACAAGTAACTATATTTGTTAGTGTGTTAGAGCTAAATGAAAGCTGTGCCATAATAACGCCATTAAATTTGTAGGTGTGAATATAATAATTATTATCATTTCAATTTAACACGCTTCATATGTATTTGCAAACGTTATAACGAATGTCATTTCAGACCGCAATACCATTAAAAGCTGAGGTCGGCTTATGAAACATCAAACCCAACTAATGACACATTACCAATATGTTAATGAAAAATAATACCACAACGAAGTCAGCAAACAACAAATCGAATAACAGTTACCAAACAAAAATCTGCATTCGGCTGCAGCAAAATTTTACTGCCGTCGAATATTCGCCTCGAATTTACACAATTAACGCAATTTATTAATTAAAGGACTGCTAGTGTAAATGAGTTCAAAATAAACTGGTTATCCGAGCGTTCTATTGGACCGGCAAATTTCACTGAGCCCACAACGGTTTGCACATTTTCATTTGCGGCTTTCGCTCTAATGCCTCCGCACTTTATGTTAAAACTGTTAAAAAATTTACTTGTGCATTAATGAAATTCTTTTTGTTAAATCTGTTCCGATCGTTTAACGTAATAGGCGAACGCGGTTTCGCCAAAGCTTTTAAAAATACAAGGACTACAGTTCTGAATGAAATTTATACTATTACTTACTAGTCAGTATAATGTCTTGCAATTAGAAACTTTGTTCTTTTGTTACTCTGATTTAGGACAAAAGATAACAAAATTATTATATCATATATGTATGCTATGCACATGCTATAATATCATATTATAATATGTGCAACAAAATTGAGTGATAACTATGTATTAAACAGTAATCAAATCAGTATTGTAATTGCGAGCGCATGCTATTTGTTAAACTGCGCTTTTTCATCCAATACGTCGTTGGCGCGACTCCAAACCTCCATTTTAACGGCAGTCATTAATTAACCATTCTGAGAGATGTCTACATTAAAAACTCATAATTTTACAACTATTTGATAGCATAATATTTTTTGTTGGTTTTTCATTTTTATCGACAATGCGTCCCTTTTAATTTTAACTATGTAATTGCCATTAAGGCCGTCCCCCGAGCAAACGACCTTTGCCATACATTTGCCGCGTTGCCGAGATCACACCAAAACCCTATTTTTTACTTATCTTAGTTCAAAATTGTCCTAAAAAAATTTTGAAACGGGGAATATATTGTAGTTTATGATATTGTCGATCTATTGGCGTGTGTTTCAAATAAAAGTAATTTGTAAATCCTAGAGATGCTGAACGTATACTTGAATTTTAATAAATTGGTTTTACTTTGGAAGCTGATATAATTAGTATAATAAACAAAAATAGAACATTTAAAACGGGGAAAATAATGTTGATATACTGAAGATTATTGATGTATTTTTATTATAACTTTGTAGCTTTCAAATTATGAGTTTATAAGGCTTGAAATACGGTAAATTACGGAATCTCCGTAAGGAACGCCCTTAATTTTACCCATTTTACGTAGGGCAATGATTGCCAATGCCACCATATCTATAGCATGTATAATTTATATCGATTATGGGCTATCATAGACTGTCTACACGTGAAGAGGCTGCATACAACATTAATTTTATAGGTACACTTATGGAAGGCAGCAGTTTATTTCATTAGCAGCTATTAAAATTATAATGCCTTATAAATTTTAATAACCGATTGCTTTAAAGGATCACAAAATACTTGTTGCATGCTAAGTAACAAGTTCTACCTCTAAGCAAGCTATAAATAGTAAAGGTTACAACAGCTGATGATCCCTATCTATTACATTTGATCGTGTAGTTGATCTCTTACGAATCTATCAGGTAACATTTAACTATTCATTAGGTTGCATTACTTAACTGATTGCACAATATTCTAGGTACGTAATTATATCAACAACTATAGCCCATTAATTCGGTTTACGTCGCATTATTTACCGCGCATGAAAATTTCACTGTGGGACTAGTTACAAAACAAAATACAAAACTTATATCCAAACAGTATGAAATTTGCAACAACCTTTTTTGTATGTCACCAAAAATATTAGCAAAAGTTTTCAAACACAAGTTTCCAAAAACAACAGAATGAATAAAAATAAATCTAATATAAATAAATGTAAAGTCCAATCGCGAGCCTAATTTCCATAAAAATTATGCACACAAAATTGTAGTATACTAGCTGTCCCGGCAAACGTTTCTTTGCCATATTAAGTATATAAAGTATTTTTTTTAAATTTGGTCGAAGCGCTAACTGTCGGACAGACTAAAATTAAAATCCGAATTCGAATATTATTTAAAATTTGACACATGTCGGACCCAATGTAAAACATTCCAAAATCAACAACTACTAATAAATTAAAAATTAATTAAAAAAACATTATCCAGCGGACAAAATTGTGAATCTAAACCATTCCCAGATCCCCTTGAACACACACAAAAAATTTCATCAAAATTGGTCCAGTCGTTTAGGAGGAGTTCAGTCACATACACACGCACACAAGAAATATATATATTAAGATATACTGCATAGTATATTTCTTAATCTTATTTATATTAAAGGAAGATTACAAAATATCTGAAGTATGACTATAAGTAAATTTCAAAACATTCATATTCTGTACGTCTGACGAGCGGCGCGTGAACTTTTTCTAAGCCCTAAAATTACACCCCCGTTTAGGAGACATGGATGTCGCCGGCCCCCGGGCGGAATTAAAATGAGAAGAAAATTCCAGCTGCGAACAACGTGACGTCACTGGCGGGTACAACTGGTGGAAATATACGAGTGGAAATTCGATGGATAGGAAAATTCATATAGGGAAATGTGACCTTATTTGAGTTATAAACAAGATTTAACAAATTAAATTATTATACTAAAGAAGTTTAAGTTTATATATATATATATACGTACTAAATTAATTTTTCTTATCACTAAGAAATATAGAGGAAACAACAAAGAATGAAGGCTCAGAAAGGTAAATAAAAGTTACTATTTTCTGACATCGAGAAATAACAGAAATACATCATCTCATTTGTTATTGAAATTGAATTTGTATCCCACTGTAAGCGGCGAACGCCAACAATAATGACAATTTAATTTTTTATCTAAACCCAATTATCTTCGCTAATTTCAGATAGCGGGTAATGAAGTTTTAACTAGATTGCGACTCAACGCCGGCCAATATATCAAACACCAATAATCGCCCATAATTCACAGGACAATTTCAACCTGAAAATGAACGGTTAAAATAAAATATCCACGAATATAAGTTAAAATTATGGTGACGGGGCTTAGGAATCGATAGAGGAGGATAACGGATAACATTTTGCAATAGATTTTATTGCTTTTGTGAATTGAGTTTCAGATGAATTAAATGTCTGTTGAATGATATGGATGCGATCAATCATTATAATTACATAAATCCATTAGGAATACCACACGCAAATAATAGGGAGACTGTTGTTCCTTTAGTCAAGTTGCATTTAATGATTTCAACGCGTTTTCGAGTTTACAAATTAAAAATGTTTGACTAAGTATCACTTAGCAATGCGCAAATCGTCCCAGGCATTTTATTCCTTGTTCTTATTATATTATTATTTTACTATTTAATGTAATTCGACCTCAGATTGATATGTTACTATAATATGACATTGCTGTTATCACTAACAATCCTAAATAACATCTTGATAACTATGATTCCTCGAATGTTTCATTAAGGAAGATTTTGAGGAAATTCCTCACTACAAAGATTAATTTTATCGTAATCTAAATTCTATCGCACACATAGTACCTACAAATTATAGGTGCGATAGTCATGTGTCTAGAAATCCAATAATGCAGCCAGATGAATCCATAATGGGGATTGTCCATTTTTTTTTAATTTTGCTCATTACAAAAACATTTCGAGGAATAAGGTCAATGATCGTTTTTCTGTATATAAACGAAAAAAATACCCATTAGTTACCTATATTTTTGAACAAATATGTTTAACCTTAGTTTGACCTTCAATGGCGTTAAATTAGCAATAAATTCGACCAACATAACGTTTCGAACTTTTGATAAGCTTCTCGTATCAGCTTTCACATAATGAGAACATGCATTTGACGAACCAGCCATTATAAATAAGATTGATGGGAAAAAAAACATACTGCAGAGGTCAATTGGCCGCCGATGATGACGTCAGAGCGAAACTTTAAAAATTTATTGAGAAAAAACTAGCCAATGAATTTCAAAATTATTGAATTTATATTCTTAAAATACCCTATTTTAACGAAAAAAAATATAAAAAGTACATGTGATTTTTTTTGGACAATGCCCATTATCAAGAGAAGAGGCGATGCCTAAATATCTTCGCGCATACGTCTTTCGTCTTATTGCGTATCGTTCCAGCTATTTAATATCCTCGGTTAATCTATTTTATGTCTTTCAATATACGTCTGTTTAGTACTAAACATATAATAAAACTGTAGAAATGAAAATTCTGTACATTAAAGATATTCAAAAAATAATAAGCGGAGGTTGTCACAACATCGCTATAGAAGCCAAAAATGTGGTTAGTTTTTTTGTCCGTCTGTCTGTCTGTCTGTCTGCCTGACTGTCTATCTATCTTGCTATCTGTCTGTCTGTATGTTTGTTCCACTATCACACGAAAACTACTGATCCGATTTGAATGCGGTTTTCGCAGATATATTTGCCTTCTTCCAACTTTACACCTGGTGTACAAAAAATTTCCTTCCACCCCTCTAAGGGGACGAAAGAGGGGGTCAGATTTTGTATCAAACTTTTTTCTTTAACGGACTTTCTTCATATTATTAACTATGTTTTCCAACTTAACATCTGGTGTATAAAATTTTCCCCCCCTCCCTCTTAGAGGACAAAAGAGTGGGTAAGATTTTGTATCAACTTATGAAGTAGAAATACTTTAAATGGCAAAACAACTTTTGCCGGGACAGCTAGTAAGAAATATTTCAGTTAGAGTTTTAAAGGATTGTGACATTAAAGTTTTTTTGCTAAATCATTGATTTATTTTCCGTATTTGATTTCCAACATTAACTTCTGTAAGTTGGGTAATGTATGCTCATCGGATAATGTTGGTCGATTGAATGATTAACTCAAAATCAAATTTACTCCGTGATCAATCTATGAAATCAACCCGCTGGTAAATTATTGGTTTATTAGCTACGGTTTTGTAATTGAATTAATTAATGATCATTATCGGTTGAAGTTTCTAATAGAGCAGCATTTGCGCTTCTGGCTCGATGCAATTCCAGCACAATATTTGAAGTCAAAACTTCTTTAGTGGCGTTTCCAATATTTTTTGGAATAGGAAAAGATTGAACTAGCGTCAGGATGACGCAGAAAGATCAAACCGTCGTCGACGCGGCTCTTTCTACTGCGCGACGGAAATCATTGCCTTCCCCAGCATGGAGTACATTTCAATTTTCATGAGCAGATAAAACGTTCCCAGTAATCCTTCACCTTTTCTTACTTAGTACTTACATACTGTGTGACACGTAATAATATGATGAATATTACCTGCAAAGAAAAAAATGTGGTTAGTAAAATATTTCACATATTAAAATGAAGCTTTGTGATTACATATTTTTGAACATTTGCATTTGATTCGTTTCGGGATAAAAATTTTAAGCTTATGTGTCGAAACACACTAACTAGGCTGAATTACGCCGGCGTAAATTCTACCGCGTTTACGCCGCGTTTCAAACGCATACAAAATACGGGCGGAACGCGAGGGGTGACACTACTCTATCACGCTCCGTCCGTATTTTGTATAAAATTTTGAAACGCGGTGTAAACGCGGCGGAATTTACGCCGGCGTAATTCAGCCTAGTGTGTTTAGACAATATCTGACGCATGATGTGTCGGGTTGGTTGGTAGATGGCATGATCGGCAGGATGATGGAATCCACAACAGATACCTTCAGTATTTTCAGCTCTGTCATCTCCTACATCATTCATTTCCCTCTATAAGAGAATTCTATTTAGCGTCGGATATTGACTCTCGCTAGTTCAGTGCCGATGTCTCGTTCGTTAGGAATGCGATTAAAAAGCGAAGCGGCCATGATGAAGCAAACAGTGCTCGCATTATATTCAATTCTGTGTCGAGTTCATTTCAATCTGAATATTATTCTGGAATTGCTGGACTTTTGTATCGTAAGGTGATCATTTAGTAAACTATTTGCTACTGATAAGAAGAGAATAAGAAGAAGAATAAGAAGATCTAGATATACGTTAAGTTTCACAATGTTTCGTTTTTTCTAAATATTATGTCAACAGCTACATAGAAAATACAGGGTAACTACCTAACTACCTAGTACCTGGTACTCTTATAGTTATAGGTATGAATGACGAATGACTAGTTAAATTATCTACAACGTTACTTAAAACGTTAGTTTTACATACACATTTCACTTTTGCTTCTTTTTCTTCCATAGTTAATATTTCTTAGATGTAGGCATTGTAGACGAGCAACCACCATAATTTAAAACTAGAGAGCTATTTTACATTACAACAATTCATTAGTTATCATTGCAAATATCAAAATTGTTCTTTTACTACACCCAAAATTAGTTTAGTTAAAAAAAAACTTCACTCGCCGCCATTTCTGAACGCCATACTGCATACATCATACGCACCATGTAAATCAGTGGTGTAAAGCGCGCGAAACAATGATCAATATCAGGAAATGGAAAGTTTACGAACGAATTTAAAAAATAAACATTTTTAAATCCGGCACCGAAAGCAAATGTCTGTAAGCCTTTGCTGCAGTCATTGTATTGATTTTGCATCCGGCCAGAGACTAAAATGGGCTCTCGGCGTGTGGCTTAAAATAAATACTGGTAAATTGCAAAAAATACTTCGTTTGGCTACGTTAATACTTGAGAGTTGAGAGAAATTTATTCGAGTTTATATCAAAAAGTTAAAACTTTTAAAGTATTTTTAACACCACACAAACGCGCATGAAAAATGGAAATCATACCATCACTGTTTATTTCAATCACATATATCATGACGTCAGACACAACTTGTATTCGATTTTTTTCACCATCTGAAAATCGTCCTCAAATGCCGTTTTTAGGGTTCCGTAATCCGTAGTCAACAAGGAGCCCTTATAGTTTCGGTCTGTCCGTCTGTGTGTCCGCGGTTTTCCTCAGAGACTATAGGACCTACAAATCTGTAATTCAGTATGAATGCAGATATTAATAATGCCGAAAGAATTCTTGAAAAAATATATTGTTTATGGTACCTCCCCTAACCATCAAGCGGAGATGATTTTTTTCGTGTCCACCTGAGCGTGTGTGGTGTCGTTGGATAGGTTTTTTAAAAATATTACGAGTATTACCTGATCATTTTTAGATTTAGGGAGCCATTTGTGAAATATTAAGTTTTAAAGTGGAAAAAATCGTTAGAGTCCAGTGTCCCCCCTTTCTACCAGTTAAACGGTTGCTTCTGAAAATGTGGAAAAATTCACGGGAGTAGGAAATATGCTGAATTTAAAAGTAAAACGATCACGGCTAAAAAGACTTATAAGTTTTTTAGTTACAATCGATCAACTAAAAAAAATGTATTCGGGGATGTTTACCTACATGAACTTTTCGTTTAAATTCCTTTGAACTTAACTAAGATAATGTTGTTAGTAGTGTAAAACACGTTATAAATTTACTATCAGAGAAGTTGATTCCCAGGCAAATGGCGGACCTAAGTAAATTGGTCGCGTTGAGTCAAATCTAGACACGCGGTAGAGTGTCAAGCCGAGCCGGAGAGATCAACCGTGTGTAATATTACACGAACCATTTGCAGCTACTTTTGACCCCCTCATAATTCAGAAACTATTTCACATAAACGTTTCAAATTTAGCTCATATAATGAGACTTGCGAGATAAATACATACTTTAAATTTCATAAGCACAGCTTAAACGGTTGTTGAGATATTAACGTCCGAAAATCTAAATTTTTATCACTGACTGACTGACCTATAGATCAAAATTCTAACCCAGTTCCAGATGACCTAGAAGGCTGAAATTTAGAATCCAGCTCGTTAATTGTGTGTAACCGTAGGGAAAAATCCGAAAACAAAAAAAATTGGTCAAGTGCGAGTCGTACAGAGCGAAAATTGTGTTTTTTGTATGGAGACCCCCCTTAAATATTTATTTTATTTTACTTTTATTATTTGTTATGAAAGAAGAAATATAATTAAGGATTTTGTGAACATTTCAAGTACCTTTGTCCTTTCGGCTGCCATTATTGATATTGTATGAGAGCTCCCCGTAAACATTTATTTGTGAATTGAAAAAACTAGAAATGAATAGAAGGTGACTTTATAAATTGTGTCTGTCTTTCTGTTACGTCTTCACGCCCAAACTGCTTGTACCGATTGTTCTTTGGTATGGAGATATAGTTTGAGTCCCGAGAATAGACATAGAATTATTTCAATATTATGTCTGTCCGTTTGTCTGTCCGTCCGTCCGTTTGTCTGTCTGTTAGACAGCTATAATAATAGCTACTTAACTTCCGCATAGTAAGTTGTACACTCTGCATTTTCCATTCGCTTGAATTTTCTTTGTTTTATTCGCCTGATACTTACGTCTCAACAAGGCTTAGGGGCTGAGTCCCCACTTCCTGATAAGTTTCAGATAGGCTATCCACAAATTATCTGATAGATGAAGTATCTGCCAGATAAGTTGCGGATAGCATAGCCGACACTTGTCGGGAAGTGGTGAAACGACACATTAAGGTTGCGACTTGCCATTGAATATAGTCAAATATTATGAATGTTTAAACTGGGAAGATGAAGGTGTCTGTCTACCTTTGCTCGGAAAGTTTACTTTACAAAAAGTAGTGATATCCCACCAAAAACATAAATGTGAAAATGCTGAGCCAAGTTCCATACAAACATTATATTTCTTGTCTATGGACTTCGCCGTAAAAAGGATGGAGATCTAAATGAGTGCCAAGTTCCATGGAAAATCAAAATAAGTACGTATACCAGCATAGCTAGCACGGCCTTCCCCAGTCGATTCTTCGGAAGAAAGTAATGGCAGTTTCTTTCCCATGTCTACATATCTTTTTCCCGAGCATGGCGCCACCCATCGACATGAGTTTCAATGGACAAAGACAAGAAACTTTTCCATAGCAACCGTTATAGCAACGGCTATTTTGACAGTTAGTTTCTTGACTCTTATTTTTAAATATGGCACTTCGGCTATAAAACCATGGCCATTGTCGTGTAAATGGCGGCAAATTCAAAAATACGACTTGTAGCAACCCAATCTATAGTCGAAATTATAGTTTTGATCTACGAAATACGAATAATAAAACTTAAAGAAGTTTATTACTCGCAGTTTGTAGATCAAAACTATAATTCCGGCTATAGACAGGGTTGCTATACATCGATATTTTGAATTTGCCGCCATTTACTCGACATTAGCCATGGTTTTATAGCCGAAGTGCCATATTAAAAAACAAAAAGAATCAAGAAACTAAATGTCAAAAGCGGATAAAAATGGTTGTTATGCTTGACATATAGATTCTCAAAAGCGGAAGAAATCGAGAGACGAAAGAAACTTTTTCTCCAATGTTTTTCCGGTACAACTGTCAAAATTTAGTTTCTTTCGTTTGTCTACGACGGTATGCTAGCTACGCTGATAACATTATGAACAAATAATAGAGTCTATTTCTTTGCTTTATTGAATGTCTATAACAATTGATGTTATTTAAATAATGTGAGATCTTAAACTAGATTAGATTTTACTTGGCTAGTTTTCATCAGAATTAAAATGTTCAATAACTTTATGAAAAATGACTGACGTAATGAAAACTTGCCAAGTTAGATCTAATCTAGTTTAAGATCTCACATTATTTAAATAACATCAATTGTTATAGACATTCAATAAAGCAAAGAAATAGACTCTATAATTTGTTCATAATGTTATTTGGTTCCTATACGTACTTTTTTCGATTTTCCATGGAACTTGGCACTCATTTAGATCTCCATCCTTTTTACGGCGAAGTCCATAGACAATAAATATAATGTTTGTATGGAAATTGGCTCAGCATTTTTACATTTATGTTTTTGGTGGGATCCATCCTACCGATCACAGCTAACATTGAATTGAAATTTAAGCCGACCACATGACGTAGGCCCGTCAACTGCCTAGGGTTCAATTTCCTCCATGGTTCATTCATTTACCCATATACAAAAATTATCAAAAACTAGCGGTATTACGGAACCCTATATTGCACGTGGCCCGCCACGCACATGGCCGGTTTTGTTTTTAATATTTTCCCTCCTTTTTCCCACAGCCTGTGGGCAGGAAACTTGTAGGCAATTCCGCTGATTGAGCGATACGGAGAGGAAGCACTAAGCAAAGCCTCTTTCTTGATTGCGACCTAGATTGGCCACTTCGATTGCTTGCACACCACAAAAGGCTCTCATAATTAACTTTATAGTGACGTTGTAATATTAAAGAATGATATCCTTTGTTATAGTTTTAAGCCGCTTACGCTTTATTTATAATGTAAAAAATAAAAGCTGATTACGTTGGACCACGATAATCATATTATTATAGTTAGCATTTATACTGTCCGTGGCCTATTGGGTAGACCTTTGGTTCGCAATTTTGGAGGGTGCAGGTTCGATCCCGGGTGGAGGCGTGTACCAATGAGACATTTTCTGATCTCAAGTACACAATACGGACGCTCGTACGGTGAAGGAAAACATCGTGAGGAAATCCGCACATAGTTGGTCCCAGACGTATTGACTAGTTCTTTCCTCTGGACTAGGCCGACTATGTTGCGAGAATGCCGTATGCGCTTGGGCAACCATACGGACATTTAAAAATCCTGTCCCAGGCACTACAGTATTTGAGGAGTGGTTACTTCGCTCTGAAAATACTGTATAAATCATCCACTACGGATGTAAAGGCCTAGTTTTTTTTATACTGTCTACAGAAACAGTACACAATCTATGTCGATCGTGGTCAATAGCCAAGTATGTCCACATTATGCGCTTTCGTCTTCAATTTTTGTCATCTTCTTTCATTCAACTTTCGTTTAGGCGCATTCAATAATTGAATGCGTCAAAGAACGCAACGCCAACTATCATTTTTAATAACAAAGCGAAAGTTTAGGCGTCAGAGGTGATGCGTCGCGGGCATGCCTCACGTTCGCTGTTGACTGCGCTATAACGCATGCCCTTGACGAACAGAAAAAGGCACAGTGTGGACAAAGCTAATGAATATCTTCTGCACGTTCGTAATCGCCGGCAGGTAGTTGTTTATCAATGGGTCAACGTAAAGCTTTAAATGAAAAACAAAATTCCCACGTATGTTCACCAAACCTTATAAATTTTCATTACGTTGCGACATAGACAAAACACCTAAATTCCTAAATAAAACACTAAACTAAACCGAGATTTATTACGAAGCCAACAAAAAATATGGCCAGCCAAAACTAATTACGTCAATCAATCGTTTAAAAACATAAAAATAACGCGCACCGATCCGTCTGTTACAGATAAGCTATTACTGGCATGTGGCCAACTTTACTTGACGTACAGCTTGACTAATAGCTAAGCATTACTTGTACAGGCCAATTAACTATTGAACTATTTCTTAAGGGTCTACTACAAGCAGTCGATCCGTTAGAAATAGTTTTAAGGGTAATAAAATTCCTTTGTTGATTTGGATACGTGGATTGTTTATAAAACACGTCATAAATAAAGCTTAAAAAGTCTATTCTGCGATAAAAAAAAAACTAGGATATTGGCCTAGCCCGGGCTACGCGACTTTTAAACTTTGCGCCGGGTTCGATTCCATTAAATTGTAATCGAATCGAGCCTTTCAGTTGGATGTCAATGAAAATACGACGATCGCGAGAGAAAACTGCAAAGAAAATAATTTAATTTACTGTCTAAGTTTACACTTAAAGTTAGTTAGTGTGAAGGTTGCTTTAGAAGTTTAGATCAATGATGATATTGATGTTATACTATACTAGTGAATCAGCAAATATTTTTGACATACTTAATACGTTATTATAGTTATTTTTAATCATGAGTTTGTCCTGTAATGTAAAAAGTATTGTTTTGTTAATGATGAACCATAAAAAAATAACAATCTACAGCTATAACCTGAACCTGATAGAGAAGGGATAGTAAGCTGGTGAGGAGGACTCAAAGGAGCCAGTCGAATCAGATATATTTTTAAGACAGATTTTATTATAGAAAGGAGGAACTAACATTATGTTCAATATAAAGTGCTCTTTCAAAAACAAAATTGGCAAAGCTAAAAAAGGTTTCAGACGAAAAATTGCTGCCGTCAAACAATTTAAAACTTTATATTTACAATGCTAGCCAAAAATATTTTGTCGTACAAAAACTATCGTATCTATAATTTCATTCATTTTTGTCGGCGTCCTTCCAACGACATTATGAGATGTGAACAGAGTTATCTCCATTCAAACTTTGGCTGGCACATACTTTAAGCCCGTCACAGACTTAGCTATAATATATATTAATATATTTATAGCAAGGCATATTATTCTATACTAAATCCACATGTCACAGAAATATATATTATAGCTGAGTGTGTGGTCACGCGAAAATTAGTATAGAAAATATATATTAATATGCCTAGCTATAAACGTATTAATATAATATATTATAGCTAGGTCTGTGACGGGCTTCATGTCTAAATTATTATGACAAACATTTGTGATATTTTCTATTTCCTTTTAAGAAAAAAAATTGTTGGCCACGCGCTCTATGAAAACGTTGAATTCTTTAATCTCAAAAACTTTTGATTATCACTTATCAAATTATTAAACTACTGTCTAGTAGACAAAGTTTGACTCAAAATTAGACTTGAGAGCTATTTGTAGAGTCGATTAATGTAATAGTAGTAAATAATTGGACACACTGCAGTTATAAAAGTAGAACGAGGTATTGCAGTAACAATCTATAGTTACACATTTACAAAATACTAATTCATTTCTTTAAAAAATAAACAAAATAGATCTAATTATCTATCAAAATCTACAATGATCATGATATTCAGTAGTTTATAAAAGTGTTGATATGGCTATTAACATCGAAATATTATGGCCCGTGTAAAATTGCGAATTAGCACGTTTTAAAAATCTAGATCAGACCGCTTGAAATGCAAAGTGGCGGATCGTTTACACAGCGGTAAATACGCTGTGTCAAACCCATGACACATGACATATCGTAATTGACCGAGTTACCTAATTACAAGTCAGCAAAATATAATTTTTAAATTTGAAGTCCATGCCCATGTGCAATTTTCAACCTTAAACCGACGCGGTAGGTTACATAACCCAGAAAATAAATCCGCGAGGATGAATTTGCCGGTTTTTGGACGGGTTCAATAGTGTGACCCCACTTGAACCCTCAAAGCGTACATTGCTAAGTTTTAAAGACACATAAAATATGTCATAAATTCATAATCATTCATCAGCGTTCATTTAAAAATTATGATTTTTTCATACGAAGTCCTCAAATTTAAGGTCACTTACCCGAAAGCTGAGCTGCTAATTTTAAATCTCAAATGAGACATGAAACCGTAAGGTTGCGTTCAGACATGCGCGTTTTCTGTGCGCGCGGATTCAGCTCGCGTGTTTTCCCAAACGCTAAAGCAGAAATTACGTACGTCTGAATGCGCCGTTAAGATCTTTAAGGAGATTCAAATGACTCCTCGGTACGTCATATTGTCTAAAACATCTGGGTAGTTTGTCTAAAAACAAAACAGTTTAATATGCTGTCAAGAAAAACTTTTATTTTTATTCTTTACCATCTCCGCTATAGTTACTTGCTTTCTTTAATGTATTCTGTACATACCTGGGCACTTCCTTGGCAGGACTGGACTGGGTCTCCTGGTGACTGAACGACGCCATCTTATTTCATTACTTCACTCATTGTTCTATGTCTCAAAGTTAAACACGGTCACTCGACTTAATCCCGCTTTATTTTATTAGGAACATTATACTGTGAAATAAAATGTATGGGCTTAATGTTCATGTGGCTATGAAAATAACAATTGTTATTATTGTGTAGTTAATTTTCTAATAGGTAACAAAAAAAATTATAGTAATATCATCTTTGCTTGTTACTTTTGTCGCGTAATAAATTATATACTCAACGAATTTATCAGATTTTGTATAACATGGAGCTAATGTATAAATAGCAGACTCCTTCTTTGCAGATTCATCGCAAGAACTTGGCAGAAATTACTTACATGTATATTGTTTGATATTTTTTTCTAAAGTTAAATAATAATATTAACAATGAACATCTCTACCTTTGATTAAATGAATGTAAGAAAATCTTAATTTACCTAGTACAAATTATTATTTCTATTAACTACTATCGTAAAGCGTATCGGCTCAGTATTAAATGTTTTACTTCAACACTAAATCCAAAATTGATTCGTTCAATCACACAGCGAAATTTACAATTGGTTGTTCAAATAAACGGCGTATTCTAGTAAAAGTTCCTTTTATGATCAATAAAATGCATTCAGCATTGGAACTCGTTAAAGGCGCGATTTGGCGAGATTTATTCGACAAGTTATAGCGAATAAAACCTCCTGTTGTAATTAAGTTTTAAGCTTCAACAGTGTGTGATCGCACCTTTAAGGGGGTATAAATTTGTTCGGCATTAATTGTTTTAATGTCTTGAAGCGGCAACGCAAAATGAGAAGGCTCTACATGATATAGGCACAGGGTAATTCTATAGACTGTGAATTGTGATATAGGTAAATCTCTAGGTAGATAAAAAGGTTTATTCTGCTTTTAACCAATCAAAATAAGAAAATAAGAAATATCTGACAGAAGAATCAAAATGGAAGTCCATCAGGATGGCTTTGAAGAGATGGGATGGATATGAGAAGATCTATTCAATACTAGCTTTACTTTTTATATATTTTAAGGAATTTAATACAATTTTGCATGTTAAATGAATGTACTTACAACATGTTATTATTATAAAAGCTATACACTGACAATATTATAAAACGAGTATTTATTTAAAAGACTAAACAACGATTATTTTCATTAGGACTACAGTGTAAATTACTTTTACGTGACAAGCAGTAATGTAGCCCTAAGCAATGTACTTACTTGCGGTCGTTGGATGCACATTGCACATAGCAATACCTCCATAGAGTGTGTATTGGATAGAAAGAGAGTCACACTATCAAAGAGTACCTAATTGAAAACTATCCTGGATTAATAAAAAAAAAAAAAAACATTACTTGATTTTCTGCATGTTATTATTTTAGTAGGTAGTATCATCAGTCATCAATCATCATAGATTCAGGACAGGCAAAGGGAACAAAGCCCATACAGCCATGTCTTTTGTAGTACTATTGTTATGTTTTTCATCATCGTTTTCATGTATCGTCAGGTCTAAAGTCTAGTCAAAGTCTAAGTAAAAGTCAATACAGTCAAGGAGTCAAGTCGGTCGATTCAGTAAAGTGGTAGACGCTTTACTGAAACTTTCGATGGAGTTTTGGAGGGAACACAAAATAGCACGTTTCTGGATATTACATCACTTTCCTACACTTGTGCATGAACACGAATATCTAATGGTTAATATTCTACCAATATTACACATTAAAAACCTAGCTAACATAATTTTAGGAAAATAATACAAAACACAACAGCACTCTTTCACATGCCCGCCAAAACTCTCATCTCATCATAGATAATAATACAACGGTTATTTTTTTTTTAATTTCACGTTGAGTGGTGACGCTACGATGTACCATCGAGGAAATTGATTCCTAAGCAGTTGACGGACCTACGTCATTTGGTCAGATCATGTCAATTCAATATTAGCTGTGATCGGTCGGCAAGGACTAGGTAATTGACTTAACGTGACCAAATTACTTAGGTCCGCCATCTGCATAGGAATCAACTTCTCTGATAGTACATTTAAGGGGCTTATGTTTCTTCCCTTTCTATTTTTGTTCCTTTGGCCATTAAAGGATAATGTTGAACACTCAGCGCATTCTATGTCTATGGCTGAATGTTAAAAATGTATGACACCGCTTTTACTGTGACGTCACTCGGCGACTCCAGAATAATTTAAGTAGGAGCGTCCTGCTAAGTACTGAATAAATCATAAACTTTAAAACAATTTCGGTTGCAAATACAGCGGGGGAGTTTGATTGAAAATACGCATTATGTCTATGTTTTACTCTACTTTTGAAAATCACTTTGAAAATTATTAAAAAAGAGAACAGCCATTCTTTACCTACGAGTACAACGTAGCTTACAACAGTAGAACTGCAAGGACTGTTAAAATGTAACAATTTGAAATGTAAGAATTAAATGTTTACGCATCGTAATTCGTATTTAATAGTAGGGGAGGTCGCGCTCAGTTAAAAAAGTAATTTCATACAGAGCGAAAATCGTTACAATAATAGTATTCCACTATAACAGCTTTGATCGTCAGCCACTTCATAATGGGTGGAATAAAAATTTAGAGCATCTCAAAGTTGATGTTGGGAATCGTATTGAATTGAAATTAAAACGATCCCAATTCGCAACCAATAAAGGTTCATATCTAGATTATACACGTTTATGTTGGGTAGGTGTTATTTTAGTTTTAGTATATAACAACAGATGGCGCTTTTAAAGTAAAATGTATATAATTCTTCTTCACAAGTATTGACTATCGAATTATTTACTTAAAATTCCTATGTGAGATAATTTTATGGTTAATTCAAACGAAAATCGCCGTCAGCTGAATGTTTGCAGATGGAAATGTCGTCTACGCGACGCCCTAGGATACATTGAGCGCAAAGTAGGGCTATATTGGTCATATCTTATATCGCTGGCTGACGGTTTTTCCACCATCGTATTAGCGACTGACGGTTTTATTTATTATTTACAAAGTAGAAACATTCACCTGTATAAATTTTGTACGGTGTAAAATGACTTTATATTAAAAAAATTTTTACATGTTTAGTAACGCGAATGACGTTGAATACCTCGTCTGCAATATGGCTGGCGGTGATTTTTTGGTTAAACATGACCTCTATAATCATCCATCAAAGTTTCATTCGGTATAAAATCACTTTTCGCAACTATTTTTTTTACAACTTTGAAATGCTCTCAGTTAACATTCCACCACGGGTGCGGCGACTGACGCTGATTATATTGATTGATAAATATTAAGCTACCGCTGGACAAAAATTTGGTCGGTATGAAATGGCTTTGCATACGCTAGCACTACCTCCCCTGCTATAAGGTACGCTGTTTTGTCTGGCATGTTTGTCACATTTTAAATGAGCTATAGAAGCTTGCAGAGTTTTTAATTCATTGTTCTAATATTTATATATTGTAAAACAATCTATTATATTATGATTTCTTAAGTGTTCACGAGTATCACTTGTGATATAATAAGGTTTAAACACTTACGATAAAATCCGCGACAAAATCCGTAAGTGTAAACCTTATAATATCATGAATGTATTATATTACGTAGAGTGTTTTCTTGTAACAATATTATATTTTCTTACAACCAAATATAACATCGTCACTGAAGCGGCAATTGACAACCTAAAAGCAAATAGTGAACCATAGTGATTGGTGAACAAAATAATTGGACTAAATTGAAATAGTTTTGCTCCACTCAAACGGATTGTTGTTTACTTTTTACATTTTTTCCAACAATTTGATGTTCGATGAAAATTGTTAAGTCTATTTGAATGTAACGTTCAACGTTTTATGTTATTTTTTTAGTTTATATTGCCAATTTGTTTCAAATTGTTACAAAAAGTGAAAATTAAAAATACCACGTGATACGGTTTTTGATACACGTTTTTTCTAACTTCGTAAAAAAGATGTATGGTACTTGTAAATACCATACATCTTTAATTGGTTAATAGGTATTTTAAGTGTCCTTATACTTCATTTAAAATAGTCGGTCAGTAGAGCCTCCTTATTTCAATGACAAGAAAGTTACTGAAGCCCGACTAAGTTTAATTAATTTACAAATTTCACGAGAAACGCGAAACCCGTGAAAATTGAGAAATCGAGTTTTCGCGATAATTTTGGTTTCATAACCCAATCTTATTTTTTATTTTTCTCGAAAGGAAAAGCTTTCGCTCGCTTACTTAAATTATTTAAAAGAAGTAGGAAGTTATTTTCTGCACAAACAATAAAATTAAATTATGAAAGAGTTATCAAAGTGCTTACTGCTTAGTTTTTTTAACGAAGCCGCCTTAACTTCTGTTTGTTTCATCACTTATTGTTCAAAGTGGATTAAGAAAGTTAAAAGTTCAGACGGTAAACTTCTTGACTATTCGTTTTCTTGATTTCGTCAGTGAACGGTCGTGGACATAATCTGTGTGCACTTTGTGGTCCTTATGGTATCGTAATAAGATCGAAAAGGGGTACATAGTTGCCGGAAACTGTACGTAGGCCTCTAGGGCGTGGGGTAGGTTTATGATTATTACTTATTATAAAACAACGGTTTCGCTCCCTGGTTTTATGGATTATAAATTTTATTAGCGTATGTTGTTGGACGAACGCGTTTATTGCGAGACGAACTTACGGACCGATTGTTTAGAGCACATAGTATTATCCATACTAATATTATAAATGCGAAAGTGTGTCTGTCTGTCTGTCTGTCAGTCAGTCTGTCTGTCTGTCACCTCTTCACGCCCAAACCGCTGAACCGATTTTGCTGATATGTTACTATAATATGACATTGCTGTTATCACTAACAATCCTAAATAACATCTTGATAACTATGATTCCTTCTGAATGTTTCATAGTTGTAGGAAGATTTTGAGGAAATTACTCACTACAAAGATTAATTTTATCGTAATCTAATTTCTATCGCACACATAGTACTTACAAATTATAGGTGTGATAGTCATGTGTCTGGAAATCCAATAATGCCAGATGAATCCATAATTATCAAGAGAAGAGGCGATGCCTAAATATCTTCGCGCATACGTCTTTTGTCTTATTGCGTATCGTTCCAGCTATTTAATATCCTCGGTTAATCTATTTTATGTCTTTCAATATACGTCTGTTTAGTACTAAACATATAATAAAACTGTAGAAATGAAAATTCTGTACATTAAAGATATTCAAAAAATAATAAGCGGAGGTTGTCACAACATCGCTATAGAAGCCAAAAATGTGGTTAGTTTTTTTGTCTGTCTGTCTGTCAGTCTGTCTGTCTGTTACCTCTTCACGCCCAAACCGCTGAACCGATTTTGCTGAAATTTGGTATGGAGATACTTTGAGTCCCAGGAAAGGACATAGGATACTTTTTATCCCGGAAAAATGTACGGTTCCCACGCGATAAACGAGTTTTAGTGCAACGAAGTTGCGGGCATCATCTAGATATGCCATATTTTGAAGTCACACATAAACAGAAAGCAGATACTTAATAATAACTATTTATAGTATATTTGTACGCAAAATTTGTGTTTATTTCTAAAAAATCAATTCTCACCATATAACAATACCATCAATGTTGCGGAATTGGGAAACCTCTACATTTTTTACTGAGAATTACTAACTCTACAATTTTTTCATCAGAGGCAACTTCAAACAGTACGGTTTTGTATTCCAAAACTTTTTAGGAATGCGAAGTCGAATGGCAAAAACCTTTACGGTTCTTCAAAATTATTATCAACGCCTTGAAATGTCACATTAAATTGTTCCACGTTCCTTACAGCCGTGTGTCCCACAACTTAAAGCTTCATGCAGGGTATTTTATTACGTGCATTTACATAGTTAGTTCCTACTATTAATTAGTTCTGTACTTTTGTTTAGTTTCCCTTAAACGATAATGAATTGCCGAGCGTGGCGTGACCGAGCCACTGATTCGGAAATTCTTCAAACTTATTGCCTCCAGTCCCCTATGCGTTGCATTTTTGATAGTTTATAGGTTTTTGTTTACTTTTCTTTGGTGATTTGTTTGTTTGGCATTTTCTTTTGTTCGTGTTTTTTATTGTTGACAAAATCAATCGCTTTCAACGTTAACATTGCTTGCAAAATTGAAAAAATATCTCTTAATTTATTAACTAGGTACAGCCAAATTCATAAATATTTTATCAGAAACCCAGAAAATACAGCCAGCGGAATACCGGAATAGTTTCAGCGTGATTTACTTAACAAACACTTTTACCAAAATTGCCAACACGTCGGCTGTAAAAAACGTAAAAATCCCCTTTACGGCGTTTCATTGGTTTGTAAAGCTGTCCGTTATAACTTCCGCACTTACTGTAATGGTTGTTTGTTCGAAAGGAATTGGATAAAAATAAACATGGTTTCTGCGCGAGAATACCAGAAAAAATAACGAACGTGAAATGTTGTTATATGTCATGCTGCTGGATGTTTTTACAGACGCTGTCGCTTGAATGTCACAGCTCACAAAATTGAACCGATCAATTGTTACATAGCGCAATGAATGACGAAAATGTTTTCGCTCCTGAAGCTTCGAAACGCATCCGAAATATTATATTATTATTGTTGCTTTCGAACTGTTCCAGCACATCAGAATATTATTTTATAAATTTACTAGCTGTCCCGGCAAACGTTGCTTTGGCATAACATATTTGCCATATTATTTTATTGAAGTGACTAAATAAATATGTCACCATGGCAACGTCGATCGCTATCCCGTCGCACAAACAATGGTCGCCGTCAGTCTCAGGTTGTAATAATTTACTATTATTTATTCTACAAATGCACTTATCAATATATAAAGTACCGAGTAGCCGATACTCAGACCTGCTGAATTTACATATAAAATTTGGTAAAAATCAGTAAAGCCGTTTCGGAGGAGTTCGTGGACTAACATTGTGACACGAGAATTTTATGTATAAGATATGCACTAAAGAGAAGTTGATTTATAGACAGATGGCGAAGTTACAAAAAATATATTATGTCACGGTCATAGATCACGACTAATATACTTAGATAATCTGGCAAAATAATGTAGATCTGCATAAAATGAATAATTTTCTCTAACGGACTTCAACATACTATTAATTATAGTCCTGTTTAAAACAATCGAATTCAAAGATGTCCAAAATTCCGTAGCAGATGTTGCCGTAAAATTCAATTTTAAAATTGTTCATTTTATTTTACAACCGGTCTTAACATTGTAGCGAAGTTTGAAACACATTTCGGGAGCAGCGCGTATCCCCAGGACACTTTTAGTCCTGCAAACAGAATTTTTAATTATTGAGAGCGAAACTTCTGAGTCTTCATAATCTGGGGTACGAGGTGACGTTGACGGGTTCAGTTTGCACTTCAAAGACAATTAGGATAGATTAAGGATTATTGCCAAAGTTACGTTTGTTCTATTTGACATTTGTAAAGTTCGTGGTAGGTTTAACATCTGATATTTGCTATATTATTTTGAAAAGTTTGGTATACTATGTTATTACTTTTCCAAATATAAACTTGATTATTTCTTTACCTTTACTTAGTAGAATAAAGCGAAGAAAAAGTTAGTGTTTACCTACATCACTCGCTTAAAACACAAATTCGATTTTATTTTTTGAGGTGTTAATATACCGTTCATTTTTCGGGATATAAAGTATCGTATGTCTTTTCTCGGTACTTAAGTACCTCGATACCAAATTTTAGCAAATTTGGTTCAGCGATTCGGGTGTGAAGAGGTAACAGACAAACAGAATGTCTGTCTGTCGACGGACAGACAGATTTTCGCATATTTATATTTACAATTGTTACAACAATGGGTATACGAATGAGTTTACGAAATACACATTCTAATCCTTTGTTCCAGTATCAAGACGCTAACGAGGCATCAGGCGAGTGAGAGCAAATTCATCAGACGTTAGACGCGATGCACTCGGGCATTAGAAATGCATTATTTGTTGAGAGCTCTCCTGTTATGTACGGTTCCAATGGGAATGATCCAGATTACTTCGTGTTTAATGAAGCTTTTATGTTAAACACAAGTTTGAGTTCCCGCTCGGTTGGATTTAACGGGTCCTTTTGTGGGAGTTGATGTTGGAATTAAACATTTTTATTTTTTTATTTTAATAGAAACAGCTTCAATTAACGTTAAAATAATTTGAGAGGTTCTATTACTCCTAAAGAAAAACCTTCTACCATCCAATGCCACCATCCTGTCGGTACTTCTTAGAACAATATTTTTTTCCTAGGATACATGCTATTTTAAGTTACTATTAATTTTAGTCTTAAAAAGCAAAACATAAATATATTATATATACAATTAATGCAGATTTCAGAGTCTACATTTTATATTAATAAAAATACATATTAAATACATAATATATTTTCCTGCGCGTCACGATTCTACTAGATACATATGTGAAACGAGTAAATCAATTATTATCTATCTTTTTTCAAAAAAAAAAAATATGTCAGCTATTTTCGGTCACAAAACTGTTAACTTCAGTAAAAAGGCTGTTGACGTTTGATCAAAGTCGCTTATGACCGCTCATAAAGTGAGACAAAAATTAAAATGCTCACGCAATCTTAGCTCTCAAAGCAACAAGTCTAGACTTCAGACTGGGGCCTGTCATGTGCCCACAGCCCCGGGACTGCTGAAATTATGAATATCTAGTCAGTTTTCCGCATTTTAGCTTTTTCAATATAAGCAATAAATTGTACCAGGAAATGGAAAAATGACTATCTGCCGCACTCAGAGTGGAACATTAATTACTTAAATGTAATTAATCCTTCAAGTCCCATAAGAACACCGGTGATCGCGACAACAATAGAATAACAACAGATTTCTAAGAATCCGCGATCGAAGGATTAATTAAAAAATTTCACATAAGCCCCATACAATTACATATTTATCCGTCAAACACTTCATTAAATTGAAGGTTTACTATAATTTTATTTTTCAATATTCTGCACTTGCGCACATAGGTAAATCATGTACATAACTTAAAGTTAAGTAAAACAGAATGTGTGCGGCTGTCAACTAAAATTAATTTAATGATTTTGGAATAAGCTCCAACTTCTTTCTGTCAAACGCTACATAAAATAAAGTAAAGTAATCATTTTATTCATTGTTATTACCTATTATCTCTGAGTGCGGCAGAATGTTACAATTTATTCAATAACAAGGAAAATGTAGGTAAAGAATTTTCCATAAAAATGTCCACTTTGACGGGTCGGTGGGTATTGGGTAATGGTCCTTTACAAACAAGACATTTACATTCTCACTTGTCATATTATGCAGAGATTATGTTTTTGAATAGCCAATGTTCGGAGTATCAAAACCAAGTTATCATTTAAATAATATAGAAAAAATCTCTAACGTGCATGCCTTCAGTAAGCCGGTAAGATTAATGTCAAGTAAATTATAGTTCTTTAGAAGAACAACATAATAAGACAAAACCTTATCTATTTCAATCGCTGATTCTTATTATAGAAATTAGAAGCCCTAATATATTGTATAAGAAAATAATAATCTCATATTTAGATGTTTCAACGAGTTTGCTCAAATGCGTTCTAGATTTTTCGTAGGCGTTGCTAGGTACGTACAAAATAATATTCTGTTGTACTAACTGCTTGTACCACAATGATAAGTATTTGGAATAATGTTACAATCTAACAGAATACTGTTATAAATACTGTTAAATCAATTAATAGTATGTTAGTAATACGTGAAATTAAATATTAAGAATATATAAGTCACAGAATATCATCATAATAAAATTCATCATCAGTAAAATAATGTCAGTAATTTTTTTCATCCACATGAAAAGCTAATAAAAGGATTTATTTTGACTTGCGATGAAACTGCAATCTACTGCATACCGGCGGGTAGAGGTAGCCTGCTGAATATGTATGAAACGCTAAAGATCGGAAACCCGGATAGAGCCGGGGTTGAAAGGTAACGTTGTAATTTATTTCACAAATTTTTCATTAAAAAATTCTATAGTAAAAAATAATTTGGTAACTCTTGTTGAGAGGTTGAGATCAAAACACCGAAAATTTTTACTTACTGGGACAAATTAAGGACCTACTCGAGGACGTGTAATTAAAATATTCATCTCAAAGCATCAAAGACGCGTTTGGAGCACACGGGAGAACACTACACACGATAACACGCGGTCGTCGGGAGGAGGCACGTGCGGCGTCCTCCGCGGTGAATGCGCTACTGAACTTCCGACAGAATCCGTACCTACCGCTTACGGGATTAACTGCGACAAACCAAAAAGAGGAAGCTTCTTACTACCAAAATTTTGCTTTTACATAACGTATGGGTTTTGAACTATTGTATAGAGGATACTGTATTGATCTATTTTGAAAATAGAATGTAGTGAAGCTAGAGAGATTTTATAGTGTTTAATAATGCTAATGGTTAATTACCTATTATTTCCAATAAGCATCCATGTAATTTCAATGAATAATTAATGGTGAGTAGAGGCCAGAGGAGTTCGAAGTATATTATCTTTAAGATACTTACCTAATATCCCAAAACTATTTCAGGTTATTTTACATTTCCCAAAAAACACAAATATCAAAGCACTAAGTGACTTTAAAAAGTATAATATATTTAAACAACTGTAATTAACAAGACTCGAATACAACAAAGCTAATTAGGGGCATAATATTAAGCAATAAAGAAGTGAGCCCTCCCGAGTAAAAATGTAGAAATCCGGGGGAGTAATTACTCCGAACGGCTCCCAAACTCGGACAAACATTTTGTCTATTAATTAGACGACCTGGAACTTGGAGGCTTCTCATTTGGCGCCAGAAGGCTCATTTGCAAGCCTTTATGAGTCCGACTTAGAGAAGGTTTCCGATTTATCGCCTAATCGATTTCTCCTCCACGATTCTTATTTACATCGATTTTCTAATTAGCTGTTTTTACTATCAAGTATCATTAGAAGTCTTTCACTGTTTAAGGAGTTAAAAAAGCGGAGGTTATATTTTGTCTCTTACATTTTTGCTTTTTAATTGTGTTTCATTTTGCCTCTTTAAACTTTGAATGAAGGAATGCTTTCCTTAATTGTATTCATTCATTTGTTAATTTCAAACTCCAGTTAGTCTTAGAAATTCCTGAACCAGACTTGTGATTAGTAAAATTAAATTATCTAATATCCGTTTCGTGCTACTTTCTTAGTCCTCGATTCCTGGACGCACCAAAAAGCTAACCGTTCCAGACGTATATTAGCTAGAATTGCTTGTTTGTTCTGTAAATGTCACATTAAAACAATTATTCTGCGAAATACCATTAGTTTCGTGTACACTCCCCGTTTGGGTATAACAAGACACCAAGACAGCAGGTGAGCGGTACAATGTATTATGCTGTATGCACTTACCAGGAGCTGTTTTATTTATGACGCTTATTGAAAATACGATAAACGTCTACATGTATCCAATTTTCTATGGCAAGTGGATTTATTACTCCCATTTTGATGTAACTCACCGTTACAGTTGGTAACATGAAATATGGTGTAGTGAGTACAGTCCAGTCGCTGGATAGGTTGATTTGGTATCCGGCTTCCATAAATTGTGGATAAAATATAAATCTTTTCGTGTGCGTGTAAAAGTGATAAGCTTATAGTTCAATTGTCAATTTCTCTCTATCAGGCAACCATACTTGAACTAGCTCAACTAGCTGTTGGTCCCAACTGTATCAAAATAAATCAAGAAATTTATAAAACGAATGAAAACTTCTAAAGATAAGCACATGGTGGCCCGCATGTTCAGAAATTAAGTGAGACCCTTTGTTTAGGAGTTATCTCGGTGTGACAAAGAGGCGGCTTTTAATCTTAATTAGTAGGTCATGATGTGAGCGACAGGGCTGTCTATCAGAGGCTCATCAGAGGTCACCCCGCCTGCGAATGGCCGGCGATTTTAGACCGTTTTGTGATCCTTATTAAGTAGATACTATACTAGGGATGGGTGGACCCATCAAATTATACTGATATATTCAGATCAGTATAATTTGATTTTTGTGGCTAATATAAATGAAAAGTTTTTATTGACGATCTGTAAACAGCCAAAGCTGCAAATTACAGAAGCCATGGAACATTTCCAATGTGCCAAGATATTATTCGCTTAAGTATAGTTATTTGCTTCCTTCCATATTTTAGTAGCAAGTAAAATTAATCTAGATACTCATAATCGGCAGCTGGTAAGTACCTATCTCTGTGTAGGTTCACTGGTGTAGAAGCTATATCTGCCAAATATATTATTTTCAATTGACTATTACTTGTAGAAAGTGTGAAAGCTCTTTAGTTTCTATAGTAGTACGCTATCTACGATTACTTCCAGATACCGAGTTAGTTTATCACGAAGCGTAAATTAGATACAGTAATTTGAAATTAGACAACCTGGATGATAGTAATTCAATTAATTTTCCATTCCTATTTGTCAATTATTTTCGATTAAATTGTCAATTATGATTGTTGTTTTGCACTTCGCTTAAATAACAATGATTATTTATTATACCTAGATACAATAGATTTAACCCTTATCCATAAACCTAACTACAGCTAATACAAGTGATAATATTTAGCATAGCCGGATCAGCTAAACTCTAAATATATCAACTCAAATTCAATACAAAACCATCAACATTGGACTTCTTTTGTTATTTAATCAACGGCTCAACATAATTAAGCGAACAACGTATTCAAAACATTTTTATGAGCTCAAAAAAGCCCTCCCCTAATATCAATGGTGCATTAAAGTAAGTTAAATTTGTTTTCATTATAATATTCACCTGCCCAGTGGCGCGTTTAATACTCCCGGTCCGGGGGGACCTGACCTCTATTATACTACGTCACTTCGAGTACTTGTAACAGATTTTTATTTGATACATTACAAACGAGATCACCCCTTGTGTCCCTCGAAATAGGATCCAAATTGGATTAAAGGATGTAAGCAGTAAAGGGGAGCTTAGTGCAAGATGCGTCCGCCCCCGTAATAAAATAGTTTTAGTCGTGAGAAGTTATGACAAATCAATAAAAGAAGGTTGGAAGTGTAATGTAAAAGGTATTATTTTCTGATTTAAGACGCTATTATTCACACTGACCTGCTTTTATACAACTGTCTTTGAAATATGTTAATTTATTATATATTTATGTAAAATCCATACTAATATTATAAATGCGAAAGTGTGTCAGTCTGTCTGTCTGTTACCTCTTCACGTCCAAACCGCTGAACCGATTTTGCTGAAATTTGGCATGGAGATACGTTGAGTCCCAGGAAATGACATAGGATACTTTTTATTCCGGAAAAATGTACGGTTCCTACGCGATAAACAAATTTTGGCGCAACGGAGTTGCGGGCACTATCTAGCTATAATAACCATAATAACTGCTTCGAAATTTGACAAAGTGTGATAGTTATTCATAAGCGATTATGATATTATATTAATTTTAATATGCATTTGAAGCATGTCAATTTGAAAAATATAAACGTGCCTCCTGAAAAAAATGTAACAAAAATGTGACGAGCGTCCCGGAGCTTGGGGGAAATTGAATATTACATAACCTAATCCTTCTTATTACTTGACAATATCCACCAAATTTCCAATCAAATATGTCGGCTCATCGGTGAGGCCTCGTCGGGATCAGATTAATTGCCATCCACTCTCCAGCCAGATTAACGACACCAAAAACGTCAGGGACTTAGTTGCCCCCCTCTCCCCTAATGGAAAACGCTTACATCCAAATAAAATTTAGCAAATTCAGTGATTAGAATTTCGTAGCGCTGAGTTTCTGTTTAGTTTTCTTTCTTTTGTAGTTAAGTGTATTGACAGGTACTATCAGAGAAGTTGATTCCTAGGCAAATTGGGGACCTGCGTACACGTAGTTTAGTCGCGGTACGTTAAACCCAGCCGGCAGTCGACAGATCACCATAGGGATGATGACAAGGTCAAAGATTAGCGAATTTTGTTAATAAAATAAAGAAAGCACGGTAAAAAATAAGCGTTACCAAAATTTCAGCTCGATAGCATTTGTATTTTTTTTGTTAGGCGCCTTCAAAGTTGGATAATCAAGTTGATTTTTTTTTTAAATTAAATTTCTTAATATTTGTATACCATTCGAAAAGTTATGCAATTAAAAGCAACTTTTGGTATGAAACCACTTTCATAAACACAATATTTAATATACCTATCGAACAAAGTTCTCTCCCGATCCGTACTAACTAAGAAAGACTGACGTCAGTCTTTCGTAGCATTTTGTATGGAGCGTTTCGGGCAGGTCTATTTTATGAGATGTTTGAATTGTTCATATCTTGGTGAATTTTTAAGCTGTGAGAGTCATTCTTTCAGCAATGTTTCTATTTTTTAAGGGTCTTTCAATTACCAATAAGAAAAAAAATTAGTCATCAAGCCTATTAACATTAAACTGACATGATCCGACCAAATGACGTTGGTCTGTCAACTGCCTAGGAATCAATTTCCTAGATGGTACGATCAGAGAAATTATAGGCAGATCCATCAGACGTCATCAAAAAGCGTAGGTCCTGGAGGACGCTTTTGGTCAGGTTATGTCAAATCAATGGTGGTCCTGATTGTCCGTTATGGTAAAAACCCGACCAAATTATGAAGGTACGCTATTTGATCATGAAGTAGATCATGAATCAATTTTTCTGACAGAATCATTTATTGTTAACATTGTAATAATATTATTGCGATTTACATCTAATTCAAACATTTCCTCGTATGTAGAAATAATAAATTGCTATGCATTTTTAACTTAATTAAGAATGTGCACTATAAAATGCACATTAAGTTTATTAAAGTCTGATTAACTAAAGTAATTGGCTGTATATCACGCGCCTGGCTAGATTGCGCTTTGCGTAAGGAATTTCTTTTTTTGAGTTACGACCGTGAGATTGGCAGTAAGATTTTGATTATAAATAAAAAGTTTATGGTTTCCAAACACCACTGTAGATGAGATAAAAGTACTATTCAACAATCTTAATTTACAACGTAGAATAATATACTTAATTAATTATTCTAATATTTAGGAGATATTAAATTTAATTAAGTTTTTTAGTCTAAAATCTTCTAAGCGCAGAAGATTTTAGACTAAAAAACTAAATTAAATTTAATATCTCCTAAATGTTAGAATAATTAATTATTATTCTACGTTGTAAATTAAGATTATCATAGGTAGTAGTAAAATCTCTTGTTTAATGTGTAAAAATTAGGCACGTTTCTTAAGACCTTTCAAAAAGCACCTTGGGTTATAATAATTATTGTTACAAAGCAATTAACATACTAACATTAAAGTGCGCCATTTCAAGAATGACCAACAATATATCTACGGAACCCACAAATTCCGTCTAAATCTAAAATTCTATAATCCTAATGGATTAAATCAGTGTTGTTGAAATATTCTGTCGGGGCATCAATCAATTTACTGCACATCAGCGCGGAGTGTTAGGATGTTTGTAAATAAAGACGGATCACACCCTGCACTGGGAGTATTCATGTCTTGTGTATTAGTCCAAATCAGGAGTACTGGGTACATTTTTAACACACAAAGTACAAACACACACTCACAAAAAACAATTGAAAATTTTGTGTGTAAATAAGTCATTGACATGAGAAACAAGTAATAAGTGAGTAGAAATAGCAGTAGCTATTATTATCAAACAGTGAGTTTTTTATAGTGATTCATAGCTAAAAACCATATTTTATAAAGTCAGTTTTCAAAATATATACGAAAACTTGATGTTGAAACATGATAATTTATTCAGTTTTCGAGGTCGAGAATGTTCAAGATGTTATAACAATAACCCAAGCAACCAAAAGGCAAAAACTTATAAATTCAGCGAAATTCAGGTGAAATAAAAAAGAAAGAATAAAATGGCGACACGAGGATAATGACAAGGCGGATACCTCGTGTCAAAAGTCATGGCAGTTGGAGGGTTATATGAAGTGAAGCGGAGGTAATTCCAAATTGCTTGCTGTACACTCGCGTCGAAAAAAGGGGTATTTTATGCCTTTTCAATGTAACTGTTGGAAAGCATGTTTTTAAGTTATGAGCAAATTTTGCTTTTATATCTCATTCCTCTTTCTTTTAGAATGATCGAATCAAAATACTTTGAACAAATCACGAATGAATTTTTTGATAGAAATAAGTATATTATTATACAAACAAATTGTGACGAACCTATATATATATATAAGTGGGAGAGCCATGCTTCGGCATGAATGGGCCGGCTCGACCGGAGAAATACGTTCTCACAGAAAACCAGCGTGAAACAGCGCTTGCGCTGTCTTTCGCCGAGTGAGTGAGTTTATCGGAGGCCCAATCCCCTACCCTATTCCGTTCCCTTCCCTTTCCTTCACTACCCTCCGCAACGCACTTGCAGCTCTTCTGATGCTGCGAGTGTCCATGGGCGACGGAAATTGCTTTCCATCAGGTGACCCGTTTGCTCGTTTGCCCCCTTATTTCATAAAAAAAAGAACCATTCAAAACTTTACTCTGTTGTAACTTGTATCGCATGTACTATCATAGAAGTAAATTTTTTAGGTGAATTCATTTAGTTGGATTTGTCAGCCCTAGCCGATAGAATTGACCAAAAAACGTAGATTCGCCATTTGTGAATATGATTGTACCAACCTCTGGAACTCCACATTTTATTTGAGTGAACTGTACCACTGCACCGCGCTTACATTTGGCACCCACTTTCGATATCAATTGCCTTAACGTGAACGAGATCATAAAATATTTACCTTTCCTTTAAAAAATAATTCGCAAAAACCTCGATGTTACATTTATCTGTATTGTTTTGTTTTTGATACTGTAGATAACACTTTGATACAAGATAAACAACATTATTTTTGTAAACAAATTGCTTGCTTACTTGTTACTTTTATTAATACCTAGCTAAGTAGGATATCACAACCGTAATTGCTTGCTAAATTCTTTGCTAAGAAAGCTTTTATACCTATTAGATCATTTCCATTGTTTTAACTTTACCAATTAACGTTGATTTTTGCTACTTAAGCATAGTAGGTACACTTAGGTCTTAAGCATTCGAAAGCGCTTACATTTTAAAATTAGACTGCGAAGCTATTTGCACTTGAGGGGTGGACAAAAGGCTGTATTGAGCGGGGCTGGTCGGGGTTGGTCTCGTGCCCACTATTCACCCTAGGTGATACGGTTCACGTTTCAAGACATTCAGTTACATAAATATTAGTCAAAATACCTACCTAATAAGAATTCGAATTTTGGGATAAACTATTTAGAAAATATATATTATGCTAATATCGTCATAATGACAATATTATTATGATCACACTAACTACATAAAATATTTAATTATTTTTTTTGGCTCCCATGCAATTGTAGATGTTATGTAAAAAAAAATGTGAAGTAAAATTCAGATGCAAAATACCAATTAAAGAAAAGATCCACATAATTTAATTGCATCCGAAGCATTAAGAGTGATAATGATTTCATTATATGCTTCGTTTAATTATTTAATCATCATTTGATGATTAAATAATTAAACGAAGTAAACAATGAAAGTTATTTTGGGGCCGTAATGCAATTAACGGGGCAAAAACTTTGGACGGGCATGAATCATTGGGGCCGATTTATCGTCTGGTCCTTGTTTTTGCCCCGGGCACGCCGATAATGCCCGTTACAAATGCACAGATTTGCGACACGCGGGGGATGAAACGATAAGTGGTGATAATATATAAATGTAAATCGTTTACATATTTGGTGGAAATACGATAATCTCCCATTCATTGTGTAGTGTGAATATGGGATGTAGTTACGTGTATTGGGTTAGCAATGGAATGTAAAATGCTAGTACTAATATCTTATATATAAAATTTCCCCGTCACAATGTTAGTTACCGTACTCCTCCGAAACGGCTTGACCGATCTTTATGAAATTTTATATGCGTATTCAGTAGGTCTGAGAATCGGCCAACATCTATTTTTCATACCAAAAAACCCAAAAAATTATTTATATGGCAAAACAACATTTGCCGGGTCAGCTAGTTATTATATAGATAGAGAAGAGGGGAAATCTTTTATTCTCTTGTATAGGACATAGGTAAATAGACACAAAGTAATTGAGTATTATTGCAATTAAGTACAATAAAATAAGATGAAATAGAATGAAAAACTAAAACAAACGATATAAGGGAAAGGCGCTAATGCTAGACACTGAACTAATAGATGACACTTACGACAAAAATGCCATAAAAATAAGAATTATTCTAATTATTTCTCAACACTGTAAATTTTATAAGCTTCTTGTGCTATCTGTTGATGTGAAAAAATATATTAGGGATGCCTTCGGCAACATTTTAAAATGGGATCAGTTTTCGTAAATGATGTGACCGCGTCAACACGAACCCGGCAATTTCTTAGCAAATAGGTTAAGGAAGGCGAAATTTTGCACGTAAGTTTTGAATACATTTATTAGATTTTTTGTAATTTCTATTGACTTCATTGGATTAATGGTCATGTTGTTTACACTAATTAATGTTTATTTAAGATCTTTTATGGATTTTCCCTAACAATATAAAGGGTGTAAATATCTAAAATAAAAGGTAGTACTTTTAACGCAGTAATAATCACAATAGAAGAACAAAAAGCAATTCTGTTAATCGAAGCGCTGCCCGTTTGTTATCGTCCCACTACCGGCAAATGGACAAATCAGATTATTTCACCCACTATGAGTCTGTAGATAACGTTTGACGGAGTACGGCGCAAGTCATGGGCTAAAGGTGAAACTGCAGCGACACGACACGCCAAATATCCACATTAAGTCTTTTTGTCTAGTATCTTGGCACGCCCAAACCGTTGAACCGATATTGCTGAAATTTGGCATGGAGATACTTTGAGTCCAGGAAAAGGACATAGGATACTTTTTATCTGGGAACATTGTACGGTTTCCGCGCGATAAATGAATTTTGGCGCAAAGGATTTACGTCCGCCATGAAGTTCTTTTTGTATGAAGCAAATCGCAGTACGCGACACTATGGGGAGTGTCGTGACTTTCCACAGCACCTTTAACACGTTCTCTGCCGCGTAGGTCACATGTGCCCGGACCCCTACCTGTATCTACTCGCCGCGTAGGGCACCGGTGACCTCAGAGCAGACCTGTTTTTGAATCGAACTCGTAGGCCATAGCACACGTTTATCGTACATTTCTCTGTAGTAGGTGACCGGTGCGGCGCTGTAGAGCAATACTCTCACATGGTATTCACCTGTGTTCATTATAAGTGAAAATTTTAATGCAAAAACCCAAAGCACTGGAAAAAATAACTGTTTCTTTAACTTTTTATTCATTTATCAATAATGGTATTAACAATTTATTATTAATAATTAGACAACAGATAAAATTAAGCATATTGTAAAAATTTCAAGTGCCTAGCTGTTGCCATTATTGATTACGAGCCAAAAGGTCAAAAATATTACGTTTGTTGTATGGGAGCCCCCCTTTAATATTAATTTTATTCTATTTTTAGTATCTTTTGTTATAGCGGCAACAGAAATACATAATTTGTGAAAATTTCAGAAGTCTAGCCATAGCGGTTATTGAGTTACAGCCTGGAGACAGACAGACTGCGGTGACCGCAGACGTGACCGGAGCGGCGCAGTGATAAAGATTGCGTACTTTCCGTACTACAGCGCCGCGTAGGTCACATGTGACCTCAAGGGGTTTTTTTAATATATCTCAGGAACCCTGCTCCCCATCGAACCCTAAATGATGTCATGGTTTATGTCTTGACCTAATACATCTATTTCGACCAAAAAGATTTTTTGTAATTTTTCTTGTTTGTACTACCGGCAGAGAACGTGTTAAATTAAATATTCAACATAAGAGCAGTTTCTTACTACGTCCGATCCGAATCGAGAATCACAGATAACGGATAGAAGGTATCCGAATCCAGATTTAGTGCTCTCATAGAACTAGCTTTACGTCTACTTTAGGTCACAAACATTATTTGATCGATGACTCCCGGACTCCGTTGCGCCAAAATTCGTTTATCGCGCGGGAACCATACATTTTTCCGGGATACAAAGTATCTCCAATCCCCATCAGTAAATCGGTTTAGGCGCGAAGCGCTTACAGACAGAACACACTTCCACATTTACAATATTAGTACGGATTTCCTAGTTTATTCCTATCGAATACTATCCATACAGTAGCTTGTACCACGGTCGATACAAGGCTATAAATTAAGAGATCCCCGCTAAGTCCCCAACAGTTAGCGCGCCCCGCGGCGTCGCTCGCCGAAGACATCCGACCACTTGTGTGGAAATTATCTTAGCCAGATTATCCCCGTCTGAGCATTCTTCTTCGGTCGATGAGTAGTACTTAATAAATCATTGTTAAGGTCGGAAAATTAGGGAGCTGACAATTATAGCAAAATAAGTAAACAGTGAACTTTCTTTAATACTAGGTCGCCCAAATCGAGCGAAGGCACCCTGCTCATGTAGACATGATTCAGGTGACTCTTTGCAGTGTTTTTGTGTCTATATGTTCAGTAAGTTTGACTTCAAGGTGTTCTACTGATATTTATACTATACCTTGATTCTACGACGTATGTAGTCGTTATCCTAGGGTTAAGAACTTAACACAAATCTCAAACGGAGATCACAATAATTGTACTAAGCAGAGTAAAGACTTCTTTGCAGGTACTTACTTGTTTGTACTCACAAAATTTGGGTTTGAAATTACATGTAGTTATATTGAGACAGATCTTAAAAAGTATACCTAGTTGGCAATTAGATCAAACACTAAAAAGCATTATAGGAAAATAAAAATTAAACATATCTTGAGATATAAAACGTATTTCAGCATTACAATGGGACGTCTTCATTGTCTGAAGGCTTGGAGCTTCGCATTTGCCAACACCAGCTAGTGGTCTAAGTCATGAGAAATGGCAATTAGAAAATTATGCTCAATGATAAAAAATGGTGAGAAATGAAAATTACACTTCAAATAGTGGGTAGAAATAAAAAGGTGCCTTCAAAATATCAAATTATTATAAAAATATATACAAAACAAACAAAAAGAAAATACCATCTTTAAAAGCAGAAAAACCTGACGAACTTTTAACGAATATTTTGACATAGACTCTAGACTCATCTATACATTTATATATGTTACAGTCATAGTGATTAGATAGCTATTATACATAATGACTGGTCATTATATATAATATCTAAATTTACTAGACAATGTGATTAATTAATCACTTTATCCGGATGTTAATCATAATCGCTGGTCGAAGTTAGCCAAAGTAATAAAATACAGTATAACCGATTTATAACCCCTCCTCATTTGGAAGAATAAATTATAATTATGACCCAGTCATATTATAATGTCAGTTCATTTTAAATATTTTATTATTTTAGTCTTTAAAGAGTGATACCAAATATGTGTATTGATCTCTGTATTTTTAGGGTTCCGTACCCAAAGGGTAAAAACGGGACCCTATTACTGAGACTTCGATGTCTTTCCATTTGTCCGTCTGTATGTCTATCTCCAGGCTGTATCTTAAGAACCGCTATAGCTAGACTACTGGAATTTTCACAGATTGTGTATTTCTGCTGCCGCTATAACAAAAAATACTAAAAACAAAATAAATTAATGCTAAAGGGATTTCCCATACAACAGACGTGATTTTTTGTACTTTTTTCCTCGTAATGAACAATAGCAACAGGTAGGCACTTGAAATATTCACAAAATACTTAGTTGTATTTACACTTTAATAATAATTCATAATAAAATTAATAATAATTAAGGGTTACAATCCAGGTCCATTCTATAATGGTACAGAACCCTTTGTGCACGAGTCCAACTCGCGATTGGTTGATTTTTTTTTCTTTTTTTATGGCTAGTGAGCTTTAAATTTACTTTATAGATTAAAAGTTAAATAACTTTCAAACAATATTAATTAACGTAGCTTAATATTACCTATGGCAATTTTATTTTAACTCTAAAAATAAACTTTATAATAATTGTGTTGTTGAATAACAGTATAATATTGCTACACATATAGTTAGATATGCTTAAAGCAAATTGAAATATAATTTTATAATCTTTACCTACCTGTTTTATTACATTATCCATGTCTTTGAAGATATTTTATAAAATTGCTAGTTAATGTGATTAATTCTGTGTCATTTATCACTTTATCTAAATTGAGTAGACATTATAAATAATGGCTTGATAATATATATATATATATATATATATATATAATATCCAGATTTATTACTTTGGCTGTAACATATATGTCGCAGTCCACTGGTTAAAAAAGCCGTTCAATCAAACAGCTAAATTAAATTAAAACAAATATTCGAGGAGAAATTACGGCATTGTGAAGTGCATTACCAAGGTATTTATTGCAATTTTGTTCAAAATGTGTTAGAATGCAATAATTTATTCTACTTGTTATCATTACATTTGTATAATAATAACCCTAAGTTAATTTGCCATTTAACCAGTTAGCTAAGCGTCGTCTAGCTGTAGTTGCAGTCAACACGTCGACTAAACGACGTATAGCCGTGTGATTGAATGACGTTGTTCAGTCAAAGGGCTAGCTGTTAGATAGAACGGCTATTTAAACCAGTTGGCTGCGACATATACATAATATAGTGCTCCCAAAGTGATAATGCGCATAGTCGTAATTTTTCGGCACCGGTCGTATTTTCCGAGCGCCGAAATACGTCGCTGCAAGCACTGTTTTAAACTTAAGTTTAAACAGGCTTAACTTTAAGAAAAACAGGCTTAACTTTAAGAAAAACAGGCTTAACTTTAAGAAAACAGGCTTTTGGGGCTCTTACGTTTCATTATTACGACAATTAGCGAAGATTTGCATGCACATTATTAATTTGGTAATACTGTACAATGTTCTGATTAACTGTTCATGAAGTATCATTAAATTTCTCTGAGTGCGTCTGTTAGACCACAGAATACATAATTAGTATCTTTTAGACCTTACTTTTATTATGTTGTAAGAAACGCACCGCTCTCTCCTGCCGCTAAACGCTGATCAATTATAATTCCACGCGGTACTATCGAGGTCTAAATTGCAAATTTAATACAGCCATTTGCATCCGAAAGGGGCTGTGGAAAGTCGTTTTTCCATTCAGTGATTTGTACTCTTTATCTAATAGCTTCATCTAAATTAGATATGTGATGTCTTGTTTTATCCTTAGCATCTTTTTTTAGAAAAAAATACGTGTGGTACTTGGGGAGTGCCGCGTTTAAGCTGTTTCATAGCATTTTTTATCACACGCACACAATTAACACGTTAGGGTCAATTCAGACCGCAACGCGACGAGGCGAGGCGAGGCGCGGCGCGGCATTATAGTATAGATTTGACAGATTTCAATCAATCTATCGCGTTGCGGTCTGAATCAACCCTTAAGCGATGCACGGCACGCGCGTGCGGTCTTTATAGGCAAAAAGGTAGTGCTTGCCATTCACAGATAACAGATATTTTAATTTAACTTTCGTACTTTTTAAATGACTCATGACGTTAATTTTTTAATAATACATAATAGTAAAGAATATAGTAAAAAAATAAATATACACATTTAAAACGCCTCAATTTATAAAATAGCAACATGTAATCAGGTACACGCGCGAACGGGTTCACGAGAGGTCAAGATAGGCTCAGTGTTGAGGTGCCTGCCTTGCGCGTATGTGTGAGTGTGTCCGTGCACAGCCGAAAACGCACACAACCATGAATATCGAATGCGATTGTGTACTGCAAGCTCTGCGGCAGACACCAGCAGTGTTGCCAACTATGGGGATATCCCACTTTTAATAGGGAAAAATTAAATATATAGTGCGTATTTTAGGGAGTAAAAATATCATATTATATTCATGGGCGTGAAATATTTAAGCAAAAATGTATATTTATTTGGTTTTTATTACTGTTTTTATATAAATAATGACATCATGAGTGATGTTTTTGCCGCAAACACAATAATTGCGGTCGGCTGAAGTAGTATTTTCAGCGTTTTGATCTCTCAGTGGAAAGTACCCCAAGTAATAAATAATATATTTAAATAATAGTTGGGGAGTTCTGGTTGAAATTCAATGTGTTTTCAAGTTAATTTAAGGGGGAAATTTTTGAACAGTTAGCATCACTGGCGCCGCGGCCGGCGCGGGCGCGCGCCTTGCTGACGGCGATCGGAACTACTCGTGAATTATAGTCGTGAGCAATCGGATATAATCCGAGTAAAATGAATAGATGCAATTAATCTAACTAATTACGTACAGTACATTATGCATTTTTGTTTTGTGAGGTTTATAATATTTGTTTACATTTTACATAGCTGAAATTTTTAGTGTTTTGGGAGGCCATTTGCTTTTTTCATGTGATCGAGAACTGTCTCTATATTATATTATTATTTTTGGTTTTATAGTTTTCTAAGAATATTTTAGATTTTAATATTCGAAAGTTTGTATAATATTTAACAGTTTAACATTAATAATTGCGTACATTCATAAAGTATCACTCACTTGGATAAGATAATTTGTGGTGGCCGAAATTTTTGCATTTATTTACATCGTATTATGGATCGGATCTCAAGTAACCGGAACCTTGATTATGTGAAAAGACAAAAGTTAAGCTGATTAGGTGAGTACTTAAAATATACTAGATACAAAAATGAAAAAGTTGTAAAAGAAAAAGTTTTTGTTTTGTTTTGTTTCACGCCAAAACTAATGAACCGATTGTAATAAAATTTTGAACACAGTTAGTCTAGAGCCTGAGGGAGCCATAGGCTACATTTTGATGAGGCAAAGATATATTATCTAATTTCCATGGAAATATCGATGAAAATAAATTCACATTGTATTTCTAATACGTAACAATAGATGGCGTTTTTTTATATATTTTAGCTTAGCGCACAATATTATGTTGTATGGTAATTGGTATACATCGATGAAATAAACTCTCATTGTAGTTCCAACGCGTGACAACAGATGGTGTTTTTTATTTCTTCATAACAGTACGTAATTATACTAATTAGTTTAGAAAATAGTTTTCAATGTATATCCACACTATTATTATTATATTAATATAGTAGTATATACTAATTAATAATAATTAATTAAGTAAGTATATATTAATTTATGCGAAAATATCTCTTTTTGTCCGTTTGTCTGTCTGTTTTGCTTTCACACCAAAACTACTGAACCGATATCGCTGCATTACCAGTGTCAAAATCTTGTGCACGCCCCTGATGCACGGCAACGCCGCACCGCTGCGCTGTGTCGGTCGGTGTGGGGTGTGTTAGTATTTTTCGTTACGAGATTTCTTGATACGGTCGTCGCGCTCAAATCCCGCGATAAAAGCTATGCTATGCTAAATAGCTTGAAAACTTGAGATGAAAACAACAATTATCATTATAAAGAGTGTATAAAATGACCATGATTCAAAATGATGTCAAGCAATTTCTTCATATCTTATTAATGAAATGAGCTTTTTGCTTTCGAAAACTGGTATGATGTGTAATCAAAAGAAATCAATCACAGCATAAAAAAAACTCTTTACTCATGAACGGACATTAAATAAAGAATACCCTTAAACAAAATATGATAACCGGTTATTAAATTTTAAGCGTTCAACAGGATATGCTGAGCCGTCCATCTGAACCAACAACTTAATAGACTCTGATTACATATCAATTTACTTCTACCTCGACTCACCAACCTTATCACTACGCAATAAAGGAGAAAATGCAATGAAAAGTGAAAAAACCATTGTAATTCATTGGTTTATTGTGAGATCGGACACAGTATAAATACGTTTTTAATTGATTCTGAAATGAATCAATTTTGGCCAGCGCGGTGCAATATTTGAATATTGGACAGTTTATTTAAATGTTATTCTTGTTTCGCGTAAATAGCTTTTGATTACGGTAAACGATTGTCCTATATATTGTGGTTTCACATACATATAAAAGGCCACTAGATAACTCCACTCCATGGTGACTAAATTCGTTTATTGCGCTGAAACCGTACATTTTCCGCAATAAAGCTATCATACGTTCTTCCCTGCCCCAAAAATATCTCCGTACTTCCATACTAATATTATAAAATATGCGAAAGTATGTCTGTCCGTCTGTCTGTCTGTTACGTCTTTACGCCCAAACGGCTGAACCGATTTTGCTGAAATTTGGTATGGAGATACTTTGAGTCCCGGGAAAGGACATATGATACTTTTTGTCCCGGGAAAATGTACGGTTCCCGTGCGATAAACGAGTTTTGGCGCAACGGAGTTGCGGGTATCATCTAGGTTCGTAATAAATTTTTAACCGTTTATGCGTGAAGAGGTGATGGACAGATAAATAGACGGCAGACAGACACACATTCGCGCAATGTCACTCAACGTATTATAAAAGAACTATTACTTCGATACAGTTCTTGAAACTCCATGAAAATAATTACAAGAAAGGACCGCGGAATGTACAAAATAGAATCATTATGGCTCGAAAAAAACTCAAGTCGCACAGTCAGGGGAATGAGAATTTTATATGAGACAGTGGCATTATGGCGTTTTATTATTCCAGCGGTATCCGCGGACGTGACGCCAGGGTAATGATATTTCTTCTGCGGTCTCCGCTGCTCTTTTGTTTCTCATGCTGTTTAATGGAATCGAAATAATTTATGAAGTTAATCCCATTAAAATGTGGAAGTTTGTGATGGATGGATGTACTTATTTTACAGTCAGTGTTTCATATAAAAACGGAAATTTTGCATATGGACAGCATATTGAAAAAGGAATAAATGCGAGAAATAAATATTTTTAAGGCAAATTAAGTCTCTTATCCGTTTCTTAAAAGGCAATCTTGAGAGAATTATTTTAGGTACGGTTAATGTAAATGACGGAGAAACCATTAAATATGATTGAATAACGATGTATTTTTATGTTCTTGCGGAGAGAACTATAGAACTTTATTTATAAGATTTCTAAAATAGTTTTGAACTCTGACTGTAGGATTTAAGGAATAAGGATTCGAACAGTTTTTGTCTTAATAAGTAATTCCTGTTTTTTGAGATTTTTAATAGGGTTTAATCAAAAAATTGGCCTGAGTAAATCATTTAAAAAATATAAAATTTGAGATTGGGGTTAATCACACGAGTTAATAGATAAACTCCAATCAAAAACTTTAGTAACCGGGCGTAGTGAGATTTTGTTTCAACAAAATATCAACTTTTAGAGCCCCCGCAGACTGCAGACTTTTAGTCGGCCGATAGCTTAATCAGTACCAAGATATAATATGAAAGTACGCACACTTAACGATTTGTGTCGGCCGATAATATTGTACGACATTCCAATTTGGTCAAACTATCGACCGACTAAAAGTCTGTAGTCTGCGGGGGCTCTTGAAATGATCAAGACACCTTACGACATCTGAAAACTTGAAGACTAATAAACCCTTTTGAGCTATCGAATATCTTCAAAGCCCTGAACTGAGATCAAAACAGTTTTTGCTTTCATGTATCACGATGCTCACAAACATTTAGGCTACCGTCTTCTTTTAGCTTCAGGTGTTACGGAAATCTGATTATAGCAATGAAAAGAAAAGCATATTAAAAGCAGGAAAAATAATAGACGTTTTAAGCATAACTTTTTCAAAAGCATTAAGATTAAGTCTTTATTATAATAGCATAATAATCTATACTTATATAAAATTACATGTCCTGACTGACTGACTGATTCATCATCGCTGAGCAAAAACTGTTAAAGTTACAGCCACGAAATTTGGTGAATAGGGTTGTTTTATTAAGTAGACACCCACTAAGGAAGGAAACCACCCGAAGGGGGTGAAATAGGGGTTAAAAATTTGAATGAAAGTCCGTCATTTCTTAAGTTAGGAACTTTAAACTTTATCTTTGGGTTACTGATTAAAAATGAATGGATACGTATTTAAGCGTTTTTGGAAATTCTTGCCCCAAGGGGGTGAAATTGGGGTTGAAAGTTTCAATGGAAGTCCGTTATTTCTTGAGTTAGAAGCATGAAATTTTATGTTTGGACTACTGATTAAAAATGAATGGATACGTGTTTAAGCGTTTTTGAAAATTCTACCCCCAAGGGGGTGAAATAGGGGTTGATATTTTAAATGAAAGCCTATATAGGTATACTATGTTAACGCGGACGAAGTCGCGGGAAACAGCTAGTAGCATTATAAAAGCATAATATAATACGCTGGCATTGTCGATTATGTTATTAAAAGGCCAAAAAGAGACCTGTAAATGAAAATACAATGAAATATACAATAAAGAAAAATCCTGCACAGGTTTAATTTGTTTTTGTTTAAAACTTTTGATAGTAACGTCATATTTCCAATGAAACTTTGTAGTTACCAACAAAAAAACCGATAAATATATTATTTTTTGTCCAACTTTCCGACTTTTTAAGGTCCCCTAGGGGTGATTCTATACAATATAAAAGTTCCAAACTAGTTCAAACCAACTCTGATATAATCATGATTCCGTATTACTTTGTACCGTAATATTACGTATTAAAAATTTTCACAACTCAATGTATCGCATTTGTAGCTCGAACTTTATAAGTAGAGCTCATATTGTGAACTAATAAATTTTCAACTTTGTAGAAAACTGAAAAGTATTCTATCAAAATATGTAATATAAATAATAAGGTATTTTGAATGTTGTCAAGAGCGTTTTCAAATTATTAAAAATGCTGACACGGACAACGTTGTTTAGCCATAAACGTTCTATAATAAGCTTGTATTACATACGTAAATCTTGCTCTTATAAATCACTTTTCTATTTGGCAATACACAGCAAAATCTGTGGCGTAGTTTTCAAGATGAAAGCAATTATGCTTTCATCTTGAAAACTACGCCACTTGCTGTCCATCTATATTCTCTGCATAATATTAATTATGCAGAGAATAGAGATGAACAGAGATGTTTATAATATTTTTACACAAACCTAGGCTCCGCCTGCGTTACACTTAATTAAACCTACACTTTATTTATTTAAATGAAATATAGGTTTTAATAATGTAATCAATGATACAGTATCATGGAATGTAATACTATCAATATCCGGGATTCAAAGTATCTCATTCTAAATGTCAAATTACTGTTTTAGCGGTTAGCGTGAAGATTGAAGAGGTAACAAAGATACACGTCATGTATATTATACTTTCGCATAATTATAACATTGATACGGATGTAATGATTTTGTACTCCTCCTTTGGTCTTTATATAGGTCAAGAGATATCAAACGCTATTTATCATCACATCAATACCCTGGCGACGCGACCACGAGTGACGTGTCTACGAGCGCCTGAAATTGGTTTATTAAGGCGGCATCAACAGGCTGTATTGCGATATCGGCCCGCATTCGACATCCATTTTCGATGGCCCAATTACCTTTCCTCAATTTATACACACGTGCGGGATGATCGTTGAATATTATTTTACATTAAGGTTTCTTCACGGCTTCCCGCTGTGTTGGATTCGTATCGTGGCAAACCAGTTCTGATTAGTCAAATTTCTAAAAATCGTTTGACGTTTTTTGACGTATAATATGAGAATAACGTGACATTGTTAAATGAAATAATATAATAATACTAGCTGTCCCGGCAAACGTTGCTTTGCCATAATATAAAGTACCTATTTCGCCAATATTATTTTTGAAGTGACTAAATAAGTATGTTACCATAGCAACGTCTATCGCTATCCCGTCGCACAAACAATGGTCGCCCTCAGTCTCGAGTTGTAATAATTTATTATTATTTATTCAACAAATGCACTTATCAATATATAAAGTACCCAGTAGCCGATTCTCAGACCTACTGAATATGCATACAAAATTTGGTAAAAATCAGTGAAGCCGTTTCGGAGGAGTTCGTGGACTAACATTGTGACACGAGAATTTTATATCTTATATCTTTAAACGAGCAATTCTTGTATATAATTGGAATCTCGGAATCGGCTCCAACGATTTTCATGAAATTTAGTATATAGGGGGTTTCGGGGGCGGTAAATCGATCTAGCTAGGAATCATTTTTAGAAAATGTCATTTTATTCACGTTTTATCGAATACCGAGCAAAGCTCGGTCAAATTGCTAGTATAAGATTATCTATGGACGTTTCATACCACGTCAGTCTAGCTCCGTGCTAAGTACCTGAAGGACTTGTGTTACAGGTCCCAGACAACGGAAATATAATTAATACTATACATATATTTTAGATTGTTATTATATTATACACATATTTAATACACATCCAGACCCGGAAACATTGAAGGCTTTTTATTTCGTCGGCGGGATTCAAACCCGCAACCACCGGCTTGAGCTGCCACACAGAGGTCGTCAACCCAATGAAAACCCAGCTTGTTTATTTCTCTAATTCGCTTTAGCTTGTCAAAATTTGTAGCTGTATGTATCCTGACTTCTCACTATGGAAACCTAAGGACAATAATAATTACATGACATTGGTGTGGCTTCATTCTCAAAATTGGGTGGTCGATGCCTTATGTATTAGGAATCTCGTTAGAAATTCATTTTAAACGTCTTTTCCCGAATAATTGATTTGATTAAACGGAATGAAAGTAGGCGAGCATTACAATATTAGTTACTACTTCTTGTGTAAATACTTCTTTTGTTTATTTTGATTTACTTAATTGAAAATTTTTTGAATTCGTACTGTTGATTGGGTCATTACTCCAATAGGACTTAGTCATCTATGTCTAGAAAATTATTGACGTTACAGAAAACAGGCAACGAGAGTTGTCGAATTTCGTTAGAGAGGATGTCGAAGTCTGGTTAGCGGGCCAAAGTAACACAATCCAGATCACCAGATTTTCATTGTTTCAAAATGAACACAAAAAGATTACCCAATGCGCAAATGTGTCTGTCTATATCTGTGTATGTTAGTTCTTCGCGCAAAACCGCTGAACCGATTTTGCTGAAATTCGGTATGGCACTTTGAGTCCCGGGAAAGGACATAGGACAAATAAGGGTTTCACTCGACAAAGGAATTTCTTCGCAACGGAAATGTAGGCAACACAGTCGACTTTTTACCATAATCTTGTGTATGTTTATATTTACTGCTATTCTATCATGTCTACTTTTACGTTTTTTTTTTTCTCAATCGTTTTGTATAGCACACACCTCAACTTAGACGTACTTTGTAAAAGTTATACCAAATTATATTTGATTGACAGAAGTGCTTCCCTGAGGAGTTTCGGTCCCGGTAATTTGATTGGGACACGAGAGTTTTCTATTTTCGTTCCCTTATTGGGTTAAATATAGTACATAGTTCTATGACACTCTATTCTTATCTTTATAGTCAGTATCTCTATTATGTCTTAAAGTTAGAGGAAGCTTGAATTGTTATGTTTTGTCAGTAGACTTTATGTGAAATGATCAAAGAAGTCATAACAACTTGCACGTTCAAAGAAGTGTCACGCGAATTACATTTTACCTACATTATTTTGCTATATCAACTATTATGTTTTTAGATCTCAACCAGCTGTCAATTCAATTTATATTTACCAACGAATAACAAAACTACAGGAAACATAACTCCCATACTTCAACCGTTTTAAATTTGGCTCCTTTTTGAACACTAAAATATGACAATTCAGATTCTCGCCAAGGTCGTTTCCCAGGTAACGTATCATAATATTGCGTGCTGGACGACAGCCTGCGCGGTTATTATCAATGTCACAGTTATGAAACAAAGCGGATGGCATTATGCAGTATACACCAAACATATCTACTATCACGAAGAAAGGAGTACATCATTATTATTTTAAAATCAAACATTTTCCTCTGATCCTTAAATCGTCGATAATAATAATATATAATAATTTTGAACAAACCGTGTACGACTCGGACGAATTTAAAACTATCCAGAGCACCTAGACAAGACGTTTTCAGATTACAAAAATATATGTGCTAAATTATTACAGAACTACCTGTTGCCCGCGACTTCGTCCGCGTGGACTTCAGTTTATAGCGCGCGGTGTACAGTTTTTTACAAAACTGCGCAGTTTTTTGAAAAGATATGTACAGTTTTCGTAGAGAACTGCACAGTTTTTACAAGAGATCTGTACATTTTACATACAGAACTGCACAGTTTTTCACAGAACTACGCAGTTTTTCGAAAAGATCTGTACAGTTTTCGTAGAGACCTGCACAGTTTTTACAAGAGATCTGTACAGTTTACATACAGAACTGCACAGTTTTTTCACAGAACTGCGCAGTTTTTGGAAAAGATCTGTACAGTTTTCGTAGAAAACTGCACAGTTTTTTCACAGAACTGCACAGTTTTTTCCACACAATTGCACAGTTTTTTCACAGAACTAAACAGTTTTTCGAAAAAATCTGTGCAGTTCGCACAGTTTTTTCACAGAACTGCGGAGTTTTTCGAAAATATCTGTGCAGTTTTCACAGAACAGCGTAGTTTTTCAAAATGATCTGTATAGTTTTCATACAAAACTGCATAGTTTTTTCACAGAACTATGCAGTTTTTGAAAAGATCTGTCCAGTTTTCGTAGAGAACTGCGCAGTTTTTCGAAAAGATCTGTACAGTTTTCGTAGAGAACTGCACAGTTTTTTACAAAACTGCGCAGTTTTTTGAAAAGATATGTACAGTTTTCGTAGAGGATTGCACAGTTTTTACAAGAGATCTGTACAGTTTACATACAGAACTGCACAGTTTTTTCACAGAACTGCGCAGTTTTTCGAAAAGATCTGTACAGTTTTTGTAGAGAACTGCACAGTTTTTTACAAAACTGCGCAGTTTTTTGAAAAGATATGTACAGTTTTCGTAGAGAACTGCACGGTTTTTTCACAGAACTGTGCAGTTTTTCGAAAATATCTGTGCAGTTTTCACAGAACTGCGCAGTTTTTCAAAATGATCTGTATAGTTTTCATAGAAAACTGCATAGTTTTTTCACAGAACTATGCAGTTTTTTAAAAGATCTGTCCAGTTTTCGTAGAGAACTGCACAGTTTTTACAAGAGATCTGCACAGTTTACATAGAGAACTGCACAGTTTTTCACAGAACTGCACAGCTTTTTCCCAGAACTGCGCAGTTTTTTGAAAAGATCTGTACAGTTTTCGTGGAGATATGCACAGTTTTTACAAGAGATCTGTACAGTTTACATAGAGAACTGCACAGTTTTTCACAGAACTGCGCAGTTTTTTCACGGAACTGCGCAGTTTTTTCACAGAACTGCGCAGTTTTTTCACAGAACTGCACAGTTTTTTGAAGAGATCTGTACGGTTTTCGTAGAAAACTGCACAGTTTTTTACAAAACTGCGCAGTTTTTTGAAAATATATGTACAGTTTTCGTAGAGAATTGCACAGTTTTTACAAGAGATCTGTACAGTTTACATACAGAACTGCACAGTTTTTTTACAGAACTGCGCAGTTTTTCGAAAAGATCTGTACAGTTTTTGTAGAGAACTGCACAGTTTTTTCACAGAACTGCACAGTTTTTTCACACAACTGCACAGTTTTTTCACAGAACTGCACAGTTTTTCGAAATAATCTGTACAGTTTTCGTAGAGAACTGCACAGGTTTGTCACAGAACTGCACAGTTTTTCGAAAAGATCTACAGTTTTTACAGAACTGCGCAGTTTTTCAAAAAGATTTGTACAGATTTCATAGAAAACTGCACAGTTTTTATACAGTACTGCGCAGTTTTTCGAAAAGATCTGTACAGTTTTTTCACACAACTGCACAGTTTTTTCACAGAACTGCACAGTTTTTTCACAGAACTGCGCAGTTTTTTCACAGAACTGCGCAGTTTTTTCCCAGAACTGCACAGTTTTTTGAAGAGATCTGTACGGTTTTCGTAGAAAACTGCACAGTTTTTTACAAAACTGCGCAGTTTTTTGAAAAGATATGTACAGTTTTCGTAGAGAACTGCACAGTTTTTACAAGAGATCTGTACAGTTTACATACAGAACTGCACAGTTTTTTCACAGAACTGCGCAGTTTTTCGAAAAGATCTGTACAGTTTTCGTAGAGAACTGCACAGTTTTTTCACGGAACTGCACAGTTTTTCGAAAGAATCTGTACAGTTTTCGTAGAGAACTGCACAGTTTTTTCACAGAACTGCGGAGTTTTTCGAAAATATCTGTGCTGTTTTCACAGATCAGCGCAGTTTTTCAAAATGATCTGTATAGTTTTCATAGAAAACTGCATAGTTTTTTCACAGAACTATGCAGTTTTTGAAAAGATCTGTCCCGTTTTCGTAGAGAACTGCACAGTTTTTACAAGAGATCTGTACAGTTTACATAGAGAACTGCACAGTTTTTCACAGAACTGCACAGCTTTTTCCCAGAACTGCGCAGTTTGTTGAAAAGATCTGTACAGTTTTCATAGAAAACTGCACAGTTTTTATACAGAACTGCGCAGTTTTTTGAAAATATCTGTACAGTTTTCGTAGAGAACTGCACAGTTTTTACAACAGATCTGTATAGTTTACATAGAGAATTGCACAGTTTTTACGGAACTGCGCAGTGTTTCAAAAAGATCTGTACAGTTTTCATAGAAAACTGCACAGTTTTTTTTTACAGAACTACGCAGTTTTTTGAAAACGTCTGTACAGTTTTCGTAGAGAACTGCACAGGTTTTACAAGAGATCTGTACAGTTTACATACAGAACTGCACAGTTTTTTCACAAAACTGCGCAGTATTTCGAAAAGATGTGTACAGTTTTCATAGAAAACTGCACAGTTTTTATACAGAACTGCGCAGTTTTTTGAAAATATCTGTACAGTTTTCGTAGAGAACTGCACAGTTTTTACAACAGATCTGTACAGTTTACATAGAGAATTGCAGAGTTGTTTCAGCTGAGGTGTGACAGCTAACATTGTCGTGATGTAATATGATTCTGCGTTGTCGGTTGTCCTTTCTTTTGGCCGGCTCGACCGGAGAAATACCACGGGCTCACAGAAAACCGGCGTGAAATAGCGCTTGCGCTATGCTTCGCCGAGTCATTGAGTTTACTGAAGGCCCAATCCCCTACCATTTTCCTTTCCCTGCCCTTCCCTCTTAAAAGGCCGGCAACGCACCTGCAGCTCTTCTGATGCTGCGAGTATCCGTGGGCGACGGAAGTTGCTTTCCATCAGGTGATCTGCTTGCTCGTTTGCCCCCTTATTTCATTTAAAAAAATAATCGTCTTGGGTTCGCTTAATATTGGCTAAATGATCCCTGCACGTCACAACTCACAATTCAAGATATTTTTTTACTTCAGTTTTTGTTTAGCCATGTCAGTAACATGACCTTCAGCATAGCTGAAACTTTATTTTCTATTTCTTCAATAATCTTCTTTGAAAACAGAATACCGAAAAAATATAATAAATAATAATATAAAACGCGAGAGGAACGAAATACGCAGCCGCATGGTGGCGGGAACGTCTTTTTTTTTGTATTTTAGTGAAAACATGGACGATTGTGACATTTTCTTGTAAAATATGGACTTATCTTTGTAAAACCCTAAAATATGGAAAAATATGGATAAATATATATAAAACTTGAGATTTCACAGTCTAAATATGATAATTCGTGTAAAAACACATTCCCTAATCATGACTATTAAAGTGTATGCTACATAAACGAGTAATCTGGCTCGGCATCCAATTCAGTTCGTTTCTTACTAAACGAAGTACGAACGGCATGATTATAAAAATAAGATACTCCATACTGATGTCAGTCAGACCCCCGGTTATGAATTATGATTAAATTGTTACATCTTGCATAACACTGTCCATGGCGACTTTGTAAAAATTTTGTAAATATATTATTTTTTGATTATTGCATTTTTACAATAACATGTAAACTTAGTAAGATAAACACAAAGAGACCAGCTTAATTTTACGCAAATACCCTGGCATCCAACTTAAATAAACCATCTTTTTGGGCATGTTTTTGGGTCGGAAAAAATACAAGAACTGTACCTAAGCATAATTTAAAAAAATCACTTACTGATGAAACTTGAAAGGTTATTCATGTATTAAAAGTCGTATCTGTATGACTTCTACACCATTTCACAGGGCATTTAGGCATTTTAACAACGAAAATTTTGTAAAAAGCTACGTAAAAAGTAAATAAACCAAAAGTAAACAAATTGTAAAATGAGTGTGACAATAATTATCATGTCAACCTGGTTGAACGTCACTCGAGTATATATACACGAAAAATGTGTACCGAACACATGCATAAATGTGCATGTATTCGGGTCACATTTTGTAGCCATTAGGTGCACTTTTTTTGACGGAGTTACTCTTCCTGTAGTTTAAAGTTCACTGATATTTACATTGTTTTAGAACTAGATATAGGCTTTCGCCCTCATACATTTATCGTAAACTTAATATACTTAATTTAATTTCCTACAAGAAATATTTCTTGTAACGAATATTAAAATACAAGGAAAATTATGGAAATGGTAGACGAAAGAGCAATAAAATAAAGTAAAAAGCCACGTTAGTATCAGGGGAGGGCCATTAGAAGATTAGCTACTAAACAATATTACTGAATGCGCATTATGTGAAACCCTTGCGTAACTTGATAATGCACAGCCTTGCTATCGGTGTTCTATATTTTTTTAAATAAAATTAAGGGGCAAATGAGCAAACGGGTCACTGACGGAAAGCAACTACCGTCGTCCATAGACACTCGCAACATCAGAAGAGTTGCTGGTGTGTTGCCGGCCTTTTAAGAGGGAATACGCTCTCTTCAAGTTTGCGGGTCGTATAGGTCCGGAAATACTGCTGGTGACAGTTCGTTCCATAATTGATAATGTACATTGCATAGGCTTGCTATCGATGTTCCATTAATTGAGTAGCGTACTTAATAATGTTGGAAAATTACAGCCTGGTGTAAAGACGATCAGACGGACAGACAGACACAGCGAAGACTTCAGGTTGCACACCAGAAGAACCCAAACTACAGCTGTAGAAAGCATACATTTTCGTCACGCGGTAGAAAGAGAGGGGGTATTACTTCCTCTCCTACCTCACGCCGACGGTTAACTCTTCCTCGGTCTAACGAATTTTCGATAAGATCACATGACCTTTGAAAGAAGTGGAAAACACCGCATTTACTTCAATAACAAAGTCCTATAACAGTGGTGTGAAAATTGTGATAGCTAAATCCCATATAATTAAAAGTCCTCTCGCCTTTACGTAAAACTTAATTGCATGGCCAATGCGGTTTGTATTACAAAACAGATTCTCCAGTACTTTCTAACTAGAAGTACAACATTAACAATTCAAACACTTTCGTGACTAATAAATTAAGTCGCACTACAGTCGGTGGATAATCTCAAAATGGCGGTGTTTGTAATACTTTACATGCGGTAAAGGTTATAAGACAATGCGGTTTAGAAGGTCATAATTAGGTAAATCACGTACAGGAATGATTTGGAAAAAAATTTAAAACTGTGTTCGGATTAAAGTTCTACGTAATAAGTAGCATTAAAAATATTTTCATTACTCGTAAAGACGTAGTAAAGGTTGGTTCTTCCTTAGAGAATACTATAGAGGTTAAGTTTTTGTTGTAGTAATAATAATGCCTACAAAATACAAGGAGTAAAACAGCCAATAAGAACCTTACAGTGCTGGTAAATCCACTCATACATAGCATATTTCAAGACTTTAGCGTCATTTCTGTCTCAATTTTATTACGAACGATGATGATGAATTCGCTACCTCCTATAACTCAGAACATATCACTCGTTTCCCTCTTCCTGTATGTCACTTCCTGAGACTTCGCAGGTTGTACTTTTACTAGCGATGCCCTCTTTACAATGATTTACGCTGATCTATAGACTGACCGACATTCTCCAACTGTTTTTACAGGTGCTACACTTTTTATGCACTTGGTTTTTTCCGAAAAGCAAGATGCTTTTAACTTGAAACTTTAGTAACAGTTACCTTTTGATAATCTCCCGGACTTTTATTACATTACTGTTGAGTGGATTAAGTATCTTTATCCATAATAGGATTATAATATTACTAGTTGTGCCCCGGCCCCCACTGTTTAAAATAAATGAATATTTTGTACGCTGTATAAATAAATGAGTATAATTTCCGATAAGATGTTTTTTCGCAATAAAATTTAGCCTATATTGTGTTAATTCAGGATGTCAGATAACTCCATACCAATTACCAAACATTATTAAAATCAATTCAGCCTTTTATGGTGAAGCCACACGAGCGTAATTTGTGAGTCGCAGAATTTCGGCTGGCAGAAATTCTACTGCATTCAGTTTCATACAAAAGTCCTGAATATTAAGTACTGCAAATAGACCTGAGAATAATATGTAAAACATTTTCGTTATAAGTATTGGCTTTGCTCTAATAACTTTAACTATTGCATTGCCAAAATAAATGATTTCTAGTTGAAAAATAGGCAATTGTTATAACCCTTAGTCCTTAGGGCTCCAAGTTTACTGCGTAAATCATCACCCTTCTAAGGAACAGGGCTACATCCATTTGCGAAATGGCCGGCCTCCTATTAAATGTCGATTTTTCACATTCAGAAATACGGTCCCCTTCTCTTGGGATTTTTTAAGGGCCGGGGTTTAAGCAACGCTATGAATAAAATGAAGTTTTCGAAATAATTCATGTGATTTTTTTAATTTGAAGTCTTTGAATTCTGGTAATACTAATTTATTTTTTACCAACTTCTCTTACTTTTTTTTTTAAGCTATTTTACTTCAAGTACTCCGCACTCTGCGGTATTAAAATTCCACCATACCACGTCAGGTTGCTGTTGTGTATTGTTGTAAATTTACTCGTAAGTAGGACGTCTTTGTCCTAAAAATGACGCGATGACCAGTAGAAATACGAAAGTATAGACAAACTGTGGAGATAAACTTAAGGTACCGTGCCGTTCCGATCTTTTTTCGTTTCGAAAAATTTAATTAAAATGCCACTTTCAAACAGACTATAGTCCTAAAATTTCAAATAATATTCTACTTTATGACATAGATTATAGTCTATCGAAAATCCAATTAAAGTGGCATTTTAATTAGATTTTTGTCCGTCGCGATTTAGCCACGGTAAAGATAGGAACGGCACCATAAGTTTATGTTCACAGTTTGTCTAAACTTTCGCATTTCTACTGGTGGCCGTGCTAGGGCTACTGGCGAATATATACCTGGTAATATTTGAGCCAAATCTCCTCCAAACTACAATACATCATCAACATAAAATCGTTTAGCTAAACCCATATAAATGACACACTCCCCTTTCCCTCTTGACACGGTTAATTATTAAGTAGGATGGATGGCATCCCCCAGGTATCCCTCTGTCTGTCTTCGTTACGGAGTTCTGACAGAAAGTAACGTGTCGTTAGCGAATTAGCTTTGTTTAACAAGAACTTATTAGGGTTGTTTCTCTGATTAAAATTACTGGAATATCGTGTTCTGTTATTTCGGAATTATGTCTTGTTGTTGCACGATGTCAGATATTTAATTTTAATTTAAACAAATATCTGTAGAGTATTAAAATTAAATAATTTACGTAGTTAATATAGGCAAAAGCGAACTCAATAAATGTTTCAGTTCTATTTATGAATCTAATCATTAGTAAGATTACTATGATTTGTGATCTCAGCTCCATTATAGAATTTTCAAATATTTACGAGATTAAAGAGGAAACCTCTTTAAATCAATGAGTGAGTAATCAAAGTCAGTCGGAACTCGGAACGTGTTAATTTGTCGTGTTTACTCGTAGCCAATCTATCGGATTATTTGGGTCAATCCACGGTTTACAAACCATTGACTTTTGTGCCAATATTTTGTTTTACGAATGCGTTACGATTTATTTTGTTTTCAACGTAGGGTAGTCCTTATCCCGTAATCTATAATAATAAATTAATAATTACTTACTTCTATAAATAATTAATATATAAACACTATTTATAAGTAAAAAATTAAATCTAAATCGGAGGCTGCGGGCAAAGTACCAATTAGGCTGGCGGCATTACCTCGCTGAATGGCCAAACTAATACGTTGGCCGAGGTAAGCGCCAGCCCTGGGGTCATTTGATTTGGCGACCAGTCTTTTGGACACATCTTTATAGAGGGCTTTTGCGTCAGGCCCCCACGGACCCAAGGTTTCAACAGCAAAAGGCAGAAATATGAAGTCTTCGCCCAGACACTCATATTTCCGCCTGTTGCTGGTCTCCGCGTAAGCGGCGGCCGCTCCCGCCTTTTTCGAGGTGGCCGTCAAGTGCGACGCCGCCAACGTGTCCACGCAGGTGGCGTCCCAAACCAAAGGCCTGCCCCGGCTCCATGGAATGAGCGTCATTCCATCAGGTCTCCTGCCATCGTCACGTGCGATATTGTTCGGCTCGAGTGTAGCCGGCACGTTGACGGTGGCAAGAGCACTGCGGATGACGTCATTTATGGAGGCATGGCGAGACTGGCGGCCGGCACTCCGGCGGCAAGACAGTCCGTGGTGCCCCTGGCGATCCACTGAAGTGCCGCAGTGACAGCGATGGGCTTCGGTGATGTCTGCACCTATACGCAAACCTACTGAAACGCTGAAGGTGTTATTGTACAAAAGTGTGCCTATATTAGATGACGGGATTGCCTGGAGCCAATACCCCGATTCTGGCTCAGCAGACGCCAAGAGACGCGCACTTTCTACGGCGGACGAGCAATTTAAAAGGTCGAGTTTAGCCAAATTTAATAGTGGTTCATCCCAATTTTTTTGGATATTGGCATTGACTGGGATTTCCGCCGTACAGTTTTCACGCCATGTTTTTATAGCTTCGGTTAAGGAGTCAATACAAACGCTGCCTAATGAATTTGTGACGATTTTTGTAAAAAGTGAATTAATGCTATGAGCTGATGAAAGGAACGCAGGCAGAGACACACTCATCACCGTTCTAATACCCAGGCCTCCGAACCGGATGGGTAGAGTAGCTTGAACCCAAGAGGTATCGGAGATTCGGCAGTTAAGAACATTGACTAGTGTGTTTCTTAGGGTCTGGTCTAGTTGAGATAGTGAATCTGAATACTCCCATAGAGGACAGCACCTTAGAGCATATGTCAATTTGGGCACAAATAGACAGAAACGAATGATTTGATACGCCATATGAGACTTTATTGACATGAGCTTGTCGGATGATTCTAAAAATTTGTTGTTTTGTTCCGAAATATAGGTATTAAAGCCGTCGCTAAAAATGGGAACACCTAGTAAGCGGAGTGACCTGAGACCCCTGGCCTTGAACACTCCAAGGCACTAATTCCTGGCTTCAACAAGAAACTATCAGAATTAGTGCTCACCCTGGGTAGGAACCAATTGAGAATCCTTACCAGAAGCCTAACTGGGCACTGCAAGCTCAACAAACACCTAAACAGAATGGGTATTTGTAGTATAACGACTTGCAGATTCTGTGAGGAGGAGGATGAAACACCTATTCACCTTCTCCTCGACTGTCCTGCTCTAGTACAGAGCAGGAACAGGCACCTTGGTCGCCACGAATACTCATCCACAGAGGAAATTCGTGGCACCAACCCCAACCATATCGTTCAATTTATGAGCAGTATTGGGTTGGGGATGATTCTCTAGTGCGAAGGAGTCACAATAGATCCTCATGGGTCGCAGTGACGCCAGGTCTATAGCGACCTGCCTTCTAATAAAAAAAAAAAAAAAAAAAAAGCGGAGTGACTCTTTACTAAGAATTTTGATGTTAGGGGCCAAATTGTTAAATTTTGATATCGTACCGGTTGATTGAACGACGGGACTATCATTATTAATAAAAAGCTCGCATTTAGAGAAATTGAGTTCCAAATCAATTCATTGGAATTTCTCTATTAGGGCTTGTAAATCAAGTAGGACTGTGGCTGCGTCTCCACCGAGGGTCCCATCATCTAGGTACCAAATGTTAAATTCTGAAGATAGAGATGTGATGATCGAATGTATGGTGAGGCTAAAAATAGCTGGGCCTAAAGGATCACCTTGCTGACAACCGGTAGAGGAAAGTAAAAGATCACTCCTATATAGGTGTGATGAATCCGTACCATAGCATTGTAAGATGTATTCTTGGATTTCTGGCACGTGTTTTTGAACTTCCCTGAGTAGAGCATTCCTAGAGATAGAATTAAAAGCATTTTTTACGTCAACTTTAAGGACTACTTGCCCCGTTTCAGCTTTTAAATACGTACGGAGGGCGTGGACGGCAGCCTCACAGCCACCCTTACTACCAAAACCGAGTTGAACAGGTTGAAATGTGTCCGTCAGCTTACGCGAAATATATTTACAGCAGATTTTGGAAGCAATTCTTCGGTACGTGCAGCCGACAGCTATAGGGCGGATGCCACCGTTTTTTTTTTAAGAAACATAAATTGGCGCCATACAAGATATTTGTGACATTATGGGGAACCTTGCCAGATAGCATGCCGTTAATTAAGTCTGTCAGATCTGCTAGAAGTGCTCTGGTGGAGTCTCCCGGAGTACTGATTAGGTCCTTCAAGTGCTGCGGACTAAGGCCATCGTACCCACTGGCCGATCCTGTCCTGAAGGACATAATGGCGTGCTTTATGTCTTTTACTGATGCCTGTACCAGTTCTGCAGCAGTGCTGGATGGAAGTGGTATGGTGGGTGGAGGAAGTGAGGCGTGTTTATGGCGGAGAGCTTCAAGGGTATGTTCATCGTACGCAGCTATTGTATCATTTTAGAAAAGCAGGTTGGCAGCGCCTCTAAGGTCTCCGTCACTGATCTTTGATTCGATTTTATATGTTAAGCTATGTGAAGTGGTTAGATGCGGGAATGGTTTATCAAGGGGGTTAATCGATAGTGAATGATTGACAGTGTGATTGTTAATAGTGGAGCAGTTGTTTTTAATTATTGAAGTAAGTGACCGTTTTTTATCTTGTACAGCGTGGAGAATGTTGTATGGAAAACAAAGGAAGTTTTCCCACCGCTTGCAGCAACCGTTATTAGAGAGAACGTCTCTTATTGCTGATGAAAGGTGCTTGGCTACCTGAATCCTAGCACCTTTAGGGATACGCTTTATGATCGGGATTGACGATTTATAATTTGTAATTTTTTGCCAAAAAGGGATTTCGGTTGATGATGGGGGTATTGTGGATGTACTACTGAGGTTTGCGTTGTGATTGTGTGTCTTACCTAAATGTATATTCAAACCTTTTACGCCTTTGAAAGACCGGTCGCAGGTCGGGCAACGTATGAAATTGACCGGCGCGCCCGCGGTCTCCGACATTATTTATCAAACCGATGATCTAAAAGATAATAATATTATAAAGGACGCGTAAAAACTAATATGTAAACAGTACAATAAATTATAAAATAGGCTTATAATAACATAAAAATAAATAGCTTAAATAATTCACTAAACCACGGACGTAAAGTTTTTTTTTACGTCTGTGCACTAAAAATCCTTAAAAAACTAAATAGGCTAAAAACAAACACTCATAACAACTAATCATAAATATTTGTGTAATAGTTCATTTTTAATATATAAAATAGAAAAGCCATAAGCCAGCGTGTCGCAATTTTTCCACTTTCATTGAATTTTGGAGTCCAGCTTTCTTTTCAGCTACCTAACCTTATCAACGTAATGTGTGCGATGATATTGATCCTTAGTATTATTGATCATCAATTTCGTCGTCGAAGTGTCTTGTAGTCCGCGGACGACTAGCAACAGCCTTTCCTCATGGGCGCTGGTATATTCGAGCTAGACCAGCTAGACTCAGCATAGGACTCCAAGTAAATTTTCCGATTTATAATATGAAATCAATTTATTTCCAAAACGATGTGTTGGTTGTACAAAGAAAATTTTGTTCAAAGAAAAAATTACCTACCGTATTATTGCTTATTAAGGATTCAAATTTCAATTTTTGTTTACTTTCTGGATAAAACGCATCGAAATGGACTTACGGAGCATATTTAATTTGTATCTAGTATTCTGTAAACCGCCGATGTCAATGGTTCGGAATGACGGAATGGTTCCGAATTCGGAATGTGTGTTTAGAATTTAAGATCCACTCCTTTTTTGCTTAATAAAGAGATTTAATCCTTCGATCGGAGGTTCTAGGAATTCCCATTGTATTCTTTTGTTCTCGCGATCACCGATGCTCGCGCGGGGCCTGAAGGATTAATTCGATTATAGCAGAATCTCATATTATACTTATTACATCATACGAAAGAAAAACATTTAATTTTGTAATTAGCAACTTACCTATACTTGCACTAAATCTACTCACATTATTACAATAATAGCGAAAGTGTGAGTAAACGTTTTCCCCGAAATATATTCCCCATTTCCATTTACTTAGTACGTCATACTGCTCTCGGTGGAAGTGATCGTAAATAAAATGGCGACGCTCGTATTTTTTTTACTAAAACGTTAAAGGAATACCGTAAATCTCGGTAATAGGGCATGCGTTATTTTCAGACGGACCACCTACATTATCTGTTTGGAGGAAATAATTAGCTTAGAGCGTCTTAAATCTACTGAAAAATACTTGCCATGCGTAGCCAACGCGGGCGATATTTTACCCGACTACAGCGAAGCCTAAAAGGGTATGATATTGTTAGTCTTTGTATGTAGGGGCTAAAATTTTGGTCCAATTTTAAAAAAAGCCTGAAAACGCTAAAATATATTGTTTTAATGTTGCATTTTTTACGAAGTAAAGTCAGTTTTTTTTTTAATTTTTATGGCCTTTATATTTTGACTTAAAAGCATTATGCTGAAATATAAAAAAATAAACCCCTATCCTTTTTCAAATTCGAAATTTAAAGTAGTTTATTTCAGTAACTTGTAGTAATACAAGTTAACCCTAAAATGCTTATGTGCTTCAGTATGTTCACTTTATCTGTGTAGAGTTCGTTGTGAGAATCTCGTGATTGCAGGGAAGTCAGCTAACGCCAACAAAGTAAATCTTTCACTATGATTTGAGTAAACACGGAACTCGGAGCTCTATATTTTTTGTGCTATACAATGTAGAGATCTGGAAACGATAGGAACAAATAAGTTCTAGCTATTAGACCGATCTTTGCTCGGTATTCGATAAAACACGAATAAAATGACATTTTCTAAAAATGATTCCTAGCTAGATCGATTTGTCGCCCCCGAAACCCCCCTATATATTAAATTTCATGAAAATCGTTGGAGCTGATTCCAATTATATATTTATATAAGTACAAGAATTGCTCGTTTAAAGAGATAAGATATAAAATATGGATTGTTTTTTACCATATAAAGTCTTTTATACCTAATATTATAACTATCACATAAATTGGGCACAATATTGAAATAATATACATAAAATAAATGAGGATTTAATGTTGGGGCTGAGAACACCTAGGTTTTCTCTATTTATTAACCCCCGACAAAAAAGAGGGGTGTTATAAGTTTGACGTGTCTGTCTGTCTGTCTGTCTATTTGTCTGTGTGTGTATCTGTCCGTGGCATCGTAGCATCCAAACGGGTGGACCGATTTTGATCTAGTTTTTTTTGTTTGAAAGCTGACATGATCGAGAGTGTTCTTAGCTATAGTTCATCATCATCAGCCTGCTCAGTGCTGGACAATCAGGGTTTATCTGGTTCATGTTTGTGGCATCGTAGCATCCAAACGGGTGGACCGATTTTGATCTAGTTTTTTTTTTTATTGAGAGCTGACATGTTTGACAGTGTTCTTAGCTATAGTTCATCATCATCAGCCTGCTCAGTGCTGGACAGTCAGGGTTTATCTGGTTCATGAAAGGCCTTTAGCAACTTGTAGTCATTTGATGGGTTTTATATTTCATTCTAGTTCGTGACATTTGTGAATATACAATATACGTATTACACAGAAATAATGAAAAGTTGGCCTGGTGATGCACCATCACCTGATAATTAATAGGATATCCAACTCCTCGCCAACTTAGAGTAGATGGTTTCGTGTTTAGGCTCATTTTAATTGCGACAACCAGTAAGAAGTAGATAAACAGTAAATATATTTTATATGCTGCTGCTTAGCATCACCTGGATTCTATAGGAACCGAGCTTCGTATGAACCCAAAGGGGAGGTTTCATGTTTGGGCTCATATTGACAGCCTCATCGAAAAGGACATTGATAGATGGTAATCATGAGAATATTTATGATTCTGTTGATAGCAATTATTCTGCACTTTAACCAACACAAGTTTAAAAAGTATGAAATAAAATTAAATTAAGAAATTTAAAAAAAACCCCGCCAAGCAACTTTAAAAAGTAATAAAATAATATTTACTGCCTTTAAGTCCAAATAATTGGAAAAATGAGCTACAATTGTACTTATTACAACTTTACACTTTCATTTAACATGAACACACCTAATTAGTCTCTATACCATCTGGACACAGCAAAACTAGAATTTAAATTTAAATTTCAACATGCAAAAATATTTAACTGCACAAAGAATATTTTAGAGTTATCAGAGCGTGACTCTATCCCGTGACTTCTGTCCCCCTCTCGTCACCTGGTGGCTGGGAATAATTTATGGGTTTTCTCGAAAACCATCGCTGTGACAGTGTCAATGGGGCGACACCCCCCACAATTAGCATGAATTTCATAATGGGACGAGACGCGACGCCGCGCCATTGCGATGTCTAAAAATATTTCGTGATTTTAGTTACAATGTAAAGCTGTAGACAAAAGGTGGCAATATTTTCTGGAATATACTAAAACTTGTTGCATTAACTTGTTATTCAAGCAATGCAATGACAGCTCCAAAGAATATAGTATGTAGGCCCATATTGTCATTAATGTTATCAATTCATAAGCAGGTATAACAAAAAACAATCCATACTAATATTATAAAGGCGAAAGTGTGTCTGTCTGTCTGTTTGTTACTTCTTCACGCCCAAACCGCTGAACCGATTTTGCTGGGCATGGAGATACTTTGAGTCCCAGGAAAGGACATAGGATACTTTTTATCCCGGAAAAATGTGCGGTTCCCGCGCGATAAACGAGTTTTGGCGGCAAAACGGCTTTACTGATTTTTACCAAATTTTATATACATGTTCAGTAGGTCTGAGAATCGGCTACTGGGTACTTTATATAAATTGATAAGTGCATTTGTTGATTAAATAATAGTAAATTATTACAACCTGAGACTGACGGCGACCATTGTTTGTGCGACGGGATAGCGATCGACGTTGCCATGGCAACATACTTATTAAGTCACTTCAATAAAACGATATGGGCGAAATACTTTTAAATATTATGGCAAAGCAACGTTTGCCGGCGCAACGGAGTTGCGGGCGTCTTGTAGTACATAAAAGCTCATGTCGTTTTTACGTTTAGATCAAAATAATTGAAAAGTACCCTATATAATTATTTACATCGCAATATTGTTTCAGCAGTTTTTCTCATTGACGTTTACGGCGGGTCAAAGCCCTGGCACAGCTACTGCGCACTCGTAAAACGACTGTAAATCACCCGGATAGGTAAAGTCAATAATTTCTTAATATCGCGCACAGTTACAACTTTTACAACCCACTTTTTGTTGCGGAAGAACTCGTTAAGGTTTTTAACTTTATAGCTATTTTTGCGGTAAAGTTACCGATAAGTTTTGAAATTACTCTTCAGCAGTCAGCGCTTAATTTTCTACTATTATCTTAGTATCAATAAAAGCTTAATCTATCCAGCCATCCGTCTTTTCAGAGTATCTAGAGTAGGTCATGAATCTAGACTCTCGATTCTCCAATTTCCTCTTTTAGTCAAGTCATATAAATGGTTTGATATTTTTTATAGATATATTATTGTAGATATTATATAAAAAATATTATAAATACAGACAACAAATACAAATGGCTGTCATATAATATTCTCTTCTAATGAACATTGTGCTCTCAACAAAACACAGAAATACACCCCCAAAGCGTTATTACTTTCGAACAAGGCGATGTAATTTTTAATGCAGTTTTCCATAAAAATCTCATTAAAACCGGAAACACGCTTTATGCGTTCATTGTTTTAATAGCGCAACAATGTAGCCAACCTTGTAACCACTTTTACGATGCTGTAAATCATAGCATAAAAAATCATTTTAGTAGTCTAGTTACTGCTCCTTAATTTGAACCAGACGTCTGACGCTCCTGAAAGTAATTATTTTGAAACGGCCGTATTAGCAATGTTTTGTAAAAGAGAGTAATAAAAGTGTATGAATATTTGGTCCTCAAACTTCATAAAAAAATTAACGACATCGGTTAGTTTTCTACTTATGAAAACTATGTAAGTATATAGTTTATCTTATATAATTCTCGTGTCACAATGTTAGTCAGCGAACTCCTCCGAAACGGCTTTACTGATTTTTACCAAATTTTATATGCATATTCAGTAGGTCTGAAAATCGGCTACTGGGTACTTTATATATATTGATAAGTGCATTTGTTGAATAAATAATAGTAAATTATTACAACCTGAGACTGACGGCGACCATTGTTTGTGCGACGGGATAGCGATCGACGTTGCCATGGCAACATACTTATTAAGTCACTTCAATAAAATGATATGGGCGAAATACTTTTAAATATTATGGCAAAGCAACTTTTGCCGGGACAGCTCGTTACTATCTTATATATTATTATCAATTGGAATGTCTTAGGCAGCATAGTGACGCTTAGGTATTTTGTTAAATTTTTTGAACCTTAAATGCATTCAATAATTAAATACATATTATTCTAAAACATCATGCATTTATTATTCACTTTAGCTGAAGTATAAATATTATTATGCCAAACACATCATCGGCTGACCCAATTTCCACAACGAGCGTGTAAGACCTCAAACGCGGAGCGGAAACGCGTAACGAAGGCATATTAGCGCAAAAAGCCTCTTATGTGTCAAAGTAAACAAAACAGAATAATGAAGTTACAGGACTTTTTACGTTAGCAACATGTGAGAGAATATACGAATATATTTTACTAGCTGTTGCCCACGACTTCGTCCGCGTTATCATAGTATATCTATATGGACTTTCATTTAAACTTTCAACCCCTATTTCACTCCCTTGGGGTAGAATTTTCAAACACGCTTAAACATGTATCCAATCATTTTTAATCTGTAGCCCAAACATAAAATTTCATGCTTCTAACTCAAGAAATAACGGACTTCCATTGAAACTTCCAACCCCAATTTCACCCCCTTGGGGGAAGAATTTCCAAAAACGCTTAAATACGTATCCATTCATTTTTAATCAGTAACTCAAAGATAAAGTTTTATGTTCCTAACTTAAGAAATGACGGACTTTCATTCAGACTTTCAACCCCCATTTCACCCCCTTCGGGGTAACATTTTCAAAATTCCTTCCTTAGTGGGTGTCTACTTAATAAAACAACCCTACTCGCCAAATTTCGTGACTGTAACTTTAACAGTTTTTGCTCAGCGATGATGAATCAGTCAGTCAGTCAGGACATGTAATTTTATGAGTATAGATCAAGTGGCGGTAATGGAAAATGTGAATTTAATTGTGTTTTTTTCATTATTATTATTATTACTACTTGTTAAAACATTACATGGTTCTTATGTAGTATGTTACGTACTCAATAAATCTGAATTTTTCCTGAAAAACTAACTGTTGCTACGCTTTCAGTATATAAACGCTAAAATATTAGAATGAATAATTAGATTTACGGCTCTTATTAAGCTAGAAAAGTTGTTATAGAATATTTAACTTTATTACTTGTAATCCTTCGATCGCGGATTCTTGGAAATCTATTGTTATTCTATTGTTCACATCAGTGATCACCGGTGCTCTTATGGGGCTTGAAGGATTAATATTTTTAATTGTTACGTCACATCAATGTAGAAACTTTCTTCGACTATAGACTAAAGACTGCCAATGACTGTGAAGTTACAAGTTATTAATACAGTGTGAGAACAGTAATGTCAGTGGAAGTGCGATACAACAGCGCGTGGCAGCAGGCCAAGTAACTTGCGGACTTCTGGGAAGATGCACAAAACTTGACAATCTGATTTCCGTAACGCTTGTTGGTGTACGCGGGAAAAATCGGGCGTGAACACTATTTTCAAGAACAGAACATGAGTGTGAGACTCAAGTAAAGGCAAATGTGTACATGACGTCTCCGTTTGCTGTTTTTGTCTGTCCGGCAATACCGACTTTGATAATATTTGCTTTGGAGACGTAGTACTTATTACCTCAGTGCTTTGGAGATACATTTAATCCCGAGAATGGATATGAAATAAACGAATGTGCAGGAAAAATCTCGTTCTACATGTTTATGTAGAACGAGATTTTGCCTGGGAAAGAGTTTTATTTAAGAAGGAGTTTTCCTTTATTTAAAAGTATTAATGGTGGAGTTTGATTCTGTGATAAAAACAGCGATCGCGCCGCCGCTTCGTCTCCGCTTCGGATGACCCGTCCCACGGGAATTCGCTCCCAATTAGCCTCATTCCAGGATGTCGGTCCTTGGTCTTTAGCCTTTTTCTACGTTTTCCTCCCGCTACATTATTAGAACATTTTCTTCGCTACCCCGCTTTAAAAAAGAAAAATCCATCGCTGAAAATGGCTTCTCATTTTACGAATTCCTAAAAATTTCAACATTCAGTACATTCTGCGCGTCCGATTCAAAAAGAAAAGCGCGCGGCGGCCATATTTAAACGTTTATCGCTAGTTTTTAACCCGTCTATCGGCCATTAAGTTCCGCATTTCGACTGTTTCGCTCCCAGATGGTATTAAACGGCCCCCTTTCATGCGGCAGAGTCCGCAGTTCGATTCAAAAGGGGATGAAATCCACAATAAAGGCATATTAACGAAGCTTTCGGATGTATTTTGGAACGGATGGCTCGCGGCGTCGGAGTGTGCACTCTAAAATTTATCGAGTTTTCATGTTTTCAGCACTGTGTGAAACATCACTTGTTAAGTACCTATCTTTAGTTCCGCTTGATGTGACGTCCTTTCGTTTAAAAATTTGATTTTTTCTCTTTATAGCGGATGGAGGGACTCTTCTTTGCTTATTTCATGCCTTATTACGCCACTTAGTTTATCATAAAAGAACAGAAGAATCACATGTAAAAAATTTGATTTACTCTATTATTACTAGACATACACACGTTAATCATTAAAAAATACGCAATTATTTGAAAATTTATTAACTTAATGTGCATTATCGTGTTCCTGAAATCCTACTTATTGACAGTAGAACAAAACATAACAGTAGGATATCAGAATGTCGATAGTATACCAGCATGATAACGTTGTGGCATAAAACGTAACAAAGCGAGACGTGAGTGGTGGACAAAAGGCAGCTGAAACAATATAGGTTGATTAGAGCTGCGTCAGGTGAGCGTACGAATACCGACATGTTAATAAACTATTTGTTGTATCTGCATGGGTATCATCAATGATCTATGGTTACGTTGATAAATTACTTTGGTGATACCTGGTGATACGGTTATTTGTCAGTTCTATGATGAACTTAACAAACATGCTTCGCGTGCTTAGGTATCCTTGATTTCGTATTTACTAGTAGACAGTAGGTTTGTCTATTGTGCAAGGTACATTGTAATGAGCTAGTGTCATGTGACTTTGAAAAATATAATGGACTTCAAAATGAGTATGAAGATTCAAGATTTTTGACTTAGGTTTTGACTTCATCAGAGTTAAAGTTGTTCCCCAGTAGTTTCAGAGTCTATTCAATCTTAACATCGAATAGGCTCTTTTTCAACTGAACTGATTGGTACAGATATAGCGGACAGGAGACACCGAGAAAAGACAAATGCTACTTGGTATTGCGAAAGAATGGCGTTTCATTTAGATGTACGAAGTTTCGGCAAAATCTAGCTTAATCGACTTCCAAAAAAGAAGTGCTACATTCGGCAGTTTATATTCCGTGATAACTATTCGTATTAACTATTTCGTCAACGTACCATTGCTTTGTCGAACTGCATAATAATCGAATCACCGTCTTTGAAATTCAAGGGGCTTCGCTAGTAATTATAGACGGTATCGAGTGGCCGATAATATTATTTGGGCGATTCGGCAAGTTCCCATTAGCAAACAGGTCACAGGGCAAGCTGACCGTCAAGCTCGTTAGAGCTGCAAACAAATTCGATTACCTAACGATGTAGACAGACGTGTTCCGTCGCCGGCCTCCGCAAATTACCTAAAGTGCGATTATTAGCGATTTCGAGGATTCTTGAATTTAAATTTCGAAGTTAGGACGAACAGAGATAATATACATTGACAGCTCTCTTGAACTTTCATATTATATTCGACATGAACATATTGGTATTTCTATACCGCTGGATAAGGATACTTTCATGCGTTCTCTCGATTCGGCCGTCGACGACTGAAGTGACTGAAATTTAGTACTTAGCTAATTATATTATGTCAAAAGTCAATAATATTTTTGTATATTCGAGGAAATTGATTCTAAGGCACGACTGCCTAGAAATCAATTTCCTTGCCTACACAGACCAACGTCATTTGGTCGGATCAAGTCAATTCAATGTAATTTGTGATCTGACGGCTGGGTTTGACATAACGCGACCAAACTATGTAGGTCTCCTCTCCCATCTGCCGAATCAGCTTCTCTGATAGTACAAGACATATTAGGAGTTAGGAATTGTGAAAGGACATTGTGAAATGGGGTCTTGAAGCATCGTTTCGGTACAGCTTCTCATACAGTATTACGTGCTATTTATCTCGTTAGCGAAAGCCAAACTTCATAATAAACTTTAAAACCTACCACGCTGACTGGGGATCACAATCAACCAAAACAATTACAGTAATGAAACAATAGTGTCAAAGACGACACCCTACACGGAAACGGGTAAATTACCGGCAGAGAGAATAGGTGTAGTTATACCATTGTAGCCCTCATTAGTAATGAACAATTAAGAATTTTTCAATTTCACCATGTAACTACTAAACAACACATGAACCTTTTGTGATACACAATAAGAGCTTTAATAGCGTGTTTATTTTTTTGTCGCGGTAAGTCATAGGTGGGATTAACCTTTATGAGCACTGTACCCCTGAATGGCATTGTTTTAGTCACCTGTTGGCAAGTGTTAGCTTAATTGTTGATTGAGACATCCACTCCTTTGTATTCGTCTAAGCGTTTTATGAAAGCAGGGAAAGTTTTTCCCACTTTTTCCTTCATCTATACTTCACCTATACTAATATTGTAAAGGGGAATGGTTTGTTTGCTTTAAATAAAATTTTATTGGATCGATTTCCGTGAAATTTTGCACAAATATATAAAGTTGACGAAGTCGATGGACGCAGCTAATTTGTTGCTAAGGCATGTACGGTGTCTAGGGGACTTTTTTATGTAGCATTTGCACGCTATTTCAAAGACGTTAGATTTTCATATAGTAGGAAAAGAAAACAAAAAAATCAGGTGTAGCTTAAACATTAATGACATCCACCACAGACCAGTAATTATACTATTTGTCTATATGCAACCAAATCAAGTAATCACGCGTCATTGGCTATGCAAAACGTAAATAGGCCATAGAAATGTCGGTGCAACTATACATTAATCATAATACATTATTTATGAAGATGGAGTCAGTGCGATCTGCCGTCTCCAGTTTTAATTAAAAGTTGAGATTCATTGGGCGGGCGTTAATTTCTTTGCTATCTCCACGCAGCTGGCGGACCCTTGTATTGTGTGAAATATTAAAGAAATAATTCACGATTCACCTTCTCTTGAATTTTTAAAGCTTTCAAGTGAAAATATCGAGATGTGGTATTGTTTGTGATTATTAAAAGTTTACCCACTTAAACAATTTTACTGTGCAGATACTTTTAATTCACGAAACCATTTTTTTATGAAACAAGGGGCGAGTAAGCGAGTTCGCGGTGGTGCTACCGACGAAAATTCTGCTATAGCCCATGGCTACTCGTAGTATCAGAAAATTTGCTTTGCCGGCTTTCTAAGATAACCAGACATTCATGAAAGTATCTAAGCATTTCAAGAGAGTCTTGTCCATCTAAGAACTAGGAGCCTGTTGTTTTACTATAACATTAAATTGTGTTTATTACAATAATTGATTATACTACTTGTGCAGTAAATCTCCAATGTTTCCTTCAATACCGCGGCTTTAAATGCCATTTAGATTATCAAGATGGCGATAATCCAATAAATACGCAGGTAGATAGTCAGCAGCGGACGGAAACAAAAATTGCTCGCATTTGTCAAAGTCCCCCGCGGAAATGGTGCATAAATAAAGTCCAGTTAAAAAAATATGCGACTACCCCTACCATGTGGAGATTTCATTACGATGCCGCGATGACGAATTACGTGAAAAAAATATCCACAGCCGAACATAATATTATTATAACCTCCTCCTTTTTGAAAGTCGGTTAAAAATAATAATATCCATAATAATATTAGAAATCGCGAAAGTGTGTTTATCTATCTGGCTTGTCTGTCTGTAACCTTTTCACGCCCAAACCGCTGAACTGATTTTGCTGAAAGGTATACTTTGAGTCCCGGAGAGGACATAGGATACTTTTTGTCCCGGAAAAATGTACGGTTCCTGCGAGATAAAAGAGTTTTGGCGAAACGGAGTTGCGGGCGTCATTCAGTGTGACAATAAGAGGGAGACACAAAAAAGTTAATTTAAACTACCCTCATGGAAGACGACAGCTTTTGTCGCGTCAAGTCTTGAGGAATTTTGCTACGTCACCATTCTCATCAATCACATATTTGCGATGTGCAGTAAACGTACATATTAGAAAAGTTAAATTACTTTGCTAACACTTGAATTTATTTTCAATCACTATAGTTTTCTTTCCTCTTAATTTTTTACCATTAAAACTACTGTAATTATTTTGTTGTAGTTAACTATTATAAAAAAAATGTACGCGAATTTCTTTAATTTCGTCACTGTAGTAATTATTTGGTTGGTGAAACTAAAAAGAACGTCGATTTTAATAAGCCATATTTTCATAAAAATCGGCATACTTTTTAGTTTTACCAACCTATTGCAAACTAATTACCACAGTCACGAGAATAATAAAATATGTAACATTTAAAATTCCGCATTTTAATTTGCTATCGAGAACTCATAGTTGGGTCAATGATATAGTGCACATTTTACAAAGTAAGCCATAAAATTGGGCGTAAAAATAGCCGGTAATATCGCTGTCTGTACGTCCACATACGAACATGGCTGCCATCATACATTAATCTTTAATTTATAGCCGAATACGGAACTTTTATTTATAACGATCAAATAACTATCATCAGCTTTATGCGGAGTATTGAGTTCGTTTTGGTATATAATATAAGTGTAATATTGGCGCATACCTATAATGCTACCCATGTTAATGTTACTCACAGTTAACCGCGCAATTAAAGAAGTATTTCTTCACTTCTTTTCTATTTTACATTTCCTGGTGATTTAAATATTATAACTTATAAGTTCATATAAACCTCATATGTTTACATTTATCAATAAACTGAAGTATAGCTGACAAGTATTTCATCTGAATCAAGTACAAGCTTATAAAATAATAACGTGCAGTAATACTCTCTACTTCTAGTAGTTAGCTTACTAATAAGTACTGTGATTATCATTTTGCCACATACAACGATCACACAATATTGAAACAATATTTTTAACATATTATTTTCTAATCGCTTCTTTTACAATGATGGAACCAATATATCTAAACAAATGACCCATCATCGCGCCCTAGCCTGCCCTATACTGCCCTACGGTGCCCTGCGTCCGCCCTACGCTCGGGGACCGCTGGACTTCCGCTACAAATGAACAAAACGGGCACCTGATTGATTTACACCGCTCTCCCTCTGCAGACGACCGACCTTTTAATTAATTTACCGCTTGTTGATATTTCTCATGTACAGTTAACACGGAAGTCCCAAACATGCTTTTGTATTACATAAAATTTTCAAATACAGTGTGTAACAAAAATAAGCGATAATACTTTAGGGTGTATACGTGTTCATTGTAGAGAGTTCACTGTGAAAGTAGCAGCGCTGAAAGACGAAAATTTTTGTTCACTTTTGTATGGGCAAGGGCCCGAGCGTCACGAGTTTCCCCATACAAAAGCGAAAAAAAAATTGGTCTTTCAGCGCTGCTACTTTCACAGTGAACTCTCTACAAGGAACACGTACACATCCTATTAAGTATTATCACTTATTTTTGTTACACCCTGTATATTGTCTGTTTGTGAAAAAGTTTTTACGGAGGGTCAATGGTTTTTCAGGACCACCTTCAAACTTCAAAGAAACGTTTACATCCAAAGCTGATTACACACTTGCATCCTCCTGATATTTTTTTAAGTGTCCATTGGTGACGAAAATTGCATTCCGTCAGGTGATAGGTAATTATTCGATTTTTAATTGGTCTAGTCAGTTGCTGTTAAAATATACTTAAGCAATGATTTATTTCACCCGACCGACTACATTTTTCCACACCGATTTCCTATAAGACTGTAGTAGCTCTTATGAGTTCCGTAGCATTAATGTAAACGCCTTTCGTATAACAAACGAATAAAGAGAAAGGAAATAAACATTTTTAAGCAATAACAATAAGCAACATTTTGCGTTAACGTCTTACATCTGTCCGTTAACAATAAATGTTGAAATGTTCCGATGGGATCGACTTACAGCACTAACTGTTATTGTTATCCCGTTGTCCGGGATCGGGATAGACCGGGATAGGATATTCCGGGATATTCAGGAACATTATCATAACCGTTTGATTTAACTCGTGGATCATAACAATTATCTCCGCCATATTTCAGAATTAACGTTCGATTTTTAAATTTTACCGGCCAATTCGGATGAAATGTTTTAGCGACGTTTGCATACAAGGTCTGAGCTAAGTAGCGCTTAAGAATATTTAGGAATAATATTTTCTTTCCAAAGTTGGGTCTGGAAAATATTTTCGTAGAGTTTGTGAGTCAATATTATTTTTGTGTATACGAGTTCTGTTCTGTTGTATGTAAAGTTAGGCTAAAAGAGTCTGTAAGTAATAAATAATAGTTAATCGTTAATCTATGGGCCAGTGTAAAACTAAAGTTTAAGTTAATATGGAGTTCTTGGCGATGAGTTTTGTCATACGAACTGCATAGAGCTACATACATAGATAGTTGTACAAAAGTTGTTCTATCTATAGACAATTTTTAATTATATACTTAACGTGAAACAGAATCGCTCATGTACATGAAACCGGCGACAAAAGCTGGTACAAAATATTTATCACTTTTTGTTGGGCGTCCCATTGTCCTGTTGCGCAACTCCGAAGACCTGATAAGCCTAGAACGTACAAAGCCTAAGTTAATTAAAGATAACGAAGATTTAGTCCTGCTCTTAATGGATTTTCTGTGCTTTTAAAAGATTAAAAATAAGCCTTTCACAATTGTATCGGAGTTAAAAAGAAAATTTTAACCTCCTTTAGTGACCTCGTTAATAAGAGCGCGATTTGAAGTTCTTTGTTATTTTTAAAGATTGGTTATAAGATAATGTGTTTTGCACAAAATTGAATTGTGTTTTAATCCTGAATATTGAAGGTTGAGAGAATAGAGAAGGCTGAGAAGGAATAAATATTTTTCAACGTCGCAATGACGACGCCAAGTCAAGGCGTAAAATAAGGTGCCAAGGATAAGGAGCCAAAATATCTAACTCTTAAGTCGTCACATTGTCACTCGAATTTGTAGATTACCTGAAACAAGAAAGGAATTGGTTAATCACAAAAAATAATTCAATACGACGTTATTTGGTCGGACTATATAAATCAATTTCTCCGATATGACTATAAACGCTCTTTGATAAAAAACCTAGTACATACATACTTAATACTAAGATATATTTAGGGCTTTCAGATGTCCCCAACGCACATTTAAAAGGCGTAAAATCACATTAGTGTCATAAAATTTGAGCACTTATTACATTTACAAGAAACTGTTACGACCATAAACACTTATTTCAACAACCTCTCCAGACCAAGACTTTATTTAGCTCTTTCGTTTTAATAATATAGCATTGAATAAATGTCTCTTTTACAGTTTAATTTAACTTGAACGACTTTCAACCCTTGTGTTAAGGTCTAAATTAATTTTCGGATATGAAAAATGGTCATTGCTACAAATGCGCCGAAATATTTCGAACAAAAATATACCTTCCGGCGTGGCTATAAGGGAGATGATTGTGTACGTTAGTTGGTGGTTTGACAGTTTTGAGTGCATTTCGCTAGCTTTATGTCTAGGACGTTGGAAAGCCGCTTATCGTTTCCCATGAAAATGCTTTCTTGGTAACGTCCTTATCTTCAGTTACCACAAAAAAAATTACTTTGTTAATGTAACAACCACTAGCAGGTATTTGAATTACGTCAGACTTTAAATTAAAATAAGAATGTTGTTGAAATAGACGATTTACCTTTACGTCATTGTAGTACGTCACTGCAGTGAGAGTTGATGATAGATGAATTATGACTAAGAACACTCTTAATTATGTCAGCTTTTCAACAAAAAAAAAAAAAATTGGTCCGCCCGTTTAGATGCTACGATATCACGGTACACACATAGTACATACAGACAGAGAGGCACCACAAACTTATTTTAACCCTTTTTATCTTTGGAAGCTAAAACTACGTTCTACATAGTAGTAGTGAGACCGAGATTTAAAAACAATTTAATTAAAGTCCCCAATTTTTTACGTCAAAAACCCAAAAACTCTTTGTATGCCACGAAAACAGATTTACTCATAAACAATTCTATTTATACAAATCTCACGTACCTTCACCTAACAAATCAACGTTTGAAAATATACCTGGGTAGTGGGTACAATCCGCCTGCTTTGCATATGAAAGCCGGCGTGCAGAAAATTATTTAATATTGACATTAATTAAAATAAAGGGCCCGGCAGGGTCGCCATTTCCATATTTAAAAAGTCCAGCGAAACTTCGGGATTTGCATGAACGGAAAAATTTTAAACAATTCGTTTTTTAATACGATAACTTGAAACTGGAATATAAAGTGGAGAACAATATTGTGAAAGTTGAAAAAAATAATAATTTAAAAGCATAGTGTAAAATTTTGTAATTGTAAAATTATTATTGACATAATATTGTTACAGTAAAGTATTAAAGTAATATATAAAGTAAGTAGTAAAGTAAAAGTATAAGTAGTTATTATAAGAAGTAATTATAGTAGTATATAGTTTAATTTATGCTCCTTTGTGGATTGCCAGTTAGGTACTACTGATTCGGGTTAGTACTCAAGTAAAACATTACCTAATGAATTTAGAGTCTCCAGAAAACATGAAAATTCAAATTAAGGTCGTCCCCCGAGCAAACGACCATGGCCATACATTTGCCGCGTTGCCGAGATTGCGCCAAAACCCTATTATTTTTACTTATCTTGGTTCAAAATTGTCCTAAAAAAAATTTAAAACGGCGAATATGTAGTTTATGATATTGTCGATCTATTGGCGTGAGTTTCAAATAAAAGTAATTTGTAAATCCTAAGGAGATGCTGAATGTATGCTTGAATTTTAAGAAATTGGTATTACTTTGGAAGCTTATATCATGAGTATAAGAAACAAAAATAGAAAATTGAAAACGACAAAAGGAATGTTGATATACTGAAGATTATTGCTGTATTTTTATTATAACTTTGTAGCTTTCAGATTATGAGTTTATAAGGTTTTAAATACGGTCAATTACGGAATCTAAGGACGGAACGCCCTTAAGTACCTATATAATAAAATGTGGGGGATACAGCTTGTAAAAGTTACTCAAATTGCAGTAGTCAGCGTTGTCGATAAGCGAAGTCAAAAGTGGAAAAATATTCGGCTTATATTGGGTTTTCATTCCACATCTTCCATTCAGCATCGAAATTATATTTTCTTCAATTTTAAACTTAGCACTCAAAATTGCCAGTTACTTTAAAAGGAATTTTATACCACAAATAAAATATAACATATTTTTAAAGTGGATCCTCGCGAAGAACTTTTATCTAGAGTACTTGAAGTGTCTCTCAAGATTAAAGAGTGTTAGGTATTGGCGAAGTTTTGAATCAAAAACGTAGGAGACAAATTCCTAACCCATTTACGGGTTAAAAACAATCTCAGTCGGGGGTTAATGCAGTGCTATCTAGAGACGAACAGTAAACACAGCTGGAGACACTACCACGAACTAGTAAACTCGATTTGAAATGCGTAGTGACTTGTTGTCATAGTGGGCGTTTGTGCACTACACTAAATTTTACCATTCTGCGCGGCGTTCCGATTTCTAACTTTTTGATATGGCAAACGTAAAAGATATTATGAAAATTAAAATATTACCGTACCCCTTTACCAATAAAGATATACTATGTGTACAAAATGAGAAGTTACATAGTTATCCAAATTTTGTCCTTGCCTGCCAAGCGACTTTTCTAACGTATCAGACAAGGATATACATAACAATAGGGACTGTGGTTTCTATAGTAAATAGAATGTGACACAAACACACTGTGTATTATTTAATAAGAAAGATGTTACACGATCTGCAATTGATAAGCTGTTAATTATTGTGATACCAATCACCATCATTGTGCGGGAGGAGAAACATCGATATTCACTTATTTGTAAGGAACAAATAACTAATAGTTAACTGGCTGCTACATATAACTAAATAGTTACGAACGTAACTACTGGTTCGAGTAAGATCGAACCACTTGTAGGGGCGTGCTTCTCGTAAAGTGCACTCCGCAGTTCGCCAAGCGCGAATGAAATGAAAGTTTTGCTCCCGTTTTCGTTTATTTCGTTCAGTAAGGTTGTCGATTTGATTTATTGTTTTTCGGTGGCCGTTTGATATTTCTCTTTGAACTAAAATCGATGGTAATTTTAGTTTATTGACGAAAGTAGCTGTGTTTGAACTGATATTTTTTTGGTTCTATTGTTATGGCTATGTTACTGAAAACTGGTATTCCTTTCACACCGCGTGTTATTCCATGAATAATATTGCTATAGGAATTTTTGGTTTGGTTAATTCTAAATAACAATAAAAGATTTATTTAACCATTATTATTATATTAAAATGGTTTATATTAGGCTTAATTTGCCAACTGTTGCTAAAAAATGTTTGTTTCTTTAACTTATTATTATAACACCTAAAACAACAATACAGATTCAAAGGTGTACCCAAACCTTCTGGGTTCTAGGCACTTCTATCACCTATTGATAACCACATAACACGTGATAATATCAAGACCTGGACCCTGGTAATTATTCTGTCAGACGAACAAAGCTGCAGATAACAATTTATGGAATGGGCGATCCATGGATATCCTAGCTTATACATACGAGGACTATCCATTCGCTTAATCTGGAAGATTGATGAAAACCAACAAACACATCTATTATCCATACTTGATATTATAAATGCGAACGTTTTTCTGTATGTTACCTCTTCACGCCCTAATATAAATTTTGCTAAAATTTGGTATGGATACCTTGAGTCCCGGGAAAGGACCATAATAAGATGCAGCTTAATTTTATTCTGGAAAGTTGTATGGTTCTCGATCGATAAACGAATTTCTAGTAGCTCTAAAACTTTCCAGCTCCTATACGTTTTACGGTTTTACCAATTGAATTACAATACCTAAAAGAATAAGTAAGTAGTCTTTTCTGCCGTCCAACAAAATCTTGTCCTAGTAGGACGAGTTTCCAGGCACGAATTTCATCCAGAAACTATAGCAATTTTTAATATCAATAATGATAAAGAGCCTCTAATAATAGTTTCAATGTCTTTTACACAAACCTTGAGATTTCAGAACTATTTTCCGTACCAAAGGAGCAAAAAACGCCAGGACCAAATTCTCTGGTCGCAACTCTATAGTCTACAATCTTTTGAACAATCTCTACTAACATAATTTTCCTCAAATAAAATTATTATTTAAATAATAATCTACAAAGATTAGCTCAATTTCCCGCCCTTAAGTCATATTACAATGTCAACGTAATCTGTACTTTGTGTAAATAACGTATAATCCGAAAATACTGTTTTCCTCGTATAAATTATAAGAAGATTGTAGATGGCAGCTTCCGATCTATACTTAGTTTGAAAATATATTCAAATTGCTACCAGTAACCAGCGTAAAGTGAGCCGCGGATTTTAATACGAATTTCTAAAAATACAAAGGAAAAAACGACACGCATCCGTCCAACGTATATTGGAAACGAACAGCCCTTAAATACACAATATTCTGGTGCAAACTCAATTTGAGTACGAGGCATCACCCTCTAGTTTTATTCCAGGCAAATAAAGTTGATAATCGCATAATTTTGGATCCTTAAAGGTAGAACACATGTGGTTTTGTACGCTTTTAAATAGATGTTGAAAGAAGACGACGGGTAGCCATCAAGCTGCTCTAATAGGCGTATCGGCTGCCTAAAATAATTTACAAATTGGTCGTGTGATTCTGAATCGAGTATCGTTCGAGTCACGGTCGCTTCCTCCTCTGCTATTTGTAAAGGGAAAACATGTAAACATTTTAAAATGAAACATTATACTCATTTAAAGAATGAAAGGTAATTTATATTCGTTTGCGGTAATTTGTTAATGAGTAACAAATGCCACGAAATGAGCTTGAAATAGTTTTATGTAAGTAACTATCCATTTATGTAGGGTATAACAAAACTAAATGATAATATTTTAGGGTGTGTATGTTGTTCCTATTAAGAGTTCACTGTGAATGTTGCAGCATGGGAAATACAATGGGAAATACAATATGATGCTCGGGCGCCCATACAAAATAGAAAAAAAAATGCGCTGCTGCTTTTACAGTGAACTCTATATAAGGAACACATACACACCTTAAACTATTATCACTTTGTATTGTTACACCCTGTAGAGGCAACTTGAATCAACCGATGGCAATCGTGGTAGTCCAGCATGGGCCAATGCGGGCTTTGGTTTTGACTTTAGTTCGTCATGATTTAGCATTTATCATAGTAAATACATTAATCAAAACAGTTAAATCAGTCGTATCACTAATTACTATAATAGCGCATTTTCATAATATTGTAGAGGCTAGAGCAGTTTTGTCCAAAATTAAGTACCCACTAAAATCAGTGTTAAAGATAATAATCGAATATATTATCTTGATGTTAATTAATTTCTGTCATTAAACTAGACAGTAATTAAAGTTTCCAATTACTATTAAATCGTAAAGCCCAAACTACCGCAAGTTGCGAACTCAAAGATAATAACTCAAGTTATTTGTGTAACGTCTTCGGGAGATGGAATTTAATCTGACGGGGTAGATACATGCCTCTGTATCTGTTTATATTTGACTCCAAGGTATGCCTCCATTTTAATCGCATAATATCAAAACAATATGGAAATCCTTCCTAGATGACGCCTGCAACTCTGTTGCGTCATAATTCGTTTATCGCGCCGGAACCGTACATTTTCCGGGATAACAAGTATCCTTATGTACTTTTTCTGGGACTCAAAGTATCTCCATACTGAATTGCGGTAAAATCGGTATCGGTGTAAGCGAACCACGCGAGGTAACAGACATACGGACACACTTTCGCATTTATAATATTAGATACACAGTATATACACTATGCATATAAATTATTAACATTATCAAAAATAAAAGTGATAAGTACTTACTTATTTCTATATTGTATAACTATTTGTTTTCCAACCGATTTAGGTCATGGTTTTGTCTACCTACCAGCGTTGCCAGACGTCCCGATTTTTTCATCAAAATTAAATGTCCCGCGCGGGACAGGCTCAGTCCCGCTTTTCGGGGAAAGCCTGAACGTACGTGCAGCGTGCTGAGAAAGAAAGGTGCGTAATGAAGATAAGAAAAGAGGGGTGGATTTTCTTTGGCTACTTTAGCTATCTATTGTCTCGTAAACGTTATTTTAACGCAAATAAAAAGATAACAATTTAAAAAACCTTTTGATTTTATACCTTTTTTACTTTGTCTCGCTTTTGACTGAAGAATCCCGCTTTTTCACTCAAAAAGTTCCAAAGTCCCGACTTGGCATAAAAAAATCTGGCAACGCTGCTACCTACCTACCTGTATAATATTTTGCTCTAGCTAAGTAAATATTGGTAATCGGTTGTTTTTTCTAGTTCTATACGACTAATACGAATTACTGTAGAGTACACATCTGTAATTTTTATACTTACATCATATTTTGGTGTACATTTAAAAAATTTAATACCTTGCTGTACTAGAAGAAGAAAATCCGACAGGAGTTGTTACAGCGCCATCTATCTGAAATCCTTGAAATCACTGCACTCACGTCAAGGTATCCCGTGGGATGAAAAAATGTTTCCAATAATATCCACTAGATGGCCGTTTTCACATTATTTTCAGGAAGTTTTTATTAATTTTCGAGTTTGTGCTGCATTATTTTTTATTTTTTTATATTCACGTCTGTTTTTTACATTCCGACATTACAAAGTTACATTTTAATGAGGTGCAATCGGAATTGGACGATTACTCCAACTTTTTGATTTCGAATATTTTTTTTATTTTTTTTTTCTTATTAAATTAATCCTTAAAACTGACTCTTTCTTAATTACTTAGTATTTCCATGAAAAAAAGGTTTTTTTATTAGTAATTTCGTTTGTTACAAACCGCCGACCGAATTTGAACTGGGTTAAATTCCAGCGGACGAAGTTGAAGCACCGAAATCCTTTATTAATCCAGGATTTAGTCCTAGGATTTAGTCTAATACGCGCCGATTTTTCCATTGACGGCTTACTAAGTATGGGTTGCACCAGAGGCGTGGTTAAAGTTATGGTTATAGTTAAGCCTAACTTAACTTTAACCTTTACTTTGACCACGGAAATTCATAGATGTCTGTTGCGTTTATTTTATTAAAGCTGCAGGTTAAATGGGATTGAGAGTAAGTATAAAAAATTTAATTATCTTTTTCAAATAATTTAATAAAAATAATTGTCACTGAGAAAAATAAGGTAAATGACTAGTAGATTGGACAGTACCAGTCATTGGAAAGAGCACAAAAACACAATATTTATTAATGTTGCTTTAAAAATTTCCTGTTTTTAAAGTAAAAGAACGCCTGTTTTTTAAGAAAAACAGCCAGTTTTAAAAAGCAACATTAATAAATATGGTGTTTTGTACTTCTACTGTGCTTGTGCTTCTACTAGTCATTTACCCTTTTTTTTTCATTGAGGGGGGGCAATACGTTACGTATCCCCCACCCCTTCTGGGGAAGGGGCGTATGTGGGACTCCCTACAAGAGGTGTACCCACTAAAACCCCCCCATGCCCTCCTTCCAGCCGTGGGATACGGGCACTCTGTACGATCACCGCGTCCTCACGGCACTTGCCGCGTCCGGCACATGTCCGTTGCGGCGGCTGGTGTTACTAGTCATTTACCCTAGTAAAATTTCACGAAAAAAATAATTCGATATTAAGTATGAGCGGTTATATGGTTAAAGATAAATATGGCGTAAGGACGCCATATATTTTAATCAAAGATTTAACATTTTCCACTGTAGTTGTTGAGGACAGCGGCCTCGCTCCCAAAAAACGTATAGTGAGTGCATATAAACTAATTAAAGTGATATGTGAGAAATAGACTCAGTGCAAATCAGTGTTTTTACAAATAGACTTTAAAAAGTGAATTACGATAAAACTGTGGCTCCCTAAGAGGTAAAATGTGATTGATTTAATGGATTAATAAATTGTCTAATAGATGCAGGAAAAATTAGTAATGTAGCCTAAATAGTTTGGAAAATATAAAGAAAAGTTGTGTGAAAATGTAAGTAAATTGTGTTAACTTTTAGATTCTCTTAGCTGTAATTTCGTAAAATATAAGTTGTGATACTTAGATTAAGCTTAACATTGTGGAAAATTGAATAAAGAATCTTCCGAAATGCGTTTTAATTGCCTGGCTCACGGAAAATGGGGAAAATGGGGGAAAAATAGCCGTCTCCGATAGCAAAAGTGAGACAGAAAAAACAGTCTCAAACTGCGAATCGGAGCGGCTCTCTATACGGCATTCTCCCGAGCCAGGTAAGCGAGGCGCGTTTCGGGAGCAATGTTCTCCTCGACTCGTGTGTTTTATTTTACGCCCCCGCTCTGCAAGATTACCGGTGTAGCCTTGGTCTTCGAGTCCGATCCGAGCCAGCGGCGAAAAAACCTATGGATGAATACAGTCTCGAACAGTGAACTTGGTCCTTTGCGATCCGGATCTGAAGACGACACTTAGAAGAATTTCAAGAGCCAGCTGGACTTAGAAAAATCCACTGAAGGCGACACTTAGAAAATTTTCAAGAGCAAGCTGGACTTAGAAAAATCCACTGAAGGCGACACTTAGAAATTTTTCAAGAGCAAGCTGGACTTAGAAAAATTCACTGAAGGCGACACTTAGAAAATTTTCAAGAGCAAGCTGGACTTAGAAATTTGGGAAGACCGGACCCGAAGAAGATTGGACTCGAAGACTGGACTCGAAGATACAGGTCTACACCACCAAGGGGAAGCAAGGATTCGTAGATTTTGTCATAAAACCTACTGAAGTTCCTTGAAGATTGAAGATTGAAGATTGAACATTGAACATTGAAGATTTAACATTGAACATAGAAGATTGAACATTCAATATAGAAGATTGAACATTGAACATAGAAGATTGAAGATTCAATATAGAAGATTGAAGATTCAATATAGAAGATTGAACATTCAATATAGAAGATTGAACATTGAACATAGAAGATTGAAGATTCAATATAGAAGATTGAAGATTCAATATAGAAGATTGAAGATTCAATATAGAAGATTTAACCATTGAAGATGGTCATCACGAGGAGTCAGAGCGGGGCTGAGGAGAACCAGCAACCAAAGATATTCTCGGATCCGCCCAGGTCGCCGTCTGCAGCCGCAACCAGCCAGCCGCCGACCGAGGGGAGGGCGGATCTGCTTCAAACCGTGTTGAAGCCGAGGCCGGGCACTAGCAAGACACCCGCGCCATCGGCACCTGTAGCCAGGGAGAAGGCTATTTCAATTGGGTCGCGTCGATCGACAGCAAGTGTCGTCGCGCGCCTCCGTTACGAGGCGGAAGAGAAGCTTGCCGCGCTCCGTAAAAAGGAACTGCAGATCGAAGCAGAACTTATCAAGAAGAAGCTCATCGCTGATGTCGCCACTGCTGAGGAAACCAGCAATCCCGACGACGACGAGCCTTCAGAACAGGTGGAGCAACGGGTCCGAGCCTGGCTAAGCGAACATGGTCCTGACAACGAAGAGACGACCGAGGAACGGGTAGTGCCAGAGGAAGGAGGGGACGCGCCGAAGCCAGAAGACATGCCACCTGCGGGAAAGGGACGCGAGCCGCAGAGATCGAGGTTCGAGCGGCCGATACAAAGCCGTCTTCGTTCACCTACGCCGCCTGCAGCCGGGATCAACGGGGTGGAACAGCTTGCCGACACCCTGGACAAGCTGTTGAATCAACGACAGCCGCGCCATCAGACGGAGTTGCCCATATTCACGGGCTCTCCTTTGGAATGGCTGCCGTTCAAAGCAGCCATGGAAGATACCACCGCGTTCTACAAGCTGAAGCCGATCGAGAACCTGGCGCGCCTGAGAAGCTGTCTACGGGGGGAAGCACGAGAAGCAGTGGCACCGTTGCTGAGCATCGCAACACCACCCGAACAGATCATGAAGACTCTGGAGCAATGCTTCGGCCGGCCCGAGGTGATGGTCGACCGCATGATGGAAGATTTGAAGAAGCTTCCGAGGCTCGGAGGCACGGCGGCAGAGCTCAACCACTTCGCGGTGAAGATCCAGAACATGGTGGCCATCCTGAGGAAGTTGAAGCACGGGTACCTCTTTAATCCGTTGCTTGTGAGAGACATCCTGGAGAAGCTCAGCCCGTTCGAGAAGAGCAAATGGTACGACTACGCAGAAGAGACATCGCGCTACCGGAACGAGCCCGATGTCGTCCTTCTCTCTGAATTCTTAATGAGAGAAGCGGACAGAGCGCTGCGCTACGGATTCACCACGGCTCCGGCTGCAAGAAAGGAAACATCGCGTCCACCTCCCAGCAAGAACGAAGTTAGAACGAGAAGACCAGTCTTCGCGATAGCAGAAGAGGGCCAAGGCGCACCGAGCCACAGCCAGCCAAAGAGAATGCGCGAAGAACCAACGAAGTGTCCGATGTGCACCGACCGCCACGCTCTGTTTCGCTGCGCTGCTTTCAAGAAACTGAGTGTGCAGAAGAGATGGGACACAGTCAAACAAGAAGGGCTGTGTTTCCTGTGCCTATCGAGCCGACACAGAAGATACAACTGCAGAGCGAAGCAGTGTGGTATCCAGGGATGCAAGCGGCCTCACCACCCACTACTACACGAAGAGAGGTCCGACGGCGCTCCACCGATCGAGGACGCCGTAATCACCGCATCGGTTGCCTCCGACCGTGCAGTGAAGCTGAAGATGAGAAGAATTCAAGTCATTGGGCCACGGGGCGAAGCCGACATCTTCGCGCTGTTCGATGAGGGCTCGACGGTGACTCTGCTGGATGAAGACGTCGCTAAGGCTATCGGCGCGGACGGTCCACCGAAGATGCTGCGCATGCACGGGATCAACGCCGAGAGAAGGGAAGAGAGAAGCCGCCTCGTACAACTGGGCGTACGAGGTCGCGACGGTACCAGACACGACATCACCGCGAGGACTGTGAACGGGTTGAATCTCTTAACTCAATCCGTTCCGGAATCCCTTCTGCAACTCGCTCACCTGCGCGATCTCAAGAACGAAGAGATGTGCTACGAGAACGAGAAACCCCAACTTCTCATCGGCACGGACAATTGGCAGCTCATCGTGTCTCGGGAGCTGAGAATCGGGAAGAGGAACCAGCCTGCAGCCTCTAAGACGAAGCTTGGATGGGTGATACATGGCAGCATCCCCAAGCGCATCATAAGGCAGGACGAGAACGAAAACATCCTGCACATATCTACGGTGGAAACCAGAAATGATCGTCTGGAAGAAATGGTGAAGAAACACTTCGACATAGACGCTTTGGGAATAGCGGCTAAGGCGAAGCTGAGCAACGAGGAACAGCGAGCCATCGACCTGTTTGGCAGAACGGCCAAGAGAACGGAAGACGGTCGATTCGAAGTGGGACTCCTGTGGCGCAAGGATGGCGTCAAACTGCCCCTCAGCTACAACAACGCGCTGAGGAGGCTCAAGAACTTAGAACGCAAGCTCGACAGAAACCCCCAAGATGCGGTGCAGTATCGTGGGCAGATGGAGAACCTGTTACGAAAAGGATATGCAGAGAAATGTGACGGGACAGAGGCCGGAAGCGAGAACACATGGTACCTGCCGCACTTCCCGGTCAAGAACCCAAACAAGCCGGGCAAGCTGCGCTTGGTCTTCGACGCGGCGGCCAGAACGAACGGCGTGAGCCTCAACGATCACTTACTGGAGGGGCCCGATCTACTGACATCCCTGCCGAGAATATTGTTCCGGTTCAGGGAGGAAGCCGTAGCCGTGAAAGCAGACATAGAAGAGATGTTCCTACGCGTGAAGATCAGAAAAGAGGACCAGCCGGCGCAGATGTTCCTGTGGAGAGAGGGCCGAGAGGAGCCGCCCTCTAAGTACAAGATGACGGTCATGATATTTGGGGCATCGTGTTCACCGTACCTGGCACATTCAGTACGGAATCGAAATGCAGAAGAACACGCAGAATCGTGCCCAGAAGCCTACCGCGCCATCACCGAAGCCCACTACATGGACGATTATGTGGACAGCTATCCAGACCATGAGAAGGCCAAGCAGGTCGTGGAACAAGTGGACCGGGTGCACAAGATGGGCGGATTCCACTTGCGAGGATGGACGAGTAACGATCGACGAGCGCTGAAGGGGCTACCAGTGGACCGCCTGGCCGATGATGTGGCGCAGCCGGTCACCAAGGACGAGCAGAAGACCCTGGGGATACTGTGGGACTCTCGAGGGGACACGTTGAAATTTAACACGTCTCTATCGAGAGTCCCTGAAGAGGTCCGAGAGCTGCAGCGTGCACCGACCAAGAGAGAGGCCCTTAGCACGGTGATGAGCATCTACGATCCGCTGGGGCTACTGAGCTGCTACACCATCACCGCCAAAGTCATCCTACAAGGTCTGTGGCGTCAGAAGCTGGACTGGGACGAGCCGCTGCCGGCGGAGTCAGCCGAAGACTTCACTCGATGGCTGAGAGACATGGAGCACATCAGCCACCTCGCGCTACCCCGGAGCTACAACGGGGGGAGCCCCACAAGAAACCGGCAGCTGCACGTGTTCTGTGACGCGAGCAAAGACGCGTACGCGGCGGCCGTCTACTGGAGGCTGGAGCAAGAAGATGGAGAAATTCGAGTGATGCTGGCCGCAGCCAAGGCTAAAGTGGCGCCACTGAAGACACAGACGATACCACGACTGGAGCTGCAAGCCGCTCTGGTGGGGGCGAGGCTCGGGAACGCCGTCGCAGCTGAACACAGATGGAAGACAGATACGATTTTCTACTGGACCGACGCTCAGGTGGTTCTGTGGTGGATACAGAACGGAAGCAGAAAATACACACCATACGTCGCACACCGATTGGGAGAAATCGCCGAGCAGACATCCGTGCACCAGTGGAGGTGGGTGAGCACGAAAAATAATATCGCCGACATGGCCACCCGAACGGGCTATGTCACGAAGAGCGAAGAGGATCCGTGGTTCAATGGACCAGACTTCCTGCGAAGGCCTGTGAACGAGTGGCCCGCGGAGAGTCCCGTTCAAGCCGAGGAGCGAGAGGAGCACGTCGCCTTCCAGACCACGGAGGCGAACGAAATGGACTGTCTGCCAGAAGTGAGTCGCTTTTCAAAGTACGAGCGCCTCGTGAGATGTACGGCGATGGTTCTACTATTCGTCGAGAAGTGTCGTGATCGTCGGGCCAGTCTCGACGTGCGGCACCTGGAGAAGGCGGAGAAGTTATGGTACCGAAAATCCCAGCACGATAGCTTCGCACGGGAAATAGAGAAGATGAAAAACGGAGGGACGGCGCCAAGGTGGAGCTCCTTGTACCGGCTCAACCCGGTGTACAGGGACGGCCTGCTCACTCTGGACGGGAGGATCGGAGCAGCGCAGGTGCCGGACGAGATGAAGAACCCAATTATCCTGGACGGAAGACACCCGTTCACGAGACTGCTGGTGGCTAGGGAGCATGCCAGAGCCGGACATGGGAGCCGCGAGAGAGTAGTGAACGATCTAAGACAGAAATTCTGGATCCTGAAGCTACGGCCGACGGTGAGGAGCGTCATTCACAACTGCGCCTTCTGTCGGATGAGGAGGGCGCACCCAAGAATCCCGCAACCTGGAGACCTGCCACCGGAGCGCCTGGGGGCGTTCCAGAGACCATTTTCCTACTGTGGTCTCGATTGTTTCGGCCCAATGATCGTTACCATTGGCCGACGTCACGAGAAGAGATGGGGAGCGCTGTTCACCTGTTTGACGACGCGAGCGGTTCACCTGGAACTGGTGGCCTCGCTGTCGACCGATTCAGCATTGATGGCGATGAGAAGAATGGCCGCACGGCGAGGATGGCCGGCGGTCATGTACAGTGACAATGGGACAAACTTCAGAGGCGCAGACGTCGAGCTGCGACAAGCGTACGCCGAGTGGATGCCGGCTATGACCGAGCTGGGCCTCGTACACCGCATGAAATGGAAGTTCACTCCGCCAGGGGCGCCGAGCCAAGGAGGCGCCTGGGAGAGACTGGTGAGGTCAGTGAAAACCGCCCTACTCGCCACACTGAACGAGAAATCACCGAAGGAAGAGGTGCTCCAGACCCTGATGACCGAGGCGGAGTACTCCGTGAACGCTCGACCGCTCGTTCACGTTTCCGTGGACCCCGACGACCCAGAGGCGATCACACCTAACCATTTCCTCATAGGGTCATCCACAGGACAACCATACGTCGGGCCGTGCGTGCAGGCCGACAAGAAGACGTGGAGGGTCGCACAAGCCTTGGCGGACGAGTTCTGGAGGCGATGGGTGAGAGAGTACCTGCCGACGCTCACGCCCCGTTGCGGGGCCCCGAGGAGCGGCCGCAACCTGGCCCCGGGGGACTTAGTGATCGTCGTGGACCCCGCGCTGCCGCGTAATACATGGCCGCGCGGAGTCGTACACCGTGTCTACCCGGGCCCGGACGGACGAGTGCGTTGCGCGGACGTGCGTACTCGCAGCGGAGTGTTCCGCCGGCCAACATCAAAGCTGGCGGTAATAGAAGAATCGCCGCCGGAGGAGCGGCCGGCGCCAGGAGAAGAGCCAGCGGGCCTAGTCAGCCCGCAGTCGCCAGAACGAGTCGCGACGGGCTCAAACAGCTCGTGCTCAGCCGGGCAGTCACCAGCTCAGCCGGGCAATCACCAGCTCAGCCGGGCAGTCAGCGGCGGGCCGAGTCAGCCCGCAGTCGCCGGAACGAGTCGCGACGGGCCTAACCAGCTCGTGCTCAGCCGGGCAGTCAGCGGCGGGCCAAGTCAGCCCGCAGTCGCCAGAACGAGTTGCGACGGGCTCAGCCAGCCCGTGCTCAGCGGGGCAGTCATCGGCGGGCCGAGTCAGCCCGCAGTCGCCGGAACGAGTCGCGACGAGCTCAGCCAGCTCGTGCACACCGAGGCAGCCGACAGCGAGACCAGCGAGCCCGCAGTCACCGGAGAAGGCTGCGTAGACCCTGGCTACTGCGCCGGGGGGAGGATGTTGAGGACAGCGGCCTCGCTCCCAAAAAACGTATAGTGAGTGCATATAAACTAATTAAAGTGATATGTGAGAAATAGACTCAGTGCAAATCAGTGTTTTTACAAATAGACTTTAAAAAGTGAATTACGATAAAACTGTGGCTCCCTAAGAGGTAAAATGTGATTGATTTAATGGATTAATAAATTATCTAATAGATGCAGGAAAAATTAGTAATGTAGCCTAAATAGTTTGGAAAATATAAAGAAAAGTTGTGTGAAAATGTAAGTAAATTGTGTTAACTTTTAGATTCTCTTAGCTGTAATTTCGTAAAATATAAGTTGTGATACTTAGATTAAGCTTAACATTGTGGAAAATTGAATAAAGAATCTTCCGAAATGCGTTTTAATTGCCTGGCTCACGGAAAATGGGGAAAATGGGGGAAAAATAGCCGTCTCCGATAGCAAAAGTGAGACAGAAAAAACAGTCTCAAACTGCGAATCGGAGCGGCTCTCTATACGGCATTCTCCCGAGCCAGGTAAGCGAGGCGCGTTTCGGGAGCAATGTTCTCCTCGACTCGTGTGTTTTATTTTACGCCCCCGCTCTGCAAGATTACCGGTGTAGCCTTGGTCTTCGAGTCCGATCCGAGCCAGCGGCGAAAAAACCTATGGATGAATACAGTCTCGAACAGTAGTTATAGTTAAGTTATAGTTACAGTAAGGCCGTATTTCCACAGACGCGGAGCGGATCTTAACGGTGCCGAATTGATCAATCACCATGCTCGAAATCTTCGCTCCGCTTCGCTGTCATTCCGCTGGAATAGCACGATTGGTCAATTCGGGCACCGCTAAGCTCCGTTCCGCTGGCAAGTGTCATTCCGCTGGAATATTATCACTATTGGTCAATTCGGGCACCGCTAAGCTCCGCTCCGCTTCAGTGGAAAGCACCCTTATAGTTAAAGGAAGTTGATGCAACCCACCATTAGTAAATTAATTGTTCCCAGATTAATAAAGTGATAATCGCAATTATTTAAAAAATGTTAATACTTTTTTTTTTTTTGGAAAATGTGGAAACTAGTACGTTAAACCTATAACTATAAATCCAATTTTATTATAAGGGAAAAATCACATGGCCCACTTATGCCTATATAGTATATTACTTATTAGTAATTTTTACATTGGTTTACATTTAGGGCGGCTTGCATAACGTTACTTAAATTTATTTAGACACTCACTAAATGTATTTAAGCAACTAATTACGTTTTTCATCTTGCACAACAAAAATTAAGCTCTAAAACATATTTAGTCATCTGTCAAAACTAAACGCTCTGGAATGGGCATTTAGCGACTCCTAATTGTATTTAGCGAGTGCCATTTTGTATTGCCATCTGTTTTTGTCGGCATGTGTGTAGACTACAGTTTGTGTTGAAATTTTTGGACTTATTTTGTGTACCTATTTATTTGCTTTCTGTGCGAATTAACGATGGTTTTGATCGACTTATTGAATTTTTCCGATGATGACGAAGAGATTATGATGTATTTAAACCGGCCCATCGCACCAAGACAGCTTTTCCCAAGATCAGCATTGTTTGAAAGTCTCTCAGAAAAGAAATTCTTGAGACGCTTTCGTTTAACAAAGGCTACCACGGTGATTTTGCTGCAACAAATAGAAACCATCTACGGCATAGGATAGGCAGGTAATTGATTGAAACTATCCATTGTCAACGCATTCATAAGCCGGCCTATTTACGGCCTCTGTCTATGACCGCATCTGTCGTCTTCCCTTCAATAATATGTAGTAGGAGATCCGGCCATAGAATGACCTTCACCCATCGTATTACGGGATGAAAATGATTTTTTTATAAAATTAAACATGTTAAAAAAAATATTTACAGGAGGTTGTCTGAAAAATTTGGTGCAAAGTGTAATTAATTAATAATTAAAAAATGTTTTTTTTTTTAAACATTACATTCATTCCCTTACGCAAAAAAACTGTATACTAATCGAAAGTATGTAGCTCATAGAATATGCAAACGCTGGGTTGACTTTTTTTTTCCGGTGCAATTATCAGGTAGGCAGCTATATACAGGTAAATCGATACTAGTAATTTTCAACGATCCACTTACGCGATAAACCTTATATCAAAATAAAGATAATTTTATTATGAATATAATGACATAAGGTTGAATGAATGTAATGTTTAAAAAAAACATTTTTTAATTATTAATTAATTACACTTTGCACCAAATTTTTCAGACAACCTCCTGTAAATAATTTTTTTAACATATTTAATTTTATAAAAAAATCATTTTCATCCCGTAATACGATGGGTGAAGGTCATTCTATGGCCGGATCTTAGACTAATGAGAGTACTCCTTTACAGCATCACCCAGCAGTAACTGCTCCTGTTTGCTGAAGTTTGGAGCTCGAGTTCTGTTTGCCTTAGACATATTTTCGATTTTTATCAAAAACGTTTTGGAGAACAGAAAATAATCACCACAAAACAATAACGGAAACACTTTTACTAAATTACCACGAACTACGAAGCGTCATGAGTATGACAGTTGACACATATAATTGACAGTGACAACATGATTTCCAGTCCATTTTACGCACATTTTACGTAAAATGTGTACAAATTCTGTAATGCTTGATGCACTGCCACTCTATACGTCAATTGGAACGCACGAGTAAATTTAGTGCTTGCGCTAAACAAGTTTAGCTAAACAGAATTCGAAAGCGTTTCGTGCAAGACAACTTTAAATGCATTTTGGATAAATACGTTTACGTGGTTAAACTTAATTAACTAATTACAATTTAAAACAATTTAAACAAAACGTTATGCAAGCCGCCCCTAATTTATTTCAAACTTACTCGACGCGAGCCGTTGAGCTTTACTCAAGCGTGTGAGTTTTGCGGTTCACTCGATAATTTTTACTCAATTTGGAGTAAAACTATCGAGTAATGATGAATGTGTGAACGAAATCCCAAGCCGTGGTATTTCCTCTACGTGAATGCTCGATCGAGTAAAACCGTATGTGAGTACTTAGCATTAGCTAATTATTTATTAACATAATATAATGTTAAAACAGATAAAAGAAAAAAAAAACTGAAAAAATGAAAAACTGGTTAATTTCATCTTCTTTTAACCTACAAAAAGTAAAACCTTCAAGATAAACATTAAGGACGAAGTTTAAAATAACAAAATGGTGTTTCTCTCTCTAATCCATACGTTCGTCTCTCTCAGTTGTCACATAATGTAAGCGTATGTTAATATACCGAGAGGGTTACTAAGTTAGGAAATGATTTACCCATGCTCCGTACCTTTCCACATAAATTTTCAATATTAACACCTCCGGACCTTTACCGAAAAGTGTCCCGGAGACCGTACTAATCCCTCATAATTACTTTCGGTGGTTCCCGCCATCCATCACAACATAGGGTATTAAATTCGTGTTATATAAATTAGCGTTATGCGGCTTCTACGCGTTGGCTGATGATGGACAAATATTGGCGAATTGTAAAGACCCATTCTTCTTTAGCGGCCACGCTCCACCCCGGCTTATAATGGACGATATGGCCTATTAAGATTGTGTAGACGGGCATATTCGAGTTTATTTATCAATGATCTACTTGATGAGCCGTGGTGGATAACCACTACTGTCACCATAATGCCAAGCCGAGAGAGAGAGAGATCAACAATCGACGGCGATCATGGGCAATCGTAGACGAATATGCCTCGTTCTCTACACACGCTCGTCATTGCTTGTAAGTGAACAAAGTGTATAGTAAAGAAGGGCTGTATTGGTGCAAGTTGCAACAAACTGAATCTAAGCAAAAAGCATCCAATGTAAAATAATGAACTTAACCTTACAACCAACTTTGAATAAAGAAAACATTTCTTTTGATCCACAAGACTGGCTCTACAAATCTTTTGAGTTACTAAAATGAAAACTCGTTTTTGAAATAAAGTAAAATTGTTTTCATTTAATTACATGAGAGAATGTTAGATAAACCATCGTTAAATTATTATGTTATTCATAATAATATATTTTTATATTATGTTCTTACTTAATTGAAAATGTCGCCAAAGTACGGGAGCCTTCCTCAAATATTTAATTTATTTTGTTTTCTGTATTTGTTGTTTTAGCGGCAACTTAAATCCATTATCCGTGAAAATTTCAGCTCTCTAGCTATCATCGTTGTTGACATACAGTCTGGAGACAGACAGACGGACAGACAGCGAAGCCTTAGTAATAGGGTTCTGTTTTTACCCTAAAAAGTATTTACATATTAGTCTTATTAGTATGACGTTAGTAAGTATTTAAATATTTCGAGTACTTTGACGCAAAGGGAATATGCAAGGAAATAATTAGATATAAGCCGAGCTCGACTGCGGCAACTTCTAACATTCAAAGGTCTTTGAACAAATGAGCTTATGTATTCGCTATTGTAAAGTGACTCTTACAATAGATACAACTTTAGAATAAAGTTACTATTTATGAATCGAGTAACAACTATTTTTATTTATCTAATTCAATAGATGTTTATCTAAATCTAAACACAAGTAGCCTACCGACTTAAATGTCCTTCAATCAACAGTCAACCTTAATTTGATGAAGTTTAAATTTTTGTTTCAATTAATTGAAACGATATTCAGAAGCTAAACTTTGGCTAACGTTTACGTGAAAATTAAAAAGAATTCACACAATATACACTCCGTGCTGATTTTTCAAAGAAAAACGAAGATTGCTAAATACTATTTCGTTTCGAGATCTTTAAGTTTAAAGTCCCATTGTTGCGTATATGATTTTTAAATTTCGCTCAATCGATCTGCACATTATATTCAAAGTTTCATCCCCTCTGTAGGGAAGGCTGCATCTATAATGCAGCGGCGCGCCGGGGGGCGAGGGGGCTGTCCGTCACATTATGTACGTTTCACTGTCAGAACATTAGCGAAAAGTAGCTAAAACATTGGCTATTGAGTAGTGACAGTTACAACTTACATAGTACAAGTGGACAAAAAAACCTTTCAACAAAATATGTCGTCCATACTTGAGGAGTGTTGTTTAAAAATGACTTATTTCCACCTTATCCGATTTTTCAATAAATGCAAAAAACGTCCTAAGTGATTTATTGTGCAATAAACGCAATTGTTTTATGTCATCGTAAAGAGAATCGTATTTAGATAATTCTGACACTTGTGCATTAACGTTAAAGTTCATTTTTAATAGGAAAATATTACTCGATAATTTGGAAATAAGTCACTTTGTTCAGAACAAACCAGGAAATAAGTCACTTTGTTAGGTACACCACCGGATATAATACCTATCCAGCCTATAAAGTTTTCGAATCTCTCTATAGAATTCAAAATAATAGTATTTTTCTAATAAAAAAATGTATGAAATATAAATAAATCTCTTTCTTTCTTTACAAACCGACTTATTTCCAATACAAAATACATAGGTGTAGTGGAAATAGGCGTATTTGTTTTGAATACGTAAATTGAAAGTCAAATTTACAAAGGAAATAGGTAATAAATGTTTTTGTAATAAACAAATTAGTATAAAGGTGCAAACGTATGCAGAGAATGGATTCCCATCATTACTTAATTTTTTTCCAAAAGTGGGAATAATTCCTTTTGAAATGACACTCCTCACTTACTAACATCTATACTAATATTATAAAGCGGAAGAGTTTGTTAGTTTGTTTGTTTGAACGCGCTAATCTCAGAAACTATTGGTCTGATTTGAAAAATTATTTCAGTGTTAGATAGCCCATTTATCGAGGAAGGCTATAGGCTATATTTTATCACGCTAAGACTAATAGGAGCGAATAAATAGAGGAAAATGTGGAAAAAACGGGGAAATTTATATGAAATGCTCATTTAGTAATAGTTTGAACGCGCTAATCTCAAGAACTACTGGTCCGATTTGAAAAAAATTTTCATTGTTAGATAGTAAATTTATCGAGGAAGGCTATAGGCTATATTTTATCACACTTAGACTTATAAAAGCGAAGAAATAGAGGAAAATGTGGAAAAAACGGGGGAAATTATGTGTTTTAACGCGCTAATCTCAGGAACTACTGGTCCGATTTGAAAAAATCTTTCAGTGTTAAATAGCCCATTTATTGAGAAAGGCTATAGGCTATATTTTATCACGCTAAGACTAATAGGAACGAAGAAATAGAGGAAAGGAAAGCAGGAGGAGGAAAAAACGGGGGAAATTATTTGAAAGGGCTTATTTGAACGCGCTAATCTCAGGAATTACTGGTCCGATTTAAAAAAATCTTTCAGTGTTAGATAGTCCATTTATTGAGAAAGGCTATAGGCTATCGGAACATCTATCATACCATAAAAGTATATTGTCCCACACTATATTATTTACTTTTAAGTTTTATGATTTGCGCGTTAACTATTCATTCAATCGATGTACGGGAACAACTATAAACTATAGTCCACGCGGACGAAGTCGCGGGCAACAGCTAGTTATATAATATATGCGAAAGTGTGTCTATCTGTCTGCTACCTCTTCACGGTAAAACCGCTGGACCAATTTTGCTGAAACTCTGTATAGGGATACTTTGAGTCGTGGGAAAGGACTTAGTGGCTACTTTTTATCCCAGAAAAATGTACGGTTCCGCGATAAACGAGTTTTGACGCAACGGAGTTGTTGGCTTCATAGTATAGTAACTAATATAATGTAAGTAGGCACGTACTGTTTTTTTTTTGTTTGATATAATAATTTTTGTCATTGTACAAGTTTGATCTGAAACTGTCTTGCAATACTATTATAGTTCTTATGCAGTATACACATGTTCGTCTCTTTAATGACTGATTTCGGAGCTTTTTAACTGGAGTTTATCTATTTACTCGGTTGTCCCCTTTTCTTGTCGACTGTAGTTTATTATTTTAGTGACTCTTAGCCTTTGACCAGATTAATTTAAATAGCTTAACTCCTATCATGAATGACAAGCAGAAAATTGATTAGCATCACGATAACAAGTCAAAAACTTCTAGAGTTTAACATCAGTCAGTGGCTCTACTATTCTCGTTTTGAGAAGTAGAGCTCTTACATAGTTCGAGAAGGTTTAACTCGTGGACAGTTCCAAAAATTTAGAATTAAAATTCTATGATAGGGTTCGAAGACACGTAAAGCTTACATGAAAATAACAATAGACAAAGGATACCGACATAGATGTAGCGGTAATCTCGTTTTAAGCTGTTCAAAGAAAACGCAACGAGGACCGTCCTCACGATCGTGCCATCGATGTAAAATATATACTTAGATAATATTATTTAAAAAAACCCTAACCTAACTAGGCCTAACGAATGCACATAATATAGAAAATTTCATTAAAATCGGTTGAGCCGTTTTGGAGGAGTTCGTGCACAAACACTGTGACACGAGAAATTCATACATTAGATTTAATTTTTAGTCGTAAAAAATTGTATGATAAATACAAATGTCGTATTTTTGAAAATAAACTTACTTACATAATATATTTTACTTATTGCACCGTCTGTGAAATTCGTTCATAGGCAGTTGAGGCTTTACAATAATAATAATATAACACGTTAGCCCGACTTTCAGCAGCAACTACAGAGTTTCGGTCAGTTAGGACGTATCCAGTTCTGAAGGTCTACTGAACCTTCGATAAAGTGCAAAGGTCAATTATTTATCTTTTTTTTTTCTTCGGAATATCTCGTCTCCCCACTGTCTATTTATTAACATTACTTACTTTTCTATTAACATTTAGAGAGAATAACATCAATAATGTTTCCTCAATCCTTATAGCCTTGATCATGATACCTAAAATATAAACAATAGCTTATTTATGAGCCAAAAAAACTGTTGACTAAAACAGGACCACACACGGCTACTTGTGATGCTCGTCACACACGGCGCGTGGCTGCGGCACTTTGATATGTCACATCCATCGAATATTAATCCTTGTTGGCTTTTCGTGACTATTTTTTATGCTCGTATTTTCTGTGCATTTAGAACATACTAGTACTACTAAGAGTGACTAGACTTTAGACTTTAGTAGGCTTAACATAATAGATGGATATGGATTATGGATAGGAAAATTGTACGGTAGCGGAATTTTGTTTTACACATTTCGTGGGTTAACTCAAAGCAAGTGTAGTATTTGTTTAATTCCATCGAGCCGGCTTGATGCGAACCTTCGAGTTGTGAGTTTTGCGGTCTAGTCCACACGATAATTTTTACTCGATTTGGAGTTAAACTATCGAGTAATACCAATAGTGAATATGACTATTAATCTTTCCTGCAATTTTTGATTATGATATAAAAACACACTTCAGTAATATCTAATTTAACAAAATATTTTGGGTAAGTACTTATTTAAGTTACTTACAAGTTATAACTATAGAAATCTATCAAAGTTATGCTTATAGAATACAGTAGTTACTTACCTTCAAATAAATAGGGACTCAGATGTCTTCATACCTTTCTAATTTCAGCTCGTTTCATTCTCGGGGAGGACAATAGAAATAATTAATAATCCAAAATGGATGAACATTGGAATGATTTTAAACAATGCGAGGACCGCTGGGGTGTATAAGGTGATAATGCTGCCCATTATAAGTGCTTAACGCTCAATTAGGTACGGTTTCTGTGGTAAATTAAAGTTATATTAGGTATAGTTTTCGTACGTAGAAATTAGCATATGGTTTAGATTTTAGAGTTAGTTAATCAAGAGTTAATATTAGGCTGTGTTTCCACCAGAGATGTGTTGCGAGGAATGTGTTTTAAGATCCAATAGCATCGCCGCGATGTTATGGCAAGCTCATGTCAATGAAGCGATTCTGGTTCTCAAAAACACATTTCTCGCGTCTCTGGTGGAAAAACAGCCTTAGATAGAGTAGAAAGATCAATAACGTGGTAAATAAAGTAACGCATAGGCATGCGTACACTCACTCATTTATTTAAAAGGTTGAGGCTTATTTCGCGGAATATTGCTAAAAATAATAATAAAATACATTTTAAGCTATGGATTTCCGCAAAGTTACGCCTGATTCTATTAATGATTTATAGGCATTTTATAGGCAGTTAACGGACCTACGTCATGTAGTCGGCTTACGTCAATTCAATGGTCGGCTGGGTTTTACAAATCGCGACCAAATTACATAGGTCCGTCAAATGTCTAGGAAATAGGAATCAACTTCTCTGATAGTACATAAGTTATCTTTTAATTTTGTGTGTTTGAATTTAATAGCTATCTTGTTTACTTTAAAACAGATGAACAAAGGGTGAGCGAGTGGGGGTAAATTATTCTGTACCTTCGTGATCGTTGACGGACGTGATTACGTGACGGATGGGTCTGACCCACACTTTCTAATTTGTTTACGTCGCGACCCACCGCCGCGACCCGCGACCCGCGACCCGCGGGGTTCATGACCTTAATAAGGCCAGACAGTAGTTTTATTAAAGAGTTCGTAGCTATAGTCGAAACAGTAAAACGAGGATTGAAAGTTTTTTGTTTCATAAGTCGTCCGGTTTATAATTTTTAGAATATTAAACATGGCTTTTGACTATATAGTTACAAGGTGATTCAGATATCAAATTTCAGATATAAGTAATCATTACTGATTACTCTGATTAGTTATCATCTTAAAGTTGATTTAATTCTTCGATCGCGGATTCTTTGAAATCTATTGTTATTCTATTGTTGTCGCGGTCACCGGTGTCCTTATGGGGCTTGATGGGTTAAATTTATTTAAATAAACCTTAGGATGACTTCCTGATATATAAATAATCAGTAACTGATCCTGAAGTCACGTACGAATTTAGACATTTCAAAGGTCACAAGGTAAAAATTAAATTGTATACTTCCCACACGTCCAATTCGGTCATAAAAACTTTATACAACTCAAAATTACTCGTCCCCAAATCAAACCTCCAGAAGTTGTGACAATTATAAGCAGGCATCAAACACCTGAAATTATTAATTTAAGAACTAAAAACCCAAAAAGCCCCATAGATTATAACACTCGTAAATGACAAATATTAATTAATAAATATTATAATAAAAGCCCAGTCATTTCCATAAAGCTTGTACATAATAAATTATAAGTCGCGTGCCGGACTAATATCACCCAAAATTGTTTAAATAAAATGTTTATGAACGTGTTGTGGACATAACTTTTTAATTTTATCCTCTCTGTGAAATACTGTGACATTTAATGAGTGAAAAATTATAGTGAAAAGTGTGAATTTAATTTATTAAAATTTATTGTAAAAATTGTGTAATAGGCATTAAACCTACAATTCAGGTAACACCGTTCATGAAAATATATTTTATTTAATACAAATTCACATTTTATTAAAAAGAAAAACATAAAAATATATTTAATGATGAAAAAGCATGCTTTTTTCAGTAGCGTCATTAACTGTATCTGAAAGTTATGAAACTAGAGCTAAGTACAAACAACCTGACCCCTACCGTAAAAACTCACAAACGCGTACTCAACTCGTTAATACGTCACATTAATCATAGCGCGCCTCATTAACAATGCCTTATCGCATTCTACACATTTTAATGATACTTTAAAGAGGGGTAACTGTATGAGTATCGTTCTTTAGTTATTTTATCGAGTCCCATGTTTCATTGGTGAGAGTTAATGTGTGTCAGCACGCAAATTGTGATTAAAATTAAAAAGAAACGTAGAATTTGAAAGGAATCGTGAGTAGCCGGTAGCAGGTAGCAGTAATGGTAATATGATATGGCTTTTTGTAATGGAAAATGCGACGTTTGATTTAAGGGTGTTTTGGGAAATACAGAAATTGTTTTTGTGTATTCGAGTTTCATACCACATTTCAGCACTTAGCGATGAAAAATTGGACTAAATTTACGCGAGCCGTTGAGCTTTACTCAAGCGTGTGAGTTTTGCGGTTCACTCGATAATTTTTACTCAATTTGGAGTAAAACTATCGAGTAATGATGAATGTGTGAACGAAATCCCAAGCCGTGGTATTTCCTCTACGTGAATGCTCGATCGAGTAAAACCGTATGTGAGTACTTAGCATTAGCTAATTATTTATTAACATAATATAATGTTAAAACAGATAAAAGAAAAAAAAAACTGAAAAAATGAAAAACTGGTTAATTTCATCTTCTTTTAACCTACAAAAAGTAAAACCTTCAAGATAAACATTAAGGACGAAGTTTAAAATAACAAAATGGTGTTTCTCTCTCTAATCCATACGTTCGTCTCTCTCAGTTGTCACATAATGTAAGCGTATGTTAATATACCGAGAGGGTTACTAAGTTAGGAAATGATTTACCCATGCTCCGTACCTTTCCACATAAATTTTCAATATTAACACCTCCGGACCTTTACCGAAAAGTGTCCCGGAGACCGTACTAATCCCTCATAATTACTTTCGGTGGTTCCCGCCATCCATCACAACATAGGGTATTAAATTCGTGTTATATAAATTAGCGTTATGCGGCTTCTACGCGTTGGCTGATGATGGACAAATATTGGCGAATTGTAAAGACCCATTCTTCTTTAGCGGCCACGCTCCACCCCGGCTTATAATGGACGATATGGCCTATTAAGATTGTGTAGACGGGCATATTCGAGTTTATTTATCAATGATCTACTTGATGAGCCGTGGTGGATAACCACTACTGTCACCATAATGCCAAGCCGAGAGAGAGAGAGATCAACAATCGACGGCGATCATGGGCAATCGTAGACGAATATGCCTCGTTCTCTACACACGCTCGTCATTGCTTGTAAGTGAACAAAGTGTATAGTAAAGAAGGGCTGTATTGGTGCAAGTTGCAACAAACTGAATCTAAGCAAAAAGCATCCAATGTAAAATAATGAACTTAACCTTACAACCAACTTTGAATAAAGAAAACATTTCTTTTGATCCACAAGACTGGCTCTACAAATCTTTTGAGTTACTAAAATGAAAACTCGTTTTTGAAATAAAGTAAAATTGTTTTCATTTAATTACATGAGAGAATGTTAGATAAACCATCGTTAAATTATTATGTTATTCATAATAATATATTTTTATATTATGTTCTTACTTAATTGAAAATGTCGCCAAAGTACGGGAGCCTTCCTCAAATATTTAATTTATTTTGTTTTCTGTATTTGTTGTTTTAGCGGCAACTTAAATCCATTATCCGTGAAAATTTCAGCTCTCTAGCTATCATCGTTGTTGACATACAGTCTGGAGACAGACAGACGGACAGACAGCGAAGCCTTAGTAATAGGGTTCTGTTTTTACCCTAAAAAGTATTTACATATTAGTCTTATTAGTATGACGTTAGTAAGTATTTAAATATTTCGAGTACTTTGACGCAAAGGGAATATGCAAGGAAATAATTAGATATAAGCCGAGCTCGACTGCGGCAACTTCTAACATTCAAAGGTCTTTGAACAAATGAGCTTATGTATTCGCTATTGTAAAGTGACTCTTACAATAGATACAACTTTAGAATAAAGTTACTATTTATGAATCGAGTAACAACTATTTTTATTTATCTAATTCAATAGATGTTTATCTAAATCTAAACACAAGTAGCCTACCGACTTAAATGTCCTTCAATCAACAGTCAACCTTAATTTGATGAAGTTTAAATTTTTGTTTCAATTAATTGAAACGATATTCAGAAGCTAAACTTTGGCTAACGTTTACGTGAAAATTAAAAAGAATTCACACAATATACACTCCGTGCTGATTTTTCAAAGAAAAACGAAGATTGCTAAATACTATTTCGTTTCGAGATCTTTAAGTTTAAAGTCCCATTGTTGCGTATATGATTTTTAAATTTCGCTCAATCGATCTGCACATTATATTCAAAGTTTCATCCCCTCTGTAGGGAAGGCTGCATCTATAATGCAGCGGCGCGCCGGGGGGCGAGGGGGCTGTCCGTCACATTATGTACGTTTCACTGTCAGAACATTAGCGAAAAGTAGCTAAAACATTGGCTATTGAGTAGTGACAGTTACAACTTACATAGTACAAGTGGACAAAAAAACCTTTCAACAAAATATGTCGTCCATACTTGAGGAGTGTTGTTTAAAAATGACTTATTTCCACCTTATCCGATTTTTCAATAAATGCAAAAAACGTCCTAAGTGATTTATTGTGCAATAAACGCAATTGTTTTATGTCATCGTAAAGAGAATCGTATTTAGATAATTCTGACACTTGTGCATTAACGTTAAAGTTCATTTTTAATAGGAAAATATTACTCGATAATTTGGAAATAAGTCACTTTGTTCAGAACAAACCAGGAAATAAGTCACTTTGTTAGGTACACCACCGGATATAATACCTATCCAGCCTATAAAGTTTTCGAATCTCTCTATAGAATTCAAAATAATAGTATTTTTCTAATAAAAAAATGTATGAAATATAAATAAATCTCTTTCTTTCTTTACAAACCGACTTATTTCCAATACAAAATACATAGGTGTAGTGGAAATAGGCGTATTTGTTTTGAATACGTAAATTGAAAGTCAAATTTACAAAGGAAATAGGTAATAAATGTTTTTGTAATAAACAAATTAGTATAAAGGTGCAAACGTATGCAGAGAATGGATTCCCATCATTACTTAATTTTTTTCCAAAAGTGGGAATAATTCCTTTTGAAATGACACTCCTCACTTACTAACATCTATACTAATATTATAAAGCGGAAGAGTTTGTTAGTTTGTTTGTTTGAACGCGCTAATCTCAGAAACTATTGGTCTGATTTGAAAAATTATTTCAGTGTTAGATAGCCCATTTATCGAGGAAGGCTATAGGCTATATTTTATCACGCTAAGACTAATAGGAGCGAATAAATAGAGGAAAATGTGGAAAAAACGGGGAAATTTATATGAAATGCTCATTTAGTAATAGTTTGAACGCGCTAATCTCAAGAACTACTGGTCCGATTTGAAAAAAATTTTCATTGTTAGATAGTAAATTTATCGAGGAAGGCTATAGGCTATATTTTATCACACTTAGACTTATAAAAGCGAAGAAATAGAGGAAAATGTGGAAAAAACGGGGGAAATTATGTGTTTTAACGCGCTAATCTCAGGAACTACTGGTCCGATTTGAAAAAATCTTTCAGTGTTAAATAGCCCATTTATTGAGAAAGGCTATAGGCTATATTTTATCACGCTAAGACTAATAGGAACGAAGAAATAGAGGAAAGGAAAGCAGGAGGAGGAAAAAACGGGGGAAATTATTTGAAAGGGCTTATTTGAACGCGCTAATCTCAGGAATTACTGGTCCGATTTAAAAAAATCTTTCAGTGTTAGATAGTCCATTTATTGAGAAAGGCTATAGGCTATCGGAACATCTATCATACCATAAAAGTATATTGTCCCACACTATATTATTTACTTTTAAGTTTTATGATTTGCGCGTTAACTATTCATTCAATCGATGTACGGGAACAACTATAAACTATAGTCCACGCGGACGAAGTCGCGGGCAACAGCTAGTTATATAATATATGCGAAAGTGTGTCTATCTGTCTGCTACCTCTTCACGGTAAAACCGCTGGACCAATTTTGCTGAAACTCTGTATAGGGATACTTTGAGTCGTGGGAAAGGACTTAGTGGCTACTTTTTATCCCAGAAAAATGTACGGTTCCGCGATAAACGAGTTTTGACGCAACGGAGTTGTTGGCTTCATAGTATAGTAACTAATATAATGTAAGTAGGCACGTACTGTTTTTTTTTTGTTTGATATAATAATTTTTGTCATTGTACAAGTTTGATCTGAAACTGTCTTGCAATACTATTATAGTTCTTATGCAGTATACACATGTTCGTCTCTTTAATGACTGATTTCGGAGCTTTTTAACTGGAGTTTATCTATTTACTCGGTTGTCCCCTTTTCTTGTCGACTGTAGTTTATTATTTTAGTGACTCTTAGCCTTTGACCAGATTAATTTAAATAGCTTAACTCCTATCATGAATGACAAGCAGAAAATTGATTAGCATCACGATAACAAGTCAAAAACTTCTAGAGTTTAACATCAGTCAGTGGCTCTACTATTCTCGTTTTGAGAAGTAGAGCTCTTACATAGTTCGAGAAGGTTTAACTCGTGGACAGTTCCAAAAATTTAGAATTAAAATTCTATGATAGGGTTCGAAGACACGTAAAGCTTACATGAAAATAACAATAGACAAAGGATACCGACATAGATGTAGCGGTAATCTCGTTTTAAGCTGTTCAAAGAAAACGCAACGAGGACCGTCCTCACGATCGTGCCATCGATGTAAAATATATACTTAGATAATATTATTTAAAAAAACCCTAACCTAACTAGGCCTAACGAATGCACATAATATAGAAAATTTCATTAAAATCGGTTGAGCCGTTTTGGAGGAGTTCGTGCACAAACACTGTGACACGAGAAATTCATACATTAGATTTAATTTTTAGTCGTAAAAAATTGTATGATAAATACAAATGTCGTATTTTTGAAAATAAACTTACTTACATAATATATTTTACTTATTGCACCGTCTGTGAAATTCGTTCATAGGCAGTTGAGGCTTTACAATAATAATAATATAACACGTTAGCCCGACTTTCAGCAGCAACTACAGAGTTTCGGTCAGTTAGGACGTATCCAGTTCTGAAGGTCTACTGAACCTTCGATAAAGTGCAAAGGTCAATTATTTATCTTTTTTTTTTCTTCGGAATATCTCGTCTCCCCACTGTCTATTTATTAACATTACTTACTTTTCTATTAACATTTAGAGAGAATAACATCAATAATGTTTCCTCAATCCTTATAGCCTTGATCATGATACCTAAAATATAAACAATAGCTTATTTATGAGCCAAAAAAACTGTTGACTAAAACAGGACCACACACGGCTACTTGTGATGCTCGTCACACACGGCGCGTGGCTGCGGCACTTTGATATGTCACATCCATCGAATATTAATCCTTGTTGGCTTTTCGTGACTATTTTTTATGCTCGTATTTTCTGTGCATTTAGAACATACTAGTACTACTAAGAGTGACTAGACTTTAGACTTTAGTAGGCTTAACATAATAGATGGATATGGATTATGGATAGGAAAATTGTACGGTAGCGGAATTTTGTTTTACACATTTCGTGGGTTAACTCAAAGCAAGTGTAGTATTTGTTTAATTCCATCGAGCCGGCTTGATGCGAACCTTCGAGTTGTGAGTTTTGCGGTCTAGTCCACACGATAATTTTTACTCGATTTGGAGTTAAACTATCGAGTAATACCAATAGTGAATATGACTATTAATCTTTCCTGCAATTTTTGATTATGATATAAAAACACACTTCAGTAATATCTAATTTAACAAAATATTTTGGGTAAGTACTTATTTAAGTTACTTACAAGTTATAACTATAGAAATCTATCAAAGTTATGCTTATAGAATACAGTAGTTACTTACCTTCAAATAAATAGGGACTCAGATGTCTTCATACCTTTCTAATTTCAGCTCGTTTCATTCTCGGGGAGGACAATAGAAATAATTAATAATCCAAAATGGATGAACATTGGAATGATTTTAAACAATGCGAGGACCGCTGGGGTGTATAAGGTGATAATGCTGCCCATTATAAGTGCTTAACGCTCAATTAGGTACGGTTTCTGTGGTAAATTAAAGTTATATTAGGTATAGTTTTCGTACGTAGAAATTAGCATATGGTTTAGATTTTAGAGTTAGTTAATCAAGAGTTAATATTAGGCTGTGTTTCCACCAGAGATGTGTTGCGAGGAATGTGTTTTAAGATCCAATAGCATCGCCGCGATGTTATGGCAAGCTCATGTCAATGAAGCGATTCTGGTTCTCAAAAACACATTTCTCGCGTCTCTGGTGGAAAAACAGCCTTAGATAGAGTAGAAAGATCAATAACGTGGTAAATAAAGTAACGCATAGGCATGCGTACACTCACTCATTTATTTAAAAGGTTGAGGCTTATTTCGCGGAATATTGCTAAAAATAATAATAAAATACATTTTAAGCTATGGATTTCCGCAAAGTTACGCCTGATTCTATTAATGATTTATAGGCATTTTATAGGCAGTTAACGGACCTACGTCATGTAGTCGGCTTACGTCAATTCAATGTTAAGGCCCAGTAGTCTTGAAAATTAGCAGGTCGATGTCTGTCAGTACGAATATCGACCTAAAGGACATTATAATAACATTCATATCAGCGCGCCTTGTATAGTGGCGGTTACGCGCTCGCTGCGTGCCTTGATAATAGAAAATAGGAGAAAAAACCTTTTGTTTTTAGTATTACACAAATCAAATATATCAAATCGTTTAGGTTAGGTTATGACAAATGTACTACAATTTTTGTTTTTTCTAGAAAGTGTTTAATTTAGCCATAAAATGATTTAATTATGAAAAACAGCGTTATAATAGTCATCTTTGAGATTTTTTTCTATCGAGCAGAATTTTTCAAATTGTGTACTGATATACCTTTGCGTATAGGAAATTTTCTCAATTTTAAAAGGGTATATTTTTTATACTTAAATAATGACATTTACTTTACAAAAAACGGTATTTAAAAAACCCATTTTACGTAGTTGCAACAACCACTGCACCTTAATACTTAATCGTGATCAGTTCTGTCGGCTGGGTTTTACAAATCGCGACCAAATTACATAGGTCCGTCAAATGTCTAGGAAATAGGAATCAACTTCTCTGATAGTACATAAGTTATCTTTTAATTTTGTGTGTTTGAATTTAATAGCTATCTTGTTTACTTTAAAACAGATGAACAAAGGGTGAGCGAGTGGGGGTAAATTATTCTGTACCTTCGTGATCGTTGACGGACGTGATTACGTGACGGATGGGTCTGACCCACACTTTCTAATTTGTTTACGTCGCGACCCACCGCCGCGACCCGCGACCCGCGACCCGCGGGGTTCATGACCTTAATAAGGCCAGACAGTAGTTTTATTAAAGAGTTCGTAGCTATAGTCGAAACAGTAAAACGAGGATTGAAAGTTTTTTGTTTCATAAGTCGTCCGGTTTATAATTTTTAGAATATTAAACATGGCTTTTGACTATATAGTTACAAGGTGATTCAGATATCAAATTTCAGATATAAGTAATCATTACTGATTACTCTGATTAGTTATCATCTTAAAGTTGATTTAATTCTTCGATCGCGGATTCTTTGAAATCTATTGTTATTCTATTGTTGTCGCGGTCACCGGTGTCCTTATGGGGCTTGATGGGTTAAATTTATTTAAATAAACCTTAGGATGACTTCCTGATATATAAATAATCAGTAACTGATCCTGAAGTCACGTACGAATTTAGACATTTCAAAGGTCATGTTCGAGACTGTATTCATCCATAGGTTTTTTCGCCGCTGGCTCGGATCGGACTCGAAGACCAAGGCTACACCGGTAATCTCGCAGAGCGGGGGCGTAAATAAAACACACGAGAGTCGAGGAGAACATTGCTCCCGAAACGCGCCTCGCTTACCTGGCTCGGGAGAATGCCGTATAGAGAGCCGCTCCGATTCGCAGTTTGAGACTGTTTTTTCTGTCTCACTTTTGCTATCGGAGACGGCTATTTTTCCCCCATTTTCCCCATTTTCCGTGAGCCAGGCAATTAAAACGCATTTCGGAAGATTCTTTATTCAATTTTCCACAATGTTAAGCTTAATCTAAGTATCACAACTTATATTTTACGAAATTACAGCTAAGAGAATCTAAAAGTTAACACAATTTACTTACATTTTCACACAACTTTTCTTTATATTTTCCAAACTATTTAGGCTACATTACTAATTTTTCCTGCATCTATTAGACAATTTATTAATCCATTAAATCAATCACATTTTACCTCTTAGGGAGCCACAGTTTTATCGTAATTCACTTTCTAAAGTCTATTTGTAAAAACACTGATTTGCACTGAGTCTATTTCTCACATATCACTTTAATTAGTTTATATGCACTCACTATACGTTTTTTGGGAGCGAGGCCGCTGTCCTCAACATCCTCCCCCCGGTGCAGTAGCCAGGGTCTACGCAGCCTTCTCCGGTGACTGCGGGCTCGCTGGTCTCGCTGTCGGCTGCCTCGGTGTGCACGAGCTGGCTGAGCTCGTCGCGACTCGTTCCGGCGACTGCGGGCTGACTCGGCCCGCCGATGACTGCCCCGCTGAGCACGGGCTGGCTGAGCCCGTCGCAACTCGTTCTGGCGACTGCGGGCTGACTTGGCCCGCCGCTGACTGCCCGGCTGAGCACGAGCTGGTTAGGCCCGTCGCGACTCGTTCCGGCGACTGCGGGCTGACTCGGCCCGCCGCTGACTGCCCGGCTGAGCTGGTGATTGCCCGGCTGAGCTGGTGACTGCCCGGCTGAGCACGAGCTGTTTGAGCCCGTCGCGACTCGTTCTGGCGACTGCGGGCTGACTAGGCCCGCTGGCTCTTCTCCTGGCGCCGGCCGCTCCTCCGGCGGCGATTCTTCTATTACCGCCAGCTTTGATGTTGGCCGGCGGAACACTCCGCTGCGAGTACGCACGTCCGCGCAACGCACTCGTCCGTCCGGGCCCGGGTAGACACGGTGTACGACTCCGCGCGGCCATGTATTACGCGGCAGCGCGGGGTCCACGACGATCACTAAGTCCCCCGGGGCCAGGTTGCGGCCGCTCCTCGGGGCCCCGCAACGGGGCGTGAGCGTCGGCAGGTACTCTCTCACCCATCGCCTCCAGAACTCGTCCGCCAAGGCTTGTGCGACCCTCCACGTCTTCTTGTCGGCCTGCACGCACGGCCCGACGTATGGTTGTCCTGTGGATGACCCTATGAGGAAATGGTTAGGTGTGATCGCCTCTGGGTCGTCGGGGTCCACGGAAACGTGAACGAGCGGTCGAGCGTTCACGGAGTACTCCGCCTCGGTCATCAGGGTCTGGAGCACCTCTTCCTTCGGTGATTTCTCGTTCAGTGTGGTGAGTAGGGCGGTTTTCACTGACCTCACCAGTCTCTCCCAGGCGCCTCCTTGGCTCGGCGCCCCTGGCGGAGTGAACTTCCATTTCATGCGGTGTACGAGGCCCAGCTCGGTCATAGCCGGCATCCACTCGGCGTACGCTTGTCGCAGCTCGACGTCTGCGCCTCTGAAGTTTGTCCCATTGTCACTGTACATGACCGCCGGCCATCCTCGCCGTGCGGCCATTCTTCTCATCGCCATCAATGCTGAATCGGTCGACAGCGAGGCCACCAGTTCCAGGTGAACCGCTCGCGTCGTCAAACAGGTGAACAGCGCTCCCCATCTCTTCTCGTGACGTCGGCCAATGGTAACGATCATTGGGCCGAAACAATCGAGACCACAGTAGGAAAATGGTCTCTGGAACGCCCCCAGGCGCTCCGGTGGCAGGTCTCCAGGTTGCGGGATTCTTGGGTGCGCCCTCCTCATCCGACAGAAGGCGCAGTTGTGAATGACGCTCCTCACCGTCGGCCGTAGCTTCAGGATCCAGAATTTCTGTCTTAGATCGTTCACTACTCTCTCGCGGCTCCCATGTCCGGCTCTGGCATGCTCCCTAGCCACCAGCAGTCTCGTGAACGGGTGTCTTCCGTCCAGGATAATTGGGTTCTTCATCTCGTCCGGCACCTGCGCTGCTCCGATCCTCCCGTCCAGAGTGAGCAGGCCGTCCCTGTACACCGGGTTGAGCCGGTACAAGGAGCTCCACCTTGGCGCCGTCCCTCCGTTTTTCATCTTCTCTATTTCCCGTGCGAAGCTATCGTGCTGGGATTTTCGGTACCATAACTTCTCCGCCTTCTCCAGGTGCCGCACGTCGAGACTGGCCCGACGATCACGACACTTCTCGACGAATAGTAGAACCATCGCCGTACATCTCACGAGGCGCTCGTACTTTGAAAAGCGACTAACCTCTGGCAGACAGTCCATTTCGCTCGCCTCCGTGGTCTGGAAGGCGACGTGCTCCTCTCGGTCCTCGGCTTGAACGGGACTCTCCGCGGGCCACTCGTTCACAGGCCTGCGCAGGAAGTCTGGTCCATTGAACCACGGATCCTCTTCGCTCTTCGTGACATAGCCCGTTCGGGTGGCCATGTCGGCGATATTATTTTTCGTGCTCACCCACCTCCACTGGTGCACGGAGGTCAGCTCGGCGATCTCTCCCAATCGGTGTGCGACGTATGGTGTGTATTTTCTGCTTCCGTTCTGTATCCACCACAGAACCACCTGAGCGTCGGTCCAGTAGAAAATCGCATCTGTCTTCCATCTGTGTTCAGCTGCGACGGCGTTCCCGAGCCTCGCCCCCACCAGAGCGGCTTGCAGCTCCAGTCGTGGTATCGTCTGTGTCTTCAGTGGCGCCACTTTAGCCTTGGCTGCGGCCAGCATCACTCGAATTTCTCCATCTTCTTGCTCCAGCCTCCAGTAGACGGCCGCCGCGTACGCGTCTTTGCTCGCGTCACAGAACACGTGCAGCTGCCGGTTTCTTGTGGGGCTCCCCCCGTTGTAGCTCCGGGGTAGCGCGAGGTGGCTGATGTGCTCCATGTCTCTCAGCCATCGAGTGAAGTCTTCGGCTGACTCCGCCGGCAGCGGCTCGTCCCAGTCCAGCTTCTGACGCCACAGACCTTGTAGGATGACTTTGGCGGTGATGGTGTAGCAGCTCAGTAGCCCCAGCGGATCGTAGATGCTCATCACCGTGCTAAGGGCCTCTCTCTTGGTCGGTGCACGCTGCAGCTCTCGGACCTCTTCAGGGACTCTCGATAGAGACGTGTTAAATTTCAACGTGTCCCCTCGAGAGTCCCACAGTATCCCCAGGGTCTTCTGCTCGTCCTTGGTGACCGGCTGCGCCACATCATCGGCCAGGCGGTCCACTGGTAGCCCCTTCAGCGCTCGTCGATCGTTACTCGTCCATCCTCGCAAGTGGAATCCGCCCATCTTGTGCACCCGGTCCACTTGTTCCACGACCTGCTTGGCCTTCTCATGGTCTGGATAGCTGTCCACATAATCGTCCATGTAGTGGGCTTCGGTGATGGCGCGGTAGGCTTCTGGGCACGATTCTGCGTGTTCTTCTGCATTTCGATTCCGTACTGAATGTGCCAGGTACGGTGAACACGATGCCCCAAATATCATGACCGTCATCTTGTACTTAGAGGGCGGCTCCTCTCGGCCCTCTCTCCACAGGAACATCTGCGCCGGCTGGTCCTCTTTTCTGATCTTCACGCGTAGGAACATCTCTTCTATGTCTGCTTTCACGGCTACGGCTTCCTCCCTGAACCGGAACAATATTCTCGGCAGGGATGTCAGTAGATCGGGCCCCTCCAGTAAGTGATCGTTGAGGCTCACGCCGTTCGTTCTGGCCGCCGCGTCGAAGACCAAGCGCAGCTTGCCCGGCTTGTTTGGGTTCTTGACCGGGAAGTGCGGCAGGTACCATGTGTTCTCGCTTCCGGCCTCTGTCCCGTCACATTTCTCTGCATATCCTTTTCGTAACAGGTTCTCCATCTGCCCACGATACTGCACCGCATCTTGGGGGTTTCTGTCGAGCTTGCGTTCTAAGTTCTTGAGCCTCCTCAGCGCGTTGTTGTAGCTGAGGGGCAGTTTGACGCCATCCTTGCGCCACAGGAGTCCCACTTCGAATCGACCGTCTTCCGTTCTCTTGGCCGTTCTGCCAAACAGGTCGATGGCTCGCTGTTCCTCGTTGCTCAGCTTCGCCTTAGCCGCTATTCCCAAAGCGTCTATGTCGAAGTGTTTCTTCACCATTTCTTCCAGACGATCATTTCTGGTTTCCACCGTAGATATGTGCAGGATGTTTTCGTTCTCGTCCTGCCTTATGATGCGCTTGGGGATGCTGCCATGTATCACCCATCCAAGCTTCGTCTTAGAGGCTGCAGGCTGGTTCCTCTTCCCGATTCTCAGCTCCCGAGACACGATGAGCTGCCAATTGTCCGTGCCGATGAGAAGTTGGGGTTTCTCGTTCTCGTAGCACATCTCTTCGTTCTTGAGATCGCGCAGGTGAGCGAGTTGCAGAAGGGATTCCGGAACGGATTGAGTTAAGAGATTCAACCCGTTCACAGTCCTCGCGGTGATGTCGTGTCTGGTACCGTCGCGACCTCGTACGCCCAGTTGTACGAGGCGGCTTCTCTCTTCCCTTCTCTCGGCGTTGATCCCGTGCATGCGCAGCATCTTCGGTGGACCGTCCGCGCCGATAGCCTTAGCGACGTCTTCATCCAGCAGAGTCACCGTCGAGCCCTCATCGAACAGCGCGAAGATGTCGGCTTCGCCCCGTGGCCCAATGACTTGAATTCTTCTCATCTTCAGCTTCACCGCACGGTCGGAGGCAACCGATGCGGTGATTACGGCGTCCTCGATCGGTGGAGCGCCGTCGGACCTCTCTTCGTGTAGTAGTGGGTGGTGAGGCCGCTTGCATCCCTGGATACCACACTGCTTCGCTCTGCAGTTGTATCTTCTGTGTCGGCTCGATAGGCACAGGAAGCACAGCCCTTCTTGTTTGACTGTGTCCCATCTCTTCTGCACACTCAGTTTCTTGAAAGCAGCGCAGCGAAACAGAGCGTGGCGGTCGGTGCACATCGGACACTTCGTTGGTTCTTCGCGCATTCTCTTTGGCTGGCTGTGGCTCGGTGCGCATTGGCCCTCTTCTGCTATCGCGAAGACTGGTCTTCTCGTTCTAACTTCGTTCTTGCTGGGAGGTGGACGCGATGTTTCCTTTCTTGCAGCCGGAGCCGTGGTGAATCCGTAGCGCAGCGCTCTGTCCGCTTCTCTCATTAAGAATTCAGAGAGAAGGACGACATCGGGCTCGTTCCGGTAGCGCGATGTCTCTTCTGCGTAGTCGTACCATTTGCTCTTCTCGAACGGGCTGAGCTTCTCCAGGATGTCTCTCACAAGCAACGGATTAAAGAGGTACCCGTGCTTCAACTTCCTCAGGATGGCCACCATGTTCTGGATCTTCACCGCGAAGTGGTTGAGCTCTGCCGCCGTGCCTCCGAGCCTCGGAAGCTTCTTCAAATCTTCCATCATGCGGTCGACCATCACCTCGGGCCGGCCGAAGCATTGCTCCAGAGTCTTCATGATCTGCTCGGGTGGTGTTGCGATGCTCAGCAACGGTGCCACTGCTTCTCGTGCTTCCCCCCGTAGACAGCTTCTCAGGCGCGCCAGGTTCTCGATCGGCTTTAGCTTGTAGAATGCGGTGGTATCTTCCATGGCTGCTTTGAACGGCAGCCATTCCAAAGGAGAGCCCGTGAATATGGGCAACTCCGTCTGATGGCGCGGCTGTCGTTGATTCAACAGCTTGTCCAGGGTGTCGGCAAGCTGTTCCACCCCGTTGATCCCGGCTGCAGGCGGCGTAGGTGAACGAAGACGGCTTTGTATCGGCCGCTCGAACCTCGATCTCTGCGGCTCGCGTCCCTTTCCCGCAGGTGGCATGTCTTCTGGCTTCGGCGCGTCCCCTCCTTCCTCTGGCACGACCCGTTCCTCGGTCGTCTCTTCGTTGTCAGGACCATGTTCGCTTAGCCAGGCTCGGACCCGTTGCTCCACCTGTTCTGAAGGCTCGTCGTCGTCGGGATTGCTGGTTTCCTCAGCAGTGGCGACATCAGCGATGAGCTTCTTCTTGATAAGTTCTGCTTCGATCTGCAGTTCCTTTTTACGGAGTGCGGCAAGCTTCTCTTCCGCCTCGTAACGGAGGCGCGCGACGACACTTGCTGTCGATCGACGCGACCCAATTGAAATAGCCTTCTCCCTGGCTACAGGTGCCGATGGCGCGGGTGTCTTGCTAGTGCCCGGCCTCGGCTTCAACACGGTTTGAAGCAGATCCGCCCTCCCCTCGGTCGGCGGCTGGCTGGTTGCGGCTGCAGACGGCGACCTGGGCGGATCCGAGAATATCTTTGGTTGCTGGTTCTCCTCAGCCCCGCTCTGACTCCTCGTGATGACCATCTTCAATGGTTAAATCTTCTATATTGAATCTTCAATCTTCTATATTGAATCTTCAATCTTCTATGTCCAATGTTCAATCTTCAATGTTCAATGTTAAATCTTCAATGTTCAATGTTAAATCTTCAATCTTCAATGTTCAATGTTCAATCTTCAATCTTCAAGGAACTTCAGTAGGTTTTATGACAAAATCTACGAATCCTTGCTTCCCCTTGGTGGTGTAGACCTGTATCTTCGAGTCCAGTCTTCGAGTCCAATCTTCTTCGGGTCCGGTCTTCCCAAATTTCTAAGTCCAGCTTGCTCTTGAAAATTTTCTAAGTGTCGCCTTCAGTGAATTTTTCTAAGTCCAGCTTGCTCTTGAAAATTTTCTAAGTGTCGCCTTCAGTGGATTTTTCTAAGTCCAGCTTGCTCTTGAAAATTTTCTAAGTGTCGCCTTCAGTTGATTTTTCTAAGTCCAGCTTGCTCTTGAAAATCTTCTAAGTGTCGCCTTCAGTGAATTTTTCTAAGTCCAGCTTGCTCTTGAAAATTTTCTAAGTGTCGCCTTCAGATCCGGATCGCAAAGGACCAAGTTCACTGTTCGAGACTGTATTCATCCATAGGTTTTTTCGCCGCTGGCTCGGATCGGACTCGAAGACCAAGGCTACACCGGTAATCTCGCAGAGCGGGGGCGTAAATAAAACACACGAGAGTCGAGGAGAACATTGCTCCCGAAACGCGCCTCGCTTACCTGGCTCGGGAGAATGCCGTATAGAGAGCCGCTCCGATTCGCAGTTTGAGACTGTTTTTTCTGTCTCACTTTTGCTATCGGAGACGGCTATTTTTCCCCCATTTTCCCCATTTTCCGTGAGCCAGGCAATTAAAACGCATTTCGGAAGATTCTTTATTCAATTTTCCACAATGTTAAGCTTAATCTAAGTATCACAACTTATATTTTACGAAATTACAGCTAAGAGAATCTAAAAGTTAACACAATTTACTTACATTTTCACACAACTTTTCTTTATATTTTCCAAACTATTTAGGCTACATTACTAATTTTTCCTGCATCTATTAGACAATTTATTAATCCATTAAATCAATCACATTTTACCTCTTAGGGAGCCACAGTTTTATCGTAATTCACTTTCTAAAGTCTATTTGTAAAAACACTGATTTGCACTGAGTCTATTTCTCACATATCACTTTAATTAGTTTATATGCACTCACTATACGTTTTTTGGGAGCGAGGCCGCTGTCCTCAACAGGTCACAAGGTAAAAATTAAATTGTATACTTCCCACACGTCCAATTCGGTCATAAAAACTTTATACAACTCAAAATTACTCGTCCCCAAATCAAACCTCCAGAAGTTGTGACAATTATAAGCAGGCATCAAACACCTGAAATTATTAATTTAAGAACTAAAAACCCAAAAAGCCCCATAGATTATAACACTCGTAAATGACAAATATTAATTAATAAATATTATAATAAAAGCCCAGTCATTTCCATAAAGCTTGTACATAATAAATTATAAGTCGCGTGCCGGACTAATATCACCCAAAATTGTTTAAATAAAATGTTTATGAACGTGTTGTGGACATAACTTTTTAATTTTATCCTCTCTGTGAAATACTGTGACATTTAATGAGTGAAAAATTATAGTGAAAAGTGTGAATTTAATTTATTAAAATTTATTGTAAAAATTGTGTAATAGGCATTAAACCTACAATTCAGGTAACACCGTTCATGAAAATATATTTTATTTAATACAAATTCACATTTTATTAAAAAGAAAAACATAAAAATATATTTAATGATGAAAAAGCATGCTTTTTTCAGTAGCGTCATTAACTGTATCTGAAAGTTATGAAACTAGAGCTAAGTACAAACAACCTGACCCCTACCGTAAAAACTCACAAACGCGTACTCAACTCGTTAATACGTCACATTAATCATAGCGCGCCTCATTAACAATGCCTTATCGCATTCTACACATTTTAATGATACTTTAAAGAGGGGTAACTGTATGAGTATCGTTCTTTAGTTATTTTATCGAGTCCCATGTTTCATTGGTGAGAGTTAATGTGTGTCAGCACGCAAATTGTGATTAAAATTAAAAAGAAACGTAGAATTTGAAAGGAATCGTGAGTAGCCGGTAGCAGGTAGCAGTAATGGTAATATGATATGGCTTTTTGTAATGGAAAATGCGACGTTTGATTTAAGGGTGTTTTGGGAAATACAGAAATTGTTTTTGTGTATTCGAGTTTCATACCACATTTCAGCACTTAGCGATGAAAAATTGGACTAAATTTACAGTTTCGTAATAAATGTGCGATGTAAAACAAAAGTTTACTTGTGACAGGATTTGGATTTTTTAATAAACAATAACGATTTTCCATACTTTTTAAGAAAATGTGGTGTGTTTAATTTCTTTATCGTGTTTAACGGAAAAAAGTGCGTCAATATTCTTACAAGTTGAATAAATCATCAAATTGAATATTCAATGTCACATTTTTCATTTTGGCCCATCACAAGAATGCCACCAAATACCCTTTAACACAAGGGAACTCCTGACGCGTGGATATGCTAAATATTTAATTCCGGAAGGTAAAGAGGCGTACAAAGAAATGCGAGTTAGATCGACCTATATAAACATTGATCCTACTACGGGCTTTCACTTTCCTTTCGATATTTAAATATTATTACACATTTTAATTTATTTTAAAACAATGAATTATATGGTTGATATCAAACACATCTTTGTAAATTTTACATAGGTGTGTTGCATGAAATTAAATTTGCTCAACTATTTGAGTATTTTTATCCTTTTATAACATATAAATACTTATGTACTTTTATACTATTACACGGCCAAATAAGTAGTTTTCAATGCATGAAGTTGTAATTATCATACCTATAAATGTTAACAGGATGTCAATGGTAAATTAATACAGTGTTAAGGATCTCGAATCTCGATTGTAATTCGTGACTTTTCGTAGTAGCGGCCCCAAAATACTATTGGATCAAGCGAGCCCGAGGCACCTTCATTATTTATTAAATATATCCAAAGGCCTTAGCACAAGCTAAATAATTGTTATCCTCAAATTTCAAGTGAAAATGTTTTTATACTGGAGTCTGAAACGGAGTTTTTGTCGCTAGCAATTTCGGGCTTATACTTTTATCATTATACGAGAGAGGGTTTCAAACCTCAATTAATTTGTATGAATAAAAAATATAAGAAAATGTAAGTGTACAATTTTCTTTCGAAGATTTTGGGTAACAATTGCGAACTTTTCTTGTAGTATTTTATCCTACGTGGCATGAGTTGCATTTCATTAATACATTAAAGCAACTATTATAATTATCCATTAAAGAATTATAATTATTATAGCAACTGTTAGTGAAAGTTTTCTGACCCTAGGGAAGTATAGTAACAAAATACCGTTGCAATTTGTCCATTTAAACTGCACATTTTCACTTTAAATTCATACGAATCTGTTTTATGCAAATATTCCCAGGGGTGAAGACATAATAATTGTTCTTTGTAACATTATGAACGTGAAAAGCGCATTAAACGTAACCTATGCAGTGAAATAATTAGAACTAAAGACCACAGCTTAGAGGCAAAAAGAAAACGTAGGAAATATCCAATTTGTACTAAAACTTGTAGCATCTTTAAATATTTTTCCTTTTAGAAATTCGAATACATAATATATTTTATAATTTCTACAGCTAACTTTTGCCCATATTATGAGGTTTTATTACAGGAGTTTAGATTTTCAATATCCTTGTTGATTGGTTAATAATCCCTAGTACTTAAATTGATTAACACCTGTCGATTATTAGTAATGTCAAGGTAAGTTGAGATAAGATGACTGAAGATGACCCATAATTTTAACGTACCTACCCTACTTTCAGGGTTCCTTCACATAACTGCGAATTCGCATCGATCGCAAAATATATCTGCGACAAAATTCATAACAAAAATTACATTGCGATGCGAATTCGCAGTTATGTGTGGGAGCTCCTCTTGTCCATACTATATTTTAGTTCTTCGCAGTGAAATGTAAGTACTTACTCAAATATAAATTCTAGCTAACATAATAATAATTATTGTAATTTGAAATTATTAGAGCGCCTTCACATTACGTCGCAAGCAGCGCGGCAGCAGCACTGCAGCCGCTCGACTTCTATACCTACAAAAGAGATTCGCGCTCGGTTCGTTTTAGAATAGAAGTCGCGCTGCTGCCGCACTACTCGCGACTTAATGTGAACGCAGCCTTATGTTAAGGCTGCTACTTTTAAGTGACAAAATAACACAGACGCAAATATCAACAACAGGTTATACAAATGGGAAATAGGCTAAAAAGGCGTCATAAATAGCGAATTTATAAAGCCAGTCATAACAGTTGGGGCGTCATAAAAACGAATAAGAGCGTCTCATTTCTCTGCTCCTCGTGAATTTTAATAAGGACACTAGTAGATGGTAATTTAATTATTTAATATAAAGCGTCGCACGCCACCGTCTAATTGACTCCGTGAGGACGATTCAAGACAACTCTTTACAAAAAATTATGTCCTTTTTTAAAAGCCATGTTTAATATTGTGATGGTTCTTTCTGAATAGTTGAGTTCATGTGTTTTGTAAAATACTGAATGGCAAAGATTAATAAATAGTTACTACGTAGAGGTCTGGGTTCTAAAGTAAAGTCGTAAAGCGCATCACATACGGTGAAGATACTATAATATTTTATCTTAAGATGCCCAAATATAAAATATTATAGTATCTTAAGCTATCACACAAGGCTAAGATACGATATCTGTTCCTTTCCTTACGAGTCTGTGGTGTGGTGCCACACGTATTCCTTGTTAGAGTTCTATATACAGGGTGATTGACTATGAGTGATAACTAATACTGCCTTACTTCTTGATTTGTTAGACAGCTCCTCAGACGATGATTCTGATATAGAATGTGAAATACAGATTTCAGTAGCACATTCCAAAAGGAGAAACATTTGGATAGAGCCTCACATAAAAAAGAGAAAAACCTGCGGCGAATTTAACCTTTATCAAGTCTTTATGAAGAAGACGAAGAAGTTTCAAGAGTATTTTAGAAATTCAAGAGAAACATTCATTTCGATATATGATTTCATTAAGGAAGATAATTATAAAAAATCCGCCAAGTGCGAGTCGGACTCGCACACGAAGGGTTCCGTACCGTTATTAAACGAAATTTGGCAAAAAATGAGTTTTTTTTTTTTGTATGGGAGCCCCCCTTAAATTTGTGTGTATTTTATTTTTATTCTATTATTAATTATTAAAGTACAAAATATATAATTAAAAATATTGTGAATATTTCAACTGCCTGGCTGCTACCATTATTGATTACGAGCAAAAAAGCCAAAAAACCACTTTTGTTGTATGGGAGCCCTCCTTAAATATTAACTTTATTTTCTGTTTAGTGTTTGTTGTTATAGCGTCAACAAAATATATACATAATCTGTGAAAGTTTCAACTATCTAGCTATTACCGTTCTTGAGTTACAGCCTGGAGACAGACAGACAGACAGACGGACAGACGGACAGACATCGAAGTCTCAGTAATAAGGTCCTGTTTTTACCCTTTGGGTACGGAACCCGAAGCAAAATACAAACATGCGATAGAGCATTTCCACTGAAGATCCAATCCGATCACCGTTGAGCCCGCTGCCCGACACAAAAACACCCTGTATTCATAAAGATAAATTTCGAAATATATATTTCGCATCTTAAGATAACATATTAAGATACGAAATATATATTTTCATATCGCTCGGTATCTTCAGATACAAAAGATAAAATATATTATATTAACTTCGTCGTGTGTGATGGTTCATAGGATTTGTATGGTGAGCGATATTCTAAAATATGCTCTAAGATAATATATATTTTATATTATCTTCACCGTCTGTGATGCGCTTAAAGATTATTTTTTAGTGTCTAAACACACTAGGCCGAAGTTACTAACGAAGTTAGAAATTATATACTTATTTTAAATTACCGATGACACACTCGCGTTCCGTCCGTATTTTGTATGCGTTTGACTTTGCGGACGTAATAATGCGGAATTTACGCCGCGTAACTTCGGCCTAGTGTGTTTAGACCATAAAGTTAATATACCTAGCGGAATAGAGAAACAAAGGCCTGAGCAAGCGAGATGCCACTATCAGTAACACCGCGTGGTAAAAAGAGACGTGTGATACATGACAGCAGCACTCTTTTTTTGACGTCCAGTCGGCACGTGCCGCACGTTGTCAATATAATCTCATAGAATTCATGTTCAATCATGCTTGTGTAAGTGTATACGTACACATATTTTTCACACAGATGAAAACCAATTTTGGTTACGTTTGACAGCTCGAGATTGTTGCTCTATTCCGATAGGTATATTAACTTTATGGTTTAGACACTAAAACTGTGTTTTTGGAGTTTTCCTCTGCGACAAGTTCAAATAAAAAAGAACTAAGTACTTATAACTATAATACCCAGCAGTATTTTACTACACTACGTTAACATTAAACAAAACTTTAAGATAATGTTTATCTTTTTAAGCCTAGGTAGCAAAAACATTTACATAATGGATAAAACATATATCAGAATTTTGCTTTTATTCACTTTATTTTCGTCCATAAGACTGCCAATAACAATTGTTGGAACTATACAAACTCGAATAATTTTTATCCAAACTAAAGTTATTCCATTTACAACATAATATTTATATTTCGAATACGCTAGTATTTGGCTGTTAATCTAGGTTTCTGTTTATTTAGTTCCAGGTGTTTGTGAATATTTCACATGAATAAAGGCTTTCACACAAAACCGAGTTTTCGCATCGCATCTGTGAACTCATTGTTCAAACGCGTGCGGAGTAAAAATCTGTTATTATATTTCTTGGGATTATATTTAACTATTATAATCGCAGAGATTATAAACTATTATGTAAAGATAGGAAAATTATGTAATTTATACTTAACTTTATAAAAAGTTTATTTACCAGTATTCAGCAGGTACGCTATTCGAAGTGATACGATGTGTCATGTGTGTAATAATATGTTATCCTATCTCCTTGTCAAGAGTATTTTTTGTCGAGTAAAATCAGCAATGTTCAATTTAGATCGATGTTCAGCAAGAATATTTTCTTTGTCAACTTTGTCTTTGTTACCGGTAAAACATGCCAACTTTGCCACATAGGATAACTTTGCCCTAAGATCCATTCTTAAGCAAATCTTTGATGTACGGAGGTATTTTAATATTATGGAAATATTTGTTTAATTTGGCGGAAAATAGGTTATATTATGACTGATAACATTGACAATACCCCGTAGTGCTAACTTTATTCAGTAACTTGTTGGAACTTCTGAAAAACGGTACGTATTTTTGCGGGCAAATTGTGGTGCAGATTCGTGAGTAAATTGTGTGTGATGGTGAAACCACAGGTTAGTTTGCTATTGATATATTATAAAATAATATCTATAGAGTATTATAGTGATAATGTAATTAATCAGGGAATTATATAATAAAACTTATGATGGTGGGCAAACTAACCCAGCAGTGTTCCGATCATCGATTGACAACATTGCCCGGTATCAAAAAATCCTTAGGGTTGTCAAATCGGACATTTTTAAATACTTTTCTAAAAATCGATGTCATTTTTTATTACTGTATGCCTTGCTCAGCCAGCCAAATAATATAATGATGTTAATGGGTTTATAAATAAACAGAAGCAATTAAATATTTATAATATATTCCTGATAATAATGTAAAAGATGATTAAGTAATTTTATAGATATGTGGCAGCCCTAGTACTCTTACAGACCAAAATGCAAATTGTATGGAAAAGGAAAAAAATGGAAGGGTAACATTGCCCAGTCAATTTAGTAGGATATTATTCGCGATATCGTTTAAATATTTATAGTAAACGCCATCTTTTCCAAAATTATTTCACTGGATTTTGATGCCACCTGCGCAAAGTTCATATTTACGTCAAAAATCAAGGTGGACAATGTTGGCTACAAGTCCAGGTAACTTTACCCGGCATGAAAATCAATCATAAATAGAATTAAATGAACAGAAGTAATGTTTTTGACATTCCTACACCTGCACATGATGCCTTGTAGTTGCAGAGGACAAAAAAAACTTACACTTCCATACTTTTTTTTACAAGAATTAAAATTATTCTAAAAAAGCGGGCAAAGTTGGTATGTTTCGCGGTACCTTTATCGCGTAAAATCGAATCGCAGCGTTGTCGTCACGCCGCGCCGATTTGCAGCTTCGTGTACAAGCCGATGCAGTCTGCTCCCTGGCTGCATTTTGCTTACTAATCGCGCCAGTAATAAACATACATTCAACATGTTCTGCATTTAACGCCGCTGTGTTTCGTGCATACCTAATGAAATTTATATTGACATAGTTTTGTGTACACAAACTACGAAGACAAGACAGTCGTATGTAACTTTTTCTTACATAACGTAAAACATGTATCTCCATTATATTGTTATACAATTTAAAACAATTTTTTTAAGCCTTGGGTCCGTGGGGGCCTGGCGCAAAAACCCTTTTTAAAGATCTATCCAAAAGACTGGTCGACAAATGACCCTAGGTCTGGCGCTTACCTCGGCCAACGTACTAGTTTGGCCATACAGCGAGGTAATGCTGCCAGCCTTGGTGCTTTACCCGCAGCCTCCGATTTAGATCTAATTTTTTATTTATAAGTAGTGTTCATTTTTTCTTTTACTTATTAAGTACCTACTTGTATTTTATATAGTATTTGTGTTTTTTAAGAAGTTAATAGTTTTCAAAATAAAATTCAGTTAAATATAAAAAAAAACTTATTACTATAGTCATATTGTACTATCCATTCTTATATTATTACAAATTCGAGAGTGTGTCTGTTTGTCATGTCTTATTAACGTTTCTTCCTCTGAGGCGATTGTGATGGGTACTGGAGTCCCAGTTCCAGCCGTAGAAAAACGTAGCTACGTCTCTTGAGTGATTAATAAAAAAAATGGCACAACAAAATCTCTAGCTGCTATATACAATATATTCTGTATTCATCTAAGCAACTTTTATTGCTAAGGTTAATGTGAATTTAACTTGCCAGAACATTCATTGATAAGTTTTGTTCGTTTGTTTATTTTGTTTAATTAGTCAGTTGCACAAAAGTAGCGGGTTTCAAAGCACCCCATGTATACGCACTCCAAGCCGAAAACCTGATTAACCGCGAGATCATATTTGAAAAGACTCATTCGTTAGCGGACGGATTCTGCACAGCACTCCTCAAAGGATAATACAGATCACACCTTTTCAATGTGTGAAACCGTGGCTCTTTGACGCGCCTCTGAAAAAATCAACTGGAACTTTTGATTTTTATGGCGCGTCCTTTATTATTTAAAGCTTTACGATTCCGAATGTGTCGCTTTATTTCGTGAACGTTTTACATGTTGGAGTATTCCGGAGGATTAAAAGAAATTGTCACGTTTACAGTAATGAAGCGAATTCTGAATAAAATCTGGAAAATAGCTCTTTTTCTATTGCTTGATTGGTAGTTGGTACGCATTGCTTTAGAAAAAACTTCACCGCAGCATATCAAAAAAATTGTGACTTGTTAAACAAACCTGCAAACCTCCAAGAAAAGAGCGTATTCCCTCTTAAAAGGCCGGCAACGCACCTGCAGCTCTCCTGATGTTGCGAGTGTCCATGGGCGACGGTAGTTGCTTACCATCAGGTGACCCGTTTGCTCGTTTGCCCCCTTATTTAATAATAATAATAATAAAAACAAGGGCCAGGCAACAACACTGCGTTGCGGCGTCGCATCGTATAAATTTATGACGCCGCAGAACGTATCGTGAAAATTTCCGATGTAAAGAGTGCTATGCTATATGAAATTTTTGCGTTGCGACATCGCATCTCAATTATGTGCGATGTTGTTCATGCGACACGACGCCGCAACACAGTGTTGTGGCCTGGCCCTTAATCATTCATAATATTCAGAGAGCACATCCCTTTGAATGTCTCTAAATGTTTAGTACTTTGAAGTGTATTTGATAAAATTAGCCGCTCAACCGTGTACCTACATCTTAAGTTGGTACATAGTTCGCTTGTTCGCAAATGGCTCTTACACGCAGAATATGCTCAGAATATTAATTATAAGTACATTAAGCACGTATGAAGCACCTTAAGTTAAGTGGCTGCTGTGGGCTTTGTCGTGGGTTCTTTGAGGATCCGTTTTGATGTCTGTTGTAGCGAGCATTGCGCATCACGTCTATGGCTCTATAAATGTAATTAAATAAAAGTAATAACGATATTTCCAGCGGCAGAGTACCTAGGTCCTAGTGTTCTCTACATTTTATTATTATGGAAATATCTAAGAATTATTGTACCCCCCTTCCTTGTTCATAAAAGTATGTAGCGAAGAACTATACAAGATCTTGTCTTGTCTGTACTAGAAATTAAGTTAACGAAAGATAAGACCGTTAAGCGGACCTTAAGTAGTGATAATTATATGCCGCGTAAATTACTTTATTAGAAGACAAAACTCCACAATAACATTTCTCTGAGTTTCAATTTCTTCAGCTATTCAACCTACGCACTCAATTAAAACGAGATTAAATAATTAGATTTTTTATGAGTGGACTGCGTAGAGGTAAAAGTACTCGGCAATGAAAAAATCTTTACAACCCATTACAGAGGGGCGTTAAACGAAACAATCACATTTTCTAAGGATAGGCCTTGTCTCATTACTTGTGAAATTACACTGCTTTACAACACAGCTTTATAGAGTTTAGTACTAAAAGTTAATAAGTCCGTACATAAAATCAAGTACGTCATGTCACATCTGCTTGTAGAAAAATAAAACAAAAACAAAATGTTTGTTGTAACGCACATAACTAGCTCTTTATTGTCTGACACATGGGTATCCAGTACCCATATAATGTCTCTAAATTATTATAATTTATAATGTCTCTAGCTCTACTCTCTACTCTAAAAACTAACTCAAATAAAGATTTTTTGCGAGTACGGCTTTAATTTTTTCTACTTTATCGTCAACATAAGCAGATCATAATTTTGCCCAAAATATATCTAAAATCTAAATGATTTTACCAAAACTTATAATACAATATGTAAGCGTCATAAGTCATAACTCATTTATAATAATATATCCGTGGATAAAATTATTTTTCTTACGACTGTACAAAGGTATAAAAAGCACTTGAATTTTACAGAATTTTAAGCGCTAGTAGCGATAAAGATACGTAGGTCTTAGGAGTTTAACGGCCCGTGAGAGGAGCAGTGGCACGCTTGTATGTACTCGTATAATATTCGTACTGAAACATGTAATACAGGGACCCGATTATCAAGGATCGAATGTCGTTTAGATAGCAGGCCATATCTCATCGCGCGTGATTTGCAGTTATACTACAAACAGACGAACAAACTTGGTTCGAGCCGCACCACGAACCGCACCGTGCGCGCGTGCTCTCTACACAACAGATGACCGCACCGAACTCCGAATCTTCCAGACTTTTTGTGCTAGCATTGGATGAAGATTGAAGACGTCTCGACATGCCGCCTATTCTATCGATTTGGGACCAAAAAGTTCATTTTTATACAAGTGATCAGTAGTCAGAGATCGAATCGAAAATCGACGCTTGAGAATCGGGACCCTGATACGAGCGTCGCGCTTAAATATTTATTCGTTCCGTATTATTCGCTGAAAATATTGTGCCGATACGTTGGTTATACATTTGAAACATTGTGTTGTCTTTTGCACGCTTAGCATGTCCACCGAAGGTTTTCTTTCTACGAGAAAACCTACGAATAATAAAAACTAAGGAAGAGTAACTCCGTCAAAAAACATGCTCCAAAATACTTGTCAAAAAAGTGTACCTTAGGTTCACTTTTCATACATTTGCAATATTTAGGTGACCTTGAGCGGTATAAAGGCTGACGTTACATGACAGTTCGAATGGAACCAAATTTAAAACTGTATTAGTATGGGAGTTACGTTTCCTGTTGGAGAAAACGATAATGGAATATATTATGTCAGTTAATTCCAAGAATCTGTCAGTTCCTATTCATTGCATTTTTACTGCGGCTATGCTAAATTTAGACTTGTGTGTGTGACTATGCCTTGCGCCCTTGCCTCGATAAGACTTCTATTTTAAAACCAATATCATTCATCATTCATCATCATAAGGAGGTCTGACATTTAACTGATTTAACTGATGAACAATTGGTTTAAGTCTAACTAATTGGTACAATAAGCTCAAGATTGTATTGATAAAGAATAAAGTCGATCGCTTCTGACATTTACGTGTAAGGCTTTGCACACGTTGTGATGGACCGCAGCGGGGCAGGCCGCATTTTTCATTTTCATGACTGAGTGCGATGGGTCATAAAACATGTGCAAAAATTGCGCCTCGTCCCAATGTGCGCGTAGCTAGAGGCTTCCGTTTATGGAGGATGATAGATAATAGATATCACGTGAACTGTGATCACGATCTTACGACGATCTGATCGCGATCTCACCGCTAATCTCATCGCTGTCTCACGTCGAGCCACAATGGGCGATTAGATGTGCGATGCTATCGCCATACCGTATGCGCATTTGTACGGTACAAGTAACAAGTTATGAGCGTTTTTGTTTTTAGGGTAACTTATTATTTTTGTCATGAAGAGTATCTTGAGGTTAACCTTCCAAATGATAGTAATGAAGCAAAATATGAAGAATGCTTTCAAATTATCTCAATTATTCTGGTATTTTATCCAAACTCACATTTCACATCCAGTTTATTAAATTATAATAAGAATAAATTAACAGAACATAGATTAGGAGGATTTTGTTTTCTGTTTACAACTTACCTTGTAACTAATGAAGATATTCACGCAGAATACAATAATATTGTTCAAGTTTTACTGTCTTAGTCTGCTATGTGACTTTACTTATATGCCAGACGAAAACAAGCAGATCTTTGTGTGGACGTATTTTCTATGTTAGAGTTAGAACTTAGAATTTTAAATTTCGTGCCAATCATCGCCACATTAAGGCCCTTTACTTCGCAGGTACTAAAATAAGTGTAGGTCAAAAAGTGTCGATACAACTTTTTCCGTCTAGCCCCCTTTCGCAACGTGCGATAAGGAACTTCGTTCCAATTGCTGTCGCGGGTGCTCATTACTTACACCGCAGCATTGCACAAGAACGTTACCGGTCTTTATATAATACTTAGCTCTGAGCGAAAAATTTCTCATTGTTCGCAGACAAATTACCTGGACCTCATTACTTATGAACCTTTTTGATATATCGAAATCCATTCATTGAATTTAACTTTCAAACTTAGTGCATAAACTATCCAAGAAGCTTAATGTTAGGTAACAAAACATAAGTTTAAACATCTATGCTAGAACTAAATAAACATAATATAAAGGTGGATTTTTTTTCAACGGACGATTGAGAAAGAACAGAACTGTTACTACTTTAAATACTTAACTAAAAAATACACTCACACAATAAGTACAAGAAAACAAGCCATCAGGGACAATATTTTTTATTTTAAATTGACAAAAAACAATTTTTTACTGTTTTCCTTGCGTGGTTTGCTTCCTAGTTACAAGACCTAACTAAAGATTTTTTTTCTTTTTTTTTATTAAATAAGGGTGCAAACGAGCATACGGGTCACCTGATGGTAAGCAACTACCGTCGCCCATGGACACTTGAACCACCAGAAGAGCTGCAGGTGCGTTGCCGGCCTTTTAAGAGGGAATACGCTCTTTTCTTGAAGGTTTGCAGGTCGTATAGGTCCGGAAATACTGCTGGTGACAGTTCGTTCCAGAGTTTAACAGTGCGCGGTAGAAAGTTACGCGAAAAACGCGCTGTGGAAGACTGCCACTCATCAAGGTGATGAGGATGGTATGTTTTTTGCGTGGGACGATGGCGAAAAGTTGCAGGTGGTATGATTCCGAACAATTCCTCAGAGCACTCCCCGTGATACAACCGATAGAGGATGCAGAGCGAAGCTACATCTCGGCGTAATTCCAAGGGATCCAAGCTGTTTGAAACACTATGGTAATCAACAATTCGAGCGGCCCTTCGTTGGATACGATCCAGAGGGAGCAGTTGGTATTTTAGCGCCCCTGCCCAGAGATGAGAACAATATTCCATATGAGGCCGAACCTGCGCCTTGTAGAGTTGTAGGCGTTGGTCCGGACTGAAGTACTGTCTCACTCTGTTAAGAACACCAAGCTTCTTCGAGGCTAATTTGGCCTTACCCTCTAGATGATATCGGAACTGGACTTCGCTCGATATGTTGACGCCAAGTATCTCAATGCTAGGGGAGATGGTTAAAGATATGCCTTCGAAACGAGGATATACGACCATTGGTGAGTTTTTAGTGGTGAACGCGCAGACTTGTGTCTTGGCGGGGTTGAATTGGACCAAGTTACGTCTACCCCATTCAGAGACCTTCTCCAATTTTACACCCCAAAAACCCAAAACATACTATTTTTTCCGAAAAACCAATTACATATTTCACAGCATGTTGTTTAAAGTATAAGATTCGCGTCGCTAACCTCAACGGTAGGGAAATAATTCTCGAAAGAACTCAATAGAGTAATACAGTGTTTACGAGGGCCGGGGTTACAGACGTATTAATCAAAATATGTCATAAACGAAACGTGCCTCGTAAATATACCGGACAAAAAGCCGTGGAGTCGCAAGGGCAATTTGTAAATTTATTGCGTTAAAGACTCGAAAACATCTGTTGTCGAACAAAAAGTTGGGCTGCTATCTTATTAACTTTATTAATAGCTGGTTAAATGTAGTGGAGAAATAACTGCGAGATGGGGCATAATTTTGAAACTTTTAATATATTTAGTTTGTGTGAATCGTTTTGTGGCTTGTAACCACAGACATAGATGTAACGATCGAAAAACTATGGAGCTATTACTATTGAATTTTTTTTAACTCTTTTTTTTTAAGGAAGGATGGAAGGGAAATAAAGATTTGTTTATTTGTTTGTAAATTATAATGTCAATTTAGGTTCATTTTTGGAAAGTTCTACTACAATTTTTGCCTAATATTCATAGTAACATGGGATTATATTTAAACAAAGGCGTAATTTATTCTCTTTTAGCCACGCGCCAAAACAGCTTTGGACAATGTATATTCATAATATTAAGTTTTGAAACAAAAATACACCCAATAAATCCACTATTCCATCAGCTAATATAAGTTTACTTACTTAGCATAAATTTGAGCAAAACACACACAGAATTTGCAAAGTAAGTTAAAATTAGGATACTACTAAAGTAGTCTGTGGGAGTAATTTTGTGAAGCACATTGTTCACAGAATATGAATATTGAATAGATCTTCATAAGTACAGACAGCACAAGATACAATAATAGCAAAATATTAATTCAAAAATAATAATATTATTACATAGATACTTACAATATAAGTACGTGAACTGCAAGTTTCGTTACTTTTAAATAGTTTTATACATATTAGTGTAAGAACATAGATATTATCAGAAACAAACGGTGAGTGAATAAGTTCATTACGTGATGAAATCTTTGTTTTTATACTGATTTGCTGAAAAAAAAACGTTAAATGAATTTCGTTTTAGTATGAACGACGGTGAAAAAAATAATATTAAATTTCACAAAGTAGTTATTTTGAGTTTTTTTTTATTAAATAAGGGGGCAAACGAGTAAACGGGTCATCTAATGGTAAGCAACTACCGTCGCCCATGGACACTCGCAACATCAGAAGAGCTGCAGGTGCGTTGCCGGCCTTTTAAGAGGGAATACGCTCTTTTCTTGAAGTTTTGCAGGTCGTATAGGTCCGGAAATACTGCTGGTGACAGTTCGTTCCAGAGTTTTACAGTGCGCGGCAGAAAGTTACGCGAAAAACACACTGTGTATGTTTTGGAGTAAGTACGATGCTAGTTATACATCTGTAAACAATTTTAATTATTTTTAACAAGTTCAGCGTTAGTTTTTCACAACGTTACCCAAATCGCCTATATTTTAGGCCCTAAAATAATTAATATTTAATATAAGTTTCGTTTTTCAGTTGACTGTACTTACAAGCACAAAAACATCAACAAGAGGGCTAAACCTTTGGATGGGCTTTTTCTTTTTTACGTTTACAAGTGCCTTTATTTTCAGAAACTAGTTCGTTACCTAAAACCTAAAGTAACAAAGCGGTTTAATAAAACCTTAATAGGTTCCACTTAGATAGAGTAGGCGTTTTGGTGAAGTTTTAGTTACAAACTGCTTATTAATAAAATATTAATTTTGAAGGACGAAATAAAAACGAAATATTAAACATTATATCGTATTTTGTAGAGATAAATGATCATGCCAGTCTATGTCCGTTTGTCCCGTTGTGGAGCCTAAACTACTGAGCTGATTCAACTGTGGTGTTAATACCTGACTTACTTTGCAGGCGTATTTTATATAAATTGCATATACAGGCTGTAAAAATATATTTTTTGTGATTTGTTTGAGCAAGCGCCCAGCGTCAGGAGTTTGTCTACACAGTAAACTAACTCTATAGTCTATACAGGGGACTCATGCCTACGTCCTTAAGTATATATCACTTAGTTTTGTTATATGTTGTATACATTTTTTATCAATGTATAAGTCTGTATAAAGTTCCAGTAGCCTACCGAATATTATGTAGTAAAGTTTCCATCGTATTTCCTCAAGCCGGCCCGCATAGTAAAACTTTCGGACTTGTCAATAAATCACAAAAAGGAACATATTTCCCATGGGTTTTTAACACTTCCCTGGCGAGGGAATATAGAATTATAAGTTCGTTTATCGTCTAACAGTCTTTTAAACGTAGGGAAAGTCTTTTATGTATTTTGCTGTTATATTTGCCTAGTTACTTTTTAAAATTTACATATTATTGTTTCCACCAGTAGGTGCTATTGACTGAACACTGGAGTATTAAGGCTGCTCTCTCGAAAAAGCGTACACTCTCGAAAACAACTTTTCATCGGCATTAACAGAGAAATTATATCTGAAAAAAATAATTAGTAATCTACATGATATGATACGTAATTTGGTTTTGCCATATTTTTTCTATCGGTATCACATAATAAAGAAATAAAAAACCAAATCACCTCGAACTCGTTGAATGAAACCACTTCACTCCTTCATTATTTATCAAAAGAATATATAAAAAATATCTACTGCTTTGCAATACACAAGTTAATAATTTGATTTGGTTACTTTTTTGAAATATGTATTATATTAAGCCTTAAAAAGGTTTTTTCTCCTATTTCACCCTATCATGGACGCGGCGAGTGTCGTAACCACGCCACCGTACAAGGCGCGCTGTAATTATGAATGTTATTTTAATGTCATTTACGTCGATATTCGCACTGACAGACAATCGACCTGCTCATTTAGGAAGAGAGGGCCATTAAGAATAGCAAACTGTGTATGAAAATAATATTAACATTCTAATTTGTAGCGATGTACTTGTGAGTAAGTTTTTTTAAGTGTAAGCCGCAACTTCGTTGCATCGAAACTTGAACCATATTGTTAAAATTTTCTGAGAATTAAAGTACAATACAAGATTTCATCCTAATCAATTTAACAATTTCGATCAAGTAGGTATGTCGACATTATGTAGGGAATAAAAAATATATTATATTGCTACGAATTATGCGTAACTTCACATAATACTTTGGACATATTATTAAATACATAATCTATACCTTTTCTTTAACATAGGGAGATGTTTTACGCATCCCTGTCAAATTGGGGTCAGCAGCCGGGGTATGTCATATGTGTGACTCCTGCGTAGTCTAGCCACTAAAACCCCATGGTGCTCCACTCATCGCTTAATAATAAATAAAAATAGGCAGAGTTGCGGGTACGACAGAACCTACCGTAACACATAATCTACACCTAAAGCTTCACAAACACACCTCAAAAGGTCCATCGCAAATCTGCCTGAAAATCTTTCAGTTCGAGCGGTTGTATGCGTACAGTCCGCAGCAAAGTCCATGCGGGACCACGTCCTTTGTTTTCGTCAACGCGTGATAAACTGCATGAAACGATGTGATGTGGTTCATTTTACTTTTGTTTGTCTATCTTTACATCTTGATGGAACTCTATTGCTTAAATAATTGTTAATTATTATGTAAGTATTAGATTAACAATACGTTCAATAGTAAAGTAGGTGTTGCCTTTATTGCCTTTAACCTTATTGAGCTGCAATCTTTTTAAAACTTAGAAACCGATTTTTTTTCGATTCCGATAATTACTTTAACTTTCCTACTCCGCAAGGAGATAACAGTCAAATAGTAATGCAACCATGCGCAATTGGGATGATGACAAGGTCAAAGATTAGCAAATTTTGTTAACAAAATAAAGAATTAATAACAGTAAAAAATAAGTGTTTCCAAAATTTCAGCTTGATAGCATTTGTACTTTTTTTTTGTTATGCGCCTTCAAAGTTGGATTTAAAAGTCGTTTTTTTTCAATTAAATTTCTTAATATTTGTATACCATTCGATAACTCATGTAATTTAAAGCAACTTTTGTTATGAAACCACTTTCTTAAACTCAATAATTAATATAGCTATCGAACAAAGTTCTCCCGCGATATCTATTTTTTAAAATCGGACCAGTAGTTCCTGAGATTAGCGCGTTCAAATGAGACTTTTTTAAATAATTTTCCCCCGTTTTTTCTACATTTTCCTCTATTTCTTCGCTCCTATTAGTCTTAGCGTGATAAAATATAGTCTATAGCCTTCCTCGATAAATGGGCTATCTAACACTGAAAGAATTTTTCAAATCGGACCAGTAGTTCCTGAGATTAGCGCGTTCAAACAAACAAACAAACTCTTCCCAATTATAATATTATCTATACAGATATACCCTGCCCCGACTCCCGAGTAAAGTGAATTCTTAACACATTTCGCTGCACATTTTCGGCATGAATTTCTTATTTACCGATATAGACGGACGCCCCCGGGAATCGACTCGGCTACCCATCAATTTAATATTCCATTATAAGCTGCCAGCTAGCCACAAAACGAAAAACTAAAATCGAAGACCAAATAAATTGCTTGACATAGACTTAAGAATTCTAAATGAGCGATAAGGCATGGAAAAATTTACTTCATTAAGCCAATCGAACTACTGTTTATATTGTTTGGGATGTATCAAACTGGCTCGATGCGATCCTTCGAGCTGTGAGTTTTGCGGTCCACACAGTGGTTTTTTCTCGATTTCGAGTAAAACTATCGACCAACGACCGTATATTAGTACTTAGCATTAATTAGACTTTAACGTTGTTAGTGGCGGTCGAAAAGGAAGATCTTCCGACCGAGCGAGATGGCATACTCTGTCAGGCCGAAGCCCACTGACGTCATTTCAGACGTTGTATATAATATCTTACCGTTCTCCGAATCTTCGATATCGCGATGTAGGATTGTTAGGCGAATTGTGGGTACCGCCACATCACTCCCCCCGAAGACCTGTGGTATTCATCGATGCGCTTGTGTTGTCAGGTGTGGGCCGAAGCTACGCGTGCAATGACCAGGAGATCGGGGGTCCCCCCGTGCTCTGCTTGCTGACCGGTCGTTGTAGCCTATGGCTGCCCCGTTCAAGCCGGACACGGGTTCGACCGGCGCGGACGCCCAACGCGGCTTATGGTCGAGGCGACCCGGTTATGCTTGATGTCTGCTGACGTGGTACGGAGGGGCGGGGAGTGTTGGTGATGATTGATGTCCAGAAGGACGCGTGTTCTTGTCGGTGGTCACCAATTTAACGTTGTTAGTGGCGGCCGAAAAGGAAGATCTTCCGACCGAGCGAGATGGCATACTCGGTCAGGCCGAAGCCCACTGACGTCATTTCAGACGTTGTATATAATATCTTGCCGTTCTCCGAAACTTCGATAGCGCGATGTAGAATTGTTAGGCGAATTGTGGGTACCGCCACAAGACAATATTATTTTCAGCCTCACGACTCTACATAACGTTATAAGCAGAAGATATTAATAATATTATATCCAGAAGGTCTTGAATTGATCCCAAATTCCCAACATAATATTTTCAATAACATGACACGTGGTATTTGTCAACAATACCGAAGCGATATCACTCGAGGTCGTTTCCAGTCATCTATATCAACCCTCAAGAAGTCTAAGTTAATAAATATTGGTTTTGCCACGAGCGGGCTCACGCGGGGAACGAAAGACCCGCGGTATTAGCTAAGTTTCACAGTTAAAGACGTATTAACGAAACGATGCATCTAATTGCAAATTTCTTTCCAACTTAAATGGAATGGCTTTAAGAAAGCGGCCAACTTTTTTCTCGTTTTACGTTATACATTTTGATTTTCTTTTGGTTATTAATTTCAGGAAAGTTTTGTTCGTTTAGTTTAGTTTCATTTTAAATGTAGATTATGATTTGTGTCATTGGAAATTGGAATGCAATGTATTACGGAATTTTATTAATTTTCGAATTTTTACGTTGCCAAAACACCTAATGCACAGTAGAAAGCATAAAGTGGTTAAAAAATGTAAAGAGTTTTAATTTTTACGTTGTATCTCTAACCATACATATATTGTATCGCTTTACATCAAGTGAAGTTAAATAAATTTGAATACGCATCGAATGATAACCCTCTTCCTCTGTGGTGTTTTAAAATTTATACGATGATATACCCATAGGTATTTTACGTGTTTACGAACAATTTCAAATTACTGGTGGATTGAGTTTTTAATAATGTAAGGTAACCCCCTAGAAGGTGCAGCGCTCCATTCGACATCAAAGGTCCTGAGTGTAATGAAAGTGCGGCGGCGGTAAATTAAAAATATTCTCAAATTGTACCTCCAGCGAACATTGTTTTCGGCTTATGAGACATAAAATATTTCACTCTGTTATTATATTATACTAACGTGCGAGGTAAGGTTGAAATCGACGAATCACGAGCGAATAAGTATTGTTTTGTCAAGAGTTTGCATTTATGGAATTAAAAAATACGGTATTGCAATGTAATCTTTCATCCAATAATAAGTTATTTTATCAGGTACCGTTCGTATGGTAAAGACAGTCGCTTACCAGACATAGATATATAACAATTGCGAGGTGAGGTAACTGTAAGTTGTTATTACCATTGACTTGCTTATTACGAATTACGATATTGATAGATGATTCTATTTTTACGGTCCCATATTATATATAATTTTGCAAGTACGGAGGTTAAACAGTTGTTCTGAACAACTTGTTCATTATAATGACTCGATAATGCACGTCATAATTTAGGTACCTACTGATAAAAATTAACGCAACGACAAAAAAAAGATACATACAGCCAAACGTATTACCTCCTCCTTTTTGGAAGTCGGTCAAAAAGACGAACAAAGACTTATTTTATTTTATTTAACTCTTTATTGCACACATGAAAGATACATAATAAAGATACACGTAACACGGAAAGACGACACAAAGGAACTGCTTATTTCTGAAGAAATCTCTTACAACAGCCCTACTAAGAGAAACAGTGTAAAAGACAGCAGATAGGACGTGCACAATCAATAAAGTTATTAACTAATTAAACTAAATTAACTATAAATACAATAATATCAAACTTATAATTTATACTAAAACTATTTGAGCCTATATACATATACAAATATATATACATACACATACATACATATATACACATATATAACAATATAATAATACTTAATACTAAATCTAATAGGATTATTCATCCTACACAAAAACAGCATGTTCATCAATTAAAAATTAGCTTTACATAAATATAATAGAATTTAATTTGCCTCCACAAACTCATTGACCCAAAGCCATAAAAAATAAAACTGTGTATTATGTACATATTATTATGATAATAATTTGTACTTGAAACATAAAATATTTCCCTTCTGTTATCCTATTTGTATTGTAGATGTCATTACTCTAATGAGATTTTCCGTGCAACAGAAAAATCTGATACTATATTTCAATTATATTTTAGTCTTCAGCTATCTTTACTTTGATAGTAATTGGAAGGTACAATAATTATGTTTACGTTACCAAAATATACTCTTTCCTCATAAAGTCCTATAATGATAAAATATTTTCCTAGACGTAATAATAAGTACTTATAAGTATATTTTTTACCTCAAAAATATATTACGTTTATATTATTACAACAAGATGAACCACGCGAAAATAAATATAATTAATATTTTACATTGTGTTTTATCTAACGAATTCGAATATTGTAAAAGCTAAAATATTATATTCTGGTGATTTTGGGCATAATGCCCAAGAATTCCCAACATAAAATGCCCCAGAATCACCAATAGCTTTGTGTTTTCTTCTGTTCAAAAAGGGCATGCCTTATAGCGCTGTCAACAGTGAACGTCACGTGAACGTGTGGCATGCCCGTGACGCGCGTCAAAATCCACCCGCGTTGAAAGAAAAGTGTCATAGCGCGCGCTACGATTTCAACGCGCGTTACGGGCATGCCTCACGTTTGACGTTGACAGCGCTATAAGGCATGCCCTTGATGAACAGAAAAAGGCACAATGTGGACAAAGCTATTGTTAAATGTCCGGACTTGTCCGGCAAAGGGAGACTGACAGAGCTGTCAAACGTCCCCGAAGTCAGTCCCAGTGCATACCATTAATTATTTATCCCGTTTGTGCAGAAAGTGTTTACAGTGTGTCAGCTTTATTTTCGTAAAATTCTGACCGTCACTGTGATAGCACTAAATTATTAAGTAATGGGTATTATATGACACCATCTCGCTTTTAAGGGTTGGAATTAAACGGATACAATTATTATTATATTGTTTTTGTTGCTTTCGGTTAGCTGCTTGTTCAGAATGATTTCTACTTATAGCTAATTTATTATAGCGAAAATTTTTAAGAAAACATAAAAAAATACTATATTTAACCTTATGGTTGGTTTGGTTCCTTATGGAAACGCGGTGATAAAACAATCATAAAGCTATTTTTAACCGACTTCCAAAAAACGAGGAGGTTATATGTTCGGCTGTGGATATTTTTTATTTTTTTTTATTTTTTATTTTTGTATGTTCAACGATTACTCCGCCGTTTGTGAACCGATTTTCGAAATTTTTGTTTTGTTGTATTAGGTTTCACTCCAATTTGGTCCCATTTTCACAAAGGTGGTGACCTGATGATGGGATCCATGAGTAATCGAGACTCGTCTCGAACTCCTCGAAATTTATATGGAAACATATGGTGATTTTGGTTTTATGTTAAGTGTACTAAGAATACGCTACCAAAAAGTCAAATATTGGGTCAAGGTATACCATGGTTTCGATGATGCTGAGAGAACTCCTGATTCCTTATAGATACACGTTTGGGAGTTTCGGCGTTGTTTAAAGAACAGAAAGCATATGCTACTATGCAATTCATATTCATCATCATAATCATCATCATCATCATCGTCATCATCATTCGTATTAAGGCCACGTCGTATTAAGGTCACCAATGTCTCATGGCACAGAATAGATAATAGTACAAGGCATAGGTATGGATATACTAATAATAATAATAATTATGTACTGTTTGTTTAATACACGGCGGTCAGCGCCGCGGAGGCGACGGCATCGACGCGCCGCGTGCTTGGCGGCAGACTACAGATCGAAAATACTTTACTACTTTATATACAGATCGAAAATTTTACTAACTACTTTAAAAAATTTTATAGACAAATAGAATTAAAATAAAGTTATTTTAAAAAGAGTATTTAATCAAAACAAAGTCATTAAGTGTCTTTTTATTGGACTAAATTGGACTAAATTATGATAATATTATATATTATGAGTAGCCACGCAACATCCTATGCAAGTTTATACAATATTTTATCTGATAGATCCTTCGATCGTGGAAAAACGAGACACAATAGCCTTTCTATTGTTATCGCAATCGCCGGTGACCGCTTGGGGCTTGAAGCATTAGAATTGTTTAATTACTTAGCACAATATTTTGTTCACTTCACTGATAATATATTATTTTGTGAGTGTGAATTGTGACTCTTACCAAATTGTAATAAGATACGTAAAATATACGCGAAGGTTTACCTACTAGTCACTAGTGTAACTAAAAAGAGTGAAATTATTATTATTTTTAACAAAAAATTAAAACCGACTTCCAAGGTATAAACAATACTTAATAAAATTAATATGAACTAAAAAGTATTAAATAATTTTTACTATCTAATAGTGCCTTTTTCCGAATTCGGCTAAACCTCAACTATTTCTGTACTCAATCTTCATAATTTTGAAGTCGGTGCCAGTTCCAAAAGTTTCAAATATTCTGTCAGAGGACTGAAGATTCAGCTATCTGGTACCGACTTCAAAATTATGAAGATTGAGTACAGAAATAGTTGAGGTTTAGCCGAATTCGGAAAAAGGCACTATTAGATAGTAAAAATTATTTAATACTTTTTAGTTCATATTAATTTTATTAAGTATTGTTTATACCTTGGAAGTCGGTTTTAATTTTTTGTTAAAAATAATAATAATGCGCTATTTAGTTAGTATTTTAACAGCCTCAATGATTTCCCTATTTGAGAATATTATTCTTACTAATTAGTAATTTTATAAATACTAACGTGTATCTGTCTGTATGTCTGTTACATTAGCACACTTATGGTCCGAACTGATTTAGTTGGGAGTGAAGAATGGAGATACTTGGAGTGAAAAAAGGACACAGGTTAATTTGTATTCTGGAAAATGTGTGGCCCCTGTTAAAAGTGTTTCAGCTTAACGATTTTTTTTATTTTCCCCGTACATGATATAGGTATAGCTTTTTACCTTTCTTGTTTTGCTACATTGTAGTTTTTAAAAAGTGATTTAAAATTTGCCTTAAGTTACGGGCAGCATCTAGATTGCAAACATTTTTCATACTGAAATTTGGCATGGAGATACTTTGAGTCCCGGGAAAGGACATAGGATACTTTTCGTCCCGGAAAATGTACGGTTCCCGCGCGATAAACGGAGTTGCGGGCGTCATCTAGTATTTCATATTATTCTGCATCGCAAAATAATCTCGCAATACTTAGTTTTTAGGAAGTTGTAGTAAATTTAGGAGTTACGAATACGCCAGGGTCCCAAGTCGGAGTTGGCGGAGTGGGCTGGGCAACTTTGTCGCTGTAATAAAACTTGCGGCAATCTGAAACACGACTGGAATAAACAAAGTACGCGCTTAATCAGGAAGTAATTAGCCGAATTTTTAGCCTTAGGACTCAGTGGCTATGAGTTTCCATAATTAAAGCTCTATTGAAGGTAAGTATATGGCTTATTTTTGCGCTGTTTGTGTTCTACTGTTATTTATAATATGAATTGATGTGGATTTATTTTGTTTTTATCGTTTTAAATGAACTTTATGAACGTGAATACTGTATAGGCAGGATTGTGTAGGTATCTCTGCCTATTTCTGAACCCTCCAAAAAGCTCAACCTAGAACCTAAATCTAAACAAAGTGAAGGGTGTATAATTACTATATTGAAATGAAATGAAAAATATTTATTTCAGGTTAACAAAATTAACACTTTTAGAACGTCGCGTCTACATGAGGCCTACACCGGTTCGGCGAGAAGAAACGGCGTAAGAAACTCGCACGGGGCCACCTTTTACCAAGAAGGTGAAAAATAACAATAATAGCTTAAGGTTATTGTGTCCCTTACGTAGAGAGCACTATGAAAGAAGCAGCGCTGAAAGAGCAAATTTTTTGTGGGATTTGTGTGCTAGCGGCTTGTATTTTCCCATACTATACTTAACCAAAAAGTTACTCTTACTCCCATACTAAACTAAAAAGTTATTCTTTTCTGCACTGCTATTCACTTTCAACTCCATACAGGAGACCTATACACACCCTAAAGTATAATCACTTAGTTTTATTACACCCTGTAGATCTCTACCGTTTAGTTGGTATGGTAAACCTTTTTTTCGACAACCATTTAAAAACACCGTAACAATAACCTGCCATTTCAACATCACCCCACATACGAGCCGGCTCACGTGACATCGAGGTGACATCAATGGCGTCTTGTCACATTGTCACGTCAATCACGCCGTGCAGCGTGAAGTAAATTAATTAATTCAGATGCTATGCTCCGTTGATTTGACTTCTATGACTTAATTATACGAATGATGGGAGTTCTGTATTAGTTTAGATGTGCGTACAGTCTTGTTGAATGTTTAGTAGAGGCATGGGGTAAAATCACTAACCTACTTTATTCGAATGAAAAGGAAAGGGAAACCTTTATTTTATTTAATTATTTATGCACAAAAAAGTTCAAAGTTGGCCTTAATGCCTTATCGATAGATAATGAAATCTACCACGAGACATTAAGGCATCTTTAATGACCAATTACATTATCAAACATCAATAAACTATATTATTTACCTATTAAATAATAGTCAACGCAAAATTATGTTTTTATAGGTTACTCGTAGCATTTATTACCCTGTAAAGTTTTAATGTATGTTTTTTTACTTAATTATAATTAAATGATTTTATTCTATTTGTTATAATAACAAACACAACATACTTAACGCTTAGTATATAAATAAGCAAAAACGTAAAATTAATTTTACCAACAAACTCGCTAATTTAATGCGAATTGAAAAATTAAACGCGGCAAATTAACAACGTACATACGAAGCCTTTACACAAAAAGTTACAAAGCCTTGGAGGAAATAATTTCCATAATTATGAACGTCGGTTAAATGAAACAAGCGGTTCCTGTCGCTTGCGAGTCGCGACTCCCAGAGAATAAGGCGATTCGTAACTCGATAAGCTCGGAACGTTTGTATTTATTGGGAAGTCTCATTTTACGTCAAAGTTAGATACTAGCAGCTGCTAAAGGGTTATATATTTTCATCTACTACCGAAATCACCGTCTACGGTGGTGCGTCTTGGTTGCGCGAACGAATAATATAGAGATAGACTCTATCTCTATATTATTCGTTCGCGCAACCAAGCAGACATCAGTAAGTAACTCTCTATTATAGATCTGTGTTTAAAATATTTTAAACACAGCAGCTCTATTATAGAGAGTTACTAGATTATGTTTATTGGTAGCGGCGACTGGTTGTCCCGGGAAAATATAGAGGAATAAGGAAAAAATCTAAGCTCTTGTCGACAAGACAAGACAAAACACTACAAATATTTGTCTGCACACAAAATCATATTACGTTTATCAAGCAAAAATCATCTAATTACCCTAATAACATCCTATGTTTTTTCTCGGAACTCCGTGTATCTCTTTCACATAAAACATCATCAAAATCAGCGATTTAAGCTTGAGGGGTAACGGACAGACACACACACTGTCGTATTTAATTTAAAAAAACTGACCATTCATTGTTTAGAGATTATTTAGCTTAAGTACGTTCCAATATACCTTTAATCGATCGTGAAAAACGTCGGGGAAGTCCCCCGGGCTACTCTGTGCGGAACAACGCCATTAGGTCCGGCTCGCTTCGGCCCGTCCGGCTCACTCCGGCCCGCTCCGGCCCCATCCGACGGAATATTTTTAAATAGTTTAATGTCACTTCTTATTAAGATATCACTTTATAATCAGCTAAGGTCTGCTTAAAAATAGTAATTACTTGTGAAACCTGACACAAAATATGAAAGTTTGTGAGAAAGGCCAAAATATGACGGTTACTCTTTCATGCAAAATCGAAAAAAAATAGATTTAGATTGTGTTGCTTAAAAAAGATTACAGTTGCTACGTAGAGGAAAATATAGAGTTCATATATACAATTGCAATTTCGCAGCTATGAAAGTAACATATTATTACAAAAACTGAAGTATAAAAAGATTTGAATCTTGCGCTGTAAATCAAAATTCACAAACCTCAAGGAAAAAAGGGCTTTTTATACTCGATTAAAAGATGTTTTCTGTCATAAATCGCTTTAATGACGACAAAGGAGTCAATTTATGTTACCCCGAGGTCAACTTTACATATCTTGAGATTTCACAAAGATAATTTGCCATATTTCACGCGATAAATCCACCATAATAACACCGCGGCTACGCATCCCAGAGGTTTCTAGGGTTCCGTAGCCGAAGATAAAAGAACCCATACTGAGACTTTGCTGTCTATGCCTATTATACTATGGTGGCCTATGCCTATTATATCTGTGGTGCGTATGTCATCAGGCTGTACAACTAAATCGCAGTTCATAAACAAAATGTAGGGATACTGGATATTTAAGGACTAAGTACAGACTAAGTATAATATGTAAAAATCTTCCAAGATTTTTTGTGTGGAAGATTATCCCGTAAGTGTCATAGCAGTAGATCATAAATAAACATTAAACTGTTTTCCAGTTTCGGACAGTTTTTTTTTAATGAAATAAGGGGGCAAACGAGCAAACGGGTCACCTGATGGAAAGCAACTTCCGTCGCCCATGGACACTCGCAGCATCAGAAGAGCTGCAGGTGCGTTGCCGGCCTTTAAAGAGGGAATAGGGTAATAGGGGAGGGTAGGGATGGGAAGGGAATGGAATAGGGCAGGCTAGGGAAAGGAAAAGGGTAGGGGATTGGGCCTGCGGTAAACTCACTCACTCGGCGAAACACAGCGCTGTTTCACGCCGGTTTTCTGTGAGGACGTGGTATTTCTCCGATCGAGCCGGCCCATTCGTGCCGAAGCATGGCTCTCCCACGTCAAATTTTTTACAGTTTTTACAGTTTAAGTTTAAATTTTTTACACAATACATGTTATTGCTGCTAGCAAAATAAACGTTTTATAAGACTACTTTTGTTAATCCGTACAAATACGCGTTTTTACGAAATTTTGTACGGAACTGCTATATGCGCGAGTCCGACTCGAACTTGGTAAAGTTTTTGAAGGTCCGTAATATACGGGAGAGACTGTCAAATTATATTCACGCAGAAACTTAATAAAAGGTCTCTCAAAATTTATAAGGTTCTTAAATAAAGTGACTTATGAATTATTTAAATAATGATATTTTGAGTGATGGGATTTTATTGTAATTTTTGAGGTATATTTGCAGACTAAAATATGCAAGCAATTATAGCAAACATAATAACAATCGATTTTATTTCCATCTCTAGTAATGTATGAAGCCTGATTAGAATCAATTGCCGTCAAAACTTCATTTAATAGTTAAGAAAATAAACAATAATATTATTAGGAAAATATTATTATGCTGTTTAAAAATGTCGTTCTTTAAAGTCTCGAAACGGAATAAACGAAACGAAGGGGAAAAGCAACACTTTATAGTAACTACGCACTAAAAACAGACAAAGTCGAGGGACAGCAGTATGCGTCTATAATTTGATTAGTTTCAGTTCATTAGAGTCGGTAGCACAATAAAAGCGAATTGACGACATCGCGTGCGCCTCCTTATCAGCTCTGGTTAACAAAATTTTAATTAATAAGCTTATTAATTTGCCGCGAACGACGAGTTTAAGCCCGATTTATAGGTAAATACACAATAATTACACAGGCTCTTAAAAAAGTTGTTCATGACTCGACCACGTCATGTTAAAAGCTATTCGGATGACATCGACAAGAGGTGTCGATACGCAGCAGGATGAAAGCAGTCCCTTAAGTGACATACACTTCGGCAGCGCTAGCTGTGATTGACACAAAAGACACAGGAGCTGAGAGATCACCATTCCCCTTTCCTCCGAAAGCAGCTCATTGTAGCCCTGACGTCACTGCGACCCTTGAGGATCCATTGTGACTCCTTCAAAGAGAGAGAAAGAACTTTCCTATCCTATATTTATTTTTAATAGGTCGATAATACCTTACCCACTTGAATATTTAATGTGAAACCACAATTCAAATAAAGCTTGTTTACTCAGTTCAAATAGTTTATTGTCTGCCTCCAGTGAACTATGTTTCATAACATATTTATAATCCCCGGCTTCATTCACTTAACCTCTAGGAATAATAAATGTACGCGGAAATAATGAAATAAACTACACAGAGTGATAGTACGGTTTTTCTTCACTAGTTACTAAAAGAAATAAATAGGTCTTAGTGTACGTAAGAAATTGTGAACAAGCACAAGAACAACAAATTGTATGAAGTCAGGTAGAACATAGTACATACAAAAAATCCACAGCCGAACATATTATAACCTCCTCGTTTTTTGGAAGTCGGTTAAAAATCAAAGAATATTTTGGAAATATTGATAAGCGTATTATTACGAAATACAATTGAAAAACTGTAACAAAAAGTTATATTACTTTGAAAGGAGCCAAATATAAAATATTAATATATATTTTTTTACCTTTATTTTGCCAAACATGATTTAAGACAAACTAATTGAAATGGTACACAGCTTAGGCTCTGCTCCTACGTGAGTTTTCATTTTGTAGTAAATTGACATGTAAGATAGCGAAAATGACACATAATATGGTGTCCATTAGATGTGTTAACGATCTAAGCAATTGCAAAGTTCCATCAAAGTCCGCCAAGTTTTTGGGTCAATGAGTCGCAAACGCACCTGTCTCTTGAGGAAAACGATTAAGGTTTTTTTTCACGCATCTTACTAAGACTAAAAGTGTGCCAACTTTTGTAATCATAATATTTTCTTTCGGTGTTAAGATGAAGTGACCTACTTTTAAAAGAAAATGTACCTGTTAAGCCCGTCACAGACTTAGCTATAATATATATTAATATATTTATAGCAAGGCATATTAATCTATACTAAATCCACATGTCACAGAAAAATACATTATAGCTGAGTGTGTGGTCACGCGAAAATTAGTATAGAAAATATATAATAATGTGCCTAGCTATAAACATATTAATATATATTATAGCTAGGTCTATGACGGGCTTTAAATATGTATTACTTTAAAAGCTTTGTTTATATGTAACCTAGCTTAGTTTCTAGAAAACTCCATATTGTCACATGTTCCTCAGATTTAGATTGCAAGAACTAAGGCTAGTTACTTTAATTAGGCTGTTCTGAGTTTTTCCGTAACTCGCTTTAAAAGTGTTCCTATACACCTTCCATCATTATTTAATCAAATCTGGATGAGTTGCTTAGGCGTGACTCTTGAAGTATATTGAAGAGATAACATAATCAGTATATCCCACAACCTGAACATTTTGTGGTACACTTTACGGAAAAACTATCACGTCTGTTGATTTGTGCTTTAATACAGTAATTTTTATTCATAATAATATTTTGTAGATGTGTTATCATCAGTCAGTCAAGCTGTGACGACGCGAGCCCTCAAAAAAGCTCGGCTTTTAGTTAGTATAGATTTTATATTTATGTTTAAAGTTTTAATGTATAAACATTAGCAATAGTTTAGCTATTTGAGTCCAATAAAGCAATGGAACAAATATTGAATCAAACAATAGCGCATCATTTCGAAATCGTTCAAATATGAACAATTATCCGCAAACATTCCACTAATCAGTTTTCTTTGTGATTATGTAAATGTAATTATGATATAGAATTCATAATGAACTAAACGTTTTGGCACGCAAATTAATAACTAAACTAAATTAGATTCGGGAGCATCACAAATATTTGAGTTGTGTTAATATTTAGGCAAACTGTCCAATGTCCAGTAGCAGAATTTCGAGCTGGTGATGTACGGAAGTTTGAATACTAACGGTCTGACCACAATAAATCTAAACATCTATTGAACAGTTGTTTTGAGACCATTATAATATTATGTACCGAATTTTTCTCTAATCAACTGTTCAACAGGTGTTTAAATCTTTTGTAGTAAGTCCGTAATATTTTACACGGCGAATCTTGTATTCGCCTGGCATGTTGGAAAAATTATGTGACAGACAATGACAGTGAATTTTAAATTAAACGTGGAACGTGGTGGAAGAAGCAGGTAAGTAATAGTTAATATTGCCATCTCTTTTGCATTAATGAAGGCTCTAGGGCCGGAAAAATGATTTGAAATAAAACAAAAATAAGGATTTAATGTGTAGCTAAATAGAAGATATACTAGACAGAAGATGAAGTAGGTAAGTTACAAGATTTGTTAAAATTATACGAATAAAAATGAGTAATTGTCCTGTTACAAACTGCTAGTTATCTGGTTCTTCCACTCACGTCTTCAATTGTTATATTATATTAGTGAAACTTACTTTATATAGTACTAGCTGTTAACCTATTACTGACACTAGCTAAAGTCCGGTCATCAAGCACTTAAAATTCGCAAATTGACCTATAGCTCCTAGTCTTTTTCTTTAATTTCACTTGCACATAAAAATGATGCTATCACTATCACGTAGTAAATAACTGTCTCAGTTACTGAAGAAACCTATTTACCTGTCCGCAATCGCACTTTACAAAAAAAAAATATACTTAATTTACAGGGGACACAAAATTCTCATCCTAAGTTCCTTAGAAACGAGCTCCATAACATCACGTACTAGTCCTTATTTACTGAAATATCATCTAAGGATAACCATTAAACTTTTACTCAATACTTATTATGAATTTTCCGCAATAAAAATCTGGTTGCATTGCAGGAGTGTCTGCAGAAATGAAAAAGAAACATAAGAGCAGACATACATTTTCGTCGCGGGTCATACAAAAAGAGGGGGATCTTACCTCCTCTCTGAAGTCTGACGCCGCGCCGACGCGGACGGACTGCTCTCGCTCCGTCTTACGAATTTTCGATCACGTCACGTGTCCTGACCCGAGGGTAACCTCAAATAAGTGTACAACGACATGAAAGAAGTTTTCAAAAAAAAAACTTTAGAGGTGTCAAGGGACACCCGGATGGAATGAAGTTATTTAAAAAAAAGAAGAACACAGCCACCCCACCCAGCAAAAAAATCAAATTTCCCGCCATAGAGGAATAGTAGAATTTTTAATTTCCCGCCAGTTGACGTCATCGCCACATCAACGCCCTCATCTTCGCAGGTATTAAAATAAGTGTCGGTCAAAAAGTGTCGTTACAACTTTTTCCGTCTAGCCCCTTTCGCAACGCGCGATAAGGAACTTCGTTTCAAAAATGATAACTAAAAATACACCATTCGTTAATTATCTAAAAAAGAAGATGCTTAGTAATAAAACTAAGTGAACCTAAAATACTAACTTTTTCAAGTCGTGCATTGAAAAAGTAAACACGGGCGTAACCTAGTTTAGTAGTATTTCCTGAGGCCTACATTTACGGAGCTCCAGGTGGAAAATTGTAGCTCTTAATTAGCATTCAAACAGTTGACTTCCATTCAAACATCGTGAAAGAGTTGGAAAAAGTTTAACCGTAACTCCCGAGTTTTTGACCATGGGAATGTTAAAAGTTAACCCCAAAACGAATGAATGCCGGTCATTAGATCCACTCTCAAATTGAGGAAAATAAAATGTTTAGAGACCTTTAAAACAACCCGCACTTTGTTTAGAATTCGTTATATGCTTTTAAATAGATTCACGAAATTCAGGGTAGGGAAATAATTTCATTTCCTTTGTTTTTTAAATTATGTTTGAAAAGTCTCAATTAATTTAACCTATCATTATCATAATATCATGTCATGTTTGTGTGTACACAGATACACATCGTCGTTACTCCCAAATAGAAGTATCCACTGACTTTGGTCTAGTTTTTATTAAGAGTGTTTTAAGAGAGTTTATAAGTGTCAACTTTAGTAAATACATTTTGGTGTTTGTCTGCAACAACAATAAAAAGTCTTCAAAGTCATAAAAAGTCCACGTGAGTCTAATTTAGTTACTTTACAGTATATAAAAGGGCTATAATTTTAATTAATGTAATGTTAATCAGAGAGAACTCCTGCTGTTATGAAATGTTTCAGCGAAGCCCAAAATAAATACACGATATAATTTTTTTAAATGAATGGAATGTTTATTTATTTTATTGCATGTTCAATTCTTAAATTCTTGGAATATATACCAGAATGATTGTATAAAACGATATTTTAATATGGTATGCGTATTTAATAAAATTATATTTTCGGAAATGAAAGTTGCGTTAGGTTATTAATTAATTCTTTTAAAAAATCCTTAATTAATTTAATAATCAAATTAGTAAATACTCGGATTCTTTAGACACGTTTGTATTATAAAAACTATCACAATAATCGACAAGGAAAAATCTTCGGAAAATCCGCGGCATGTTTACAAAATCAACAGGTACCTTACCTTACGTTCGCGTGGCTCTTGCGCTCATTCCTTCGCTTCTTACACTCACTATCCACTCTCTTATCACTGTCACGTATAGTGTGGTATCTCGGCTGGTAGCTCTCAAGTTGAGAGTAGAGTCGCGCGCGTGGCGCGTCGTTTGTGCCCCGGAGCGACATAGGGTTACGCGCGCCGTCGACGCCGGCTGAAGCCACACTGGCGTGTACCCTCTCAGCAACCCCTTGTCGGCGTTTGTCCTCGAACGCGATCCGCGGCGGTCGGGGTTGCATGAGGCTTATCTTTTTCTTCTTAGCCGTGGAGCTCACGTAGAAAAAATAGCCGTTGCGATCCATTTTCGGCGTGTTCGCTTTTACCTGGAAAATGCACGTAGTTTTTAGAAAATGGGAAAATTAATTCAGGAACACACATGAAAGGACTTGTATATTTTGATCCCCTTGCGATATTTTGTACAAATAAAATGTTTAGTCCTTGTCTGTTACGATGAAAAAGTCACTTGATCAAAATATAACTAAATACTAAATCCATAACGTTTTACAGTGTTTTGTCAATATATTATGTGTGTGTTCTCTCTTATTAAAGGGGTAAAGGTAATTAGACAAACTATGAACTCTATAAAAGGTAAAGGGTCATGAAACGTCCAACGAAAAACGGAACAGAGTGAAAACAAGTTCATTAAACATTTGTTATCTATGGCCGGCGGTGGCGCATAAATTTTCTATCAATTCTGTCACGTGACGGCCGCCTGTCAAAACACAGCCTGTTTTATCAGCCTTTGAAAAGATGCAAAGTGAATGCGATCGGCAGAACGCTTGATAAAACATTGTCCGCTACATAAAGGGGTTCGTTTTATTGCAGAGGTCTAATATTTTTGTACGGGGCTAGTCAATGAATTTGTTATATCTGACAGCTGAGTTCGGACGCAATTTTGTACCAAAATATTATACATAAAGCCCTTTAGACCAAATTAAAACCAATAAAAATAACTGATAAAACTCTACATTATAGAGCTTACAATCATGAATATTGTGGCGTAGTGACTATAAGTAATAAGTATACGTTAACGTATACAATGTATTAGTATAAGAACCCATGTATTAGGTTTAAGTGTGGACTAATAAACTGATCGTTAACCGGGAATATCGTCTTCTTTGTCCCTACCTCATATGGCGACCCGGCCAGTTAAGCCGCATAATAAATGCAAAATTATGTATGTCTGTCTAACCACTTCACGCTTAGACCGCTAAACCGATAGATACGTATGAAAGTTCGTTAAAAAAATACTTTTAGTCTGGGAAAAGGACAAAGGATACATTTTGTCTGTGAAAAATGTACGGCTCCCAGTTCCCACGCGTTATTCAAACAGCACAATAAAATATCTTGCAGTCAATCTCTCTCTAAAAAATTTGATCTGCTTCATTAAAAAACCTTTCCTGTAAGGTGATTGTAATGCCAACTTTACATGACCTCAAAAGTACATTTGGCACAGGGTGTCCCATATGAGGCAGGTTATCTGATGCACAGAGCCTCCATTCGTCATGTGGAGCGGCGATCGTATCTCTCTCGCCCGCAGCCTTCTTTCTGAATACTAACTGGCCGCTCAATATACCCTCTGTCTACACACTACTCTACATACCTCTACCCCGGAGGTATTTTTCTGCGTCCCATTCAAAACATGATTATTCCACTTTGAAGTATCTTGTTTTCTCGTGTATTGTAATTTCAATTGTGTATGCCATAATCAAAATAAGGAGGCACAGAAATAGAAATGTTGACATTTTATAACATAAAGTTTTGTGTCTCGAATTGCAATTTGAACTTAGAAGGTTTTTGCAAATGAGTAAATAAAATAACTGACTACTACTCTTTATTGTCAGATCAAAATTTACAAGGTTTAGGGCCTGTTTCACCACCTCCTAATAAGTGCTGAATAGGCTATCCACCACTTAACTTTACAGATTTAGGGCCTGTTTCACCGCTTCCTGATAAGGCTATTCACCACTTATTTTGACAGATGGAGTATGGAAAATCTGTCAAATAACCCTATCGGGCACCTTATCAGGAAGCGGTGAAACAGGCCACAAGTATGGAGAATCTGTCAATAGCCTATTCGGCACTTCATCATAAAGTGGTGAAACAGGCCCTAAAACTATGCTGGCTAGGGCCTGAGCGTATATTTTTCTTCAATTAAACGTACTGGTAGAAGGGGTATAGTCTAAATTGCTCATGATCCTTACATCATTCGTGATTCGCAATCATGGAGGAAAAGCATGACGTGGAGAGGAGCCTTACTTATAATAAGTTTCCCATTCTTCTTTATTAACAGGAGAAAATTTGTCCGTCTAAATAGAACTTATAATAGCACCTACTATAAAAACTTGAAGAAAAACATTACTATTAGTACAACTTGTAGTACCTAGTTACCTACTGCTACAATAATATATTCGAAATAATCAGCGGCAATATAATATCATCACATTATTTCCCATTTCCCGTGAAGTGTGAACCTCGGAGGCTTCATACTTGATTAGTAGTTCCCTCTCCCGAGACTCGTATCGCTATCAAGACAGTGAATATCATTTATTAATGCTTTTTGACGTCTTCGTACTCTAGTAGCTGTAGTTTCATCCCATTATAAGACGAAAAGGTTCCTCTTCTCTTAAAATGTAATGGTTTTTATCTCTTGAATCTTTGTATTCAAGAGACAAGCATTTTAATATTGAGTATTTTATTATTAATTAAATTAAAAGTATCCATTACGGATGATTTCTACAGTACAAGATTTTTTCTAGCAATTTTATTTATCGCACAAAATTGTAAATTTTGCCGGGATGAAAGCTATAATATAACGTCTCTTTTCGGGGACTCCAAGTAGTATAGTTATAGTTCACATCAAATTTTTCATTTACTTTAATCGGCATAACGGTTTAATCCTTCGATCGCGGGTTCTTAGAAATCTATTGTAATTCTTTTATTGTCGCGGTGACCCGTGTCCTTATGGGGCTTGATGGGTTAAGCATGAATAGATAACAGACAAACATACATACATATAATATAGACGGATAGAAACCTATAATATTACTAAGGATTTCATCCGAACAAACGATGCATATTTATCTATTGTCTAACATTATTCCCTAAAATAACAAACAATGCATTGTAAGATGCAGAGCTACGTAAATATGTCGGGTAGTCGAAGTTAGAAGTACAAAGGTAAACATGCTGACGTCGCAACTCGCAACGCGTCTCGAGTGAGATAGTTCTATCAAAATACATAATATAATGCGAGTACAGGGCGCTTAGTCGAATTGGATTCGATAATTTCGAAAACGAATTTGGATAGCAAAAATGTGAGGGACATAATAGTCTGGGAGATGGTGACACAAAATTCTTGGTCATTTGTACCGGTATGGCGGTTCTTCAGGGAAGGAAAAATATGATGGTCATAGCGCTCGCACTGGCAGCCTAAATGCGTGGGCTTTAATCGAACGCGTCGGATAAAATATAACGAAAATCGAACGATTTGTTCCAGAAAAATGCTTATATTTTCAGATAGTCGAAAATTTTGTGTCACCATCTCCCGGTCTATAACGAGTCGATTCGTGAAAATATGGTGCTTAATGCGATACGTTATGTCAAATACCACACTTTGGAGATCTGTAAATGATGCTGTCTAAAATATCGAAATTAATTTGACTAATATCCCTTGGATACAAAGATACTCGATTTTACAAATATAAGTAGGTACGGGGACATTATGATTAAATGATTATAGGAACTTATTTATATAACGAAACAACAGAATACTACTGTCGAATTTCCAGATTTTAGCAATAGCATCTGCAGTTTAACTGAGATCTTGAATATTCGATGCGTTTCGGAAAGGTCTCAGAGACTTCTCGGGGAGGTCTCAGGGAGGTCTCGAGCAGGTCTCGGGGTGTGTAAATATGAGAATTAGCTCGAAGATCAAGGCAGCAAACAAACAGGTGAATTCCTTATCAACTCCGTATTCCTTTGTTTGCACTGCACCTTTGGATATATTTGTTTTACACCTCTGTGCATACTGTAAATTAAACAAACAGTGGCTATTATATTTTCTATTAGATGCAAGGTACCATCCATCCATACTAATATTATAAATGCGAAAGTGTGTCTGTCTGTCTGTCTGTTACCTCTTCACGCTCAAACCGCTGGACCGATTTTGCTAAAATTTGGCATGGAGATAACTTGAGTCCCGGGAAAGGACATAAGATACTTTTTATCCCGGGAAAAATGTACGGTTCCCGCGCAATAAACGAATTTAGCGGGCATCATCTAGTTAATCAATAAATAGATAATGAGATCTTTGTAATTACTGTTATAGTTTCTTAAATTACTAAGAAACTACTGACTGGCTTGTAAGACTAAGATCTCAACGATTGTGCGAAGAAGGAAAACATCTTGAAGAAACCTATCATGTGTTGTACACAAACTTATTTCGCATTCATTTTTAGGGTTCCGTACCCAAAAGGTAAAAACGGGATCCTATACTGAGACTTCAGTGTCTGTCCGTCTGTCCGTCTGTCTCCAGGCTGTAACTCGAGAACGGTAATATAGCTAAAGAGTTGAAATTTTCACAGATTATGTATTTCTGTTAGTGCTATAACAACAAATACTAAAAACAAAATAAATTAATTATTTAAGGGGGGCTCCCATACAACAAACGTGATTTTTCGAACATTTTTTGCTCGGTATCAATGATGACAACAAGTAGGCACTTGAAATTTTCCAAAAGCCTTAATTATTATGTGTGTACTTTAATAATTAATAATAATGTTTAAATAAAATAAAAAAATTCCCATACAATTCCCATACAAAAAACGCTCTTTTGCTCTATAACGGTACACCGTTATAGAGCAAAAGTAGGCCAAAAATTGCGTTTTTTGTATGGGAATTGTATGGGAAATTTTTTATTTTATTTAAACATTATTATTAATTATTAAAGTACACACATAATAATTAAGGCTTTTGGAAAATTTCAAGTGCCTACTTGTTGTCATCATTGATACCGAGCAAAAAATGTTCGAAAAATCACGTTTGCGAGTCGGTGCACGAAGGGTTCTGTAGAACCCTTCGTGCACCGACTCGCACTTGGCCGATTATTTTATTCTTTTTTTTCCACTGATTAATTTTCACAATACTTAGGATTATGTTTTAAGAATGAAGTATATAATAATCCTTAGGATCATTCAAAATAGCCTTCAAAAAGTGACTAGTATAGTCCATCGGAGAAAAGGAACTGTATTATCCAAAATGGAAAAGATAGGCGTAAATAATATCAACACTTCATTACTTTCCGATATATTTCTTGAACCTTTATCTATATTATGTATTAAGTTGTGGAATCACAAAGGAATTATTCATAGTGTAGCTCCATCATGAAATGTTTCAGCGTTCAACTTGCGGGTCAACGGTAGAGGTATACGGATATTTAGTAAACGATTTGATCGCGTGTCCATCTCCGTACACTAATTACTAGCAGGAAAACTTGCCTTTCCTCCTCCCTTTGTGGGAGATTCCATAATAAGTATAAAGATTTGTACCAGATCTATAATATTAGTTTTTTCCGGGGCTCCATGCACGTGAAACGGGGGGCTAAAATATAAGCTTTAAAATTTCTAATAAATAAAGTTTAATTTAAATTTTAAAATACTTAATGAAATACACACTACACAGCTGTTTTTGGGTATTTTGTTCTTAGGTTATCTTGTTTTTAGGTTATTGTCCATCTCGAACGTACACTAATTACTGGCAGGAAAACTTGCCTTTCCTCCTCCCTTTGTGGGAAATTCCATAACATGAAAGATTTGTACCAGATCTATGATATTAGTTTTTTCCGAGGCTCCATACACGTGAAATAATGTGTTTGATCCCCGATTTAACTGTCTTGAGGTTAAAATTTTGTAAAATTCGAATATGTGTACGAAATTTCAGGTTTTTAGCCATTGACGTAGATCCAGAGCCCTTAGGGATTTGGCCTGTGCGTTTAGTTCTAGTCAATCAGCTTTGCCTTTTATAAAAATACAAATAGGTGGATAGCACAGACATATATCAAGATCTTGATCTATTTCTGTGGTAGATAGGTATTTAAATGTGCTGGTACTTCGAGAGAAAGTTTATATACTTAATGTTGCTAAATTTTATGATAGAAAATCCTTGATATTATAATAATTTTGCAGATTGTACGGTGTACAGCTGTGCATCTCTCTATTCTATACACATTTAAAAATCTATACATATAATAAAATCGTAGGAAAGTCAATTCTGTACATTGAATACTTTTAAAAAATAATACTTGGGACGTGATCTACTATGCTAACGTGGACGAAATCGCGGGCACCAGCTATAAGTAAAGTAATAATTCAGTTAAGTTTAATGCTTTCACTTTAAAACATCATATTCAATTCTATAGAAGTTAATTATTACCTATTTTAATACAATCTTCATGTAAAAGATATTTAGTTAACGAGTAAAGTTTCAACAATACAAGTTTCCCATCGTGACTTTGTTGACTACATTTTAAACAATACTTCAGGAGTTTCCTTGTAGTTTAGACAAGGTCTTAGTTGAAGTTTGTTGCCACAAAACGCTACTTAAACAACTACCTGATGCTTCTTACAAGTTAGCCTGAACTTCCGATTCATCTACACTCTGCAGTTATAAGGGAATTTTAATCAATTACGGAAAGAGAAAGTAGCTTAAAAGTTAAAACATCACAACTTTAAACTTATAGAACAAGAACATTTTAAACTACAACTACAATAATATGAAAAACTACATGGGTACATCTATACAATATATATGTACATATATAAAACTCATAGGTGACTGACTGACATGGTGATCTATCAACGCACAGCCCAAACCACTGGACGGATCGGGCTGAAATTTGGCATGCTGGCATATATTATGACGTAGGCATCCGCTAAGAAAGGATTTTGATAAATTCCAACCCCAAAGGGTTAAAATAGGGAATGAAAGTTTGTACATAAAAATACTTCTTAACACGAGCAAAGCCGCGGGCAAAAGCTCGATAAGTATATTATAAAGTTATTAAGTATAGATTTTTGCTTTCTATTATCTTTCTCTTTATCTTTATAATTTGCTTTCTAAAAATTACGTATTGAGTTATGATTGCAGTCATGTTCATTAGATCACTAAGAACAATACTGCATTATTATTTAGAACTCAACACCAAATTTGTATTATCAGAGAAGTTGATTTCTATGCAGATCGGGGACCTACGTAGTTTGGTTGCGTTACGTCAAACCCAGCCGACAGATCACAATTAACATTGAATTGACATATTCGATCAAGTAACGTTGGTCTATCAACTATCTATCTAAATCTATTAATAATCTAAATCTATTAATAATCTATTATATTTTCCATTTAACCAGTTAGCTAAGCGTCGTCTAGCTGTGGTGTTGAACGTTGCAATCAACAAGTCGGCTAAACGACGTATAGCCGTGTGATTGAATGGCGTTGTTCAGTCAAAGGGCTAGCTGTTTGATTGATCGGCTATTTAAACCAGTTGGCTGCGACATATATATTATAAACAATGTAAGTACAACACCTTGTATCGGCGTTTGAAAGCGCGAATAAAGTGAACTATATTTTCGCCATAAAATGACCTCTCACACTTGTACTCCAAAGCTTAAGTGCTGATATAACTGCAAAAGCTATAAAGTGCGTCATAAAAAGGCCATGCATGTCTTCTCTGACGTTACGGGAAGAAGGTTATCTTCCAGAGAAAGCTAAGATATTTTCTTGCTATGCTGATTACTCATCTTATGAAAGATAGATAATATAAATATTACAGTAAGAGCATTATCACTTCAAATTATATTTACTAAACAACTGAAGGTGTCCATAATGTATAAAGGTGACAATATGACAATTTAATGATAATTAAGGTGTACTGTTGATAGTGTAAATAGGACTGAGAAGCTTGTCTAAACGTAAACGAAAATGTACGAATAACGATACTCATGAGACAAACCAATAATAATATTATTCTTATTATTTCTAAGATGGTATAACATGCTAATAGTAGGAAATACTCGTATTACGCAAAGGGCGCTAATAGCACCAGTAAATAACCCGATCAAAATGCGATATGTTACACACGTCATAATTATCAGAATGATGATAGAAACGTTATCAACAAAATTTTTTGTTGATAACTGTATGTGCTCATACCTACTGCTGTGTGTTAACAATAAATAAAAAACATTGCAATGTGTTACTGCTTATCTATCAATAAATTCTAAGCAGGCATTGTTAGAACACTTGTAATTTATCCCAGATGTTATTTGCACAGAACAATATATTAAATCTCCAATACAGCACGTACTTTATATCATACAGTGTACTTCACGTTGGCATATCAATGAAAAGATTAGCTCTCGTAACCTCTTCGAGTGTCTAAGTGGTACAATGTTAGGGCGGGGTCATACTTGTGAATAATGACACGGGGTGGGGCACACTAATGTATGTTTTGATTAACCTTCGCGATATGCACGAGCCCTAGCAGTTTCTTGAAAGAATATGCAATAGAAAGTGATAGAGAGTTTGTCATTAAAATAACACCTTTTAAAGGCCTTTATTAATATATAAATATATCGAAATGAGGAAAGTTAGAATAGGTATACCAGAATCTGATGGCAATTTTTGACAGCGGATTTTTGAAAAAATATCCTTGATCATTGGATTTATTTTTATATTTGCATGTTTAACACACATAATCAGCCCCTATTTAGAATAGAATAGAATAGAATAGAATAGAATAGAATAGAATAGAATAATATTTATTGCATGAAATGTGGTTATAAAGAATAATAATATAATTTAGAAATAGTATAATAATAATAATATAATTTAGAAAAAAAGGATCAAAATGTATTTATTCCAATCAACCCGGTATAGCTAGAGTCAATTTAATTTCTCACTTTTTGCCATCAGATTCTGGCAGACCTATAATAAGCGTCAGAAAATAAGTTTAGTGATCTAGGGTTAAATATTAATACGTAGGTTAATACACATAACACAACATTCTCAGTAGGTATCAGTTTTTTCTGAGATACTAGCTATTTAGTTCTTAATTAATTTAATGGGCTACTAATTGAACGATATATTAGCGATCATAGAACCTTACCTAGTTTAAGTGTTAAATAGATATCTTATGTAATTGTATTTATTGAATTAATTAGCTGAGCGCTCGGTGCTCGCTCCTCCGTCGCTTCTTAACCTTATTACAGACGCTCAAGTAATTAAACTTGCTCTATGTATACTGTCAATATATTTACTTGAATAAGTATGTTTGCTTTAGTTGGCATTGAGACATTTCGGTGTATATGTCGAGCTATATCTTAAAGCTGTATCTTCAATTTTAAGACTAATAAAATATATTGAAAGTTTGTGCTTTCTGATCTACGCTCTTTTAACGAATTATTCAAGATTGCTTTAAATATCAAAAATAAAAGCCTACGAAAGTAATTTAAAATCAAAATGTCCTGAAATTCATTCGGTCTTTTCGCCGTTCTAACACCTCGCACCCCATTGAAAGTGCCAAGTCCCCCCAAAAATCGGTAATAACAGCTAGGACAAGGTACAAAAATGAACAATTACACTTTCAGCATTGTTACAGGATGTATGCATAATCCGAAATAATGATGCATCGAACGTTCAAGGGTGGTTCTCCCTCCGTTATTTGTTAAGGAAATACAAAGGAAGTAAGTATTAATCTTCTATTGGCCGACAAGCTCGTACCGGCGACCCCTGGAGTGAGGTTCCAGATTTTATTCACTGCTGCACCCTGTTGTTTTCCCCTCGCCGTCACACACGGCCGGGAAGGATGGGAAAGTCATCTTTCATGAACGGTTAGTTTTCCAAGGAAAAGTGACATGAGAAGAATATGATATTAACCTATCAAGCCCCATATAAGATCACCGGTGATCGCGACAACAATAGAATAACAAGAGATTTCCAGGAATCCGCAATCGAAGGATTAATTAACTTGTTACATATTTTGATGCAATATTTCGGAGCAAAATGATGAACGTTAACATGTTTTAACCTTTCAAGCTCCATAAGGACACCGGTGACCGCGACAACAATAGAATAACAATAGATTTGCAAGAATCCGCGATCGAAGGATTAATATTCACGTTGTGTACCATGTTTTAACCTTTCAAGCTCCATAAGGACACCGGTGACCGCGACAATAATAGAATAACAATAGATTTGCAAGAATCCGCGATCGAAGGATTAATATTCACGTTGTGTACCTTATAATATTTTCCGGATAATGCTGATTTGTATTCTTTTTCCTAAGTTTATTCGTATTATATTATTCCCAGCGCAGCAAGTACGTTTAAAAATAAACTTATTTATGTAACACAAAACAGGAGTTAAATATAGCTTACGTCAATGATGAAAAACTCAAAGGCTTACTTAATAACATTATATCTAGATAGTACTTAGGGAGTATTTTACTAACACAAGTTTAAAGTAAAGAAAATAATGTACATTTAGGTTATTTTGCCCCCATTTTAAAATAAAAGCACACAATTTTCCCGGCCGTGTGTTAGTAGGCGTAAGAAATCAGCCCTTCTTTTCCCGTGGCAGTGCATTTTTTAAGTGATTTCTTTTATTACGACGCACGGACAAGAAAAACCCAATATGAAAAATGTCCTATGAGTGAAAAGTGCCATTTACGATCGCACTTTTATGGCGAAACATAAATTACTACTTTAATGACGTAATGACCGTGAAAAATGAACTTCGGTTATTGCTACTATTTACTACACTTATTACTTATTACTTATTACTATTAACCCACGTTAGCAAACCTAATATCTCTTGTCAAAGGATTTTTGTGGATACCTTTTTGAGTTTTATGCTACTATTTACTACACTTGAAGCAATAAAGGTTAGGTTAATGCCTAAATAAAATAATTATAATATAAATAATAATTATAATTTTATTTAGGCATTAACCTAACCTTTATTGCTTCAAGTGTAGTAAATAGTAGCATATGTATATATATATATATATATATATATATATATATATATATATATATATATATATATATGTGTATAATAAATTAATAAATAGGATAATTATTGTTATCTAAAAATGTGTCGAAAACTCAAAAAGGTATCAACAAAAATCCTTTGACAATGGGCATTAAAGAGATATTAGGTTTGCTAACGTGGGTTAAACTTTATTACGCTTTTTGTAAAACTGTCCATAAATTAAAACATCATTAAATGTCGAGAGCGGCCGATAAACTTCTTGTACAAGTTCATATAGCAAATCCCTCATAACTGCTCAATTATGTTGACGTGCAAAAAAAAACAAAAACTCCGTAATTGATAGACCAGTGATTAGTTGGGGTGTTTGGGGTGATAATGGTCCTGATAGCCGCCATGACTCGCACAACATATGATCGATATGGCCGAAACTTGGACTAATTAGCCTTACGAACGGCGCAGAAATTGTTTGCGGATTATAATTATGGTGATGATAATGAGGTGGTGAAAATATGTCGAAAAAATTAGGATTAAAAAAATTAAAACCGACTTCCAGAGTAAAAACAATAATTATTATTATAATGAACAAAAAAGTATGAAATAATTCTTACTATTAATAGTGCCTTATGCAGAATACTCCTAAACCTCTACTATTTCTGTACACAATCTTCATTATTTTGAAGTCGATACCAGCTAAGAATGGTGAGTTCTTAGACAAAATATTTTTAATTTTAAAGACTGGTACCGACTTCAAAATTATGAAGATTGTGTACTGAAATAGTAGAGGTTTAGGAGTATTCTGCATAAGGCACTATTAATAGTAAGAATTATTTCATACTTTTTTGTTCATTATAATAATAATTATTGTTTTTACTCTGGAAGTCGGTTTAAATTTTTTGTTTAAAATAATAATTTCACTCTTTTTAGTAATTTAAGTCACTCTTTTTAGTTCTACTAAGTGACTTTGGAGCCAGGATACACATTTATGATATGAGAACTATAAAGTTAATATACCAAGCGCCCTCTCGGAATAGAGAATTGCATAAGCAACTCCAAGAATATACTGTATAATTAATAATATAAGCTTGGCGTTAATCAAGCAATGATAAAATTAATGTTCATGCGCCTATCTCTAAAGGCTCTAAAGTTCTGTTTAGTGACTTTCTTTCTATCACAACACTATTAATTAACACAACATAATTATTGTTCATATAATATTATGCTCAAACTACTTAGAACTACGTTAATGTAACTATTTATTTTGTCCCAATAAAAAGGAGTTTCCTACACACGGACATACCTCATAATTCATAGATCTCATAATCAAATTGCTAACTTGGTAACCTGATCACCAAATTTGAATCATTTACTTGATATAAGTAACAATATAACACCAATATAATTTTTGAAATAGATCGACAAATAAAGAGAACTTATGATTTAATTATTCATGGTCTGGTGGTAGTAGTGATGATGATGATGAATGTAACTTGCATAGTAGCATATGCTTTGAGTTCTCAAACCAAAGCCGAAACCCCCAAACTTGTATCTATAAGGAATCCGGAGTTCTCTTAGCACCTTCGGAACCAAGGTATATACTATATCTTAGTGCAAAATTTTGCTTTTTGGTAGCATATGCTTAGGATACTTCTCATAAAATCGAAATCACCATATGTTTCCATATAAATTTTGAGGAGTTCCCTCGATCACTCATGGACCTTATCATCAGATCGAAATTTTTTTGGAAGTCGGTTAATAATTTTCAAAATAGCTTAACTTTCTACAGAACAATGTTCTAAAAATACTATGAAAAATACCTACCAATTATAATAGGGTCATAATGTGAAGGTGTATGGTGGAGTGGTGGTGAAGATGATGATGATGATTAATGTAATTAGCTTAGTAGTATATGCTTTCAGTTCTTAAAACAACGCCGAAACCCCCTCGCAACCCGAAATCATGTATCTATAAGGAGAAAGGAGTTCTGTTCACCACCTTCGAACCATGGTATATCCTGGTGCAAAATCTTACTTTTTGGTAACATATGTCTGGAATACTTCATATGAAACCAAAAAAACCGTATGTTTCCATTTGAATTTTGAGGAGTTCCCTCGATTACTCATGGATCCCATCATCATGTCACCACTTTTGTAAAAATGGGACCAAATTGGAGTGAAACCTAATATAACAAAACAAAAATTTTGAAAATCGGTTCACAAACGGTGGAGTAATCGTTGAACATACATAAAAAAACCACAGCCGAACATATAACCTCCTCGTTTTTTTGGAAGTCGGTTAAAAAAGAACAGCGTCATGTTTTAAATGTGTTGTTTTCTGGATTCCATATCAGATTTAGGATTAAGATGAAACTTGGAATAACTAGCCCTACGAACTTTGTGAAAATCGTACTTTGTGGATTACGAGTATACAATATTATACAGTGTGTAACAAAACCAAATGATAATACTTTAGGATGTGTATGAGTCAACTGTATAGAATTCACTGTAAAAATAGCAACACTAAAAGAGTTTTTTTTCACTTTTGTATGGGGAAACTCGTGACTTTGGGCCCTAGCCCCTAGGGCGCTTACCCATACAAATCACAAAAAAATGGTCATTCAGAGCTGCTAGTTTCACAGTAAACTCTCTACAAGGAACACATACATACCCTTAGTATGGTGGTAAAAGGTGGTGAAAATATCTCAAGAAAATTTGGAATAAACAGAACAGCGTCATGTTTTACGAGTATTTTTTTTTCTGGATTACAGTTTTAGAAGTTAGAATTTGTTAATTTCACTAACGGCTACAAGTATATGGTTTAACACAGCTTAACAGGTCTTAACAGGCGTTAAATACGTCATAATGAAATAGCGAAAATTTTCACAATTCCAAATCATTTCCACACATTTACATTCCCTTTAATTACATCGTGCGTGAGATGAAAGCCTTTTCCATGTATTTTAATTACTCAAGATACTGTTAATACGGAGGGCGTTACATCCCTTTGAAATAAAGACATTATTAATTGCTTTTTATACGGAACCCAGCTGTCATCAAACAAATCAACGTCGAGGCAGAAACTTATAATTGGTATGAATACAGACTGAGCCCCCACTGCACAAGTGACGGCCTCTGTACAAATATTCCAGGATTAGGGGCTCACTTATCTACATCTACATGACCAGAATGTTTGCGTCAATATTGCTTTTACAATTTTGTTAATTAAATATGCACTCTACTTATCGTATTAAGTTTAATTATGCAGACCTCTTATTTGATAACAGCTTTAACGGCTTTATATGCTACTAGCTGTTGCCCGCGACTTCGTCCGCGTTAACATAGTATACCTATATAGACTTTCATTTAAACTTTCAACCCCTATTTCACCCCCTTCGGGATAGAATTTCCAAAAACGCTTAAATACGTATCCATTCATTTTTAATCAGTAACCCAAAAATAAAGTTTCATGTTCCTAACTTAAGAAATGACAGACTTTCAACCCATATTTCTCCCCCTTCGGGGTAAAATTTTCAGAATTCCTTCCGTAGTGGGTGTCTACTTAATAAAACAACCGTACTCACCAAATTTCGTGGCTGTAACTTTAACAGTTTTTGCTCAGCGATGATGAATCAGTCAGTCAGTCAGGACATGTAATTTTATAAGTATAGATAATTACAAGTTGCGTAGATAATTAGATATAGAGGTAGTATAGCTAGTGAGGTATTGTAAAGTTGTACAAGTCAGCTATACTACCTCTATATCTACGCATCTTTCTATCTTTACGTAGAATCAGCTACTTACATTTTCACTATACTATTTGTTCAAATTTCAGACGTAAAGTCATCTATATCTACGCATCTTAACGTAGAGCTATGACATAGCTTAATTCGTCAGCCGGGGGGTGCGTAGGCACGCTAACTCAATCTATCCCCCTAACCTATGGGCGAGAGATTTATTAATCCATCTCCTTAACGCGTTTTAACTGGGCAAATTGAAAAATTATGTGCCGACGTCTCAGCCCACCCTCCGTCTGGGATGACTTTATATTAATGGCTGTGTGTTACAACTTCTTGGGTAACTACTGATGTTGATTGAAATGCTTGTACGTTTAGCTGTTCTCACAAACACGAGAAGTTTTTATGAAAATCTGTTATAATACGATTATATTTGACTATAGATGACGTACGTACCACATTCATTTATTGCGTGGGAACCGTAAATTTTTTTCAGGATAAAAGTATCCTACGTCCTTTCCCAGGACTCAAAATATATCCATATAAAATTTCAGCAAAATCGGTTCAGTGATTTGAGCGTGAATAGGTAATAGACAGCCAGACGGACACACTTTCACAATATTAAGAGTATGTCTAAGCAAATGAAGAAAGCAATAATTTACAATGAAGAAAAATAGCTATCCAAACCAAGTAAACCTGCCAATAACAACCACTGATGCACACTAAGCTGTTGAAGCGAAGCTAAGATAACAAATTACAAACTCGTTATAGGTATATTTCCAAATGCAAACACTTCTTAAAGCAAACGAAGATCAAGAAATTAAGCCAGCCAAACCAAAGATTTTAATTTAAAGGGTCATTGATAATGACTACTACTAAGGAAGCAGCTAATACTAGATCCAACAGTAACTTGGTAATGAGTAATGACAAAATCCACAATGGAATTATAATGAGATAAGCACAATGGATGCTCCTGATGCTGAGCCACCCTCCTTCCGCAGAGGACAGGAACCAGGATGGCCCGAAGACCTTTTTAATAAGGTTCAATCCTGTCGGAAGGACCAGAAGAAAAAAGCCAGTTTGCGTTTGTATTAAAAACAATTCATATTAGAATGGATCCTGCAAGGGAAATAATCGCTCCCTAAGTGACAGTAAATTATTAGTGGAAGGTAAATGGAATACTGGTCATGCCAAATATTAGTGAATTATAAAACAACATTAATATTGCTATACTGTGACAACATTTAAAACTTGCATTTTTTACTACATTTAAGCGTTTTGTACTTTGCTAGACGTTGCTAAATACGAGTAAAAATAAGTATTTCGTTAATGTAAAGTAGGCATATTACATTTCAATACACAAACGTCTAACTTAGGATGAGCAGTAAAGGAAGGCTTGAAGCATAAAATATTACTTAAAATAGCTAAAAAATTAAGGTTTATAAAATTATCAACTTCAGGAGCCCATGAACAAGCATGTTGGATGACTGTATAAACGATGGCGGTGACCAAAACTGATGGCGTAGGGTTTGTAGGTTTTGCTCTCGTATGAACTGCGATCAACGTTCCAGTCATATGAAACCTAGTTTACTATCAATCGATTATTCCAGAAGTAATATATAGTTATAGTCCTAATTTAATATTGAGTTGAAAAAAAAATATTGACTAGGTTCAACAAAATTAATTCAAGTGATTTTTGCTATGCAATTTAAAAAAATTCGTAAAAGTCATTTAAAACAAAAATTATTATTAGCAGTAAGTTCGCAAGTAATTCGGATGTGTTGTAAGCATTGCATGCACCCAAAAAAAAGAAAAAAAAGAGAGACAAAACGCAGCCAAATGCATATGTCTATGCAATTATTTATAACCAGGCAAACATGAAAGGTACAGGGATCGAATCCCACTCAATATAAGCCGTAAAGGGATGTGCATTTAAATTGGCACTAAAGAGGACTGGATTATGGCGATAATTATTGCGATAATTGGTCTGATGGTGAGCGCCAACTGGAAATATTTAAGAACACTCCGGGGCTTACCGGCGTACCGCATGTGACATTTTAATTGGTAACACTAAGTTTTTGATTGCGGGATCACGTCATAAAATATTTTAATTATAATACGACATCCTTCTAATTAATAAAGAGTCTTCAATATCATAGACAAATAATAATAATTGAATGTTTAATATAGTTACCGCATTCAGTAATTTACACTTGATTCATTGAATAAAAACATTTCTTTTTTTAGTTTTTGGTAAGAAACTAAATTAAATGCTGGATTCTCGGTGCTTTACCTACTATTATAATATTAATCCTTCAAGCCCCATAAGAACACCGGTGATCGCGACAACAATAGAATACAATAGCATTTCCAAGAATCCGCGATTGAAGGATTAATAGAAGTGTTAGTAATTCTAAATATATTGCTAATTGAGTAGATACTCAATACTATACTCAATACTCTCGATACTCCAGGATTATTTCAACTAATTAACGTTTAAAGTACCTATAAACTAATAGTAAAGTTAGATAAGTTTTTATCATAATATAAAAGTAGTTAAGATAAACAGATTATAATATAACGATAGGATAGTAGGATGAATCAATTAAGGCGAGTCATCGAGACACGGGCATCAGGCGCGTCAGGCCGTTTTCACGGTACGATTAACCAAAATAAAAGCCTACGCGTGTAAACGAAACGACCGGTAATGAAAATCTTTTTTTTGTTTCACGTGTCGCGGTAGGATATTTTGTGTGGACTTGCCCTAACATTTCAAGTTTTTTCATTACTGGCAGACCGCAGTAAGAAAGATTTGTTTTTCTAAGGCATCTCATTTAGAAACCAAATAAGTGATTTGCGCTCTGTGACATTCTAACAATAATTATTAAAAATATCGGATATAGCATCTTATACCATGCTTCCGACGTAATCTTTAAGAATTCAGATCACGTTAATATTTTATATAAATACTAGGTACTACCTACAGGACACATAAAAATAATACAGGCTTTAAAAAAATATTATAATTTGAAATACTTTAAGCAAACATTAGTAAGTACAAATATTAAGTATAGTATTACTTAAAATCTTCATAGATTATTTTATAGAGTATTTCGTAATACAGCCGAAAAAAACACGAATTAACATAGATAGCTGAAAAAACGCACCGTCTCATCCACATAAAGCTGCATATACACGGCACGTTTCCCCGCGCGTCATAATCGCTCGCACCTGTCACCCGACGCGCGCCTGCCGCTCCGTCACTGTCCAACGTCCAACCGACACGCCTAATTAGCGCTGTCGAGTGTAGGTCAGGTGAGGGTAGTATGTAAATAATTTGTTTTCAATAAGGTGAAATACCAAATTATTGGGATTTTAAGAGTTCACAGGACTGAAAGTCTTTATATTAGATTTTCTGGTATTTTCAATGAAAAACCTAAAGTGCCAGTAAGACTATTTTCCCTAGATGAAATTTATAAAAAATTGTTTGTTTCGAATTTTCAATATCTAACCTCTATATTGATGATCGATGTAACCTTTATCTAGACGACTTTTTATAAAAAAATTAAGTAATAGTGAAAATATGCTGTTCTTTACAAGCAAAGTAAATATTACGTTCTTTACAAAGAAAATATGTTATTCACAAAGTAAAAAAATGTATCCCACAACATATGGCCAAAGTATGAAACGAAAAGGCTTTTGAAATAATAATCCGCAATCAAAATCGACGCAGCAATTGATTGGCGCACTAAAAAGGAAAACCGAACAGTATCATCAGGTATCAGACTCAATACACCCGACACCAAAATATACCAGTCACCCCGGATTATACACACGCAGACACGTTTTCAATTTACAAAACACAATCCTCACTTTGACCTCTCTGTGTGTGCGGTTTTTAAAGAGGGATTTTGCATTTTCACAGTTATTATGACCAAATAATAATTTTCGACAAAATGAAATATGTAGCTGATACGCACATTACCTTACTCTGTCTAGCGGCAGTCGGTGAAACTTTAACCGAATTTCAATTATAATATAATCACTGTAGGTATTCTAGAATATAATATTATTTTAATTACTAGCTGTCCCAGCAAACGTTTCTTTGCCATATTATATTTAAAAGTATATCGCCCGTATTATTTTATTGAATCAGTGACTATAAATAAGTATGTCACCATGGCAACGTCCATCGCTATCCCGTGACTCGCATTGCATAAACAATGGTCGCTCTTTATAGACAAATAATTTGCAATAAAATAAAATTGCGACTATAATTAAAGATCTAAGCTATCCTATCTCTCAAGTATTAGGAACACACATAAGCTGAGTAGTAAAAATAGAATTTATGTTACTTAAATTTGTCAAATTAAGACAATATATTTTTTAAAAGATATGAATGTATTTTCTTAAAGTATTGGAAAAAGGAATTTACGCAAAAGACAAAATATATAGTTGAGAATATAATTTAGTTGATATAATTAAATAGTACATGATAATTTAATATTCATATAATATTTATAAACTGTACTTTAATTTGAATTTATACTGCTGATTTGTATTTGTTTGTAATTCCGGATGTTATTGTAATATTTGAAAGTGACGGTGGATTATTGTTTTTAAAGTGGTATAAAAATGGGGGTACTTTGGAAAACGGACACGGGGGTGACTGAACGATTTTGTAAGGGGAGAAGCGTGGCAAGTCTGAATAAAGTGATTGTGATGCTAAGTGAATTTTATTATATTCTTCACATGGAGCTAATACAGAGATTCCTCATATTTCAGAAGTGGGATTTGGACAAGATGTCAGGACCCTACGCAGCCGGACTTGGAAAAAGAAAACTTCAGCTGGCAGTACAAAATTGACCAGCTCGGTGATGTCCACGGTTGGGATTCGGTGCAGACAAATTTTTATGCAGCTTCGTCTACGACGTTCTGCCAGACGAAGATACGATGAGCTCAACGATCACAGTCTTGATTGGAATGCATTGAAACGAGTTCTAGAGACTGCATTTCCGCGTTCAGTCGATTTTGTGGATAAATTATTAAGAACTATGTTGGCTAGAAGTAAGGAGTCTGAAACGATGATCTGTAATTATCACGACAAGCTATCACTGCTACGAAAAATGAAAATGTAACATCAGAGGCGCAGCCTGTGCTATGATGTCATGCATAATAAGAATACTTCCGGTAGAATTGCGTGCTAATGCTAAAGCATATACCTATTAGTGTGAAACACCAGAAAAGTTGTATCTTGAATACCTACCCTCTCTAGAAAATTATAAGGGAGATGATACCTCATCTTTAATTTCTCGGAAATCGTCGTGGCGGAGGGGTACCGCAGTGGGAACCGCGGAAGAGAACTCTACGGCTGCCCTACACTCTGGAGTGAAACGGTGCTACATCTGTCGGCGCATCGGACACGAGGCACGTGATTGTCGAGCACAACAACGGTGTGACATTTGCCAACGGAACGGCCACACTCCAAGCTGCTGGCTGGCGGCCAAGCCGGGACTATCGAGACAACAGGGGCAATCGACCCCGGTGAGTTTACCGATACTTAATTTAAATGACAAGTTCTTGAATATTTAAAAGCGCCTTGCATTTGTTGGCACCTCAAGTTTAGTTGTTTATATTGATACAGGCAGCAAATTAAATGTTTCAAGTTTAATGAAAGCGAAATAACTGGAGCTTAAAATAATAACATCTAATGTAGTTATGAAAGGCGTTGGAGGAGCTCATACTCAGTCATTAGACAAGTCACACATTTTAAAAAAAAAAAATTCACAGATAATTTGTACTTGAAAGGGAATGTCAAAGTAAGTAACTGTAAAATGTGGGATACAGAGTTAATAATAATTGTTCCATTAATTGTTCAATCCATGATTAATCAAGTAGGTGTTAGTCTTGTTATTACATTGAACTCTGCCAAATTTATTACAACTTATTAATCGTATGATACACTTAGTGACATTAAATTAAATTATAATGATTTTAATTCAAAAAATAACATGTACTTAGAATGCATGTAACTGTACTGCCTCGGAGCGTAAAATTGTTAAATGGTTTTTAAAACTCTGTGTAATAGCAGAGACCAGAAAACAAGTTAGGTATATGCTATTCCTGGAGGAGTTATCTGCATCGAAGGTTATTTAAAATTTATCAATTTTGGTGAAGCCCATAAGCTTTTCGGCTTACAGACTGATTTTACATATTATAATCCAACCAAATAACTCATAATGTTATGACCGTTGATTTTTGTGCCGTTGAATTAGGATGGCTACCAGCTAGAGCTGAGAAAAGCAAAATTTTACATTTCACTCTTGTTTTACTTAAGAAAACTATTCAAAAATTAAAAAGAAAAAGAAAATAGGATTTGTTTATTTTAATAAGATAGGTAATGTGTTCATCCAAACATTCTACACTGCAGCCGACGGAATCATGGCTACTTTCTAGGTCCATGTAGCTATAGCAGTGGTGTCACAGTGAAGAGGCACTTTCATCTTGAATTTTTGAGTACTTATAGGTAATGCTGCTACTATAAATCCTCCCAGTCATTCCGGTTATTTCATTAAACGCTTTTCTGCTACCTATAAACACAAAAAGTAATAATTATAATATCATATTATGCTGCATCAAAGTGTTTGTTGGAGCAGTTCGCGCACAAACAATGTGGGTTGTGATACGAGAATTTTACATACTAGATACATAATTACGCAAAGCACCTATGACAAAGTTTAAAGCGCGTTATATAGTATTATGGCCTTTGACAGTTCATTGTTTTCGTAAACTTATGGTTTATTGTAAAAATGTTTCTTTATTGAACCACATAGTACTTACTCAGGCTACTTAAGATTGCATTACACAGTAAAATAATTACCAAACAAAATTTATAAAACAAGCATAATTACCTGCTAAATGCTAATATAGCGATTTTTCGATTCAAATCGAAAAAGGTAGACGCAAGAATTTCAATGATATTTTCGCGTTTTACTTTATGGAAATTGCTTTAAATTGCAGCACTCTTGACACGTCTTTCACATTAATTACATATTAGTATTAATCACAGTAACAGTTTTTTATATAATGTAAAACTAAAAAGTAAATTGTAGTTTTGTTTTGAAAATTGTATGTCTTCTTCTTATAATATGGCGGCCTCAGTGAGTTGCCAATGTCAGAGTGATTTTGTGTTGACTTTGCTCTATAGTCTATACTATATTGCAGGTCTGGTAAAGAAACAAGGTACCTACTAAACCTACTGTACCTACCTACTGTATGTAATTAATTTAAAACGGTTGAATATTCGTTATTCCTAAAACAAACACAAACATAATACCATAGAGGTTAGCAAAAAAAAAAAAAAATCACGTTATATTAAGAGAACGAATAAAATATTATATGTACACAGAATATCAATAAAAGAGGTAATGTTACAAAACATAAAATTAATTTAAAATTGATATGGCGAAGAATATTGATAGGAAATTTTATGTCACGAGAGTAACATACAAAAGGGTCAATCTCAAAAGACTAAAGAGTGTTGCTGTTGCTAAAAAAAAAAAGTTTCGCCTTCTAGACATTCGTGACGGATATGTAACATAGGTATTGTGTTATTAATATCATATACATGTGTTACTAATACAGGGCCGTCTAACTAGACGATGAAAAATTATGGTGTAAGTAGTTTTTAATGACAAATACAGGGCCGTCTGACCAGACGATGAGAAAATGGTATATATCATATTATACATGTGTTACTAATACAGGGCCGTCTAACTAGAGTCTAGACGATGAAAAATTATGGTGTAAGTAGTTCTTAGTGACAAATACAGGGCCGTCTGACCAGACGATGAGAAAATGGTATATATCATATTATACATGTGTTACTAATACAGGGCCGTCTAACTAGACGATGAAAAATTATGGTGTAAGTAGTTCTTAGTGACAAATACAGGGCCGTCTGACCAGACGATGAGAAAATGGTATATATCATATTATACATGTGTTACTAATACAGGGCCGTCTAACTAGAGTCTAGACGATGAAAAATTATGGTGTAAGTAGTTCTTAGTGACAAATACAGGGCCGTCTGACCAGACGATGAGAAAATGGTGAAAGTAACTGGTAGTAAAGTAAATGGTAGTAGTTGTGCAATGAATCAGGGCCGTCTGACCAGACGATGAGAAAATGGTGAAAGTAACTGGTAGTAAAGTAAATGGTAGTATTTGTGTAATGAATCAGGGCCGTCTGACTAGACGATGAGAAAATGGTAAAAGCAATGATGGAAAACTCAAAGCAGATATGTAACTACCGCGCGCGTTGTGAAGATTCAAATACGGCCCAATTGAGTCGTCTGTTATTTAGTCTGCATCGAGCGCAGTCTCGAACGTGCCGCGTCTTGTCTTACCTAAATAAATTGAAAATGACGTCGTGCGTGTTTCGAAAAAGTACCAATTATGACTCAAAAGAAAACAAAACACATGGAATCTCTTACCGCATGTCTTGATTGCAATAAATACCTCGATTATTTACATTTTCGTTTATTTTTCGAACAATTTGAAAAAAAAATCGAATTTTCTTCGCTCAGGCGAAGAAAGAGACAGCGATACGATTCGACGTTGAAAAATAGAACTGTCTCTTTTATGTAAATGGTTTTTCGTATCTTTTGTTTCACTTACGTTTTGTGTCAAATTTGTCAATGTTTGCAATTTTGAATTTGGAAATTGTTCAGAAGAGATTTAAGCTGGAAAATAGTATGGACGTAACAGATTTGTATAAGTAAAATATCAGTGGGTAAAAGTAACCTTGCCACGTAATGAATCAGGACCGTTAACCAAACGATGAAAAACTGGGTAACACAGACAAAATGTACAAAATAATTATAAAATGGGCCGTCTTATTAGACGATGAAAAAAAATCTTGTTCTTTCTGTCATAATAAATGGGCCATCTGATTTGATGATGAAAATAACCAAATGATTTTTTTTTAAATAATGATATAATATAGTAAAACTAAAGTAAAATCGGAAGAACATTAAGGATGTATGTATATAACATTTATAAATAGTAGAATAAAACATCCTGCATTGGCCGGAGGTGTTGCAATTTTTGAGAATTCGACAGAAATCAGAATGGGGAACTTTGTATCGAAGACAAAAGGTTAAAAACTGTTTATCAATTTATTTGTACAATTTGCGATTTTCAAGCCCAAAAAGTGGGTTCACCGGTAATGGGTTGTTTGACACTTCTAGATTTCCTATTGGTTCCGCACTGATCTGAAGCACCACATTGGTTGTGTTTAAAAAAAAATGTGTACTGTCAAATGTGATATAAATCAAAATACAATGGTACCATAAAATTAACACAAAACCAAAGCACAAAACTGTATGTATTTATACATTTCCATAATGACACTTGTCAAACTGAGAATTGACAATGACAACTCAAGGAGTTTTGGCGGGCATATCACTTCGACAATTATATTAGTCTTCTAATTTTTATTGTTGGTGTGGTTTTTATTTATTTATTTTTCCAAATTGTGGTATTTGGGTTTTGATGTGCAATAGTGATAAAATATTAGCCATGGAATCTTTGTTATTGTGCACAAGTGCAGGCAAAATGTTGTCAAAATCAAATATTTTAAAACTTCTGTGACATTTGGCGTGAATGACGATAAATGCGGCTATTTCTTCTATGAGTTTCTACTAAAATTTAAAATATGTATCAAGTTTTATAGTTTGTGGCAATTAATGATGGTATTGTAATGTTAAATGAGTTTCCATTTTAGTACACTCAATCAATAAAAAAATATTTTTTAATAATAATAAGAAAATTAATTCTGCGGAAAATTTTCAAATTAAAATTGATGAAAACTTTCCTCGAAAATTGCTCGAAAAATATAAATATAATGGTGATACAGCTGAGATTAGACATATTTCTTCATTTTCAATGCGCATGTGCAGCTTTCATTGAATGATTTCTTAAAAATTTACATATAATTAGTACTTTCATAATTTATTTCGATGTACTACGGAATTTGACCTTATATATAAAATACATCCTTAAATTATTATGGCATATTATGCTGTTTCTTCTCTTTTTCTTTATTTTTATTACAGGTAAGTCTTCTATCCGAAGCCAGGCTGACTGATGATGGAGAGTTGATGTCAAGCTCTAGAAAGAAAGAAAGAAAGAAAAAAATCTCTAGTGACTTCATAACAAAAGTTTTTATTTTTATTTTTTTTTTATTGTTAATTTAATTCTTTTCAATTTGCGTGGTAGCAAATTTTGTCAGGATGGACGATTATTAGGAACACACATAAGCTGAGTAGTAAAAATAGAATTTATGTTACTTAAATTTGTCAAATTAAGACAATATATTTTTTAAAAGATATGAATGTATTTTCTTAAAGTATTGGAAAAAGGAATTTACGCAAAAGACAAAATATATAGTTGAGAATATAATTTAGTTGATATAATTAAATAGTACATGATAATTTAATATTCATATAATATTTATAAACTGTACTTTAATTTGAATTTATACTGCTGATTTGTATTTGTTTGTAATTCCGGATGTTATTGTAATATTTGAAAGTGACGGTGGATTATTGTTTTTAAAGTGGTATAAAAATGGGGGTACTTTGGAAAACGGACACGGGGGTGACTGAACGATTTTGTAAGGGGAGAAGCGTGGCAAGTCTGAATAAAGTGATTGTGATGCTAAGTGAATTTTATTATATTCTTCACATGGAGCTAATACAGAGATTCCTCATACAAGTTGGAAAAAAGCACACATTTAAAAAAAGCAAACATTAAAATCGGTTGAGTAGTTTAGGAATCCATCGCAGACAAACATCGTGACAGGAGATTTATATATATTAGATTATACAGTATATACTACAGTTTTGAAAAAAACAGCGCTAAATATTTTTTGAGTTGTAATGTTGTGCAACTGAAACATATTTTTGAGCTTGTTTTTTATATATTTCCCTAGTAAGTATTAGGCGTAGAGCACATTCGCGGGGTGACGACGTGAGTGATTCGCATCTCGTATTGTTACGTACCGCACCTGAGTCACAATTAACCGATGTTTTGTGAGGGTGAACATTTGGTGCGCCCTTATAGTTATTTACTTTCGTATTGAAATCATTTGTAACCTTTTCATGAGGAATTCAGCTGGTACCCGACACGTTAACATGCAAGTGAATTGAGTTTTTGCAAAAATAATATATTTGATTATATTATGTACAATACACATAATTTTAAATATACATAATACTTTGCCCATTATTATTTTCAAAACGATAATTTATTATCAACTTATATATTTTATTGAAATTCCTAATTTTTAAATTATTTCAATATCCTTACAACACCAAATCTTAACAATAAGGATTTCAAAATTTAGTTTGTTACTATTTTTAGCAATATAGCCGCTCAAAATGTTTGGTTCAATCAACAATGCAAACGTCTAAATGTTATTCCTAATTATATTAATGTAAGAACCAACACGCACAGCCGAGACTCCAATATTGCTATCAAAAAAGCCGAGACTATCTGGCTTAATGAAGAGACACGTCACTGGTTTACCGTTAGGGATAATTTAAAATTACATCTCAAAGTTCTTTATACTGAGCTCTCTTTTAAATTACATAATATCGAATTCGATAGCTTAGACGAAAAGGTACGCCATTTCGCAGCAATCGAAGTGCACGCTAAATATTTAAGTCAAAAGAAAAAGCTTCAGACTTTGGTGAATAAAAACAGGATTGTCCAATCACATACAGAATCCAGGTCTGAACCTTTTTCCTTCCACCCTCGCGTCAAAAACTTAACCAGCGTACAATTTGCCAAGGATGAGATAACACTTTTCGAAAAGGGTCTTAAATATAATATCACTCCTAATATTAATCAGAATGCTTTGGAAATGCTTGCGGTGGATTCGGAAATAACTGCCGTAGTTAATAAGAAATATAACATGGTTAAGGGCCTACTAGCCAACGAAATCAAAGGTACTCCTTCCGGTTCTTCTTTTCACCCCGAAAGAGTGGCTTTGAGGTCATTAAAACAAACAATAGATAATAATAACTTAGTAATATCTAAAGCGGATAAGGGTAACACAGTAGTAGTGATGGAGCGCGACGATTATTTGGACAGAGTTAAGATTCAGGGTGAACAATTTCTAAGGGTTCCTTCTGACCCAACAAACCAGTTTTTAGCTAAGCTTAAATTAGCAATTAATAATAATCAATATTTATTTCAAACTGAATCATCAAAGAAAAAACTCATCCCAATGAATCCTCGCGCACTATCACTGTACGGCTTGCCAAAGATTCACAAAACTGATATTCCCATGCGTCCAGTTGTCTCATACATAGGTGCACCAGCATACGAGCTGGCAAAGTCACTTAACTTCATAATAAAAGAAAAGCTCTTATTTCGGCCACCTTATGCAAATTAGTTTCACTTGATGTTAATAGTTTATTCACTAATGTTCTACGTAAGGAAACATTGGGTATTTTAAGGAATGCATTAGAAAAACGTTTACCTCCTGGTGAAAGTAATGAATTGCTTACTCTTACTAAAACCTGCATGGAACAAAACTACTTTCGATTTAACGGCGAATTCTTTGTCCAAGACGACGGTCTAGCTATGGGTTCACCTTTAAGTCTTTTGATGGCCGAAATATTTATGGACGATTTTGAACAAAGAAATATCGTCGTTAATAAAAGTATTTTATATTACTTTAGATACGTAGATGATTGTTTTCTTTGTTGGACGGGTACACAGAGACAACTGGACGTATTTGTTAAAGAACTAAATAAAAAACATATTAAAATTAAATTCAAATTAGAATGTCAAGATGATAACACCCAAAATTTTCTCGATTTGTCTATTTCTAGAGTTAATAATAAACACAGTTTTGGAATCTTTCGCAAGCCGACATATACTAATACTACTATACATGCTTCGTCATGTCATCCTTGGCAACACAAACTCGCGGCCTTTCATAGTTACATTCATAGATTATTATCGATCCCTCTTAGTAAAGGTAATTATCAAAAGGAGCTTAATATTATTTTCCAAATTGCGATATCCAACGGAAATAGTCCAAAAATTATTAATAATATTTTGAAAAATAAAAACAAGAAAGAACTGGTTAAGTTTTTGTACGCAGGTCCTATTGATAAGGAGATAGTTAGATATAAGTCCAGTTTGACCTTCATGGGAGAGGTATCTGCACGCTTATCCAAAATAATGAAAAACAACGATATGCATGTCGCATTCAGGACAAATAATACTTTAAAACATCATTTGTGTCATAACAAAGACCGGATTGCTGAAAAATATCAGTCCGGTGTCTATAAGATCGATTGTCCTGAATGCGATAGCGTATATGTGGGTCAAACTGGACGCAGATTTGAGACTCGGCATAAAGAACATATCGCGGCTTATAGGAATGGTCATCCTGATAAGTCACATTTTGCTCAACATCTTTTAGATAGTAATCATACCGTGCCCGATGGCCATTCCTATAAAGTTTTACATAAATGCGATAAAGGCTTTCGGCTGAGCGTGTTGGAACAATTAGAGATCATAAAAGAAAAGAAAAATAACAGATTTGCATTGTTGAATGACCAAACTTGCTTGACTACGTCACCGCTTATTAATATGTTCGGGGGTACTGGTGAGGGTAGTGGGGATAGTAGCGGGGCTTGATAGGGTATAAAAGGCGGTGTTTTGGCCGGCGGCGGCACTTGACGGACGTTGTTCGTAGAGTCCACATCCTGAGGATGCTCCGGTGTTGGAGCGAAACGCGCGTCGAGGTTTTCAACCTGCATGGTGGTGAGGAGCCTTGCACGGATTTGCCAACATTATTGCTTGTGTGGTGGTGGTGTTTGCAAGTTCTTGCATGCGAGTGTACGCATAGGCAGTGTGGGAGGAGGGAGGTGCTGTACGCATGCCTATACGTGCACTCACTCATTTACTTAAAGGTGGAAGTTTATTTCGCGGAATATTGCTAAAAATAATAACAAACTAAATTTTAAGCTATGGATTTCCGCAAAGTAACGCCTGATTCCATTAACCAATAAGGATTTCACAAAAACTTTTCACCAAAAGCAGAAAGCTATTTTGGGAATAGTTGTTATTCATGTATAAAGAATGTATCTTATGCTAAGCTCCAAATCCAAAAATAACAAAGGGAACCGCGTGAAATTCACACAAACAGCAGTCAAAGTAAGATCACTTATCGTAGAGATAGTTTCAACTTTAGAGAGGTTTGATGGTTTCAAGCTGTTTCTTGTAAGTTATGTTCTTAGCTACGACTACTATTTATTTAATATTTTATCATCTATATAGTTTTGGATAGTTTAGTATGATGTACTTAAATGTTTAAATCACAAAGTTAAATAAAGACAGGTATTAAATATTATCCAACCACTGCGCCTGAAGCAAAATAATCTACATAGTTCACTTAGAACTTCGATTATAAAGTTTTAAAACTTGTGAGAACTTTATTACGAAGTTAAAAAGTCATAAATTCCTTAAACTTATTCTTATTTAACTTGCGCAGCTAAAATATTATGGTGAACGTATTAAACATAATATTGCGTTAAATGCTCAGCATAGACTTATGCACGAGAGTAAACTATAAAATATTTACTAGCCCTTCACATTTTTATGACCGAACTTTAATAAATAATTATATAACTAGTTTTTCTTGAGGTTTCGTCTATGTATTTTCTTAAACCTTCATCCATCCATTTCTTATGAACCACTCTATTAATTATTATCAGTGGTCGGCGTAGGTAGTGCCATCCCGCGGGATTCGTTAATCGCGGCATAACGTGGACATGCCTCTCAATCCCGCGATTTTGGGATTCGCATTGAAATAATATATAATCGGAAATACATTCAGAATCTGATATTTAAACAACAAATATTGTGACAAACGTAAATAAAGAAATAATTTGTTAGTTTTTTATTTATTTATCATAATTATAAGTTTTATATGATATTAACAAATAAAAGTATGGAAAGTATGGAACTCCGTTTCAAATTGTACCATAATGTATCGTACCTTATTTTGTAAGGATTAATATGTTAATTTAAGTATTAAAAATAATACAAGTCTAATTCGCCGGGATTTCTTGTAAAATACTAATGAAGTTAAGGTTATAATTTTATTAGGCTTACATTTTTTTATTGATAAGATTCTACGCCCCTAAAAACATTAAGTATGTATTAAGGTAATTTGTTACAATATGAAGCGACTACTGCTGTTTTAATAGCTATTTCCCGTCTTTTGATTGTTGGTTGGTTGGTTGGTTGGTTGGTTCAGAAAGTAAGTACAATGTATCTATGTAGATACATTGTACTTACTTTCTGAAGATGGTTGTGTACAGATTTGTCACGGTTTTCACAATCTAAGTTACTTTACAAAAGTTAAAAATCAATATATTGTATATCTCAGCTACAAGTTTTTTTATACATAATACTAAGTTGGTAGACATAATGTACTTTACACAATTCAAAGGTAACGCAATTCGTAAGAAACGGTAGTATTTATCACCTGTCAAAACGTCTTCAAAGTGTTGCCATTTACGTCATATTTAGATATCGATAGTCAGTGTAATTATCGATTCAAATCAACAATCAATTTCGGTTTTCAATCGTTAAATAACTAAGCATTTTCTTATTTCACTCTATTTTTAAATAAGCTAGAAACTACTAATATTGTAATTCTTATTACGAAAGCTATTAAATAAATATGGATTATAATTAAAAAGAAAGAGTTATGTTTAGTTAATAAATAATAGATATAGATTTTGACGCGTTATCTTTTTTTTTCATACTGGCAACTAAGCAAAACATGGCTGAAGAAATATTAGACGTAGAAAAACTTTTAGTGACTCATTTATTTAGGCCTTTTTTATCCGGCGAAATTATGACTCAAAACTCGTTTTTTTTCATTAATTGTAAAGTAAATACTTGATTATTCGCGATAATTCGGAACGCGGGATTTTATCCCGCGATCCCGGAGGTATCTCCATGTTAACATATACAATTGAGGTCATTCACCCTAAATGGCACTACTTTTTTTTTTTTTTTTTTTTTTTTTTTTTTTTTTTTTTTTTTTTTTTTTTTTTTTTTTTTTTTTTTTTTTTTGAGACGGGGAATGCTACGCCGACCACTGATTATTATAGATGTAAGGTTATAAATAAACATTCAGTGATTTTTAATAGATAGACATTACAAAAAACGAGCCACTTCAATATAAAATAAAATAACTGTATTTTAAAAAGACAAAACCGACTTCAAATTGTACGTAATTGAGAATTAAAACTCCCTATCTCCAAAACTACTGAACCGATTTTGATGAAACTTGCATAATTCCCTAAGTTGAACAATACCTAGTACAAAAAAAAAGAATTACTAAAATCGGAATGGTAATTCCAGAGATATCCGAACACAAACCTAAAACATACATACTTACATACATACATACATTATACACTTATAAAATTTGGCACATTTGTTCAGGCGCTGATATAGACTAACATAATTATACGAAAACTGGACAGTATTCTGGAAATATTAATCGACGCGTATGTATGTAACATACGCGTCGAATTGATAACCTCCTTTTTTAAGTCGGTTAAAAAATACTGTGTACCTAATATTAAAACACATTATTCACGATGATGGCTATATTTGGTAATCTAAAATGCAAAATACCGAGGGAGGGATATTTGGTTAAATGAGTGAAAACTTCCCCTAGATAGATGCGGATGTTTTTTATTTGATTTTGCATCCAATTTGCGCCTCACGCCAGAAGCGCCGCGGCCCGCGGCCGAGATCGGATGATTGAGTGTGTACTATGCTTAACTTTAAATAGTGCGTGAAAACTGATTAGGCGGCATGAATTTGGCTTCAAATGGGCGTTTTCACACTGCGACGATAACGACACGACACGATACCACAGAATAGATAAGGGCCACCGCACATATTATACAATTTCAAGTTGTGCATTCAATACTAAGTGACAGATTAGAATTAAGAAAACATCATTGATCATACCTTGCATTTTAAACTTCGATATTATCCAGATAAATTTTAATGAAAAAATCCAGATAAAAAGATTATAATAATCCATATTTCCATACAATTTTTTTTTTTATTATTATGTGATTCGGGGCCGTCACGATGAAGTTCTCCAATTAAATTGTGACGCTACGCAATTTAGTTTGTACGATAGTTGGCCAACTTGAAATTGTATAATATGTGCGGTGGCCCTCTATTCTGTGGTATCGTGTCGTGTCGTTATCGTGCAGTGTGCAAACGTCCAATGAAATTATCCTATTTATGATGATGGAAGTACATCATTATATTAATTGACTACAAGTTACAACCTTTGTTTTCCAATAAGTTTGATAAGACTGATGTATTGGAAAGAAAATACAAATTTTGGAATAATTGATATAAGAATTGGCAAAATATTTAAATTTATGTAAAGAAATACCTCGGGAATTTTATAATAAGATGGAACTGCAAAGCCATTCTAAAAATAACACCTTTAAAGATTTCTCGTCGGAGTTGTTCTTAAAGCGCTTTTAATGGCTTCCGAATAAAGTTCCATTAAAATCCTTTTATAATCTGATACTTAACCAATACTAAGCAATTCATAACACTTCACGCGTAAAATATACCGTGTACAGTCGGCGATAATGTTTCAAATGTTGAACTGGTTGTCTTGGAAAGAAAACAAAAAATAAAAAAATGAAGCCCAGTTAAGCATAGGGCTTCCCTGGGGGAACCCTAGCTTAACCAAGGCAACCTACCCACTTAGTAAACCAGGTACATATTATGATTTCTTAAGTTTTCGCGAGTATCACTCATGATATTATAAGTTTAAACACTTACGGAAGTCCGCCCGTGACCACGGCCGCTGCAAAGTAGCCGAAACGTCGGGATTAATAAAAGTGCTCCGCGACAAAATCCGTAAGTGTTTAAACTTATAATATCAGGTACATATTGTCATCAGCTATTTAAAAGGGGTGTCCCGGATCTGCCTAACACAGGACACTACCCACGACTGGCCGGTCTACCTTATGAGGGACCAAACTCCTACCACGACAGGGGTACACTCCAAAAGCGAGGACATAAATTAGTGCATCTTATTAAAAAATATATTTCGAGTCTTTTTTTATACAATACATATAATATGAACTGTCCGACTGTACCTCTACATTCGCGTACCCTATACGTATTAATCTGAAGAGGTCTCGAATTGAAACCAACATCGATGTCCCCCGTTGTCCCCCGGTCGGTGAAAACCAAAACACGAGATCAAAGCGACAATGCGCGAGGGTGAATTTGTCTAGGTGATTGTACATTCATAACTTAAAGACGCTAGATCTGACAATTTTTTTGTTTTTGAGAAATTACGCTTACGAGAAATTAAATAAATGTCTCTTGTAAAGCAAAAATCTTTAGTAGTAGTAACACAAGAAGACTTAAGAGCGCTTTTCCTGTCATGTGTTCACCCGCACGTGGATCTGCGGCCATGGAAGTTGCCCGCATCATATTATCATTTCATAGATGTTTTACTGTCATGCGGGCAACACGCGCGCGACCAGGATTATGTTCTCGCCCGCATGCGGACAAGATCTACCGCGGGTACACGCGGGTACGGGACAACACGCATGACAGGAGAAGCGCTCCACATATTTTGTCACAGTGCTGACAAAATATGTGGAGCGCTTCCGAACGCGCGTCGAACGCACCACATATTACTAGAAATGCAACGCGTACGGAGCGGACGAATGTGCGAGGTTTTAGTTAGAGTAGAGAGTTTAGTTACATACCTACAACGAATTCTAAAATTCGGCGCGTGTGTGCTGATAAAATGGCCCGTATTTTTGGTTAGTACTTAAGATGCAACCCGGTCTCAAGAGGCGGTTAGGCTCTGTGATTGGTCCAAATTTTGACAGCCAACCAATCAGAGAGCCTAAACCGTGTCTTGAGATGCATCTTGAGTACTGACCAAAAATACGGGCTTAATGTGCGATCACCAGTCACCTTCAGCCGTTATTTTTCTATCACATCCAGTTCTCTACATCCTCGTTGCTAATAAGTGCGGTGAGCGATACAGCGCACGTCATTACGCGACAAAGGGCAACATGTGTCTGAAGACGAGCTTTGTATCTATCGGGTTTTTCGTTGCACCTTCAATCCCGCTTTGAATCCCGCGAAATGTGCCATTATTTTGACACCGCACAAGGTATTTCTTTACTTATTAAAGGAACTGCAATGTGTTTTCGCTGTTTGTGTTCCTAGATACATAGAAGTAGTGTGAAAGAGTAAGATTGACAGTTGACACCACGTTCTTTTAGTTGATTGTCACACAATAATTTTCGTTGTCCTAGCCAGGCATTTGTACATTTTATGGCAGTAGCTGAAGCAATATTAAGGCTGCCCAATGCGTTAGTGATTAGAGCAGTGGTCCCCAAACTTTTTTCCACACGGGCCACAAACATGCCATCAAGATCAAAATCCGCAAAAAAAAAAAAATTAGGATTAAAAAATAATGTTCTTCAAAATTAACGGTTTAAAAGTGGAAAGAAATTCACGACTTTATAGACGACTTAACATTATTTTGCCCGGTGGTCGTGAATTTCAAAATTGTTTAACATCACGCGGGCCACAAATGAAGTCCCGGCGGGCCGCATGCGGCCCGCGGGCCGTTGGTTGGGGATAGCGGGATTATTATCGTTCTATGGGATGGTGTGATAACGTAGGTAACGCGCCTATGCGAGTATTTTTTGGATTTCTTCAGCAAATGCCTTGTTCCTTTATGTAATCACATAATTTAATTGAGCTTCCATTATATGCTGAATGTTGATTATGACATTATGCTTGTAACACAAAGTTACGCTTCCACTAGTTTGTGTCTTATAATGTCAGAAATATTGATGTAAGTACTTAATATTAATATTACCATTTTATGCAAGGACTTTTTGGCATTTTAATTTAATTTTAAAAATCTTTGATACCCCTATAAAAAGCTGTAGTATCTTGAATCTCGAAGTCATTAACTTTTTACTAGAATGTCTTTCTATAAAGCTGGTACACACTGTGGCCTTCGATTAACTTTGGAATCTCTTAAAATAATTATAAAGTACTAGCTGCCTCGGCAAACGTTTCTTTGCCATATTATATAGAGTATATCGCCCGCATTATTTTATTGAATTAGTGACTAAAATATAAGTATGTCACCATGGCAACGTCCATCGCTTTTCCGTGACCCGCGTCGCATAAACAATGGTCGCTCTTTATAGACAAATAATTTGCAATAAAATAAAATTGCGACTATAATTAAAGATCTAAGCTATCCTATCTCTCAAGTTGGAAAAAAGCACACATTTAAAAAAAGAAAACATTAAAATCGGTTAAGTAGTTTATCGTGACAGGAGATTTATATATATTAGATAAGTAACTTCACAGTGTCAGTAATCAAATTATTTACATTTTTTTAAGTAAGTAATTTAAAATTTTAATCCGACTACCAAAAAAATACGAAATCTATGAAATATATTTTGTTAAAACATGACCAGTAGTAAGGCCACTAAAAGACACATAGTAAAATAGACAAACCCTATTGGTTTCACTGAAGCCAGGTAAGAAAATAAACCAACCAATACCAGTATCGTCCATTTACTTCCGCGATAAGATGCCCCCAAATTTTGTACCCCAGGGGACGAAATGACTAATCGTGAGTGATATTGGCATAAATAATCGTTTTCACGTCAAAGTCCGCAGATGTCGAGATTGCATGTTGAAGAAATGTCAAATTTAAAAGGAGGGTGGCGACATCTGGTTTTAATTTTGGTTAACGTTTTTCATTCCATGACAGTTGTACCTTGAAATTATTATACTACTGTGTAATTTTTTGCTTCATATCCTAAAAATATTTTATACAATTATCAGCATTATAATCATCATAGCAGTTATATTATGTGTGGATTAGACTGATTCAACTCAGTATCTCGAATCATTTTAAACCAAAATTGAATGCAATTTCCCTCCATTTCCATCCCTAGCGTTAAATGATGATTCCCTATTAAGAGAATCATTCATTTTTGACACATCATCGCGTACCCCGCAGTGTTAACATTAGTGTTATTAATATTTTAAAATCTCTAATTACGATAATTCGTCCCCTACTTTGAGTTTAACCCTCAACACCAAACACCATTCTACCATTCTTCTTACACTTCAGTAGGTACCTCCACTTCTCGCTACCAGCTATCATTCGTGCAATGCTGAGTAGCGAGACCGCGTGGACGGCAGTTGACACCTTCGCCCAGGAGGTTATGGCTGCTAAGGAGGAGGCCGAACGCATCAGGGAAAGGGAGGCGGTCGACCCCTCGAGACGGCTAGGGCGGAGACGTGTGCGACGCCAGCACAATGATCCACCGTAGCCGGGGTACTCGTGGTGGCGGCGTGGGGACGCCGCCATCAAATTCGAGTCCCAGAGTGAGTCACGATGCACCAAACGCTCCGTGCATCGTGGCAACAGAGAAGGCGGGCCCAAGCAAGCCCCAAGTGGGGCCTCTGTCGGCCTGCGGGGCGAGAAGCGCCCCCGAATGAGTGTGGTCTGACAAAGGTCGGACGCCCACTGATGGAGTTGCGGTAGGTGTGTCGTGCCCGTGGCTTCGTCTTGGTTGGCGAGAGGAGCGTCGCAGAGTTTTAGTGGGTAGGATCGCGGCACATACCATCTTCGCCGCGATGAGCCCCACATATCCGCAGCGGGAGTCCCCATCCCCTGCGTCGAATGCGTAATGCATTTCTCTGCGTGAAAAAAAAAAAAAAAAAAAAAAAAAAAAAAAAAAAAAGGTACCTCCACTTCAGTATCATATAAAAGCAGATAAAAATATTCCCATATGAGCAACCTAAAACCGTATGGTATTCTAAACAAGTTGAACCATAACAAATGATCGTTCCGCGTCAATTTGTCTGGGAGTCGTTAAAATCGCGTTTCCCCTTATTAATTTCTCCCTTCGCCCCTCTGTCTGCGGAAATACGTTGTTATAGTCAAATTTACGATATTGATAGATGTTCTATCGATTTCGGGGGAGCTGGAGGTGTCACAAATTGTGCCAATAGCTGCGGAATAAGAAAAATATTGGGAACCGACACGCATATAAGGAAAAGTCGAAAATGACAGGTGCGAAGCTATTTATACCCGCAGCCCGAAATAAGGTTATGAATTTTGGCTATTGTCACTACCATGATCAATGTAAAAAATTTCTATATAAAGTTTTACAGAGTAATGGTCGTCGTTGTTAGGGCTTGAGCTCCGGAATTCCGGAATTGGCATAATTCCGGAATTCCGAAGAAATCCAATATCGTTTCCAATTCCGGAATTGGCGAGATCAATATCGAAATTTCGATATTGAAAAAAATAAAATATTATTCGGCTTGAGGCGCGGCGCATCCATATCTTTTTGTTCGCATTTTCTGTTGGTGGAGATTTTGTGTCAACTCTTTTTCTCTTGTTTTGGGGTACTCGATCTTGTTGCCAAGTGTTTGTATCTTGGGCATGTTTTTCTTGTGATGTGTGTGAAAGAATCCCAGGAGAAGAGGAAGAAAATAGTGATTGTATTGAAATAGTAACAAATACAGAAAATGAAAAAAAAATATATTAAAAAAGAATTACAACAAACCATACAAAACAAATTAACAGTAAAAAGTAGAAGGAAGACGAACGTTTTAGATTTAGAAAGTTTAATAAGAGTAGAGATGGCAGTTTATGAAAACGGTGGCGTTAGAGGACAGTACCTACAAAAATGTTTCAAATATTTGAAAACAATACCGCCAACGAGCGTAGAAGCGGAAAGACCTTTTTCGGTGGTCACCAATATATGTAATTGCGTACGAAGCTCACTCAATGACGACAGTTTGAACGTACCTTCTTAAAATTTCATTATAAACAAAAATGTACTTAGATTATAAATCATCAACAGCTGTCGCACGTTTCCGTTAGTGTAGTGAGCTTCTTATGCGATTTCATTGACTTTAATTACTACAAATGAATAATTTCTGATTTTTCTTATAAGTATATAAAACTCAAGTACTTTTCATTTCAATTGTTTTATTTGATCATACACACACCGGCAAAATTAGCGGAACATAGGTAAAAAGGGCCACAACTTGAATTCAAGTGGGTCGGGCTGTGTGAAATCCTTTTTTATAGTTTCTAAGCTCATTTAAGAAATAAAATATTGAACACAACTGGGAAGCTAACAGAATTTTATTGCAATTATGCCCTACTAAGTGTTTTTCGATGATTGACGTTGTAAGTGTTTCTGATAAGAATGGCGTTTTTAGCGGGGTGCAAGGCATGCCAGCTCATTTGATTGTTTGGTTTTTGGAAGAACACATTGCTTAGATACAAAATTAGTGATTTTCCAGCATCTACGACTGCTAGAGCTGTAACCACGATAGAGAAAGGTCACACCTACCGTTCGGTCAGTCAGGCCTTAGGTGTGTCGGCTTTCGTGGTCCATCGTAATTTTCAACGCTACAGAGAGACTGGATCTTACGTTTGGAGACGAGAACAAGGCAGATTTCGGGTGGCAATGGTTCAGGATGACCGTTTTGAAAGGGTACAAGCCTTAAGAAATCGACCTCAAACTGCTTTGCAGAGACGAAACCTGTCGGAACAGGTCCGAGATGGACGTGTAAGTGATTGTACAGTAAGAAGAAGAATCAAAGAAGTTAAATTAAACTCAAAATTGCCAGCAAGGGCACCAAAACTTGAGACAGGACCGCAAAGAGCCAGGCTAAGATTTGCGCGTGAACATCAAAACTTAACAAGTTAGTGAAATCGTGTGCTGTACAGTGATGGGAGCAAACTCTGTGTAAATTTTGTTGACAGGCGATAAAGAATGTGGATAAATCGTAAGGAACGCTATAGACCATCAAACTTAACGGACACAGTGGCCTATCATGCAGGCTTCGTAATGGTTTGGGGTGGCATATGATTTGGAGCCCGTACGGAGCTGATGATTGTTAATGATGGTACTTTGACAGTACAGGGCTATAGCACAAACATCCTAGAACTGCATGTTGTGCCTTTTACAAAGTTTTAGGCAGTAACTTTAATTTTATGCGCGTCCATAGAGTAAAAAAATTGGGTATTATTACCTAAATGATGCTGGCGTAGCCCAGGTGGAGAGGTCAGCACGGTCTACGGATGTGGATCCAATTGAGGACGTGTGGCACATCAATGGGTGAACGGTACGAGTTAAAACTCCAGCTCCAAAATATGTTCAGAAGCTCGAGTTGGCGCTACTGGAGGAGTAGAAGAATATCCCACAGGAAATGATCGACAATCAAAATGCAAGCATGGAATGGCGTATCCAGACCCTCTTGAGATCCATAGAAGGCATTACACGCTTTAAACATGACATTTCTTAAGTAAAAATGAAGAATTTATATTAAAAACTTACTACTGAAATTTCAAAGATATTTCTTAATTTTTGATTTTTGCAGATTTTTTCTATTTTACACGTTTTTATGCCCTAAATTTATATAAGTTTTATTTTTTAATCGTCAATTATTTAATAAATAAATAAATATATAAAAAACAGCGAATAATTTTCAAAAAAAATAAAATTTTGTTATGTTCCTCTAATTTTGCCGGTGTGTATATTTCTAATACACACTAAGAAAGTAAATCCATAAAATTAATGGTATTTGATAGAAAACATACATTTAAATAATAAAATAATAATATTAGGTATGACATTTTTGCAATCTTACACTTAGATAGATAGAGTCAATATAAACTTTTTTATTTGTGTTCTGCACTCACAGTGCTAGTTGGTTAGAGCAGTGGCTGGCACGGATCGCCAGGCTCGTGGGTTCAAATCCCACTCGCGTTGATCTTTTGGTTTCAATATTTGCAATTTAAACTTTTTTCACAAAAAAGACACTTTTGAGTTCCGGAATTCCGGAATTCCGGAATTGAAATACTGAATATCGAAACCCAATTTCGGAATTGAAAAACCATCCGATATTCAAGCCCTAGTCGTTGTCATCAAATACCTTAAGATTTCGCCAAGGTTTTTATAATTTAATCTAAAAATTAAAATCTTAATCATTAAGGTTTAAGGACTTAGATGACACATAGGCTTTGGTGGTTAAGGGTTGGTGAAGTTGGCCCTAATGATGCTCATTTATATAACAATTCTTGCTAAAAAAGGTAAAGAATGAAGATATTGTTGCAAAGACCAGCATCTAAAGACCAAACTAGACAAAACTATACTTATGCTAGCTAATGTTGATACAAAACCTAAAGCCAGACGTAGTACGTAGATCTTTAAGAAAATATATTGGGTATTCCTTGGTATTCCAAAGGAAAAATACTCCATAATATAACATTATATCGCACGCTAGGCGCTAGTATAAATTTAAAGTCGCGATGATCATTCATATTACTCATAAATCATACTCCAAGTCAATTTACACCGTCGCTGTACTTGTCTAAGAATTCCACACCCCCTTATTCCGTAGGCCCTACCATTTGCTACCATTTTTTATGAAAAATGTAAGTAAGAATGGAAATGGAAGCTTAGTATGGCCCAACCATGAAGCGAGTTAAAAAAATTCGTATTAATTGCAACTTGTATGAAATTTTGTGACTATCATGATGGTTTGAAGGTTTGAGTCTTATTAGCGATATTAAAAATACTTTTTAGGACAGCTAGTTAAGAATCTATAAGTTAAGAAAATGTTTATCATAAAATTAAATATAGGTAAATTGGTAATAACTAATATTGTATTTATTTACACAACCTACAATCAAACAAATATTTTGGTAGCTTAAGTTAACAATCATCAGTCATCACTCATCACAAAAAAGTACGCAATCAAATTCCAAAACGTTTAAACCAAAAAAAAGGAAATGAATGTTATCAAAAGTTATCCAGACAGGTGAGTCCCTGGTACCGCTGCCGGGGAACCCCCTACGCAAACTTCCTGTGCCATTTGAAATTCATTCTTCACGAATCGTGTGATGTAATAAAAATACCGTTAGATGCGAAGTAGTGGCTGTAATGGGTAGATATAAAATAACTAGATATTACAGTATGGCATATGTAAAAGATCTATAGGGATTATAAGAAATCCAAATCTATACTGACACACTTCTATATCTCGTAGCTTTTAGCAGTACTATGGAGAATTTCAGAGGCCTCCATAATACTGAGAGGCTAGTCGAATGTGGTTGGACTGATAGCTAGCCGACCTGGCAGCACTCATGCTCACACCGAAATGCACAAAACGAGTCCGGTCAGCCTGCGATCAGTCCGGAAGTATCGGACTGACCGCAGGAGTTTAGAACTGTCTATCTAAGAGGGATTCCGTAGCTATTAAGTCTAAAAATAATAAAATAATAATTTACCAGCCTAAAGGCCACCAAAACATTTTCAGGCTTCTGCAAATGTCAGATACTTAATAACATTATTTACGTAAGCAGAGCTTAATTCTTGTTTCATCCTTGAGTTGAAGCAATCTGCAGATTAACCTTTAAATTTTAAAATATAAGTTTCCACATCGCATATTGTGAAAATAGATTGTTTCGATTTCTTTCTTTTTTATACAGTTAGTAAAACGGATTTAAAAGCACTTAGCTTATTTATATTTTTAGCTTTACTGTGTCTAATTTAATACATCAATGTATCCAAATGATAAATTATGCACCCCCCCGATTTAAAGATTGTTCGCGATGCATTACGATCCCCTTTTGATATTTTTAAAGGTAAATGGAAGTTAAATGTGTATTACGAAGTAATCGAGCGACGTAATTATTGTTAGGGATAACTTGATTTCCAAATCCTATAATTGGATAAAGCCATTATGTCCCATTAATTCTTTTATGAATAGAATAGAAATATGATAGAACGTGACTTTAACTTATTACAATTCTTAAGTTGAGTAGGTTATTATGAATTGACGTAATAAATTATCGTATTTTATAACAGAATTTACATAATTTGTAGAGCTTTGTTTTTTAGAAATTGGTGAATGTCCAAAAACCAGTGACTGGACCAACATTAATAGTATTAATCTAATGCAGGGAGACAAGCAGGATTATTTAACACATTCGTACCGTTGCGTTATAGATTATTATCAATGAGGACTGTTTAGATTAATCTGTACATAAAAGTATGCCAGAAATACTTTTTCACATGTGCGAAGCTGCGGGTAAATCTATTTTGACGTTACATAACTTTTTGTTACCGCCAAATCAGTAGTTTGATAAGCTCTCTGATAGACCGTGGTCTATTATCATATACTCCGTTGAGTATTATACTGTAGCCTCATGTAGAGGATAGACAGACATAACTTGGGCCTAGACAAGCGGCAAGCGATTATCGTAAACGCTAACGCTAACGCCAAAAATGTATGGGATTTGACATTAAAATTTTGTCAAAGCGCATACATTTTGTGGCGTTAGCGTTAGCTTTTACGATAATCGCTTGCCGCTTGTCTACTAGGGCTGATGATGAATTTTCATCATCAGTGACCTTGTTAATGAATTGCGAACAAAGAAACATTCAGTGCGCAGCTTTTGTTGGCTGGTCTTTATTTAGGGAAGGTTTAGGGATGGCGCCGCATCGGTCAGCCACATTTATTGCAACCAATGGCCCTTTGGAGACAAAGTGTCAATATAATATACTGGCAATATACAGGCCAGACACAGAGAAAGATGTTCATTAAGCCCGTCACAGACTTAGCTATAATATATATTAATATTTTTATAGCTAGGCATATTACTTGTATGTATTATATTTTCTATACTAATTTTCGCGTGACCGCACACACAGCTATAATATATATTTCTGTGACATGTGGATTTAGGATAGAAAATAATATATAGTAATATGCCTAGCTATAAAAATATTAATATATATTATAGCTAAGTTTGTGACGGGCTTTATGCAGAATTGTATAATATACAAAACATAGCAGTATACGATCTTGATAACCCGATTTTCTAGGTTGTTTTGCCTGCGGTTTTTTCTTTTTGGTATTAACTAGGTAGATTTAAGAACTCAGTAGGTTAAGTATTTAGTTCCTAAATCTACTAATACGATGAGTTTAGAAAGTTTTATTGTGATATTATCCGACAAAATTGCGTCATCGTACAACACTTAGAATTTCTGTGAAAATTGCACCCTAATTCCGATGTGTAAATTAAATAACAAAAATAATCACTTTATTTTGTTCCATAAACAATGATGATTAAATCAAAGAGCACCGGGAGATAAACCGACACTATTAGAGGGGGATGATTCGGCAAATAGCCGTATAATGCTGCCTGGCGCCCCAGACGCTTACTACAGAGATATATTTATACACAAAATATATATATTTTAGCTGGAAAAATCTCGGCACAAAATCAAATCATTGGAAGATATATTTTGTGGATAAAATATGATTTTTAGAGTTCCGTACCCAAAGGGAACGGGACTCTATTACTAACTAACTAAGACGTACTTGACTTTGATGTCTGTCTGTCTATTACCGGGAGCTGTTCCAAGATCCACGATAGCTAGACAGTTGAAACTTTAAGTAGCTGCTAGTACAGTCTTTACAAATAATATTATTAAGTACGTATTTCTGTTCTTGCTAGGCCAATAAATACTAGAAACAAACTAGTTTTTAGGATGGCTCCCACATGCCACACATAAAACGCTATTATTTTTCTATTGATCAATTATTATCGTATAGAAAACTTCATGCGCAACGCGCACTTGGCCTATTTATTAATTTCAAACTATATTTTTCTCAACCGATTTGACCTTCGCCTTCTCTTCGAATTTATTGGAAATATCAATTTATGAAAAATCTCGAGTAATTTGACCTCTACTTTTGGCTAGAAATTATTGGAAAAATAAATTGAATAACTGATATTTCATAAATTCTACAATTTCATGAGGAATTTTCAATTATCAAAGTCAAGTTCTGAAAAACAGATCAAGTTTAAAAATGTAGGTCACTAGTCAAGGTTAACTTTATTAAAATAATAGGCATGATTGGTTTGAAAGTATTTTCATAGTCACGAATACCTACTGCATCTCTTTTGATGTTTGTCAAAGATAATTGTACAAGGTGCAATTAAGGCTGCTCTCTCGAAAAAAGCGTGCAGATGAAACAACTTTTCATCGGCATTAACAGAGAAATTATATCTGAAAAAATAATTAGTAATCTATTTGATATGATACGTAATTTGGTTTTGCCATATTTTTTCTATCGGTATCACATAATAAAGAAATAAAAAACCAAATCATCTCCAAATTGTTGAATTAAACCACTTTACTCCTTCATTATTTATGAAAAGAATATATAAAAAATATCTGCTGCTTTGCAATACATAAGTTAATATTTTGGTTAGAAATATGTATTATATCAAGCCTTAAAAAGGTTTTTTCTCCTATTTCGCCCTATCATGGACGCGGCGAGCGTCGTAACCGCCACCGTACAAGGCGCGCTGTTACGAATGTTATTTTAATGTCATTTACGTAGATATTCGCACTGACAGACAATCGATCTGCTAATTTAGGGAGAGAGGGCCCTTAAACCTTCCTGCCAAATTTTTTCCAGGGCTTATGTATCATTAGGAGAGTCCATTTAACCAAAAAAAAATGGTAAAATCGTTGCAGAACGGTCACTCGCGGGGCTAGAAGCTATTTCTCAACATTTTAGTACTGAATGATTATAAAAGAAAAACGTGTATTTTTATTTTTAACAAGGGTCAATATATTAATATTTCGCAGGAAGGTTTAATTGCACCCTGTATAAGAAACGAGGAGGGACTACTAAAATTAGGGACCACATACATTTTGTTCAACCTATCTAAGTATTTTTACCCTACTACGTTAAAGCCAATAGAAAGGGTACTGATTTTGGCAGTCTATGCAGTATTTAATACTAATCTTTATACTACTCGTATGTAGGTGTACCCTCGTAGCGGCTACTGTTCCGATTTTAACAAATGAGCTGTCAATAGATTTTCTATATTTTTTACGTAGCCAGGTTGTAGCTTTTATTATTGAAACACTTTTTCAATAGACTCTCATTAATCGTTATCATAGTTCCTCAAGATGCTCGGTGGCGCCGGCAATAACAGAGATAAAAAACCTTTGGTGCCTATCACCGCAGCAGGCTTATGATAATGCATGCTAATCTCGCGCCAACAGCTAGCGCCCCTGGCGGCATGTATAATTCAGTAGTTATAAATTTCAACACCCTATTGTCAATAGTGCATCTTGAGTAGGAAATGTTTGGTATCATTGTAACACGATCATAATAATATTATTCAATTCATTTGCTGATTATTCATAAGTTTGCCGTCAACACTTGGGGGAAAATTTACATAAATTACTTATTATTGTTACTAGACTATGATGACTGCAAGTCCGTTGCACCAAATTCGCACTAATCATGCATTAATTATTGTATAGTTTGTAAAATCTAATTACTTACCACATTCAGTGCTTCTATTTCATGCTGGCTCAGTTTGTATGAGGCTTCAGAGCCCACTAGGCGCGGTGAGGAACTGTAAACACAAAACTTAATTTAAGTTTTACATATATTTTATTAAGTCTACTTATCATTTAATTGACAACCAAGAAAATTGCGAAATGAAAAGACTTAGGTAGCATTTCGGCATTATTATTTATTCTTTAGGAAAGGAATGATGATTGTCGAAAAGAAGTCTTATTCCTGACCTAATTCTCGCAGCTTAATTGCAAACGAAATAGCGTGATAATGTCGGAGAACTGAACGGTTTAATAATGCAGGATGTAATTTATCCGGGGCAGAGTCATAAGTCGGAGATGCAAACAGGTAAGACAAATACGCCCATTTCCCGCGCGCGCCCAAACGTCCGACTCGACAAATTGCACTCGACAACGGTTATTCTGCAATAATAGTCTCGATCATTAAGAATATTTTTAGTTATTCGAAGAAATTATAATACTTATTATTATACCTCGTTGATAAGTTTTACGTTCATAAACTTCCTAAGCCTTGAGCTTTTTATTGATTAAAATAAAATAAAATAAAATTCTTTTTTATTCAAAATGGGTATTATGATACACTTTTTGAAAGTCGTAGAAAGGACGAAGAAATAACGATGCCTACCACCGGTTTACGATTCTCAATTATACTAGAAAATCTTAATATTTTGATACAGTAATTTTGATAAGCAATTAGGTATCAAAATATTATGTTTGTATTATTACCAACTACACATTTAGCATTTAGCAACGTCTGAATTCTGAATTCTATTCTTCCCCAACTTAGGGTACATACTCAGTAACAGTAAAGTTGTAAACTTGACATAACTCATCATGACTCATCACATGCAATTAACGATCTCGTTGCCGCATCGTTATATTGCGATATGCGTCTCCAGAATAAGGATCTTGCGGCGTGGAAGCGCGAAGTTGCCGGGCTTATTTATGACACTAATTTGCAAACAGATTCGTGACTTTTCTTTTTTCTGTGGCCGCGACGGGATAGAGACATAAATTGCGTATGAGACATAAGAGACATAAATGTTTCTCTCAAATGATTAACTGCCCTTATTTATTCTGAGATTTTAAATTATTCGCTCAACTTTGCAGACTTTGGTTCAAAGTAAACTTTTGTTGGACTTGAAGCAAAAAATGTAGTACTGCTGATATTTTTTTTTCAACGGAGTTCCTCTTCGCGCGTTGCGAAAGGAGGCTAGACCGAAAAAATTGTAACGACACTTTTTTATTAGTACCTGCATGTTAGGGGCAGAGGGCGTTGCGCGTTGATAGTATTCCTGTGCGTCCACTAAATGGCGTTTTTTTGAGAATAAACAGCGACACATTGTTAGTATTCCTGATAGATGGCTTTTTTTTAATATTTTTTTGAGCATATCTATTATGTACAGATTTTTTTTACATAAGAAATAACTCCGTTCCATTCGGGTGTCCCTTGACACCTCTCAAGTTTTTTTTTTTAATAAAATTAATATTTTGCCCTGCTATACTAACAGAAATAGTTTTTGCTATTTATTTATTAGACAAGTTTCTTGAAAGGATTAGTAAAAAGTGTTTGCGGAATCACAAAATTCCTAATATGCAGGGTGTAACAAAACTTAGTGATAATACTTAAGAGTTTAGAGCTTAAGGTCGTCCCCCGAGCAAACGACCTTGGCCACACATTTGCCGCGTTGCCGAGATCGCGCCAAAACCCTATTATTTTTACTTATCTCGGTTCAAAATTAGCCTAAAAAAAATTTAAAACGGCGAATATGTAGTTTATGATATTGTCGATCTATTGGCGTGAGTTTCAAATAAAAGCAATTTGTAAATCCTAAGGAGATGCTGAATGTATGCTTGAATTTTAACAAATAGGTATTACTTTGGAAGCTGATATCATGAGTATAATAAACAAAAGTAGAAATTTTAAAACGACAAAAGGAATGTTGATATACTGAAGATTATTGCTGTATTTTTATTATAACTTAGTAGCTTCAGATTATGAGTTTATGAGGTTTGAAATACGGTCAATTACGGAATCTCCGGACGGAACGCCCTTAAGGTGTGTATGTACTGTATGAGTCCCTTACATGGAGTTCACTGTGTGATTATCAAAGCTGAAAGAACATTGAAAGAGTAACTTTCTTTAATCTTTTGTATGGGCAAACTCATAACGCTAGGGCGCTTGCCAATACAAATCACAAAAATATTTGCTCTTTCAACGCTGCTACTTTCACAGTGAACTCTATACAGGCGACTCAAACACACCCTAAAGTATTATGAATTATCACATAGTTTTATTACACCCTCTATAAGCATTTCTTCTTTTTCAAAATTAACTCTACAATCTACATAACTTATTCTAGAGTCTTACGCAGATTTTTTTCCAAGATGTATAATATTATGACAATCTAATAATCCAAACTAGTAGTAGACTAAACTAAGTCTAGTCTCATTTAGGGAGATCGCACACGTCACACTTTTTGTGTGATCGAGTCCGCACTCTGCGGCTTACATATATTCTGATGGCGCGCGTCATGCAGATTGTATGTAAGCCGCAGGCTCGATCACACAAAAAGTGTGACGTGTGCGATCTCCCATAATAGAATAGTTTCATAGTAGCGGTGGTCATAATATGAGGCCCGCCCGCGGCGGCAACACCTTATTCATATTCTGGCTCTACGGGCTACGACGGATCCTACACATAATTGAAGACATTTGTGGAAGAGGCAGGTGGAAGCAACAGTTAAACAATTGCCGTTTTTTTAATAAATGTATGCTTTAGGGCCGGGAAAATGATTTGAAATAAAAAATGTGGATTTTATGTATAGTCACAGAATATACATACAATATACATATATAAGTAGTACCAAGTATTTCCAGATAAATTAGCCAGATGATGAAATAGGTAAGTTACCTATTTCATCATCTGGCTAATTTATCTGGTATTAGGTAATAATCGGCCAAGTGCGAGTTGGACTCGCGCACGAAGGGTTCCGTAATCCGTACCATTATACATAGAACAAAAATAGGAAAATATTGTGTTTTTGTATGGGAGCCCCCCTTAATAATTTTTTTTCTTTTTTACTATTAAATAAACACAATTGAGTATTTTGTGAATATTTCAGGTGCCTATCTATTGCCATCAATTACAAAAAATCACGTTTGTTGTATGCCCCTTAAATATTTAATTTATTTTGTTTTTAATATTTGCTGTTATAGCGGCAACAGAAATACATAATCTATGAAAGTTTCACCTCTCTAGCTATAATTACCGTTCTTGAGTTACAGCCTGAAAACAGACAGACGGACAGACAGACATCGAAGTCTTAGTAATAGGGTCCCGTTTTAAACCCTTGGGTACGGAGCCCTAAAAATGAGTAATAATTATTGTCCTTACATTTTTAATTAAAAAAAATTGTTGTCTGGTTCTTTCAGTCACGTCTTTAATTATTACGTGGCTTAGTTTATTACTACGAGTTAGTTACATTTTAGGAAGTACCAAAACGTGTAACTATAGCCAAAATCGAAATAAATAATAATATGGTAATTCACAAAATATTTATTCAACTAGAATTAATAATAGAACATAGATAGAGCCAAGAATCACCACTGACTGCCAAAAGTGACTAAAACCAACCTAGCTAAAGTAACTTTTTCTTTGACTACGCCTTAATCGGGTAACTTTTTGTTTTTCTACTTCTATCTGAACTACGACTTATTTTATTTCAAAGGCCCTCGGCTTTAGTCAATTCATATTTTTAAGTTTTCCTATAATTAAATAAAAAATAGGTATCATACTGTCCGTCTATTTATACCTGTTATATATAAAGCCCGTCACAGACCTAGCTATAATATATATTAATATGTTTATAGCTTGGCATATTAAAATATATTTTCTATACTAATTTTCGCGTGACCACACACTCAGCTATAATATATATTTCTGTGACATGTGGATTTAGTATAGAATAATATGCCTTGCTATAAATAATATATTAATATATATTATAGCTAAGTCTGTGACGGGCTTGATTTTTGAAATCAAAATTTTGAATAATTTTAACATAAGTAAATATTTGACTTTTGAGACATCTCTTGTCCTGTGGTCCCCTTAACATTACCGAACGCCGAATTATTAAATTTCACGGCTAATTTGCGTGGAATCATCTGTCAAAATATATCCCACTGCAAACAAAAACACCTTCGGCGCATCAAACAGCGCCGTAAACTCCGAGTGTGTACGCACTTGGTGACGTCATAATACCGGTACATGTCTTTAATAGTATTCGGAAATCGTTGTTTTTATACTAGATGACCCGATTAACTTCCCGCTTAATATAAACCTTCCCTAGAATTAAATTGCTATTTTATTGAATGACTAGTGAATTCATTGAATGAAACAATTTAATTTACAGATAAAGACTGTAAATTAAATGAATGAAAACTTTGTAAACGCTATTATAATTTGCGCTCAAATTAAAGATATGAAAGCGCTATTATAGGCCACACATTACTTTTGGATCTATCGCCAAAACCTGCTAAATACTCCAGGTTTTCCCGAGTGATATAAAATATTACTGCCAATTACGACATATTATTATAGTAATCTGTGACGTAACACCGAGTCATCTCTCTATGTATATTTAACTAGACGTTCCGCGCGGTAGTTCGTGAGATTAGCCCTTTCAAATAATTTCCCCCGTTTTTTCCACATTTTCCCCTATTTCTTCTCTCCTATTAGTCGCGTGATAAAATATAGCCTTCACCTTCCAACACTGTAAGAATATTTTTTTAAATCGGACCAGTAGTTCCTGAGATTAGCGCGTTAAAAGATACAAACAAACAAACTTCCGCTTTATAATATTAAGTATAGATGTGTGAAGTCGCTAAGTGTGCACACAGAGTAATAATAAAAATAACTCCAACATCTGTCACCGTGCCTGCTCGTCTGTTTGTTCGTCTAATGAGTTACAGACTGTCAACAAGATTTCAGAGTTTGGGGGTGAAATGGGTAATATTTCAGGGTGTTTGGGGTGTAAATACGTTTATTGTAATTAGAAATGAAAATTTGTATCTCGCGACGTCTCGCTATCATTTGGACTTGATCCTAAATTAAATATTTTCTGTCTACCGTCTACGAGGCTATGTTTTCGTTATTTGACAAGTTTATATTATATTTTTTAGATATTTTGATTTGAATTTAAAATTTTGTATAATATAATACTAGATGACACGGTGAACTTTTTATCACTTCGCTCCTAATAGAAATCTTCCCTGGACTTTCATGAATATTCTAAGACGAAAATTAGCCAAATCTGTTCAGCCGTTATAGATTTAGAGAGATTACAAAATTGAAAATTCATTTTTATTTATACAATGTGTAACTAAAGTGTGGGTGTGTACTGTGTAGGTATGAGTGCCCCAGGTATGAGTTCACTATAAAAGCACTGCGCTGATAGAGCAATTTATATTTTCACTTTTGTATGGGGAAACTCGTGACGATGGGGCGCTTGCCCATACAAATCACAAAAAAAAATTTGGTCTTTCAGCGCTGCTATTTTCACAATGAACTCTCTACAAGCAACATAATATACACACCTAAAAGTACCTATTATCGCTTAGTTTTGTTACACCTTGTATATCATTGATAATTCTGTTTTTTTTTTCAAGAAGGCAGGTCGCTATGATAGCCCTGACGTTACTGCGACCCATGAGGATCTATTGTGACTCCTTCGCACTAGAGAATCATCCCCAACCCAATACTGCTCATAAATTGAACGATATGGTTGGGGTTGGTGCCACGAATTTCCTCTGTGGATGAGTATTCGTGGCGACCAAGGTGCGATTAGCGCGTAATTTATACCCAGTTTCTAAAGGAGGACTAGGAGGAGGTGGTTTCAGTTTCTTGACAGGAGTTTATCTATTCCCTAGCAAATTTGATTGGCTTATAAGTTATATTATAAGACATAACATTGACCAATCAACAACGTCGTTGAATTGATACACAAAATATGTCAAAGAACCTAAGAAAACCGGCTCTACCTAACAAACAACTAATTTTAAGCTTAAATTAGTTTATTAAATTTTTAAAAACTATAACTTTTTGTTTAAGCCTACTCCAAATATATCGGTTTGTAACAATTATATAAGTAAGTACGAAACCATTACTATTGATTAAGTTACCTGATTTAAATACTTACAACATTTTAAAAGTTTTAAATACTTACTTCGAACGCTCAAGATAAGACAATAAATAATTTTCCGTTAGCTCAGTTGCTTAGAAATTCAGTCTTCGTCTAATCTTGAAGATGAAAGAAAAATTTAAGATGCCGACTGGCAACAGACGAGTCTCGAAACACTCGAGAAAATTCACTTTTTCTTTTTCTTGCGAATTGTTTTAAAGATTTTCTTCGAAGAGTTTCGTTCCGACCTATTTTTACATGGCTTTTGCTCAAGAACGATTAATGATTACGAATTTATTCACGATAGATTTCGATTTTGTAACTTCAAACTTTTTGAGTTTGTTCAACTATAAACTGCCAAATAACAGACCTGACTAAAGAAAAACTATAATAACTATTTCATTATTATTTTTTGACTAAATAGCATTTAAGGTAGGTACTAGGTATATTTCATATTTAATTAATAAACAGTTTATACTCTTCGCTAATAGTGTAAGTAAGCTAAGGCACTAAATGGACAACAGCTACTTACTTACCTATTTTAGATTTTTGCCATAGTATTAATACAACATTATATTTTACAATATAATTAAAAATCAAAGTAAACAAGATGCTATTAAAATATTAGAATCGGTTAAACCCTTTTTTTACCGATTTTATAAATTTTCAAAATGAAAAATTTGTGCACAGCGCCATCTAGTTCTCAATTATTATAGTACCAACTACCAAAGAACTAGTCCTGCCCTCTAGCGGCGCAAGAAAGAACTTGAATACAAATACAGCCAGTGCTATAGTACGTCTACTACCCAACAGATGGCGCTTTGATAAACAAAGTTTTAAACTGTGGTCCAAGTTTAGTCACGGACCACGGTAATTCGACAGAAAAAGTTTATTAAAATATTATTTTAAATCTTGGTTTATAAAAAAATAATTTTCAAGATTGAAATGTACCATCGAGGAAATTGATTTCTAGGCAGTCTAGTCGACAGGCCAATGTGATATTTTGGTCGGATCATAATATTGTTAAGTAATTCAAAATTCCATGTTAACTCATAATAATTATTATTGTGACCTGTCCGTTGTTTGTTGTTTAACGTAACGCGTTACGCGACCAAACTGCGTAGATCCCCCATCTGCCTAGGATTTATATTTTATAGGAATCAACTTCTCTCATAGTACCTTCAGAGAAATTGAATCATAGGCAGTTATCGGACCTCATTTTCGCGGTCGTGATTTATCAGATGTGTTTGTAGTATGTTGACATAACCCTACTAAATTAGGTATATTGCCTGTGAATCAAAAACAACACAAAAGTTAAAATTTTTACTGTTAAGAGGTTTGTTATGTGTTTTCTTTCAAAGTTTGTTGTACGCGGTTAAAAATCCTACGCGCCACTTGCCAAATAATTAAACTTACAAATATTATAAAATTTCTTCTAACGAATTAAGGTTACGTGTCGGACGCAAGTTTAATTTACCCATATTCCCAAAAAAAGTTTGCAATGCCGTCAAAGAAGTTTTCACATCCAAAACTAAATATCACCTACCCCATTGGCTAAAGGCAAAACGTGTCTAATAGATGTACAATATTATTGACAATATTTCTAATTGGGGTTGCGCCCCGGCCCTATTGCCAAACAATTCATACACAATTCTTGATAATATTAACATTAATTGCCGTAGGTATTGATTTTATTGCAATTGCAAATTGCAATAGAAACGAGGGTCATGAAAAAAATTGAATTTCGATAAGACGGAACCAAGTACAAAAAAGTTGAGTTCCTGAGTACCGAAACAGAAAAAAAGGTAATAATATTTTGGTGTAAATTTGTATATTATAATTATTTAAAGTGGCGGGGCAAGAGTCGAGGCCCAAGAGGACGGATTTTGTTGAGAGAAAAAGTTGAGTAGGTATCAAAAAACGTTAATCTTAGAAAAACATTGTGGTCCTTGGGGCGAGGCCGTAGGCATAGTATAAGGAGGGGAAGTAAGTTATCTTCATACAAAGGCTGATGGGCGTATATAAGGGGGGGGTCCTGGGGGTCCGGACCCCCCCCCATTACTATCCATCTTACGTGTCCAATCGACAATAATATATTATGTACCGCACCGATTTTAATCGGCGACGTACATGTGTTTTATTTCTATTCACAGTATAATAATTAATAATTTATTATTATACTGTGGAGCGTGTCCATAGGCAGAGTAGGTACCGCGATGCGTTCGTAGTTCGTCGCAGGAGCGCGGGAAATGTGCAGCAGTGGTGCCACCACTGCTGCACGTTTCCCCGCGCCTGTGGTGGTGCATCTAAACTTGCAATAAAAGACTCACTGGACTGGCTTTAATATTATGCGTACACCGAGATCCGGCGGCGCAGCTTGATTCCGAAGAAATTATTAATCAATTAGCAATAAAACGTAAAGAGATTACTTTGGAGTTTAACCTTTGTTAATTAAACATTCCGATAAGTATTCAAATTTTAAATAAATATTCGGCCAAGTGCGATTCGGAATCACGCACGAAGAGTTCCGTATCGTTATATAGGGCAAAATAGGCCAAAAAATGTGATTTCTGTAAAATATTAAATATTTATTTTATTTTTATTACTAGCTGTCCCGGCGAACTTCGTGTCACTTTAAAACCTTCCCTGGACTTCTACGAATATTTTAAAACTAAAATCAGCCGAATCCGTTCAGCCGTTTTCGAGTTTTAGCGCGACTAACACATTTGAAAATCCATTTTTATATATAAGAAGACTAGCTGTCCCGGTGAAATTCGTGTCACTTTAAAACCTTCCCTGGACTTCTACGAATATTTTAAGACTAAAATCAGTCCAATCCGTTCAGCCGTTTTCAAGTTTTAGCGCGACTAACACATTTGAAAATCCATTTTTATATAAGAAGAAGACTAGCTGTCCCGGTGAACTTCATGTCACTTTAAAACCTTCCCTGGACTTCTACGAATATTTTAAGACTAAAATCAGCCCAATCCGTTCAGCCGTTTTCGAGTTTTAGCGCGACTAACACATTTGGAAATACATTTTTAGGGTTCCGTACCCAAAGGGTAAAAATGGGACCCTATTACTGAGACTTCGTTGTCTGTCCGTCCGTCCGTCCGTCCGTCCGTCTGTCTGTCTCCAGGCTGTATCTCAAGAACCGCTTTAGCTAGACTACTGGAATTTTCATAGATTATGTATATCTGTTGCCGCTATAACAACAAATACTAAAAACAAAATAATAATAATAATATTTAAGGGGGGCTCCTATACAACAAATGTGATTTTTTGGCCTTTTTTGCTCGATATCAATAATGGCAACAGGTAGGCACTTGAAATTTTCACAAAGGCCTTAATTATATGTATACTTTAATAATTAATAATAATATTTAAATAAAATGAAATATTAAGGGGGGCTCCCATACAAAAAAACACAATTTTTGGCCTATTTTGCTCTATAATGGTACGGAACCCTTCGTGCGCGAGTTCGACTCACACTTGACCGATTTTTATATATAAGAAGACTAGCTGTCCCGGTGAACTTCGTGTCACTTTAAAACCTTCCCTGGACTTCTACGAATATTTTAAGACTAAAATTAGCCCAATCCGTTCAGCCATTTTCGAGTTTTAGCGCGACTAACACATTTGAAAATCCATTTTTATATATAAGAACATTTATTATTTAAGTAGGTACACATAAAATTGAGGATTTTGTGAAAATTTCATGTGCCTACCTGTTGCCATTATTGAAGCCTCCTTTAAATATTAATTTTATAATGTTTTTATAGCGGCAACAGAAATACACAATCTCTGAAAATTTTAGATGTCTAGCTACAGCCTACAGCCTATAACGGTTCTTGAGATACAGCCTGGAGACCGACAGACGGACAGATATCTAAGTCTTAGTAATAGGGTCCCGTTTTTACCCTTTGGGTACGGAACCCTAAAATACTTTTGATTTCCTAAACACGTTACAGCTATTTGCTGCTGTAGAACCCTTCATGGGCGAGTCCAACTCGCACTTGGCCGCATTTTTACGTTAGGGACCCCCCCCTTATCAAAGCTATATATACGCCCGTGCAAAGGCACCGCGCGCGGTATGTATGTGTGCGCCATAGTATCAATGCGTCGCCGCACGCACACATATTAAAATCTCGGACCGTTTTCGGACCATACCAGTCGGGGCTACTTTGGGCCAATTCAAACCGGAATGGCAGCGGCCGGCAGCGGCGCGAAGAGCACTTTTAGTGTGAAATAATTTTAAACTTTATTTACATATACATAAGTACTAGTATCGCTTGAAAACTTCTAAAAGGGGTCGAGGCGCCGCTGGCAGCCGCGCGGCGCCTCGAGGCGCCTCATACTAGTACTTATAGGTATGTAAATAAAGTTTAAAATTATTTCACACTAAAAGTGCTCTTCACGACCTAAACGCTGCACGCCCGCGTCGCGCCACGCCGCGCCAAACGAATCAAAAATGTCCGATCATAAGGAGTAATAAAATATATTGCTGTGTGTTTGGGTGTTTTAACAGTAATGCAAGAATTCCAGAATTATTGTCTTTGTTTAAATTACCAGTTGAACAGATAAGGTACGTACTACTCCCTTATTCTAGCATAATATAATTTTCACCTGATGATCAAATACCTAAGTACTTAGGTACTTCTTTTTTTATTGTATTAGTTTTCTATCACACAAATTTTCCCACTAGAACATAGTATAAAATATAAGAAATTAGAAAATGTTTTAGGTAAGTACTTTTGATCAGTCAACTAATTTGCCGCTATTGCTATGTTTACGTTTAGTAATGCCGATTTCTCTGTATTGTAGGTATATTATATTAACTAAGTACTTACAGTCAATTACTTATTTTTAATCATAATTAAAAATAAGTAATTGACTAATTGTAAATCAGATATTAATTATACACGTAAAGCAAAGTTCGAATCATAAGAACAGATTTGTTTATAGTAGGTACCTATAAGAGACAGGCGTTAGTTTTTAATGTTGTTTTAAAGCCTTTTAAAGGGTATATTTATAATTTTATTTAGACATCGGATTATATGCACGATCCAAGTGCCGAAATATGCATGCAAATATGCACGAAAATTGGCCGAAATATGGACAATCAAGAGTGACTTATTATTATTGAAAGTCGGAAGACCGCGACGTTGCCGCTGTTTATGTGGTTGCGAACGAAGCGCGGACAGCCGCTTGCCGCTCCCACATCACAACGCCGCCGCGCCGCCGCCGCCTAAAATTGACAACCCTAAGACAGTAGGTAATTAAATCGCGGATTGGGCCGGAGTTACCCTACTTCCCCTCCTTTTACTATGCCGTAGGCGGTGTCCCACATCGCCCACACGCCCACGCTTTACGCTGGCTCAGATTCTATACGAGCCTAACCTGCTGGACATAAAATTTCATACTGATTTCCTCGTTAACATAAAGTTTTGCGACTCGCTCCGTGATTTGGACAATCAGCTATGTCCACACTGTGCTTTCATCTTCAATTTTCGTCATCTTCTTTCATTCAACTTTCGTATTGTCGCATTCAATAATTGAATGCGTCAACGAACGCAACGCCAACATTGTCATTTTTAGGGTTCTGTACCCAAAGGGTAAAAACGGGACCCTATTACTGAGACTTCGATTTCTGTCCGTCTGTCTCCAGGCTGTAACTCAAGAATGGTAATAGCTAGAGAGTTGAAATTTTCACAGATTGTGTATTTCTGTTGCCGCTGTAACAACAAATACTAAAAACAAAATAAATTAAATATTTAAGGGGGCTCCCATACAACAAAACCTGATTTTTCTAAATTTTTTTGCTCGGTATCAATGATGACAACAGGTAGGCACTTGAAATTTTTACAGAAGCCTTAATTATACATTTGTGTACTTTAATAATTAATAAAATATTAAATAAAATAAGAATTTAAGGGGGGCTCCCATACAAAAAACACAATTTTTGGCCTATTTTTGCTCTATAACGGTACGGAACCCTTCGTGCGCAAGTCCAACTCGCACTTGGCCGATTATTGTTCAGTTGGAGTGGCTGTTAGCTTATTGTAACATGTGCGACGAGAACATTTTACTGAAGAAATTCCAGAAAAAAAAGAACAAAGCGAAAGTTTTGGATACGGTCAGAGGGCATGCGTCGCGAGCACTTGCGGGCATGCCTCACGTGCGCTGTTGGCTGCGCTATGATGCATGCAGCATGCCCTTAATGAACAACAAAAGGCACAGTGTGTACATAGCTTTCAGCGTAGCACATAAATTAAGATACGAAATTCAAGACAGTTTCCAAAATCGTAACAGTAATAAAGTCTGGATAATCTGAAGATTATTTCGGGTCGTAAAGACTTTACGTCCAGAGTTTCAGCTCTCAGTTCCCATTTTGATGCTTAATTCGTTTGCATAAGGGTTCTGTTAGATGTAAAATGATTCTGAACGTGTGTTCCGGAGGAGCAAGACTTGATAACATCTCTGAAACATCTAACGAAGGTTCAAGCTTTATGACTAATAAAATAAAGGTCAGTTAATTGAAATGCAAATTGAAATAGATGATTCTTGACGATTACATGATATTTCAAATGAAGATATCATGTAATCGTCATAGATAACATTATGCAAAAATCAAAATGTGCAATATAATAATAATATTATGTAAGACTTATATTAGACATAGAAGGCCTATGTCCAGCAGTGGACGAATGTAGGCTGATAATATGATGATGATAATTATAGACATAGAAGAAGTCGGACTTTTCAATCAAGGAGCTAAGAGAGAGAAAGAAGAAAAAGAAGGGAGATAAGAGAGCAAGAGACAGAGCTTACAAGTATACAAAAATTTACTTGTTTTACATATTATCAAACAATGTATTGTTAGAACTAGATGGTGCCCGCAACTCTGTTGCGTCAAAATTCGTTCATCGCGCGGGAACCGTACATTTTCCGGGATAAAAACTATCCTATGTCCTTTCCCCGGACTCAAAGTATATTCATACCAAATTTCAGCAAAATCGGTTCAGCGGTTACGGCGTGAAGAGGTAACAGACAGACAGACAAACTTTCGCATTTATAACATTAGTAAGGATATTATGATATTCGAACAATAAAATCATCGAAAACCATCAAATAGCTTATTATGGGAGTTGAGAGTTCGGACTGATATTATACAGAATATAATTCTAGAATAAAAAAAGCTACAATCATTCGTATTAAGCTGCACTCGAAATTGAGAGCTGTTATTACAATTATTGTATTAATTAACAATGTAATTTGGGAAATTGAATTGTAATTATTCAACAAATTATTCATTTATGAATTCAAGCAGCGTGCCTATCACGCATTTGAAATTTAAATTAATTATAGTGTGGTATTTTGTTCAAATTATGCTAATCACGTGATGATGACAGCCATCCAGAGCCATCTGACGCTGTGTCACGACTTCACGAATGATCTTAGCAGGCCCCTCGATTATTGAACAACCCTAGACCGTCAATAATATTGAACAATACGTGATATTGCCCAATGAAATTGATCGTCTAGGGGTCGCTTAAATAAAGGGTTTTGTGATAGAAGTACAGCGGGTTCGAAACCCACTAATACAGCTGATCCTTATTATAATGCAGCTTGATACATCCCTGCATAAGTGCATCTATAATAATAATTATCCCGACTAACATTATAATAGCGAAAGTACGCCTGCTTTTCTTTGTGTCTAAATAATATGGAGATACTCTAGTCTCTACGGACTAGTAAAGGAATATTATAGCATAGTTTTTGTCCCGGAAAATGTACGGTTCCTGCGCGATAGTTTCGGCGCAACGGAGTTGTTGGCATCATATTGTAGAATATTATTATTTAAATTATAAATCAAACATCTCTACATAATATTTCATATAATATGTAGAAAAGTTGACTTGGGCACCGGCAGGGTGGTGCCAGGTGGTGCACTTGCACCCCTTGGTAATCTCGGGATCAACAGGAATTATTGAAATGAAAAGCATTTTGTAAACCTATTACCATGCCGTACAAAGATAGTTCGTAATGTGTCGGCAGTAATCGGCACTAAATGTATTCTGTTGACGTAAATAGACAGTCAATGTTGTTCGTAAAAAGAAAAGAAAAGAAAAGAAAGAAAACTTCAATCTGCACCCCTTGGATATTATTTCTGCCGGCGCCCATGGAAGTTGATAAATAGAAAAATGGCAGTTCCACGTTATTCGTCATCTTTCCACTTCATACTAGTTATTTAACATAGCCTGCGGCATCTGCCTATTAAGGCCCTATAGACCCAGTTTTACATGACTTTGAATCAATAATAAACAAACAAATAGTGACTTTTAAAAGCCAAAAAAAATATACCTTGTTTTTTACCTAATGTACTTTGACAATTTGTGGCTCGAAACATAATATTTCAAACTGCACTCGATCAAAAATAACTCCGAAGAGTAGGCTAAATTCGAATATTTTGTGATATTATTTTTCATGAAGCTTATGATAGTTTTACTTTCAAAAATCATATCTACGAAAAGCTCATAACTTAAAGAAGAATAATTTGTGGTTACATTTTGCATTTTGGTTTATATATCTAAGTAAAAAAGGTTTTTTTTTCTCATATTTCGCCCAATCAAGGACGCGACGAGCGTCGTAACCGCCACTGTACAAGGCGCGCTGATATGAATGTTATTTTAATGTCCTTTACGTCGATATTCATACTGACAGACATCGACCTGCTAATTTTCGGGTCTGTAGGGCCTTAAATATTTTCCTAAATGGCTCTTTGTACCAGTGCGACCGTAAACTGCAATATAAACAACAACGGATAAATGCATGTAAAAGTTTATACCACGAAAACGACTACAAAACAGACTCAATAACGTAGAACAACAAATAAATATTCGGTTAGTCAATAAGTTAAATAGGCTATAGCTTTGATATCAGAGCTATAAGCGACTTGCGCGATGTAAACAATAAAATTCCTATTTAAGTTCAAATCATAACCAAAAGTGGACTTATATTTTGTGCTAAGGTATAACCAACCTTATGGGACCAACATAAGATTTGTTTTCGCTTGTAAATAGGTTTAGTGTTGGTGGGTAGTTGGAAAAGCAATAACTGACCAGCGCAATGGCACGCGACACCGGAAACACGTGGCCGATCAAAGAGACCGGATGCTGTAAGTGTCATTGTAACAATATGCACTTGTTACTGGATTTAGACCTAGGAACTTTGGCAAAGTTAGGTAAGTAAAGATTTTTGGCGCTACAAGATAAGAAAAAAATTAGTGACCAAAATAAATAGTTGTTTTTATGATAACATTCTCTATAGTCTCTACTAGCTTTTACCTCAAGTTAAACCTAACTTGTTGTCTAAGGGAATACTTAAGCTTTAGGGACTAAAAAGTAGCCTATTGAATAATTAATGCAAAACCTAAGCGACCACCACACATTTGGTGTGTTCAGTAGTTCATGGTGAAGAACAATTATTATACACACTCTCAAATCTCTATAATAAATAATTAGTGTGATTTTATTTAATTTGGATATTTAAGCCAGATGACGAACCTTCATTACTCCGTCGGTTTATGTAAAGTCAATGTTAGACGTTTTCTGTTAACTGAACTTGGGCTCATAGGCAGATTACGTAGGTACGTAATCTGCCTATAAAGTATGAATCAATTTCCCCAATTTAACATTGACGGTCAAAAAAGTTTCTGTCAGAAGTGGGATTCGAACCCACGCCCACAGAAGTGGACTGCGACCTGAACGCAGCGCCTTAGACCGCTCGGCCATCCTGACTGCGACGATTGTACAAAAAACATTATACGCACAATAATTTAAGGCCGTCCCCCGAGCAAACAAGAGATCGCGCCAAAACCCTATCATTTTTACTTATCTTAGTTCAAAATTGTCCTAAAAAAAATTAAAACGGCGAATATGTAGTTTATGATATTGTCGATCTATTGGCGTGAGTTTCAAATAAAAGTAATATGTAAATCCTAAGGAGATGCTGAATGTATGCTTGAATTTTAACAAATTGGTATTACTTTGGAAGCTGATATCATGAGTATAAGAAACAAAAATAGAAAATTTAAAACGACAAAAGGAATGATGATATACTGAAGATTATTGCTGTATTTTTATTATAACTTTGTAGCTTTCAGATTATGAGTTTATAAGGTTTTAAATACGGTCAATTACGGAATCTCCGGACGGAACGCCCTTAAACTAAAATACTTTACCTTCAAATATTGTGAAAGTAAGTGTAAGTACTCACATACGGTTTTGCTCGATCGAGCAATCACGTAGAGTAAATACCACGGCTCGGGCTTTCGTCCACACATTCAGCATTGCTCGATAGTTTTACTCCATTCGAAGGAAATTAGCTACAAATAATAAAAACTAGTGTCAAAAAATTTGTCAAGCCGGCTCGATTCGAGCATTCAAACTGGCTCGATGCGATCCTTCGAGCTGTGAGTTTCGCGGTCCACACAGTGGTTTTTGCTCGATTTCGAGTAAAACTATCGCGCAAAACCGTATATTGTGAGTACTTAGCATACGACTGACAAAAAATTGTTGGCGACCTCCTCCTAATATAACCACGGTATCATAATATCATAATACATTCATACATTTTGTTCACGGTTACGCTACCCTGGTCATTTTTTAAAAATTAAGATAAGGGATAAAAATATGTGTTAATCAGTGTGGTCCATGTGTGGTCGAATACACTTACGCATCAACATCCATATCGTTTTGACAGGATTGATAATAAATAATTTGAACAAAACGATATTTTTATCGCATACAAAAACCAGAGCTCCATGCTACGCCCCTCTGTTTAAGTCCCTTATTAAACTTCACGTTATAAAGTCGTGGGAACGGATCAAATGGTCTTCAGATTTTTTATGAAAGACAGTCCCCTGTGTGACTCGTAAGAAATTACTCCATTAGATGATTAGAAATCTTAAAAACATTGCCGTGACTGACCTGGGGGAATAAGGGACTTTTTACGTCAGCCTTGGTGGTTTAGCAAGGATTTTTCCAGTTTTCCTTGTCGGTGCAAAGTTGGGAAGATTTTTCTAGCATGATATATTTATTTGACACTCAAAAGTGTAAAACATTCACACTTTTTAAGTTGCAAATTGCAATTTTTAAATATAATTTCATAACCAACTCAAAATATTCAAACTTCTGCTGGAAGTTGGAAGTCCAAGAGTTTGCCTACATAAAATTGTCATGACAAACTCTTGGTTAAATCATGCCAAGAGCAAGAGCCAAGCTCTTGGCAGGTTGATTTTTATACTGTTGGTCCTGACTCCTGGGTGATAACTTACATTAATTTAGCCAATTTTTATCGTTCATCTCTATCGGTCTTACCGCAAAAAACTAAAAATCTGTTAACCAGTTGTTTTGAGACCATTTTTTGTACTGAACTGTTCAACGGGTATTTAAATCTTTTGTAGTAAGACAGCATGTTTTATGAGAATTGCTCCAATTTCATTTATTACCCTTACTGTGACAAAAGGACTAACTCTACCAGCACTGTTGCTGTCGAGGAGCTCCAGCAACGGACATAATCCTCCCTAAACCCAATATCACTCATTAATATTACCCGTTGTATAATGGTGCTCCCACACCGCAGTTACAAAATGTTTAGTAACGTTAGTTAACAAATTATAGCAAAACAAATTATTACAAAATAAAACATTTTGTGTTAACTTTTGTTTGTAAACCTTTTATAAAGGACGACGGGGTATGCTGTGAGCCAATACCAGATTTAAATGTTATAAAATGTTAGTAAACATGAGTAAACATTTTCTGTTAGTGTAGGAACACTTATGACATGTAACAGTTCCTAAAGCTCGATTTACACGGGTGACTAACGGGGCGATTTTAGTCAGCCGGCAAGTCACCAGTCGAGTGGCCTGTCTAAGTCGAATCGCCACCCCATTTACACGGGTGACTAACGGGTCGATTTAAGTCACCCAGCAAGACACCAATCGAATCGCCTGTCCAAGTCGAAATAACCTGTGGGCTGTGACTAGTTTATAATTATCGACACAATATGTCTAGTATATTGGCGAGTCAGTGCACTCTGCCAAGCACTCGGTATGTTTATCATCGACACCTACCGAGTAGAATAGCGAGACAGTACACTCGGCCAAGCACTCGGTATGTTTATCATCGACACCTACCGAGTAGAATAGCGAGACAGTACACTCGGTCAAGCACTCGGTATGTTTATCATCGACACAATATTATGTCTAGTATATTGGCAAGTCAGTGCACTCTGCCAAGCACTCGGTATGTTTATCATCGACACCTACCGAGTAGAATAGCGAGACAGTACACTCGGTCAAGCACTCGGTATGTTTATCATCGACACAATATTATGTCTAGTATATTGGCAAGTCAGTGCACTCGGCCAAGCACTCGGTATGTTTATCATCGACACCTACCGAGTAGAATAGCGAGACAGTACACTCGGTCAAGCACTCGGTATGTTTATCATCGACACAATATTATGTCTAGTATATTGGCAAGTCAGTGCACTCGGCCAAGCACTCGGTATGTTTATCATCGACACAATATTATGTCTAGTATATTGGCGAGTCAGTGCACTCGGCCAAGCACTCGGTATGTTTATCATCGACACAATATTATGTCTAGTATATTGGCAAGTCAGTGCACTCGGCCAAGCACTCGGTATGTTTATCATCGACACCTACCGAGTAGAATAGCGAGACAGTACACTCAGTCAAGCACTCTGTTAGAACAAATTATTATATTAGTATAAACTAAACAATGTATTTGGAGTCAATGTCTATACTCTATGCCGTGCGTCTGTGCTTTATGTTTTAACTTTTAAAAGGTATACATTCTGTTGTCTATGCGTGATCACTGATCTATGGTTCCTTTTGTCATCTGAGCTGCATCTTGTAATATTGTGTTTAAAATTGTCCGAATAAATCTCAGTTTATTTCAGTAATCATTGTGTTATTTCGCACAATCCCAACAGGTTAGGGCCCAGAATACGCGATTAATGTGTGTGCGAAATAAGTTTTTGTCTAAAACTGGTAAAAGTCGAGAAATACGCGATGTCGTCTGACGACGTGTTGCCGGCGCCGGGACCACCATCCTCAACAACAAGCTCTGGAATTACAATCAATTTCGAGAAGCTGAGTGGCATATCTAATTATGGAAATTGGAAATTTATGATGCGTATGTATTTAGTGCACGAAGATCTATGGGATTGCATCGACGAATCTGAACCGGGTGTTCCCAAGGTCAATGACAGCCGCAAACAACTACGGGCACTCGCAAAGATATGCTTGATGGTTCAACCCTCGTCTTTTTCCCATGTTAGAAACGCTGCCACTGGGTACGAGGCATGGAACAACCTAAAAAACGCATATGAAGACAGGGGGCTATGTCGTCGTCTTGGACTTTTACGCACGTTATTCGGATTAAAGTTGGAACAATTTAATAACATGGAAGCGTATATCTTGAAGATCACGGACTTAGATCAACAACTACGAGACATAAACGCTCCATTGGATGATGATTTTCTGTCAGTGTTAATGCTAAGCGGCTTACCCCCAGACTATGATCCGCTTATCATGGCATTAGAAAACTCTAATATTAAATTGTGCAGTGAAACAGTAAAAAGTAAATTATTACAAGAGAATTTACGTAGAGACTTTGACAAGAGTGAAGGTGCGATGCTTGCAAACAAGTTTTCTTCAAAAAATGTAAACAAACATCCAAAGTGCTTCATTTGCAAGAAACCTAACCACTTCGCAAAGAACTGTCCAACCAAATCGAACAATAGGAATAATACAAAACGGGGTGAAAGTGATAAGTGTGAGAAAGCGTGGAACGGAACATTATTGACAGCGCTAGCTGTCAACATAGACTCCAATGCTTGGTATGTCGACTCCGGTGCTACTTGTCACATGACAAACAACAAAGATATATTGAAAAATTATGTTGTGGACACTCCGCGGTTAATTACAGTTGCTAATAATCAGAAAATGCATAGCGAAGGTTATGGTGAGGTGGAATTATTGTTGAAAGGCCAAACTCAAGTTACAAAATTAAATGAAGTTATTTTTGTGCCAGGACTGTCAACTAACCTTATATCTGTAAACAAAATAACTTCCAAGGGGCTCGAAGTTCACTTTGATACTGAAAAATGTAATGTTTACTGCGGAAAAATGCCAGTTGCAAGTGCTACAAAGGTGAATGGTGTTTATGAACTAGACACAGTGAGTCAACTATCAACAAATGGTCACGAGCAGGCTGCGACATGTCAAACGGTGGCTTTGGCGGAGCCACAGATCCAATCCATGGATGAAGAATGCGCAGAGGCTGTGAATTTGTGTGCGGCGAATCAATCACAAGAGATTTGGCACAGGAGACTCGGACACCTGAATAGAAGAAGCATGCATTTATTAAAACAAGGTATGGCACTTGGAATTAATTATACTACTATTAAAAATGATCCCTGCGCAGCGTGTATTGAAGGGAAGCAGAGCAGAATACCATTTCCAAAACAATCCTTTAGTCGAGCCACTGAGAAATTAGGTCTCATACATTCTGATTTATGTGGGCCTATGCCAGTTTCCTCATTTAGTGGTGCCAAGTATTTATTGACATTTATAGATGACTACACAAGGATGACATTTGGTTATTTTATTAAAAGCAAAGATGAAGTCTTGTCTGTATTCAAGATCTTTAAAAATCTTGTGGAAAATCAAACTAATTTAAAAATTAAGATGTTAAGAACGGACAATGGTCGTGAATATGTGAATAAACATTTTCAGAAATTCCTGCAAGAGCATGGCATTGTTCACCAGACGACCGTACCCTACTCTCCGCAACAGAATGGAGTTGCTGAGAGGGCAAATCGCACTATTATGGAAGCCGGACGATGTATGCTACAAGATGCAGGTATGGACCAAAGATTCTGGGCTGAGGCTTTGAATACAGCAATTTTTATTAAAAATAAATCGCCAAGTAAAGCAGTCAGAGGAACCACACCGGAAGAGAAATGGTCTGGTTGTAAAGTTGATTTATCAATTCTGAAAATATTTGGCTGTGTTGCTTATGTAATGATACCGGATGAGAAGCGTAAAAAATTAGATGCAAAGAGTAAACAATATATTTTTGTTGGATATTGTAATGAATCAAAAGGATACAGACTAATTGATCCCCAAAATCCTTCTAAATGTATTAAATCTAGAGATGTTTGCTTCTTAGAAGATATGATGTACAAAGACTTAAAATTAAAAATAAATCAGAATAACTCTACTACTGATTGTCACATAAATTTTAGTAATGAAATAGAAAATGTTGAGAGAACAAATGATGATAGCAATGTCAATCTCTTGCCTACTATAGAATTATCTGACTCGATCGCAACTAATTCCCCTATTTCTGTCTCCAGCTCAGATGACCCTAATGATGTCACATGGAATCCAGACATGACTGAAGATCAAAATTCTAGTATTTATGAAGATGTTGATGAAAGTGTGAATGCTATAATTGCAATGACGGCAACAAGTCATGACGGAGAACCACAGACAATTGAGGAGGCATTATCCGGACCTGAAAAGGAACACTGGAGGGAAGCTATCGAGGATGAATACAAGTCATTTGAGAAAAATAAGGCTTGGAGTTTGACATTACTACCTGAAGGAAAGAAGGCTGTTCGCTGTAAGTGGGTTTTCAAGAAGAAGCTAGGACCAGAAGGTCAGTTACTTCGGTATAAGGCACGCCTTGTAGCTAAAGGATATACCCAGGAATACGGGATTGACTACAAGGAAACCTATTCGCCTGTGGTACGATATTCTACTATACGTACGTTGATTGCTCTGGCGGTAAACCTAGACTTGCACATTGATCATATGGATGTGAAGACAGCGTTCTTAAACGGTGATTTGCAGGAGACCGTTTACATGGAGCAGCCAAATGGATACAAGATAAAGGGTAAGGAAAACCATGTATTTAAACTTCATAAAGCTATTTATGGGCTTAAGCAAGCCTCAAAGGCATGGTATGATAAGATAGATAGTGTCTTGACAGACCTTCAGTTTAGAAAAACACTTAGTGAGCCTTGTGTTTATATTAAATCAGATGATACAGGAAATTTTATTATATTAGCATTGTATGTCGATGACATTTTAATTATAAGTAAAGATACACTTGAAAAGAAATTACTCAAGGAGAAATTGATGAATAAATTTGAAACAAAAGATCTTGGTCGAGCTACACATATATTAGGAATGAGATTAGATCAAAAACAAAATAAAATTACATTAGATCAGAAAATCTATATACAGAAGGTATTAGATCAATTTAATATGACTGATTGCAAGCCTGTGAGTACACCTCTTGAATGTGGCCTAAAGCTTGAGAAAGGTGATCAAACTGATATGGATTCCAAGTATAGAAGTTTAGTGGGATGTATTATGTACATAGCCATTTGTACTAGACCAGATATTATGCATGCGGCAAGTTTTCTCAGCCAATTTAATAATTGTCATTCTGATACACACTGGAAAGCAGCAAAACGTGTAATGCGATATTTAAAAGGGACTATTAATTATAACATAGTGTATGAAAAATCTTCATTAAGTATTACAGGATATGTAGATGCTGATTGGGCATCCAATCAGCTAGACCGTCGCTCATATACTGGTTATGTATTTAAATTAGGAAATTCAGTAGTGTCATGGGAAAGCCGAAAACAAAGAACTGTAGCTCTATCGAGCACCGAGGCAGAATATATGGCATTGTGTGAGGGAGGAAAGGAGGCTAAATTCCTTAAAAATTTTCTTTATGAATGTTTGGGTAAACATTTATCTGTAACTTTGTTTAATGATAGTCAGTCGGCTCAAAGCATTTGTAAAAGTCATGTTAACCATAGTCGTAGTAAACACATTGATATAAAGCACCATTTTGTACGACAGATTGTAGAAGATAAAATTGTAATGCTAAAATACTTATCTACTGAAAATATGCCAGCAGATGTCTTAACTAAATGTTTAAGTAAAGATAAACATTTTAATTGTGTAGCAAATCTTGGTTTACAGATTGTTTAGTTTAAGGGCAGGTGTTAGAACAAATTATTATATTAGTATAAACTAAACAATGTATTTGGAGCATAAAGTTAATATACCTATCGGAATAGAGAAACAAAGGCCTGAGCAAGCGAGATGTCACTATCAGTAACACTGCGTGGTAGAAAGAGAAGCGTGATTTGAGGTTGCATAGCTTTTTTTTCATCTGTTTGACAGTCTGTCTGCCCCTGGGCCGATAGTTGTCAATTTGGGCTCTCAGAAAAATTGTGATTTTAAGTTAAATAATAAATAATTTTAAGAAATACTGCTCTAGAAACATGGTTAAGTGTTTGTGGAATGATTCTGGATCCACACATCGAAAAAACCCGGACAAATATTCATTTCACAGGTGAATTATTCTACATCGACAGGACCTAGTTTTAAGTTTATTTTTGCCAATTCCCTACGAGTTATTGGTATTTTTACGTCCGTGTTCGCTTCTGTATATGTTTAATTATATGGAAAACATAACTTGACTAGCCATGGTGCACAATTTAAAGATATTTTGTGTAAACAATTTTCATCTATTTTACACTAGGGCTGCATCAAGTTATCGATAAGTTGTGTCGATATGAAAATATTTTTAGTTAAGTATACTAATTATCTAGGAATGTTGAAATGATAACATACTCATCCGTAGTTTATAATTAGTTTATATACTATCATGCATAATTTATCATTTTTAAGGTTCCGCACCCAAAGGGTAAAAATTAAGTCCTAGTAGTGAGGTCCCGCAGCCCGCTTTACTACTAAGACTTCGTTGCCTGTCCGTCTGTCCATCTGAAAGTAATAGACTTCTGAAATTTCCACAGATGTAATGTCATTCTACATCCAATACGGCTGCTCATCCAAGATAGGGAAATAGTTGAAAGCACTTCTGCAAGATGGGCATCAAATAAAAGGGCTAGGTTACAAGGTAGGCTCATTGAGAGTGAATTGAAAATTAATAGGGTCTAGTGAAGTCGTGTCGTATCGTGTAGGTACTGATGTCACGTGACGTAACCTGTCGTGTCGAATCGTGTCATGACATGTCGTGTCGTATCGTACCGGGTTTTAGAAAATGCCCGGTTGAAACCGGTCACCCTTCATGCGCGAGTCCGACTTACACTTGGCCAATTTTTCAGATTTCCTGCTGACCTGGATACCAGAAATTCATGACTTAAAATAATTAACCGTCCAAACTGGACTCCGAAGAAAAAATCATGCATACGAGTACTTAATTATGCAGCAAGCATTTTGAAGAAAAGTCACATTTTACTTCAAAATTACAATTTTATTATATTATATACATGCAGTTTTATTTTATCCCATTTTATAATGCCCGCTGTACACTCTCGCCGAGAGCTCTCGGGCAAGTCTCGTGCGAGAGCCCCTTGCCCGAGTGCGATCATGTTCATTATTGCTTAGTTCAATCGCAGATAAGAACTCAGAGAAGATGGAGGAAAAGGACCATTCACCATTCACCATGCATCGAAAGATATCATTGTAATCCAAAGATTTATAATCATATTTAATTTTATTTCTCATATATTATGACTAATAATGACGTTTATTATTGTTATTTTTCTGTTCTACACTGTCCAACAACGGCGGGACTAGTAGTGAAAGACGCGAGAGTGTACAGTAGTGCGCTCGTTTTCCTCGAGAGACCCTTTGTCTCGGGCGCAAAATACCGACAACGGACCGAGAGGGTCCGAGACAGGCGAGACGAGGCGAGCGCACCCATTTACACTCTCGCACTCGGGCCGCCTCGCTGTGTCTCGGCGAGAATGTACAGCCGGCATTATGTTTACAATCTTACAATTATTATTCCATGATCGATATTTTGTCGAATTACAAGATGTTTGTACATCACTGACACGCACACGTAAACATAATTGTATACACAGATGTAAATCAAATTTTGGTTAAGCTTGACAGCTCGGGATTGTTTCTCTATTCCGATAGGTATATTACCTTTATGATTTGGAGTCAATGTCTATACTCTATGCCGTGCGTCTGTGCTTTATGTTTTAACTTTTAAAAGGTATACATTCTGTTGTCTATGCGTGATCACTGATCTATGGTTCCTTTTGTCATCTGAGCTGCATCTTGTAATATTGTGTTTAAAATTGTCCGAATAAATCTCAGTTTATTTCAGTAATCATTGTGTTATTTCGCACAATCCCAACACACTCGATATGTTTGTCATCAACACCCACCGAGTAGAATAGCGAGACAGTACACTCGGTCAAGCACTCGGTATGTTTATTATCGATACCTACCGAGTAAAGTGGCGAGACAGTACACTCGGCCAAGCACTCGGTATGTTTAGTATCGACACCTACCGAGTAGAATAGCGAGACAGTACACTCGGCCAAGCACTCGGTATGTTTATTATCGACACCTACCGAGTAGAATAGCGAGACAGTATACTCGGCCAAGCACTCGGTATGTTTATTATCGAAACCGTATACGTACGAGTAGAATAGCGAAACAGTACACTCGGCTAAGCACTCGTGCGACAAATTCTGCGTGAAAATGTCGCGTCTGCGCTCGCCACAACAGTATTCGCAGCAAGCGATCGCTTGCTACTGAGCGTTTACACGGTCGATTTTAGTCACCAGCCGCATGCGGCCTTTGGCCGCACGACTTTGGGGCTTGCGACTTTAGCCGCATGCGGCGTAGTCGCCATTGCCATTTACACGGTCGATTTTCGAACGGGTGACTAAAATCGTGCGGCTTTAGTCACCCATGTAAATCGGCCATAACAAAATGTAACAATTGACAACATTTGTTAGTTAATGTTTTATATTAGAAAATGTGTACAAACATTTTCTAACGGCGGTGTGGGAGCACCATAATGTACCAGTCAGTCAGTCAGTAGTAAGAAACAATTCGCAATAATTTTTACCGGCATTGTGTCTTCGGTATTGGTTATTTTTCAACAGTCTTGTCCGCAATACTGGGGCTATTGTGACTACCGGTGGCTATTGTGAGCCCTCAACGCGTAATTCCAGATGACGTGGATGCAAATGGGAACTGGGACTGGAAGACTTTTGTTCTGTTGTTACTTAGCCTAGTGGGTTACTTACTAGATGTTCGCAACTTCGTTCATAGATTCGTTTGTAAAAGTTTTAGCGCATTAAAATATCTCTACCACAGTATTACAATTAATACTGTGATCTACTACCCTATACCGTTATTCCAAAGTGGTATAGCGTTTTTAGCTTTAAAAATAATCGCTTTCCAAAGATCATTTCAATATTACTTTCGTAAGTTTTACTTATTTTGTTGTAATTTGTTAATTTAATACCTAAACATTTGATTCTGGTAGATTCTGGTTAAGTGTACCAATCTCTCGAATTATTTATTGTTAAGGCGCTCTTATACTTTCATACTTCTAATTAACTATTAAAAGCTACATTAAAAGGTATAATTTATAACCGAAAGTAAAAAGCTTTAACATGCAAATGACAAATTACCAACATAATAAATAACCAGCGATATTAATTTCAGTAACACGTGAAAGCAAACTCCTCTTTAGCGATGCAAAATTGTAAAATAAAATTTTAAATTATTCATTTCATCATTCATCATGTAACAAATTATTTTCAATTTCCAACACCCGTAATATTTCTTTACAACCGCAATTAAATATGCTACCCTGACATTAAAAATATATTATCTACATCTACAAAATATAAAACATCTATTCATTTACACACGTAATTAAATATGCCATATTCACACCCAACTTTAAAAATATATCTACAAATTATACCACGTATTGCGTAGACTATAAAAAAAATATGCACACATCACTTTATCTATCATCCTCCCAATTCCACTTGGATGGTCCTCCTGTCCCCTGATGCGTTTGAAAGACCACTTCAGACTGGGTCAAAGACCAGTAATTCGTGTCTAGCCCTTTGAAATGCTAAGTGTCGCATAATTGCGGTGTAATGAGGAATGGCACTCGTCATGTTTTACTCAATTGGGAAATGCCATTAGGCCTTTGTGACGAGATTATGGATTAATTATTTGGATCGTTATCGTCTGGATTCGCTGGATGCGAAAAAATACGCATAATTTATCCATAGATAACAATTAAAATCGGTTGGCAAGCCGACCTATAAATATTTTAATAGTACAAAATATTTCTGGTAAAAGAAGGATAATATAAAGTAATGAATTATGAAACAAATAAAAAATAATGTCTATATTAACTGACAAATCATAAAAAACGCCGGTTAAAAATTGTTGTTTAATTATGACATGATAATGGCAGAGTATGATATTTTGACAAACTATCCACAAGAATTAATCGGCATAATACAGGAGAATTCAGCATAATAGGAGAAATAAGTAGTATATGCATAGAAATCACCAGCACAAGAAATGTACGAAATATACCTGAGTAATTATAGTTAGCAGGAAAAATGTTGTACAAAAAGTTAAACGAATAATATTATATTATTATATTTATGCCATAAAGTATAAAGAAACATTCTGTTTATTTATGAATACAAACATATTCAGACACTTATAATTTTAAGTTTGCAAACGTTGCAAAACAACATACTCTAGTATCTACGTCGACAAATTAAAATATTGAAGTCTGAAAGTGCGCCGTACCTTTTAGAGTAATATTAAAAGCTACATTCGCGTTATAAATCTATTTTTCATAAGCATGTGACTAGAAAGCTGAAACATAATATGTTAACAGTTCTCACATTTTTCATTTTTAAGCTTACAAAGTTTAAAAGCTTACGTTACTCGACTCATCAGATGTGGTGTGGTGCGAGTTAGAGCGGCGCGCACAATATCATTAGTGCAGGTAGATTTTAATTATTACGTAAGTGCCATTAAAGTAATTCGTACTTGATATGCATTATACATCACTAAGTATACATTATCTCAATACTTGCGATGTTCTATGTCAAAAACTATACTATTTTTTTACATCTTAAACTTCGCTTTCGAAACTACCGAATGCAATTTGACTAAGCACTCTGCTTATCAAAATATGTCCTCCAGATTTAAGTAATCACTATAGCTGCATTCGCATGGAATTAGGATACTTATCGCAGTTTTTTTAATGTAGCGCGAACGAATTTCCGCGCAAACGAATAACGATGTTATAGGCATCATCAAGTATTTTTATTTGTACTCATAGACATAAATATTACTAGCGTACATATAAATCGATGTTTGTACTTCATTAATCGAGAGAGAAATCGCTTTCCGCTTTCCGCCGTCATTGTGGCGGTCGGTAAAACAACACGTGCGGGTGTTTATTATTATATTCCGTCATCGAAATACGCCGGTGTTCGGTTCGTGCATTAATTCCGCCGCATATTACTTGTAACTCCGCTTTCAAAAGAAACCTTTGTTCAACGTGTTGCCAGTTCGATCAACTAAGTAGATAGATATTGGTTTTGTAGCAACTAATACTAGTTATGGAACTTTTATTATTATCTTTACTTTAGTTTAGGCTAATGTAGTTTAACAAAGAATTATGCAAACTTATGTGAAAAACCGAATTTGTTATGGGGTTTGATACAAAACGATTTCTTTAGTTAGGTATAACAATATGTCGTTTGCGATTGTTATACCTAATCTAACTTTACTACTCTAGTAGAGTTTTGAAAAGCATCTCTAGGTGAGGCCCATAATTTTAAACAAATACTCATTTAGTTAAGTCTAGTCAAAGCTTTCTGCAAGTTGAATGAACATAGACGATGCAATTACTCATAAGTCATACCACACAATCGATCAACTACGAGTATAAGGACCACACTCTAGAGTCTAGTCTATACTCTTATCGCAGGTCAGCGGTTATCTTAAACACTTGTAAAATGTAAAATATACTTAATGTATTATCTATGTATAACATATCGAAATAATATAAGACTTAGAGCGACTGCAGACTTACAATTATTTCAAGTTGGCCAACTAAATCGCGTAGTATACCAATTATAGCTGTAGCGACTTATGAGCTAGCTCGCATATTTTTATTGGATACCAATCTTATACGAACCACGATTCCTTTTCAATTACCTACAATTAAAAGTTGTCCAATATTGTGATACTACGCAATTTAGTTGTACAATAGTCGGCCAACTTGAAATTGTATTTCTGCTGTGACCCTGTGATAGCGCCTATATTATTTTCTCCCGCGGAAACCGTACATTTTTCCCGAACAAAAGTATCATAATATTAAGCCGGCTGTACACTCTCGCCGAGACACAGCGAGGCGGCCCGAGTGCGAGAGTGTAAATGGGTGCGCTCGCCTCGTCTCGCGTGTCTCGGACCCTCTCGGTCCGTTGTCGGTATTTTGCGCCCGAGACAAAGGGTCTCGCGAGGAAAACGAGCGCACTACTGTACACTCTCGCGTCTTTCAGTACTAGTCCCGCCGTTGGACAGTGTAGAACAGAAAAATAACAATAATAAACGACAATATCAGTCATTATCTGTGAGAAATAAAATTAATTATGATTATAAATCTTTGGATTACAATGATATCTTTCGATGCATGGTGAATGGTGAATGGTCGTTTTCGTCCATCTTGTCTGAGTTCTTAACTGCGATTGAACCAAGCGAGAATGTACATGATTGCACTCGGGTAAGGGGCTCTCGCACGAGACTCTCGCCCGAGAGCTCTCGGCGAGAGTGTACAGCGGGCATTATGTTCTTTCCCGGGGGCTGGGACTTAAAAGAATCTTCTCACGGAAGCTTCAGTTGTTTGGGCGTAAAGAGGTAACAGATAGACAGACACACTGTCGCATTTATAATATTGGTATGCATAATATTATGGACTACACGCACCATGTACTAAGTATATTCGCGCTGATAAGAAATAATCGTAATAGTATGGTCCTAAAGAATCAAACACTTGAGTCACTTACATAAAATCTAAGATAACACTCATAATAGCAATAACTATTTGCTATTAGATTATTGTATTGCATCATGCATGTAGTTAGAGTTTTTTTTTGCGATATTGACTTTTCTCTGTGATCATTATAATAACATCTAGGTATTACTAGGAACTACACTACAGGATAGCATACTAAGGGATTCTCAGTGTGGCATGGCAATGTTATTGCAATATTCGCTCAACATTTCAACAAGTTAAACCAAGTTAAGCTAAACACCGCTTAAACTCTGATCTAACGTCTCGCACTATGACTTATTACTGTAAATGTACAGTCTTAAACTACAGTTAACGGATTTTGACTGGTTAATGTTTTGAAAATAAATGACGCCCGCAACTTCGTTGCGCCATTTGTTTATCGCACGCGAGAAACGTTCATTTTTCCGGGATAAAAAGTATCCAACGACCTCCGTGGCTCAATGGTTAGAGTGTGTGGCAACTCAAGCCGGGGGTCGCGGGTTCGAATCCCGCCGACGGAACAAAAAGATTTTCAATGTTCCTGGGTCATTAAATGGGTGTATTAAATATGCGTATGATATAATAAAAATCTTAAATATATGTATAGTATAAAAGTATTAAATCCGTTGTCTGGTACCTGTAACACAAGTCCTTCAGGTACTTAGCACGGGGCCAGACTGACGTGGTGTGAAGCGTCCATAGACATTATTATTATTATATTATTATTTCCCGGGACTCATAGCATCTGCATAAACAGGCCAAAAATACAATTTTTGGCCTGTTTTTGCTCTATAGTCTATAGCGGTAGATACGCGCGAGTCCGACTCGCACTTGGCCGATTATTGTTATTACTCAGTCTAATAAATTTATTTATGAAAAATTATACCAAAAAAAAAGAATATGTGTGAACTTTGACTCTGAAGTTGTTCGAATTTCAGAAGCTGTAATTAATAGTATGTTGCATGCTCAGGAATTATATATGTCGCAGCCAGCTGGTTTAAATAGCCGTTCAATCTAATAGCTAGCCCTTTGACTGAACAACGTCATTCTATCACACGTCTAGCTTTTTAATTGAATATTTCAGTCGCTCAAAACGTTCAACACTACAGCTGATTCAAAAGCAGCCGTTTGATTGAATTAGTTCAGCGCTCACCACCGCGGCGCTAGGTGCGTTTTGTTTACAATATGGCGTCAACTAGCCGGTATTTTGAGATTGTATTAAGATATTTTTCGTTCATATACTTTACAAGTGTTATTAAAGTGACAGAAATTATAGGAGCACGAACGAGTAAATCAAAATTTAAACAAATATTCGAGGAGAAATTACGGGATGGTGAAGTGCATTACCAAGGTATTTATTGCAATTTTGTTCAAAATGAGTTAGAATGCAATAATTTATTCTACTTGTTAATAACACTAAACTAATGGTCACCTTAGTTAATTTGCCATTTAGCCAGTTAGCTAAGCGTCGTCTAGCTGTAGTGTTGAACGTTGCAGTCAACACGTCGACTAAACGACGATTAGCCGTGTGATTGAATTTTGATTGAACGGCTTTTTTAACCAGTGGACTGCGACATATATATCAATGATTTTAATATCATTATTTAATTAATCGAAGTATTTAATTACGACGTGCTATCGGTAACGTCGAAATTCTGTGAAACAGTGCACTTGTAGGAATGCAGTAATAACTCAGTAAGGTGGTTACCAACGCAGCATTAATTTAAAACCAAAGTCCCTAATTAGTCCATAAGCATAGATTTGTTACTTAGTTTTAAAATAATATAATAATCTACAAAATGTTTTCTCTATTTTCTTTTTTAAAATATCATTTCGCCATTTACAATAGAAGAAAATTTTAGAAGAAAATCGGTTTACAAACAGCGGAGTAATCGTGAAATAACAAAAACTTAGGTTTAAAATAAGGAATTGTTGTAAACGAAATATGTTTTTATTTTTATTTTCATTTCTTTAAGGTACGACCTTTACAACGAAAGAATAATAATTTAGAAAATCGGTTCGCAAGCAGCGCGGCGGAGTAATCGTATACCATCAAAGAATATAATATCCACAGCCTAACATAGAGCCTATCTTTCACTTCGCGGAAATCGGTTAAGGCGACGCCTTGCTAATTTTGGTTGTAGCGATATCGATTTTTCCCAGCAATTACTAAAGCTAAGAAATTAAAGTTCATTGTCAGTATTCATCATCTCTTTGTCTTTGAATTACCCATAGCATTACACGATTGGTCAACTTTTATAACACAGAATAATCAATCAAAAAGACCTCTGTAAAAAAAGGGATTCCTATTTTGCCAACAGAGGAGAGTGATTTAAGTTTCCAAAATTTGTACATAGATTGGTTCAAGCATACACTTTGATTTGCCCATAGCTTATATGAAATGTATTAATGGTTTTTAAATTACGCGACAAAAACCATTTTGTCACTTTTTTCCTTTTTGCTGTTCCATAGCTTGTTTTCTATGAGAGGCCGGGCCGGTCTCTCATAGAAAACAAGCAATCTAAGATGTATCCAACACGGTTTTTTACTTTATCGCGGCGTCACCTTAAAAAGGCAATAACTTCGTGAATTTGATTTGCTAATGATTAAAATCCTTTGAATGGCACGAGCCAATCAATACAGATCTGTATTCAAACCCCGTCGCACGAAAACATCGCATCACCCGCATATGCGACGATTCGCGATTGTATGACAATTTGCATGGCTAGTCATTAAATTATTTGAATGTTAAACCACGGTTTTATTTAATCAAGTGTTAATGTTTGATGCATGATGTTTGCATGTAAGCAAAACGCTTTGTTCCATAAGAAGGTTTATAATTATTTGAATTAAATAATACCTATGCTAAGATTCGGATACAATATCACAATTCACAACGACATTATTCAACTGATAAAAAAGTTATAGTTTCCGATGTAGCTTATTTTTTAGTTGAGAGCTCACTTTATTGAATTTAAATTATCCTAAGCTCATACTTGTAACATGAGCAAAAGGTAGGCAAGGTAGGTTAAAGTAAAGGTAAGGAGCAGACAGACAGACTTTTCCACAATTATAATATTAGTACGGATTTCGTCTGCCCTGGATACATAACAAAGTTGAGTGGAGACCAAGCAAGAGCTGCAAGACTCATGTGTCGAATGTTCCATGCATTATTGACGAAGACGCTCGTCGCTCAGTGAATTGTAAGTTTCGCTGTCTACAATGATTGTGGCACCTATTAAGTATGAACGTAGGTGTAGTTCATGCAAAACTCTATTTGCTGTTTTTTTTTTAATCCTACCAAAATTTTGTGAGATAAATGGCACTATCACAGTCTATGGAACTTGTTAGATAGATCCTGTGTTAGATAGATCCAGGACATCCCTCCATATACGGCTGAAGGCAAACCGCGGGTGCTTTTAGTGGGTAAGAGTCCCACATACCCCCAGGGTGCTTCAGCATTAACTGAGGCACATCCCCAACCCGGGGCACCCATGATGGGTTTCCCCTGCGCATAAAAAAAAGTCTATGGAACTTAGTAATATAGTAAGTCTACACTTATTCAGCGTCTATAGTATAGACGCTGAACTTGCGACTTGCGACCATAGACTATATTTTTAGTATAGACTCTATACTAAAAATATATTCTATGGTCGCAAGTCGCAACGCATGTTGAGTATATACCAAATACAGTTTCATTTTCTCATTACTTCTATTGCCCAAATTCTAAATTCTGAACACTTTAGGTTCGACCTTATCCTGGAAGTCAAAGAAGTTACATTAATACAATTTTAATAAGGAAAAATGATCATATCCATGGATCTACACGTCTGACGTCGCTATTAAAATCTTATGCGGCACCATATTTACGAATATGTAGGAAAAAGGTAGGAAATCACATTCGTCTATGTTTGCAAATGATTGAGGAGAATTGAGCATGCTATAAACGATTAGCAATCATGGTATTCTATCATAACCCAACGTGAAGGCCTTTACAGTTTACAAGAAGCAGACATCGCTAATTGGAAGTGACGATGATGATTCATTAATCATCATCGTCTTGATGCATATTAGACAATGATGACATAGGATCCCCTGGTCTATGATTTGTAGTTCGGGCGACAACAGTATCATGTTCGCGCACGTGTGGCGCTGACTGCCGTCTCATTCCCATGACCATGTCTGATCGTTACTGGAAATCAGTTTCATTATCATCATCGATTTAGAAAAGTCAAACTAGTGTCAGGAATTTTCTCATGTAACAAAAGTTAAAAAAAAGTTACTCTTTCAGCGCGGCTACTTTTACTGTAAACTCTATAATATGAGGAACAGATACACACTCTAACTATCACTTACAGCCGCACTCAGAGTCGTTCATTAAATCATCATTTAAAAAATTTAAATTATCCGCTGCCCATACAAACCGCAACACTAAATGCTCATTAAATATGAAATTCCCTCTCAGAGTCAGTTAATGATAAATTAACACCTCAAAATGGCGATTAAATTTAAATACAGAAGAAGCACCATTTAGCTCGATTGAGTCGCTAATCGTGGATTTTGCTGTCAAAGGGGTATGACATAGGTAGAGATTTTTTTTTTAAATTTGTCCCGGTCGGGACAGGCAAAGGGAGCGTTGCCCATACAGCCATTTCTATGTTTTCTCTATATAATGAATGATAGTGAAGGCCGAAGCCAATTCTATGACATAGGGAAATATAATACACGGGGGGCATGATCTTCTTCTTCTTCTTTTTTATATGATTTTATTTATAGCTTGTCAAAAAAGAGTACCGTACACACTATACGCAATTTTTAAATCATATTGTAACAAAATATACGAAAACCTTGTTCAATCGAGTGAAAAATGTGCAAGGGAAATAATATTTAAAGTGTATATAAGCGTTCTCTATGGAAATACAAAGAGAAAAAACCACCTTTTGAGCGTGATTACGTTTAGAAAATTTTGTTCTGTGTCTACTCTTTTTTCACAGACTGTAGTCGTGTTTGTTTCGTTTTTCAATGCACATTACGCATGCGCAAAGTTAAAAATTAGTGTCAGTGTCATGTTCTAAAATCTGAACAGAAATTGTTAATATTTTAGAACATGACACTCAATTATTATGAAGTTGACAGTACTTGACAGTCAGCTGCCAAACTGCGAAAAAAGCCGCGCATGCGTAGTTGAAAAATGAAACGAACACGGCTTTCTAGTCTTGGAAAGTCAAGCCGTGTTCGTTTCATTTTTTTTTTATTGGGCGTGAATCGTGACTGCGGCCGTCAGAGTCGGTCATTAAAAAAAAGCGCTGAACATCATTTAACAAATTGAAATTTAATGCTTTCATTACAGATACCTCTCAGAGACAAAATTAATTGACTGATTAATTTCTGTCCCCTATAAATCATTCGTACTATGACGTAGTTTGTTCCGTGTTCATACGCCGTTATTAATCTGTGATAGCGGCAAGAAGAAGGAAAAAGTAGATGTAGTAGTAGGTATCTAGTAATTTTTATTTTGTTTTTGGTTGGCGAATTTAACATAATACTTAATATATTTTAACATAATACATTTCAACAGGATTTCATTGGTCAGTATATACTATATATAAATAAACTATAAAGTACTTACTTATAATGTTTTGTACCAGTTTCAATTCTTATCACGTCATACTTTTATTTTAGTTAACAATGCAAGAAGACAAGAAGAAGTAAAAATTTACAAAGTTTGCAGTGCTAGGCAGAATCAATATAGAAAAAAATAACAAGAAATCAAATTATCTGATGCAGCTCGCTTCAACTCCCGTACTTGGCCCAAGTGGGCCGCGATAACAATTGAAAAGCTATTGTGTCTGGTTTTGCTGCGATCAAATGAATAATAAAATAGTTATATACTACTAAAATAATTTCATTCTTTCCTATCTTTCACCGTACCTACCTACTACAGTTATATAACAAACATAAAAGGTGTTAGAAAAAAACATGTTTAATATTGTTTTTATAATAGCACAATATAATTCTGTCTACTCTGATAATAGGTACTAGGTATTTAAGTATTTAATTCAACATTTGAAGTTTCTATGTTTTTTTTACAATTTGGATTGTGTGAATAACCTGTCTTCTATTACCTACCATTTTAATATAAGAAAACCATTTGCTATTAGGAATTATTCATAACAATATTGTAAATATATAGTAAACATACTTTAATTTCAATACCGTAATTACACAATTTGGTGACAATGTTCATACTTCTTTGTAGGTATAATATCTAGTTTGTATGGAAGTGACTATAGGAACTTTCATGTGAAATACTTCTAATTTATTAGCAAGAAAAGGTAAAAACAGCTGTACTAAGTAACTACTAACTAGGCATGTATTGCAAGAAAATGCTTTAGTACTATCACAGTTATGAAGTTCTGTTTACTGTGGCATTATCTAATATTATTATTATTTATTATTAACACTTCAAATAAATTTTATTTTTATCTTAATTTTATCTTTTGAAAAATTAAAACTGAAAAAATTCCAAGAATAACCTCAAACTTGAACATCAAACTCTGCAATTAGCGATTTTTAATTGTCATCTCTGAGAGGGACATTTCATGTTAAATGAGCATTAAGTGTTAATTGACGTCTCTGAGTGCGGCGGTTAGTTTGGTTACACCTTGTATAATTATTAATTTGAAACTTGAACTATAAAGAATAGGAGCTGCTAGATGATAATATTGTACCATCGAGGAAATTGATTCCTATGCAGTTGATAGACCAACGTTATTTGGTCGAATATGTCAATTGAATGTTAATTGTGATCTGTCGGCTGGGTTTGACGTAACGTAACCAAATTACTTAAGTCCCCGATTTGCATAGGAATCAACTTCTCTGATAGTACACATAACATAAATGACGCCTGCAACTCCGTTGCGCCAAAACTCGTTTATCGCGCTGGAACCGTACATTTTTTCAGGACCAAAAGTATCTTATGCCCGTTCCCGGGGCTCAAAGTATTTCCATGCCTAATTTCAGCAAAATCGGTTCAGTTTGGGCGTAAAGAGGTAACATACAGACAGACAGACACTTTCGTATTTGTAATATTAGTATGGAAGTATGGATTCGTCATTCGAGTTACTATAGTGATTGTGATTTGGTAGTTCAGGTCAGGTTTTGGTAATTGGTTACAGCCCGTACCTATAACCTATAATGTTCACAAGTACCTAACTGCAGTAGATTTTATAAGAATTTACAATTTCCTTTGGACAATTTTCTGATCTGCTTTTACTGATTGCTAATCAATCATCATCATTCGTTATTTCAAACATTCAAAATTCCCGAAAAAAGTCGTCCCGAAAAACCGCCAGCAAAAACACAGGTATCTTCGGTACAAAGCTAATTCTTTAACACTAACTTACCGGTTAAGTTGTTGCATGTCCCTGGGAGGGGGCATCGGGGTGGGGATCCGCCTGCCCCCCCGCACTGCCCCCTCGCTCGCGCCTTCCCCCCTGGAACAAAGAATGCAAAAATTTCACTTATATGACGAAATTTAATGCCATCCAAAACGCATCACGGTTATTACTCACGCAATAACTCTATATTTTTTTATTAAATTGATGGACCGTCTGGAGTCTAGACGTGGTTTAAACACTACATATTTTCTAAACAAGATTAAAGTTTTAAAGCCTACGCACTAGTAATTCTTTCAGCGCTGCAGCGGGACACATACACAGTTACACACCCTAAAGTAATTATTACTTTGTTTTGTTACAGCCTGTATGGCGTTTTATAAATATATGAAAATATTAAATATTTTAATTTAAACTTTAAATAAGAACCTCCTACTATGTAGATATATATACTTAGCTCAGGCTGGCATTGCTCTCATCATAATACAAGTTACATACATTTTCAAAGCTGTTCTTAAATAAAACTCCAAATCACATACCCAGAGACTTTTGACACAGACACAAATAAAATTTAAGATATATCAAAATCAAAACCACAATTTTAAAGATAAATATTAATTAAATTATTTTTTAATTCGTGTTAAAATACTACACTACACACTAACCTAACATTTGGATATTTTCAACTCCCAACTTGGCTTAACTACCAATTTCGAAGTCCGAAAAGCATAAATCGCTGAACACACAAGGACCAATTTTACAGGACACAAACGAGCCTGTCGCAGTGTAACTTTTATTTTAAACGAGCTTTTGCCCGCGGCTTCGCTCGCGTTAAAAAGTATTATTAATATTATTATATACAAACTTTGATCCCGTATTTTAACCCCTTGGAGGTAGAATTGATCAAAATCCTTTCTTAGCAGATGCCTACGTCATAACATCTACCTGCATGCCAAATTTCAGCCCAATCCGTCCAGTGGTTTGGGCTGTGCGTTGATAGATCAACGTGCGAGATATATATATATATCTCGCACGTTGATTTTGGTACAGCAATTTTAGTTCAGTAAGTCACAAAGCTCACGAAGCCAATTTATTTTACAGGATACCTAGATCAATTTCCTTTTTTGGGACTCAAAGTCTCAACAAACGAAACATCTAAAACAGTTCAGCGGCATAAGACTGAAAGATTTTTCCACGATTGTAATTCACCTACCGATTTTTTATTGGTAATTACTTAATATTATTATCAGTCTGTCAGTAGGCTGTATAATTAGTTATTAAGGTAAGAGCTTTTGTCCCAAAAGCTGTATCTTTGATCTGACCAGATGTAGCAATTAATCAAATTACACTAAGACCTGTCCTTTGGCTGAATGTAGATGATAGCGCCGGCATATCTTCAGGTATAGAGCATATCTTCAAAGCTGTCTATTGTGCGTACTGCCTAGGACCTTTAGCACAAAACATTGTGACTAAAGAGCTTTCAGAACAAATCTTAGTATGAAAATTATATGGTCAAGACCAATGATATAATAAATAATAACTCAAAGGTCAAGACATTCATCATAGCACAAAGTTTTCCACCAAAAAAATGCCCATATCCAAGGCATTATATATAAGGCTTAAAGTATATATAAATAAGGCTTAAAGTATTTCTTCTCTTCAGCGGTTTACTGCTCTCGCTTGAAAATATTAGTTAAGATTTTCACGCCCATAGGCCTGCAAAGGAAACTAAAACTAAGCCGACTTGAAAGTAAACAAAGCACTAATAAAACAACATAAAGCTGAAGACTACTTTTAATTAACAAAGAAACTGGGTTACCCTCAAAGAGTCCTGTATAGTCACTGTCTAGTGTCATCTAACAATCCTTCTTTTGTCCTTTGACACGATTGAAATTCATATTCGGTAGGATGAAGCCGATCACAATCAAGTATTATTGTTTTGATAGATTGTCACAAATCTATTCGGTTTTCAGACCTTTGTTATTGAAATATAAAATTTGCGTTGATAAAAATTGCTGGGAGATTGTTGTGTAAACTGGGGATTTGTTACTTAAAATAGCAAATAGGATATTGAATTTGGGCCAGAGTTCGAAATTCTGAAGCAATTTTTTTAAGTCATTCATTTCAGTACGATTTAGTCCTTCGTCCTGATCGGCCATAACTCGAGTTAATAATTTGACGTTTGTGACGCTATAAAAATAGCATTTTGCAGTTTAAAAAAACTGGGGATTTGTTACTTAAAATAGCAAATAGGATATTGAATTTGGGCCAGAGTTCGAAATTCTAAAGCTATTTTTTTAAGTCATTCATTTCAGTACGATTTAGTCCTTCGTCCTGATCGGCCATAACTCGAGTTAATAGTTTGACGTTTGTGATGCTATAAAAATAGCATTTTGCAGTTTGAAAAAACTGGATCAAAGAAGGAACAAAATTGCATCAATCTTGAACCAAAGTAGAAGCATCAAGGTACTGTTCTACTTCTATCTTACATACTCTATTAACAGAAGTCTGTGCTCGTCACCAAAGAAATTATAAAGAAAGTTTAAAAAACATCTTGCAATATTAATCATAAAAGTGTAAGTAAAACTTTAGTAGCGATTACACTCTGATTATTCGAGTGGAAAATTCATGGACTCGAAGTATTTGACGTGCTCGAGATAAAACTTATTCAAATGTGTCTCCTTAATTTTTAAAGTTGCGTCAAACCTGGGAGACACCAACAGAAATATTTGCATGGAAGTTACAGTCTGCGTCGTTCACTAAGTAATCTTGTCAATGATACTCGAGTTTTAACAAAAGATGTGCTTGCTGGTTGAAGTTGTCTTTATAACAAATATTCTCGGTGTGGAAATCTTTTGTCTTTTCTTTATTAAATTTAATACTTTCGTCTTGAATTTAACTTTTTATTACGGTTTTGTTCGACGCAAAATAAATCGTTTGACAAGCGTTCAGCGAAGCAAGTGTTTAAGGCAAGTGGTTTTTAATATCTTTGAAAGAAAGGCCATAACGAAAAAAATTGTTTTTTGTTATTTACGTAATATTTAACTATATTTCGTTTATTATATTTACTTAAATTCTATATTTTATTATGATAGATATCAATTATTGCCACCGTGATTGCAAGTTACATACGATATAATAATATAACAGATTGCACAATCTAAATACGTCGATCATAGGAAATCACACATGATTCATATTTTCTCAAGAAATACGGTAATGAGACGTCCCATTTGATCACAGGAAAAAGTTGTATGGTATTTTATGCATTTTTCTCATAAAATTACATAATATTATGTCATTACTTTCGTAATTTAAAACCTTAGTATATAATAAAAATTGTTATAATTATTAATATTGGCAAAGTTCAGATTGCAAGAAATGTTTGTATCTTCTAAAATTCAAATCCAATGCGCCACCTCAAATTGACCTTATTAGCTGAACTTTCTCCCAAACAATCATCGAATGATAATACAGGAAACTTAAAATAAAAAAAAAGGGAAATTCGCTCCACCCCAAGGAATAGCGCCTCTACATAATATTCGTAATTGACTGTACTATGTCCATCATGATTCATGGGTCGACTTGAAGTCTATTGGCTCCACGTCGTGGATTACCTATAAGTACATTTTCGCTGTTGCAGAATATGATATAATATGATATAGTTGCAGAGAATGCAGACACTAAAAACATAAGAGTGACCATAATTTTATATTATAAACATTATAAACATCATTTTATAAACAGCTTCGTCTTAGATATATCTTTTGAAAACCGACTTCCAAGGTAAAAACAATAGTAATATGAACTAAAAAGTATTAAATAACTCTTACTCTTTAATAGTGCCTTTTTCAGAATTCGTGTAAATCTCAACTATTTCTGTACATGCCTACTACAGTCTTCATTATTTTGAAGTCGGTACCAGCTAATTTAATCGTGAGTTCAGTAATGACAGAATATCTGAAACTTTTGGGACTGGTACCGACTTCAAAGTAATGAAGACTGTAGTAGGTATGTACAGAAATAGTTGAGATTTACACGAATTCTGAAAAAGGCACTATTAAAGAGTAAGAGTTATTTAATACTTTTTAGTTCATATTACTATTGTTTTTACCTTGGAAGTCGGTTTTCATTTTTTTGTTAAAAATAATAATTTCACTCTTTTTAGTGTTGTCTACAAAATAAGGTATATCTGCTTCCGCTATAATAACAAATACTAAACACAAAATAAAATTAATATTTAATATATATAATAAACCTGATTTTTTGCTATTTTTGCTCGATATCAATAATGGCTGGGCACTTGAAATTTTTACAAAATCCTTAATTATATTTGCACTTTAATAATGGATAATAAAATTAAAATAAAATAAATATTTAAGGCTGCTCCCATACAAAAATTACAAATTTTGGACTATTTTTAGCTTTATAATAGTACGGAACGCGTAAATAACAAATACGGAAATGCGTAAATAACCAATACGAATATTAACTATTCACATTATGTTACTGTAAGCGAAATTGTGGTAAATGCTTGCAGTTATCTAAGCGATGCTGCAATTTCCAAACTTTTATCTTTAAAGGTTCAGGAGTTCTGTTCAGTGCCTTTGGACCAAGAGACACCTTTGTATGAAATTTCTCTTATTCGTAATATATGTTTAACTTACTAGAAACAACATTTTAACCACTATGAGCATTTTGATAAATTTCAAGGATTTCCTATACAACCTATACAACAACATGAAAATTTTGAAAATCGGTCCACAAACAGTGAAATCATCGTCAAAAACATCTGTTTCGATGCAAAATGTCATGAAAAATACCAATAATTGGGTCATAGTGTGATGACCATGGTATAATTATGATTGTGATGATAATGATTAATCAAATTGATGTGTTGGCTTATGCTTTCAGTTGTTTAAACAACGTCGAAATCCCCGAACCTGTAGGCCTACTACGAAACCGTTTTGAGACTCAAACAATCGGACGAGAGTGCTGCGTCCTGCTCTAACAACGTCATTTCACGTTTGTTAGAGCAGGACGCGGCATTCTCTTACGATTGTTTTGAGTATCAAAACAGTTTCGTGGTACAGCCCCTGTACCTATAAGCATTCAAAAGTTCCGCTCGGTACCTTCGGATCCAGGGTATAACCTGATGCGAAGTCTTACTTTTTGGTAGCATTTACCTCGAATGCTTCAGAAAAAAATTGAAATCACTATATGCTTTCATACAAATTTCAAGGAGTCCCCTCGATTCCTCAAGGATTCCATCATCAGATCACCACTTTTGTGAACATGGTACCAAATTTGAGTTAAACCCTATACAACACAAAAAGAATTTTGAAAATCGAACCACAAACGTCTCAGTAATCGAGAAACATACAAAAAAAAAATACATACAGCCGAATGTATTACCTCCTCCTTTTTGGAAGTCGGTCAAAAAAAAATCAAAATCCGTTGCGTCGGTCGTCTTAAAGATCTAAATTCTAAAACATATTTTATTAATATTATATTATTTATAGAAACAAACAACGGGAATCGACTTTGTGTTAAATTATATAATTATGATACATAAATACCTACTAATAATTATTTATAACATTGTGATACAATAGATGATGTTGATGTTGAATCAGGTAAATCCAAAAGTTATAGCACGTACGAATCGTGGATATCAAAGTTTTAGCATGAAACGACTTCATAAAACTTGTATAAGCGAACAAATACGATCAAATTATCCACTCCCAACTTTATATTATGAGGATTGAAGATATTTCCATTTATTACGTGAAAATACTACATTTACATTCCTATTTTGAGATGTAAAATGTTTGTATTATTTTTATGCTTTTTAAAAATGTTATAGCTTGAATAGTTGTTTGAATAGATGAAGAGGATGGTCCAAAAGCCTACCAGCCGTCGAAAGAAAGGATTGGTAATTAGATTAAAGTAATTAGATCCACTTTTAATTTTGTCATGAAAAGGGAAAACTGGAAGAGGATAAGGTTTATTAACTACTGCTCTTGCAGTATTTACTTTTGAGCAAACATTAATTTATCACTTTTATGAAAACGGAGATAGTAAAACGTTATAATAGGCAAATTTACGATTCTCGACAGACACTAACATTAGAGATAATGTATTACATAGATATTATAAGACGATAGATTGTAGAAGCATGACTAGATGTAGAGTCTTAAAAGAGTCCTAGTCATCATAAAAGGACACCGTATTATCCACCAAGAGTTGAAAACGCTTGACGCAAGTGCCAAGTGCGGTCATATCACGGTTTTCAGATAAACTGATGTCATATTTTAGAGACTTCTATGTTATGAGGAATATGAGAAGTCGAAATGGTTGATCTGATCGCTTCTATCAAGGACCTTATACAATATTTCTTCTTGTGGCCTCAGCTAAAATTCAGGGTTGTCACAGGAAAGTTTTGTCCGATTTACCTACATAATATTAATTAACTCCTTACTGATATGTTTTTATTATTATTTTAATTGATTCAATTATTTTTGTTATATTTCTCATCTAGTCTTATTTCTCAATTCCTAAGTTCTCATTTTAGAAGTTAATTGAATCATTAGATAAGCTTCTAGTCTTTTAAAATTGCACTATTTTAAAAACAAAACTTTGCGATTGTGTATGCTTCTTACTTTTTCACGAAAAAACTACTAAACATATTTTATCAATTTTAGTGTGGCAGCTTTACTTCTGGGCACATACAGTTTTATTTCGAAAGTGTATAGTTTTTCCCTGAAATTCTGAAAACTAGGTGGGTGGGTTGATCTGATCGCTTCTATCAAGGACCTTATACAATATTTCTTCTTGTGGCCTCAGCTAAAATTCAGGGTTGTCACAGGAAAGTTTTGTCCGATTTACCTACATAATATTAATTAACTCCTTACTGATATGTTTTTATTATTATTTTAATTGATTCAATTATTTTTGTTATATTTCTCATCTAGTCTTATTTCTCAATTCCTAAGTTCTCATTTTAGAAGTTAATTGAATCATTAGATAAGCTTCTAGTCTTTTAAAATTACACTATTTTAAAAACAAAACTTTGCGATTGTGTATGCTTCTTACTTTTTCACGAAAAAACTACTAAACATATTTCATCAATTTTAGTGTGGCAGCTTTACTTCTGGGCACATACAGTTTTATTTCGAAAGTGTATAGTTTTTCCCTGAAATTCTGAAAACTAGGTGGGTTACTGACAAAGCTAGTATTAGCATACACAAATATTTCATCCGTACTAATATGTTATAAATGCGAAAGTTTGTCTGTGTGTCTTACCTTAACTCTTCACGCTCAAACCGCTAAACCAATTTTGCTGAAATTTGGTATGGAGATAATTTGAGTCCCGGGAAAGGACATGTACGGTTCCCGGTACGAATTTGCGGGCGTCATCTAGTTATTACATAAATTACACGCATAAGTGCATAACATATTATATTATAAACAATTTGAAATTGTTTTAAACACAGTAGCAGCAGCCCTATAAAACATATCTGGCACTGAAGTTTGTCTTACACTTTCATATTTTAGGAGAATTTTCTGCTCCAGTGTTAGCTGTCTTTGTACACGTACCGCTATAAACTCAGGTACTGATTAAAACTTTAGAATGGTATTTTAGAGGTCTACATTTTTGGCTTGCTACTTCTAACCTCTTTGTTAATACTTAATAAAAATCCATAACGTGTCGTACTGCATACAATTAATTGTATAAATATGACTAAAATATTGTATAAATCTTGTCTTTAGTTAGGTGGTTAGATGATTTTAGGAAGCTAAAATGTCGTCCGTTACTAATAATAGTAACATTATTAAAAATATCGAAAAGTATAATAGTTAGTAAGTATAGAAATTAAAGTTGATGTTACTGCCGAAAAAAAAAATAAGTATCACGTCCTCTTATAGTTAAAAGGTTATTTAAAACTTCATTTAACTAAATTAAAGTGTCTACAACCTTCAAATATTATATTATCCACTATGAACCCTGATCGTGACGATGCATATTTTTTAGTTCATCTCGACTTAATTGGACATTACTCTGCTAATGATCTAGGGGACTAAATCCCATTTTATAGATCATTCCCATACATAATTTAAAGCTTTTTTAAAATGCCTCTACAAATTAAGGAACATATAGTTGGAACATTTAGTTGTTTAATTAAATTCTGTTGATATTATAGATAGTAGACATAATATTATTATATTAAGGCTTACATAATGCAGGACAGTACATAATAATGGAATTAGAAATAGTAATTATTAATAAATAGCACAACATTTTTTGGGAGAAGAGTTTTAAGGAATACTAGATGTTACTAATGTAGCCGATTACTTGCTGTGCTGATATCAATCATACTTACAAGTTATCATTGTATTTTTTGGCAGGATAAGAAAGTATACTTTGTTAACTTTAACGAGGATAGCCTCGTAAGTTAACAAGCTGTAGTTATAGTGCTTTGTTGAATACACAAAAAAAGGAAAGAGGGAATTGGTATTTGGAGGAAAAATAAAAATTAAATAAATTTTAAGTACTTGTCAAGCTTTATCGACGTAATATTGAAATTTTGGCTCTCTCTTCTTTGCAGTTAGAAGTGGAAAGGAAGTGTCCTTGTTTCAGGAATATAGTAATCTAGTAGTTCCTGAGATTAGCGCGTTCAAATAAGCCCTTTCAAATATATTTCTACCCGTTTTTCCACATTTCCCTCTATCTGTTCGCTCTTTTTAGTTTCATCGTGATAAAATATAGCCTATAGCCTTCCTTGATAAATGGGCTATCTAACACTGAAAGAATTTTTTAAATCAGAACCAACAAACAAAGAAACTCTTTCGCTTTATAATATTAGTATAGATAATAATACTATGACTTGATAATTATGGTTCTCTATAATATAACAAAGAACGAAATAGAGTTATCGTCATGAAATTAAATTCAATGATATTGATTATTCAAACATAAACCTAGACATTTTACCTGGAACTTCATTAAATGCTGGGAATTCATATTTCATTTTTCCAATAAATTTGATGCTATTCAAAATACTCTTTGAAAGAGGATATTAAATTTTAGATATTGTCCGCCAGAAATCAATTTGACCATGCAAAGCGCTTCGCTTATCACTATAATAGGTTTCGTTATAACTTAAAATACTCTTTGTACTCTTTCCAGTTGCTTCAGTCGCTAAAATGAGTATTTTTTAAAGTTCTATTTACTTAAAATAAAAAAGCATAGTTTCGAAATTTGACATTATTTTATCCTGAATTAAAGTATTAATATCTTTCTCAATCATGGCTACCCATCAAGACCCAACGTGAAGAGGGGTTTTTAGCGTCAATTACGCCATGAATAAAATCTTTACGATCGCATCAGCAGATGCAGTACTTTTGTTCATTTATTATTAAACAAGACACTTCTGTGAATCGTACCTGCTCTGCAATATTTTGCAGATGTGTAAACTTTGATACTTGGTGCATAAACTCATATAAGGATCGGGGAATTTCTGGGCGTAGTTAGCATCAAGTTTTCGGAATATTCGCATTTACAAAATCTGCGGGAGAGGTCGTATTTGAATTCGAAAATCGAATTTTGATTTCTGTTGTTGATAGCGATGTCATGTTGCTAGGTAACGAAATTATATGTCAGTGTAAAAGATTAGTAGCGCTTAGTACCGTCAAGCGTGTTTTAAACATAGACTTATAATATATACTGTTGCATCTTAAGTTTATGGTTTTAAACATGTTTTAAAACTGACCTCAAGCAGATATTTAACAACGACTAATTCTACTACTAATTAATTGTCTGTACTCTGTACCATCAGTCCATCACAAAATTGTACATAGCAGCTACAATATACAGATTTATATCGATGGCCCGACGAATAAACGTGCAAGAGCTCTTACCCAAAAATTTTTTTTTTATTTTTCGTTTGTATGGCCTATGTACACCTATGTAATTTTTTTTAAATTTTTTTGACTTAAAATAACGATTTTATAGCAATGTAGACCTTTGTTGTACGGAAAAAATAATAACATTATATCAAATTTATAATAAAACATGCGCTTATTGCAGATTATTTGTTTATTTGAGTTCACCAGAAGAAACGTGTTAAAATAATCTGGCGCTCGTGTCTTTCTTTTCCTTTGGGTTATAACTCTTGTAAGATTATTCTTGTAAAAATGCAAGCCACTTCTATTAGTAATGCCGCATTGCAGATGGTGAACTTTTGAATGTAATAATCACAGCTATTCTATTAAACCTTTACTAATTTCTCGTCTTTTCTGCTTTTTGCAAAGTCTATTCGAAGAGCTATTGTAAAGTGTATCAGAAGAGCTGTTGGTGAGTTGCCGGTCTTTTTAGGAGGAAATACGCTCTCTTCTTGAAGGTTTGCAGGTCGTATAGGGCCGGAAATACTGCGGGTGACAGTTCATTCCAAATTTTACAGTGCGTGGCAGAAAATTACGCGAAAAAAGCACGGTGGAAGACTGCCATTCATCAAGGTTATGGGGATGGTGTATTCTTGACGTGGAACAATGGCGGAAAGTTGTTGAAACCTTGTGGCAGTCAATAATTCGAGCGGCCCTTCGTTGGATACGATCCAAAGGGATTAGTTGGTATTTTGGTACCCAGAGATGAGAACAGTATTCCATACGAGGCCAAACTTGCATCTTGTAGATTTGCAAGCATTGGTCCAGACTGAAATACTGTCTTGTCCTGTTAAGAACACCTAAGTTAAAAAAACCTTAACTTAAACCTAGACAGGGCATCACCTGTATTATCATTCGCATAGCAATAAATGCCATTGATCTGTAACATGTCATTGATCTGCCAAAAAACTTGTGACATATTTGCATAAATTCTCGGGAAGCCCATAATATTATGATAGAAACTGTGATATGAGCTTTTTTTGGAGATCGGGTAAGGCTGTCTTCGAAGAAGCCGGGACAATGCTAAAAGAGTAGGAGAACCAAAAACTATGCATTAAGACCGGAGCCAACTAGAGCACACTTTTTCAACACAATAGCTGAAAGAATTCTGTCAGGCCTACTCGACTTTTGGATATCAAGGGCACACAGGGCTATTCACACTGAGCGCTGATGTAACCTAATATCCCACATTATGCCCATGCATCGTGGTATGGTCGGCAGTTTTTATCCCATCGAGGGGCGCAAGGAGCTTACCTAAAATATCGTATTTGTATTTTGCGCTGTCGGCCAACGATCCATTTCCTACTTGTAGGAATGTTAGGATGGCTTTCAGAAATACCCTTCTATAGCTTAGGCCAGAGACCAGAATTCACAGGTTCCCAAAGGAAGTCACTCGATCTCTCACCAATGCTATTGACGTGCTGTTTCTGTGCGCGATTCATCTCTCTCTTGAAAGATCTATAGGCAAGGTTGTACTCTATTTTATATGTATGTGTCCACGCATAGACACGAGGGAGGACAATTTATTTTATCAACAACAATTTTTAACAAAATTTTTACTGAACCGTCAACAAGAATATATTAGCTAACTAGGCAGCCTCGCCCGCATAAATGAGTAATTTTACGGAAACCATACATTTTCCCGCAAAAAATAGCCTTATATTCTTTTACGTCATGGTCTACTCTACATTTGTGTCAAATAACTTAAAAATTCATCCAGTAGTTCGCGAGATAAGCACCTTCAGATAATTTTCCCGGCTTTTTTCTAAATTTTCCTATGTTTCTTCGCTTCTATTCGTCTTAGAGGGATAATTTATAGTTGATAACCTTTCTCGATAAAGGAGACATCTAACAACGAAAGAATTTTTCAAATCGGACCAGTAGTTCTTGAGATTGGCGCATTCAAACAAACAAACACTTCCACTTTGTAATATTAGTATAGATTAACATTTTATACCATGCACTAATAAGGACATATTACATAAATAATGAATTAACTTCTTAACACGAATATACGGGCTTTTATATTTACAAATATGTAAAAGCAACAAACTATACAAGCATAAGCGTGTAAATGACCAGAGCATGGCTCAGGGGGACAGAAATATACGAGGAATAACCGTGCAACATTTCACTGCACTTGTTAAAACTTCATTTATGACACGAATAAACGTGCATTGATACAATAGTGTTAACAAGTCACATTTTATTCACTAGAATAATAATTTAATATGGTTTTTCTTAAATATATGGCAAACCGTTAATATTTGATTTTTAATAAATATTTGAGCTGAAAGATATTTTTTTTTACCTTTAATTTGATTATACATTAAATCTGTCTATTTATTATGCAGTCAAAGTTATTTGGTTCCAAACGTTTTTTTGTCCTCCTGAAAAGTTCTCATTTTTCGATTGCATGTTTATTCGTTGGGGCCATCGATATGTATTTAATATTTCTTAACAATCAATTTTTGTATATATTTATTTACTTATTTATACCGGCGATCTCGGAAACGGGTTTAACGAGTACTTTAAGTTTCCGGGGGTGGAAAATCGATCTAGAAATGTCTTAGCTCTTAATATTTCTGAGAAAATGCGTTTTTTTAGAACTTATTCCTGGGGACTATTATATCTGCCGTGTGTTAAGCCCTTTATTTAAACCTAGGTCTAATATAAACTCTGTTACGTAACTTAATGAAACGAGAGGGACCCTGCGAAACTCATAAAACAGTCATTACACAAAAGGGCTAGAATTTTCCTAAAATAGATTTCAGGCCTGAAATTCGACTCAGGTGACGCGTATAATCCAAATGAGAAATTCAATTTAGCTTAGACCTAAAATAGTCTTTCCACATTCCCATATTTCATTACGTTTGTTTTTGTTAATTTATTATAATTATAAAAATAATAATTAAGGCCAGTTCGTATCACAGTCACGCTGCAATGTAAAATTACCATTTAGCTTTGTCCACACTGGGCCTTTTTTTGTTCATCAAGGGCATGCGTTATAGCGCAGTCAACAGCGAACGTGAGGCATGCCCGTGACGCGCGTTGAAATCGTAGCGCTCGCGATGTCACTTTTCTTTCAACGCGGGTAGATTTTGACGCATTCAATTATTGAATATGCCAAACGAAAGTTGATTAAAAGACGATGACGAAAATTGAAGATGAAATTGTATAATGTGGATGAATGTGGAAGCTATATTGTGAATGTAACATTACGAAAGATACAACGATGTCTTTTGTCCAAAGTTATTTACTACTGGCGACTTCACATGCTAAAAGTATTCAACACAGACTCTATATTCTATCGGGCTAAATTAGACCACAATTGACAATTTAGCTATCATGTTCAGAATATGTCAGAATATATCATCACGTGGCCCATGATGAACAAATACAGCCGCGATGACGAACGTGTAAATAGGCATATTCGTCTTGTATCAATGATCGCCGTTGATTATGTAACGTACTTTAAACAGCTTCGCAATCATTGTGACAATAGAGCCAAAGCACATAAATACACGCTGTAACAAAATAAATTAATAATACTTTAGGGTGTGTATAGGGAGTATACTTTAGGCTCTAAAGTATACTACCCTATATCCTAAAGTTTAGGAAGTTACTTCTGAGTTCTGACTTCAGTACATATATTTCTATGAAAAACGTCAACGTCATGAATATGGTTAAAAATTAACTCTTTCAGTGCTACAACTTTCACAGTAAACTCTATACAGGTTATTAGGGCATTATTCTCATAGAAAAAGTTGTTCATTTGACGGGCTCATTTGATAGTTTGAAGGATAACGGTGTTAACCCTAAGGCTGCCTTCACATTACGTAGCGAGTGCCGCGCGACTTCCATACTAAAACGAGCCGCGCGGCAGCCGCGCTGCAGCCGCGCGACTCTCTTTTGTATGAAGTCGCGCGGCTGCAGCGCTGCTGCCGCACTGCTTGCGACATAATGTGAAGGCGCTCTAACAACCTGTATAAGGGACCTACACACACACACACTACAGTATTATCACTTTGTTTTGTAACAACCTGTATACAGGGTGGCCGACCGCACTTGTTTTGTGCATTCGTCCGGTCAGATCGGCCTGCGATCCGGCCGACCGGTTCGAACGGCCTTCTGGTATAAAATGGACTGAATGGTTACATTTTATCGATTATGACCAAACTTAAAGGGCCTTTAAATGATTTTTACTATCAACACCATTATTTGCTTTTACCAACAATAATCAGAATTGGAACCCCCATACTTGTGTAGTGCACAATTAATATGGCCCCTTTATTTGTTTGGGGCTGTCAACAAACGAATTTTGTTTGTTCAAAAGTCTGAACGAGAGAATGAATTTGCAGTCAGCAGATTGCAGATACAACACTTTAGATAGGTAGGTATATTTTTATAGCAATAAAATATTACAACATAAAAATTCATTTCAAGATATAATATTTTTAGTTTTACTCGAAATGTTTTTCAGGACACAATACGCGCATAGTGAAATCCCGCAAGATTATAAAACCATGTATGATGCAGGTAACGTTTCTTTGCAATATTAATCCTTCGATCGCGGATTCTTGGAAATCTATAGTTATTATATTATTGTCGCGGTCACCGGTGTCATTATGGGGCTTGATGGGTTAATTAAAATTTAAAACCAAGAAACAATCAAACTTAGAAATCCAGATTTACACTCGTATTTAATCTTCGTCAACTTCCCCAAACAGTTTCCCAAATGGAGAATAAGGAACTTCAATTATTAACTGTGTCAGTACCGCGGTAGGTATTGGTGAAATATACTACGTATTTGAAACTAGAATAAACTGATTGTATGATAATAAACAGGCGTGTTTAGTTTTTTCTGTTTACGGCGCGCAAAGGTCTGCGGTTCAACGACTGTGATGTTATTCTAACACCTTGATAGAGTTGCATCTTGTAAACATTGAACGAAGAAATTAAATAGGGCTGTCCAAAATTTGTTTATTTAAGCTATTTCATTTTTTATGCAATATAATCACAGACATAGATCAAGATAGATACCGCATGTCGCTCCATTTGTATGAAAACGAGCGTGTCACTTTTTTCCTACGTACTGTGACGTACCGATGATAAGAAGCGTGTCCATTATCAAGGCCAACGTTTCTAATTGAATTTCTACAGCTTATTACGCCCCTTTTAGGCATTTATGCATTTTGAAATATATATATATGCATAGTAGACTAAAGAAAAGACTTTCGAAAGACGAGCATTGCTCGTCGTTTGGGAACGCGATATGGCACGCGAAGTACATACACATGCGGTCTGTGAATGTAATCGTGAAAAAGCAGAAAATTAAAATTAGTGTGTCGTGAAGATTAAGAGGCACACGATTTACGAAGCGTTGGGCATTTCATAGGCTATGTATACTTATGAGTCGTGACGCTTAAAAGACACACGATTTGTGGAGCGTTGGGCATTTCATTGCTATGACGTAATATGACGTATTGTTTCATATCCTTATTAAGTTCTGGAACCGAAGTATAAAACAAGGCTAGGGACTGGGAAAATAGCATACAACTAAATTCTTTTCGATTTACATTACGTGAGATTACGTTTCCATCCGAACCTATATACCCCTGATTGATTTCCGATAGGCAATAATCATTTACTCTCCGTACATGTACGGAATTCAATATAGCCTAAATATCAGTTCAGAAAATAGTTATTTACATTCCTTTTTAGTAATATTAAACAAGATGCTTTCTTGATTAAAGCCCGTCACAGACCTAGCTATAATATATATTAATATGTTTATAGCTAGGCATATTATTATATATTTTCTATACTAATTTTCGCGTGACCACACACTCAGCTATAATATATATTTCTGTGACATGTGGATTTAGTATAGATTAATATGCCTTGCTATAAATATATTAATATATATTATAGCTAAGTCTGTGACGGGTTTTACGTGCAAATTGCAACATCAAATATTCCGGGAGTCGTACTTTTTTGTGATAAAGAGGAGCAAAGATAAGACTTGCAAGTAGATGCAATTGTGATGGAAAAATTTAAACAGTTGACTACTAGGTTTTTTTCAAGAAAGCTTTTTTAAAAATTAAAATGAAAATCACAGATATTGTAGGCCTACGTCCAGCAGTGGACGGCGGCACGATTCAGTCAATTCAATTAATAATAATTTAACAATATTTAAAATATTTATTATTATGACAGGTGCATAGAACTGACGCGAGGCAGCCCTATTCACAGGCTGTTTATGCGCGAGCGCATCCCTGTTCGACTGATGTCGGCATGGAATCAACATGATTTAATTCGACCCAGACTCAAAGGGAATTCCGATCAGACTCGGGAATGTATTGCACATGGTTTCCTTTACTTTTGCTTAGATTGTTACCAAACGGACTGTTTCTGTTTACTTCTTTATACTATGTACAGTCCGACGATTTTATTCTTAGTCACTTTTCATAAAAACTAAATGAGAGCGCTAAAGTATGTTTGTATGTTATCTATTTACGCTTAAACCACTAATAGATTTTGATGAAATTTGAATTGGACTTACTTTGAATCCCGAAAAGATTACAAATAGTTTTTGTTGTTTCGTCTAAATGCGCGGTTATCAAGCAATAAGTAAACTCGTAAACTAAGTTGCGGATGATATCGACCAGTTCTCTGATTATCGCGAGTCGCGATAATCAGAGAACTGACGGTAAGTTTTCGAAACTTCATACTATAAGGACGTTAATGTCTTGTATGGTTTCAATAAATTAGTTACCATTGTTTGTTAGTAGGGTCTTCGTTTCTATCCCATATAAAATTTCAGCTCACGTCCTTACATTGAAAAGTCTCTAACTTACTCATTCTCAGCCCTAAAACAGCTTGAACTCGAAGCGACTTTCGAAGTATGAGAATCGCGCAACATTCGCTATTGGATAGCGAAAATTAAAATTGTTACGAATGATTCCGACACAGGTTGGAACTTTTAAGATATTTCAATACGAAATTGCCTTTGTGTACGGTATTGGCTTTTTAATTTTGCAAATTAACGCAGCTACAACCTGAAAATTATCTTGATATTGTTTGCTTCTGATTGCAATTTTTGCTTCTGGGAATTCGTTTTGTAAATTCAGCTTACGTACTTTGCAGTATATTACCGTCATATTATCATTATTTTTTTATGTTTTTGAGTAGGAAAATCCATTGACTACAATGGGAACTGTACAGTTTTCCGTTATCTCGAGTAAAATTCCTTCCATTATAATTTCAAAGTCAGTTTCGCGATTATAATGTAAAGGTAAAAGACATCATTTATAATATTAATGTTTAGAATGAAAAAAAAACTTGTATAATAATATGAAAAGTGACTAATATTTCGACATCCCTTCAACAAAAATACTTTCATTTCAAGGAGTCTTTGCATCCTTCTACATCAATCTTATGTCAATGTTCTACATCTTGCACACAAAGGTTATTGTAATTCTATTCTGGCAACATTGTCCACCATTTCAGACGGAACGTTGAAAGTCGACAACGAACGAATATTTAAAATTTAATTTGTTATTATTTTTAGCAATATTCCGCGAAATAAACTTCCACCTTTAAGTAAATGAGTGAGTGCACGCATAGGCATGCGTACAGCACCTCCCTCCTCCCACACTGCCTATGCGTACACTCGCATGCAAGAACTTGCAAACACCACCACCACACAAGCAATAATGTTGGCAAATCCGTGCAAGGTCCCTCACCACCATGCAGGTTGAAAACCTCGACGCGCGTTTCGCTCCAACACCGGAGCATCCTCAGGATGTGGACTCTACGAACAACTTGACGGACGTTGTTCGTAGAGTCCACAGTTCGTAGAGTAACGCCTGATTCCATTAACTATTTTGAACGAATATTTAGTTAAATAGAGAGGAATTTGTAAAATTCAATAATACAAATTCCACCATACAAAGGAGAAAAATTTCATGAGTTGAAAACAACATTTTGTTAGCTCTTTGTTGGCATTTTTGGCTGTTTGAAAATTCTGTTTAAGAATGTTACTATTATAAAAAAGTGGAATTGTCGTCTAGTTTACAAATCATCCTTAAACATTTTGTCTCAGGTATGAAATAAAGTTTTGTGAAATGAAATATAAATTGTTTTGTGTTTGCATTTAAAACAGGCCTAAGTGAAATTACTGTATCGATTTTAAAGCACGAATCAAAAGTAAACGAGAAAATCTTCAGTCATCTGTCTCTTATAAATGTTACATTAAAAACCGCCACCTTTTCGCAGATCGGTTAAAAATACAATACATTTGTATGTAAAACAAAGCTGGGTCACGGTGACCCGAACTTGAGTAAGCAAAACGTAATGAACTTACTTCAATAAGGCCCTCAGTCCCCTGTCGAATACACGTTGTTTAGTTTCGGCAATTGTTTAGCAAAAAACTTCGTTAAGGCTCCTGGGAGTGGGACATACTTTAAAGCATCTTGGAAAAGGCCTCAAGAGCCAAACAATTTTTTTTTATTAAAAAATCTCAAAATTATGTTCACCCTGATTTTATTTTGAGATATTACGATAATAAATAGCTGCCAAGTGCCAACAGATGCGATTCATTTCATTCATTCATCATTCCCAAATCCCAACCAGCCCTCGCTACTACTGAACACATCAGGTACCACCTCGATCGTGGTAATCGCAGACATATTAGATATTTAATTGTTATGCGGCAGCCGGGTGGCGCTTGGGGATTGATGGGATAAAAATGGGACATGGACCATGGCTGGTGCTAATTCATAAATATTAATAGTTATTGAGTAAGTGATCTTTTTCATTGACTTTTAAATAATTACAGTTTTGTCTCAAAACAGAGTTAGCGCGATTTCCTATAGTCTTGTTGGAGTAAACAAAAATGCACACAACCACAGCTTTCAGCTATTCCCGGAGGCCCAGAACTATTACAGCATATCTTACGATTTGTGTGCATTAAACATGGCCGAGCCCGGCGTTCTTTATGCACGGACCCTCACAATAAAATGTGCGAAGCGTATAAGAGTTGTTAAATAATAAATTCGCCTAACCCTAGTATCCGATAAAAATTCAATTACAATCGATTTTACTAAGCCCTGAGCACTATAAAAACGTAATAAAATATTCAAATATCGATTCAACGAGATCCAATTTGGAGTTTCTTTGTTTATCGGCGGGGGGGTGAGATTGTGACTACGCCCCTAGTTTGACGCGCTTGGCTTAGCGCGGGTGGACACGCGCTAATTATAATGTAAAATTACATTATTTTTAATCAAACTAAATAAACTATATTTGACACATAATAAAATAATTTAATACGTATTTGGTAATATTTTGTTTTTCGAAAGTCGAATTATTTCCTTTCCATCACCTTTTCCTGACAATAAAAATGATTATAATTATTTTAATTTATTTTTTTATATATTATTCCCTCGGCTTGGAAAACTTTTTAAAAACTTAGGAAATATTCTCTCGCACTAACAGGACCTTACACAACATAATATTTGCAGTAACATTTTCCATTTTCGTACATGCGTGTTCCGCTTTTATAAGTTATTTACAAACATTTGAGCGTCGAGTGCCATAAATTAGATTAAAGAAGGATTATTTCGACTTCGCGTAATATTTTACCGATATTAAGCGCAAAGTCCAATAACTGTTCAATACAGTTTGATTTTATTAAAGCGAATCTCTCGGATAATAACGTTCAAAAATACACCCTGTATACACAATATCAATAAAAAGGTCGAGTGTGTCCTCATTTTCTCTCTTTATGAGCAGGATACGGTAATGAATTCATTAATCATGTTAAATAAAGCAGAATTATTTTATCAGCTTAGCTTTTTAGTTTTCCTATTTGATATTGCCTAACATCATTCTTTTTTCTCATCATACTCAGAATCCCGGAGAGAACGTATACAAAACGACACCAACGACTTTTTTACCACCAGCAGACTAAAATGCAAAAAACTTTAAAAAATCATAAAACGCAAACAAACGCAGAGCAAATACCAAATTCACCATCAAAATCGGATCGGGATGTCAAAGCGAGTTTACACTGCTTATTGACACATCCGAGTCCAGGCTGTCAGCGAAAATTAAAAAAATCCGCCGTGTGAGCCCGCCATAACTATTGTCCCGACTTCTGAATAGCCTATTGTGAATACTTTGTAAAGAACCGATGGTGCGGAGACACACACGATACATTATGTAACACTTGCTATGTACACTATTTTTGAGACGTTGAAAACCCTTGAGCACACGGTTTTGGGCTTTTTAAGTTCTGGCTTACCCTTCCCGTACTTTTGACATTCCCCCGCCGCATTTGAAAGGTTTCCAGATCGGTTTTCTGGTTAGAACTTTAGATTCTTAAGCCGTGAGCCAACCATGTTTCTAATTTAAAAACAAATATTTTTTAATGTTCAAAGTTTTTTTTGGTTCTTAAATATTTCTAAGGCGCCACTTTAAAGCGCATCACACACGGTGAAGATAATATAATATTTTATCTTAAGATGCCCAAATATAAAATATTATAGTATCTTAAGCTATCACACACGGCTAAGATACGATAATATTAAAAATATGTTCATTTCCTTACGAGTCTGCGTTGGTGCCACACGTATTCCTTGTTAGAGTTCTATATACAGGGTGATTGACTATGAGTGATAACTAATAACTGATACTGTCTTACTTCTTGATTTCTTAGACAGCTTCTCAGACGATGATTCTGATATTATAGAATGTGAAATGCAGATTGCAGTAGTACATTCCAAAAGGAGAAACATTTGGATTGGAGAAAAACCTGCGGCGAATTTAACCTTTACGGTCTTATTAATAAAAATGGCCTACACCCAGCACAATCCGTCCTTACACTCGGAGTTGTTAATCCAGGAGTAAGGCCGACTTAGTTCTGGTATTAAATTCTTATTTATAAACGTGGAGTAAGCTTGGAGAAACAATACGTTCCTTACATCGAGATTAAAGAGTGCATTATGGCAACCCTTCCAATTTAAAAGAAAAAAGTGTCACTGAGGGAATGAACTTACGTCAGAAATGACATTTATGACACTGACAGTCAACATACTTTGCCTGTTATTATTTCAAAATTCAAAATATGTGCGGGTTTTGCTGTGGTGCATGCCGTGCATGGGGTGCTAAGGTGTTTAGTTTGTTTTGTTCTTTGGTTTTGTTAGTAAGTACTGTTATTTTGTGCAAGTTTGCAACGTTACCTCTTTGAAGTTTTGTACTTCGAATATGTGTTGAAAACAAATAAAATATATAAATTATCGAATACAATGAGCAAACAAACAGCGTATTCGTTACAGTAATTGGGATAAACTTTTTTTTGTTCGCTCATTGTATTTGATAATTTATAATAATAAATATTATTATATATTTATTTGATAATTTATAATTAAATATTATTATATTTATTTGATAATTTACAACAACAAATATTATCATATTTTAAATATAATAATATTTATTATTACAAAATATCAAATACAATGAGCGAATAAACAAAATGTATTAGTTCCAGTAATTGGGATGAAGATGAAAAAGTTAGTTTTTACGATAACGTTCGCGTTGGACATCTGGTACCTATAAAATGTTGGGTCGATTTTTTGTTGCAATGTTTTTTTTCAAATGTCAAAATACACCTTTGTTCTATACTTAATCTCTCCTTAAACTAGGTAGTGTGAAGGACTAACTTTTATTCCGAGAGTAGATTCGGATTAGTTTACTCCTTCCTTATTCCATGTTTATTAATACTGAATTTTATTACTCTTACCTTAAGCCTAGGAGTAAAGTTATTCTTGCTCTAGTCTGTATTTATTAATAAGGCTGTTAGGGTCTACACAGACGGACTGCATTTCAACTGCAAATTGCAGTTTGAATGCAGATGACACGACTGCAATGCGACTGCAATAGAACTGCAAACCAAACACGCAGTCGGATTGCAGTTCATTTGCTGTCGACGTGCAGTCGTGTGAACTGTTTGGTTTGCAGTTCTATTGTAGTCGCATTGCAGTCGTGTCAACTGCATTCAAACTGCACTTGAACTGCAATTTACAGTTGGATTGCAGTTGAAATGCAATCCGTCTGTGTAGACCCTTATCAATATCTGTCAACGAAGAAGTTTCAGGAGTATTTTAGAAATTCAAGAGAAACATTCATTTCGATTCATGAGCTTTTTAAGCAATAATAATAATAAAGCAATAAATTATAAGTCAATTTTATTTAAAATTATCCGAAATGTTACTTTTTCCATCAAAACGTTACTTTTCGAATGAGAGTAGGTATGTAACTTTCTAACATACAGCACTGGCAACACTGCATCTACTAGTGCGTCCGATCACCGATGAGCCCGCTGCTCGACACAAAAACACCCTGTACCTATTCATAAAGATATATTTCGCATCTTAAGATAACATATTAAGATACGAAATATATATTTCGTATCTTAAGATAAAATATTAAGGTACGAAATATATCTTAAGATACAAAATATAAAATATAAATTATCTTCGTCGTGTGTGATGGTTCATAGGATTTGTATGGTGAGCGATATTCTAAAATATGCTCTAAGATAATATATATTTTATATTATCTTCACCGTCTGTGACGCGCTTAAAGCTGCGTTTCCAACGGAGATGAGCTAAGCTGCGTTGTAAGGAATGTGTTTTACAATAACCAATAGAATCGTTGCACTGATGGTGGTCTGGCAAATGAAGCGTTTCTATTAGTTCTTAAAAACACATTTCTCGCTTAGCTTAGCTCAGTTTCGGTGGAAACACAGCCTTAGGCCATGACCGCATGACAAAATGACATCCGAATATGCTTTCAGCCATGTATATATTATAAGTCTATGCTTTCAGCTAGCCAGCATCGATGTCAACCGTAGGCAATCATAGACAAACTCATAATTTCCTTCAATTTAGTCCATCATGGCCCATGGGCCAACGAAGAGCCGCAGTAGACAGCGGAATACTTGACCAAGATATTTGATAACTATAATTACATGGCCTTATGGTAACTTCCTTTCGTTTTGGCCGATTAATTTCGCTAGGTCGTTCATCTCGCTAATTCCTCTAACCTTTTTATTCAGCTGTATGTTGTAACTTAGCCGCCATTTTAGCATTTAAAGTCACCTTTTAAGCCATTGTATTATTACAGTCCCCTACATTGTAGTATGTAGGTCAGCAAAGTCCTTTTTTGCAAACAGCTTACCTTTTTGTTTTACGCACTTAAGTTTTGTATTCAAGTTTCGCCTGATTAAATTTCTCCGTGTTTATATAAACCGTAAAACCCGCGTTTTAATAAAGACCATTGTAACAATTCTGTTTATTTTCTACGGTCTAACCTACAAATATAAATGTTTGTGGCAAGAAATTTTCATAAACCTGTTTAGTCAAATACCTTCAGTTGCTTGTTAGTTTTCATAATGACGCAAAATAAAATTTCTCGAACCGTACATTCGTATTGCGTACATGTATGTACTTTTGCAAATATATGTGTAATTTTTTATGAAAACTAGTCCAGCAATTTTGGAGTTCAACAATAGAGTATAATATTTTGGATACAATACAATTCATCTCTGTAATAGATGTATCTAAAATATTGAACAGTACTTTACAAACTTAGTTATAACTTTTAATAATAATAATCTTAACTTCAAGTAAAATGTAAGCCAGAAAAAGCAGCAACAAAAGCCGCTCCTATATTTCTATTACACGTAACTCGTAAGCATTCCAACTATTCTAGTAAATTCAAAACTTATGTCTGCGGCTCCTTTGAGCGTCCAAAATCATAGACCCCACACATTTCAGTATATTTGAGGCAGCCAACATCAAATCCGCGCGTAAAATAAATTTTACTGTCCGTAATAATAACCTGAAGCTAGAAGTTAAGGCTATTCGTTCCAGTAACGGAGTAGGGCTGGCACTCTATAGAAAGATGGAGCAATGGAGTTAAAATGAAAATATGAAAAGGTCAATAGAATAATACAGTAATTGGATATTTACATTAGCTAGAAGTTAGAACCGTTAGTTCTTTTGATAATATAGTTTTAAAAATCCATAATATATAAGGTTAAGATAAAAAGTTCAAATTTCCAGTTTTTCATAATTTGCGAGGTTCTTTAATCAAGCTGCATTAATATTATCTTTCTTAGTAAGAGAACTATAGAAGAAACACTCTTTCAAGTTTCATGCTTAAAAGTTAATCTCTGTGCCAGCCCTGAGTTTAGGATTCGGCACGGTCTAGTCTTGCGAGGGACCGAGCACTCACGGGGTACACTCGTAAAACTTACAGACTCGTTCCCTTAATTACCTCTTAAAATAGCCTCACAATAAATAAAATAAACTTGGAAAAAATATTTAAAAAACTTCTTCGTTGTGACCCAGAGGTTTATTTCGTGTTCAACGCTTAGATTTTCCACCCAGTTCTACGTAAGTATAATGTTATAGAGGTACCTATAACAAGAAATAGAGTAGCTTCCTACGTTTATACTTTATCCCACCAAAAACATAAATGTAAAAATGCTGAGCCAAGTTCCATACAAACATTATATTTCTTGTCTATGGACTTCGCCGTAAAAAGGATGGAGATCTAAATAAGTGCCAAGTTCCATGGAAAATTGAAATAAGTACGTATAGGAACCAAATAACATTATAAACAAATAATAGTCTATTTCTTTGCTTTATTGAATGTCTATAACAATCTCTCAACCACCGTTTAAGCTGTGCCTATGAAATTTAAAGTATGTATTTATCTCGCAAGTCTCATTATATGAGCTAAATTTGAAACGTTTATGTGAAATAGATTCTGAATTATGAGGGGGTCAAAAGTAGCTGCAAATGGTTCGTGTAATATTACACACGGTGCGGCTCGCCATTCTGTCATGCTGGAACTCGGCTTGACACTCTACCGCGTGTCTAGATACTAGATACTAATACCACAGAATACATATTAGTACATACTACGAACCTACGATAAAAGCTCATTTTAACCAAACTCTGTAATCAATATTTATCAACTCATTTTAGTTACTGTCGACATTCGAACTTTTATGAAACTATTTTAAACTACGTCTGCAAGGATTAATAGTTCTGAGTTCACAAGCCAAATGAAGTCCTTAAAATAGGCTCTATGTGCAATAATCCCTGCAATATTTCCGATGCACATCATTTCCAACATTCGCTATTTTAATATTGTACGGTTCATGTTTTTAATGACACAATGAATAAAATGATCGAGCAACATCGTATTTCGTAGACAAAGATTCCAAAAGTTGTTTTTATAAAGGTTTTTATTTTTTATTTAGGAAAAGGTAATTTCTAAGGTAATTTCCACACTTTTTAGGCATTTCTTGTTGCCTGGCGTGGTAACAGGGTCATCATCACAAAATCAAATTCTCAGTCAAATGGGAATCCACATCTCATTAGGGTACCCCAACTTATTACTTACTACATATTTCATATTCTTCGCATTAAGAATAAGAATAAGAATTGTTTATTTGCAGAAAGTACTGTTACAACTTACAATAGGTGTTACAATTTGTCATACAAAGGTGCAGTCTTTCTACCTAATACTAGGCATGCAAATTTGATAGGGATCACTGATCATAATTATTGTGTACAATATAGTTCAAATTAAATAAAATAAAATATAAGAAAGTTTGGATAAATTTTTAACACAATTGAATGGATATTATAAAAATTATAAAAGGTAAATTAGGTAAAAAATAATAATAATAATAATTAAGACAAAATATAATTTAAACAATTGAACATAAAATATAATAATAATAAATTTCATTCAAACATTTACATTAAATTAAAATAGTCAAGTAGTACATATATAATTTAATTCAATTACCGTAGTCAATATTTAAAACAAGATTATCATGTCATTTGGAAAAGTCATTGATTAAAATTAATTGCATTGCAGTTGATATTACATTTCATGTCATAAATTAATAGCATAATAATTAATTTACTCTACTACCTATGATCAATTTACATAATTTATTTCTTATTATAATAATTATTAATTTTATCATTCAAATAGTCTGCTACATTATAATAACATTTTTCTATTAGTAATCTTTTTAATTGTTTCTTAAATATTTTAGTATTCATTGCTTTTAGTTCCTTTGGTAAATTATTATAAATTGCAGGAGCCATATGAAAGACACTTCTATGCATTAGCGTGGTATTCGTCATACGATTACATAGGCGGTATGTATCACGTTGAGGCCTGTTGCTCGCTATCGAGGCTAGCTCAAAAAGATTTGGATTTTGTTTGACAAAAGTTGCTACCTCATAAATATACAGACACGTGAGAGTTAGAATTTTATATTTCACAAAAAATGGTTTACAGGTATCGGTCGATGACAGTCCAAACATAGCTCTTAAGCATCGCTTTTGTGCCTTAAAAATTATGTCAACTTCTGTTGAGTTTCCCCAGAATATTACGCCATACCTTAGTATTGAGACCACTAGTCCGTTATATGCAGTTACTGTTGTACTGTCACTTGAGATTTTAGATAATTCATGAAGTGCATAAACTGATTTATTTATTTTTTTACAAAGTTGTTCAATATGAGCTTTCCATGATAGTTTACTGTCTATTGTGAGTCCAAGAAATTTAGTAGTTTGTACTTCAGAAATTGACTCAGATTTATAGTTAATATTAAGCTTAGGTACATTTACACGTTGCTTAAACTGGATAAGTTTTGTCTTTTCTAAATTTGCTTTTATATTGTTTGTATCTAACCATTTAATTATGTCCCTTAGTGTATTATTTACATCTTGTTCATACGTTTTGATATCCTTACATTTAATTGCAACTGTACTGTCATCAACAAAAAGTGACATTGGGTTAGAAGTTGCTTTTGGGAGATCATTAATATAAATAATAAATATTATTATTTTTAACAAAAAATTAAAACCGACTTCCAAGGTAAAAACAATAATAACATTAATATGAACTAAAAAGTATTAAATAATTTTTACTATCTAATAGTGCCTTTTTCCAAATTCGGCTAAACCTCAACTATTTCTGTACTCAATCTTCATTATTTTGAAGTCGGTACCAGATAGCTGAATCTTCAGTCCTCTGACAGAATATTTAAAATTTTTGGAACTGGCACCGACTTCAAAATTATGAAGATTGAGTACAGAAATAGTTGAGGTTTAGCCGAATTTGGAAAAAGGCACTATTAGATAGTAAAAATTATTTAATACTTTTTAGTTCATATTAATGTTATTATTGTTTTTACCTTGGAAGTCGGTTTTAATTTTTTGTTAAAAATAATAATAATTTCACTCTTTTTAGTTACACTAGTAGATAAATCTTCGCGTATATTTTACGTATCTTATTACAATTTATTAAGAGTCACAACTCACACTCACAAAATAATATAATATTATCAGTGAAGTGAACATATTGTGCTAAGTAATTTAACAATTTTAATACTTCAAGCCCGAAGCGGTCACCGGCGATTGCGATAACAATAGAAAGGCTATTGTGTCTCGTTTTTCCACGATCGAAGGATCTATCAGATAAAAAATTGTACAAACTTGCATAGGATGTAGCGTAGCATAATATTTAATATTATCATAATTATTGACAGCTGTTCTTGTTATCAAGAATTCAAATCGAAAGGTACTTAGTGCACCATCTATCGATTAATAAGTATAACTAATTAAAAAGACACTTAATGACTTTGTTTTGTTTAAATGCTCTTTTTTTAAAATAACTTTATTTTAATTCTATTTGTCTATTAAAATTTTATAAAGTAGTAAAGTATTCGATCTGTATATAAAGTAGTTATAAAGTAGTATATAAAGTATTCGATATTCTGTCTTCTGCCGCCACGCGCCGCGCGGCGGCGCTGGGCGGCGACGCCGACGCCGTGTATTAAAAACAAACAGGTGTTGTTGATTGTTATACAGTACATAATTATTATTATTAGTATATCCATACCTATGCCTTGTACTATTATCTATTCTGTGCCATGAGACATTGGTGGCCTTAACACGACGTGGTAATGATGACGATGATGATGATGATGAATTGCATAGTAGCTTATGCTTTCTGTTCTTAAAACAACGCCGAAACTCCCAAACGTGTATCTATAAGGAATCAGGAGTTCTCTCAGCATCATCGAAACCATGGTATACCTTGACCCAATATTTGACTTTTTGGTAGCGTATTCTTAGTACACTTCACATAAAACCAAAATCACCATATGTTTCCATATAAATTTCGAGGAGTTCCCTCGATTACTCATGGATGCCATCATCAGGTCACCACCTTTGTGAAAATGGGACCAAATTGGAGTGAAACCTAATACAAAAAACCAAAAATTTCGAAAATCGGTTCACAAACGGCGGAGTAATCGTTGAACATACAAAAATAAAAAAAAAAAAAAAAATATCCACAGCCGAACATATAACCTCCTCGTTTTTTGGAAGTCGGTTAAAAAGTGGACCTAACACACTTCCTTGCGGTACACCGTATAGTAATTTTAGCGCTTTGGAGAGATATTCTTTTTCTATTTTAGTTCTAGCGTTAATTCTAACTATTTTTGTATATTGAATGCGATTTTTTAGAAAGCTTTCTATGAGTTTTAAAGTATTTCCCCTAATACCATATGCCTCAAGCTTAAATAGCAAAATGTTATGATCTACAAAATCAAATGCCTGCGTCATGTCCATAAATAATGCGCAAGTTGGTATTCTTTTATCCACATTCGTCATAACTATCTCTAAAAATTCATATATGGCAAGGTTTATGCCCTTATCTTGTCGAAATCCTTTTTGTTCCTTGGCAAGAATATTTTGTTGCTCTAAATAACTGTAAATGGTATTATATAAATGTTTTTCGTATACTTTGGAAAAGATAGGCACGAGGGCAATAGGCCTATAGTTTTCAAGGTTCTCTTTATTATTTTTCTTAAATATTGGTTTTATTATACTTGTTTTTAATTTTTCTGGAAATATCCCTGATTCTATAGATACATTTAGAATGTGGCTAAGTGGTGACTTAATGTAATCAGCTACATATTTAATAACTTTAGTCGATATGTTGTCATATCCAACGCTGTTGGTGTTTTTGAGGCCTTTTATAATTTGTTTGATATCATCTGGTGTACATGGATTCATAAATATAGAATTAAGTTTCGATGTCACATATTTTTTGTACAAACTTTGAGTATTTGTATTTATTTGTTTTACTTTATTTATATAGTAATTATTAAAAGTATTAGAAATGTCAATGGGATTCGTTATAATTTTATCATTTTGTCTTATATGTGAAATAGTTTCTGTTGGTTTATTTTGTTTAGAAGAATTAATGATTTGCCAAATAGTTTTTGCTTTATTGGTTGAATTTGCTATATTATAATTATTTTGAGCCCGCTGCGTTAATTTTACAATTTTTTTAAACCTTTTAGTATACTGCATTAATTTTAGCTTATTCACTTTACTAGGACATTTTCTATACTTCCATAATAATTTGCGTTTAGTGGCACTGCAAATTTTAATACCACGTGATATCCATTTAGCTTTTTTGAGAATATTTACAGTTATAGTTTTATAAGGGAAGCATAATTTATAAAACAATGTAAAATTATCCAGGAAGACATTATAAGCAATATTTGGATCACATGTATTATAGACATCTGTAAATGTTAGCTGACCAATACAATATTTAAACTTTTCAAGGTTTTCTTTAGAAAAATCATGGCGCATTGTTTTCCAGTACTTAATTAAACATATATTTTTTACATTACATCTTAACAACTGAGCAGTGTGATCAGATAATCCTAGCTCGATTACTTCAGACTTACATTTACTTCTAAAATTATGAGCAAAATTATCGATACATGTTTGGCTCACATATCTTGTAGGTTCTCTAATCTGTAATTTTAAATTGTAGTTAAATAGCATACATTCTAATTCTTGTGTTTGTCTATTTTGTTTGAGAATGTTAATATTGAAATCTCCTGCTATAATTATGTTATGCTTACGATAATTCATGTTTATGAAATTCAAGGATTTATCTAGTCTGTTTAGAAATACATGTAAGTTACTAAGTAATGGAACTCTATAGAGAGAGACAACAACAACTTTGTAATCTGTAAGTTCTATTGCACAGCATTCAAAAACAGAACATATCGAATAATCTACAAGTGTTGAGATAACTTTAAATTTGAGTTGCTTCTTTACGAAGATACACGAACCACCCCTCTTTGAATCATTTCTGCAATAGCAAGATGCCAGGATATAGTTAGGGATTGGGCAGGATTCCTCTTGTCCTGATACCATAAAGTGTTCAGTTAGGCAGACAATGTCAACATCCGTTTTTTTATCTGAAAGTTCTTGCAGGCAAACAGACAGTGCATTATATTTTGATCTTAGTCCTGCAATATTCTGGTGCAGAACATTTAAATATTTATTGTTGAAAAAAATCTGATTCCGAAATTTCATCGTCCGGTAGGAATCGTTCTGAACATTTCACAGCATTATCCTGCTCTTGTATGGCCAATATTGTGTAGTGTAAGTCCTTAAATATTATATTCATGCCGTGGTTGTTTATAGCACAAGATTTTGTATACATAGTTTGATGATAACTTAAGTTCAGATTAGAGTCCAAAAGATAGGCATACTCATGGGTGGCATTGTCCAAATATAACATATTATTGAATGTTTCCAGTCTGAAGTTAAAAATATTATTATAGCTGTTATTAAATTTAAATGTCGGTAGCATAATTATTATATTAGTGTTTTTTATGTCAAGTAGCATTTGTCTCATATAAATTATAATATCATAATAATCATTCGTAGTTCTAAAATCTTCCTCGCCAATCATTATAACACAATAGTCATTAGAACAATAATCTTTTAGTTTGGTTGCAATATTCTGTAAGAGTTGTTTTATTCCAACATTTGGAGTTAGGTAGTGACAAATTTGAAAATTCTCTTGAAAATGTTTCTTGGCTATGCTTAAAATATTATTAGTTTTATTTGCACTTACTATACATAGCTTATTTTTTGTAATTTGAGCATATTTTTTCTTTTTATTCTGGACTGGTGTCTCCATCTGTTCTTTGGAATGTGCATTAGTATTATATTGCAATTGTTTCTCTTCAGTATAGTAATTAGATTTACTCAGAACAGGTATATCGGTTTGTGTTTGCTTGGTGCAACTCTTTTTTGTTTGTCTCGAATTAATTTTTGGTGTTTGTAATGGAGATTTTATTGGACTAGACACAATTTGCTTGTAAAAGGAATTTTTGCGACTAAGGTTTTTGTTTTCGGTTTTTAGCCCCTCAATTTCAATTAATAAGGAGTCTATTTCGTTATTAGCGCTGAGTAGTTTAGTTGTCAGATCATCAACTTGTTTTTTAAGTTCAGTGACGATATCAATATTTTCGTCTTCCGATATATCGGGAACGCTATGCATAGTGCTATTCATTGTATTGTTGTCCAAACTGTCATCCAGGTTCACATTTGCGGTATGCGGACTATGCGCTTGACCACGTCGAAACGTAATATTTTCTGTTTGGTCCATTAGTGGGCTAGAAGGTTCTCGAGTAGTCCGATAGATGTCGCTGGCAAACTGTTTTATCATCAGAGTTTAACTTTTGATTTTTTCTTGTCTATGGGTCATTAAATGATTGGTGAACCATGGGACCATCGATATGTCAAAATCAGCTGTTACTGGTTTCAAGTACGTATTGTTTAACGGCCTGCGGCCACTCCAATAAGTATTTTTTTACGTAATCGAGTCTTAGAATTGGTTTTCTTTCACGATAATTGTGTATAATATTAATTTACACTATTACTTATGGATGTTATCACTCGCAACTCCGATTAATCTGTAAGTATTGTTATTTTTGTTGGTTTCAAGAATACACTTTGTTGTCACTGTTTCATAATAATTGTCTGTTAATACATAGTTTAGATAACACTGTCACTTAATTATTATACACTTATCTTGCAAATTATTTACTCATTTATAATAAAATCAAACAATTACTATTTTTAAAAATTAGAAAATCACGGAGCTGATTCTAATGTTTTGACAACAGCTGTCACAAAAAACTATTTTACTAAATATTGGTCTAAAAGATTTTTTCTAAAAAAAGAAGACCTATTTTGTATAGGAAAAGGTGGTAATGTGGCCCCCCACTTTGTTTATCAAGCATTATTTAAAAAATATAGGAGTCAGAAACCTAAAAAATACATTATGGGACTTGTTATTCATTTGTTTAAACATATCTTATTAGGGAATAAATAAAACTAGTGCAGGATAATCGAAAGTTTGAATTATTCTTAATCAATCACATTTGGTATTTCGAGATCAAGTGATGGTAATGTGGCCCCCCGGGGATATCACATTAAATGTATTGCACAAGTAAAACTTAACGGCAAAAATCACAAATGTAATAGTCACCTTTGGAGCCTCCACAGGCTACATAGCCCACTAGTCAAAAATTTGATACCGTACCCATGGCTCTCCAGCTCTGTCAGACCAATGTGAGGGGGCCAAATTACAATCATTGCTAATATTTAAACAAACGTACCAAAAATATTTATTAAATGTATAATTTTATATTTACCTTTTAAATTCCGTAGGAGAACAGTTTGATGTATCCGATGTTTGAACACAAAAGCCAAATATTTATGTTTTTTAACAACTATCGAAATAAAATTACACACACTAAAAAAGTTTCGCAGGTCGCAAGTTTAACTTGATCGAATGACAATCGATTTGTTCGGTGCTAAATTAGTAGCATGCCGTGAGCATCCCGTTCCACCAAAATTATACTGGATAGCGTTTTTAAAACATTAAATATTGAGGGGGGCCAATATATGTGCAGGGGGCAGGGGCCACATTACCACCTTTTCCCTGTATGGAATAAAAAAACCACTGCATGCTACACTCGTCGTCACACTATTGTCAATATTTCAGGAAACACGACATAAGCGGAACATCTGAACACTAAAAGTTCCAGGCACGCAACCCCACACTTATCATTTATCAAAATTATATTTATTGAGTAAGGAAATGGTGTCATATTAATTTTATTAGCGAAAAAGTATACAGAATTTGGAGCAGAAAAAAAAGCAATTTCTATGCGCCATTAGAATACTTCGATCGTTCATGGTATCTTTTAGGGCGGCCACTTTAATTTGCAATCTATCGTTTCGATTATCAGCAATTTTGGCATATTTTTGAGAGTCTTATACAAAGGAACGAAACATTAATATTGCCAGATGTTGCATTAAAATTGTACTTTTTCTATGTATTTGGGAACTAAATAATAACACTTTTCTACTAAAATTAATCTCCTAAGAATTGGGGTAAGTACAGGGTTCATTATCCTGTACTCCAAAAACGTGGTCATAATCCTCGATCGCACAAATTGTTTAATTGTGGACCACACCACGGCAAATTAATATCGCATGACACTTTTAATGATTGGATTTCAACGAATCCTAAATTCTAATTTACGGGATTAATAGCAATTTAAATGTAACGAGGGACGGTTACTATAATTTATAGTAGGTTTATGCCACAGTTATAATGTCTGCATTGGATGATAAAAATTATATTTATGGTCATATGATTTGAAAGAGCTCAGAGGCGAGAGATACTCGTGACAATGTTCATTTTTCGCTTCTCATGCTTTGCAAATTGCTGCCCAAAGCTCAACAAGTTTAGTTGCAAATGGCAATCAAATTGATTAAGGCCAACAATCTTATTAAAGTAATCAGAGTTCTACGAACAACAGAGACTTTTTTTCAAATAGGTTTAGGTAGGTAACCTATGTAAATATGTTTCCAATTTGCCGAGCCTATCTATCCACTCTTCACAGGTGCCTGTTAACACAGCCTCCAATTATTTTTCCATCAATTACGTCATCACTTTTACACTGACATCTATTTCGAGTGGCGGAGTGCTTACTGCAGTTGATTGTGTAACTCTATGCAATAGTTGATTGATTGTAAATTAATGAACGCAGTCATCATCATGCGACCGCTGCAACCATCCATATCTTTGGGATAAATGCTGTCCTGTGTCCTTTAGCGGGACTGAAAGTACCTCTATACTAAATTGCGTCAAAATAAATTCAGAAGAAGAATTGAGACGCACAGTAGGAACTATATTTTACACAGCAGGACTATGGTTGCCTGGAAAAGACTGCTCCTAGCTGCAGTAAGGCCGCCAACTCACACTATTTCTGTTTTTGTAACTTGTGTAAATTGATTTGTTTTGTTTGTTTGAATAAAGAGTTCTTTTTTTAATATTTTCTTTAATTCATCAAAATCTGTGACAATATCAAAAAAGATAGAGATACAGATTTACTTTCGCATTACTAACCGACTTCCAAAAAGGAGGAGGTAATACATAATAATATGTTCGGCTGTAGATATTATTATTATTTTTTGTATGTTTAACGATTAATCCGCCGTTTGTAAACCGATTTTCTAAATTTTTGTTTTGTTGTATTAGGTTTCATTCCAATTTGGTACCATGTCCACAAAAGTGGTGACCTGATGATGGGATCCATGAGTAATAGAGGGAACTCCTCAAAATTTATATCGAAACATATGGTGATTTTGGTTTTATGAGAAGTATCCTAAGCATAATTATGCTACCAAAACACAAGATTTTGCACCAAGGTATCAGATTTACTTTCGCATTATTACTTATTAGTACGTAGGGACGACTTTGGTCTATGGATAACATTTTTCCACGGATAACAACGTTGGGTTATCATAAACAGCTCCCCTGCCTGACTGCCTGAGGGATCTAATCTGAACTATATAAAGATGTTTAATCGTTGCGCCGCTGCGGTCCACTGATATTACAAACCAATAACCAATGACACCATAGAATAGCATAACTAGCATGATAGTGAAAAATGTTGCTCGTCTTCAGAAAAATATGATTTTAATGTTACTAGCTATTTGCTGCTGCTTGCTGGGTATTCCATAAAACACGAATAAAATGACATTTTCTAAAAATTTTATGATTCCTAGCTAGATCGATTTATCGCCCCCGAAACCTACTACCTACTACCTACTAAATACCTACTAAATTTCATGAAAATCGTTGAAGCCGATTCCGAGATTCCAATTATATTATATTATATATATATATATATATATATATATATATATATATATATATATATATATATATATATATATATATATATATATATATATATATAATATAATATAATTGGAATCTCGGAATCGGCTTCAACGATTTTCATGAAATTTAGTAGGTATTTAGTAGGTAGTAGGTAGTAGGTTTCGGGGGCGATAAATCGATCTAGCTAGGAATCATAAAATTTTTAGAAAATGTCATTTTATTCGTGTTTTATGGAATACCCAGCAAGCAGCAGCAAATAGCTAGTAACATTAAAATCATATTTTTCTGAAGACGAGCAACATTTTTCACTATCATGCTAGTTATGCTATTCTATGGTGTCATTGGTTATTGGTTTGTAATATCAGTGGACCGCAGCGGCGCAACGATTAAACATCTTTATATAGTTCAGATTAGATCCCTCAGGCAGTCAGGCAGGGGAGCTGTTTATGATAACCCAACGTTGTTATCCGTGGAAAAATGTTATCCATAGACCAAAGTCGTCCCTACGTACTAATAAGTAATAATGCGAAAGTAAATCTGATACCTTGGTGCAAAATCTTGTGTTTTGGTAGCATAATTATGCTTAGGATACTTCTCATAAAACCAAAATCACCATATGTTTCGATATAAATTTTGAGGAGTTCCCTCTATTACTCATGGATCCCATCATCAGGTCACCACTTTTGTGGACATGGTACCAAATTGGAATGAAACCTAATACAACAAAACAAAAATTTAGAAAATCGGTTTACAAACGGCGGATTAATCGTTAAACATACAAAAAATAATAATAATATCTACAGCCGAACATATTATTATGTATTACCTCCTCCTTTTTGGAAGTCGGTTAGTAATGCGAAAGTAAATCTGTATCTCTATCTTTTTTGATATTGTCACAGATTTTGATGAATTAAAGAAAATATTAAAAAAAGAACTCTTTATTCAAACAAACAAAACAAATCAATTTACACAAGTTACAAAAACAGAAATAGTGTGATTTGGCGGCCTTACTGCAGCTAGGAGCAGTCTTTTCCAGGCAACCATAGTCCTGCTGTGTAAAATATAGTTCCTACTGTGCGTCTCAATTCTTCTTCTGAATTTATTTTGACGCAATTTAGTATAGAGGTACTTTCAGTCCCGCTAAAGGACACAGGACAGCATTTATCCCAAAGATATGGATGGTTGCAGCGGTCGCATGATGATGACTGCGTTCATTAATTTACAATCAATCAACTATTGCATAGAGTTACACAATCAACTGCAGTAAGCACTCCGCCACTCGAAATAGATGTCAGTGTAAAAGTGATGACGTAATTGATGGAAAAATAATTGGAGGCTGTGTTAACAGGCACCTGTGAAGAGTGGATAGATAGGCTCGGCAAATTGGAAACATATTTACATAGGTTACCTACCTAAACCTATTTGAAAAAAAGTCTCTGTTGTTCGTAGAACTCTGATTACTTTAATAAGATTGTTGGCCTTAATCAATTTGATTGCCATTTGCAACTAAACTTGTTGAGCTTTGGGCAGCAATTTGCAAAGCATGAGAAGCGAAAAATGAACATTGTCACGAGTATCTCTCGCCTCTGAGCTCTTTCAAATCATATGACCATAAATATAATTTTTATCATCCAATGCAGACATTATAACTGTGGCATAAACCTACTATAAATTATAGTAACCGTCCCTCGTTACATTTAAATTGCTATTAATCCCGTAAATTAGAATTTAGGATTCGTTGAAATCCAATCATTAAAAGTGTCATGCGATATTAATTTGCCGTGGTGTGGTCCACAATTAAACAATTTGTGCGATCGAGGATTATGACCACGTTTTTGGAGTACAGGATAATGAACCCTGTACTTACCCCAATTCTTAGGAGATTAATTTTAGTAGAAAAGTGTTATTATTTAGTTCCCAAATACATAGAAAAAGTACAATTTTAATGCAACATCTGGCAATATTAATGTTTCGTTCCTTTGTATAAGACTCTCAAAAATATGCCAAAATTGCTGATAATCGAAACGATAGATTGCAAATTAAAGTGGCCGCCCTAAAAGATACCATGAACGATCGAAGTATTCTAATGGCGCATAGAAATTGCTTTTTTTTCTGCTCCAAATTCTGTATACTTTTTCGCTAATAAAATTAATATGACACCATTTCCTTACTCAATAAATATAATTTTGATAAATGATAAGTGTGGGGTTGCGTGCCTGGAACTTTTAGTGTTCAGATGTTCCGCTTATGTCGTGTTTCCTGAAATATTGACAATAGTGTGACGACGAGTGTAGCATGCAGTGGTTTTTTTATTCCATACAGGGAAAAGGTGGTAATGTGGCCCCTGCCCCCTGCACATATATTGGCCCCCCTCAATATTTAATGTTTTAAAAACGCTATCCAGTATAATTTTGGTGGAACGGGATGCTCACGGCATGCTACTAATTTAGCACCGAACAAATCGATTGTCATTCGATCAAGTTAAACTTGCGACCTGCGAAACTTTTTTAGTGTGTGTAATTTTATTTCGATAGTTGTTAAAAAACATAAATATTTGGCTTTTGTGTTCAAACATCGGATACATCAAACTGTTCTCCTACGGAATTTAAAAGGTAAATATAAAATTATACATTTAATAAATATTTTTGGTACGTTTGTTTAAATATTAGCAATGATTGTAATTTGGCCCCCTCACATTGGTCTGACAGAGCTGGAGAGCCATGGGTACGGTATCAAATTTTTGACTAGTGGGCTATGTAGCCTGTGGAGGCTCCAAAGGTGACTATTACATTTGTGATTTTTGCCGTTAAGTTTTACTTGTGCAATACATTTAATGTGATATCCCCGGGGGGCCACATTACCATCACTTGATCTCGAAATACCAAATGTGATTGATTAAGAATAATTCAAACTTTCGATTATCCTGCACTAGTTTTATTTATTCCCTAATAAGATATGTTTAAACAAATGAATAACAAGTCCCATAATGTATTTTTTAGGTTTCTGACTCCTATATTTTTTAAATAATGCTTGATAAACAAAGTGGGGGGCCACATTACCACCTTTTCCTATACAAAATAGGTCTTCTTTTTTTAGAAAAAATCTTTTAGACCAATATTTAGTAAAATAGTTTTTTGTGACAGCTGTTGTCAAAACATTAGAATCAGCTCCGTGATTTTCTAATTTTTAAAAATAGTAATTGTTTGATTTTATTATAAATGAGTAAATAATTTGCAAGATAAGTGTATAATAATTAAGTGACAGTGTTATCTAAACTATGTATTAACAGACAATTATTATGAAACAGTGACAACAAAGTGTATTCTTGAAACCAACAAAAATAACAATACTTACAGATTAATCGGAGTTGCGAGTGATAACATCCATAAGTAATAGTGTAAATTAATATTATACACAATTATCGTGAAAGAAAACCAATTCTAAGACTCGATTACGTAAAAAAATACTTATTGGAGTGGCCGCAGGCCGTTAAACAATACGTACTTGAAACCAGTAACAGCTGATTTTGACAGGATTTGAAACACGAATAAAATGACATTTTCTAAAAATTTTATGATTCCTAGCTAGATCGATTTATCGCCCCCGAAACCTACTACCTACTACCTACTAAATACCTACTAAATTTCATGAAAATCGTTGAAGCCGATTCCGAGATTCCAATTATATTATATTATTATATATATATATATATATATATATATATATATATATATATATATATATATATATATATATATATATATATATATATATATATATATATATATATACATATATATATATTTTATATATATATATATACACACCGGCAAAATTAGCGGAACATAATAAAATTTTATTTTTTTTGAAAATTAATCGCTGTTTTTTATATATTTATTTATTAATTTTATAATTGATGATTAAAAAATAAAACTTATATAAATTTAGGGCATAAAAACGTGTAAAATTAAAAAAATCTGCAAAAATTTAAAATTAAGAAAAATCTTTGAAATTTCAGTAGTAAGTTTTTAAGTTAAATTCTTCATTTTTACTTAAGAAATGCCATGTTAACAGCGTGTAATGCCTTCTATGGATCTGAAGAGAGTCTGGATACGCCATTACATGCTTGCATTTTGATTGTCAATCATTTCCTGTGGGATATTCTTCTACTCCTCCAGTAGCGCCAACTCGAGCTCCTGAACACATTTTGGAGCTGGAGTTTTAATTCGTACCGTTCACCCATTGATGCCACACGTTCTCAATCGGATCCACATCCGTAGACCGTGCTGACCTCTCCACCTGGGCTACGCTAGCATCATTTAGGTCATAATGCCCGATTTTTTGACTCTATGGACGCGCAAAAAATTGAAGTTACTACCTAAAACTGTGTAAAAGGCACAACCTGCAGTTCTAGGATGTCTGTGCTATTGCCCTGTACTGTCAAAGTACCATCATTAACAATCATCAGCTCTGTGCGGGCTCCAAATCATATGCAACCCCAAACCATTACGAAGCCTGCATGATATACCACTGTTTCCGTTAAGTTTGATGGTCTATAGCGTTCCTTACGATTTATCCACATTCTTTATCGCCTGTCAATAAAATTTACACAGAATTTGCTCCCATCACTGTACAGCACCGATTTCACCCACTTGTCAAATTTTGATGTTCACGCGCAAATCTTAGCCTGGCTCTTTGGTGCCCTGTCTCAAGTTTTGGTGCCCTTGCTGGCACCTTTGAGTTTAATTTAACTTCTTTGAGTCTTCTTCTTACTGTACAATCACTTACAGGTACATCTCGGCCTGTTCCTATAGGTTTCATCTCTGCAAAGCAGTTTAAGGTCGATTTCTTAAGGCTTGTACCGTTACAAAACGGTTATCCTGAACCTTTGCCACCCGATATCTGCCTTGTTCTCGTCTCCGAACGTAAGATCCAGTCTCTCTGTAGCGTTGAAATTTACGATGGACCACGAAAGCCGACACACCTAAGGCCTGACTGACCGAACGGTAGGTGTGACCTATCTCAATCGTGGTTACAGCTCTAGCTGTCGTAGATGCTGGAAAATCCATTAATTTTGTATCTAAGCAATGTGTTCTTCCAAAAACCAAACAATCAAATGAGCTGGCATACCTTGCACCCCGCTAAAAACGCCATTCTTATCAGAAACACTTACAACGTCAATCATCGAAAAACACTTAGTAGGGCATAATTGCAATAAAAATCTGTCAACTTGCCAGTTTTGTTCAATATTTTATTTCTTAAATGAGCTTAGAAACTATAAAAAAGGATTTCACACAGCCCGACCCACTTGAATTCAAGTTGTGGCCCTTTTTACTTATGTTCCGCTAATTTTGCCGGTGTGTGTATATATATATATATAAGAATTGCTCGTTTAAAGATATAAAGATAAGATAGGAGTTTGTAACAAATTCAAAGGGTTCGATAAAGTCAGTCAAAAGATGAAGAGAAGTGAAAATTAAACAGTACGTATTTGAAGAAGCAAAAGAAGTAACATTAAAATTTCATCTCCTTTGTCTTTCGTATCCTTTGTATTACTTAAAATCCTAAATGTGAGACAAAAATATCCATAATCCATTAGCAGCCTTAAATATTGCTTTAAAAATAACCGATAAATATTTACTATAACTGCTCTATATCGGCGGTACCCACCCCTCTAAACGCGTCAAATGCACTCCCCCAACAATATAAATCTAAAACAAGCTACGTGTATTACCCTTGCACATTGCAACGCTCCAAACAAAATTTTGAAGGTCGACCCTCCCGAAAATTACGCAAGCAACAACCAACTTTACTTTGAATAAATTAAGACACAGAATTGATTAACAAGTGTTTCTGTCTACACATAGATGCACGAAACCGAAAAATTTCACTTTCATTGTGTGATCTATTGGTTTTTGCAGTTGGTTTGTTTTTGACATAGCGCGTTGAAAGGTGAACGCAGATTTAGCCGCACCGCACGCACCGCAGTAGCCGCATTTCGAATTCTTCATATAAATAATGTAGAAGTTGCGAAGACTGCGGCGCGGGTAGGTATGCGAGCTTGCCTATAACTTCATATAAAGAATTCGAAATGCGGCGACTGTGGTGCGTGCGGTGCGGCCAAATCTTCGTTCACCTTTAAGGGGAGCAAAATACTTAACAATATCCTACTGACTGCGCTAATTCTAATTTAAGCTTAAAACAAACCTAAGCGTCAGTGACAGGGGACGCGGTACGCGATACGCGATACGGGAGCGTCTGCAACGCGAAACTGGCCGTGCACACCTGCGCAACTACGGTGCGAACCGTCAAACGTTAATATCATGACACAATCTAGTTCTAATCTAACACGTCATTTTAACAACGTTACATATTTTCAGTTTTTTACCGTGCATGATTTTGGCATGTTTTTGTAGACTTTTCTTTCCTTTTTCACAAATTTAAGTAATATTAATTTTATTATTAAGTTATTTAATCTTGTCAAAACAACGACTTAATTTAGGATCTATTAAAGTATGTGGAGTTCAAATGATAAGAACGGAATATGTTGGACTTATCAGTCCCTCTAGTCTTTAAAAGTCTCTAAAGTCAAACAACTATGCATTCTATGTAACTTTTAACGGCCTAGCCGAATGACGTAATTTATTATTATTTATTACCTATATTTTCTATCCAAACAACTAAAAAAATAAAAAAATATATTTACAAACTTACATTTTTAACATAAATGTGAGTGGTTGACCAAAAAGGGACCTCAAGGTAAATAATTTGATTTCGAGTAAATCGCCTTTGAAGTTTCGTGTAGAAACAACTTGTAGAACTGCCTCGGGTCACAAAACAACTCATAAAAAAAACTACGGCACTTAAAAATATTCTGGTTATTCCAAAACAAAGCTAAAAGACCATTGATTAAATATATAAAAAAAAGATGGGTTGCACTCCGGGAGTGCCGGCAGAAGTGAAAACTTGATTATTAACGTTGTGCATTATTTTTTTAACCCATTTTTTATGAAAATCGATTTAAAAAAAAATAAAAAAAAATAATAAAAATAAATAAGTAATAAAAAAAAATTAAAAAAAAATCAAGAAAAAAAACGATCGTTTTTTTATTAATCGAAACCCTTACACACTATTCTCCAACTGTCCTACGTTTTTTCCTTGGTTTTTCGATCAGCATTAGAATCTGACGCGAGTTTCATAGTTTTTACCCAGCCCACAAAAGTGCTCAACGCGGCTAAAGAAGTTTTCACTTAAAAAAACCGTTTCCAATCCCTTCAGGTTGATTTCGAGTAAATCGCGTTTGAAGTTTCGTGTAGAAACAAGTTGTAGATCTGCCTCGGTTCACAAAACAATTATTTATAAAAAAACTACGGCGCCTAAAAATATTCTAGTTAGACCGAAACAAAGCTAAAAGACCATTGATTAAATAAATAGAAAAATTAAAAAAAAAACGTTTCCAATCCCTTCAGGTCCCTTTTTGGTCAACCACTCACATTAATAATAAATGCTTTATAATTAAAATTTATTAACCCTTAACTATGACTGAATGACTAGATAATCTACGAATTTTACGAGGATTAAATTTCTCTTGTTTGCTGTTATTTCTTTGTTCTCCTGGATTTAATACTATAAATATTAAACAACTATTAAATAGTAATCAAGAGTAAGTCCTGGCAAGTAACAAAAGGATTACTTACAGCTTTATTGTCGTCTAAAGACGAGAAACCTGTTTGGCTTGAACCATTGAGCTAAACGTTGGCTTACAGACTATGAGTATTTTACACAGGTGGATGGTTTTAGAAATTAAATAATGGATGCATCAAACCAATAAAACGATGTTTTTAATAATTACGTTTAATGACGTCACTCATGTTTTGGGTGTTATGTTTTTCTCCCATATTTTCTGGTATAGTCTCAAAAAATAATACCCACTTAATATTATTATGTCGTCTCCTATAATTAGTCACGTATGGCGAGATGAGTACCTACTATTATTCATTTTTCCGTCCTAATTAATTATGAATTATTATGATATGTATTAGTATAATATTATTCTAGTACATATCATAATTAATTATTACTAGTGTTTATAACCATATAATATTATATTTATTTAATATTAATTTTTCATTATAACAGTTATTGGTTATTGTATACAATACTATGTAACAAATAACAATGATATTATGTTTTTCGTTAAGTCAATTCACTTGTTTTTGACTTTTTTGAAATCGTTCTCTAACGACAAAATCTCTCCGTCATTCAGTATCGCAAACTCGATTTTGTAGAAAGGACGAAAATGGCTGAATCGGTGAGATTGAAAATTACCATTCACGTGTTTTTGTCGAGCACTCGCTTCGGAGAACGTATTTCAATTTAGACAACTTTGGTAATAGCTAATCAAAGTTTTGTCTACGTACAGACTTTTGATTCAGCTGGAATTTGTAGTTTTTTATTTAGACTGTACTGAACTGATAACTGGTGCGACGATGACCATGCAAGGGCAACTATACTGTACCTAGTACCTGCTCGGCGAAACAAGGCGGTAGCGGTCATTGACTCCCTATCAAAACTTGACATTTTCTATATAAATAAACCGCGATTGACAATGAAGTGTCAGATATTGACAATCGTGGCTTTGACCTTTGTATAGAAAATGATAAGTTTTTGACAGGTAGTCAATGACCGCTACCGGCATGTTTCGCCGAGTATACATAGTATAGAACGGAGTACCTATACCGAAAATACTACAGCAGCACAATATATTCGTTTTCAACATCATGAACTGTTTGAACTATTTAAAATTTGAAAGCATGAATATGAGGTTTGATGGGATGTTTTACACAAAAATTGGTGAACGGAACGTGACACAAACTTACCCGCTATATTTTCAACCACTGGACAACGTCTTTACATTTTGACGACAGTTCAAAACCCAGGGGTGAAATTTGAAAAATAGAAAAACCTTTTCTTGTATTTGTCATTAGTCCAAGCTTTTCAGTAGTCAAACAAAAAGTGGCTTTATCTATATGAACATGTGATAATTCCGTATTCAGGTACACCAGTCTGCTTCGTTATGTCCCCCCACTTCTCTCTAGTACCACTCCCGTCGGTGCAAATCTTTTGATAAGCAACGCGGCGGAGGTAAATTTACACGCGTGTTGATAAAAAAATGAATTTTTCTTTTTTTTTTTTGTAATAAGCTGATGTTGACGCTTCAGGTTTGTTTTTAAAGATGTGCCATGTGGTGTGGGATTTTCAACGATCTGTCTGCAAAGAACAGTCTACAAACACGCTCAAATTCCTCAAAATATCTGTATATTGGCTAGTTTGCTGCGCCGAAATGACATCAAAATTAGTTCTACAGATAATAGACTTCATACGCGCCAATATAATAATAACTATATTTAGAATAGGTACCCTAAAAGCTAAACCGCAACTAATTTCCTTACTGTTTCCTTTACTATACGTATACTATCAGAGAAGTTGATTCCTAGGCAGATGGCGGACCTATGAAATTTGGTCGCGTAACACGTTATGTCCAGTTACATATTACGTTATGTCTAGTTATATCATTATAGATTGACACAAATTAACATGATCTGACCAAATGACGTTGGTTTGTCAACTGCCTAGGAATCAATTTCCTCGACGGTACTATGAAGAGGTTTTTATCTACAGAATAGTGCCAAAAAAGCTAAAATTTTGCCACTCGATTTCGTAAGTATTTGTTATAAATAGGAAGGGTTTCTTTTTAAGGAAGAATAAACAGAGATAGATTGGTAATTACTAATTACTGTGGCCATGCTAAGTTGAGGAAACATGTGGTTTGCGCTGCCTTAAATTTTTTAGATGTTTTTATTTATTTTGCTGCTGCATGCTGGTATAACATGTAATGTGAGCGGTGACAGCCACTAGTCTCTAGAGGCACTGAGTCTTGCCTCGCAAAATAAAGCTACATTTTAAAAATATACTAATTAGATACGTATGCCTTGTACTGGAAACCTCGCTATTCATAAGAAGGACTGAAGGAATTTTTACATGTTATAAAAATTTCTTTGTAACCAGTGAAAAAGTTAATTGAAAACTATGAATAACTTTCAGGTGCTACGAGAAAAGATTGTCCGGATTTTGTAGCGAAATTTTTAATTCTCTTTCTAATGTAATTACTACTAGTGAATAATGAATAACTTTACAAGATCTGCACTTTACCGACACATCGAAAAGTCGCAAATCGCAATATGATAATCAAAGACTTTGATTTGTCACTTGAGTAGTATATTTTGTCACTTTACTGTCACTTTCTATTCTATACTATAATATTATTATAATACTAGGTATATTTATAAAATTATAAAGCGGAAGAGTTTGTTTGTTTGAACGCGCTAATCTCCGGAACTACTGGTCCGATTTAAAAAAAACTTTCAGTGTTTGATAGCCCATTTATCGAGGAAGGCTATAGGCTATATTTATTCACGCTAAGACTAATAGGAGCGAAGAAATAGAGGAAAATATGGAAAAAACGGAGGAAATTGTTTGAAAGGGCTTATTTAAACGCGCTAATCTCAGGAACTACCGGTCCGATTTAAATAATTCTTTCAGTGTTAGATATCCCATTTATCGAGGAAGGCTATAGGCTATATATTTTATTCACGTTAAAAGACCACATGAAGGATCATAGGCTATTTTTTGTGGACTAATTTGTCTGTGAAATATCTAATTTACGCGGCGCAAGCCGCGCGGAACGTATTATAGTATACTTATTATATTTCTTGAATACTCAGAATGTTAATGGTGTTTTATAGACCATACCCATACCATTCTGTCTAGGTAGACAGAAATCAGAATACATACAGACTAGACAGACAGTCTAGGTAGGCAGGTGCCCATACCATACCACTCGATTTCCAATATAACTGTACTTAATTGAAAAGCGCACGTTTTTGGAAATGTTTTTTTTTTTTGTTATTTTACGGCAAAATATATTAAAATTATGAGAAAAGAGGAAAATTTTAATGCTAAGTACCTAAGTACATAAAATTTTCTAGGCCAGGCGTAGAACTACGGAAACACGATGAATTTATGCAGAATTTTTAGCGATTTTAAATCTGTTTAATTTAAAAAATATCTCCCAAAGTTCGGAAAAGACTTTTAACCGTCAAAAATTTACTATGGCTAAATCGTCGTAGATACAGAATAGGCCCTAGAACCTAGAATCTAGTCTAGACGCTTTTAGATGCGCTAGCCATTAGCATAGCTATATACAAACTAATCTGACTCTCTCTAGTCTCTGCTAAAAGAACTTGAATTACTTAAATCCTAATCTTACCTAACCGATAACAATCATTATTGTATAAATTCACAGATACTTAAGTAACTAAGTAGGTATTAAAAGCAAAAAGTTTTCAAAAAACTTCTTGCAGGTTATCCGAACGCGAATACATTGTATTTTATCTTACTTTTGATAATACCTAAACATCCGTCAATTTTTATATGGTTTTCTACACAATACAACAAAACCAACTTACCGATTAGCGAAATACATCCGTAAAAGAAATCAGAAAACACCGAACATGTTCGAATTTCGAAATGTCGTGAAAGTTCGCGGCGAGGCGGGAACGCGGCCGCTCCCGACGGGAAGAGCAGCAACTCTGGCGGGAATCGAGCGGTGTTGCCAGCAGCCAGATTTTTAAATACCTGGAAATACACTAAATATCTGGTTACATTTTCCCATTTTCACTTTAAAGTGATTGGAAATTGAACTGAAGAGTTATTTTCCTACAGAAAAATATAAAAATTACTATGTTGTGTGTATTAAAGTATCGGAAAACTAGATATTTGTGTAACAAAGGGGAACCTTAGTACTTAATTATTCTATATCAGCCATTCTCAGAGTGTGCTCTTCGGAGCCCTGGGGCTCTGCAAAGATATTATAGAAACTCTACAAGCGATAGATTCATTTTTATAGACAGGCACCAGACAATAGTATAGAGACAATTGACATTTATTGTGCGTCTAGCATGGGATTGGGAGCACAACGAGATAATATTACCTCACTCTCGAGTGTAGTAATATTGTCAATATCGACATAATGTCAAATTAATCATTTTTTGACATCATGTCGATAGATTTTGACGACAGCTGATCGACACGAAAAAAATGTCACGAGAAATAGTAATGAAAACGGACATGTTGACAAAATTTTCGCGTTATGCGCATGCTAGGCGCAATGGACACAATAATTTTGGGTCACTTGTCACTTGACACTTCTTAAAAACCGCCACCAAAAGAGTATAAGTATATTAATTATATTATTATAATATAAATATTATTTTAGACCGTTGGTCTAAAATTCTACATAGACAGTTTCAAGTGAATATTACTAAAATGGAATAGCACAGTAAAGCCCATGAATCAGGTTTTTATAAAATAAAATTGATGTAGACATATTTAAATATTTCGATAGAATCTTTATCATTTTAACATCGAGTTGGCATGGCCCTTGTTTAGCCCAAAGCTCGGGTAAAATTACCAAACTGGCAGCACTGTCTCTTCCAGGATCATGAATGAACTCACAGGGAAAACGCATTCCGAATTCCGAAAACAATGCCGTGATTTTTTTTTTCTTTTCTACCCAAAGCTCGGTTGATTCCATTTGTTCGCTTTGTTTGAATCGAGAAAATGAATTAATTAATTTCGGGAAGTAATAAAACGAGAATACCAAACATATTTTGTTACTGAAACGCGAATCCGGAATCTGAGTAAGTATAATCAGACTAAAAATAGATAGCTTTGCATATCTGTGCAGCTTTGAGCTTTTATTAAAATGTACCTACGTGGGTAGGTATTTTATAAGAAAAAAAAATCCTATAAGAAAAGATCGACAGACAGAAAAGACGCACTTTAGCACAATATAAAAGTTATATGAATTATTATGATATTATCTGCAATCTGACTTCAAGCCCAAACTTCGACACGTATAATAATATTATTTTCACGAATGAAATCATTCATAAAAATAATAAACATTGCCCAAGCAACGAAATCTAATATCGCTTTTCAGGTCACTTCTTTTACGTGTTTGAAAAGTGACATCTAGTATCAAGGTATTGAACTAACGTACTCTCCGTCTTCTTAGACCTCCGCAACACAAACTTTCTAATTCAACTTCTCATCAATAGATGGCGTAGGTCATAACAAAAAATAAAAATAATAATTTGAAAAAGCTTTTAAATTTCCGGAAGTAGCAATAATTATTTTTAGAGTATATTCGTATTTAAGGAAGAAAATATTATCTCGCATATCGCCGAGACGAGCCAAGCGAAGCGCAACCTACTCCTCTTCGGTCTTCTCCGGGACTCAAAGTGTCTCGAAACCAAATTTCAGCAAAGTCGGTCCAGCCGTTTACGCGTGATGTCGTGACCAAGGGATATTTGGATTCATTTTTATTTTAAATATAGATAGAAATTATTTCGTAATCTTATATGATATAAGATTACGAAATAGTTATTATATGTAACTTTAAACGAGCAATTCTTGTAATAATATTATGTAGGTATATTTATAGGTAAGTATAATAAGTAGGGTATGTTATTTGTATATTCGAATAGTCGTTTTATTCGAATATTCGACGATTTTATTATTCGAATATTCGCCAAATAATTTTTCGAATAATTCGAATAATAAGAATATTTTATTTTTCTTTAAAATGCTTTTAACACACAAAATTAATATGAAATAAGAACAAAAATAAGTTTATTTTAGAAAAATAATATTATTTATGAATATTCTAGATCTTTAATGATATAAAAATCTATTTTTAGTCTAACAAATGAATATATACGACCATTCATCGTCGCTGTTGACCATGTTTTAGTCGTTAGGATTCAACTTGGACTACAGAACCCTAATACGGAACCCCATAACAGCTGATTTTTGTATGGTGATAGGTTATTATTTATTTAATTTAACAGTAGCATTGTCCTTACAGATAGAACAATCCATATTTTAGGACCATCAAATCGAAATATTTAATCCTTTCTATCTCTGTTAGCTACATCTTTCGAGAATTTTCGCGGACGAAATTGTTGTTTGACTTATCAAAATAAAGCTACCCATAAAAATTTGCTCGATAGTTATCAAGTCAAAAAATGTTCTAGAGAACCTGTACTACTCTTTTCTACTTAAAAAAAAAACTACTTTTTTATACTTCTGGCTTGCAGCTTGCGTTAAGGCCGTCCCCCGAGCAAACGACCTTGGCCATACATTTGCCGCGTTGCCGAGATCGCGCCAAAACCCTATTATTTTTACTTATCTTAGTTCAAAATTGTCCTAAAAAAATTTTTAAACGACAAATATGTAGTTTATGATATTGACGATCTATTGGCGTGTGTTTCAAATAAAAGTTATTTGTAAATGCTAAGGAGATGCTGAATGTATGCTCGAATTTTAACAAATTGGTATTACTTTGGAAGCCGATATCATGAGTATAATAAACAAAAATAGAAATTTTAAAACGACGAAAGGAACGTTGATATACTGAAGATTATTGCTGTATTTTTATTATAACTTTGTAGTTTTCAGATTATGAGTTTATAAGGTTTTAAATACGGTCAATTACGGAATCTCCGGACGGAACGCCCTTAAGTGGTTAGCTGTTGATCTATGATTCGATAAGTTGATAGAAAATGGATTCAATAGCTTCACGGCGGCAGTCCTCGAGTGATAATTGAAACAGTTAGTACATTATTAAAAAGAAACAGCATTTAACTTTTTTCACGCTTTGTGTCTTCTCGGTGCCAGCTCTCGGTCTTGGCCGAGAACGGAAACCCCGTCTCGGTCGGTGGCTCCCTAATATCATGTTATTGGCATTAGCAAACTTCAAGTTACTTAAGTCACCAGCTCCATGATTATTTCACCCTCCCCAGAGCTTCGTTGCATTTTTTTTCTTTGTTCGGGGTTTGTTTTCTAGCGGGCCTTTTTTATAGTTTTGAGCCACGTTGACACAGGCGAAGCCACCTACGTGAATCAGAATATGGCTCGAAAATATCAAAAATGATTTCTTAAGTTTTCGCGAGTATCACTCATGATATTATAAGTTTAAACACTTACGGATTTTGTCGTGGAGCACTTTTATTAATCCCGACGCTTCGGCTATTTTACAGCGGCCGTGGTCACGGGCGGACAGAGGTGACAGGTGTCCAATTTCTTGAAGTTATCCAACTACCCGACGACTCATCAATTTTTGTTTGCGTTCCGATCTACGCAGAACGAACTCACAGTGTCTTGAAGCCGAGGTGTCATAGATTTGACACCTCTATGATGGCAATAAATAAATAAAATAAAAATAAAAAACTCTTTATTCAAACCGCTAATTAAAAAAGTCAGTTTACAAGAGTTACAAAGAATGAAAACAGTTTGAAATGGCGGCCTTACTGCTGGAAGCAGTTTCTTCCAGGCAACCATAAACTTAATTAACAAAACAAATAACAGAAAATATTAATTAAAAACAAAGATAACAAATAACGAAATGATAAAATGAGATACAATATATAATTTATAATAAGATAAATAAATAATATAATGGATACAATTTATATTAATAAACAAAATAAACATATAATGATACGAAGAAGAAAATAAAAGAATTCAGAGTTTTAAGAGTTCGCAGATAGATCTAAGTAGTGTTGCTTAAGTTTTTTCTTGAAAGTATTTATAGATTTGGAATTTTGTATGCTTTCGGGTAGAGCATTCCACAGACGGATAGCAGAGACGGTGAAGGAAGAGTCATAGAAGTTAGTGTTGTGAGAAGGGAAGGCAAGAGTTAGTTTATTAGCAGAGCGAAGTGTAGGATGTTTGTGTCCAAGAAAGGTAAAGTTTTGTTTGAGGTAAGTGGGAGATTTTGGATTAAATAAAATATTGTAAAGAAGATGGAGAATGTGTGTATTCCGACGCAACTTCACAGGTAGCCACTTTAGCTCTGTCTGGTAGTTAGATATGTGATCATATTTTCGTAGGCCAAAGATAAATCGGATGCAAAGATTTTGCAGGCGTTCTAGGGAAGAAAGAAGTTGTTCGTTGAGGTCACTGTAGCTGACATCTGCGTAGTCTAAGATGGGAAAAAGAAGAGCGTGAACTAGTGAGATTTTAGTTGATACAGGAAGGAAGTAACTGAGGCGTCTGAGAGAGGCAGTGGCAGCGAACAGCTTCTTGCGGAGTTCTTGACACCTCGGCTTCAAGACACTGTGAGTTCGTTCTGCGTAGATCGGAACGCAAACAAAAATTGATGAGTCGTCGGGTAGTTGGATAACTTCCAGAAATTGGACACCTGTCACCTCAGTCAGCCCGTGACCACGGCCGCTGTAAAGTAGCCAAAACGTCGGGATTAATAAAAGTGCTCCGCGACAGAATCCGTAAGTGTTTAACTTATAATATCAAAATATTAAAAAAGGCGGGTGAGCTGGCTCAGTATTATCCTATCAATCCCCAAGCGGCAGCCGGCTGCCGCATAACAATTGAAAATCTATTGTGTCCGCGATACCCATGATGGAGGTGTTAAGGAACAGATACCATAGCGTCATAAGGCTCAGCATAATCACATTAGAAAAGTAAAAAGTGGTACGATCGAAAACGGTTTACAATTTACAGCAGTTCCTTTATTCCCCAGGTGTAACCTTATATTATAAAGTTTTAAAGTGTTTATTGAAAACAAAAACAAAAAGTGAACATTAACTGTTCATAAAAGTAAAAACAAGAATTATTTACTTTATACTATTAACAAAAAGGTTGTACGAAGCTTCGTTTTACTTTTAATCAGAGTTTTCAGCATTTTTCAGAATTTTCCAATTATTCGAATAATATTCGAATTATTCGAAAAATTTTGTAAAATATTCGAATTATTCGAATAGTTAATTTGTCGAATAATAACATTCCCTAATAATAAGATAATTTAAAATCAAATCTCGGAATCGGCTCCAACGATTTTCATGAATTTAGTTTAAAGAATTATAGATTATAGGCGGTTTCGGGGGCGATAAATCGATCTAGCTAGGAATCATTTTTAGAAAATGTCATTTTATTCGTGTTTTATCGAATACCGAGCAAAGCTCGGTCAAATAGCTAGTAATATTATTTTATTTATTTATTGGCAATGGTGAGCACGAGCTATTCGAATATGGTTGTAAGGCATCAATTATAATTATCTTGCTTTCTCTAGATAAGTGAGAGTAATAATTATTAACTGTTAAAATAATACCACTTTAGTGCTTTTTGGAGTTTTTAGGAACCAAAACCAAACCCAATTAAACTAATAAAAAAATATACTTAGCGGAAAAACATCGATTTTCCGGTAGCCCCTGATAAGTGATAAATCATAAAAGTAAAATTCTTGAAAAATAACCGCATGTTCGGAAAGGTATGGGTAGTTTTTATTATTCGTAGGGTGTGGGGGTAAAACTTTTAATATAACCCCATATTATGGAGTTCCAAGTTGACCTTTGAACCCCGATGCATCTAATTACACCAATGCAATGTAATTCTATTTCTGTTATGGTGTCAGAGGACGCTCGATACGCGCATGACCGACTATCTTTTATCTTTGCGTTTGGAGTACATCGCGTTTAGTCCGCACGCCGCTACGCTGTAGCGCGGCCGCGCGCTTGCCGTAAAAAAAAAAACGCGCGCGCAAACGAGTGTCAAAATGCGACGTAACTTAAAAATTCTGTTTTTGCTCGGTGCTGTATGGATTTTCGTGTTGTTTTATTATATGCAGCCGGATTCCAGTCAGTCGAAGGTAATATTTATGTTTTGTGGATCAGCTGTTCGGTTTCCCGCGCAGTGCGCATGATCGAAGGGATAGCTGCAGTAATGTCTGCGAATATAATATTTTGTTACAATAATATTTGAAAGGCAAAGTCTAGTCTTACTTGGTTCCATGATCCATCTTAGAATTAGAGGATAGGTTCTTCTTTTATAAACTAAAGAAAGCTCCAAGCTAGTTCTACTTACGTAGAAAATTATAGGTAGGTACCTACTTGTAAAAAGATTCATAAAATTCATGGAAATTCTATGAAATTATTTTAATTACCGACAAGTGGACATCACAGCTTTTGAATGTATTAGATACATGGGTGTATAAAAAGTTACGTGTAGAACTCGCTTATTAATTACATAAAATTGAAAGAAAAAATAAAGAGTACAAAAGCTGTAAAGGAAAAGCGGTGACAGGGACGCCGCGCCGCGCCGCGCCGATGTCTCCTAGAATGTATTTTCAATTTTGTTTGTTTCAGAAGTATAATCCGGATTCTTTTCTTTTTGTTTATTCAATAAAATAAGAACTATGAGAACATACAATATATCATAACTGAAAACAACAACAACAATTGTAACAGGAATTGCCTAGATTAGATTAGAATAAATAAATAGCAAAGAATTGTTGATTGTATGATTTGAAAAGAACTCTAGGATTTAGGAAGGATAAATATATTATACTTAGCCAAAATTTTTACAAACTCAAGAAAAGTAAGAGGGGAACCTCTTACTTTACAGCTGCCACAGCATAATATACTTAAGAATTGTATATTGAGTATGTTCTAGTTAAAATATGTATACCTTGTATACCTTCCTAATATAGTATACTAGTCGTGCGTGCGGCTTCACCCGCGTAAATAAGGAATTTCGGGGTACCGTACATTTTCCAGCAAAAAATATCCGATTTCCATCCCAGTGGTCTACTTGATAATGTGCCAAATAATAAAAAAATGCTCCAGCCTCCAGTAGCTCGTGACATTCGCGCGTTCAAATAATAATTTCGCCGTTTTTTCCACATTTTCCTCTCATTCTCTGCTTCTATTGGCCGCAGCGTGATGCTATATTGCCTAAAGTCTTCCTCGATAAATGACAAAATATTTTTATGATATTTTTATGAGTACTATTATTTATATGACTATCCATCATAAAATTATTTTTTAAATTTGAATTTTCCATAGATTAGTGCGTTGAAAGTGAAACTTCAGTTTTACCCGCGTAAGGTTTATTTCCTTCAGATCAAGAACCCAGGCTTCAGAGTTTTAGAAGTCACTATGTACTTAAAGTATGACATACTATAGTAAATACTATGTGGTACTGAATAGTCCAGGCAGCTTAACGATCGTAATGTTAATAAAGACAATTACTTAAGTGGCTGACCTAATTGTTGCCTAGATTGAGTTTGCCATTTAACATTTAGCCTTCATTTTGAAATCTATCTTCATTAAATGAATATTCAAATAAAACGAAATGTAAACGGCCATGAAAACAATTATTTGAATAACTGTCCGTAATTATTTTTCATCCCGGATATATTATTATGAACGTAGGAAGCGTATAAAATATGCATTTTCTGGGATGAAAAACGTCCTGTGTCCCGGAAGGCAAAGTATAATGTCCCTACGAAATTTCACCAAAATTGGTTTAGCTATGGTAACAGGCAGATCGTAAGACTGACAGACAGACAGACACATTGTAATTTTAAGTATTAATGTAATGAATTTAATATTATTAACAGCCTCCAAATCTTCATCGTGTTTTTATGATAGGTACTCGTATTTCTGTACTTATCTTCTAGTTGATGAACTTCGTATTACTTCCTCGGTCCTCCTCCTTTCCTCTTCCGTAGACTGTCACAATTAATATTTAAGACTAATATTAGCCAAATCGATGCAGCCGTTCTCGAATTTTAACAAGAATAACGAAATTTGAAATTCATTTTCATTAAAATACAGGGTGTAAAAAACTTTCACGGTCACCTCTTTACAAGGGACACACTCCCTATAACTAAAGTATAGTCACTAAGTTTCGTTACACGCTGTATATAGCTAAATAAGAAAAACATGTCACCACTGCAGTATTCAGCAGTATTTCCGGACCTATTAGACCTGCAAACCTTCAAGAAAAGAGCGTATTCCCTCTAAAGGCCGGCAACGCACCTGCAGCTCTTCTGATGTTGCGAGAGTCCATGGGCGACGGTACTTGCTTTTCAACAGGTGACCCGTTTGGTCGTTTGCCCCCTTATTTCATAAAAAAAACCTTTGAGGTTATTATCGTATTATTAATATTATCATATTATCATTCTAATCTGAAGATAAATTTTACTGTGTATCTTGATTCTTGTATACAGTTAGTTTACTGTCTCAACTGTCAACAGTTAACTCGCCAATTTTCGCAAGTTGTATACGGGAGCGCAGTGCGGACTGCCCGCACACGCACAGGGCTGGTTTTAGTGTCACGCGGACAGTCGGTACGGATCGCTCCGCGCAGACAGATCTATTCAAGCTTCAGGGAGCGTTTTAGAGTCATACGGAGCCGTCCGCATAGCGCGTCCGTGCCGCGGAGCTAACCGCGCGGACCGCCGCAGGCCGCTTAAGCGCGGGCGCCTCTCGCTTCAGTGAGCGTTTTAGTATCGCACAAACCGCATGCGTCACCTCCGTACAGTCATGGTACAGTCAAGCTGCAACGAACCAGTTTATTTCTTGTCTTTGACAGTAGTTCGTCCAAACTTCTGGTCGACATACGAAAGTAGTTGAAGAACTTTGTTTCGTCAGCCCTCAAACTGCCGTATAATGTCACGAATTCCCCCGCGACGGCTCTCTGCTCTATTAAAGGGTGAACATATTGTAGTCTCCTCCTTTGATTTTTTTTTTTCTTATGTATAGTGCAAAAATTAAAATAACCCGCTGCATTGGAAGCATTGCACACGTCTGTACACCGCGGCGGTCAGGACTCTCTATATTATATATAACTGTATTATCTATGGTCAGGACGATAACGACATACATAAGCGGACGATCGGCGCGATTGGTCCGTACGGAGCGATCCGTACTGACGATCCGCGTGACACTAAAACCAGCCTAAAACCAGCCTTAAAGTTGTGGTCAGCACTCAGCCCGTGGCAGTTAAACTTTATGACATATTATCGCAGTTAATGACTGCACATAACTTCATGTTTTGTGACACATTTCGTGGTTTGGACCATAAAAAGTAAAAACAGAAAACATAGTCTAAAAGCTACTTTGCGATCTGTGGCTTGCGGTGTGGAAGGTCTGGGAATATGACATTTAAGGCCGTCCCCCGAGCAAACGACCTTGGCCATACATTTGCCGCGTTGGCGAGATCGCGCCAAAACCCTATTATTTTTACTTATCTTAGTTCAAAATTGTCCTAAAAAATATTTAAAACGGCGAATATGTAGTTTATGATATTGTCGATCTATTGGCGTGAGTTTCAAATAAAAGTAATTTGTAAATCCTAAGGAGATGCTGAATGTATGCTTGAATTTTAACAAATTGGTATTACTTTGGAAGCTGATATCATAAGTATAAGAAACAAAAATAGAAATTTTAAAACGACAAAAGGAATGTTGATATACTGAAGATTATTGCTGTATTCTTATTATAACTTTGTAGCTTTCAGATTATGAGTTTATAAGGTTTTAAATACGGTCAATTACGGAATCTCCGGACGGAACGCCCTTAACTTAATATTATAATATTTAAAACAAAGTGGCCTGTTGCTGTAAACAATATCTAATACTAGATGATGCCCGCAACTCTGTTGCGCCAAAATGAGTTTATCGCGCGGGAACCGTACATTTTTCCGGGATAAAAAGTATCCTATGTCCTTTCCCGGGACTCAAAGTATCTCCATACCAAATTTCAGCATAATCGGTTCAGCGGTTTGGCCGTGAAGACGTAACAGACAGACAGACACACTTTCGCATTTATTAGTATGGACTATGCAGAAATATTTTATATGTTGTAAGTGTACTAGTCACATGTGCACATGTAAGACTTCGATTAGAATAGCCTCTTATTACCTTGAGGAAAACAATGTTAAATAATATTATTATTACATTATGCAGAAATAAATAAAATATTATAATTTGATTTAATAAAAAAAAACTTATTTGCATTTTTTGTTTTTAGTTTGGTTAATGGTTTGTTATGTTGGTACCAAAGGTTTGACCCCTCGCTGAATGCTTTGAATGCTCGAGGGTTGTCTCTAATGTCCTTTCACGGGACTCAAAGTATCTCCATACCCATAATAATAAGTTCAGCGGTATAAGTTTGAAGAGGTAACAATAAACAAACAGATATTTTCGCGTTTTTATGTGGATTTATCGTGGAAAATACTGCATAGTTAACAGGACGTATACATACAAGGAAATAATAAAGGCTGTGCGTCACGGATAAGTACATCTGAGATGTAACCGCAGCCTTGTACACCGTACAGGCAATCCGGCGCATCACGAGCCAAGTGTAGCTTTACACTTTGCAATGGCAAACATATACAGCTATTAACTATTATACCTCGATCTTGGAAAAACCAGACACAAAATTGTAATCGCGGCCGCATGTGGCCGCTTGGGATTTTGTAAAAAAAACTGTTTTCTATAAGACAGAAATCATACAAATATTATAAATGCGAAAGTGTGTCTGTTTGTCCCTCTGTCTGACCGCCTGTCTATCTGTTTGTCGGTTACCTCTTCACACTTAAACCGCTAAACCGATTTCGCTGATGTAAAGAGATACTATGACTCTCGGGAAAGGACATAGGATACTTTTTGTCCCGGAAAATGTACACTTCCCGTGCGATAAACGAATTTTGGCGCAACGGAGTTGCGTGTGTCATTTAGTATTGCATAAAGCGTGTCATACACTTCCGTCAATCTAAATTCTAAATGATGTATCTGCACTTCTGCAGTCCACAATCGTTATAATATAAATGGGCTTAAGAAGATATTCCTCTGTGTGTGTCTGATCGGGTCTTCCCCCAATCTGATAACGATGACTCCGTACAGCTTGGCTTCTACTAACGGCTAGAAAATTGTATTGTTACACTTTCACTTACGTATTACATCCAGTTTTCGTTTCTAGTTGTAAAAGAAAACTCAAAACATTAACCATCATAAATCATAATCCTTTTCTCACTAAATATGAAAATAACAGTCATAAAAACCGTGAAAACTCGATTTTTATGTTTCTTTATAGTGTTGTTACGACTAGAACAAGACTAGTTGATGCCCGCAACTCCGTCACGCAAAAATTCGTTTACCGCGCGGAAACCGTTAAATTTTTCGGGATAAAAAGTGTCCTATGTCCTTTTTCGGGACTCAAAGTATCTCCATACCTTCCAGCAAAATCAGTTCAATGGTTTGGCCGTGAAGAAGTTACAGACAGGCAGACAGACACACTTTCGCTTTTATAATATTAGTATGGATTAACAACACGATTATTCGTGATATTATTATCATCCACGCCGGACACAAACTTGATTTCAACAATTTTATGTTCCGCGGTTGCATAAGGTATTGTTATATGAAAGTTATTAGTACAACCAATTTTGTTAATAACATAATAGCAACATAGATAACATTAAACACGATATTATCTTAGAGTATATTATTTAAGACTTTATAGCACTGTTAGGCTTCGACCAAACCTACGCGTCAGTAACGCGGGACGCGGGACGGAAGCGTCTGCAACGCGAAACTGCGTGTGCGCATTGTATAATCCGCCGTTGTACATTACGGCTAGCTGTTTTAAAGAACAGGGCCGTTTTGTAATGCGACGGTTTAGCGATTAGCCGGATTGAATGCGGCTGATTAATGAAAAATCGCCGGAATGTATTCGGTGCCATACGTTATTCAAAACGGCTAGCCATAATGTAATAAAGTGAAAGATAAGTCACCTCTTTGATAGTTTTTAGTTCCGATTCTTAATACTCGTGGCGCTGCCTGTAACATAACAACAACAATGGCGTTGGATACCGAAGGTGTGTTGAATTGCGAAGTTTTGAGTGAATTAAACAAAGAAAACAGTCAATTTCAGAACAATTTTCAGGTGCAATTAAAGAATTTTTATTATTCTCGATGTAAAACAGTAAAGAAAGTACCGGTACGAGAAATATACGATGCGGCTAAACGTGGGCCGCCTTATTGAAGAACGTATCGCAATGACAATCGCAAGGCTAATCGTTAAACCGCCGCATTACACAACGGCCCTGTTTTTTTAAACAGCTAGCCATAATGTAAAAAAGGCGGGTTGTACAATCCGCCTGCGACATGCACACCTGCGCGACTAAGGTGCGAAACCGTAGATAATTATTCTCGCTCTGCCGCGGCCGACGCGAACGTCCCGCGCTCCCACTTCGCAGTCGCTTTGGTCCATAGGTCTGGCCGAAGCTTTATAGTTGAGAGTTTAGACGACTATTGGGTGTGAAGTTAATCTCTCTATAGTCAATACTCTATTATATTATAGTCTATGGGAATTGAATTTATTAATATAATACGTACCTATAATAATTTGAAATACTTAGTTTTAGGAATTTTGTTGTAAAAACCAATGACTTGTGGTAAAAACAATGTTTTAGGAAAAACTCTATGCAATCATTTTCCTGTAACGAAATGTACCTCTATCTCGTATTCTACTTATCTCTTCCCTTTATAATTTGAATACTTAATGTAAATGTATTTTATTAAAACAAAATACGTCGTTAAAACATAGTAAGTAATTGTTTAATGTTGTAATCTCTCTATTTTTAAAGGAGTTTTATCAAACTCCATAGTAGGTACGTTTTCTCTTCAATAAAAAAAAGTTATGTAATAATTAAAATATTATGTCTTTATGGTCGTTAGTGATTAAAGTTGTTTTATTCTGGCAAATCAAAATCAAAAATAATATTGGTGCTACAATAATGTTATTGTAGGCGTATTGTTGATCTATAAACACTCTTGAACCAACAAAGTACAATGCACGCGGTACCTTCACTTTCTGTAACAACTTCATTCAAGTTATTATTGTTTGACATCATCATAGTAATCTGTATGATTACTACGTAATGGTGATTATTTATTGTGTTCAGACATGGTCGCAGCATGATCTTTAACTTTAGTTTTCATAAATAATAATACTTATTATATTATTTCAAATTAAACTATATGTTATAAAATTTTTCAATTAAAAAAAGTTTAGTTAAGGCGTCCATAGATACCCCTTAGTCTTTATCATAATTCATAACTGATAACTTAAACTCATAGAAAGATATATTATATTTCTTTCAATCTTATAGAAATTATTCTTCATCGGAGAACGAGACTAGAGCAATTTTAAAGAATTTGAAAAGAAAACGGATGTTCAAATAAAGCGGCGACTGATTCACAGGTGACAATGCGTTGGCCACTTAGCAGATTTTCACATTTTTTGCGCTAATTTATTATTTAACTAGCTGTCCCGGCAAACGTTTCTTTGCCATATTAAGTATATAAAGTATTTTTTTTAAATTTGGTCGAAGCGCTAACTGTCGGACAGACTAAAATTAAAATCCGAATTCGAATATTATTTAAAATTTGACACTGCGATGGCAGCGGACAAAATTGTGAATCTAAACCATTCCCAGATCCCCTTGAACACACACAAAAAATTTCATCAAAATTGGTCCAGTCGTTTAGGAGGAGTTCAGTCACATACACACGCACACAAGAAATATATATATTAAGATGTTACAAAACTTGTGGCTGGTCACAAAATTCCATACAAATTTTGACGTTGTGTTAAGTTTTGTGACTCGACTCGTGGTTCGGACTTTACATAACATTTATATTCTACACTGTCAATTAAAGCAAAATAAGTCGGTTGATTGGCATATATATAGTGTATACAGAATATTGTAGTCTTTACTCCGTAGACGGTCTACGGTAATATAATTCCCATTTTGGTATCAAGATGCAAATTATAGCAGGTATTAAATAAATAATAATTAAGTATTAAATAAATAATTAATAATATTTTATTTTTTAAACATAAGTATTGCTAACACATCCATGCATTACACCTAAACCCGCAAGTGTAGAAATTGTAATAAGTACTACTGGCTGTGGAGTAAAAATAATAATCGTAGCGAACGCATTGAGGAAAAAAAGTGAAACATTCATTGTTTTAATTTAATGTATCACGAGGACAATACATGATCACAAGCTTGTCATACAGACACAAATAAAATGGTGGTTAAACGCAGAATAATTTACAATATGGAATAAGTCGGAGGAGGGCGCTACTAGCACATACTGAAAATCCGACCCATAAAGTTAATATACCTATCGGAATAGAGCAACAATTTCGAGCTGTCAAACGTAACCAAAATTGGTTTTCATCTGTGTGAAAAATATGTGTACGTATACACTTACACAAGCATGATTGAACATGAATTCTATGAGATTATATTGACAACGTGCGGCACGTGCCGACTGGACGTCAAAAAAAGAGTGCTGCTGTCATGTATCACACGTCTCTTTTTACCACGCGGTGTTACTGATAGTGGCATCTCGCTTGCTCAGGCCTTTGTTTCTCTATTCCGCTAGGTATATTAACTTTATGATCCGACCAAAATCCGACATGTTGCACACGTCAATCGTCATATTGACAGAAACGTTGTCAAACGTCGAACGAAACTTTTTGCTTACTGTCTGTACTGGTACTGCTTCTAGCGTGAAAACATTGTACTATATACTGTAGTCGGCGAAACATGGTGGTAGCGGTCATTGACTCCCTGTCAAAAACTTGACATTTTTTATACAAAGCCGCGATTGACAACATCAGACACTCATTAGCCGCGTACTGACCAAGCGAGCCGCCCGTGCCTCGCCGCAGCAGCCTCGCGCGCAGTTGCTCGGTCGGTCAGTACGTGTTAGTGCGCGGCAAACGTCCGAGGCGCCTTTGAGCATCGACCAAAAACCGACAACTTTTGGCTCGGCCGCGGCACGCTCGGGCGAGGCAGCGAGGCTGCTCGCTTGGTCAGTACGCGGCTATTGGCAATCGCGGTTTATATAGAAAACTACTAGCTGTCCCGGTGAACTCCGTGTCACTTTAAAACCTTCCCTGGACTTCTACGAATATTTTAAGACTAAAATCAGCGCAATCCGTTCAGTCGTTTTCGAGTTTTAGCGCGACTAACACATTTGAAAATCCATTTTTATATATAACAAGATAGCTGTCCCGGTGAACTTCGTATCACTTTAAAACCTTCCCTGGACTTCTACGAATATTTTAAGACTAAAGTCAGCCCAATCCGTTCAGCCGTTTTCGAATTTTAGCGCGACTAACACATTAGAAAATCCATTTTTATATATATAGATAGACTAGCTGTCCCGGTGAACTTCGTGTCACTTTAAAACCTTGCATGGACTTCTACGAACAGTTTAAGACTAAAATTAGCCCATTACGTTCAGCCGTTTTCGAGTTTTAGCGCGACTAACACATTTGAAAATCCATTTTTATATATAAGATAAGATTACAAGTTTTTGACAGGGAGTCGATAACCGCTACCGCCATGTTTCGCCGAGTACAGTATAATATTATATCCTATTGTTGAGTAGTATATCCTAAATGGTTACTACGGCCAAAGCCTTAGCAGAAGAGTAAGTTATTTATTTATATTTTAAGTGAAATGAAAACCTCCTCCCTTTTGGAAGTCGGTGAAAAATCCTTATAGCATCTTGAAAATAGCTCTACATCTCTATTCTCTTAGATACAGTTTTGAATCAGCTCGATACGTCTAGCCGTTTCCTATGTGTATGCATAATTCCTGTTATGCATAATTTAAGCATTGATTAACTCTTCCGATTTATGGAAATGTTGTGTAGATATTCATAAATAGGTCCTTCTGATGAAAAAATGATAACAGATGTAAGAAATTACACGGTAACTAATTTTAATTCCTATCGATGCCTATGTGGAATGGAGCCACTATAAAATGGTAATACTGTATGTATACTTGTATAGATAGATATTATGTTTTCATCATAATACCTACCTATAAAAGTATTATACATACATATAATATGATTAAAAAAAACAATTAACAATGATTCTTGTTCGAAAGTTTTTCGATAACGTTAAAAAATCGAATAGTGCTCTTGAAAATGGACACTAAACAATATCGGCTTGTTTCATTTATACGCGTGGATTAACACATAGTAGGAGATACGGCCATAGAATGACCTTCACCCATCGTATTACGGGATGAAAATGATTTTTTTATAAAATTGAATATGTTAAAAAATTTATTTACAGGAGGTTGTCTGAAAAATTTGGTGCAAAGTGTAATTAATTAATAATTAAAAAATGTTTTTTTTTATAAACATTACACTCATTCCCTTACGCAAAAAACTGTATACTAATCGAAAGTATGTAGCTCATAGAATATGCAAACGCTGGGTTGACTTTTTTTTTCCGGTGCAATTATCAGGTAGGCAGCTATATACAGGTAAATCGATACTAGTAATTTGCAACGATCCAGTTACGCGATAAACCTTATATCAAAATAAAGATAATTTTATTATGAATATAATGACATAAGGTTGGCTGCAAAAAGTTGGTGCTAAATCCCGGTTGTCGATTTTTGAAAAACGTAATATTCGTGCGGTTGAATACGTGCGAAAGTGAGGTCCGAGGAACGTATCCAGTGCGATAGAAAAGGACGCAGCATTGCAGCTGTGTGTCGCTCAATCGTCGAAAGAAAGAGAGTGCGCATGCTCTTTGCTTGTGAAATTGAGGAAGATAGTGATAGACTACAGTAAGTGTTGAGCATTATTTCGGAGCAACTGTTGCTGCTACGTATCGATATTATTTTTTGATAATATATTGTTGTCCGTAGTTTTGACTCAAATACTATACCACCGTGCTGGATATCACTGCAACAAAAAATTTTAAGAACAATTTTTGTCAATTCTATGTGGCTTCATGCGACGGATCCTCAATCTGTTAAATTACAACCTGAAAATTGTGGTTGGTATCTTGATGGTTATCTACAACCAATAGGATTCATTGGGGACCAAACGCCTTTAACAGTACAAGATATTGCTGAAATGACAGAAGACGAAAATAGTGACGAATATTGTGAACTTGAAGATACAAGTTTTATTTCCGATGAATCAGACCTTGAATAATGTAAATTAATAAAAAAAAAATTAATCAAAATATTGTATTTATAATAAAATTAAATTTTTATACAAAATTATAGCTTTGTATTTCATGTTTGTAATTTATGTTTTATTTAATCCGCACGAATATTACGTTTTTCAAAAATCGACAACCGGGATTTAGCACCAACTTTTTGCAGCCAACCTTATGTCATTATATTCATAATAAAATTATCTTTATTTTGATATAAGGTTTATCGCGTAACTGGATCGTTGCAAATTACTAGTATCGATTTACCTGTATATAGCTGCCTACCTGATAATTGCACCGGAAAAAAAAAGTCAACCCAGCGTTTGCATATTCTATGAGCTACATACTTTCGATTAGTATACAGTTTTCTGCGTAAGGGAATGAGTGTAATGTTTAAAAAAAATAATTTTTTAATTATTAATTAATTACACTTTGCACCAAATTTTTCAGACAACCTCCTGTAAATAAATTTTTTAACATATTTAATTTTATAAAAAAATCATTTTCATCCCGTAATACGATGGGTGAAGGTCATTCTATGGCCGGATCTTAGACTAACAGGCGTGTCGGCTTCTGATACTCAATATTGCGAGTTTAGCGCTACTGCACACAGGCGTGAGATGTCACAATTAGGCCATGTTTACACGGTAGCGATAAGCAGGGGACTGAACTTTATCACTGCACAGATGACGTCATGCTCATGCCCACCTAAATACGAGTATTTCGTGAGTACCCAGGATGGTTAGCAATTACCAAGATATACTATCAGAGTACTTAAACAATTTTGATTTTTGACTCAAGTTAGAGATCCCAAAATGTGTTGCTTTGAGACATAATATAGCGCCAAAACTCGTTTTCGCACGGGAACCATACATTTTTTCGGAACAAAAAGTATCCTATGTCCTTTCCCGGGACTCAAAGTATCTCCATACCAAATTTCAGCAAAATCGGTTCAGCGGTTTGGGCGTGAAGAGGTAACAGACAGAAATACTTTCGCATTTATAATTTATAATACATATCACTATGGAAGTATGGATAGTGCTTTCAATGCCTCATATCAAACTCTTTTGATTCAACGAAGTCCGCCAAATTAAAATTTCTATTTTCGCTGTCGACATTTTTGAACGCAACTTGATTAACTTTTCAGAATTCAAAACGTTCCTATATTTTATATTTGACATACCTGCATAATGTAAAATTTTACATATTTAAACATTCACTAAATCCACGGGATTATTATATACTTCAAATGTCAAAATAACCCCGAACAAGCCTAACCTAACCCCAGATTTTGATAAGATGTAGATATTGACATGCCTTAGATATTATACACGTGGTAAGCTCCACGATTTTGCCTCCTATACCGTATAAAAAACTGTAATTATACAAAATCCACAGGACAAAGCCGCTTGTGAGCTTATATTAATATGTTGACCGCAACGCAACATAGCGTGCTTCCCTGCATTCTAGCATTTTAGTTTATCAGCTCGAAGAGAGGGATAACTGCAGTGGGAGTGAGCGAGATGAACATAGGTCACGAGTTCAATTCCAAGCGGGCACTTTCGGTCGATATCAGAACTTAAGGGCTGTTTATTTAGGGTGTAATCCATAAAAGGTAAAAATAAAATCTAAAAATGTTAGAACGGATTAGGGATAATAATATTGAAAATTATATTCTAAGACGCTAAAGATTAGTATAGGTCTACCAGGTTCTGATGGCAAAAATTGAGAAAAAATTGACTCTAGCAAATCCGGGGTAATTGGAATAAAACATTTTGATCCTTTTTTTAAGCGGCTAATTTTGTGTGTGAAATATGCAAATATATAAATTTATTTTATCAAGGATATTTTTTGAAAATCTGTCATCAAAATTTGCCATCAGATCCTGGTAGACATAAATATCAGCTATTGTCCAGTTGGCATAATATGCCCGGTTTCTTAAGCTTTTTGACAGTAGTTCATCTTTTCAACAGCGTTGTTGATTGGTTAATAATTTGACGATAGCCAAAAAAAGCTCAGAAACAGGTTTTAGATTTCTGAGCTTTTCTTGCTTTCTGAGCTTAGCTTGTATCGGAATTCGGAAGTGCCGGAAACTTGTGAAAACAATGAAATGCCATTTTTTGTGTATAAGTTGAAATCTTTGAATGTCAATGCTAAAATTATCTTGTATTGAGTAATTTATAATTTATGTCAACAATAATTATTACACTGTGCCTATAACCTTACGCAGAATAAAAAGTTTACTGCAATGATTTCTTTGCAAGGTTTGCATGAAGTAACAGAAAAATCAGTACAGATTTCTAGTAAGTTTCTTAGATGTTAGTAGTATTAAAGATCAATAATGAATAATAATATTTCGGTCTAGTAACTTTTCCAGTGAATCAGACAAAGCATTACCATTTTCCACGAAAAGAAAATCCCAGAGTGCAATGCAACCTTTGTTTGATGTAATAAAATGATACCTCTCAAAATCTATAACTAACAACCATTCGTTTAGTTAGTACCTACTAGAACGTGGTAAAGAAATATGCATAGTGCATACATACATTTGAATAATAGCCCTCTTTTTATCGTAGTCGGATAAAATGAGGAATTTTGTGAACTCTATCCAATTTTGCACTTTAACACTCTTGTAGCTTATATATTGACCGCCGGCATAAATATGTCATTATATAATAAGTTAAAATAGGTTTTATCGTCATATCTGCCTAAAGGTCAATGTACTACGTTTGTGTGTCATACTGGTCAGTAGACTGGTATATTATAGGAACACACCTAAGTACCGTCATATAATACATTGTACGTCATGGTCCTGACGTCAAAATATTATAAGTAGTACCAATCTTTTGGTTTGTTTCATGTTTGTTTTTGATTGCTATTTCTATACTTATAAACTTTGCCTCGTTATTATGATTAGTGATTTATGGAGTACACAACATTTTCTACTGGAGTTAAGGAGTAACAACACCAATGTAATTAATTCACATCTTAATTCAAGTCTTACTTAAGCCGTACTTAAGCGTGCGATTATCTCTGACACGAATCTCAAGTTCATCCTAATTCACGACATGAATAAGAAAGTAACGTAGTATTTGAAAGTTGTTTAGTACACATATTACATGTCAATTTGTACGGAATTCCGTGTCAATTATTCGGACTTATGTAACTCGACACTATCAAATTAGACCATGAACGACTTTCGTTAGTAGATGTGTCTTTCTTATTATAAAATGGGTACATTTCCGTTTTGAGACTTTTCGGAATAAATTTACACCTAAAAAGTTCTATCGTTACATCCTTTTTCCTACTTAGATCTCTTGTTTCATACAAGAAACAGAGATTTTTAGACATAGAGATTATTCGTAGCAATAAACATAATTAATTCTTCAAGAAGTGCTGCCTATCCACCCATCTATCCTTACAGGTGTTGCATCAAACTTAAAACAAAAATAAATATAATATTAATATTATAATGTTTTGTAAAACATGAACAAATACTGATGGTTGTTGTCCGGATCGAGAAAACAGAAATGTGAAAACCCGAAAAATCCCAAAGGAGTGACACTCGACAGCTTTACATTCTTCGCACTAATATAAACACTCCCAAGTATTTAAATTATTTGGCACGCCTCTGTCTTAGTGTTGTTGTTGCCAAATTTTTATTATTCCCTTCCAATTCAACTTTTTCTTACTGCCAGCAAACAATTTACATGAAGATAATAAAAACAGTTTTCATAAAATTCCACAGTCCACTTTACTTATTTTATTTTAAATGGAAACTCTATAGTAATTGTTTTCAATGGTCAAAATTAACGAACATTTTCACACGCTCAGTGAAGCGTGATGCCAAATTCAATGCACACAGTTAAAACAAGAGTTTAAATAAAACGATAGAATTGTTCATTCGTAACCATGTGCGAGAAACCAATTTGCCAATATCGTTATTCCATTTGTGTTTATCTCCATTTCCATAAATATGGCAGACGATGTATGAAAAATAAAAATAGTCAACTAGCGCTAAAACAAAATAAAATATTCAATATACCTAAATTCTAAAACATAGACTTTTTTCGAGAGTTCTAGATTTTAAAAAATGGGACGATTGCGAGTTGGACTCGCGCATGAAGGGTTCCGTACTTACCGTTCGCGTTATAGAGCAAAAAAAAAACATAAACTTGTTGCCATTGCGGCAACAGAAACACAATCTGTGAAAATGACAGACGTCTATAGCCTATAGCGGTTCTTGAGATACCGCCTGAAGTCAGACAGACAGACGGAAAGACAACAAAGTCTTAGTAGTTAGGGGTAGATAGGGTCCCGTTTGGGTACAGAACCCTAAAAACATTCGAAATGACCTTATAAAACGATCAAGGTTGATGAATTATGAATATCATTATAAAAACGAGATATAAATGTCATAACTTGATCGCTTAGTTATGGATTAAGTCAGGGCCGTCTCTAGCCCATGTGGCGCCCGTGTGCAAATATTACCCTAGCGCCCCCTAGCAAGCGCGCGGTCAAAATGAAATGGGTACAAAGTACAAGTACAGTTTGACCAGCCGCTAGTAAAATTTTCAAAAGTGTCGCTCTTCTAAATCAGAGAATTTCAACTCTCTAGCATAGAGAATATTATGAATGCCGTCGATAACCTCTTTATGACCAGAATAAATATGAGGTGAGGCGTAAAATCCTTAAACTGCCTAAAAGTTAATACTTTTTTAAGACCGACCACCTCAAAGCTAATGACTTTGAAGTGGTCTGCAGATCAGACGGGTCTGTTCTTGGCCTTCTTCTGTGGAACATCGGCTACCATTGCATCCTGCGAGCGACCCATTTCCGTGGGCTACGTTTGGTCTGCTATCCAGACGACACATACATGCTGGTCCTCGGAGACATGTTTGGGGAGACAATACGCCTGGCAAGAGTGGGTGAGTCTCAGGTTGTGGCGCTAATAGAAGCGTTGGAGCTGCGAGTCGCAGTCGAAGACGTAGGCCATGTTTTTCTACGGGCCCCGGAAGCACCGCTCCCACGGACGCATCACTGCGCATCGCAGAGATGTGGAGGGGAGTGGTCCGATCGGCGCTAAAATGCAGTACTTGGGTTTTGGTCCTGGATTCTGAATGGACCTTTAACCCTAATTTTCGTCGATTGGCACTAAAACTGAAGAAGATAGCCATCGCCCTGAATCGCCTACCTACTGCCAAAATCTGTGGTCAAGGGCCCACCTGCAGACAGCTATATACAGGGGTCCTGCAGTCCTGTTTGGGCGGAACACATAGATGCTCAGAAACCCGCAGCATGTTTTAGCGCTACGGATACTACGCTGCTATCGAACCGATAGATGGCGAAACGGAGTTGGCGCTGACAGGGTCGTGTCTAGAGTCACGCGTGTTGTCAGAGGGTGTATCAACACAAAGCCGAGTTTAAAAAGCGAGGAGAGCGGGTGCTATCAAACCCGGTAACCCGATGGCACCGCCAGACGCATGTCATTACAATACGCACCTGGTAAGACCAGGATGACGTCCCCATCTACCGGCCGCCGAACTTTGAAAGCGAATCGATCGATACTACAACAGTGGATGGCACATTCAAGGAGCGCCCTTACCTTCGGTCATTACCTGGGCCATACGGACCAGAAAGAACGGAGGAAACCATCGCCTAGGTGCCACCACAGCATGAGAAAGAAGATAATGCGCAGCATACGCTCTGCTAGGACTGAGCAACGGGCTGAGTTTTGCGCCGTCCTTGGTTTGGACCTTACTACTTTTTTTTGGAGGCAGTAGCTCTCTGCGAAAGTTTCATGTCGCAAACGGAGGCTGCATAAAGAGAGCGGGAAGCAAATTAATACGCAGATCCCATGAGAAGGAGGCACGGAGGGCGAAGGCTGCACGGCGCCCGGTGTGACCACAAGGGCGCTGTCAAGAGTGCATTTGCTTGTGATGTTGTGGTTTAGCAGGGAAACCAAAAGTTGAAGCGCTCGTGGCGCGCCTTGTTATTCTACAAATACTCATATAAGAAGAGCTCCAGATGCTACACAAAATGTATGCAAACTGGAGTTATTTTTAAGTTGGTCATTAAAGCGCGGCGGCCGGCCAACGCGGGCGCCTATTTGCGAGCGGCGCTCGGCGCCCCTAGGACCGCGGCGCCCGTGTGCAACGCACACCCTGCACCTAAAGGAAAAACGCCCCTGGATTAAGTACTAGATAACGCCCGCAACGCCGTTGCGCCAAAATTCGTTTATCGCACGGGAACCGTACCTTTTTCCGGGAAAAAGTATCTTGTGTCCTTTCCCGGGACTCAAAGTATCTCCATGACAAATTTCAGCAAAATCGGTTCAGCGGTTGGGGCGTGAAGAGGTAACAGACAGACAGACAGACAGACAGACAGACGGACAGACGGACAGACAGACAGACAGACAGACGGACAGACAGACGGACAGACAGACACACTTTCGCATTTATAATATTATTAGTATGGATGTAGCTCTCTTCACGCCACTCAGCTGTTTGCTGAAGTTATTAGAGCGTTAAAGTTTTGTTTACAACACCGTTACGAATTAATTTAATCTTTGATCTTTGATTAATACAATCAGGAACTAATTTTGATCGATTTTCTTTTGGTCTTATGTAAACAGTTCGTTGCTCTGTGTTAGGTGAACCTTAACGCTTGTTTGTGTGCATCTTTGGCCATCGTTTGTTTAAATTAGGAATAAAGATTTTTTAAATATTGTTTTAAAAAACGCATTATTCAATATACGCAGGGGCCATGTCATAAGTAGTGCATTTTTTTTGACGAGATGTATCATAAAACTTTATAATTTTATTATTTAAATATGTCAGAATAATTTATATTAATTTTTTGGCTCTTCTCGCCGTGTTTTTCTTACATTATAGTTTTGTAATGAAAACTAACTGTCCTATTATTCCTGCAGAACCAATCTATAGACTATAGGTGTATGGTGTACTGCTATTTAACTTTTTCTATTTTTACTAAAATTTTTTTACGCCACACCTTCGCATCACTACAACTCCTGTGTCGCCAGGATCAACAGTGGTAACCAACCACGAAAACCCTTTGATATGATCTCAGGGATGCCCGACGACAAGCTAAATCTATGTTAGGACCCGCAAAGAAATTAATGAGAAGAAAGGTAGGAGGAGTAGACAATATCCAATTTTTACTACAGTATGAAGCGTTTTGTGTTTATTATTCAAACGAGGTAAATATGATACGACTGACGACATGCTAACCCGCACACATTTTCATTAACCTGCCTTACCGCATTAATAATTGTAGAACATGCTTTTTAATAACTTAGTCGCGGTCTAGTGTCCGTGACATTGTTATTATTGTGTTACTGTCGTTACTGGTAGAAGACAATTATTTCTATTGTGCATAATAATTCAGATTATAATCCTACTACCCGAGAAGTAAACCATTTTTCGGTCGTTTTATTACTGACTTTCAAACACAGAAGGTGGTTTTAGGTTAATAGTTATTATTATTAGTCACATTTTTTCAGTACTATTATTGTTATTAAAATATAGTTCTTGCAATCTACGAGTGCGCGTCGCCCTTAGTTGTGTGAGTGACCATATCTATACACGCGTACATGGCTCGCTCGCTACTGACTGCTCCGTCGGGTACGCACACTAACGAAAATGTCTATTCACATTTCCAACTACAAATAAAGGCGACGCGCACTCTTAGATTGCAAGAACTATAACAAGAAACTACAGTCCAACTATAGTAGGCAGTAGAATAGGCAAGAGCCCGATATAGTTTGCATGCAGAGAAAGCACATCCGCCGGTCGTCCTGTCGTTTCTAATGCCCGCTGGACACTCTCGCCGAGAGCTCTCGGGCGAGAGTCTCGTGCGAGAGCCCCTTGCCCGAGTGCGATCATGTACATTCTCGCTTAATTCAATCGCAGTTAAGAACTCAGAGAAGATGGACGAAAACGACCATTCACCATTCACCATGCATCGAAAGATATCATTGTAATCCAAAGATTTATAATCATATATAATATTATTTCTCACAGATAATGACTGATAATGACGTTTATTATTGTTATTTTTCTGTTCTACACTGTCCAACGGCGGGACTAGTCCTGAAAGACGCGAGAGTGTACAGTAGTTTTAGTTTAGCTCGTTAGTTTAGTTTAGTTAAGCTCGTTTTCCTCGCGAGACCCTTTGTCTCGGGCGCAAAATACCGACAACGGACCGAGAGGGTCCGAGACAGGCGAGACGAGGCGAGCGCACCCATTTACACTCTCGCACTAGGGCCGCCTCGCTGTGTCTCGGCGAGAATGTACAGCCGGCATTATGCTTTCTTCTGCAGACCTCAGATGCATATCCTAAAGTATCTAAATAGCTCAAAGAAGATAAGACCCACTGTGGACATTGTGAGGATGAGCTGATATCCAGAATGAAACACTTGAGGACTGGTTAACGACTGACCCTTATTAAATTGAAGTTTACTTACTATGACCTCCATCCATAATGCAATGGGCATTGTCCAAAAAAAATCACATGTACTTTTTAAATTTTTTTTCGTTAAAATAGGGTATTTTAAGAATATAAATTAAATAATTTTGAAATTCATTGGCTAGTTTTTTCTCAATAAATTTTTAAAGTTTCGCTCTGACGTTATCATCGGCGGCCAAATGACCTCTGCAGTATTTTTTTTTCCTTTCAATCTTATTTATAATGGCCGGTTCGTCAAATGCTAGTTATCATTATGTGAATGCAGATACAAGAAGCTTACCAAAAGTTCGAAAAGTAATGCTGGTCGAATTTATTGCTAATTTGACGCCATTGAAGGTCAAACTAAGGTTAAACATATTTGTTCAAAAATGCAAGTAACTAATGGGTATTTTTTTCGTCTAAATACAGAAAAACGATCACTGACCTTATTCCTCGAAATGTTTTTGTAATGAGCAAAATTAAAAAAAAATGGACAATCCCCATTGTAGTGTGCGATGTGCGGTGTCCTAACACTGATATAAATAAATTAACTAACACAAAAACAATATCTTTAATATTAATGACTAGATGATGCCTGCAACTCAGTTGCGCCAAAATTAGTTTATCGCGCGGGAACCGTACATTTTTCCGGGATAAAAAGTATCCTATGTCCTTTCCCGGGACTCAAAGTATCTCCATACCAGATTTAAGCAAAATCGGTCCAGAGGTTTGAGCGTAAAGAGGTAACAGTCAGACGGACAGCTGACAGACAGGAATATTGTTCTTATTTCCGTTGGAAAGTAGCCGAAACGTAGAAGAAAGCTTGTGCTACGTTAAAAAATCCTGAACCATAAATGTATCTATCAGAGACAGATGTAGTCTTTTAAACATTTTGATAACAAATGGCTGACACAAACATAGTAACAAAGTGCGAACATCAGAACATCATATCATGCAAAAAGTGTAATATTAACAAAGTCTACAGAAGATACTATTGAGTTCTACATAGTTTGATTTTGACCTTTTATTGGTAGAGTCAGGACTATTCAAAAATTTTAAATACTTTGTGTATCTGCTGTTCCAAATAATTTATTTCTACGTCTTATCTCATACATAAGAAATTTTGTCTCTTTTTGGAGTCGGTTACCCCACGCATCATTTTTCGCCATTATTGCGTAAACGGTCATAAGTTAGGCGCATATTAAGCAATAAAATGTCGATTTACATTATTATTTTTCATTGTGTCGTGACATTTGAACTGGTTTGTGAGATATCGCTGATGTCGCCAGAGCGGCGAGAGTCCGACCCGGACACACTTGCACTGAACTCTGATCCTTGCAGAATTCTTCAAGTCCTTTCTGTTGTATAACCGTGGCTTGTAATATAATAGCCAAGATGTCTATAGGCAATAAGGTATACAGCCAAGAGGCCTGCCTTAATCATCAGAATTTGAAACCAAATATGTGTCGAATTGGGATATGAATTTGATAAATTAGAAGCCTCGCGATAAGGCGTCGCTTGACATTCCAATAATTATAATATTATTATATTGCTATTAAGTATTGAAAAATCACGTCTTGTCCCTTTTTGGAGAAACTGGCCCTAAATTGTCAACTCCTATGGGAGTCCAGTACTAAATGCTCTTGTCATTGTCATCCATGTGATTAGAATATTATTAATAGAGTTATTAGGACTTTTAATTATTATACATTGAATTTTATCATTTATTGAAGTTAATTGCTCATACGTTACTAAATATTTTATTCGCCCCACTTCAGGGTTGTTTGGGGCAATTCTAACATAGCTTAAGGTTTAATATTGATGGGATTCCTTAAATAATTATGAAGATATTTTGCATATTATAATAATGTACATAATATATTAGTGGAACTTCAGTGTGAAACTAATGAAGTTGGTATGTGCCTATTTAAAATTAGAAAGTAAAAAAATTAAAGGAACTTAATTAATTCCTAAGCAAATTAATTAAAAATTATTTACGGGCCAGTTTCACTCGAAGGCCTTAATTACAGTTTTTCACTTTTCCCGTAAATTCGCTTTCAGCGCATGTTGAGCGAATCATTATAGGGTCATAATTTATAGATTAACTAGATCACGCCCGCAACTCCGTTGAGCGAAAATTTATTTTTATCGCGCGGTAACCATGCATTTTTCCGGAATAAAAGTATCATAATTATGTCCTTTTCCGGAACTAAAAATATTTCTATACCAAATTTCAGCAAAATCAGCTTAGCGGTTTGGGCGTGAAGAGGTCAGATAAACATGCAGACACACTTTCGAATTTATAATAAGTTTTATTAATTTATAATAGTAGTTAGTTTCAGATTAAGATCTGAAAACTCCTATTAGGACAAAATATGGGGCGAAAATCACTCTATCTCGATCAAGAGATTCAAACCGCAAACAGTGTTGCCAACATAAAAGGCATTTTATCACTGTCTCACGCTAATGTATCCTCCACTTCCGGTGGAGAGTGATCTCTTGTGCAATGTTTTGTCCAAAGTGAACACTAACGTGTAATCGCCAATCGGAAACCAGCCTCTTTCGATCTTCACGCTTTTCGAGTGATTTCATTAAACTTGGGCACAGATCACGCTCGCGTTGCATTGCGTTGTAGTTGCCGAATATATCGACATAATTGTATGCAATTGGGACGACCCGTTTTATTTTTAACCTTAATAAATAAGTCCAAGTTGTTTTTTGATATAAGTTTAAGACAAAAGGAAGACAGTGATTTTTCGCTCTTCAACAGTGAAATTAACGAAAGTATTTTGGCTAAGCGACCTAAAGACGATGATGGATGAGACTCTATTAGCGTTAATAGCATAATGAATAAAGCGTTTTCTTCGTAAAATTTGCATGAGGTCATTATGCTGTATGCCAAGCTTAATCGCTGCTGGCAGCGGAGATTTGTTTAATTATACAGCTTATTAAATAGCTATTTATTTTAGCCATCATCACTAATAGTAGACTCGTATTATAAAAATTCCAAATTATCCAAGTCGATTATGAAATGACATTTTGTGGTGTCTCCCGCTTTGTACGGGGAGGCAAATTGGGAATACATTTCTATTCTATTTTCTACTGATTAGTTTTATTGCGGGTCCCAAGTCAGATTTAGCATGTCCCTCGGGCTCTCTGAGATCATAATAATTATGGTTTTTGTGTTTGGATACCGCTGTCGATCCTGGGACACCAGACACAGGAAATACAGTAGTGGGAATGTGTGGTGGGCCAACGTCCATTAAAAAAGGAGATTATGTCTTTTATTATAATTATGATTATTATTAATTTGTAGAGATTTTGACATATTTGGAAAGTTTTGAATACGTTTACATTTTTATTAATACTGAAGACAACGCCGACTAAATAACATAGACTAATGAAATAATTTTATACTTTTAATTTATTTTTCATTTACAGTTGCGCTAAAATTTCATGCTTTAATGTTTCATGCTGCAAAAAAACTAAGATTTTTATTTACTCTTCGTTACCTAATAAAATATTGTTACGTCACGTTGACCGAGGAATCTGGGGCAACTTTTGCTTTGGAGCAAAACATAAAAGTGAAAAATCTTTAGCGCCACTTAGAGCGGACCAGATTCCATATTTGCACATTAAATGGTGACAGACAATGGAAAGTAACTTGTTGCGTTTCTAGACGTTTCTCACATAATATGTTTTACATAAATGACTCTACTTTTTAGTTTTGAAGCAAAGGCAAAGTTTGGGCAATTGAACGAATCGTCGAGTAACAGGTGCCAATAAGATCCTGGCTATACCAAAGCCTAGCAAGATATAAAAATGTATTCTTGTGAAAATTAGAAACTGGTTGGGCTGCTGAGTGCTGGTGTAAACAGGCCCAGACACCAGCGGGTCAATACAGCTTGTCAACAGTATGCACAATCATCGCAGATCATGGGCAATATAGCCAATAATTAAAAAAGTTGGTGAATATGCCCATCTATTTAGGCCGCACTATATAATTATATTATTATTTATAACTAACTATATCCCAAAGATACATAAAGTCGCACGTAAATTTCGTCATAAGGTTACACACAACTCATGAATACATGGCTGGTTTTAACCATCGCGTTAACTCCATAACAAGTTATTAGCGAAACCTCTAGTTAGTCCATCAATAAAGTAATAAAATCAGCAGGTTAACAAATGAGGTTTTCGTATAGTTATTGACAGAATATATTATGTTCGTTATGTAATAGAACATATTAGGGCCGAGTTGAGTCAACTGTGAACTACAAAATACCTGTTTGTTATAGGTCAATATATTTTTTATTGATAACTAATGAGTTGTTTGTTTTACAAATAGGGGTTATCTACGTTGAACCATTATTGACTTAGATGAGTGTCGATATATTTAAGCAGCGTTTATTTGAGCTATAAGACTTATTAAATTGTTTTAGTACCCACTACTAGGATTGAATGTTTGTCCTGTTGGTTTGGTTTCACGGATAGATTTATCTACTATTATAGTTTCTAGTATATGCATAAATAGAGGTTTATACTACATATTCGAGCATTGTCGCTTAGATTGGTTTTCCTTTCAAACGTCAATAAAATATCGATCGACTCCGCATGCAAAATAATTTTACTATCTATAGTCTAGAGACTATTATCCATATTAACATTGAAAATGTTCGTCTTCGTATGGAGATACTTTGAGCCCCGGGAAAGCACAAAATATATTTTTATGCCAGAAAAATGTGCAGCCTCCTGCGAGATAAACGAATTTTGGCGAAACGGAGTTGCGGGCATCAAGTTATTTCAGTAATATTGTCGCTTACATAGTTTTTCCTCTCACAAGTCACGTCGCACACGACGTCAATATTTAACCTAACAAGCCCCATAAGAGCACCGGTGATCGCGACAACAATAGAATAACAATAGATTTCCAAGAATCCGCGATCGAAGGATTAAAAATACTTATATCGATCGGCCCCACACAAGGAAATGTGCCTGTGCCTTAATTGAACGCTGTAAAGTCAGGGAAAGCTAATAAACACTACCGCAGCAGATAAACAAAGAAAGTTAATGCGAGATAGATAAGATAATCCAGCGACTTTATATAGACCACAATCGTGTACGTCATTGACATCATTCGCACGTTTTTGTTAGTAAATAAGGTAGAATAAGATAAAATAAGATAGAGAATAAAAAGAAGCCTAGTGTTATCCTTACTTCCTTACTAATATTATAAAAAGATAACACTTTCGTGTTGCATTATAATGAAGACTTATTAATCGGCACTTAACGGCACATAACGGTCTCGGCAAATCTCACGTAATTTTTTTCTCAAGAAAATAATGGGTACTATTTAGTATTTTGGTCCATATTTTCATGCAGATTGTACGTATGCTTATGATTTAATCGTAAGCGTCATCGCTATACGGTTAAGATCATTCCAAATTCGTTCGAAAGAAAATCTACTGACTGTCAAACCAAACAATTATGTAAGAAACCCACATTTTGAAAAATCTCACGTGAGATTTTTAAGTGGCTCTTATTTTGATGTCATTATAAACACTAATTTGATCTTATTTGGTTACAGGTACTATACGGCCGCTTCTATGTATAAATGAGCTAACAAGAAAAAAAACTAATTTCATACGAGTTTGAATAAACTTGTAATACTACTAAAGTGTAACTTAGTAAGTAACACACACACACACAGACAGACAGGAAGTCAAAAACAGTAACTCGGCTACCATCACAATAATAATATTGAGATATTTTGTTTATTTTAATATTTAAAATATTATACTTACTTACATTAAAGTTACATATTATGAACATAGGCAATGAAATAAATCACACTAGAATATTTTAGGAAAATAATGCAAATTGCTTTATTAGTTTATTCAAAATAAGCAAAAATATATCATTAAGTAAATAAAAAATATGTAATATGCTAAAGAAACTTTAACATACATACTTAATCTCATTTATTTTTCGCATTAATATTACGTCTTTTTTAGTTAAATATTATTTTAGTAAATAAAATTAATATCATTTTTTTTTACTGAAGGTGACAAAGACAGTACAAAATCTCGTATTATGTAATGTCTAAAAATATCATTGAACTAGATCTTGGCTTCTCACGGTATAAGCCTCCGTTACGAAACACTTGCCTTACTTCAAATCACTTACATTCGAAAAAATGTATATTTTTAGTTAAAAAAATATTTACCCAGTACAAGGGCTTATTCTCTAGTCTTTGTCTAGCACAGCGGGTTCTTAACCGGTGGTCCTGAAGCCACTCCAAGTGGTCCGAGAAGTGAATTCAAAAGTTAGTAAAGAGTATGTCACAAAAATCACGTTTTAAATTAAAAATAAAACCTGTAACAGCTAGAAGAATGAAAAAATGAGTGCTAATTATAAAGTTGTGCTTATTGTCTTTATCAAACAACCCTTAATTTAGGTCAACCAACTTGGTGGTCCCCGGCAACATTTAGTAAGATGGTCTCTCATGACTAAAAGGTTAAGAACCACTGGTCTAGCATAATATAAAAAAGTTGCATAACAGACCTTGAATTCTTATAATCTGCGTTAATTACCAGCTTTTTTGGGGAATAACTACGAATCCATCATACATAATTAGTCATAGACTACAGCTACTAATTAACAGTACATAATGAATATGAAAAAATATCTAATCATTACATCTTGAATTTAAATTGAATGGTAAAAATATAATCATGATTACAATGCGGTATCTTATTCTTATACTAGACGTTCCGCTCTACGTTCGCCTCTACCCCCGTAAATTATAAGGAAATTCGCGGGAAACGTACATTTTCCCGCAAAAAAGTAGCCTATGTCCTTCCCTGCTATCTCTACTCTTATGTGCCAAATGATATAAAAATCGCTCCCGTAGTAAATGAGATTAGCGCCTTTAAATTAACTCTTCATCTTTATAATATAAAGTGCAGATTTTCGCCTAATCATTTTCTTTTTAACGCCTCATAACTAAGATTATAACGTAACATTATTACGGTAAGTGCTTGTTAATTCTTGACTACCGTTTCATTGTGTTCTGCAAGAGGCTACTGACCATATTATAACTGTAACAAATAACAAAAAGCGTAGGCACAGACCTTGTATCATGGTTTATATAATAACATAACTTTCGCTACGGCACCGCTGATTTTGGTCTATACGTCATGGTGACCGGATAGATAAGGTATAATAGATTAACCTGATAAAATAACTAGGCGGTTAGCTGGTTTTTCACTGTGGAATATAAATTAGTCTGATAAAATAGTATTTTGGCACTTTTTTTTTGAGATAAGATCAGTAACCTTGAAGAATTGACTTGGGCAAAGGTGAGGGTTAAAACAGCGACGTCACTAAACCTTTATATTTAAACGAAACTTCTATAAAAGAGAGAAGGGTGGGTTGTACCAGAGGCGTGGTTAAAGTTAAAGTTATGGTTATAGTTAAGGCTAACTAAGAGCTTTAACCTTAACTTTGACCGGAGAAATTGACAGATGACCATTGCGTTTATTTTTTTATTAAAGCTACAGGTAACGGGATTGAGAGTATAAAAAATTTAATTATCACTTATAATACCACAAGAGCTTCAAAATTATCGGGTATTTCCCGATAGGTTCGTTGCAAACAAATGAAGGATTCAAGTTTTTCAGGTTAAAAAATCACGAGCGCGAAGCGCGAGTGATTTTTCCTGAAAAACTTGACGACTTTATTTGTTTGCAGGGAACCTTGAGGGAAATGCCAGATAATTTTGAAGCTCGTGTGGTAATCGGGGGATTATTTTTCCGTCCCAAATGTCGGCCAATAGAATTGCACCATTCGACGTCACGTGGTAACCAGAGAAAATTTTCAAAAAATTATCAGTATAATACCATGTAGGTTGTACCACGTGACGTCGAATGGTGCAATTCTATTGGTCGATATTTGGGTCGGAAAAATAATCACGAAAAAAATGTCGATTTAAGTAGGTATGAGTGGTTATCGTTAAATATGGCGTCCTTAACCAGAGATTTGACATTTTACACTGTAGTTATAGTTAAAGTTACAGTTAATTATAGTTAAAGTAAGTTGGTGCACCGTGCAATCCACCCTAAGTAATTAAACCTAGTTTGGTGTCTTGAACTGCTATTTTGCTGACACTGTTAGATTAAGTGGCATATTGGTGGAAGAATTTTTAAAATCGGTTCAATAGATCCAGACTCAGAGCTATAGCCTATAATTATTTACGTTGAAGAGGGTCATTAATAATAATTATTAATATCTTTGGAACTGACAAACTTTTGCTCCTCATAATACCTATTATTTCCTGCTCTCATTGTTATAGCTTAGTGACAATTATTATTATTATTCTGAAAGTAAACCGTAAACGCTCCAAAAACACCATTTCATACTATCAAATCATTTCAACCCGTATTGTGTGATTGTTACAAAAACGAAAAAACCACTAATGATAGACAATCCATTGTTACAGTTTCATAATGGAACATTCACTATTACTAAATGGCCATATTTGTAACTGGTTACTCGAAAACCCTCGAAAACAATAGGTAACATGATCTATGACCGTTTCCGGGTAACACGAGGAGGTTAAGTGACAGGTTATGGGTAGCTTCTGCTAGTAGGGAAGCCATGGAAGCGAAATTCGTTTTGAAGTTTCACTCCGGGATTGCCGATATAAGTGAAAACACAAGATTTTCGCAGTGAAGTAGAGAAAGGGCTAATACTACTACGGTCTCTCCTTTAAAAGGCCGGCAGCTCTTCTAATGTTGCAAGTTTAAATGGGCGACGGTAGTTGCTTTCCATCGGGTGACCGTTGGCCCCCTTATTGTATAAAAATACTGAATACTTTAATACTGTGCTACAAGAGTTGTGAGTCTCAAAACTAGCTTCTGACTTACGAGTTATGACGTCATAATATAATATAATCTCCGTGAATAGCCCATTGTCCCTCATTAAGGCCGTCCCCCGAGCAAACGACCTTGGCCATACATTTGCCGCGTTGCCGAGATCGCGCCAAAACCCTATTATTTTTACTTATCTTAGTTCAAAATTGTCCTAAAAAAATTTAAAACGGCGAATATGTAGTTTATGATATTGTCGATCTATTGGCGTGAGTTTCAAATAAAAGTAATTTGTAAATCCTAAGGAGATGCTGAATGTATGCTTGAATTTTAACAAATTTGTATTACTTTGGAAGCTGATATCATGAGTATAAGAAACAAAAATAGAACATTTAAAACGACAAAAGGAATGTTGATATACTGAAGATTATTGCTGTATTTTTATTATAACTTTGTAGCTTTCAGATTATGAGTTTATAAGGTTTTAAATACGGTCAATTACGGAATTTCCGGACGGAACGCCCTATTACGAATTTTGGATGTGATGTTCTGATGCGAGCTTAATATTTTAGCCATCCCTTTAAAATAATGTGCTATTATGCTGAGGCACTGTATTTTATGTCGCTCGTGTCACATAAAAATTGTTACAAAGCCGCACATAATATATACTGTGTCATGTATTTTAAGGAATTAAAGAGGTGTACACGGGTAGATCCATACTAATATTATAAATGCTAAAGTGTGTCTGTCTGTCCGTCTGTCTGTTTTTCTGTCTGTCACGCGGCGTGAGTCACTCACGCCCAAACCGCTGAACCGATTTTGCTGAAATTTTGAATGGAAATTCTTTGAGTCCCGGGAATAGGATACTTTTTACTCCGGTAAAATCTTTTTAACGGTTCCCGCGCGATAAACGAGTTTTGAGACTTGCGGGCGTCATCTAGTAACTGATAAGCGCATCGTTATTAAATAATACTAGCTGACCCGATAGACGTTGTCCTGTCTTAACGATGATTATTTAATTCAAATTGGTATAATTAAGAAAACAATAGTATCTTCATGCCAAATTTCATCAAAATAGATTAAATAGTTTAGGCGAAAATCATAAAAGTTTATTGTGCAGGAACCGTACATTTTCCGAGACAAAAAGTATTCCTTATCCTTTCCCGAGACTTAAAGTATCTCCATACCGAATTTCATAAAAATAGACCGAAAATAGTTTAGGCGAAAATCATAAAAGTTTATTGTGCGGGAACCGTAGTCCGTACATTTTCTGAGACCAAAAGTATCCCTTGCCCTTTCCCGAGACTCAAAGTATCTCCATACCAAAATTCATCAAAATAGATTGAATAGTTTACGCGCAAATCATAAAAGTATATTGTGCAGTAACTGTACAATACTTTTCCAGGACATCCTATGTCCTTTTCCTGGTTCTAAGCTACCTCTCCACCAATTTTCAGCCAAATCGGTTCATCCGTTCTTGAGATAAAAGTTTATTTTGCGGGAACCGTACATTTTCCGGGACCAAAAGTATCCCTTGTCCTTTTCCGAGACTCAAAGTATATTCCATACCAAAATTCACCAAAATCGATTGAATAGTTTACGCGCAAATCATAAAAGTATATTGTGCAATAACCGTACATTTTTTCCAAGACAAAATGTATCCTATGTCCTATTCCTGGTTTTAAGCTACCTCTCCACCAATTTTCAGCCAAATTGGTTCATCCGTTTTTCCGTCGTACAAACAATGGTCGCCGTCAGTGTCAGGTTGTAATAATTTACTATTATTTATTCAACAAATGCACTTATCAATATATAAAGTACCTAGTAGCCGATTATCAGACCTACTGAATATGCATATAAAATTTGGTAAAAATCAGTAAAGCCGTTTCGGAGGAGTTCGTGGACTAACATTGTGACACGAGAATTTTATATATAAGAAGATGTAAATATGTAATATTGTATAAAGGCTATAAAGAAAATAACCTTCAGATAAATGATAACATAAATGGACATTAGCCTATGGCCAATAATTATTGTTAAATTGTAAATCTTCTCAGGTCTAGGTTTTTAATTGAGTAATACTTGTCTAGGCCTTTTGATCGTGTCAATAAATAATTCTTGGAGCATTTACATGCTTTGAACATTGATCTTTAACAGTTCTAGCATAAGGGTTATTTCCGTCTAGCACTACTAAATGGAGGATCGTGGTTCGTGACTAGAAAAGCTGAGCCGGTAACTTTCGAAACCCGTTCGCAGTCTGCGCCATATCTGAACAGGGTGTACGAGTCGGGCTGCTCCCTTTAGTCGCGACTCGCGAGTTCCGTCATAGGTTCATCATCATTATTACCTCTCAGAGGTACAATTATTGTTTAGAGCATGGCTCTTGACATGGAGATCTTGGGCTCAATTCGAAAATGTGTTTACTATTTTGGTTAGGACAACGCTGGTTGTTTGACAAGAGAAAATATGATCCATGCATCGAATGGGCATGCACAGGCATACACACTAAACATGTGTACAGTGTATCAGATTTGACCCTACCAATTTTTCACTGAAACTCGAAACAAAAGAGCACGACCACGAAGAAGCTACTTATTAATATTGCGACGAACTGTACGGTTCCGACGGGATTTCCTCATACACCTTTCTCGTACAATAATAACGTATGTGTAAGCACAGGTACTATAATACTGTGTAAGTAACGAAGCGCCTTCAAACGAGCTATGCGGTAGGAAATCGCGTTTTCCACAACATTATAGTAACGCGATACGCGGAGCAAATAAATCGCTGCCATTACACTTATTACTTGAACGAATTATTATGTGCCTTATTTGTTACTTAATACTTACCTAATATGTCGGAAAGGTAATATAAGCTTATATTGAGAATAGAAAAAGATTGAGATGAGTGAGAAACACGAGCCCAAGGATTGGAATAGAAAATTACATTGTAACGAAATTTTTAACTTTTTAAACCCAGGGTTAGCTTTACTATTCTGTGGCTTTACCTACATCTTCACAAGTATAAAAAAATTGGTTTGCTTTGAACTTAGTGCTGCGATGGTTAGTCTTATTTGAGTTGTAGAGTTATTATCGTAATATTTACTCGTCACTAAAACACTGAGTACAAGTTGGAACCTTTAGCTTGCTACCTTGCGTTTAACGGGTTGATCGAATCCGTTCGGAATGATCTTAGACCTACGATCAGTTCGACAAGAATGTGTCAAAGTGATTAGTCCAGATGGATTCGAACGACTCTCTGTATATTATGAGGGCCTTCATGTTCTAGATTTATCTCTTCCTTTCTAAGATAATAATGGATTGCTCTTTAAACTATCGAAAGCGACAAATATTCGCTGGGAACGTGTCAACACTGCCGTGGTTTTTACTCGCTCAAGGCAATACAAGTCCCACGCGCGAGACCGCTATGTAGAGTACTGGACGCCATGCTATTTTATTGTTAGAATCTAGGTTAAATTAAAACTTAATTCAATTATAAGTATAATTAAAAAAATATGGTTTAATGTTTTCTGCAAATAGGGAATTGCTTAAGATTAAATATTAATGCATGTTATCGTAGTGAGTCGACGTAGACGTAGATGTATCATGTAATGTAATGGCTCCTGTGGCTCCGTCAAAGGTTGTGGAAGAGTATATCCAAGTTTTTACTGGGAAGAGTACAGTCTCACATACCCACAATAGGGTGCCCTATCCCCCGCGGGACGTCGAACGACTTTTTCTTAGCGTAAAAACATGTTTAGAATTTAGATCATAGTGAGGTATGTTTATTTGCATCGATAATAATTAATGACAGATGTATAGTGAACTACTGGTAAGGAGACCCCTTGTGGTGCATCCACTACCTGTTCTACTTTCAATCATGATTAGGTGCATAGTTTGGCTTTCTCTTAATCCACTTGAGACAGCTAAATTCATTTGGATAAAATATTGTTGAATTAAAGGGATTCGGGAACCGTTCATTTTCTTGTGAAAATGAACGGTTCCCGAATCCTGACACATCACACAACGATGTGGTGAGCAACAATATTTTTTATAATACAAAATAATACGTATCTAGAACAAGAAGGACAATACTTTCGCCTTACATCATTTGCGCTCATTGTAGCACTTTGCAATTTGCATACTACCGCAACATAATGTCTTAATCACAATTTCGACAAACGTCACTGTTACGATAATGTTCTTTGTAATATTTTTATTATTATATAGAGAGATGAGCTTTTGCCCGCGGCTTCGCTCGCGTTAAGAAGTATTATTATATACAAACTTTCATCCCCTATTTTAACCCCTTGCGGTTGAAATTTATCAAAACCCTTTCTTAGCGGATGCCTACGTCATAATAATAACAATAATAATAATAAATAAACATTATTAATAAATAATAAATATTAATAATAAAATTATTAATAATAAATAAATAAATAATCATAATAATAATAACAATAATAATAAGCCCGCAGGGCAGCTTGTGGCGAGCTGTTGGGGTGTAGCGACCCCACGCACCCGAGTGCTCCCAGGGAAGCCCCTGTTCTCCATCTCCGGCTTGCCTTCACCGGCCGGCCGGAGTGAACACTGACGGAGAACCAGGCCCTACCTCTGTCTTGCCTTAACCGGCCGGTCAGAGTGGAGTCGCGAGAGCTTCGGCTCTATATATATATATATATATATATATATATATATATAATATTATTAGGGTGTTGCTACCTGTTATGGCCCAGAGACTGGACACCTAGTAATTACTGTTTTTATATGATAACTATTATCCATGTTGTTTATTTAATTATATATATATATATATATATATATATATATATATATATATATATATATATATATATATATATATATATATATATATATATATATATAATTAAATAAACAACATGGATAATAGTTATCATATAAAAACAGTAATTACTAGGTGTCCAGTCTCTGGGCCATAACAGGTAGCAACACCCTAATAATATCAGCCCGATCCGTCCAGTGGTTTGGGCTGTGCGCTGATAGATTGACCATGTCAGTCAGTCACCTTTGAGTTTTATATAAAATATAGATAGAGCACTTGATTATAATTAAAGCAGTAGCGTAACGTGGGTTTTCGCCGCCCGGGGTGCGGGCCTGATTTGCCGCCCTGGGCACCCTGATTTTCCGCCCACGTCTAATTTGCCGCACCAATTAGATTATTAGATGTTGAACCCTTATAATATTTCATTGAAGAAGTCAAAAATAAAGTTATTTTCTGTGCACAATAAAGCGAGCGAATAAAGCGGGCGATTTTTTGCATTTAACGCCTTAGCAGGTGGTTCCAACTTCCACACATAAATAACCTTTAATTTTTGCTGTCTGCGTGAGTATTAATATAGGTTGAATATTGTAAGCGAGAGTCTCTATCTTGCAATAATTCTCTATAATATAATAATTGGAGTACCTCTACCTAGTTAGAAGTACCTACCTAACCATGTCAGTAAAGCATAAAATTAATCAATTTATCTTAGATGGTTAACTTTTATGACATAATGTAGTACCTATTATTTATATTCATAACCACTCAGGCCACTGAAGTGTAAAGATGAATTCTTACATAGCAATGTAAACGTTAGTGTTAAACGATTGTGGCAACAACGCCCACACCTAAAATATCTAATGTAGAATAAATAATATCGAATGGAAGACACCTGTGGTTATGTGATGAGTTTTTAAATGCTTTGACATTTGTATACACAATAATGATAAATGCGTTTTACACAAATAAACATCTGGCTTTAAAACGATTTTAAATGAAACGTTTCTTTTATGCCCGCTGTACACTCTCGCCGAGAGCTCTCGGGCGAGAGTCTCGAGCGAAAGCCCCTTGCCCGAGTGCGATCATGTACATTCTCGCTTAATTCAATCGCAGTTAAGAACTCAGAGAAGATGGACGAAAACGACCATTCACCATTCACTATGCATCGAAAGATATCATTGTAATCCAAAGATTTATTATCATAATTAATTTTATTTCTCACAGATAATGACTAATAACGACGTTTATTATTGTTATTTTTCTGTTTTACACTATCCAACGGCGGGACTAGTACTGAAAGACGCGAGAGTGTACAGTAGTGCGCTCGTTTTCCTCGCGAGACCCTTTGTCTCGGGCGCAAAATACCGACAACGGACCGAGAGGGTCCGAGACAGGCGAGACGAGGCGAGCGCACCCATTTACACTCTCGCACTCGGGCCGCCTCGCTGTGTCTCGGCGAGAGTGTACAGCCTGCTTTAGAAGCAATGTTTTTTTTAGTAACTACTTATCAAAATTTAAATTGGCGAATCTACCCTCATTCCTAATCCATCTCATTTTTCCTTCCTTCAAACCTGAATAGATCACAGAATACAGTATATAATATTATAAGTCTATGATCTCTATATTATGTATTATTATGTATCTCTAAATGTAATTTATATACCATACTCTAGTTACTAGTCATAGAAATAAACCTCACCTTAATGTTATAGTGTTATTTCATCTGACTAACCTCACCTTAATGTTATACTTAGTGTTATTTCACAAGACTATAGTGTTATTTCATCTGGATTTATGCAGTGTACACGTCTTAAATTTATAAGTGTACTTGTGTAAGGTCAGTTTCTGGGGTCAAATCGCAAACATGAGGGTTACATATAAACTTGTGTAGATGTAACTTTATTGGGAGTAAAACACTTGTTCTGGGTGTACTCGTCTGAGGTCACTTGGTGTATTCCTGAGGTCAAGTCTCGAGACACGTTTCGTGTTCAACATGCATTCGGAGCTAGAATATTATATTACATGCATCCAAAGTTTTATTTACATAATATACAACTATGGATGTATATAATATATTGAATATAATATTATATTATGCTGCATAAATTTTATTTTATTTTATTTTCGTTTATTGGGGTCTATAAACAGTCTTACATATTTTTTAAAGTAAGGTATACATGTAACTGGTAACATGGTAAATGTAACTTTATTATGAGTAGAGCAGTGTTACACTTGAGTGTACTTGTTTGAGGTCACTTGGTGTATTCCTGAGGTCAAGCCTCAAGACATGTTACGTGTTCAACAGGCATTCGGAGCGATATCGCGACTATAGTTTTATCACCATGTCCAGACTTCACACGGATACGTTACTTTAATGTGGCAAGTTTTGGCTGCAAATCATAGCACGCGCGGTCCTAGATAGGTCACGAAACATAATAATATGTTTCGTAGACCGTGTATGAGCCCCCTAAAATGTGCGTCGTTACTACGTGATTGTTTTATGTTATTGCTCTAAAGTCTAATAGATAATATTACATACATAATTAATTAGTGATTAGTGATTACTGATTACTATCCGCATGACACTTAAACACATTTATTTTACTTCGGTGGGGGTGAATCGGAATACAGATAACATAATTCTGCCTTCAGTTGAGCTTTCCAAAGTGAAATATCATTTAACTTCGTAGGTAAGTGTCCTTTAGACAGGTATAACACAGGTGTCCATCTCAATTAATTTTGATTTCTGATCTCAATATAAACAAATAATGGAAACAAGACCGAATTGAAAATCGTTGCAACGATGCGGCGCGGTAACGACGCGGTGGTCAGCAAATCATAATATAGTACACTATACTAACACTAGCAATTTATATGTGGTTTATATCGACTTTCGCTTCTTACGTAATGTAAGTAGCAACGATTTATGCATTGCTAATCCTGCATACTAAATCATTGCCTTTTAAATACTAGTTTATGTGATACTAAAGTAAATACGAGACTACTAAGCAGCATAGCAGTATAGATATTCATGACTTTGGTTGATACTATAATATGTTGCCGGCAACTTCGAGAACCTTAGTGTCTAACTCTAAACACGCTATGCCAAAGTTCCGCGGCGGAATTCGCTATGATTCCGCCTGCAATGTATTTTAAATTACCGATGTCACACCATGCCGAATTTACGTGGCGTTATTATTGTATACGCTTGACATTGCTGACGTAATCATGCCGAACTTCGGATTCGGGAACTTCGGCTTGGTGTGTTTCAGACACCTATATGATTTCTATGATAGAAATATTTCTATGACGTTACTCTGAACAAAAAAGTATCTCCATACCTGACGATTATATAAAAATATGTTCGGCTGCAGCATAAAAAAGATGTTTTTTTTATTTCTTTGTTTATCCATTACCGGACTTTGACATGGACAAGATGATAACCTAATTACGTAACCTATACCCTACGAACCCTAACCAGCAGATTTTTTGTATATTGATAGGTTAATAGAACTTATTTAATTTAAGAGTCTTATGGCCTGTTTCACCGCTTCCTGATAAGGTGCCCGATAGGGTTATTTGACAGATTTTCCATACTCCATCTGTCAAATTAAGTGGTGGATAGCCTTATCAGGAAGCGGTGAAACAGGCCCTTATTGTCCTACAAATAGAACAATCCATATTTTAGGACCATCAAATCAAAATATGAAATCCTTTCTATCTCTCTTAGCTACCACTTTCGAGATTTACCAAAATAAAAATGTTGTTCGTCGTATCAAAATGTAGCTTTTTAGGTAGAAAAATTTGCTTGTTAGTTATCACAAAAAAAATTGTTCTAGGGCTCCCTTACTAATAATAATTTTAACTTAAAACTAAATGTTATAATAATAATTAAACTTCATAATTGACTTCGGAATGGCCGTCAAACTAATTTTAAATTAACGTAGTCGTTGATCGCAGTAATTATCTCTAAGTGGCAATTAATTATGGACCTAATAAAATACTAGTTTAACGCTTACCCTGCCTCCAAGCTCTGCCAGTTTGAGCACAGATATTATATCAAAGAGACACCTGTATTTTTTAAAGTTTTTAGAATTTTTAGACCACTGTACAATCTAGCTTTTGCCCTTGGCACTTATCTATAGAATTAAGAAACAATTTTAAATGAAATCAGAAACTTTAAAACATTGTACACTTGTACAATATGGTTTAGTTTAGAATTTAGATTAACTATAATTGCAAAAATGTGATTAAACTTTTATATAAATATGAAGTCATATTGTATTAGAGCTTATGTAAGTAATATTGTTGTTATAATATTTAAATTGCACTATGTAATACTGAGTATCGGAATTGGGTTAATAGTACTCAAATTAAATTTAATCACTGCTATTAAATATTTACAATAATACATTCCAAAACCGATTTTAAAGAAGACCCAGTCGGTAGTTAGGCAAGGCTTAAAATACATTTTATGTACACATTTCGTTTCATAACTGTTTGGTTTAAATTAAAACATGTCCCTTAATGTATTTACTGTTTTAAATAAGTAAATTAATTTTAACAGTATATCAAATAATAGTTATGTTATGTAAATATGAGTTTAACTCATATCATTAGAACTGTCAAATTTATTTCTCGAATAACCGATCGATTTCCTTACGATATAATTATTTTAATGAGCTGTTAGTTCAACAGCTCATTAAAATAATTATATTGCTGATAGAGTGCAGATAACTGATAACTAAATTTTTTGTTACAGGAAGAAAACATAGCCCTCCGCCTCATAAAAGCCCATTCCGATGTGGAGGAGGCGGAGAGCAGCCCGGCCTCGCCCGAGGACATCTTCGGCGTCAGCACAGGAAGGTCGTACTTCGACGAGGCCGGCTACGTGGCTGGGGGGGCGAAGGACAACGATCCTTACGTCAGGAATAGGTTCAACCAGGCCGCTTCCGACAATCTGCCGAGCAACCGAGCGATACCTGACACGAGAAATGCCATGTTAGTCCTATATTATGCGTAATTACACCTATAGCTATCGAGTAGGTAGTGCTCTCGGCCGAGCACTGGTGCTCTCGGGGAATTTGATTGGCCGAGAGCACTGTCTCGCCACTGTCTTGAAACTCTACTCGGTAGCTGTAATTAAGTATTGACACAGTTATGCCACATATCTATCATCTAGCTTATGATTTAATATAGTGTGGTACGAGTACCACAGGGCAAAGTTCAATTTTATCTTTTGTTTGGCCTTTATGTTAACGTCATAAAGATCACCATAGACGCTTCGACCTGAACTCTGAATTATCTGTAACGTTTGAGCGTTTGACCTAATTAAGCGTAGATTGCATCAATATGCCTCATAGAGTCTTGCATAAGATAACGCCTGAAAATAATTAGCCAGAACCACAGTAAAGATTAAACTATTAACCGTGCTTTAACCATAAGTAAACTGACAAATATTATAATATATTACTAGACGTTCCACGCGGCTTCGCCTGCGTCAATCACATATTTCACAGACAAATTAGTCCACAAAAAATAGCCTATGATCCTTCACGCAGTCTTCTTCTTATCTGTGCCAAATAACAGAAAAATTGCTCCAGTAGTTCGTGAATCGTGAGATAAGCCCTTTCAAATAATTTCCCCCGTTTTTTCCACATTTTCCTCTAATTCTTCGCTGCTATTAGTCTTAGCATGATAAAATATAGCATATTATAGCCTTCCTCTATAGATGGATTACCTAACACTGAAAAAATTTTTCAACTCGGACCAGTACTTCCTGAGATTAGCGCGTTCAAATAAACCCTTTTAAATAATTTCCCCCCGTTTTTTCCACATTTTCCTCTATTTCTTCGCTCCTATTAAGCGCAACACACACTGAGCCCGCCGGGCCGCCGACATATTATGTCGGCAACTTTTTGTCGGCGGCCTAGTTGGCGGCTACACTTATTGCAAGTCGAAAAATTTTGTCGGCGGCATGTCGGCGGCTTGAGATGAGAAATTTAATTGGCAGTCAGTGATTGGTCAGTGATTGCCGAGTATCTATAAAGTTGTGTCACCGTGCAACTGAGCGCAAGCGACCCAAGCCGCCAACATGTCGGCGGGTAATTCGTGCGGGCGCATGTTGCCGACATCATTCTTTTCCGCGCCGTGTTGTGTCGCCGACAATAATGTCGGCGGCCCGGCGGGCTCAGTGTGTGTTGCGCTTTAGTCTTAGCGTGATAAAATATAGCCTATAGCCTTCCTCGATAAATGGGCTATCTAACACTGAAAGAATTTTTCAAATCGGACCTCCTGGTCCGATTTCCGAACGCGCTAATCTCAGGAACTACTGTTCCTGAGATTAGCGCGTTCAAACAAACAAACAAACAAACAAACTCTTCCCAATTATAATATTATATATATTATTTTCTTGCTCTTATAGTATTAGTTTTTGCAAGCAGTCTATATTTTCTTCTTCAGAAGCTTTGAAATATTATTATCCCAATTAAAGATATCAATTAATTAACACTAACAAGTTATTTTTGCTACAACCTACATATTAATTTCAATATAGAGATCATTTGAATCTTATTTAAATTTCGCACAAATTGCCCGCTGCCACAAATGGCCGCCACAAAGTTGGGGTTATATTCGAAAACTGACGGAACTAATAAGGGTTTTGAGTGACACTCACTTACCTCGGTTAACTGTTCATGACGTTAAATTATAGTAACACTCATTTTCAATAGATTCTACCTTATTATTATACGCATATACAAAGGTTATATTTTGTATTCCTGACAATGTAAGCATTGTAAAATATAGGGTTACGTGTTTCACGTAAGTTTCACGTGGTGCTGGTAATTATATATTAACCAAAAACTATTTTCCTTCGTCATATTAACGATAGATACAAGTATCAAAGCGCACGGAAGTGCGCGGCCTAGTTCCAGCAGGCCGCGCACATGCCGTGCACTATTTACACGAACCGTTTCGACGTACTTTTGACCCCCCTGTAGCTCAGTGTCTATTGCGAGTGCAAAGATAAAATTATACCTACGTAATTATTTACGAGTACTTAAGCAGTATACCCAATTTCATAGATATAGCTTCAGTAGATCCTGAGATATGTCCTTGTAAAAATAGCTTATTTTGGCACTGACTCACTCATTCACTCACTCACTCACTCACTGACCGGTAATCAAAACCTCTAGGCCACTTCCAATTGTCGTAGCGTTATGAAATTTGGCACACAGGTCGAGTGTTATATGTAGATTAACGAAAAATTAAGAAATTGTAGAAAATGGTCAAGCGTGAGTCGGTTCATCTACGAACTTCAGAGGCCACTTCCAATTGTCCTAGCGTTATGAAATTTGGCACACAGGTCGTGTGTTATATGTAGATTAAAAAAAATAAGAAATTTTAGAAATCGGTCAAGCGTGAGTCGGCCTATCTACAGCCCATACAAACTTTAATGTCATAGCGTTATGAAATTTGGCACACAGGTCATGTGTTAAATGTAGATTAACAAAAAATTAAGAAATTTTAGAAATCGGTCAAGCGTGAGTCGGCCGATCTACGAACTTTAGAGGCTACTTCCAAATGTCCTAGCGTTATGAAATTTAGCACACAGGTCGTGTGTTATATTATTATGTATGTGTTACGATAAATTAAGAAATTTAAGAAATCGTCAAGCGTGAGTCAGTTCAACTATGAACTTTAGATAAAAATTCTTATGTACCAGTGATATAATGAGGCATCTATTGAAAGTATTGTTTATATCGGGCGTAGCACAAAAAGAAAACATAGGTAGGATTTCTTGAAAAAAAGTATTGAAATCCCACCAAAAACATACCTGTTAAAATAGGGCCTAGTTCCTATAGGCTAACTGTTGGTCTAAAAAAAGAGTTGAAATCCAATCCAATGCCAAGTTCAGATGCACTTCATCGATCATAATCATCTTCATCAACAGCCTGATCCATAATACTTCTAAATTTGAACTTGGCAGGTTTTTGTGCTATGCGTTACACTTGATTAATTATATAATTAGATAATATTAATAGAATTTAAATAACCTGCCAAGTTCAAATTAGAAGTATTATGGATCAGGCTGTTGATGAAGATGATTATGATCGATGAAGTGCATCTGAACTTGGCATTGGATTGGATTTCAACTCTTTTTTTAGACCAACAGTTAGCCTATAGGAACTAGGCCCTATTTTAACAGGTATGTTTTTGGTGGGTCAAACACGACTTAACAAGTTCAAAATATATCAAAACTTTAACATATTAATTAATAACTTTAACTACGGATAAAAATAAGATATCAAAACACACAGGTACCTTTTTTTTTTGAGGGGGGAAATACGCCGCCGCGCCTGCGCCGGAGGTTTACCGACTAAACCCCCTCCCCCCCCCCCCCCCATGCCCACCTTCCAGCCGTGGGACACGGGACCTCTGAGCGAACACCGCGTCCTCACGGCGCTTGCCGCGTCCGGCACATCTCCGTTTCGGCGGCTGGTGTTCTGCCGCCGTCTTACTTCACCGAGAGCTCTCCGGGCATCTAGGGAGCTTTCTTCTCGGGGCCCTTTGTGCGGGCGGTGATCCCCCGATCAACCGCCCACGGGCCTATTGCTCCACCTCCATGGCGGGCTGGGGCTGACTAACCCCAGCACCACCGGCTCCAGGCTCATGCGGCCGAGCCTTGTCGGAGGGAGCTCCTCTCCTGCGGCGCTTCGTAGGCGTAGTAGGCGTATTGGTCTACCAGGATCTGTTGGCAAATTTGGATGAGAGATTTTCAGAAAATATCCTTGATCATATAGGTAAATTGTTTATATTTGCATGTATCACACACAGAGTCAGCCGCTATAGGGAACAAAAAGGATCAAAATGTTTTATTCCAATTACCCCGGTATTGCTAGAGTCAATTTCGTTCCTCACTTTTTGCCATCAGATCCTGGTAGACCTATAATTTAAGATATTTTAGTGTTAAACCTATCGTGTTTCTAATATTTTCTACCCATTTTCTTCTCAAGGTGCCGGCTAAAGAAGTACGACGAGGACCTGCCTCAGACGAGCGTGATCATCACATTCCACAACGAAGCCCGCTCCACCCTCCTCCGGACCATCGTCAGGTAACCTCCTATGGCTTCTGATTGCCTTGTACACTAACCCTGGGATTTTAGGGGTCTGTAGTATTATTTTTTTACTTTACTAGATTTCATGCGTACTTTTTTGGAACCAAACCTGTCCAATGTCATTTGTTGTGACTCAAAGTATGCCCTGGATATCAAATGTTAAATTCAGTTCAGTGGTTTATGCGTAAAGAGATTACAGAAAGAAGGACACCCGACACACGCATCCCGATCCCATCTTGAAAATATTAGTGTATATTACTATATCTTATTGCATGCAAAATTGCAAACTATAACTAGGTAAATCGCTATGACAAGTACCAATATAAAAAGGACATAACGTGATGATATAATTGTGGTGTTGTGGGGGCATATTGTATCCTTATACACTAAACAACCATGTGACATTGTTGACCCTGATGTGGTAATGATGATGTTGATGATGATGATGATGATGATGAATATAATTTGCATAGTAGCATAATATGCTTTCAGTTCTTAAATCTTAGCATCAGGGCTGTTCCACAGGTACCACCACATTTTGCACTCGTTGTCAACCGCGTGTTTGATACAGATGACCACATTTTGTCGCGACGGTGTAGTGTGGTAGTGGTACGTGTAGGGCAACCCTAAAGACAAAACTTAACATTAAAATAATAATATATTTATACTTCGATCGCGGATTCTCGGAAATCTATTGTTATTCTATTGTTGTCGCGGTCGCCGGTGTCCTTATGGGGGTTAATAGGTTAATGTAAAGTTTTAAGGCCTCTACGTAGGTGCTCTTGTTTTGTATGAAATTTTGGACCATAGAATATTCCTTACTGGTCTGGGAATGTCGCATACCCTATTATAAATTATAATATCCACTCTGCATGTACGTAGATTAATATAACAATACTTAACAAAAAGATTAATAAGTATTGTATCGTGTGAATTTTGTCTCAGAACTAAGTTTCTAGTTAACACAATGGAAAGAAAGATTTTCGCCTTTTAATTGTTCGTGTGTTCCCATGACTATATTGTTTCATAACTTTTTGCACATAATAGAATCAAGGTGAAATTTTTCACTTCACTTCGTTATTTATTTTGTGTAATTTAAAGATTTTACTATTTTATTGCAAAAATCAATTTCATTCCTTGGTTGATCTAGTTCATTTTCTCTAACTAAAACAGAATTGTCATGAAGATATCAAACAAAAGTAATGTATGTTTGGGATTTTGTAAAAAATCTAAGTAAAGTTATTATTTTTTACTGGTATTCCCTTGATACAAACTGTTTCAAATTTGTTGTTCTTATTTATATTTCAGCGTTCTCAACCGCAGTCCGGAACACCTCATCAAGGAGATCATATTGGTAGACGACTTCAGTGAAAATCGTAAGTAGTTGTAATATAATAATACTAGCTGACCCGGCAAACGTTATTTTGCCATATAAAGTATTTCGCCCATATTGTTTTATTTAAGTGACTTAATAAGTATGACACCATGGCACAGAATATATATTAGTTGTACCAAACCATGGCAAAGTCCGTCGCTATCCCGTCGCACAATTAATGGTTGCCGTCAGTCTCGAGTTGTAATAATTTACTATTATTTATTCAACAAACAGTTTAACTATTCGGTATGCGAGTATGTGCGATAATAATAAATTGGATAACTTTAATAATCGTAGAGACTAAGGGTGGGTTGCACCAATTAACCATAACAAAATGTCACATGACCTGTCAAATCCCTATTAAAAGTCCATAAAGGACGCCTAATTTGACGATAACCTTAACCTTAACTATAACTACGCCTCTGGTGCAAGTTGCAACCCACCCTTAAAGTTATCAACTGCAGTTAAACTTAAAGCTATTACAGTACTTCGTAGATACCAAAGACAAATAGCACAAACTTTAAACCATGTCACACTCCAAGTTAAGTTACAACCAAATCTTTTAAGACTATAAATCTTAGTCGAGTTTGCTTTCTCTGGCGGTTGGCACCAACAGTTAATTGTCCGCAAACGAACAGTTAGCGCATTACTGTGTTTGACAAAACTGCCGTTTAAAAAGCCATTTAGTGCTGAACTCGATTTCATTCTCGCGTTATCGTCCTATTTGTTTTGAAGAGCATTAGCATTTCAAACAGCTTGGACCCCTTGGAATTACGCCGAGATGTAGCTTCACTCTGCATCCTCTATCGGTTGTATCACGGGGAGTGCTCTGAGGAATTGTTCGGAATCATACCACCTGCAACTTTTCGCCATCGTCCCACGCGAAAAACATACCATCCTCATCACCTCGATGAGTGGCAGTCTTCCACAGTGCGTTTTTCGCGTAACTTTCTGCCGCGCACTGTAAAACTCTGGAACGAACTGTCACCAGCAGTATTTCCGGAGCTTTTGACCAAATTTCAATCTACATATAATAAGATAAACTATAAAGTATCTTAACACTTATTATTAGCTTCTTATTAATTATTTTAAGTAAAAATTATGAAAAAAGGGTATCTACTAGGAACACGTAATAGTGAAATGCCAGCCCAGACCCAGTTCTGTGTTATTTTAGTTCATTTTGACATTCTGATTTATGACGTTTTAACGTTAGACATTATTACATTATACGTTAACGTTATACGTTATACATTTTCTTGTATCATGATTTTGTCTAACCCCGATTTACATTATAATCTTAGTGTTTAGGAGAGTATTTTGAACTACTTGAAAGCACTAGCGAAAACACTTTAACACTACAACTTGAAGAACTACAGCAAGTAGCTTTTACATGTTTCAACTACAGTACTATCCTAAATCACTTTGCTAAACACTAGAATTTAGATAATTTATATCGGGAATAATATAATATTATGATATCCAAATTCCAAAGTTTAGAAATGTTTAACAAAGGGACTTTTTTCTAAAACAACTACGAGATCTAACACATAGATTATAGTTATTATTTTGTAATCCATAGATCAACTTGTTAAAATATTGTGAATGTTCACAACATTGAACACAGTTGTTGCGTGAAGCATTGAGGGCAAAGGTTCAGCTGGATATTGATAAACAGTTCCACATTATCAATGCAATGAACTACTCTATTATGTTGTGACAGATATGCAACTCCACAATGTCATAAAACTAAGAGCCTACTTAAAAGTTTTGTTTGAAACAAAATATTATAAGTTACATGGTAATCTTAAAAGTGAATAATCTTAGATTGAATTTTTAACAATATTACAATATTAATATTGTAGTGATGAATGAAATCTGATTGATAGTTACGACTTTTTAGCGAGACAAAGCTAAAAGTGCAAGATTGGATGAAGCAGCCGCAAAAATAAGTAGAATAGTAATGATAATGTACCATCGAGGAAATTGATTCCTAGGCAGTTGATGGACCTGATCATTTTCACAAAATGTTGTACCCCCTTTGTTTGGTGTGTCCCCAGACTTTAGACATTGATTTAAGCTACTAATATTTATTTTCCGGAATTTTATACTCTTCTGGGTAATTATGTGATATTAATATTCAACTATATATTAAAGTATTTCGTAAATTTATGAATATATACTGCATTTGCAACCAAATACTTCTGAGGGACCTCATTATTTTGACTGTCCCACCCCGAAATCCCGATGAAATGCGTTGTTTTAACGTAATTGGCTTATTCAGCTTCAAATATATTATATTTTTTATTATGCTAAGAATTCACTTACTTGGAATATGCAAATTAAGTCTTCTTTACCATTCAAATAAATTTACAAATCCTATTTGAATTTGGTCCCCAGATTTTGAATATGCCTGACATGTCAATTATGTTACCAAAAATCTGAGAGAAAATAATCAAATATGGATATTTTCTTTGTGAAATGGCAACAAATTAGCTTGATTTATGTGTCAGCTATTTTACAATCATTCGGCGATTTGCACCGGGATCGCATCAAGAGTTGGAAGTGTCCACACAGTGTTTCGTGAAAAAAAAGTCAGGACAGTTACCACTATTTTAATCACTTTTTCGCCTACACTACACACAAACTATTTTTATATTTATAAAGTGTTATAAAGTGTGTGTAAATTTATAAAGTGTTATAAAGTGTTATAAAGTGTGTCGTAAGGATAGCGTTACTGTAAATATAAAATATTTTGGTGTAGAAATGAATTAAAAGTGAATTTATAAAACTGGGCGAGGATGATAATGTTACCTCCATTATGTTACCAATTTGGATGGTAACTATAAGATGACTGGCAAAGTAACATAATTGCCAGTATAAAGTTGTGTTCACATGATGGTCATAGATAAATTAAATTTTAAATCACTCTAATATTCTGAATGCGAAAGTTTGTGTGTGTGTATGTTTATTTATATATAATTTTAGTAAAATTTGGTTTGGAGATAGGAAAAACACATGGACTAGTTTTTACTGCGGGTAAATACTTAATTCTCATGTAAAAATCTTTAGCCCGTGGGTGAAATCATTTGATATAATTCACAAAATATGCATTTGTTTCCATTTTGAAACTTTCTTCAGTAATACGTTTAAGATTTTAGAATACATAATATTACGAATTACGATGCGATTTTTCTTCGACAATTTAGTCTAGGTTTCAGATTCGATCTCTAGAATATAATTTGATTTTAAAAATGTAAATGTTGCATCTTGGTGCTATCATCAGTCTTGACATTTTCTTATCCACCCATCGTCACACCTAAAACTCCACCCATGTAAATTTACCTTTATGATTATGTTACTATCAGTTATGTTACCCTTTTCTCAATCAATCCACTATATTTGTTATTTGTGTAGAAATATTGAGGTTTTGAGGGTTTCAAATATTAATTAAATAGTTTATTTTGCTAAATAAATAAATTTAAAGCCAATTCTGAAGGGAATGCACGAAACAAATAAAAAAATATGATGTCTCAACATACTTGGTAACAAAACTGACATTAAATCAGGGTTATTGAAAAAAAGGAATACTTGTTGAATTTTCTATTATGTTTTTTAATAAATAGCAGTTAAAATTAATAAAATCAGTCATTTATTACCTAACTGTCTGCTAAAATACTCTAGAAAATGTGGTAACATAATTGACAAGCCTTTTGTGACTATCTCTCATATTTTCTTCAATATTTTCGTAATTAAGAAGTATTTTAAAGTGTTTTTCATATAAAGTGATAGTTAATTGCAGACATAACATTATTACCACATTTAATCCAAAAACTATCACACTTTAAAAAACCGTCCTCAAATCTGGCCAGGTACAACATTTTGTGAAAACGCTCACCTACGTCATATTGTGCTCGACTTACGTCAATTCAATGACTGACTTAACACGACCAAATTACTTAAGGCGCATTTTCACTGGTCGAATCTCCCGCACCCCGCATGCGGGCCCTTAGCATGGGTGCGGGAGATTTCAACGCATGCCTCGACCAATCAAAATGCGCCATTAGTTGTCATAGACTCCCCGTATGCTGTATACCGCACGAGTTAACGACTAATGAAAATGCGCCCTTAGGTCCGCCATCTGCCTAGGAATCAACTTATCTGATAGTAATAGCTCATCCTTACTTATGAAATCTTTAATGTCAATAATAAATACCCGTGAAGCGTTTCTTGATCAAATCGTCATAGTTCGTAACAGCAAGTGCTAAATAACACAGCAGCATGTGAAAGCACTTTGACAATTAGAGGTTACATTACACACAGTAGTTATTAGGATAATTTGTACGTGTATTGTAGAATATTGACGTTTGGTAAGGTTTACCTATGTGTTAAAATATGTTCCAGCAAAACGTAAAGGAAAACAAAAGATAATACAAAGTCATTCAATTTATTAGGTTCTGAAACAACTGAACTTACATACATATTATATAGTAATCTAAAAATAATTGTAGTAATGTTACTTCTCATAATAGAAGTTTTAATGTAGAAGGAAGAAAAAAAGAAAATTATAAGCTGGCCTTTAGGAAAAGTTATTAATATCAAACCTTTGATTTACTGACTGACTGACTACATACTACTATTTCTAAGGTTATTGGATAATTATACTATTTATAAAATTACACAGCATTAATTATTATTATCCGGTACAAGTTATACTAGAAGCAACTTTTGTTATTGTACTGTCCCGTGTGAGCTACTTCCGGAATGTTACTAATAAACGAGATAATAATTATTGTCCTTTGAGGAAAAAGGAAACTCGACAATATCAACAACAATAAATACTCTCTTTTTCTTTAGTTCTTTATACATGTCTTTCTTAAATACGCGAGAACCTTGCACCATTGCTTGTTGGCCCCAAACAAAGTTAGAAAAAATCTAATGGTTTGATCAATCATTGCTTTTGCGGTTGGTAACGCTTGCCTTAGCAAGAGACATTAATTTCTATTATATCAAGTAGATGCCAGAGCGTTTTGCTAGAAGTAATACTGTTTACCATGGATAAGACCTGGGTAATTTTTTTCCCAACACCCTAAATACCATAATATGTAAAACCGATATCAAATCTACAAGATTGCATTTAAATAACTTGTGGTTTCTCTTCAGCGGAAGATGGCGCAGCTCTCCGAGCTATATCCAAAGTCAAGGTCATCCGGAACACCAAGCGCGAGGGTCTGATGCGGTCGCGGGTGAGAGGAGCTGACCTGGCCACGGCACCCATACTCACCTTCCTCGACTCGCACGTGGAGTGCAACGTGCATTGGCTGGAGCCGTTGCTGCAGAGGATTAAGGAGGTAAGAGGTTCTTCTCTAATCAAATTTATCAACTACTTACTAAGTAGTACAGGGCTACAAACTACACCGTGAAATACAGTAAAATGCTGCGTAACATACCTGTGACCTGTGATAGGACACACGGACAAACAAACTTCAGAAATATCACGATCATCCATACTCATATACTAATAAAGTGTGTCTGTTTGTCTGTTACCTCTTCACACCCAAACCGCTATGCTTTTAAAGTGACCACAACCAGGATAATATTATGAATTTCATTCCCAGTAAGATTTAAACGTTCAAAAAACTTTTATAAAAGTTTTATAATAAGGCTTGACTTACTATAAAACTATGAGAACGAATAGAACATTAAATTCTTAATCAACTTGCCGTTATAAAATTTCTTCGTGGAATTTATGCATTTCGTTTTATCGTTATTTTCGATACCCGTCTCATTCCTTCCACCACAAAAGGACTATAAAATACCGCGATAAAATCGGTTAAATACAAAATCGAATGGAGTTGGGTATAAAATTCTCCATCGATTCTCGTATTCGTTTGAAGTTATGTTACCTCTAGTGCTATGTGATATTTATCTTTATGTTCTGGTCATAGAGGTGCTGTGATAGGTAAAATAACGGTTTTCAAATGGTAATACTGATATCACAACATAACATAAATATACGGGTGTAATAAAAGGTGATTGTGCTGCAGGGTGTGTATGACCTAATACCTTATATCTAATATCCAGTTCACTGTGAAAGTAGCAGCACAGAAAGAGTTACTTTCTACTTCATTATTACATGAGCTACAAACGAATGTCATGAATTTGCCCATACAATAATTATTGATTAAAAAGTTACTGTCTCTTTCAGCGCTGCTACTGTCACAGTGAACTCTATAGGTACGACTTATGAAGGACACATACAGTAAACACATTACTCAGTAGACACCCTAAAATATAATCACTTAATGTTTCACCATGTATTATTTTGCATCATGGTGATAATGTATGCAGCCGGCGCGACATCCGTATCGTAATTCCTAGATATCGGCCAGTTGCGCAAGAATCTCGCAGTATCTTACGTGACCAACATAAATTGATCTGTCAGGCTGCATATATTAATTTGCCGTACTCCGTAAACTAGAAGTTACACGTTCGCACTTCGCAGTAAAGATCTTAACTTTCTAGAATAATTCTCTTTTGGTATTCACCAATATATTCAGAAATGTCGTAGATAGGAAACAGTGATGAAGATAAGGGCAAGAGGCTGTTAATTTCACCACCTACTTATATGTGCCGGATAGGCTATCCACAACTTATCTAACAGATAGAGAATGTATCCGTCAGATAAGTTGTGGATAGCCTATATTTACTTATCAGTAAGCGGTGAAACAGGCCCTTTGGTTTCTACTTTCTGAGGTTTGGGACCTACGAATTATAAAAACTATAGTATTCGTAGTTTGGGACAGCTGATGTTTATTTTTTCACTAGCACTCTTGATACATTAATATTGTATAGGTACAGTACCTACGCGATGATCAATGAATAACTCTATCGAAAATAATCTAAACTTTTCTCTAACAACCATAGAAACTGGGCTTTAATATTTTTAAGGCTTACTAAATTATGTTCTCTAAATTTCACATGGAAAATAAGAAAAAGTTTATCAACCATCCATAAACAACGTACATTTACTATAAGTACTTACTATTATATAGCTCAGTAACACAAAGCGACTAATTTTAGTTGGTCGTAAAGAATTCGGGGGCAATGTCGTGGCCTTCACAAGGTGCCAGCGTTTTGTGTGTCACTGGTCTAATGACTCATACAATTATGTCCTTGTTTTATTTGACTGTGAAAGTTGGTTCCTAAAGGAGCAGTTGGCTTTGTTAGTAGGACCGCTTTGATTAATGCGACTGGTGAGTGGTGTTGGTGTCAAGCCGCAATTCACTAGGGGACATGTCGCGGAGACAAGTCTGCAACTTTGTCCCTCGACAAGTGGTGAACAGTATGTCGCCAGAGACAATATGTCCCGCAACCCATAAATGTCGCAGAGACGTCGGGCGACATGACATGTCGCGGGACACGTACCTACATTTCGTGTCGCGCGACTAGGTCGCGAGACAATATATGTCAGGCGTCCGTGTAGAGCCAACCATAGGGTCTGTTTACATCTACCGAGTAAAATAGCGCGACAATAATGCCCCGAGCACATATGGATGTGCATGTATGGATTTGCATGGGCAAAACATACCGAGTGTATCAGGCCCAAGCACCAAAGTCCAATTATGCGTCCGGCCAAAATTAAAGGGAGTCCGGCTTCTGTAGAGCCTTGTGTGTTGTCAGAGTCTTACGTATGTCAGAGTGACCGGTTACATAGTTCACCATTGGTACGACTGCTAACTGCCAAGTACCAGTGTTACGTTTTGGCTGTTTATTCTAATATTATTATTATTCATAGATTTGAAAAAAGATTTTTAAAAATAGAAGCCAATTAATTTTGCGAAATCGCCGTAGGCATCGACCTTAGGAGTTTAGGAACAGTATTCACAGATGAGAGTATTATTATAATGTAGATAATAGGTATGTATCATCGGAGCATAATAATCAGCCAAGTGCGAGTCGGACTCGCGCACGAAGGGTTCCGTACCGATAAAGAGCAAAAATAGGCAAAAAATTGTGTTTTTTGTATGGGAGCCCCCCTCAATTTTTTATTTTATTTTAATATTATAAGTAATTATTAAAGAACACATACAATCAAGGATTTTGTGAAAATTTCAAGTGTCTAATAGTTACCATTATTGAAATCGACCAAAAAACTCCAAAAAAATCACGTTTGTTGTATAGGAGCCCCCCTTAATTATTAATTTTATTTTGTTTTCAGTATTTGTTGTTATAGCGGCAACAGAAATACACATTCTGTAAAAATTTCAGAAGTCTAGCTATAGCAGTTTTTGAGATACAGCCTGGAGACAGACAGACGGACAGACATCGAAGTCTCAGTAATAAGGTCCCGTTTTTACCCTTTGGGTACGGAACCCTAAAAATGATGCAAACAGACAACTAAACATATAACTTTTATTTTATACAAGCCCATCCAAATTATTGCTGCATTTTGCATAGTAATGCATAATACACATTTTTGTTACGAGAACAACTGAACAGCAAATACGCTGTTCAAAATTAGTTTTTAAACTTTTTTAGGTGGGAGTATCGTCATTTTGTAATGTGCTTTCATTATGGCTAGAGAAGTGAGTGGGATAAATGAACATTAGTTCTTTTTATGGAATCAAAATGAAAAAGTTATTAGATAGACCTTAGTCCTTAATACTGATACATATTAATATTATATATTTGGTTTAGAAAAGTTATTAGATAGGTAGGTAAATAGGTACTGATATTTGATTTAGAGTCACCATCAGCAATCAAAATTTGTCGGGCTATCGTGGTTACATAATTTAATGTACTTAACTTTAAATGTCATCATAATACACTATACGTATTATTGCCTATCTAGCACAATTAGATTGTGATCATTCTAGACTTATATTATTACAGCTTAGGTTGAGCTTAGGCAATCTAAAAAGGTTAAAAGAGATAGGCAACGATTGCTTGGCTTGGCTGACTCGTAAGACTTGAAGAGTAGAGTTGTAGCACGACTTAAAAAATTCTAAATATTATGTTTTAAGATTTTTTTGGTCTGCCCCACCATTGTCTGTCATGTGACTTTTACAATGGGCCAGACGATGATAATAGAAGACCTCGTTCAATTTTCATTGTTAAGAGGGTGAAAGTTTATAAAATGCTGACGCTTTATTTACTGATTTTGGAACTCATGCCTAGAACACATCATAAACAAGACGTATTGTTTGACATAATACTGATGATGATGACTAGAATTTAATAATGCAGACGGCATACGTCGTGTATAGCCGGCACTACAGTCTACACAGCGGTATGCCGATCCTGACGAGAATGGTAATGTCAAGGATACGAGAATTCGCGAGCCAATTTGAAGGGGAAATTGGTGCCAAAGTTTAGTGGGAAAATAGAATATTATATCCTTTTAAATAATATAAGAAAATAGAATATAAAACGTTTACACTAGAGGCAGCACCAGCATAGAGAGTAAACAATAAGTTTTGTTTGACAACGTTTCAGTCAATATTGACGTGTCCACCATGTCGGATTTTGGTTGGATTATATTTTGTATGTGCTAGTAAGGCTTTGTCCACATCTGATCTGATCGGAGATCTGATCGCGAAAATGATACAGATGTGGACAAAGCCTAAGGCCCTCTGCTCCGACCTCTGCGTAATGTTCCCTATTGACAAAATGGTTTTAAGACGTCAGGTTAAAAGATATCGAATAGGAACCGTAGAGTTTACAATAGTAAAAAGTAATCGGTCTGGCTTCCATAACGAATTCTTTCGAACTGACCGACCGAATACAGGCCGACCTGACCAGAGCCATGTGCTTTTCCATGTGTGTGCATAACCCCGGTCAAGTCGCTCCGCGTCCGCGTCAGTTCAACCGGATTTGATCGGATCGATCGGTCTACCCTTATAATATGGAGGCATTTACTCTTTATATTAGTGTTATATTATAATATTAATTTCGATCCAGTAGTTTCAGAGTGTATAAGCGAACAAACAAAAAGTGATTAAAGTCTGTAAGCACTAAAAGTAATCAACATCTTAGAAAGAAGATACAATTTACAATGATGTCTCTAAGAACAACGAAGATCATTTACTGCTACATAATATTGTATTGGTACATAAAGTACAAATTGCTCAAGCCGATAACTGAATGTAACCGGCAAATTAAATCTTATATCGATTTCACACATTTTTGATTGCCCAAAGTTTGACTATAAATTCTAAAGTTATTTCTATTGCAGAAGAGTCAAGAATAGCAATAGAAATAAAGTATTTTTTCAGAGAAGTTGATTCCTAGGCAGATGGGGGACCTACGTAATTTCTTATCCGATTGATCACAGCTAACATTGAATTTCATGACGTAGCTTAGGTCCGTCAACTGTCTAGGAATCAATTTCCTCGATGGTATAATCATGATTATTACTCAAGTATATCGATTGCATAGTATGTCAATAAAAAAATAATTACACAATAGTATAAAAAATAATTATACAATAGTAATTTAATACAAAAATAATGACCATAATGACCAGTGAGCAAGCGCGGAAATGTGGGCGAAATAGTGACCTCAGTAACAAGATGAGCCGTTGTGCAAAAGCAATTTAGTTCGAAAGTGAGTTGCTTCACGTACAGGTACACCGTACAAGATCATGCGCGCTCGGTGCGAGCCATAAGCGGTAGCGGTTTGGTAATTAATGCGTCCTCTCGACCATGTTGGCCAATTATGGATAAGGGATACGCACGTGTAGAGGGGCACGTTTGTCTATGTTTGCTCATGGTAGATGCATATTTTGCTACAGACAGCTGCTTCGCAATCATTGCCCAATGTGGAGTGGCGCCTATAAAGTTAAATCTACTAGGAAATATAAGTATGTTATAAATTATAATCTTGGCAAATTTATTACTTGAAATACATAAACGAAAAGTTAAGATAAAAATTAAGGATTTTGTTTTTCATTTTGTTTAATTTAAAATAATACAGCTCACTGACATAGTATGTACTACGTACTAGACTCGACAACGCAACGCAGTGCTCGGTCACATTCAACGTAATCTATATAGCAGCAGTGCACTTAGTCGCCCGCGAGCTCTTCTGCGCGCTAGACGTACAACAATTAAAAACGAAACCAAAAAAGTCGCAAAAATGCCTAGTTGTGGGTTAAGATACTGCAAAAATTATTCCAGTAACACTTCCAAATGCAACGAAATAATATTTCATCGGTATTAGCATTCTTATTTAATTATTTTCAATTAAAATACGAACATTCAATTACTAGGCGAAGACGCGCGCCATTTTGCATTATCATAGAGTAGTAGAGTCCGAGGGGAATGTAGGCAGAATACAGATCTATATGATAAGACGAAGATGAATGAAGTACTTACTCACGTAGACGAGTTTGCATTTTGGTAATATTTAAAATATTACGTACATTATACATGCGTGCATTATAATAATTTTATTATGGTACATATTTGAAAATATTTAAGTAATTTAAATAAGGTAATAAGCTATAGTGGACTTAATTATAAATTTTATAAAAAAGTTAATTTTTATTTTTATTTTATCCACTTACTCAAATAGATTCTGCATTAATTCGAGTGTAGGCACAAAACTGTGTCACTTCTGCGGTACTGATCTATAGCAATCACCGCCCCGCCTCCCACCCCGCTCATGCCTCAAGTGCGACATGTTTTTTGTTTGCAATAGCTGCTCTAGTACGTAGTACTTACTACCTCAGTGCTACAGCTACTTACAATGCATGAGTGAGAGTGTAGTTTAATTTTTCAAACATACTAATGCCGTTAAGGTTACAAGGAACTAGAAAACAAATCAATAACTTTCGTTTTTATCATCTCTAAATAATGAGGTATGACCATAGATAGCTTTATAATCATGATCTCTACATAAGAAGGATTATTATTTTTTACTTTCCCGCATATATTTAATAGACAAATTATAAAGATTGCTAAAAATGTTATAAATTTGTGTAAATGCCAGCGGGCCCCTAGAGTCTAGAGTATAGACGATCAATTTTACTGTGCAATATCACGTATTGTGCAATATTATTGACCATATAGCCTCTAATTTGGGGTTGATATTTAACTCAATCTTATTGTCAAATAAATTGTTCAATAATATTGTAAAATATTTCTAACTAGAAATATTATGTACTAGACTAGAGGTTACTTGTTAAAATTCAAAATTTTGTCTCACTTTATAATATTTTCTTTCTCTTTAGGCATTTTAACTAAAAACATCAAAGACATACAATAATATAGACAGACATTCCTTCGTATTTATAATTATTATATGTATAGATTATATTTTATAAAGAAATAATTTAGCAAGAGAAAAGAAGAAACGAAATCGCTTATGCCTTGTCCACAATCGCCCAAGTTAGTGAAGCAGAGTGAACGGAAGAGCCATTACACAACGTGATCCCTTCACCCGGCCAGCGCTGGCATGCCAGTACTAGCAGCGAGTCTAGCCACCATGCAAGCGTTGCACGATCTTGCCCAACGCCAATCACGATTAATGTCTAAACAATTCGCACGCACGTCTTATATAAATTAATGATCTCTTGAGCGAAAGTGAGGCTATATGAGTTCTTGATCATACGACAGCGAAGCTAGATATTAAAAAGTTTTCGTGTCCCAAAAGTCACGCCACTTAAGAGCGAGCTGTCAAATTTTGCTGTGTTTTCTAATAAGTATTACGATCCCGGAAGACCATTGACTTAAAAATGAAATTGAGATTTATTAATCATTGTATATGTATATTTATCTGATACTAGTTTAAGCCCTAACGGAAAACACGATTCACTTATTTTGACTCGATAGTTTTATTTTTCGAAATTATGAATATTTCTGGGCTTTTCAACAAATATCAGTTACAATTATTCAGTTACTATCATTACATAACTTGCACTACTACAATCATATACTTTGTAAAATCATAGCTAAAGGAAATAGTAATATTGTATTTAGTTTTTAAGCAATCATCAAAAAACTGTTTTGGGACTTACGACCTTTACTTTCGTGCTATAATGCGGGAACCCTTGTTAGAGATCAACTACGATAACATGGCGCGCCCCTCCAAATGACTGTTTCAATGTGTGTAGTCACATCCTTATGAAAGGGTTTGTTTGTAGTAAGTATTCAACCAATCATAGTAATCATAATTCATAACTAGCCGACCGCGTAAGACAACGCCATTCAAACGTTTTGACAACGCGCTTCAAACGTTTTAAATTTTGGAGGGGCGCGCCATGTTATCGTAGTTGATCTCTACGCTATATTGTTCACTACTAGCTGCGGCTCAAAGTACAATTCATGCGGGCACGATTAATGGAATCATTATATCACGATTGGAGAATAGCGGGGTATGTAGGCGGGGCTAGCGTGTTTTGATATTTTTGGCAGCCCGGTCTTAAGCTGGATTTATATGCCGCAGCACACAAGCACGGTTTGGCCGCTACTCCGCGCGAGGTGACCACCAAATGTATGTAACGATTTATATAAAGCCGCTCTGCCATTTACATACATATACTTGTCACCTCGCCTAGTAGCCGCCAAAGGTTGGATTTTATATGCGTCCGCCGAACGCGAGGTGTGTTCGTTGCGTTTTGTCATATCAAAATATATTTAGCTGCCAAAATTATCGAATTTGACTAAGCAAAAGAAAACTTTTTCTTGTGAATAACGAAAGATAGGAATTCAACTATAAATATAAATGGCTGAAGTTTAGCAGCAAGTCCCAATTATGGAAAGGTCATATTAATCCGTATTGATTCTGTTCGGTTCCTGAAAGAGTTAAATATAATATCTCATACCAAAATAACTTTAGAGAGCCAATTAAGTCCTCTTATCGACAGTCTGGTTGGCGTTTTAAACCTTAGCCTGGGACTATTACATGATCCGAAATCAGAGAGAAAAAAAATTATAGCACTAGAAATCTGAACTTGGGTAACGACTAACGAATAACGATAGAGTTTCAGCCAGCCTTAATTCCAACAGTTTTACCTAATTCACTGCTATCATAAACTAAAACCTACCCTATTTCTATTTTGCTGACAAATAATTTCTATATAGGTCCCAAAATATTATATCTTTAGTAATATCCCTCCAGCGCTCCATCGTGTCAAGAATTTTTATATTTTGATACCGTCGATCCTGACGACGTAAGAAACGTATTGGTAATGTCTTGTGGTAGGCCAATGCCATAAATCACAGGAAATTGTGACGATACTTTTTATGCAACCACGGGCAAGGTTATGAAGGGTCAATCGCACCAAGGTCGCGAATGTCGCACAAACCGGACCCCAACTGTGTCACACGTCATGAAGCTCTCAGTCTACACGACCTCTGGCATTTTGCAATGATACTCTTTGCTCTGAGCTCTTAAAATAAAAGATTATGCTTTGTAATTTATTTGTTTTGGCTTTGGCTCTTAACCAAAGGATCATCGGAAATAGAATTTCTTTACCCAATAAAAGGTAGCGTTTACAGAAGCTCCCCAAAACTCCTTTTAGTAGTGTCTGTTACGGTGGGCTTAAAACATGATTTTAAAGAGCTCTGCCTTAATTTTTAATTAAGTAAAGTTCAAAGACGGAATTAATTCAACGAATGTGATACTTTGTCAGAAAGTCAAGGTGACTTTTAATATTATTTGAAACGCAAGGCTCTCACACAAGCTTGCATGTTGTATAGCATTGACTTGCTAAACCTGACCTTAGCTTCCACCTCTTACCTCTTCCCTAGATTGTGATACCAAATCTATACCACTCAAGGCCTGGTGTTCTAGATGAATCTTTATAAATAGTTATAAAATCTGATAAAAGCTATGTCAACAGAGTTGGTAACCGACCAGTTGTCAATATTTAGAACATATAAAAATATTTTAACAGAAATGACCGCAATTACTGTTTTTACTACATAATATTAACAATACAGTATTAGTTATTATAATATTTAGGATATAGGAATTTGGAGATGATGCTATTTATTGCGAGCGAATAATTGTGCCAGCAGCTTGGTCCCTTGATCCTTACTCATTTTCCATTGCCATTTTTAAATTTCAAAACTGTTATTCCAGGACCCAACCCGAGTAGTATGTCCAGTGATAGACGTGATCAGCATGGACACTTTCCAATACATCGGGGCTTCGGCCGATCTGCGAGGTGGCTTCGATTGGAACTTGGTCTTCAAGGTAAGCCCCTTTTACTTGGTCTGTAATTATGACCTTATATGCTACGGCTTAGCCTACGTACGTGAATCAGTTGCAAAATATTTGTGTTTCTATGGTTTTTGGAACATTCTGCCAGTTGAAATACATAGTGTAATATAGTAGAACTGGTAGAACATACTAGAATGGACCATAGAAACATATACTAGAACCTTCATTGTCGAAACCAATGACCCTGCAGCCAAAAGGTTGAAATAAAGTCAAGCGTGCTTAGTCACTAAGCGTGTATTAGGTAATAGACAAAGTGATCCATAGATCTGACCACAACCTGACGTCAATGCCAAATTAAAAGAAAGCTGTTACGCGTGTTCAGTTTGATCGCCACCAAAATGTGTGTAATGTCTGTACTGACTCCTGATGGAACCATACACTTGGTTTGTGCTGACTCGCAATAAGTAGTCAGCGCGACAGTGCTATTGAGTCTGTACACAAATATGGCAAACTTCAGGCCACCACCTGCGCTGGCCACACCTCTAGCGAATAACACCACATAGTTAATAGAAAAACAAGAAATGCCACTAAAAGGTTTTCTGTACTCACTTTTAAAATGCCAAGTTCGTATTTTGCCGTAACTAACCAAGGAGCTTATAAGCCCTTCATTTCCAAAAAACAAGAAATGCCCATAAAAGGTTTTCTGAACTTAGTTTGAAAGTGCCAATGAGTATGTTATGGTCTGGCATATTACCTATACCATTTACCAAGCATCTTTTCTCAAATTCCAGTGGGAGTACCTATCCCACGCGGAGCGCAGCGCGAGGCTGAGCGACCCCACCCAGGTGATCAGGACGCCCATGATAGCGGGGGGTTTGTTCAGCATGGACAGGAAGTACTTCAGCAAGCTGGGGAAATACGACATGAAGATGGACGTATGGGGTGGAGAGAATCTGGAAATTTCCTTCAGGTACCATATCTAAATTCATTGATATAAATGCGAAAGTGTTTCTGTCTGTCTGTTATCTTTTCACACCAAAACCGCTGAACCGATTTTGCTGAGATTTGGTATAGAGATATTTTGAGTCCCGGGAAAGGACATAGGATACTTTTCATCTTGAAAAATGCTTGATTCCCGCGCAAAAAACAAATGAAGGCGTTGTGCGCGTCACGTAGTGGTTTTTTAAATGTTATTTTATGAGGTTGTCTAGAAGGAACCACAGTTAGCAGTAAACTCCCTATTTCTATAGTTTCTTTTATTGTTTTTGTCATTAAATTTTAGTTTTAATTTTCTATGAATAAAAATCTATATTTTATTAAATATTAGAATAAAAATCTCAAAGTATTCACGTAGCCGACAAAAGTCAAAACGAAAATAAAACGCAACATAAAATTTAGTCGACTTACTAAATGCTTCAATGGCATAGATTACACGGTCAATATTATCACGGGATTCACAAATAGTACTGCGATACTGCGATTCGGCCTATTACACCATCAATATTATCACGGAATCGTGATAATATTGATGCGTGTAATCCACGCCATTGGAAAAAGGTGTAAAATAATACCGATGTAAAAAATCATAAAAGGCAACATTTGTTAATTAATTAAGTACCATAAAATTTCTAGAAACTAATACTCGCTAACGAATAATAATTTATGTAGGTATTATTTAATTGGTAAAAATCAAAGAAGATTTTAAAACACATAACATTACATCACGAGAAAAAATAGTAAAAGTGGTAAAACCAGAAATATAATATTGCTTCATCTTAAATTATTTCGAGAAAGGATTGACAAACACCAAATAAATAATATCTATATATTATATCGAAAATCGAAATATAGAGTAATAAATAATTGACCTTTTTAAATATTGACATTGTGCGACCCCTGATATTTCCAAAAAACTGGAAATTTCTTCAAATTCCAGTTTTTTATAGACTAGACCAAGGACAAAAAATAATTAGCGATTATCACGCGTCTTAGAGTGTTCTAGTTTAGGTATAACTTTCGGGTCTCGTCTCTCGTAGTTCACATGGTATAGACTATAGACTATAGGCTATAGAGTATAATAGACTATAGGTTTACTAAATTGTGTGGAACGGTTGGCGTAGCAACACGATCATTAGTCTTTAGATCTGACTCTGTATTAAAGAGTAACATAATATTGTGTTAGTAATTAATTTACGAAAGCACTAAGGATCTACACAGACGAACTGCAATTCAACCGCAAATGCAGTTCAAGTGCAGTTTGAAGGCAGTTGACACGACTGCAATAGAACTGCAAACCATTATCAACTGCATTCAAATTGCACTTGAACTAGAATTTGCGGTTGGATTGCAGTTGAAATGCGGTCCTTCTGTATAGATAAAATTATTTAACGGGTACAAACTAAGTAGTAAATGTCTGTTATCTAAGGTGTAACAAAACTAAGGGTTAATACTTTAGGGTGTGTTACATGTGTCCCTTATACTGTAGAGTTCATTGTGAAAGTAGCAGCACTGAAAGAGCAATTTTTTTGTGATTTGTATGGGCAAGCGGGGCGCTTGGCCCTTGCGTCATGAATTTTTCCATACAAAGGTGAAAAAAGTTACTCTTTCGGCGCTGCTGTTTTCACAGCGAATTCACGAAACACCCCTATGCTGTGTTTACCCCTGTCCCCTACGCATACACAATTACACACTACACACCCTAAAGTATGATATTAACACTTAGTTTTGTCACACCTTGTACAATGTACATACTAGGTGACCCCCGCAACTCTGTTGCGCCAAAATTCGTTTATCGCACTGGAACCGTTAATTTTCATTGCATTAAAAGTATCCTATGTCCTTTTCCGGAGTCAAATATATACACTGAATTTCAGCAAAAACAGTTGTGGTTTGGGCGTGATCAGATAACAGACAGACACACTTTCGCATTTATAATATAACTAGCTGTCCCGGCAAACGTTTCTTTGCCATATTAAGTATATAAAGTATTTTTTTTAATTTGATCGCAGCGCTAACTGTCGGGACAGACTAAAATTAAAATTCGAATTCGAATATTATTTAAAATTTGACACTGCGATGGTAGCGCCGTCTGTCGGATCCAATGTAAAACATTCCAAAATCAACAACTACTAATAAATTAAAAATTAATTAAAAAAACATTGTCCACCGGACAAAATTGTGAATCTAAACCATTCCCAGATCCCCTTGAACACACACAAAAAATTTCATCAAAATCGGTCCAGTCGTTTGAGAGAAGTTCAGTGACATACACACTCACAGAAGAATTATATATCTTAAGATTAGCAAGTATGGATGCTTATTGTTCAGTGCTTACTCTTGTATAACTATTAACAATGTTAAAGATAGAGTATGGTCAAGTCATCTGGTACACTAAACACCAGCCCTGGATTAGTAAATAGGCCGGATAGGCTGCAGGCTAGGGGGGCGAAAGATTTTGTACATGGGGCGGCGGGAATAAAGTGGTATACACTCATCAATATATAAATTCGGCACTGGCAAACGCTAAACTAAATAGTTTAGTGCTGGTCGGATGTGAGATCTGGTAAAGCAATTAGCATTTTACACCGACTGCCTGGCCAATGGCCAGTTGATTTTATTATCCACTATTTTATAATTTACTAACTGTCCCGGCAAACGTTGCTTTGCCATAATATAAAGTACCTATTTCGCCCATATTATTTTTTTGAAGTGACTAAATAAGTATTAAGTATGTTACCATAGCAATGCCTATCGCTATCCGTCGCACAAACAATGGCCGCCCTCAGTCTCGAGTTGTAATAATTTACTATTATTTATTCAACAAATGCACTTATCAATATATAAAGTACCCAGTAGCCGATTCTCAGACCTACTGAATATGCATATAAAATTTGGTAAAAATCAGTAAAGCCGTTTCGGAGGAGTTCGTGGACTAACATTGTGACACGAGAATTTTATATATAAGATATTGAAATACGGTAGGAAATACGAGACATTTCGAATCCTGCAAAGCAGCTTTGCTCTTTATTAAATCATTTTATAATTGGCTAGAAAATAGAAATATTATAACAGATTATAAATTTAATTCGTTATTGTTCATAACTTGAAATGTAAAATAAACCTTTTGCGAGGCTTTTCTAAAGAAGCGCAATACACGGGCAATTATTACGGCAATAATTGCTCGGCGACAACAATAGAGCGATCTGGAGCAATTAGTGGAGCAACATGGAGCAATTTATTTCATATCGCTCAATGTCATATCGCTCAAATATTCGATGGCCACATCACTCAATTTTTTGTTATTTATATTGTATTGCGCAAATATTGCTGCTTGTTGCCGCAAATTGCTTGATGTAGTCGTGACGTCAAAGATGACGAGAATTGACTGGAGATGAGCAATTTTATTTGCCCGTATATAAGCGTACCTTAAGATACTTATTATGATTTATGAACTGTGGGCTGAACTTGACATTAAGTAGGTCTCCACTCTACCTAAGTCCTAAGGCTGCGTTTCCACCAGAGATGTGTTGCGAGGAATGTGTTTTTAAGATCCAATAGAATCGCTGCGCTGAGCGAGGTCACGCCAATGAAACTGTATTTTTTTTTTAAATGAATAGCGTGTTTTTTTTTATTTTTAACTAGATACCTGTTCTATTTTTAACCGACTTCCAAAAAACGAGGAGGTTATATGTTCGGCTGTGGATATATTTTTTTTATTTTTTTTTTTATTTTTGTATGTTCAACGATTACTCCGCCGTTTGTGAACCGATTTTCGAAATTTTTGTTTTGTTGTACTAGGTTTCACTCCAATTTGGTCCCATTTTCACAAAGGTGGTGACCTGATGATGGGATCCATGAGTAATCGAGGGAACTCCTCGAAATTTATATGGAAACATATGGTGATTTTGGTTTTATGTGAAGTGTACTAAGAATACGCTACCAAAAAGTCAAATATTGGGTCAAGGTATACCATGGTTTCGATGATGCTGAGAGAACTCCTGATTCCTTATAGATACACGTTTGGGAGTTTCGGCGTTGTTTTAAGAACAGAAAGCATAAACTACTATGCAATTCATATTCATCATCATAATCATCATCATCATCATCGTCATCATCATCATTACCACGTCGTGTTAAGGCCACCAATGTCTCATGGGCCATGGCACAGAATAGATAATAGTACAAGGCATAGGTATGGATATACTAATAATAATAATTATGTACTGTATAACAATTAACAACACCTGTTTGTTTTTAATACACGGCGGTCGGCGTCGCCGCCCAGCGCATACTTTACTAACTACTTTATATACAGATCGAATACTTTACTACTTTATAAAATTTTAATAGACAAATAGAATTAAAATAAAGTTATTTTAAAAAGAGCATTTAAACAAAACAAAGTCATTAAGTGTCTTTTTAATTACTTATTAATCGATAGATGGTGCACTAAGTACCTATCGATTTGAATTCTTGATAACAAGAACAGCTGTCAATAATTATGATAATATTAAATATTATGCTACGCTACATCCTACGCAAGTTTGTACAATTTTTTATCTGATAGATCCTTCGATCGTGGAAAAACGAGACACAATAGCTTTCTATTGTTATCGCAATCGCCGGTGACCGCTTCGGGCTTGAAGTATTAAAATTGTTAAATTACTTAGCACAATATGTTCACTTCACTGATAATATTATATTATTTTGTGAGTGTGAGTTGTGACTCTTAACAAATTGTAATAAGATACGTATTATTATTTTTAACAAAAAATTAAAACCGACTTCCAAGGTAAAAACAATAATAACATTAATATGAACTAAAAAGTATGAAATAATTTTTACTAAGTATCTAATAGTGCCTTTTTCCGAATTCGGCTAAACCTCAACTATTTCTATACTCAATCTTCATTATTTTGAAGTCGGTACCAGATAGCTGAATCTTCAGTCCTCTGACAGAATATTTAAAATATTTGGAACTGGCACCGACTTCAAAATTATGAAGATTGAGTACAGAAATAGTTGAGGTTTAGCCGAATTCGGAAAAAGGCACTATTAGATAGTAAAAATTATTTAATACTTTTTAGTTCATATTAATGTTATTATTGTTTTTACCTTGGAAGTCGGTTTTAATTTTTTGTTAAAAATAATAATAATTACTTATCAGAGTTCATCTTATTCCAGGGTGTGGCAGTGCGGAGGCTCTTTAGAGATCGTCCCCTGCTCACGTGTGGGTCACGTGTTCCGAAAACGTCACCCGTACACGTTCCCCGGCGGATCCGGCGCGGTGTTCGCCCGGAACACGCGCCGGGCGGCCGAGGTGTGGATGGACGATTACAAAGACTTATACTATAGATCGCAGCCGCTCGCCAAGCAAGTGGAGTATGGAGAGTAAGTATACCTTTGAAGTTATTCTACCTTAATTGAAAAATGGCTTTGAAAATTATCCGCTGCCACCTTCTTATCGAATATCAAAACATGTGTCATTCTAATGTCTGGGTTGTTACTTATTATAATATTGTTGGTTATTATTATAGATCAAAGTATCTTGTCTTCTTTTTAATAAAACGAGAGAGATACTCTATAACTCTATATTTAACTTACAACTTGACAAAACCTTACGACATTCGGATGTAATGGTGGCAGCGGTGGGATTTTAAGGGTGTGTTTCCACTGAAGCGGAGCGGAGCTTAGCGGTGCCCAAATTGACCAATCGTGCTATTCCAGCGGAATGACAGCGAAGCGGAGCGAAGATTTTGAGCATGGTGATTGGTCAATTCGGCACCGCTAAGCTCCGCTCCGCGTCAGTAAAAACACGGCCTAAGAGTCAATAATAATTAATGCTGCTACCAAAACGTCTAATAACCCCCTGTCACTTGTCTGATTTAAATTTTATTCTGTTTTTGTCTTCGTATGGCAGTAGCGGTCATAGAAAACGATTGAATATGGAAGTTTTTTGACAAGGGGTCAAGACCGCTACGGACCGAATTCATCAATTTGAGAATAGTGCATTTATAAAGAACCTCTACAATTTCTCATGTTCAATAATTCATATTTCAGTATATCAGAGCGTCTGGCGATCCGCAAGCGTCTCCAATGCAAGCCTTTTCGGTGGTACCTCCAACATGTGTACCCCGAGTTAGCGGTGCCGGCTGGTGGTGGTACCAGGACCGTGCGGCAAGGTGCACGGTGTCTGGACACCATGGGACACCTTGTTGATGGGACATTAGGTATGTTTAATTGTTACTATAGTGTTAAGGCTTATGTTGTTGGTTCTCTGGAGCTTCGATCTGTAGCACGCTGACTTATTTAGGCTGATACGAGTATGCATTAGTGGATGAAACCGGTAACTAACACTTTTACGGTTTACAACATAAGGGCAATTTAATTACTCATTTTTCCTCTTATAATTTGAACAACCCTTGTAACTAACCTATTTTATCTTCTAGCTAATATATCTATAGGTACATAATTATAAAGCCTCCATTTATGCCAAAATTGACAGTTTTCAAATTGTTAGTTACATTGTTCATTGTTCATCCACTTATGTCAAATTATTCCTAACGTTTTAACAATTGTTGATACTGTGAACCTTAAAACTATTCTTAACGTTGCTGGGACCAAAGTTGTTCCTAATCCTAACAATTAATAAGTAATTTAGCATATTACCTGTCAAACTCTTCATTTAATTGAAGTTTAATTACATTAAAGACCGTTAGGTACTCAAAATAATAACATTATTATGATGACTGCCAAAAATGAGGTAGTTTGCTCGGCTCCTAAGATGCTTAAATCCATTTCCAGGTATGTACCCCTGCCACAACACGGGCGGGAATCAGGAGTGGATGTTCGACAACGGTCTACTTCGTCACCACAGCCTCTGTGTGTCACTCTCCGAAGACCGAGTAACAGCAGTTTTAGCGGCATGTGATCCGGCAGACGACGCGCAGCAGTGGAAGCGAGATGGACAACTTCTGAGACACGCGAAGTTGGACTTTTGTCTGGACAGCGACCGACCAGCGCTGTATCTCGACCAGTGTGACGAGGATAAGTCCAGCCAGCTGTTTACCTTGTAGAAGTTGAAATAAGTCAGTGAATGGTAAAGTAATGAAAGGATTGTCTATTAATCACCTGAAGCTTGGAAGGGGTTAACATGCTGCAAAAAGGATCGCGTGATTAATAGCGACCAAGCAGAAATAATTGTGCAGCAGATTGGTGTATTATATGCAAAATTTGCACGAAAGGAGATGGGCAATAACGCCCAAAACACCCAGGGATTTTCTCATTTAAAGCCCTTAACCGCTCAATGCTCGGGCATCGTATATAGGCAAAACAACGTCCAAAGGCAAATAGTTACTTATAGCCATACATTTATTAAGCGAGTATTGTCAAACATTTGCACCCAACACGTTTGTTAGATTGTGGTTTTAGAATCGTCTAAAACCACAATCAGGCATAATATTTATGCTTGATCCGGTGTTATGACGTCCAGCTTTTGCATACTAGAGTATTTAATATAAATTAAATTAAGAAAAAAACGACACAAAACTATGATTAGCGAGCAGACTTTATTTTCTTTTGAGTTTGTGAAAAAATTATATGGTCTTAAATTTTTTAAATCTGTATCTACCTACTTCTTGCATACATGTGTTTGCAAAATATTTTCCATAATCATGATTAATTTTTACTTTTCATAACTTTTATTAATATTATTAAAATATGTTCGTCAATCGTAAGCAATACGTACAAACATTCCATAAAACAATAATACGTAGTAAGTAAGTAGAAAGTAACAGACACACCAACCTACATATTGTACGCTACATGTGATAAGAATACTCATTAATTAGAAAAAAATTAGAAAACTAGGTGCACGATATACAAAAATTAGAACGCTACAAAAATTAACAAGTCACAATTTCAAACAAGTCAAAATTGTTTACCTACAGTATAAAGAACGTATCTTATTTTATCTTCGTCCATAAGACGTGTCAATTGTTGTTATTTTACGATAATTTTATGTGTAGGTAATTTATATTAAGTACTACCTATGGTACTACTATAGTTTTGTAGTGTTTTTTTATTGTTTTTGAGTAACAAATTGATTAGTTTTAAAATTAATAAGGCTAATCAGGGTAAGTTCGGAGACAGGATTAGTCCGGAAAATTGAACTTACTAAATTAGTCAGTTTTTTTTCTGCCTGACACTACGGACATACTGTAGTATCGTATGGTAATAGCTTGAATTATCCGGACGTACCCTGTGTCCGAACTTACCCAGATTAAGTATACAGGATGTTAGGTTTAACACCGTTACCTATCCTTAAAACCATCAAATGAGCTCGTCAAAATGAACGGGCTTACCTACTTGATGATTTTAAGGATAACAGTTTTAAACCTAACAACCTGTATTATGTATACCAGTGAATATTCCATCATACAACACATTACAGCATTTATAGCATCACAAACAACGTTAAAATATAGAATCTCATAAAGAATTACAATGTTCTTATATTTTGGTAGCTATTAGAACGAAATAAAAATAAGATTACATGCTTAAGTATTCCTTAATTTTAAGCAAAAATAAATACGTAATATTCACTTTTGGTCATCTACGTTAAAGATCATTATATTGCTTAAAATAAACATACTACTTGTATATATTCATTTAAAATAGGATGCAATCAAAAAACTATTATAGTTACCATAATGTATATAAATTTAATTATAAGTAGCGCCGGGGATGTGGAATGAGGTTATCATAGAATAGATATTTTATATTAAAATTGGCGTTTATTTGAAAAATTGTAGTATAACTCAAAGTCCTGCAATTGTCCTAACTATAGACCGCAAGATTTTGAGCAATTTGGAAATGTTGCTTTAAATTTTCTTGAAGTAACAAATTAGAGTTTTTGTTATGTTTTTGTTGGCTTCCAAATTATTTGTGTTTTGCATATTATTTTATATTTTGATGTTAATACATTATTATATTTTAATTTTTACGTGAGTTACTTTAATTTTAGTAATTTAAAAAGTTAAAAGTTCAAATGATGCATTCCCTATTAAGTTTTAAATGTTATTTTGGCTATACTTATGTGTAATTATATATTTTATATTTTTGTTTGTTTTTATACGTAAATTGTATGTAAAATATTTATAGTTACTTAAAGAGTTTATGTCAAAGTTCACTGCCATTACAATAATCCCAATTACACCATGACATTCGTTATTTACGTTATTATTTCCATCCGGTATTGTTGATCGTCTTTTTGTCAGTGTATACCAGAATATATCAGCCCAAAAGGGCTACAAAAATGAGTAAAAAATGCTCACATCTCAAGAACATCTCAAAATATAAATGTATCGTAACTCGTAAGAAATCTCGTAGCCAACAACATATTTTGAAAGTATGAATATAAGTATATTCATACTTTCAAATATATACAATAAAAAGGTTTTTTTTTAATTTCACATATTTTAACTTTCACAAATATTTTTGTTTTTCATAATATTGTTACTTTTTATAGACAACTTAAGTGTAATAGAATAATTAATCCTTGATAAGTGCCTCCGGGGCACATGTTGAAATATTATTTTAAAAAGATGCCTTAAAATAACTATAGTCTAAAATCTAATTTAAGAACTACCTTCATTAAGAAAACAATATTAAAGGTAAGCAGTTTAGAAATTAATTGTTTTAGGTAATATTTTTTTATTAGGTTTTCGATGTTCAAATTTGGAAATTTTATATATTCTTTTGTATTTTTCATGTTTCCGAAGGTATTGAATTACTTAATGATATTTCAGATTTTATTTCATATACTACTTACAAGGCGGAATGATTTTGATACGTTATATAATAGTAATTAGTACTTAAATATTGTACTAAGTAGGTACTTAAAAGTATTAAGAATTAGTAAAAAGTCTTCATTATGTTAATTTCTGTTTTTTGCAAAAATTTGCTTCAAAATTCACTCCCAGCATGTAAGGAAATCTTAATTGATAATTAATTTTATGCATTTTATTTAGTACTTAGAAGTATATACATTTATTGTTTTTTTTTTCTTCTCGAATAATGACTACACTAGTCATCTTGTATAAACTCATGTATAAAGCAAATGGTGATTTTATTTTAGTGAGATGTATAATTTGATGAATATAATATGATTTAATCCAATAAATAGGTAATTTTTTTTTCTTTACCCCTCAAAGCTTTCGCCTCCTGACAACATATTAATATAAAAATAATATTAAGAATGTTACCGATTTGCTTGACAGCTGTTTTTCTAGCTACCGATTGTTTTCTGTTCAAAATTTAAAGAACATGCAACTCCAAATAGGTAGGTAATTAACTACTAATTAGTAATAACCTACTTACTGCTGACTGTAACTCCGAATTACAACTACCAGGCGACTCTTGCCGCATTCAACTTTCAAGCTTAATATTTATCTAATGAAGAGTTTGACAGAAAGAGTGTCAAGATTATGAATCTTATATCTTTAAACGAGCAATTCTTGTATATATATAATTGGAATCTCGGAATCGGCTCCAACGATTTTCATGAAATTTAGTATATAGGGGGTTTCGGGAGCGATAAATCGATCTAGCTAGGAATCATTTTCAAAAAATTTCATTATATGTGTGTTTTTTTGAATTTTTTGAATACCGAGCAAAGCTCGGTCATATAGCTAGTGTTATTTTAATTAAAGAAAAATAATGTGAAAATAATAATTAATGTCTATAAGTGCGGCCGTAAACAACTATATAAAGATAAAGGTAAATGACTAGTCATTGGACGGTACTAGCGTGGTACTAGTAATTGGACAGAGTACAAAAACACAATATTTATTATGGGTTGCTTTAAAAACTACCTGTTTTTCTTTAAAATCAGGCGTTCTATTACTTTAGAAATAGGCAGTTTTTGAAGCAACCTTAATAAATATTATTGTGATTTTCTGCTTTGTCCAATGACTAGTACCTACTGTCCAATTTACTAGTCATTTACCCTAATGTATTTTATTAGATTACGAGTAGATTTAAATTTCGTATCTACTGTAAACGGATACATATTTTTAAATTTAAACCACTGCTGCACTGGGTAAGTATATAATAATATAATATAAGAACAAAAGACTTGCAGGAATATTATCAATAGTCCGGAGATAGTAAAAATTCAAGACACCGATATGCCAAAATAACATTTATTTCAAGAAAATAAAATATAAAACTATTTTATTTACCTAGTTACCATTTCATATTCTACATCTTTTTAACTTATGTAAAGATTTAATTTTAAATGAATGATTCATCTTCCTAATTTTATTCTACCTATAATAACAACGTTACATAAAATTATTAATCATTATCCTTTTAGTTTCATAAATAAATGTACACAGCCATTCTATTGAAAATATTTGTAAAAATGAATACAATTCAATGTTCTGAAGAAAATATGGATGGTAAATTAAAATACACATCAAGTCTTATAAAAAGTTTTTTTTTACAATACAGAAACCATAAGTAATAAGTATCACATATTTCAGATAGTACTTATTCATTTTTAATTACTTATAGTAGGGGAGGTCGCGCTCAGTTAAAAAAGTAATTTCATACCGAGCGAAAATCGTTACAATAATAGTATTCCACTAATACATAACAGCTTTGATCGTCAGCCACTTCATAACGGGTGGAATAAAAATTGAGAGCATCTCAAAGTTGATGTTGGGAATCGTATTAACGATCCCAATTCGCAACCAATAAAGGTTCATATCTAGATTATACACGTTTAGGTTGGGTAGGTGTTATATTAGTTTTAGTATATAACTATAGATGGCGCTTTTAAAGTAAAATGTATATAATTCTTCTTCACAAGTATTGACTATCGAATTAATTACTTAAAATTCCTATGTGAGATAATTTTATGTTTAATTCAAACGAAAATCGCCGTCAGCTGAATGTTTGCAGGTGGAAATGTCGTCTACGCGACACCCTAGGATACATTGAGCGCAAAGTTTTATATTGGTCATATCTTATATCGCTGGCTGACGGTTTTTCCACCATCGTATTAGCGACTGACGGTTTTATTTATTATTTACAAAGTAGAAACATTCACCTGTATAAATTTTGTACGGAATAAAATGACTTTATATTCAAATTTTTTTTACATGTTCAGTAACGCGACTGACGTTGAATCCCCCGTCTGCAATACGGCTGACGGTGATTTTTTGGTTAAACATGACCTCAATAATCATCCATCAAAGTTTCATTCGGTATAAAATCACTTTTCGCAACTATTTTTTTACAACTTTGAAATACTCTCAGTTAACATTCCACCACGGGTGCGGCGACTGACGCTGATTATATTGATTGATAAATATCAAGCTACCGCTGGACAAAAATTTGGTCGGTATGGAATGGCTTTGCATACGCTAGCACTGCCTCCCCTACTATTACCTTAAATATTAATATTTACAAAATCATAACTCTACCTAAATAATACCATACAAAAATATAACAAAATCGTAATATTAATTATTAATAACACACCACAAACATTATATAAATTAAACTACCCTAGGAGTTTTCCAAGTTTAAAAATACTTTTTAGTGTAAGTACGGAGTTAAATAAATAACAATACCCTTCTCATACTTGGGGGAAAAAACTATTTTAATATTTTTCACTGGTGTTTACTCTAAAATCCAATACAAGGCGGCATCGAATAGTTTTGATACAATTTGGGAAATGTTTTACGTGGCTTTCGAACATCGTATCGTAACATCTTCATAGAATATAATATTATTGAGCATCGCAGTACGCCACAGACTCTGCCTAATAGAACCTGTAGCTCTACCATGAGTTGCAATCGAAAAAGTATACGATTTTACCGTACTCGATAGCGAGCAATCGTGCGTCGAATAGTTTTCAATAAAAACCGTACCATGAGTCATACCGACTCGCTAGCGTTAACTCGATTGTATATGTAGTTCTCGTGTGTTTATAATAGTATAAAATCATAATGTAGCTAACTTCACAACTGAATTTTCTCTCTCTTTCTAGCTCGAGTATAAGGCAGAGACGGCATATGGCCTTAAAACCCCACCAATTTGAAAGAGCGATTTGTTATTTGTAAATGTAAGAAACAAATACGTTCGTTAACTTGTATGCATTATAGCAGGCATAGTGAATGTAAATAAAGACGTGTAACTTGATGAATAACAACACTCGTTGCTTTTTGGGAAAAATGATGACCTTGATAAAGACAAAAGACCTAAATATAGTATTATTTTTTATTAAGAATTGTGTCTACAAAATATATAAGTTCATAAATAATATCCATACTAATATTATAAATGCGAAAGTGTGTCTGTCTGTATCTTTGTAACCTCTTTATGCCTAAACCGCTGAATTGATTTTGCTGAAATTTGGTTTGGACATACGGCGCTGGAAAGGTACGTACGGTTCCCGCGCAATAAACGAAGTAGAAATACCTAAGTACTAACTTACCTTCGTTTGAAGGGAAACTCTTTGTGAAGTTTTCAAATCCATGTGAGCTCTTAGGACACCACACAAATGCTCGAAAACCACTTTATTTACCCTATATTCTTTAATACAATTATTAGTATCACTTTTAAAATCTTCAAGTGGATGACCGAAGTCCGAAACACTTTCGTACACGTACACGTACACTGTATAGCTTGAAAACTTCCTTGTTCACGTCGTTCGTCTCCTCGTGCAGCCAACGCTAACATAATAATAAATATTCCTAATTCGACACTAAATATGCTTTACCGGACATATTAATGCACCGTATTAAACGCAAATTAATAAATATTGTTTTGCGTGAAACTCTTTCACCCTACAATTGGCTAGTGAGTTACTTTACTACTGTAGTAACGGTATTTTACGATACCACCTGTCAAATTGTGTGCTCAACTGCTCATGGTACCAATTGTGTAACATAAACAGCTAAAAACTATAGTCGCTAGCGAGTTCTTATTCGATACGTATTTATTGTAAACTCATGGTAGCGATTTTAGTTCCAGAAGTGACCGCTAGAGGCGCTGTACAATTTTCCATACTAAAAATTTACGTTAGTCGATATCGAGTATCGATAAATACTATAGCTTTAAACTCATGGTAGAGCTACTGATCTTGTTTTCGAGGTTAATTTCAAAATCATGCTATTTTCTGATATTATTAAAGTCTTTTCGAACATCCTCAGTTCACAAACTAAATCATGCTATTTTTTCCAGTCCAATAAATATTATTTCACATCACGTCACTCATTTTGTTCTTGATGAATCTGCCTATAACTTTGATGGCTCTGAAGGCATAGTTCGGGGACAGCCTCTGCCGTAGCAGGTAATACGTCGCCATGTTCGACAGAGCGAACATCACTAGTAGGGCTCCGAAGTCCTTCCAAAACGACGCTCCAGACATCCCCAGCATATATACGAAGTGTCTGAAAAAGAGATTAAGTATAAAGTATAGTAAGTTGTAACAGTATATTATTATTTCGCAGGGAAAAGATAACATCAGGGATTTCACGAAATCCCTAGGGATATCACGAAATATAAATTATTTTATTAAGTACCTATAAAGTAATTTATTACTTATTTACGTTATAGTTACTTAATACGTGTACCTTTAATTTCAGAAATACGCACAAATAAGTTTGCATTGACACTGAAAGTTTCAGTGGCGGATCTAGCAATTAAAATAGGCGCAGTGTGAGGGCGCCGCAGGCAGCCTCTACGGTAGCACGAAATTAAATTTTCTTATTCCACTTTATTATAATTTCTAATAATTGATTAATAACATACTTAGCACTCTTGTATTCGCAAAACTCTGCATCGTCGGGACAATAGAGGTCTTTCCTTGACTCCCCGTATACGGCGACTATGAGGCCCTCTAGCGCGTATCGGAGGAAGGAGCAGGCGCGGGCGATGCCCCAGATCAGAGGCGGCCTCTCATCACCGTTGCCCATCCCGTACACCGCCAGCAACATGAGGGGCACACTCAGTACGGGGCCCACGAACATTGAGTTCTGAAAAATTAAGATAGTACCTATAAATATTGTAAGGTTTTTATTTTTCTAGTTTTTGCGTCGATTACGACACGCTTATGTCATTATTAATAGTGCAATCAACGTTGTACCTATACGTCACATCATAGAAAAACTAAGTTTATCGGGAGCTGTTATTATGGCTATATAATATGCAATATGCATTTAAAGATATCACAATTTTTTAAGAAGTTTTTATCTGTAAGACGACAACCCCATCGTGTCCAATATATTTAAATAAGTTATGTAAGGGTTAGATTGGTTACTAAAAACGCCCTTTTACAAAGCATATTTAATTTTACAAAATATACAATACTTACCACGACATTTAATGTTGACGATATCAGTGTACCCATTGATTCGGAGATCAGCGCAAGCTTTTAAAGATATCACAATTTTTTAAGAAGTTTTTATCTGTAAGACGACAACCCCATCGTGTCCAATATATTTAAATAAGTTATGTAAGGGTTAGATTGGTTACTAAAAACGCCCTTTTACAAAGCATATTTAATTTTACAAAATATACAATACTTACCACGACATTTAATGTTGACGATATCAGTGTACCCATTGATTCGGAGATCAGCGCTACCATGATGCACATAGTCAGGAACATTACTATCCTAACTACTTCTAGAGGCTGGTTGGTGATGGGGTACACTATCACAAGGAACAGCAGCGCAAAGAACACAGTCAGAGGAGTTCTGGAGACGACTAGCGCCGCATAGTACGGTTTCAAACCGTACCATCTATTGAAGTATTCTCGTTTTATCAGTGAAACTTCAGTTGGGACTGAAACAAAAAAAAATTATTTTCAGTGCAAAATAAATATTTTAATATATTTATATTTTTTAATTAAATACGTATGTAGCCTAATCAAATGATAAGGTCAAATGTAAATAGATTTAAATATTTTTATATGTGTAATAAAAATTATGTAAATTTCCTTTGCCCTTTGATAAGATTTTTTAACGTCTTGCGTCTTGTAGTCATAAAAGCAGGTTTTTTCTAGGAACTTTTATTAATTAATGACTACCTTATCCACTTCAAACATCGCATTATATTGCATGAATAAATTAATAGCGTTCTAAGGTTCTATGTATAAAATATTAGTATTTATAATAATTGTTTAGGCCAAACATTTCACTATAGAACAATTTCAGCTGTTTCATTATCCTTTTAAATACATTTATTACAACGTCCACGAGCACCAACAATATAATTTTAACAAGTTTATAACCATCCGTTACACGGTTCTACACAGTAGTAATTTTAGTTTTCCTGTCATTATATTTAAATATAGCATTTAGCAGTCGTTATAATATAAAAAATTATAATAAAGGCACACACCTTTTAAAATTATTTTTTATACTTGCTTATTACCCATAGCCTGATATTTACATAATATAATATTTAAAAACAAGGAAAAAAATAATACGTATTGTACTTTAATAATAAATTATGTTACTAAATTTATTCAAAAAGGAATTGCTATCCATTTCTGAAAGGCGCTGATAAAATTAACTTTTCAGTTTTCTTACTAAAATTAACATTTTATACCAAACTGTACAAAACAAGGACAACTTTTTGCGATGATTAAATTGACATAATGTAATCTAAAATATAATTAATGAGCTGTCTACAATGATTAATGTTAGACAACTTTTTTGCTCTTTGACTTTTCCTGTTGACAAGATAGGCTACATAGAACAAGATAATTAGAACTTGTGACATAAGTGTCATTATTATAATAATTGACTTACATGCTAATAATATAGGCATCATAGCTGTGTACAACATGGCAATGATGCAGGCGTAACAGAAGCCGAAGTTGAACATGGCTTTGCTGCCGTCGTTTCCGATGCCCATGTAAAGGGCACCCACGATGCCGCCCAAGAACACGTGCAAGCCAAGCCGCAAGTACAGGTAGCTCTGAAACGGTTACATGTTATAAAGTTACTGAAATGTTAACATGTAGAGTTTTAAAATTTAGAAGGTGCCTTAACTATTTCCACCTCATACATTGTTTCAAAACTTTAATTAATGTAACAATATCATATTTCACAGCACTACACTTCAGTCTTGGAATTAAAAAAATCTTTAGTAGGTTTCCCTTTAAGGCCCTATAGACCCGAAAATGAGCAGGTCGATGTCTGTCAGTACGAATATCGACGTAAAGGACATAAAAATAACATTCATATCAGCGCGCCTTGTACAGTGGCGGTTACGACGCTCGCCGCGTCCTTGATAGGGTGAAATATGAGAAAAAAAAACTTTTGACTTAGATATATAAACCAAAATGCAAAATGTAACCACAAATTATTCTTCTTTAAGTTATCAGCTTTTCGTATATATGATTTTTGAATGTAAAACTATCATAAGCTTCATGAAAAATAAGAAAAATATCACAAAATATTCGAATTTAGCCTCCTCTTCGGAGTTATTTTTGATCAAGTGAAGTTTTCAATATTATGTTTCGAACCACAAATTGTCAAAGTACATTAAGTAAAAAACAATGTGTTTTTTTTTGGCTTTTATAAGTCACTATTTGTTTGTTTATTATTGATTCAAAGTCATGTAAAATTGGGTCTATAGGGCCTTAAGTGGCCTTTATTTGCTTCTTAGCTACGCCACTTTAATTAAGGAATATAGTAGTTAATGGAAATCTAAATCTAATAAGGGCCTGTTTCACCACTTCCTGATAAGTGCCGAATAGGCTATCCACCACTTAACTTGTACAGATGAAGTATGGAGAATTGGTCAAAAAAGTGTTAAATAGCCTATTCTAAAAAGTGTTAAACAGCCTATACGAATATCAGAAAGTGGTGAAAGCGGCCCTAAATCTTCCAAAGGTTTTTAACATTTATTACTCACCCTATTTCTAACAGTCTGTAGCAGCATTCTCTTCACCAGAACACGGAACTGCTGGCAGAAGCTGCTCTCGTAGTTAAAGTTGTGTCCTGCCACCCCCTGCGTGCTCTTCCACTGGATATCCTCCTCATCATTCTCTGCGATGGCGAACTCCCGCCACCTCTGGTTCCTCCCGTTGTCAATCGCAGAGACCAGCTTGTCGAGATGGTAGCCATATTCACCGCTCGATACTTCGATTACTGTAATGTTTTAATTCTGAAGATGTGTGAAATAAGAAGGAATTTGGTTGTGAACCAAAGCTTAACAAGGAGTGCTAGTTATGGATGGTTTACATAGATGTTACATTTGTATAGTCGATCCAACGCCAGTATTTGTACAGTAATGCTCCTCCTCCTCAGAAGCATAGCGTGCCTTCTTGGGACCCCATATCAAAATTTGTTTGGCAGCCCTCAGGAAGGGTTACTTACGCACTTTGGAGGACCAGCGGCTCGGGGGCCCCGTATAATTGTTACGGCAGTAGGTACGGCGGTAGCTACGCAACTGCAACTTTTTATGTATCAATGTAAATTGTTATGAGCACTAATGATCAAGCCTAATGCTTGATCTTAAATTCAGAAAACTCATTAAGTCAACGATAAAAGAGAGGGTGCTCCCGTCGTTTCAATGATACGTACTTAGGAACCTAAGCACTTTAGTATTGTATACTCAAATATATTAAAGTAGCACATAGAGTATCCAAGCGACTGATCACAGAAACCAATAAACACTTACCAAAATCAGCCGGATTATAAGTCCTCGGGCAGGGCAGCTGCAGCTCCTTTAAATATGGCACCACACCAGCCGCAGTGCCCTGGTAAGCGCATCTTCCTTCTGCCACCACATACACGTGGTCGAAGACTGCGAACAGCCGCGCTGAGGGTGTGTGCAGGGAGCAGATGACTGTTCTACCGCCGCGCGCGACGCGTTTCAGGAGGGACACGCATGTGGAGGATGCGACGTCGTCCAGACCGCTGGAAAGGAAATAAAAAGATTATTATTTCCCATGACGATTAAGATACTAAAATACAAAACGGGGCCCCAAGGGCCGCGAGGCCCCTAGGACGCCCACACCGCCCACGCCTCACGCCGCCTCTGATAGTTTGCGCGGTTATGTTAAAACCATGCGGCGTGCCGGCTACGCTATTATTTTTAGATTCATAATATTATATTGGAATAAGTAGTGCCTTTGTACTAAAATGTATCTCTAGTTTTAAGTTTTCTTTGTAAACTGGTTATGTGTACATAAATTATTAAATAAAAATAAAAAAATAATGCATAATATATTATGTGTATGCGCTCTTCTGTTTTCAAAAAATATACGCAGTAGTTAATATAAAATCTCATAGAGTAAAAAGCCATGAAATATACCATAGGCACCAATAAATTAATGCTGTATTCGTAATCAAAATTTATGTAACACAGGGAAAATATGTCAAACAGCCAATAAAAAATGTATGCGTGAATAAAAATCGTTAATACCAAAATTTTACGATTATTCAAATCAAATTTTATGGTCTGTTTTATTTAGAATTGTTAATAAATAGCTCATAAGTTCTGGTTATTTAATACCCAGTAGCTGTGGCAGTAGTAGCAGTGGCGGATCGCCCTAAAGACAAAATAGGCACGTGCCTGCGAACAAAAGGCGTCGAGGATAGGCGGAACAGTAAAATAAAGTTGTTTTTATTGATAAAGTGTTGATCCCGCGCTTGAATCTAGATAATTTACTGGCGCCTGACTAGTGACTACTATTCACAAAACTTAAAGCGGCAAGAGGGAATTGGAAGGCGGAATTGCTTTCCATTAAGCGATTTGTTTGCATATTTTCTACTTATCTACAATTACATCAATGTTTAAATGAAAGAAAATTTCATTTAATTATTAATGCTTTCACAAATCAACAATTGGCGTTTAATTGAGTAGTTATACGAAGAAAATTACTTAGCAGCGCGGCGCCGTTGAATCGTGCGCACGCACACCTACACACGAGTTTACAATAATATTATGTAGATCAACTTTGTCTGCAGTTGTTGCGTCCCATCAAATTTTAAGCTAGTCATGTCTCATGCAATACTTATATGCTATACCTGCAATACCTTCTAACTTCCATTTTTGCAAATTAAGCAATATGCTACTTGACCTACTTTTTTCTTCATGCGAATCGCTTCTTAATCATTCATTTTCACAAAAAAAAACTAATATTTTAATATTTTACACAGTAGAAACCCATAAAAATGTTGATTGAAAAATACGCCTCTTAGATGGCGCCGAAAACACTGTCCGCCATAGTGTGACGTCGTACGCTTTGTATTTTAAACTCTCTTTATTGAACATTTTTTTATGTGCTAAATGTACGAGTCTAAAAGTGCCCAAAATTATAAAAGAATTAAATAAGAAATTAGAAATCATTTGTAATTTTGAAAACTTTTGAAGAAAAATGTTGGCCATTTCATTTCCCGTCTACAATAAATGGAGATAATAAATAAAACTGATGTTTTAAGCGAATTATTCAATAAAATATATGTTACAAATCTTTCTAGGCTTATTCTTATTATTTATGTACAGATAAACTTACATATTATAACGAGCGCGATAAATAAAAGATACTAAATTACTATGAGGATGACGTCACATCCAAATCGGAAGTACCGCAAAAGCGTTTTCGTCAGTACAAATCCTATTTTCATAAAATCATATTTTCAAATCGACTTTAAATTATCAATCATAAGCTTTTATTTGATGATAAGGATGAAATATGGTTTCCTAGGCCAAGTTCTACTAGAAATATGCATTTGTTCAATGAAATTGAATATAGGTCAAGTAGCCTATTTAATTTATCATATTAGTACCTAATCATAGATCCTCCTAAAAAGGACTTGGTGTACATACGTGGTGGGTTCGTCGAGGAACACGACAGGGGGGTTATTGACGAGCTCCAGGGCGATGGACAGCCGCTTCCTCTCGCCACCCGACAGCCGCTCCGTCACCGTGTGCCGGGCCTTGTCCAGCCGGAGCAACTGGACTATTTCCTCCACCTGAAACCAGAGGTTTAGCTTCAGCTTCATATATATAACCTATTACAGTAGTGGCGTTAAGGCGGGCGACGCTAGGCGACCGCCCAGGGTGCCAGATAAAAGCGGGTGTCGAAGGCAAACATAAAAACGCGGGCTTAGCGCTACCAGCATCGAAGAAATTTCGCCCAGGGCACTGTTAGTGCTACAACCGGCACTGGTCTATTACATATCCTAGCTAGCCTCAATCAGGAAATACAAATTAGTACGAGTATGTGAATGTGAAAGTGGCGTGTCTATCTGTTCGTCTCTGTGTCTATCAACTGTTTCTTACATGCTACTGAAACGATTTTGACGAAATTTAGTACCGGGATACTGCTATTGTATTGAAAAGGCCATAGGTAATTATAGTTTTTATCCCGACAAAATATGTTATTTATAGGTATCCTGAAGAAATAATGTTGCGCAAATTCTAATTGCACAGCTTTTCTTGATTGGAATACATTTTCTTGAAGATAATGTAAAGGAAGTAATCAAAGAACTTGAGTTTATCTTAAAACAAAAGGACCCATATTATTAAAAATGTCACTTAAAATGCATGGTTGGTTATTGTTTTGTTTTATCTTATAAAAAATCTTATTGTGAGAAAAATGATTTATCACGTAATAATAAGGTTTTATAATAAGCCAATTAAAGTGGTGTTAAGGTCATAAACGCTAATAACAAATAATAACAATAATGAGACTAAAATTATTTCAACGTTGCTTCCTGTAGAAACATGTTGTTGCTATGTGAATAACATTGTATATTGGGTTTGGACTAGAAGAACTCGTATTGTCACTTTCAGAAAATGTTTTTACTTTGTCTTTTTTACCTCTATATTTTAATGTTTTAACGTTTAAGTCATGTGTCTGCTCACAAACCCATTAAACAGCTGCATGATCTTTTTGTTAAATTTTTTGCAAGACCGTTTTGCATGGAGTTATTTGTAAACTTACAAAGTAAAGCTATGCAGTAAGTATACTGTTAAAAACGTAAGCATTACATTGTTGTTGATAATGCAACGTACACATAACCATGCGGATTTCCTTATATTCTTAACTAACGACACTAAAGCCAGCGTGAAAAATGAAAGTGGAAACGCGCTGGTTAGCGCATATTAATCAGCTACGTAGGAAAACCAAGGAACATATTTTAGAAACACGACAGTGTTCTCATTGAGTAATTTATACTATGAAAATATATTATGTACCAACAATGTACATTGTACACGTGAAAATGTGTGGATTGTGGAAAAATTATCAGGCCCCAAATTGCAATGATATTATTTTTTTTTAAATGTCAAAATTTCATAGTTTTAGACATGAAAATATCTCCTTATATATCTCATCATAACTTAGAATAGACTATTATTAGGCCAGTAATTATGGTTAAAATAATAACCAAAACAAAGAATCCAAAACAAAAAATGGGGTCGCTACATCTTCTCTCTACAAAAACTCTTTACGATCATAATATCGTTAAGAGTTTTTGTGTGCAAATATCTTAAATTTACTTCGAAGTACCATTAGTAACAAACATTTCAAATTTGTTTTTGCTTGTATAGTTGTGATTTAATTAAACATAGCCCTCAACAACAACAAAAAGTATCATCTAAATCTCAAAACTAAACAACAACAAGAAATCTTGTCGCAAACTTTATGTTGTTACCAGTTGATGATCACGTTCTGTTGCCTTCAAACGCAACAAGACTACTGTATAGCTAACATAATCTTAAACTTACAACGATAGCCTTCTTATCCCTCCTCATGCCGCTCCCGAGTTTGAGGTCGGCTGCCATCATCATCGCCTCGTGGACGGTGATGAGCGGCTGCAGAAGGTCATCCTGCATGATGTATCGGGACAGCTTGCGGAACGTCCGCAAGTCGCGGGGCTCCCCGTTGGTGGAGATCAGACCGGACGCTCCGACAGCTCTGGAAAATAGGTAGAGTTTTCAAGCGCGTTAGCAAAAAATGTTTGGTAGGGAATTAAAGTTTTGAATGGGTTACGAATAATATTGGTGCAATACTTAGATGGTGTTTCCACCGGAGCTGCGTTAAGAGGAATGTGTTTTTAAGATCCAATAGAATTGCTGCGCTTAAAGAGGTTACTCAAATGAAACGTTTATATTAATTGTGCTTAAATAGTAGAAAAACAATATTGCAAATGTATTTCATTGACATAATTTAGAAACTGTGTAAATATGATATACTTGGTAGTTGGTATTTAAGACCACTAAATTCAAAGCTAGTCCTCCGTTGCTTTGGAAACTTTCCATTTGAATTCAAAGCAATCCAATCCTAGGTCAGGCAGAAGAATCATTACACACGAGTCTATAAGTAGTGATCATGTTTTAGGCTTAAATTTATGAGCATTTCGTGTGGGCCTGACCTTGTTCACTCCAGAACATGTGATGCAACGCTTAACTAATTTGCACAACCTTCAGAGGAACATTTGAGTATATTATAAATATGAGCGTGCTGGTTTTCTGCAAAGTCAAATGTTTGCAGAGCTATTCGCTCTAAGTGACGCACTTAACCATCCCAGGGTGGCAAAAAATGCAGTCTTGATCAGTTAGGCTTGATTCGACCGTTTTGAAGTTCAGAGATTGTAATTTGATATCAAAGTCCTAAGTTTAGATAATTTTATATCTCGTTATTGAAATTTGTACGCGCTCGGTCAAACTGATAATATTTTAATACAAACTTAAGAGTGACGGGAAAGGACAAAGGCAAGATCCGCGACCAAAACTGGGTGGCCTTTTCAGCTACGCTGGCTGGTATGTCTGGCTATAGGTCTTCGGCTGTGTTCACACCAAACTAACTGTCAGGCCTTCGAACATTACACCAACTCAACACCGACTCCTCGCCAACAATTTTCTCAACTCATGCAACTCATTACCTCAGGGCTCAGATTTGGCGCCGCGCCGTGGCAATACTAGCCACGCGGGATATTGTATCATATTGTCAGCATTATTACCTGTATCCAGCCAGTATGTTCAGCAGGGTACTCTTCCCCGCGCCGGAGGGCCCCAGGATCGCCGTCAGCTGCCCCGAACGGAACTCGCCGTTTATGCCGCGTAATATTATTTTTGACGCTGCAACAAAAAGAAATAGTATTATAATATTTTGTTTTATTTGTTCCAATTTTAAAAACATTTCTCGAAACTGAAAAGTATCACTTTTAGGACCAGAGAAACACTTTTTTTAAAGCTGTACAAATAAACCTAACACGGAACATTTACCACTAGACTCCAACGCGTCGTTACAGTTGTCAGAATTCGGCACGGCGACTAGACTTAGGTATGCGTGTAGACTGTAGAGTGTAGACTAGCTGATATGCAATAGCTTTACCACGGCAGTCATCGAGTGTCACACACATTTTTTTGGCGAGGCGTAATAGGCAAAATTATATGATTTTTCGTATTTGCTTGAAAAAAAGGATATAAATATAATGTAAAAATATTTGACTCCACCGGAATCACGTACAAACATTAGTTTTAACATCTTTGAAATAAATTATTGTTTATCTAGATCTCAAACATGTATCAGGTTAACCTCAACCTATAATTATTATGACATTATAATAATATTTTTATAACAACTTTGAATTTAAATTATTTTGTACAGATTTACTATCATGTACATTAAACAAGGAAAACTATAAATACTCGGCCAATTGCGAGTTAGACTCGCGCACCTACGTGCGTACACCATTACAGAGCAAAAATGCCAAAAAACTGTGTTTTTCTTAGTTTATTTTAATAATTTTAATATCAATTATTAAAGAATAAATACAACTAAGTATTTTGTGAATATTTCAAGTGCCTACGCGGTACGCCTTGTTGCCATTATTGATGTACAGAAAAATATTGCAAAAAAATTACGTTTGTTGGAATATGGGAGCCCCCTTCAAATATTTAATTTATTTTGGTTTTAGTATTTGTCGTTATAGTTACAATTTACATCAAATTACACAACATTTAATTACGGACAGCAAACTATCTCTCAAATAGCTGCATTTTCATGAATCTACTAATTTTCCTGTAGCTCTATTTCTCTACATAGAGTTTCCTTGGCGTTTTGACCAGCTGTTTTTGTCCTTACACCCAAAATATTTATTTTCCTGTGTCCTTCATTTACTCAATGCAGGTTTTAGCACTACCAGCACCCTGAGCGAGATTTCATCGGCACCCAAGGTACTGCAGATAGGTAGAGCAAAAAACGGCGCTCCTTCTGCCTTCGGCGCACCTTTTTTTGCCCTGAGCGGTCACCCCCCTAACGCCGCTACTGCATTGTACTCAAAATGTATATTTCAATTGAAATTCTCGTGCAGCCGCGCCGTGGCCCGTGCCCCGTCTGCCCTTGTATGAATACAAAGGCAGTAATTGGACCTATTATTTCAGGTATTGTGTTTTGGTTTAGCTTATTCACGTATATTAATTAACGAACAAACTGAAGGTAACAAACAAACCGTGGAATATTTACGCATAAATTTATATTTTATTTGTAATAATCTCTTTAAATGGAATAAGAAAACACATTGGGTTTCAAACGTATTGTTTTAGTTTACCTTAACATATTACACATCCTAAAATTACACAACAAAGGTACAATTTAGATGATCCATTTAGATATTAAATACAGAACAATTCTTTGTTAAAATAATATGCCGCAACACTTTGTAATTGACCTTTAAACCTTTTATGACAACAATCATAAAGCCAATTTAGTTAAAGCTGTGTATTGTACAAGAATAATTATAATGAGGACTCTTTCTGACTATACTGTAAGTTATTCTACATTAATTACTGTGAAGGTTAGAACTTAGAATACAATTTATTTATTTTTTCATTTTTGACACTACTTAAGTACTTTGTATCACGTTACGTGCTCCCAAAAAGTTTTGTTTGTCTCCTTAGGAATTAGGATACAATACTATGCTAGGATATAATACAATAAATAATGTAACTTAGGCAGTAACTAGGAACCACTAGGAAAGTTGTCTAATGAAAGCCACAAAAATGAATGAATAAAATATCGACAATTTGCAAACAAACGGTGAGTGAGGAAGGTCAAGAAAGGGGCAACGACCGCTGTCCGCATGAGCTGATAAAAAACGACCGTTATGCAACGATACACATTCTATGTGTCAAGGCCGTTGTTACACTGAATCACGTTGTTGATTTGTTTCTACTTTTTACATTCGGAAGAAGAAATATGTTTTTTGTTTTTTTTTTGTATAGATATTAGAATACTTAAAATAGGTTAAATATATTTATAACATGAAGAATTAGAATACAATATATCTGTAGGTAGCCACCAGGGCCCTGAGCAAGACTTTTTCGGCGCCCAAGGTGCTGGTAGTGCTCAAAAAAATTGGCGCCCTTTTTGTTTGCCTTCAACGCCATTTTTATCCTGTGCCCTGGGAGGTCGCCCAGCGTCGCGCCCCCCTAACGCCGATACTGCATATCAGGCTGTTACAAAAAACGAATTGAAAAATTGAAAATGGATTTAAATGCATTATTTGAAACTAGATAACGCCCGTTGCGTTTCCCGGGAGTCAAAGTATCTCCATACCAATCACTTTTTTTGCAGACAAAATCAGAAATAAAAATTTTCCGAACTAGCATAATATTATGCCGAAAAATGCCACTTGCCTACAATTTTGGTTCAATGTCCCCAGTCCCCTTGTTCAGGTCAGTTTGACAAAACAATACCTTTGAAGTCATTACGAATAATACTGTATATTTACGTATAAGTTAAACCACAAATAATACCCAACTACGATGAAGCCTAAAGGAAGGGTAATGATGACAATCCATCGCTAACCAGCGTCTAAGGCGACTCTACAATACTCGTACTACTTATTTATGGTACTACCACAGTACAACCGTACTACTAGTACAGTATATGAAGGCAAAAATCAGGTGCAACCTCCGATTTCGTTGAACCTCCATCGATTTGGATGAAAATTTGGGATTAAGTACATTAAGCCCTCTACTTTAAAAGTGACATACGCTCGTATTGCGTTTTTTTATTTTAGGGGTGAACTCCACCCCTTTTGTTGAAAATAGAAAAAATGCAGATTTAACCATTCTGGCTTAACTAATTGGGTTTAATTCGATAAAATATATGTTTTAATATTTTTTACATGATATTTTATGATTATTTAATTAATTTTTCAACCCTTATGGCAACCATCCCTTTAATCGTGAAAAACACATTTTGTATTTCTGAACTTTAAAATCGCATATTTACATTGTATTTAAAACAGTTTGTTTAATATTTATGATATAATTTTTGGATAAGACTGAAATAATAAACCCCAAAAAGTACCCCTTTATTGCGGAATCACGGTAAAAATTGCGTTCAAAAACTTAGTTGGTTTATGTTTTTGAACCCATTTTTTTCAGTTTATTTACTTAGTAAGTACCTACTTATTAATTTCTTATTAAGTTTTTTTGCGATATTTCACCCCTGTAAACTACCCAATGTCTGAAAAAAAAAATGTACAAGTTTTTATCTAAAGTTTTTTATATCAGTATTAATGAGTTCGAATATTTTTTCATAGTTAAGATAAATTTTATTAATATATTTCAAACATTGATATTATTTAGTCCAAAATATTCAAACAACGATTTCAAACTACCCTCTGTACAAAAAATTTACGCAAAGGCTGAATCTGCTAGACTGAAATATTTAATAGACGCACATCATTATAAAAAGCCCCTCTCTTATCGAGTCGACATTTACCGTTTTGTTTTCTTTCTGAATATTGAAAGACTTGAAAAGATTAATGTATATTTAGTAAGAACTATAATATGATGCCTGCAATCGCGCTGGAACCGTACATTTTTCGGGATAAAAAGTAGGTATTCTGTGTCCATATCCATTCCCAAGACTAAAGTATTTTCATACAAAATTCGGTTGAACCGTTTGGATGTTAAGAGGTAACAGATAGACAAAAAGACTTAAGTATTTATAATATTAGTATTGATGTACCTTTTGACAGGTTTTTCTACAATATTTGCATCCCAAATCTCTGCTTCAAAATTGTTAAAAATAATATTTTTGTTATGTCACAATAGATCTGTTAATTTTTAAGTCATCGGGTTCATTTATGGACCATTTTAAAGGTAATTTAAAGAGCTTTAAGATCAACTTGAACAATACTTTTTAAAGTCCTTGGTTTAAAAAAAATAGGGTTAAAAGGTCCCGATTTCATGGTTCTTGCAGTAAAAGTTAGGCTTTAAAAGTCTCTATCTTCGTTGTTTTTCATCCTATAAAATTCAAAAGAAAATCAAAAGATTTCTTATAAAATGGACACCAATTTCGTGCTTTATAATTTTTACGAAAGTTCAATATTTTTGAAATTATGTTCAAAACAAAATGATATATACGAAAATTTTACTAAATCATTCTGTTTTTCAAAACTAAGCATTCTAAACCCAGAAAATTTTTTGAGGTCATTACTTATGCTAAAATAAAGAAAATTCTTTGGGGATAACATGGGGATAACCATAAATTTGAATTATTGTAGAAATGATCACCGTTTTATTTTTCGATTTTTCCATAAAAATTTGAAAGTGTTATCTTATTTTTATCATAACTTGTTCAATTTTGATGCTTTTAACTTTTTACAATGCTTATTAGAAAGGTATTTTTAAGCACTAAAAGTTTTAAGGAAGTACATTTCCTTTCAATCTTATTTATAATGGCTGGTTCGTCAAATGCAAGTTCTCATTATGTGAAAGCTGATACGAGAAGCTTAGCAAAAGTTCGAAACGTAATGTTGGTCGAATTTATTGCTAATTTAACGCCATTGAAGGTCAAACTAAGGTTAAACATATTTGTTCAAAAATACTCGTATAAGTAAATAATGGGTATTTTTTTCGTTTAAATACACAAAAACGATCACTGACCTTATTCCTCGAAATGTTTTTTGTAATGAGCAAAATTAAAAAAAAATGGACAATCCCCATTGTTGATATAATAATTCAATAGAGACAAGTATAAAATGTAGTAAAATTATCATTAAAAACACGCAAAGTACATTGTTTTAAAAAATTAAGAATATTTTACCAAATGCCAAGAAGTGTTTGTTCATGCAAAAGAAATAACCACAAATTTGGTAGGGATGGGATAAGGATCTTGGACAGCCCTTATTCATCAATTCCTGTGTACTACTATATACTATATATACTATATGCAAATTTTATGAGCAAACTTCAATGCTCTGGTAAAATTTTCTTTTTTTAATATTTACTATTAAGGAAAGCTATCCAGAAAAGTCAGCAATGATAACATTAATGAATTAACTCCCAACAGACAACACTTCCCATGCCAATTTACGTATCTACCTTCACAATAATAATTAAATTTATTGTAATCAACATGCTTTATTCTGATATAATATTATTATTCGACGATTTGGTAAATAAACCACGTTCTTATTTACTGCTAAGTACTTAGTACGGAGTATATTAGTGTGAAGCATAAAGTAAATAACACATTGCAGACAAGGTCGCAGCTAATAACAATACTTATTTTAATAATTAACAATTATACTGCATGGCTCATTTATATTAGACCGATATACAGCTAAACAGATCTAAGAAGTAGGTGTCAGTAACAAAACAATACACAATACCAAGGTCTAAGACGCCTCTACATTACTCTGAGTACTAAGTATGTAGTTTTCGTATAAAATCAGTCCATTAACACATTGAGTGCCAAATATATTTTCAGCGGGCCGATTCTGTATCGTACATTTGTGAGTTAATCACTGAGTTAGTAACGAAACGGAGGAGTGAGCAACCGAAAGTCTCACTTTTGTATGCAAGTGAATACAAAAAGTGGCACTTTCCGTTACTCACTCCTCGGTTTCGTTACTAACTCAGTTATTAACTCACAAATGTACGATACAGAATCGGCCCGCAGGTCATTATTGGTTCCCATACATACAAATGGCCATCTACGTAACACTACGTACTCGGCACCCTGTTTAAAAATGGCATGTGTGGTGCCACAATCTACATAATATTGCGTACCGTATTCGCATCATTTTACGTACAAAACACGCATAGGTCGCTACGTTTGTAAGACCGGACATCCGAAATACGGTTCTTGAAGTTTTGGAAAGATCCTGGGACTGAAAAGTTTTGGGAAGATTGTGAAATATCTACTGGGACTGAACTATGGCGGTGTTACTACCACAGCTGCGGAAGCACCTGGACCACAAATACCGCCAGTACAGCCTGAACAAGTTCAAGCAAACAGCAACGGCGATGGGTCTGCTGCAGACCCATCGTCGTTGCTGCCTGGGCCCTCTGTACCACCGGCATCACCGGCCGTTCATAAAAATCGTGTTCCGTTGAGAGATTTTCATTACTTAAAAAAGCTCCCAGCTAATAAGAAGGCTGTTCCAACGCAGCCTTGTCGTGTCTGCACCAAAAATAAAAAACGAAAGAAGTAATCTTTCGTATGTGCCACTTGTCCAGAAAAGCCTGCCTTGAGTGTTGTAAACCTACCACACTGATCCTCATTTTGCATAATTTTATATAAAATTCTATTGATGTTCTTAGATGTTCCTTTTTATATACATTATTCCCCTTACTAATAAAAATTCCTTATACGTGTGTTTATCGTACGGATAGTTACACAGGGTGTGTAAGTTACACGCACATTACACAGGGTCTACACAGAGCTCTATTAATAATGAGATTCAAGACCTTGTGTAACTAAAATCGCACTATATACCATAGACTGTAGACTCGAAGGAAAACGTTCAGGAATTAAGTAACACGCTATCTGATGTTCGAGTGTTGATGACAAAAATTGATTTAAAAGTTATGTTTTTATGAACCTGGTAATTATAATTGGACACAAGATTGTTATTTAAACATTTTTAGTTAATATTAATCAGTAGAGTGCGTGAATTTCGTAAATATTATAATGATCGACCATGACATTTACTTTCATGGTTTTTGAACGCAACGCTAATGTCAAAGTTTTTTTTTCTTTTCTCGTTATGGCGCTCGGCTTTTAAGCTAGGGCCAGTGTCAAGTAAGGTATTGACGGGAAAAAAAATTACGTAAAAAGTTTACAAATTTTATTGGTTTAATTTTAATGGTTAATATTCTACCAACAGTACACATTAAAAACCGAAATAACACAATTTTAGGAAAACAATACAAAAACACAACGTCACTCTTTCGTAGGTATAGTTCTTGCAATCTACGAATGCGCGTCGCCCTTAGTTGTGTGAGTGACCGTATCTATGCACGCGTACATGGCTCGCTCGCTACTGACTGCTCCGTCGGGTACGCACACTAACGAAAATGTCTATTCACATTTCCAACTACAAATAAAGGCGACGCGCACTCGTAGATTGCAAGAACTATATTCCCGGCAAAACTCTAATGTCAAACTTTAAAGTTGTTAAATTTTTAACTGTCAAATTTTGTCACTTATGACGTGTTAGGGGCGCGTTCCACTAAGCGCTCAAACGCTGAAAATACTCCATCAGCCGTTCCACATGTTGACCGCGATTGTTGTGATCGCGGCAAAAGCGTCACCCATGACGTCTATTTTCGCTAATGCAAAGCTAAAAACGATCCACCTTAAAGGTGGGTGGGTCGAAGTGGACGTTTTAATAAAACTGCCATATTATTATAATATGCGAAATAAGTATATGCATTATGCATAATGGAACGCACCCTATAAATATATAATCGTTGTATGTGCATAATGGAACGCACCCTAAATAAAACAATCGCGATGTATTACGTTTACATTGAAAATCTATTTCATTCAGTTGATTTAAGAAATAAAACATATTAAATAGTTTTTTTATGTTTCTTTGATAATATTAGATGGTAGAAATCAGCAAACGCACTCAAAACTACTTATTATTCAGAATGAAATATAATCAGCTGATCTATTGAAAGTCCGCCATCTTGATCTTATACATACTCTATTACACCACTATACTAGGGTGATGCCTTGTATTAGCGTTGTGGAAATTTGTATGGAAGTTACAACAACACTATACAGGCCTTATGTCAAAAAAATGATTATTAGTAGAAAGAATCTTAACCACCCTCTATAGACGCTGTGTAACTTTTTATTAGTAAGAGGATAAAATTATAATTATCGATGTGTTTACATAGTTATAAAAGTAATTTTTGATCTCATTATAAAACTGTACTTTGGGCCTTCGAAGTGCCTTATAAGCTTTGTGATTAGAATAGTTAAAAAATAATAAAGTTACTTTTTTTCCATGTCATGTCCTATTTGAGATGCCAACGAACCTAAAAACGTCCTTTTCAGGAGGCCTAATAATGCAAATAACCATTTAAATTGTATGAAAGTGCTACGTTGTATTACGTATTTGGCCCCTAGCATTACTAGTGCCTACGCAATATTGCGTAGCTGGCATTCAATGTGTTAAGAGGCCGGGTACACTTGGAATTTCTCATACATTACGTAATTCCAAAATCATTTCGCTGGCCCCGGGCAATAAAGGCGTAATATCAAAACTCGTTTTGTTCAGGAGAGACAAAATAAGCTAATTTGGTGGTCCAAAACAAGCCTTTGAAGTGTCATATGGAAGCAAATTTTTTTACCAATCTAACCATATAAAAATAATTGTAATAGTATAAATATTCATTGAAATAATTGATAAAATGTATAACACAAAAAATAATCGATATTATTTCAATTGCAACATTGTTAATGACTTTATTGACACACCAAAGAAGAAACCTAAGAAATTACTATTATCATTTTTAAATTTACTGAAGTTATAGAAAATAAGAATAATTTAGTAGCATTTACTCCATAACAAAAAGAATCGCCTTAATTTTTAACACCCACTTTATCAAGAAGATTTCTCTATGGCCCATTCTTCAATCCTCATTAAAATAGTAGAATAATATTATTTGGCTTAACGATCTTAAAATTATACTAATAAATAACTCAACTATTTAAAATAAATATAAGATAGGAACCCGCTAAGTAAAGCCACTTCTACACGACGGCGGACGCATCGCTTCTTCAACTGCATTTACCATGCTTCCGGGAATCATTTGCAGATCACAGGTAACACACAGCTCGTCTCTACAGACAGATATCTGAAAGACAGCTTTAGGGTCAATTCAAACCGCAACGCGACAAGGCGAGGCGAGGCGCGATGCGGCATAAATTTGTATGGATGGGGTCTGATTGAAAAAAATCAGACCGCAACGCGACGCGTAAACATGCGTGGATGCATTTCTAAAGTATGGATTTGACAGATTTTGCAAGACGTCTCACGCCCACGAAGGCTACTTGACCTAATTTTTTTCTTCATGCTAATCGCTTCATAATCATTCATTTTTACAAAAAAAAAAACTAGTATTTTAATATTTTACACAGTAGAAACCCATAAAAATGTTTATTGAAAAATATGCCTCTTAAATGGCGCCGAAAACACTGTCCGCCATAGTGTGACGTCATACGCTTTGTATTTTAAACTCTCTTTATTGAATTTTTTTAATGTGCTAAATGTACGAGTCTAAAAGTGCCCAAAAATTATAAAATAATTATATTAGAAATTAGAAAGCATTTGCAATGTTGAAAACTTTTGGAGAAAAGTTTTAGCCATTTCATTTCCCGTCTACAATAAATGGAGATAATATATATAAAACTGATGTTTTATTTGAATTATTGAAGAAAATATATAATAGGCTTATTCTTATTATTTATGTACAAATAAACTTACTTATAGCGAGCGCGATAAAATATAAAAGATATTAAATTAGTATGAGGATGACGTCACATCCCAATCGGAAGTACCGCAAAAGCGTTTTCGTCAGTACAATTCCTATTTTCATAAAATCATATTTTCAAATCGACTTTATTTATCAATCATAAGCTTTTATTTGATAATAAGGGTGAAATACGGTTTCCTAGGCCAAGTTCTACTAGAAATATGCATTTGTTCAATGAAATTGAATATAGGTCAAGTGGCCAGTACAAAAATGGATCGACATTCTACGCGTCAATGGACCCTTACGTTTACATCCACGAGACTACTTAATCAGGCTCGAATTACTTTTTTATTTTCAAGCGAAACATTATTTGAAAATTTCATTTATGAAACGAAACGAAGATAATGCTGCGTGAATTTGCATAGAACCTTGCGATTGCGATGTTAAATATTTATATGTGGCCGCTCGAATGTCAGGTTTAACGTTTCTAGTGTTGACCTTTAGCGATATCGTCCTTGGTTTTTGGTCCACTTATTTTATTTAGGGCCTTATGGCTGCAGCCTATCAATAGTTGCGCGACGCGCGTACCTATAATATAACGAGAATGAAGCAATTAGTTCCATAGATCATGCTTTCTAAGGTTTCTATGCAGTCCTAACTCCTAAGGTATTCAAGCATGGCATGGCATAATATAATCTTGTATACGGTAATAATATGATAGGACGTAGACGTAGACGTGGGAGAGCCATGCTTCGGCACGAATGGGCCGGCTCGACCGGGGAAATACCACGTCCTCACAGAAAACCGGCGTGAAACAGCGCTTGCGCTGTGTTTCGCCGAGTGAGTGAGTTTACCGGAGGCCCAATCCCCTACCCTTTTCCCTTCCCTACTCTTCCCTATTTCCTTCCCCACCCTCCCCTATTACCCCTTAAAAGACTGGCAACGCACCTGCAGCTCTTCTGATGCTGCGAGTGTCCATGGGCGACGGAAGTTGCTTTCCATCAGGTGACCCGTTTGCTCGTTTGCCCCCTTATTGCAAAAAAAAGGACACAAGGATATGTGCAGATGACAAGCGCTCAACGCGCGTTTTGATACCTAACGCGCGTTTAGAGTTCTAAGTAAGTACATACTTTTTCCAGAGTCCTTCGTGATTGATAACTTTGAACAGCAAACAAGACAGAATCGCGCATTAAGCTACGGCCAAACCTACGCGACCAAAGTGACTGCGAAGCGGGAGCGTCTACAATGCGGGACGTTCGCGTCGGCAGAGCGGGAATAATCTATTATCTACGGTTTTGCATCGTATGTGTATCGCGCGTGCACACTTTCGCGTTGCAGACGCTGCTCCCGTCCCGCGTTACTGACGCGTAGGTTTGGCTGAAGCCTAAGCATTGTGATTTGTGACACGAATTGGATTTCAAGAACACGGTTGTGCTGATATTGTTTGGTATGATTTTCACTTGAGCCAAGACAATTCCTCGTAGTGACCCCGTGGCGTCCTCTGTCGCTGACCGCTGTTCTACATACATACTAATGCACCTATTATGGACTGTTAAAATGTGTAGCACGCTCCACGCAACGTAAGGTTTTCTAAAATATTCGAAACTTACGTTTTCCTTACTTTAGGTAATCTTTGCAAAGAATCTTGCGGTTACAAATTACAATAAGTATTAATTTTGTGGTATCGGTAGGGTTAAAACTTTAAAATACTATGTACAATATTTTGTTTCAAGTATATTTATATCCTATTTTAAATTAAGTTTAAAAGTTACGCCCAAACATAAGCGAAAAAACTTTCAATGGTCTAAAAACGACACAAATTACAAAATATGCTCAAACAATTTTGGATAAAATTAAACAAAAGATGTTTATTACTATTGATTCCCGAGATTTCAAATGGAATTTCGTCAAAATCTGTTTAGCGATTAAGCGTGAAGACACAGCAGGCAAACATACATGCTCAATTTATAATCTAGAAGAAGAAAGAGGTGTTGAAGAATTCAGTCTAGTGTTCAAAGTTGTGTCCTATTAAGTCTAATACTTGTCTACAAGGCCAAGGTTTAAGTGTTTTGTTACCTAACGGAACGATCAAATTACACACTGTAAATGTCAAAACATCCTCACCATCAACATCATCATCCATCCATCCATCATCCGAGAGACCGTATTAAAAGGTCCATACCAAATTTAATAAAATTCGATTAGCAAGTTTTGCGTAAAGAATTAACAAAACTTTGCTACTACTTATGTATTACTTATTATGTCAAGCTTAAACTCTACAAAATCTCTAACATGTTAGTGTTAAGCTAAATATTGACTTTAGAGTTTAGACAATAATACACAAGTGTCAAATTCCTTATTTGAAACAAATGCGGAAGCTAACCTAGCCTAAAAATATCTTATCGAGGCCTATCTGCGGAAGATAATTATTAATGCGGAAGTAAACCTAACCTAAAAATATCTAATTGAGGCCTTTATGTGAAAGATAATACGTATAAATAATTCGTCTATGGTATATACATATTATAATGTAGTGTCTAAAGCTTTTTAATCGCCGAATTGTGTAGCTCTTTTCGAATATCTTTGACTGTAATTGTGTGTGTTTTTAACGAGTGTGCAAATAAAGAGAATTCTATTCTATTTCCTTAACTTAGACATACACGAGACAAGGTTTTTGTGCTCAGGAGTATTTTCAAACGTCTAGAGTTCTAGACCGTAGACAGACTTTGTATGTAAATTGAACACCTTCGTAATAGTTTCGGTCATTTTCATCTACGTGCATTATGTAAATTATTGTTTTTTTTTTCGAAGGTGAACAAATTCAAAATATTATACCTACATATTTTCGATGGAATATTTTGAAAGGCGGAGTCGGTATTATTGAAACTCTAGCAACAAAATAATTATTATTGCAATTACTTATTAATTATTATCTAATTAATAGTTTATTTTATAGTGTTTTCGCACAACAATGTAGTTGTTTCGACATCGACCGGCAAGTAGGAGGAGAGGAGACACGCTCTGCATCTCACAATTCACTATTATAGGATCTTGATTGCATGTGTACCTACCTACTGTAACCTAGTAGCTTAGTAGTAACGTGGTAGTCACGCTATGTAGAGGCTTAAATACACCCTTAAATGACTACTTTCATAGCCAACGGCTGTGTAAAAAGCGTGCTCACAGCGTTTATATAGCCACTTTCGCTACGAGCAGCATAAGTTACGAGTATAATAGGTTAACTGTACAATATACAGTACTATATGTATAATGGGGATTGTCCATTTTTTTTTAATTTTGCTCATTACAAAAACATTTCGAGGAATAAGGTCAGTGATCGTTTTTTTGTATATAAACGAAAAAAATACCCATTAGTTACTTATATTTTTGAACAAATATGTTTAACCTTAGTTTGACCTTCAATGGCGTTAAATTAGCAATAAATTCGACCAACATTACGTTTCGAACTTTTGGTAAGCTTCTCGTATCAGCTTTCACATAATGATAACTTGCATTTGACGAACCAGCCATTATAAATAAGATTGAAAGGAAAAAAAACATACTGCAGAGGTCAATTTGCCGCCGATGATGACGTCAGAGCGAAACTTTAAAAATTTAATAAGAAAAAACTAGCCAATGAATTTCAAAATTATTTAATTTATATTCTTAAAATACCCTATTTTAACGAAAAAAAATATAAAAAGTACATGTGATTTTTTTTGGACAATGCCCATTGTATAACTGACTAAGATTGAAATATTATGCGTCCTGTAACCTAGTATAGTCAGTGCTTCAGGCTAGAATTTCTACTTCAATTTACTAGATATTATATTGCTGATTCACACGGTAGTCTACTGTATAATATTTATACTGTGGTACTATTATTGTTGCTTGCGGCCAACGAATAACAAAACTACCTTGCGGCATATAAAATAGGATGCACTGTATATTATTATATTAATAATAGTAGCGACCCGCCCCGGCGTCGCACGGGTATAAAATATAAATAGCCACTGAAAAAAGGATTAAAATCCATAGAGATATTAGAACAACGATATCTGTGTTAAAATCGATAGCCTGTGATCCTTCATGTGGTCTACTTCTTATCTGAGCCATATAACATAAAAATTGCTCCAGTAGTTCGCAAGATAAGCCTTTTCAAATAATTTCCCTCGTTTTTTCCGCATTCTCCTATTAGTCTAAGCGTGATAAAATATAGCCTATAAGCCTTCCTCAATAAATGGGATATCTAACACATCAAAAAATTTTCAAATCGGACCAGTAGTTCCTGAGATTATCACGTTCAAGTTAGCCCTTTTAAATAATTTTCCCCGTTTTTTCCACACTTTCCTCTATTTCTTCGCTCCTATTAGTCTTATCGTAATAAAATATAGCCTATAGCCTTCCTCGATAAATGGGCTATATAACACTGAAAGAATAATCAAAATCCGTTGCGTAGTTTTAAAGATTAAAGGGAAGTGGGAACAAAGGTACATGAGGGAAAAAAGCGACTTTGTGTTATAATATTATGTATAGATTATGTACTTCGTCACGCCAATGTACTATCAACATGTTTCGATCAAAGATCTTCTTAATTGGCTTCGGCCCGAGAACAAACAAAGAAATCGGTAGATCATACCTTTTAGGCGCAGCACAGACGACAGACTGTTTGTGGAAATAGAATCTAATATGCAATTATATGCGGACGTTTTGTGCGTCGTGTGTGTTACTGCATATAATTGCATAGGTTCTATTTCCCACAGACTAAAAAGTGCGTCACGGATAGTCTGTCGTCTGCGCTGCGCCTTATGCTTACCGTACTTAAGTGACTAAAACATTTGTCTAAACAGGAAACAATTAAAGGAAATTACGAAACAAATACTTCAGAGTATTTTGGAACCACTTAAAAGTATTTTAGAACAATTTAATATCAACTACCAAGCTAATGATCACATTAAAGCCATCACCCATCACTCATTAGTCATTAGTCATCAACTCATCACACTACAATTTGTTCTTAATTGTAGACTTATCACAATAGATATCACATTAAAATTTGCATATTTGCCTATGCAAATGCATACGCAAATATGCAAATGCAGCAACTAAAAAAAATTAAAGTGGTATACGTATTAAAAAACCTGGTTTGACGGAATAAAGGAAATTGGTACATGTATTCAGGCCATCAAATAAGTATTCATAAAAATAATTTCCGTATATTCATAAAACTAATATTATGTTATAAATTATAATATTAAGCACAACTTTTTATTGGACACAATATCCATTCATCCATATTTGCATGCATATTTCGGCGTTTTGATAGGCACTTAGTGCAAAATTAATCGATCTCTACTCTAGTAATTATTATCATTCTCTGTATTCTATGAAAAAAAAATTATATAATAAATAAAGTTCAATTTTTCTAAGGATTATTTTAATTTAAAACGAGTCCGAGTTTCAACTCGCACGGCGAACAAAAGCTTAGACATTATTGATTATACTTTGAAATGTAGCATGGATAATTCTATAGATCCGAATGATAATTGTATGCCTTATGATTACTATGTGCATAGTCACGAATTTACGATTTATTGTATCTCTATGTGTTAGATTTATAAATAAAACTCACTCATACACATTACACAATCTTCAATACTCTATGTTCAGTATAATATAAATCGAATTTCTCACATCCATATTTTACTCTCTCTGCAGTTATAAAACAGCCGCAAGATGCTAACCTAGATTTTTATGTTTTGCTTAACATTGAAAAAATACAAATGTTTTACTAACATTAAAGGACATTAGTTAACACGTTACTTTACTTACTAGCTTCACCTAACATTTAAACTTGTTCAAAATTCTGTGGAAATGCTACATTTTAGCGGCAAAAAGTAGCCAATATCCTTGACAAAAAGTTGGCCTCTGTCCTCTATTATAGAGTATATTATTGAAAAATAGAGTAGGTATATAAAGTTTACATAGACAATTATAGATAAGATTATTATAGTTAAACAAGGTACCATACTATTCACTTCACACCCGACTTCCTCTTTGCTTCCTAAAAATTAAAAAAAAATTTTGATAGCTAAGCGTTAAGTATATATCTATATTATTATTGTATCAGTTTCTTCGTGATGTCTACATAATGTATATATTTTTTAACTTTTATGGACCTAAGTGAATACTGAGTAATCTTTAGTATGTTTCTCAGAAGCTTTTAAACGTATGTCGTGATGACTATGCAAATATTATATTTCTAGAGAACCATAGCTAATCTAAATACATATAACTCAAAGATAACTGACTGACATAGTCATCTATCAACGCACAGCCCAAATCACTGGACGGATCAGGCTGAAATTTGGCATGCAGGTAGATATTATGAGGTAGGTATCCGCTAAGAAAGGATTTTGATCAATTCTATCCCCAAGGGGATAAAATAGGGGATGAAAGATTGTATATAATAATACTTAATCTTAACGCAAGCGAAGCCGCGGGGAAAAGCTAATAAAACCATAAAACTAGTAATTCACAAGTTCGCATGCTTCCTCGTGTTTTGACCTTTTTATGGGTCGTAAAGGCGGCAAAACATAATATTACTAGCATTGACGTAAACGTGTTAAGTGCTAACACATAGGAAAACGTTTTTTAATCTTAAAGATAAATCATTGAAGATACTAAACTCTTATTTTACCGACTCGAATGTCATAATGCGAATAACCCTCACATAGTAAAAAGTGTCTGTTTTTGTGTCTGAAAATAATCATGCTTGAACAACCCTTAACCGCTTTTGATGACTTTGAAACCCGAGAAATGACAGTAGGTATAATTTTTATCCAAAGAAAAATCTCTGGCTCCCACGCTATAGCAACGAGGTTTTAGGATGTTCAAAATTTTTAAATAAGTATACTTACTTACGAGTTACGACTTACGAAAATATAACTACATACTGATATAACTTATAACATCAATCCATAAATTCTTGTTGTAAGGTGTGCTATAAATTAAAAAATCATAACCCTCCTTTTGCTTTGCCGTAGTCGGGTAAAAACCAATCATCGTTGGATTTTACGTTTTTTCTTGAAGGTTTTATTTTGCACTCAATTAAAATTTATATTTTGGGACAACCTTGGTGCCAAAATTGCCAAATTTAGGAATGAAAATAAATGGTCGAAAAGATTGTATTATGGGCAATTTATTGTGGAGATGAGTATTTGTGACGTCATAGTTCGACTGGTTCGACCTTACGTGTCAATTTAGCTTTGTTAATGGACCCATTGTTAAAGCAAAAAATGTGATAAATTAGTATATTACTACTAAACAGTAGACACATAGCTTGACAGCAAGCAAAAAAAAGACATAATAATATATACAATAAGTTAATTTCGGTCTCCATTAAATAAACGATATTAATTTAAAAGTAACTTCAAGTCAAAACTTAAAATTGAACAGTCATAATATCAGAGAGTTAGTGACTGTATTATTTTAGCTCCCGCTATGTGTAGCAATTATTATGAACTTATAATATTACGAGCGAAAACACTACTCTCCAACCGTCTTACGGTTTTTCCAAGGTTTTTCGATCAGCACGAGAATCTGACGCAATTTCACAGTTTTTACCCATCACACAAAAGTGCTCAACGCCGCTAAAGAAGTTTTCACTTCAAAAATCCTAAATAAAAACGTCAAAATTACTTTGCACCTAATGACGGTTTAAAAATACTTGGAGGATATTGTAATTTTTATTAAGAGCGCCCGTTGTATCAAAATAGATTAGAATATTATTGTATGAGAATCTACGAAAATAGAATGTTATAAATTAAACTTACTATTGTCCCTTAACCCTCCGTGTACTGGGTGACTAATCTCACCATGCTGTACTAGTTGGGGTGTGACATACCCCAGCAATAAAAGGCAGTTAAATCCGAAAAATTGTTCCTAGTGATTTTAAATTAATAAGTAATATATTACAAATATCTAATAATGAATTGATTTAGGTAAAATAAATTTAGTTTTACGTTATAAAATACATTTTATAAGCAAAAGTACAAAAACTTGACTTTTTCTTCAAAGTATAAACTATGAAATCTTTTCTTCGGAACAAAAATGAAATGGCAACTATTACAATCAAATTCTTCTCAAATTCTAAGAATATCTAGTTTTAACCTATTTATAATATCAATTTAAAATAAATAATATGAAATAGATCTTGGGCACATAAGTTTCCGTAATATTGACAGTTATTTAGACACAAAAATTTGTATGTAAAATACAGATTATGGAGATATTATATTTTTTTAAATTGTGCCCAGTATTCCTTTATATTAGTATAGGTCATATTCGATATCACTGATTTGATCTTCATTACTTTACATTCTTATTCGGAATAATTCATTAGTTCAGTGTCACAAACATCATCTTCTTTAGTCAGTGCTCGTAAAATATATTTTTTTCGATAACCGAGACATTTTTAGCAAAACTTATACCATAAAATAATATTTCAACATGTTAATCATAAAATTAAACATGTAAATAAATAAAAACAAAAGAAGTTACACTTTCCTTTATAGCTACGTGCTGTACTAGGTGGGGTATGTGATACCCAGACGCACTTTAACCTCATATAACAGAATTGGTGATAGACATAGGATTGAATATTTGGTAGGAATCAAAGCAGCAACATCTTTTTTGCAGCTATTGAGGAAACTAACTCGCATACTTTTTTCGTTTAAAAATGCTATCAATTTTTTTAGCGCTGGGGTATGTCATACCCCACCTCGTACACGGAGGGTTAACATGGACGTCTGATAATATATTAATATACCTACTTAATATATTATATTAATCGGTAGGTATTATTATAAAAACGTCAGGTTAAGCTTATTAACTCATTAGGTACTGCTAGGTGCCAATTTAATTGAAACAATAGATTATAGCTAATTGTCCATGATTACTTTGTGATTGTTATTTACACAACCTGATAACAAACTCATTATATGTACTTATATGAAACATAATAATACTTAGTTGAAAAAAAACTTTTTTAATTTTTTTTTTTTTTAAAAATGCAAAGTTTCGAAATAATTAAACTACTGAAGATAGGTAAAAATCATGCTCAAAGATTCCGTTACATACATACAGCCCAAACTTATAAAAGCGTGAAGCAAAGATTTCAAAACTCACGATTTAAAGCGCGCAAGGCGAACGTGTAGCATTTTCGTCTATGATCGCCCATGATCGACATAGATTTTGCAAACTGCATCTCGTAATCACATGACATGGTTGGTTATTCATCATGGGAAGCTTTGGACTTTGAAAATTTCAAATTCCTGTAACTTTAGGTGACCTCAAGAAAATTTACAACAATACTTACTTACTATTATTTCTTCATAATATTATATACCTACATTCGTGCGTTACAAAAGAATAATTGCATATTATTAATTTTTGTTTGCATTATTTTGTGCAATTTGTTAATTGCAATAAAACAAAAGATAATTTGTTACGCATGTTCAGAAACGTGCGACTTTTTATCGCATTCTTTTTCTTTGACGCAACGTGAACAAAAAAGTGCTATTAAAGTAAAACTCCAAGACATTAATCATATTTTTTATAGCAAAACAAATAGAGAGATACTTACAAAAGGTTATTTTGTGCAAATTCATCCAAGAAGGTCATAAGATAAACCTATGATTTATAAGGAATGCTCATCTAATTTATTACAATTCATATCAACCGTGAGATAAACGGTAAACCTGAACATTATTTAAGAACATTATGTACACATTCGTTGACTTATGTCTAGTTCCTAAGATTTTTACAAAAGTTTATCTAGATATTTTGATTGGCTAACGTCAAAAAATTAACCAATCAACAATGATGTTGAATTGATAAATACCTGACAAAAAACCTCTTAAACCCACTGAGATGTAAGTACTACTGAAACCGGGAATAATTGTACGGATTTACGTACCTACTAACTAAGTAGGTACGTAAATCCGTACAATTCTACTTTGATGAGTCAGGACCTCTATTTCTTGCAGATATATATAGTAACAACAGTTAACTTTTAGATTTGTATGTCTGATATAAATAGATTATAGACAAGAGATTTTTCCATGGGCCAAAACAACACATAAAGCGCGTTTCACACGATTTTGACACCACTCCGATCGATGTAGACCATCAGATGTAGTTTGGCCGGACGATATGTCGAAAAAGGCCCAAATAAGGCCACAATTACTTGTTAAGTAAACTTCCTTCCAGTGGAAGGCCGTGGAAAGTAAAGCTCTGTGAACGGAAACTTGGAGATTGGTAGCCACGTGAGGCTGCACTCACGTGCACGAGGTAGGGATGGGAAATATTAACGGTATTCCATATCGATATATTGATCGATTGGTTATTTATATCATAAATAGTATCGATGAATATGAAATAGAATTGAACGTTGTTTTATATTGTACAGATATAACCGATCAAAGGTTTTTATGTTTTATGTAATAACTAGAATAAAATGAATCGCATCGAATCGATAAATAAATAGATCCAAAAATGACCGTGTCATTATATAACCTATTATAAAATATAGAACATTAGGAAGTCATTTCATAATATTACATTAGATTCTAAAGTTTTAGTCATGCTCAATGCTCTCATTTAGTATACACCCGGTATGCGTCATGTTTTCTAATTAGTTCATCATAAATATTTAAACACATCAAAATACGAACGTCCAATTTTCCTGCACCAAATCTGACCAAATACAACGCGCTTGTTTACATTGAATAGTCAAATATAGCATGTGAAGTACTTTACATCGGCAATGACATAATAGATTTCACATGAATTTTAATAATATATTGCTACAAAACTATTACCATAATTTGTCCTATAAATTGTTGTTGAAACGATTTTCTCGCGTTATAATGTTTACATGGTATTCAATCGAGTCCATTCAATAAATTGTTTATGAGAAACCTTACGTTTTACCGTTATCGATTTCGCTTTATCGATAAAGGTAATATTATATCGATATTAACATCCCTACAGTTCACGTGCAAATCTTTCGTAATTGTTGGTCAACTTCAAGCGAGGTATTGCGGTAACTTGAATGCATCTCAAACCTGCACACTGTACACAATATTTCTACAGCTTTTAACTTTGCTAGCACGTGATTTGAATATTTGTGTGAATATTTGAATAATGCCCTTTATCGAAAAAAATGGGTCTAGACCTGTCTAGGCTAAAGTAAAAAAAATCTAGAAAATACTTAAAGGATTTTAGAAATTTAAATAAGTATATACATTTATTTTTAAAAGTTTTACAGTTCTTATTTCTGAATCCATACTTCCATACTTCCATACTAATATTAAAAATGCGAAAGTGTGTCTGTCTGTCTGTCTGTCTGTTACCTCTTCACGCCCAAACCGCTGAACCGATTTTGCTGAAATTTGGTATGGAGATACTTTGAGTCCCTGGGAAGGACATAGGATACTTTTTATCACGGAAAAATGTACGGTTTCCGCGCGATAAACGAATTTTGGCGCAACGAAGTTACGGGCATCAACTAGTAAATAGTAATATAATATTTACTGTCTCTAAAGCCATTCGTAGAAGCCGCACATAATAATAGCGCCCTCACTGGAGTAGGACACGTCGAGGCAAAAAGTAAAGTCCTTTTTGGGGCCATTTTAACATTGACGTAGATATTATAACGTCTTTTCCTTGTTTAAAAACATTTTAAACCGACTTCCAGAAAAAAGGAGGTTCTGTGTTCGGCGCGCGTCGTGTCGAAGTCATAACTTGTACAGTTGTACCAATTCTCGCACTTTTTTCTCTCTTTAGTTACTACTAAAGTTCTAAAGACGGATAATGACATGAAGGGCGCAAATATTTGGAACGAAGTTCCCTATCGCGCGTTGCGAAAGGGGGCTAGACGGAAAAATTTGTAACGACATGACACAAAAGTGTCGGTACCTATATTACAACTAGAGCAAAAATGCTATTAGTTGTAAGCCGTGTGGTAGTGCGTGTTTCTCTCTCTCTCTCTCTCTTTCTCTCTCTTTTGGTTTTTTTTTTTGTATTTTTTATAACTTCATTCCATCCGGGTGTCCCTTAACACCTCTCAAGTTTTTTTTTATTATAATGACTGTTAAATAAAAAACTTACATTTTCCATTTTTGACAGTATAGGTGAGGTCCTGGAAGCCGAGGTCGATGGGGGGGCGAGGGGGGAGGTACGACAGCTTCCCCTCCCCCAGCGGCTGCGTTTGTGACAGTTCCATCCCAGTGACACCTTACACTGCACACATTATACCGGCCAACTTGGACGATCTGAAAATAGAAGAGAAAAAATTCGATCTGCAGCAATGAAATAGAAATGAAGTAATAGAAAATGGCATTGAGAAAAAATTTTTACTTTATAAGATTTTTTTTATTATTGTATGGGAAAATTAATGATGTTGGGGCATTTCTCATAGAAACGGAAGTGAAAATTAACACTATCGTCGCTGCTACTTTAAAGGTGAACTCCGTTTATGGGACATACACATTATGACATAACCTAAACTATTATCAATTTGTTTTTACTTCCTGTATACTAAGTAGGTATATTTGAATATCCTTATTGCTTGACTTTAATTTAATTAATCAACTTTGTCGTTTGCTCTGACGACGTACGGAAAATTAGATATGCAACTATTCCTTTATTTTCTCAACTAGAATATTTTTTAATTAATTAATAATATTATAGTCGCTTAATATTAGTTACTATACAAGTTTTGACATTGAGATAAATAGGTAATTATTAAAATCATGAAATACATTTTACAAAATATTTCAAAACTTTATAAAACAAGGTCCAAATTTTAAATTTTAATGTGTATTTTATTGTAATATTTTGAAATTCACAACAAATAGAATATTTTTGGATATTTTGAAAGAGAAGGGCAGGTTGAACATATTTTAAATATTTTCGATCGCCTAGTACTAGATTTACAAGTTTTTAATTAAGATTAGAGATAACTGATAAGCAGGATTGATATGGGTAAGTAATAAAAAAATCGGCCAAGTGCGAGTCGGACTCACACACGAAGGGTTCCGTACCGTTATAGAGCAAAAATAGGCCAAAAATTGCGTTTTTTGTATGGGAGGCCCCCTTAAATTTTTATTTTATTTAAATATTATTATTAATTATTGAAGTACACATATAATTAAGGCTTTTGTGAAAATTTTAAGTGCCTACTTGTTGTCATCATTGATACCGAGCAAAAAATGTTCGAAAAATCACTTTTGTTGTATGGGAAATAAATATTAAATATTTAATTTATTTTGTTTTTAGTATTTTTTGATATAGCGGCAACAAAAATACATAATCTGTGAAAATTTCAATTCTCTATCTATTACCGTTCTTGAGGTACAGCCTGGAGACAGACGGACAGACGGACAGACATCGAAGTCTCAGTAATAGGGTCCCGTTTTTACCCTTTGGGTACGAAACCCTAAAAAACGTGCGGTGAATTTGCAGATTTCTATTTTTAACACGCATTTCAGCCTGATCCTTAAATACTTCTAATTTGAACTTGGCAGGTTAATTTAATCACATAAATATCTAATATTTAAATTTAATTATGTAATTAATCAAGTGCTACGTATAGCATGACTAACTTATGTATTGTTAGATAAGTTTTTTCAAAATATTATGAGTATTCAAAAAATATTTTCCGATTTAGGGATCCATATTTTGTGAAATATTAAGGTGGAAAAAATAGTTGAGTGCAGTGTCGTCGTAAACCCCCCCCCCCCCCCCCCCCGCTTCTAAAAGCTAAACGGTTGCTTCTGGAAATGTGAAAAAATTCACGGGAGTAGGAAATATGCTGAATTTAAAAGGAAAACCATCACGGCTACGGGCTAAGAAGACTTCATAAGTTATTGAATTATAGTCGATCAACAAAAAAATGTATTTGGTGAAGTATAAAGGAACTTTTCGTTCAAATTCCTTTGAACGGAACTGAAATGATGTTGTTAGTGGTGTAAAACTTTTTATAATTAATGTACATTTATTTAGCATACAAAAATTATCAAAAACTAGCGGTACTAAGGATCCCTATATTGCGCGTGGGCTGACTCGTACTTGGCCGTTTATAATAAACCATGCGACACTGTACAGCGGGGCTAAAATGGTCGCTTTGAAGAATCATGATATTTATCATAATATGATTCATTTTTCTAAAATCGCAAAATGCAACTCTGCTTGCAATTCATTTCTGATTTTTGTACTGATTTGACATTTGTCAGTTTAAAGTTTTGACAATTCATTTGCTGAATTGATTGAGAGGAATTGCTAAATGTGACCATTTTAGCCCCGCTGGTGTAAGGTAATAGTGGAAGCAGTATATTATGGACATTGTTGCCAGACGTCCCGATTTTTTCATCAAAATTAAATGTCCCGCGCGGAACAGGCTCAGTCCCGCCTTTCGGGGAAAGCCCAAACGTACGTGCATCGTGCTGAGAAATGAAGGTGAAGAAAAAGAAGAGTGTGGGAGGTAGAGGGATGTGGATTTTCTTTGGCTGCTTTAGCTATCTATATTATCACGTAAACGTTATTTTAACGCAAATAAAAAGATAACGATTAAAAAAAACTTTTGATTTTATTTATTTTTTTTCTTTGTCCCGCTTTTGACTGAAGAATCCCGCTTTTTCACTCAAAAAGTTCCAAAGTTGGCACAAAAAAAATTATGATGGACTTGCCAGGGTGGCGCGTATTACCACACTCACTTTACTTAATGGGCATTGTCCAAAAAAAATAACATGTACTTTTTATATTTTTTTTCGTTAAAATAGGGTATTTTAAGAATATAAATTAAATAATTTTGAAATTCATTGGCTAGTTTTTTCTCAATAAATTTTTAAAGTTTCGCTCTGACGTCATCATCGGCGGCCAATTGACCTCTGCAGTATGTTTTTTTTCCTTTCAATCTTATTTATAATGGCTGGTTCGTCGAATGCAAGTTCTCATTATGTGAAAGCTGATACGAAAAGCTTACCAAAAGTTCGAATCGTAATGTTGGTCGAATTTATTGCTAATTTAACGCCATTGAAGGTCAAACTAAGGTTAAACATATTTGTTCAAAAATATAAGTAACTAATCGGTATTTTTTTCGTTTATATACAGAAAAACGATCACTGACCTTATTCCTCGAAATGTTTTTGTAATGAGCAAAATTTAAAAAAAATGGACAATCCCCATTATTTTTGGCAAGGTTTTTTTTTCATATATTTTAAAAGATGAAAGTTGAGCAAGATGGTAAGTGATTTATCTAGTTTTGCGTCACAAAACTACTTTTTTGCATATAACACGACACCCGCGGTAGATGTACCGGTTTTGAAATAGCAATAAGGATTTATATTTTACAATCTTAAGGATAACAGTTAGATAAAATGTATACAGGTTAGATGGGTTTAACGAACTCTACGAGATCTTTGGTTTAGTACTGTCACTTGACCGTACCTACACACCTTGATTTTTTCCAATTAGCTTTCATTTGTTTTTACATTTTAAATTTAAGGTGGTTCGTTTCCTATACAAAAAACAATCGACATTAATTAGCTAATAATTTCATACTATTACTACATCAATTTATATGCACATCTATTTATTTTGAAATACCATTCCCGCGAAATATTATATTTTAAATACTTTATTTCACACAGAAGTCACATTTTAGTTGATTTTTTTTAAGTGACATTTGTGGCTTTTGTCACTTTTTATAAAAAAATCAAAAATTGAATTCGAATTTGAAAATAATTGTAATTGCGTAAGATAGCTTAAAAATATTTTTTCAATTTTTTTTTACGATTACAATCGGTTGTCTGGCAGAAACTGCTTAAAGCAGTAAGACCGCCTTTTTGCGCATTTTTTTAAAAAAATTATACTTTTTTCTTGTTGTTATTTCTTTTGTTTTTTGTCTCTTTTATGCGCTTTTATGTATTTTCTTTTGTGTGTGCAAAAAATAAAGAATTTATTATTAATATTACGATCTAAGTGGAAGACTTTGCTCAGAAATGGGACAGCATAGGTAAGTAAAAAAACTTAGTGGTTTTAATTTATTATAGCGCGCAACTGTAGTTTGTCTTGAGAACACACGCAAGCTAATTCGTCAAGCAGAGATCTGCTTGCAGTTTCAGGACGTAAAAAGAATGGAAATAACAACTGGTGAGTGGTGAATGGTGATAGAGCCCCGTATGCAAAGTTAGAAACATTTTTGTTCAACTACTCTTCCATAATTTTATTGTTATAATTAATTTTATTAATAAAATAAGCGTCGTTACTTAATTTAATTTTAATTACTTACTCTCAAGATACCATAAAACCAGTTCAATGTGGTGTAAATTGTAGTGCATAATATATTCGCTTCATTATTGCCTTATTTAAATACTTTGGGCCAAAACAAGAATATATCCACTTCTCTGGCCTTGACATGGGTTACTTAAAATCGCATTTAGCATATCAGTCGCTTATCATTTGCCAATTTAACGTAAACATAACTTGTAGTAGGCAAAACATATTGCTCTCATTGACTCATAAAAATATTTGCGCCAAATTCATTGCACTAACCACATTGCGCCGAAATATTTTATACTTTTATTCAAAGTGTCCTGTCAATTTATTTTCTTTAGTTTTTCATTAAAATCTGTTTGGCATTTTAGCATAAAGATGGAACAGACAAAATAACACACTTTCGCAATTTATAACATTAGTGTGACTTAGCTTATCGATTTTTTGGGACAAATTACAAAACGCTTATTATTAAGACGGGGCTGCCAAAAATATCAAACCACGCTAGCCCCGCCTACACACCCCGCTATCCTCAAATCGTAATAATATTATAATGATTCCATGAATCGTGCCCGCATGAATTATTGTACTTTGCTCTGCAGCTAATTAGTGAACAATATCGCCGCGCTCTTAAGAAAAATAGGGAACGTGCAAGAACTTATCAAGGAAATAATATAGGTACTACAGGTTTCGGATTTCTGACCTCAGTTGTAGCCTATAGGCAGCACTTTCTTTGTATGAGAGATCGTACAGTCCAGCTAAAAATTATAGTTAACTAGCGACCCGCCCCGGCGTCGCACGGGGTATAAAATATATAGCCACTGAAAAAATGATTAAAATCGATAGCCTATGATCCTTCACGTGGTCTACTTCTTATCTGTGCCAAATAACATAAAAATTGCTCCAGTAGTTCGCGAGATAAGCCCTTTCAAATATTTTCCCCCGTTTTTTCCACATTCTCCTATTAGTCTTAGCGTGATAAAATATAGCCTATAGCCTTCCTTAATAAATGGGCTATCTAACACTGAAATCATTTTTCAAATCGGACCAGCAGTTCCTGAGATTAGCGCGTTCAAGTTAGCCCTTTCAAATAATTTTCCCTGTTTTTTCCACATTTTCCTCTATTTCTTCGCTTCTATTAGTTTTAGCGTGATAAAATATAGCCTATAGCCTTCCTCGATAAATGGGCTATCTAACACTGAAAGAATCATCAAAATCCGTTGCGTAGTTTTAAAGATTAAAGGGAACAAAGGGACATGAGGGAAAAAAGCTACTTTGTTTTATAATATGTATAGACTACTACATGTTTCAACTTTCTAGTAAGTAAATAATTAGGTACAAGTTTCGGATTGGCAACACCTTTGTTGACCTCGTTCCCTATAGAAGATCATTTGATGTAGATTCACTTGATCTTGATCATTATTTGTGATGAGATAAGTGCTATCATAATATTATCTTCCTGGTAATTAAAGCCATTGTATAACATATGACAACATAATACCATGGCAATTAGACTAGTCACTGTAGTGTTTAATAACCCAGGTTGAAGTTCAAGATATGATAATATACTCATGTCTATAAAGTTTTTTATTCGTTCGAAAATAATTATTAAGAACCAGAAAATAGTCGATAAAATAACGACCGTTTTCCTACTTGAATATCACAATTAAAAAAATCATTTTTAACATTAAACATTTTGAGACGAATGATACCAGGATAGTCCAGACACAAAATCGATTGATGAAATAATAATAGGGGAGGGGAAGGTGCTAACTTTGTAGTCACTCGAGCGCGATGGAGACCTAGTAGATTTTTTTACATTAGGTAAAACTGATAAAAAAATAATAAGAGCGTTTTTTATTTTAGTGGTGGGTTCAGAAACTGCGGCCATTTTAAAGTTTTGAAAAAGAAAATATATTTAAAGAAAATTGCTTTTTTCGGTCAGTTATTATTATATTTTAGACAATAAGGACTAAATCATTTAGTTTAGTGCAAAATAAAATATCTGCGAAGTTTAGTTAGGAAAATATGAAGGTTTATTTTTTTATATTTTAAAATGTTCCTACAGGCTTACCTTACCTTTGAATCCTCAGTGCTTTTCATGGAAGCTTCTTTGGGGTATACTAAACATCCCCTATCTTAATCTGACAGATCGGATGACATTTTAATATTCAAAAAAAAAAAATTACCGACCACGTGAGAAATCTGATTTCTATACCATGATATCTAGACACATATAACAGACACTAGGCAGCTGTTGACAGACCTACGTAGTTTGGTCGGGTTATCTTCTCTAAATTATCTGATAGTACAATTGCGACAACAATGCACAGCTGCAGTTGTTTTTTTTTTTTAATCTTTATTTATTTTAAGAGATTTTTGTGCAAAAAGACGATGTCAATCCCATCGCACCTTATACTAAATATAACAATTTAACTTACAGTAATTATTCTAAATTACAGTTAAAATTATATAGCATTTTAGCAGCCTCGGAAGAAGGTTCTGCTAAAACGCAATTAAATATGCCAATATTATATTTAATTAATTTAAAATTAAAAATCAAATTTTCTCTTAAGTTTGCGTTCCGGGAACACTCCATCAAACGGTGGTAGACAGCTGCAGTTGTTAGTTGTATTTATTTTCATTTTATAACAAACAGAACCATTAGTCCGTAAGTTATTTTAAAATGCATAAAGACTAGCGAGTCGTGACAATATTTACTTGAGTTGTGCAGGAGATGATAATCGTGAGACTCAATATATTATCACTTCATAACAATGTTTTTTAATGTATAAATAATGGTCTGTCTGTTTGGCGGCTTCGCTGCAAGTATTAAGAGTTACACTTATAAGTTACTAGCTGTGCCCCGCAGTGTTTCATACTTAATATTTAAATATATTATATGATACTAATATTATAAATGCGAAAGTGTGTCTGTCTAGCTGTCCGTCTGTTACCTCTTCACGCCCAAACCGCTGAACAAATTTTGCTGCAATTTGGTAGAGAGATACATTGAGTCCCGGGAAAGGACATAGGATATTTCTTATAATTGTATGATCATGACTTAAATAAAATCTTATAACTACCAAAAACCTTCAACTAAAATAGTACCTTTTTTACCTTCAGCTTCAGCTACAACACTGACATTTGAATTTAGTGAACCGGCTTCAAATACTCTTCTGGGCTAAACTTCTCATTAAGAGGCCTGTAAACTTGATGTTATGTACATAAATTACACTTGACCTTGAGTTAAAACTATATAATTTGATTAATAATATACAATACAACATATTTTACTTTGTAGATGTAATGGGCATTGTCCAAAAAAAATCACATGTACTTTTTATAATTTTTTTCGTTAAAATAGGGTATTTTAAGAATATAAATTAAATAATTTTGAAATTCATTGGCTAGTTTTTTCTCAATAAATTTTTAAAGTTTCGCTGTGACGTCATCATCGGCGGCCAATTGACCTCTGCAGTATGTTTTTTTTCCTTTCAATCTTATTTATAATGGCTGGTTCGTCAAATGCAAGTTCTCATTATGTGAAAGCTGATACGAGAAGCTTACCAAAAGTTCGAAACGTAACGTTGGTCGAATTTATTGCTAATTTAACGCCATTGAAGGTCAAACTAAGGTTAAACATATTTGTTCAAAAATATAAGTAACTAATGGGTATTTTTTTCGTTTATATACAGAAAAACGATCACTGACCTTATTCCTCGAAATGTTTTTGTAATGAGCAAAATTTTAAAAAAATGGACAATCCCCATTAATACCTCGAACGTGGGAATCGCAGACACAATGGATTTTCAATTGTCCTCTTATGATCTTTGCGTATAATTCAATTAATTTAATATTTTGAGGAAACGTAAAAAAATACAAATATTATCGGTCAAAACATGTCAAAAGGTGTGAATTGTAGTTTGCGTAAACACAAAAATATTATAATATTATATGCCAATAAACTTATTGCACTTAAAAACTCGTGGAGTAGGATAAATACAATAAAAAACAATTAGCAAAAATTTGTTGTTGTTATGTAAGCCAAATTATAGATACTTTTCGAGAAACCTCCAAACCTAATAAAATATGTTTGTCGAGGTGTGATCTTTAATGACAATTAAAACCAGTCAATTGCGTCAATCGACTTCACAAAGACTTTACTGTGAACATCAAGAGTACGTTGTAAAACGTAGTGTTATTTGGTACCAGACCTGGGAATTTAGAAACCTTTTTAGAAGGTTTTTTTTTTATAATCATAAAAAACTGGTTTTTAGAGTGTAAAACACCCGATAAGTTTCAAGGCCCAATCTATGCTAAAATAAAAGGAAATAAATTGGTGTTAGCAGATCATGTAAGGTATGTAGAAGAGCTAAGAACTAATAGCAATGTTATTTAATACGAGCCAATATAATTCGCCGAACATCGGTTACTTTAGCACCCTATGAAACAAGTTCAAACGTAAGTACTCAACCGACCAAAAAACGTAACTAAACATTTGGAATATTCATTCTTACAGATAATGATTGTTGCTGGAGTAAAATGCAGCTGCGTTTTAACCAGAGCGGCAAGTGCTAACATATTGCTGCTTTAATCAGTAACAAAAATACGAGCAATAGGTACTTGAAAAAAATAAATTTTATGTTTTTAAAAATCTTGTTTTTATTTATTTATTACAACATTAATTATTATACTCTTGAAGAAAATCGGAGTCCAAAAATTTACTAAAACACTGCAAACATTTTTCACGTTTCTGAGTCTTTGCATTAATACACTTTCAATCAATGAGTTTCTAAAATAGTAACATAGAATATCATTGCTTTCAATATGGATTCTTACTCGAGCAATATCATGAGTCCTTTCGGTTTCCTCTTAAGAGTAGGTACTCGTTTTGTTTTGCTCAAAATGGGGGCATAATAATTTTAACTTTTTTACCCCTTTCATCTAAAACTTGCTTACTTAAAAAACCTTTTTCATTCAAGACTCTATCTCCAGCTTCTAAAAGATCAGTTAGACATGTAGTATCTGGTTTATCGTCATTTGTAAGTCACTATTTCTTCCACCTGATACTTTGGATTTAAATGAAATATTCTATGAAACTATCACTGCAAGTTTTGTCGTCAGGTTTTGGAGACCATCATGGTGATCCATCAACACTAAAACAATAGTTAGGTACTCAAAAACTCTTTATAAAATGCAACTCAAATAAAAATTACTTGACTGATAATGCAATTTTAGGTTATATCGAATTACATACTGTTTAATTTTTAGAGCAGATATCTGATTTAATTTCCTAGTAGATTTAGGAAAAACATAAAATTTGTAGACTACCTATATTTTGCTGTTATTTTTGCAGTCTACGATACAAAAATAATTAATACCAATTTTTAAAAATTTCAAAACAAGATTGACAAGTTTGTTTGACTACTATCTGAGCCCTATTGGTTGCATATTTTTGAATTTTGCCGCGCGGCAATCGCTTTCTTTATCCCCTCCACCCACTTCGTACGCTCCGAATAGAGATATAGAGATGCATCGTACTCGGCGTATCCGCTTCAGGATTAGATCCACTTCTTATTAATATATTACTAGAAATTTCCACCAAAATTCGTTTATCGTACGGGAACCGTACATTTTTCCCGGATAAAAAGTATCCTAGTGTTTAGAACCTTTTTGAACATTTTAGGACTGGTTCTAAATATTAAAAAAATAACATTGACGTTTTCGCCCTCGATTTTATATTGTCACTTTCTCTTTTAAAATTGTACACATATAAGTTCCTTGAAAATTATACTTTTGGAATTGATATCAAGGTGTAATTATTTTGCCTCAATACAACATGGTCCTTCGGCAAAGAAAATGAACCAGCGAGCTATGGGATTCATGGTTCGTCTACGAGCCAGCGACCTATAAGATTCATGGTCCTGCAATAATAGTCTACGAAGTGGATCACGCGCGCCTGACTCCTCCTCAGCGCTACACTTGGAAGACGCAGGAAGTTTAAGCGTCGTATTCCACAAGAGTTGCCGAGATTATCTTTCATCAGCCCTGGATTAGTAAGAGTATCGTCCTTCGTCAGCGCATCATTGATAAGGCGTATCTCATCATCAGCGCGAGGAAGCTGGGAGTCTTGTCAGCAGCACATTGAGAAGCCTGAACTTCATCAGCGTATTCTCCTCAGTCCACCGAAGATTATTATTAGTTATTAATTTGTGATTTGTAAATAAGTAGAAAACCGTTTGTTTGTATTTAGGTAGGCTATTTTTAATCAATTCTGTAAAGTTTTAGGTTCACCAAAATGAGTGAGACGCAGTTAATTAAGCGGATAGGTAGCTACAAATGCCGTTTAACTTCATTCTGGAACTATTTAGCGGCATTGATCAAACCCATCGACAGCGCTACATTAAGGGAGTTGCAGTTGCGTATCGGTAAGGTTGAATCTTTGTATGAGCAGTACGATGAGGTGCAGGTTCAGCTGGAGTGCGCCGCCGATGATGCGGCGGCCCAGCTCGCCGAGCGCGACAGCTTTGAGTCGCTGTATTATAAGTGCCTGTCACACGCGCAGGGATTATTAGAAGAGTTTACCAATTTAAATAAGAACGATGATGTGAGTAATGGTGGTAAGCATTCTAATAATCATAAGCTCGTTAAATTGCCGATAATTCAACTTCCTAAATTCAGCGGTTCATATGAGAATTGGCTTGAATACCGCGACACTTTTACCAGTCTGATCCACTCCAATGACGATATTGACGATATCAACAAATTTCATTATTTACGAACGACTCTGGAGGGATTAGCTGCGACCGTCATTCGCTCGGTTCTGTTCTCAGCTGAGAATTATAGTGTCGCGTGGGAGATGCTGTGCGAGAGGTTTGATAATAAAAGGTTACTAGTTCAAAACCATGTAGCGGCATTATTTAATATTGATACTCTAGGTAAAGAGTCCTCTGCTGCTATTAAACGTTTAATTGACCAGTTAAATAAGAATCTTAGAGCACTTGAGGCATTAAATGAGCCTGTTAAGTCATAGGACACGCTGTTAATTTATATTATAACACAAAAGTTACACAGTAAAACGTACCGTCAGTGGGAGGAATATAAAGGTACTGTTGATAAAAAAAGTTTCATTAAGTTTGATTTATTTCTTGAGTTTTTGCGCAACCGCGCCGACTTAGTAGAAACTTTAGAGCTGTCACATAATAATTTTAGTTTGTTCCCGTAGTGCTCCTAAGAATTATAATAATAATAATTATAGAGTAAGGTCGATGGTCTCAGTAGCGAGTAATATAGGCGAAGAGCCGTCGGCTGTTGAATGTCCCAAATGTAAGGGCGATCATAAGCTCAGTAAATGTGAGAGTTTTCTTTCTATGTCTATTGAAGAAAGACTTATGTCCGTACCAAGTTACAAGGTATGTTATAATTGTTTTAATAAAGGACATGTAGTCAATTCATGTAAGAAGAGACCGGCTTGTAAGGTTTGTAAACGGCGGCATCATGCATTGCTACATTTAGCTGACCATAAGGCGCGTGCGAATATTTATAATAATTATAGTCGTAAAGACTCTACTTCGCCACAGCCTTTGAACCCGTCTCCGTCTGTTTCCGATGCTTCAAAGAGCCGTCAAATCTCACTGACAACGAGTGTCAGCTCGCCTCGCTTGCCGGGTATGGCACGGGAGGTCTTATTGTCAACGGCTTTGATTAGACTGCGCGACAGCAATAACGTTGAGCACGTCGCTCGTGCACTGTTAGACAGCGGTAGCGCATCGTGCATAATTACAGAACATCTTTGTGATAAACTAAACTTGCAAACTAGGAATGTCGATCAGTCGATACTAGGTATTAGTAACACGATTACCCGCGCTGGCAAAACGTGCATGATTAATTTTGAATCACTAGATGGCAATTTTGCCACTAGTGTTATTTGCCATGTTTTGCCATCCATCACGAGTAATGTACCAGAACGCTATATCGACATTAATGACTTCGATATTCCAGCTTATGTTAGTTTGGCTGATCCTAGGTTTTATGAGCCCTCACGCATTGATATGCTGATCGGGGCCAACTTATTCTGGGAGGTACTAGGATCGCATAAAGTTAACTTAGGCAAAGACAAACCGGTACTGTATGAAACTAGATTAGGGTGGATAGTCGCAGGTTCGGTACCGATTAATCACTTTATGTCATTACTGACTCGTGATATTAATGACAGTGAGGTGAGCAGCTGCTGTTCTAGTAATTTTAATTTTGAAGATGTGCATACTCAGTTAAGCCGACTTTGGCAGTCGGAAGAAGTAGATTATGATGCTCCTCATTATAGGCCGGAGGAAAGGCTATGTGAAGAGCATTTCGTTAAAAATACGGTTCGTCTTGCGGATGGGAGATTTTGTGTACGCATTCTATTTAAACAAAGTCCTAACGAATTAGTAGAATCGTATTTTCGTGCTAAGCACTGTTTATTGTTGCAGAGGCTATGGTTGCTAAAATTATCATGGGATGAACCTTTACCTCCAGAAATTCGTAAATATTGGAGTAAAGTAACGAAAAATATCCCTCTATTGAATGATGTTCGAGTTCCGAGGCGTGTCATGTGCGATCTTTATACTAAGTTAGAGCTTCACAATAGAGTATGCTGGCCCAATTACGTGCGCTAGTCATCAAGGACGTGGGTGCAGACTGATAAAGGCGTATCTCGCTATATTTATTTGTTTTTCTACTAAGGCAATTCATTTAGAGCTTGTTGGTGATTTAACGAGCAATAGGTATTTATTAGCTTTACGAAGGTTCATTTCGCGAAGGGGAAAACCTGTAAATATCTACTCAGATAATGGCACATCTTTTACGGGACCGTCCAGAGATCTCTCGACGTTTCTAAAAAACAATTGCAACTCCTTGAGTAGGGCAACCACCGATGTTAGGTTTAATCTGATTCAGACATACACTCTTCATTTTGGGGGGTTCGTCCTAGACATGATGAAATTGTTCGTGTGGCGGATATACGGACACCTTCTGGAATTATCCGAAGGGCTTTTAACAGAATATGCCCATTATCGGTATCTGCCTAAAGCGGTTGAAAGACAAGCCTTTCAACGTCCGGGGGTATGTTTAGAACCTTTTTGAACATTTTAGGACTGGTTCTAAATATTAAAAAAATAACATTGACGTTTTCGCCCTCGATTTTATATTGTCACTTTCTCTTTTAAAATTGTTCATATTTAAGCTCCTTGGAAATTATACTTTTGGAATTGATATCAAGGTGTAATTATTTTGCCTCAATACAACAAGCGGATTCTATACACCTAGTATTACTAATCATTATTATGTCCTTTCCCGGGACTGAAATTATCTTCATACCAAAAAGGGGGTAACAGACAGACTGACACACTTTCACGTTTATGATATTAGTATAGAATTATATTTTAATCAAATTATTCATATCGTCCTTCAGAAGCTTGAAGAATGCCATTTCAAAATTATCCAAGAAATAGGTTTTTCAATGTACTACAACCAGTAATATGTCACTTATTATGAAGTCAGCAAATGCTAAAAATGTATTGTAAATTTTAATGTATTAATTAATTTTAATTAATAAGACATTCTGTTTTATAGTTCTTTTACTATGGATTTATGCTGAAATTTATGTTATTCTAGTAGTAGTATTGTTATAGATAATTATTTCACATTCTAAGAATCTAGACAAGAGCTAAGGTTATAGAAAGCAACCACTAGATCTGTGTTTCGACACCTGGAGACGGATCACGAGGCCACACGTTTGCACAAGCCAACTGACCATAAACTGTAAAAATTATTAATAACCTGCCTGAGGACAATATAATATATATTTTTTTTTTTTTATTAAATAAGGGGGCAAACGAGCAGACGGGTCACCTGATGGTAAGCAACTACCGTCGCCCATGGACACTTGCAACATCAGAAGAGCTGCAGGAGCGTTGCCGGCCTTTTAAGAGGGAATACGCTCTTTTCTTGAAGGTTTGCAGGACGTATAGGTCCGGAAATACTGCTGGTGACAGTTCGTTCCAGAGTTTTACAGTGCGCGGTAGAAAGTTACGCGAGAAACGCACTGTGGAAGACTGCCACTCATCAAGGTGATGAGGATGGTATGTTTTTCGCGTGGGACGATGGCGAAAAGTTGCAGGTGGTATGATTCCGAACAATTCCTCAGAGCACTCCCCGTGATATAACCGATAGAGGATGCAGAGCGAAGCTACATCTCGGCGCAATTCCAAGGGGTCCAAGCTGTTTGAAACACTATGGCAATCAACAATTCGAGCGGCCCTACGTTGGATACGATCCAGAGGGAGCAGTTGGTATTTTGGCGCCCCTGCCCAGAGATGAGAACAGTATTCCATATGAGGCCGAACTTGCGCCTTGTAGAGTTGTAGGCGTTGGTCCGGACTGAAGTACTGTCTCGCTCTGTTAAGAACACCAAGCTTCTTCGAGGCTAATTTGGCCTTACCCTCTAGATGATATCGGAACTGAACTTCGCTCGATATGTTGACGCCAAGTATCTCAATGCTAGGAGAGATGGTTAAAGATGTGCCCTCGAAGCGAGGATATACGACCATTGGTGACTTTTTAGTGGTGAACGCGCAGACTTGTGTCTTGGCGGGGTTGAATTGGACCAAGTTACGTCTACCCCATTCAGAGACCTTCTCCAATGAATTCTCCACCTTAGACACAAGTTTGTTTCGACTCTCAGTGACATTTTGCCGAGAAATATTAGGGGAGCCGGTATAGACAGCATCACCTGTACTGTCATCCGCATAGCAATGAATGCCGCTGGTCTGCAACATGTCATTGATATGCAGTAAGAATAGAGTAGGCGATAGCACACAGCCCTGAGGCACACCAGCATCAACAGACTGAGTTTCCGAGCATTCGCCGTCAACTACGACCTTTATGCTTCTGTCTGCCAAGAAACCAGTGACCCACTTACATAATTTCTCAGGCAGCCCGTATGATGGAAGCTTTGATAGCAGCGCTTTATGCCAAACCCGATCAAAGGCCTTCGCAATGTCCAAACTAACAGCCAATGCCTCTCCCTTCGACTCAATTGCCTGAGCCCAACGATGAGTCAGGTACGCCAAGAGATCACCAGCCGAGCGACCCTTACGGAACCCGTATTGTTTGTCGCTTAGTAATCCCTGGCCGTCCAAGTATTGAAGAAGCTGGCTATTGATAATGGATTCCATTATCTTCGAAAAGAGAGAGGTTATAGCGATTGGCCTGTAGTTGGAAGGATTTGAGCGATCACCTTTTTTGGGGATCGGGTGCACCAAGGCTGTCTTCCAGGAAGCCGGGACGATGCCAGTGGAATAGGAGAGCCGAAAAAGACGCGTCAAGACCGGAGCCAACTCTGGAGCACACTTTTTCAACACAATAGGCGGGATCCCGTCAGGCCCACTCGACTTTTGGATATCAAGGGAACGGAGGGCTTTTCGCACTGAGCGCTGATGAAACCGAATATCCGACATGATGCTCGTGCATCGCGGTATGGTCGGCGGTTTCTGCCCCCCGTCATCCAGGGTCGAGTTTGACGCAAAGAGCTTGCCCAGAAGATCGGCTTTGTCTTTTGCGTCCTGGGCCAATGACCCATTTCCTACGTGTAGGGATGGTAGGGTTGGCTTGCAGAAATTTCCTTCAATAGCTTTGGCCAGAGACCAGAATGCACGGGTTCCCGAGGGGAGGCGCTCAAGTCTCTTGCCAATTCTATTGACGTGCTGTTGCTTTGCCCGAGTAATCTCTTTCTTGAGGGACCTAGAAGCAAGGTTGTACTCCTTTTTATATGCGCTGGTATTTAAATCCCGAGCAGACACTGCGTTGGCCCAGGATTGGTAAGCCTCCTGCTTCCGGCGAGAAGCTTTTTTGGGGGATGAACCAAACCAGGGACGAAATCTGCCGCCAGTTGGCACTACAGAGGATGGAATGAAAAGTTCCATCCCCTGCACTACCACATCGGCAACAGAGTTGGCAGTGTTGTCGGGATCATCCGGCGAGAAGCACACGTGCCCCCAAGGATAGGATGCAAAAAACGACCGCATCCCATCCCAGTCTGCTGACTTATAGTGCCACACACGACGGTATTTGACAGCACGCTGTCTTAACACCGTCGTAAGTGGCACAGAACTTCTGACAAGGCAATGATCCGATGTACCCAGTGGTGCGGTTACGGATATTTGGTAGCCGTCAGGATTTGAAGTCAGCAGGAGGTCCAACAAGGAAGGATTCTGACCATCCACATCTGGGATTCGTGTAGGCGTAGTAACCAGTTGTGTCAAGTCGTTCGCAAGGGCAAAGTTGCAGACAGATCTCCCCGCATGATCAGTTTTACTGGAGTTCAGCCAGTCGGCGTGGTGGGCATTAAAGTCGCCAAGTATTATGATCTCTGCGGATGGGATCTGCCGCTGCACAAAATCTGAAGCAGCTTGCAGGTGCTCGACGAGTCGCTCCGTCTCGGGGTCACCACTATGGGACCTGTATAGGCACGCGTAGACGCGAGGGTGGTCGTCGCAATCTATGCGGAGCCATAAGATGGACAGGTCCATGACCTCAAGATTGCTGAGGCGGCGAGAGCTGATATCATCTCTGATGTACACACACACTCCAGCTTTGGGTAGGAAGGAGTGCTCGAGATAATACCCTGGGTGGGAAAGGTATGATGTGTCACTCGGAGATGATATCTGCGTCTCGGTTAAAAAGAGCAAAGCCGGCTTTGCCGTCTCCAGGTGGTAATGGACGGCATTAAGGTTGGAGTGTAATCCCCTGATATTACAAAAGTCCATGTTTAATATCGAGGGGGGTGCCTTAGAGTGTTTGCTCTTGCCCCGAGCAGATTGGAGCGCAGTTTTGCCCTCCCCAGAATACGAGGGGCAGCCTGGACGTCCACGTTCAGTTCCAGGGGTTCCTGAGCATGGACGTCCAGAGAGGGATTCTCCAACGCAGTTGGTACCCTCCTGGGGTAACAAACTGTCTTTCAACTGCGGCATTTCTAGGGGGGTAGGGGATTGGGCCTCCGGTAAACTCACTCACTCGGCGAAACACAGCGCGAGCGCTGTTTCACGCCGGTTTTCTGTGAGGCCGTGGTATTTCTCCGGTCGAGCCGGCCCACTCGTGCCGAAGCATGGCTCTCCCACGGACAAATACCGGCGTTCAGCCACCCCTCCCGTGTCACCGTGAAGAAGCTCACGATGGCACGGGGGAATATAATATTGGTGTTTCCTGCCTGTCTAGTTTTAAGGCTCACAGTGAGCCTGCTCACATTCAGCGGCGTATAGTCAGTTCGGTCTGAACACGGCCTAAAAAAGGCGGAGCGCTAGCAAACTTTTTAATGATTAACGCGGGTGTAGTCCCGTGTAATTAGACTAAAAAATAGGGGTGAGGTTATATTAATTCCGACAAGGCTGAATATTGGTAGGATTGTTCGATACACTATAATAAAGGAAATGTGAAAAGTCCTCATCGATCCGGCACGTGCAAAAAAAAATTACTCGGGTTTATCGTCATTTGTAAGTCACTATTTCTTCCACCTGCTACTTTGGATTTAAATGAAATATTCTATGAAACTATCACTAACCAGCAATTAGTCTACTGGCTCGGCATGGGCACAGTAGAAACGCGAATGAATAGAAACATTGACAGATTTACGGAACAAATTGACTGACTGATTTTCTAATCAATTTATCTACTGTTTTGTAGATAAAACCCTTCTTTGGTGGCTATGACAGGCATAGAAAAGCCTTTTTAGAAGGTTTTTTTTTATAATCATAAAAAACTGGTTTTTAGAGTGTAAAACACCCGATAAGTTTCAAGGCCCAATCTATGCTAAAATAAAAGGAAATAAATTGGTGTTAGCAGATCATGTAAGGTATGTAGAAGAGCTAAGAACTAATAGCAATGTTATTTAATACGAGCCAATATAATTCGCCGAACATCGGTTACTTTAGCACCCTATGAAACAAGTTCAAACGTAAGTACTCAACCGACCAAAAAACGTAACTAAACATTTGGATAAAGCAAGTCTAATGGCCTGTTTCACCGCTTCCTGATAAGGTGCCCGATAGGGTTATTTGACAGATTTTCCATACTCCATCTGTCAAATTAAGTGGTGGATAGCCTTATCAGGAAGCGGTGAAACAGGCCCTTAACATTAAATATTCATTCTTACAGATAATGATTGTTGCTGGAGTAAAATGCAGCTGCGTTTTAACCAGAGCGGCAAGTGCTAACATATTGCTGCTTTAATCAGTAACAAAAATACGAGCAATAGGTACTTGAAAAAAATAAATTTTATGTTTTTAAAAATCTTGTTTTTATTTATTTATTACAACATTAATTATTATACTCTTGAAGAAAATCGGAGTCCAAAAATTTACTAAAACACTGCAAACATTTTTCACGTTTCTGAGTCTTTGCATTAATACACTTTCAATCAATGAGTTTCTAAAATAGTAACATAGAATATCATTGCTTTCAATATGGATTCTTACTCGAGCAATATCATGAGTCCTTTCGGTTTCCTCTTAAGAGTAGGTACTCGTTTTGTTTTGCTCAAAATGGGGGCATAATAATTTTAACTTTTTTACCCCTTTCATCTAAAACTTGCTTACTTAAAAAACCTTTTTCATTCAAGACTCTATCTCCAGCTTCTAAAAGATCAGTTAGACATGTAGTATCTGGTTTATCGTCATTTGTAAGTCACTATTTCTTCCACCTGATACTTTGGATTTAAATGAAATATTCTATGAAACTATCACTGCAAGTTTTGTCGTCAGGTTTTGGAGACCATCATGGTGATCCATCAACACTAAAACAATAGTTAGGTACTCAAAAACTCTTTATAAAATGCAACTCAAATAAAAATTACTTGACTGATAATGCAATTTTAGGTTATATCGAATTACATACTGTTTAATTTTTAGAGCAGATATCTGATTTAATTTCCTAGTAGATTTAGGAAAAACATAAAATTTGTAGACTACCTATATTTTGCTGTTATTTTTGCAGTCTACGATACAAAAATAATTAATACCAATTTTTAAAAATTTCAAAACAAGATTGACAAGTTTGTTTGACTACTATCTGAGCCCTATTGGTTGCATATTTTTGAATTTTGCCGCGCGGCAATCGCTTTCTTTATCCCCTCCACCCACTTCGTACGCTCCGAATAGAGATATAGAGATGCATCGTACTCGGCGTATCCGCTTCAGGATTAGATCCACTTCTTATTAATATATTACTAGAAATTTCCACCAAAATTCGTTTATCGTACGGGAACCGTACATTTTTCCCGGATAAAAAGTATCCTAGTATTACTAATCATTATTATGTCCTTTCCCGGGACTGAAATTATCTTCATACCAAAAAGGGGGTAACAGACAGACTGACACACTTTCACGTTTATGATATTAGTATAGAATTATATTTTAATCAAATTATTCATATCGTCCTTCAGAAGCTTGAAGAATGCCATTTCAAAATTATCCAAGAAATAGGTTTTTCAATGTACTACAACCAGTAATATGTCACTTATTATGAAGTCAGCAAATGCTAAAAATGTATTGTAAATTTTAATGTATTAATTAATTTTAATTAATAAGACATTCTGTTTTATAGTTCTTTTACTATGGATTTATGCTGAAATTTATGTTATTCTAGTAGTAGTATTGTTATAGATAATTATTTCACATTCTAAGACTCTAGACAAGAGCTAAGGTTATAGAAAGCAACCACTAGATCTGTGTTTCGACACCTGGAGACGGATCACGAGGCCACACGTTTGCACAAGCCAACTGACCATAAACTGTAAAAATTATTAATAACCTGCCTGAGGACAATATAATATAATATTGGTGTTTCCTGCCTGTCTAGTTTTAAGGCTCACAGTGAGCCTGCTCACATTCAGCGGCGTATAGTCAGTTCGGTCTGAACACGGCCTAAAAAAGACGGAGCGCTAGCAACCTTTTTAATGATTAATGCGGGTGTAGTCCCGTGTAATTAGACTAAAAAATAGGGGTGAGGTTATATTAATTCCGACAAGGCTGAATATTGGTAGGATTGTTCGATACACTATAATAAAGGAAATGTGAAAAGTCCTCATCGATCCGGCACGTGCAAAAAAAAATTACTCGGGTTTATCGTCATTTGTAAGTCACTATTTCTTCCACCTGATACTTTGGATTTAAATGAAATATTCTATGAAACTATCACTAACCAGCAATTAGTCTACTGGCTCGGCATGGGCACAGTAGAAACGCGAATGAATAGAAACATTGACAGATTTACGGAACAAATTGACTGACTGATTTTCTAATCAATTTATCTACTGTTTTGTAGATAAAACCCTTCTTTGATGGCTATGACAGGCATAGAAAAGCCATTGTTCCACAAATACAACTTCACTTCGAAATAAACCTGTAAGAATTAAGGCCGTCCCCCGAGCAAACGACCTTGGCCATACATTTGCCGCCTTGCCAAGATCGCGCTAAAACCCTATTATTTTTACTTATCTTAGTTCAAAATTGTCCTAAAAAAATTTAAAACGGGAAATATGTAGTTTATGATATTGTCGATCTATTGGCGTCAGTTTCAAATAAAAGTAATTTGTAAATGCTAAGGAGATGCTGAATGTATGCTTAAATTTTAATAATTTGGTATAACTTTGGAAGCTGATAGCATGAGTATAATAAACAAAAATAGAAAATTTAAAACGGGGTAAGGAATCTTGAAATATAAGTACTGAAGATTATTTCTGTATTTTTATTATAACTTTGTACCTTTCAGATTATGAGTTTATAAGGTTTTAAATACGGCAAATTACGGAGGTTTTAAATCTCCGGAGGGAACGCCCTTAAGTGGAACCGTTGGAGACTCGGCAACAAATTAACATGGCTTGTCATAAGAATTCGTCGATAATGATTAATGAGTATCGAATTGACGCAGTTTGATGCGTTTTAACATAATGACAGAGATTAAATGCCGAAATAAAGGTCCTAACCATTTCGACATCGAGACTGCATTTCGTTGAACGCTCGTACCAATTTAAATTTGCACCTGGTTAAGTACTTTTTATGAAATGGACCAGAGTCCTTGGTCATACTAACGTTTCGGTAGGGAAGTTAAATGTTAAAAATAATAATGGAATTATGCATGTGTTGATAATTGAGCAATGAATTACATCGCTAAGTGTCATCACATGACACAGGGTCATGGCATTTGCGATGCAAATGCGGTATGCCAAATCTCAGTTTTAACAGTTATACTTACTAAAAAGGTATAGAAGCGGCATTATACTTATCTTTACATCAAAATGAAAAAAAACCCGTACATCTATCCTAAACTACTTAACCGATTTTAATGTTTTTTTTTTTAAATGTGTGCTTTTTTCCACCTTGAGAGATATGATACCTTAGATCTTTAATTATATTCGTACTTATTCCGAGATAATTTAAGTATGTAGTATCGCTTTCTCTCGCTCTTCATGCGCGTATTTTACAGCAAAAAAAAAAAAATTAATAAAAATCACCACCTGGTATCACTAAACGTCAATGTCATTCGTTTTTTCGCGCTCGCACGCGTTTCACAATTCTCCACAATTTTCCAAGAAATTTTGAAGGAATTTAAGTAAAATTAACAAGAAACATGCCTAAAAGAACGTCAGAGGATAGGAGTTATGAAAAGGCTATGAAGAAAATACGAAAAATGGAAGAAAAACTCAAGAAATATAAAGAAAAGTTACAACCAGAGACTTGTAAGTACCTAACTACTTCATGGAAAAATGTCCCTTTTTTACAGGATGTAAAAATTAGACTTAGCTTATCACTGTAAGCGATATCGACATAATTTCCGTTGGAAATATAAGTGTTTTAATAACATAACTACAGCATTTTCGCGTTGCGTCTATGCTCCCTTCCGTTGGAAGGGCTCCCGGCTGTTGCTGTTGGATTATCCACCAATAGACATACTCTCGTGTTACGAACATGTCTTTCCCGTTGGGCTTTTATTACTCACATTCCTTCTTATTCACAAAGTCAAGTGAATGACTAAAATGGGTAACCCATATGTACTTCCGTTGGAACTACATTGTATACTATGTTATAGTATAAAAACTAACAAATTAATCTTTTGTTAAGAAATGCATTACTTACCTGTAAACAAAGCTCTAAAAGTGGGGGTAAATACCTAGGTTTATAGGTTGAAAAACATGTGTTGTAGGTTATTATTCACACCCAAGAGGTTATTTTGTTTGGTATAACATGTTAAGTATGCTATTTTTGATTTGTGTAGCTCAAGAATCTGAAGCTGAGGTGGAAGTAGAGAATGTCGATCCTGAGCTATCAGTTGAGTTTTTGGAGGCCCTTGGGGGCCCAATTCAAGAAAAACATTATGGAGATAAAATCCATAGTAACATACTAGACAGATATGAAAAGATTCTCCTCGAAGGCCTTAAAAAGGAAGAAAAAGAAACAATCATTAAACAAATAACTATTCCAGAAAATGGGAAGTTAATGGAAGCTCCCAAGCTAAACCTCGAACTAACAAGTTTGTTATCATCTTCTATGAGACAGAGAGATAAAATGCTTGAAGAAAGACAAGAAGAAACTGGACATGTCATTGCTTCCATCTGTCAGGTAATTGACACAATGTCAAAACCAGATTTTGATATTATGACAGTAATTAAAAATTTAAGTGACGCTACAAGGCTCTTATGCCACTTACATTACAATTATACTGACATTAGAAGGAAGCTTATCAGCCCCTTAATGGACAAAAACTTGAATCTGAACTTGAAATATAATAAAAGATCAGAGTTTTTATATTCGAAATTAGATGATACTGTGAAGTCAGTGTCAGCCTTGAAGCGAGCTACGAATTTATTGGCAGCTCCTAAAATTTCTAATAATTCAAAAAACTGGCAAGCCCCTCGCAAGTCTGCACCACAACAGCGAGGGAGAAACTCACTTCGAGGCGGATTCCAGCATCAACGTTATCAAACGAGACTCCCTCAGCGTCAGAGCCAACAGCAGGCCCGTCGTCCAGCCTCAATGCCATCGAGTTCTCGAGAGACGAACAGAGGCCGGTCCCGTTACCCATAAAGGTACTTTTTGCAGGTAGACTACAATATTTTTCTGTAAATTGGGGGAGAATTACACAAGATCCTGTTATACTTCAATGGATAAAGGGTTACTGTATTCCAATAAAAAATACACCTACACAAGAGTACATACCTAATAACAATAATTTTACAATGACTGAAAAAAGCATTCTTATAAAAGAAATAAACAAGCTTTTGGAATTAGGTGCTATAGAACTATGTAGTCCAGTTCAGGATCAATTTTTGTCATCCATTTTCACTGTCCCCAAACCAGATGGTACTCATAGGTTTATTCTGAATTTAAAAACTCTAAATAAGTTTGTAGAAACATCTCACTTTAAATTGGAAGATATAAGAATAGTGTGCAAATTATTAACAAAAGGAGATTACATGACTACTATAGATTTGAAAAATTCATACTTTTTGGTACCTGTTCACAAAGACTATAGAAAATTCTTAAGGTTTATGTTCAAAGGATCATTGTATGAGTTTAATTGTTTACCATTTGGTCTAGCTTCTGCTCCATTTGTGTTTACTAAATTATTAAGACCCGTTGTAGAACATTTCAGAAGTAAAGGAATTATAATCGTTCTCTATTTAGATGATGCTATTTGTCTGGGAAACTCATATGAACAATGTTTAGAACATACAGAATATGTTGTATCTGTTTTAGAAAAGTTAGGCTGTATTATAAATAAATCAAAGAGCTGTCTTAAGCCATCTAAACAAAGGGATTTTCTAGGCTTTAGCCTCAGATCACAGACTATGACAATAAGCCCTACTAAGAAAAGAAAAAACAAGATACTTGTTTTAATAAATCAGTTTTTAAAAAAGGATAGCTCCTCCATCAGAGAATTTGCAAAATTATTAGGTAATCTGGTTTCTGTTTGCATGGCGGTATCCTATGGTTTTGTTTATACAAAAATCCTAGAGAGAGAAAAGTTTTTAGCACTTGAAACATCTAATGGTAACTATGATAGCAGTATAGTAATTAGCAAACCAGTTAAATCAGAATTGTTATGGTGGAAAAATAACATTATTAACGGTTTCAGTAATATAAAACAGTATGATTTTAAACTAGAAATATTTTCAGACGCGTCAGGTACTGGATGGGGCGCTTATTGCAATGGTCAAAGTGCTAGAGGTCTGTGGTCTGAGGAAGAACTGGAATACCATATTAACTATCTAGAGCTGCTAGCTGCATTTTTTGCATTGAAATGTTTTGCCCGGGATATGTCAAACTGTGAAATACTTCTTAGGATAGATAATACCACAGCCATCTCATATGTCAACCGCATGGGAGGAGTACAATTTCCCTTATTAAATGATTTGGCAAGGCGTATCTGGAAGTGGTGTGAGGTTAGAAAGTTATGGATTTTTGCTTCATACATTAAGTCAAAAGACAATGTTATGGCGGATCATGAATCTAGAGTAGTAAACATAGATACGGAGTGGCAATTATCTGAAATAGCTTTCAATAGAATTATTTTGAGATTAGGAGAGCCAGATATTGATCTTTTCGCGTCACGTCTTAATGCCAAGTGTGACAAGTATATATCCTGGCATAGGGATCCATTTGCATGGAACATTGACGCCTTTACTGTAAATTGGTCACAATTTTTCTTCTACGCGTTTCCACCTTTCGGTTTACTGTTGAGAGCAGTCCAAAAGATCAAAACAGACAAAGCTACTGGCATTGTTGTATTTCCATTGTGGCCGTCACAGCCCTGGTACCCGTTACTTATGTCTATGTTAAATTCAGAAATTATTTATATAAAACCCTCAAAATATCTTTTGACTGCTTTCAGGAGAACACACCCGTTGAACGATCAACTTTCCCTGGGGGCGTGTATCTTATCAGGCAAGCTCTCACAAGAAGATCCTTAACAGATAATGCAATAAACATAATGATGGCATCTCTATCTGCAAATACCATTAAACAATATACTAGTTGTTTAAGTAAATGGTGGAATTATGCTGTAAGTAAGAATATCAGTGTCTTTGAGGCTTCTGTACCTATTATTATTTCATATCTTACATTTATTTTTCAACAGGGTGCTTCTTATCAAACATTAAATTGTCACAGATCAGCACTCTCACTTTTGATCGGTAGCCAGATAGGTACTGATGATAGGATGAAGAGATGGTTTAAAGGAGTATATAGATTGCGTCCCCTGACACCCAAGTACAACAGTGTATGGGACCCATCTAAGGTGTTATCTTATATTTGCCATTGGTACCCATTAAATAATCTAAACCTAGAAAAACTAACCAAGAAAACTGTTATGTTGTTAGTACTTGCAACTGCCCAAAGAGTCCAAACTTTACATTCAATTAAATTAAAAAACATTAAGGTAACTCCTACAGGTGTTGAAATCATCTTCACAGATATCTTAAAAACATCAGCACCTAATAGAAATCAACCACAAATAATCCTGCCATACTTTAATAATAATCCTGAAATATGTCCAGTTAAAACTCTTTTACATTATATAGAAGTCACTAATCCAGTAAGAACTCATGATGATTTATCTGATTATTTATTTATAACTTTCAAGAAACCGCACCGACGTGCCACTTGCCAATCAATCAGTAGATGGCTCAAGCAGGTCATGTTAGATAGTGGTATTAATATTGATATTTTTTCTGCACATTCAACGCGCCATGCAGCAACGTCATGCGCCCATAGAGAAGGGCTGACGGTAGACTGTATTATTAAAGCAGTAGGTTGGTCTTCTAGATCATCTACTTTTGCTAATCATTACAAAAGACCACTTATGAATGAAGCTGATCAAGTATTGTTTGCCAGAAGGGTAATTAATAATAATAATTAATTAATATTTTAAATTTACTATGATTAATAGAAAGAAGACTGATAATTATGTTATGTTTTTATTATAAAAAAGGATATGTTGTGTTTGAGTTGTAAGACACATTACTTAAATTACTTTTCTTAATAGAGGTATTAAGAAATTGTCTAAGGCATGGATTGCCTCATGTTTTGTTAAATTCTACTTTAGAGAATAATAAAGATTTTTACAATAATTTACAGTGGTTATGTTCTTCTCTGAACATCTACATACTTAAATTATCTCGGAATAAGTACGAATATAATGATAGGATTAAACGAACTTACCTGTAAGTGAAGTTCTATCCTAATTATATGAAGTACTTATTCCGAGATAGAGCTTCCCACCCTCCCGTTAAGCCATGGACAATGGGCACTGGCTTAACTTTCCCAATGTTGGGCTCTAAATAATGACATTGACGTTTAGTGATACCAGGTGGTGATTTTTATTAATTTTTTTTTTTTTGCTGTAAAATACGCGCATGAAGAGCGAGAGAAAGCGATACTACATACTTAAATTATCTCGGAATAAGTACTTCATATAATTAGGATAGAACTTCACTTACAGGTAAGTTCGTTTAATCCTATCATTATAGTCGCAATTTTATTTTATTGCAAATTATTTGTCTATAAAGAGCGACCATTGTTTATGCGACGCGGGTCACGGGATAGCGATGGACGTTGCCATGGTGACATATTTATTTAGTCACTAATTCAATAAAATAATACGGGCGATATACTTTATAAAATATGGCAAAGAAACGTTTGCCGGGACAGCCAGTCTTCTTATATATAAAAATGTATTTTCAAATGTGTTAGTCGCGCTAAAACCCGAAAACTGCTGAACGGATTGGGCTGATTTTAGTCTTAAAATATTCGTAGAAGTCCAGGGAAGGTTTTAAAGTGACCTGTGACACGAAGTTCACCGGGACAGCTAGTAATATAATTTAATATTATAAAGCGGAAGAGTTTGTTTGTTTGAACGCGCTAATCTCAGGAACTACTGGTCCACTTTGAAAAAATCTCTCAGTATTAGATAGCTCATTTATCGAGGCAGGTTATAAGCTATATTTTATCACGCTTAGACTAATAGGAGCAAATAAATAAGGTGTGGGAATAATGCGTGGAGGCCAAAGGAAGATCTTCCGACCGAGCGAGGTGTTATGCTCGGTCAGGCCGAAGCCCACTTGATACATTTCAGCTGTCGTATATATACCGCCGCGCTTAGAAAACTTCGATAGCGCGATGCAGGAATGTTAGGCGAATTGTGGGTACCGCCACATCACTCCCCTCCGAAGAGCGGAGGTCGAATCTTGAAGTTTTGTCGCTTGAGTCGCCGGTGCCAGTGAGTTCCAGTGAGTCGGAACTGTTGCAGTGAGTCCCAGTGAGTCGGAACTGTAAGCTGCTGCACGGGATCCAGTGAGTCGGATAAGCTGCCGTGCGGGGCCGATGCTACGTGCTGACCAGGAGAGATGTGCTCTGCTTGCTGACCGGTCGGTGTAGTAAGAAAGCCCGATGATGCCGATGCGGAGTCGCCCAGGCCGCGGTACGTTGCGGCTAGTGGACGATGTACCCCATGAGGCGATGCTGGCTGGCGCGGTGCGGAGGGGCGGGGAGTGATGATGATGAAGGAGGCGTGTTCTGTCGAGGGTCACCAATGTGGGAATAATGCGTGGTGGCCAAAGGAAGATCTTCCGACCGGTGAGGTGTTATGCTCGGTCAGGCCGAAGCCCACTTGATACATTTCAGCTGTCGTATATATACCGCCGCGCTTAGAAAACTTCGATAGCGCGATGCAGGAATGTTAGGCGAATTGTGGGTACCGCCACAAAAGGAAAATGTGGAAAAAACGGGGGAAATTATTTGAAAGAGCACGAACTACTGGAGCAATTTTTCTGTTATTTGGCACAGACACGGGACACGGGAGAAGTAGACCACGTGAAGGATCATAATATGCTATTTTTCTTGTCCTAATTTGACTGTGAAATATCTAATTTTGGCGGGCGAAGCCACGCAGAACGTCTTATCTTTAATAAAAATAACGTTCATGTTTGTTTCATGTTTAGTAGTTAGAACACTACGTAGCTACGGTTATTAAACTTATAAATCATTATTAATTCACCTTCCTGCTACTGTATTTTATAAAACATGACATGGTTTTTACCTCGTTTTTGTTGAACTAATTGACTGGTTAAGTTATTCCTTATGGAATACATTTAAATGTTGTTTGATATAGTTTTTTTTATAAGTAGAACAAAGTTTATAATATTTTGATTATAATTTATAATAATAATAATATTGGGTTTACAGCAAGGTCACGGCTGACAAGTCGGGCCTAACCTAACAAATGGGCTTTGTGATTAACGTGAAAAACGTTAATTTTGACGTTATGTTTTTAGGGTTTCATAACCAAAGGTAAAAACGGAACCCTATTACTGAGACTTCGATGTCTGTCTGTCTGTCTCCAGGCTGTATCTCGAGAAACGCTATATACTAGACTTCTGAAATTATCACACATTGTGTATTTCTGATGCCGGCTTCCGCTACAACAACAAATAACTACTAAAAACAAAGTAAAATTTAACCCCCTTACTAATAAACGCTGTATAAGCTTTGAATAGTTATACAGTGTTTTGTCTTCTTCAATCCAATTGAAAATGTCACTTGTGTGACAGGAACAAGACACTGTATAACTATTCAAAGCTTATACAACGTTTATTATAAAGGGGGCTCCCATACAAAAATCTCAATTTTTGGCCAATTTTTACTCTATAACGGTACGGAACCCTTCGTGCGCAAGTCCAACTCGCACTTGGCCGATTATTTATTCTTATGAGTCATTTGAGGCACTATTTTTATCGTACTCTATATGTTGACCACATAAGTTTCGGCTAATAATACCTATTATGTAATTTGATCCAGAACAATATCATGATACACTCGTCATCGTAACCTACTTTATTAATGTTATTCCTTATCGTGAATGAATAATATATTATCGTTATCAAAAAATTGCGTTTATTATCTACAATTTTGAGTAAATTTGGTGACAGTGACATCTAAATTTATTTAATATAATACTAACCCGTTCAGTGCCAGCAACGCACCATTTGCGTTTTGCGAGTTTACTGTCTGGTGCCACCAACGCATCATATGCGTTGAGGCACCTTTGATATTTTCCCGGTTTTTCTTTATAATGGCTATATTTAATTTGAATCTTTGGCCTCATTAGCTACTAGAGATATTATAATATTTTACATGTGGTGACACTGTCGGTTTTTGGTCTGGACCTCCCCTCTTTTTTTGAAAGCGACAAAACCGTTAGCCCAAAAATTGCCTAATTTAAATTCAACATATTTTCAGTTTTATTGAATTAGAGTGAGAAGTTTTTGACTAAGAACATAAAAGTAAGCAATATATTTACTTAGGTATATTACAATTTTTCTTCGATTCATGGTATATTTTATGAATAAAATTACCATAACGCAAATGGTGCGTTCAATGGCATTTTAACGGCGAATTTTGTTGGATGGTTTCATGCATGACGCATCACTACTATGCAGCGTTGCCATTTGGCAACTTTGGTTGCCATTTTGGCAACATTTGAACCTTCGGGGCAACCAAATGGCAACCGAGCTCAAATGGCAACTTTTTGGCAACTTTTCGACTTGACGCGCGATCATCGGTAAAAAAATATCGAATATATTTCGCAGATGAACTGAACTCATCGAATTGAACAAAATCAAAATCTTGAACGCATTTTTATTCCCAAATGAAAACAATACTTAAGTATATATAATAGACAAACAAATTGTACCCATATTTCTACTAACAAAAGGTCTATTTTGGTGAAGCTAGAGATAAAAGTAATTTTATGTAAGTGTAGTGCGATGCAAAGGAAATTTTTTCGTGGTTTTCTAATACTTTTGTTTTTAAATCTATTGGTAAGTCCTCTTTATTGTTTTAATCGAAGAAGCTACCTATCTAAGGCATAGATTACACGGTCAATATTATCACGATTCTAGTATCACGGGATTCACAAATAGTACTGCGATACTGTGATTCGGCCTATTACACCATCACGCATCAATATTATCACGGAATCGTGATAATATTGATGCGTGTAATCCACGCCATAGACCTATTTGAAAAACCAATTTTACTGATTGAAGACTCAACAAGTGCGATCTGTGTTCGGTGCACACGTCTACATTACAGTAGGTTCGAGAACATATGCACTTCAGCTTTTATACTCGTATTATACTAGCTGTCCCGGCAAACGTTTCTTTGCCATATTATATAAAGTATATCGCCCGTATTATTTTATTCAATATTAGTGACGGCTATCCCGTCAACGATGACAACGTCCATCGCTATCCCGTGACCCGCGTCGCATAAACAATGGTCGATCTTTATAGACAAATAATTTGCAATAAAATAAAATTGCGACTATAATTAAAGATCTAAGCTATCCTATCTCTCAAGTTGGAAAAAAGCGCACATTTAAAAAACAAAAACATTAAAATCGGATAAGTAGTTTAGGAATCCATCGCGGACAAACATCGTGACAGGAGATTTAGATTTTGATAAACAAAAAATGCTCTAATAAAACTTAAATGCATTGGAATTTGGATCTAACAAATCCTTCTTTGCCTTTTTTTGGTCTGTCAATACTTTTATTTTCAGGAAAACATGATTATAATTTATGAGAAAAAAAATTGTGGAATCAATTATTATTTTATCAACACAACAACATAAAAAGGATTAATATTTTTTGAAAACATGATTTTTTAGATTTAAATTTTTATCAAACAAAATGCAGAGCAATAAAACAGTACTCAATAGGCAGGTATAAATATTTTATATTACTAGAACAGGTTTTTTTTAGCAACATTTGGTTTCAAATGGCAACATTTGAACCTACAAATGGCAACCTGGGCTGAGTATACTCTGGCAACACTGCTACTATGTTCAAATTAGTAAATTTTACCAACCTTTTAATTAAATTGATACAAAATCTTTTACTAGCTGACCATATAGTACTTTTCAATTACACCAGTATTTTTCAATATTTAAGAAAAAAAATATTTCAAATAAGTAAGGATTTTATTTATTTTATAAGGATTTTATTTCAATTTTTAGTTTTTTTTTTCAAAGAATGAAGGGGAGAAAGGACTTTGAATTACCATGTGTAGCTTGATAAGCGGTTAACTGTATGTAGAAAAAACCTACCTGTATTTAAAAATTATTCAGCTACCCACTATGTTGCATTTAAACATAGTTCAATTAAAACAAAAGCGTCAACGTAAGTGGTGCGTTGAATGGCACTTGTGATTGGATTTGTCTCACCAGTGCCACCAACGCAATTGGTGCGTTTATCGTATTTAGAGAGGTTTTCGTTATTTATTGCATTTTTTAATATATAAAGTACGTTAAACAATGTATTTTAAATTAGAAAAAACAAAAAAATCAAGTGGCACCCCCGGTACGTTACAGGTGGATTGGTGGCATTGAATGGGTTAAGGTTTTTTAGTCCACGAGTTACGCGAGGCTTTCAGGGGTTAGACTCTTAGAGGGTTCAGTCAAATGTCACCTTACTCATGTGGGGGAAAAGCGGCCTTAGAAAAACTCAGGATGGATAAAGTGGGGGCACCATAGAGAGAAAAGAGTGAAAAAAATCATCAAAAACATCTAACGAGATTTTTATAATAATTATAGACTGTTAGTAATCTGCATGACATTCTTTGAGCTAACTGTCTTTGTGAGAAAATACATAATATTATATTTTATGTAAGTATTATTTTACTAGTAAGATAGCTGTTGTTTGTTGAAAAACAAACACTTTTAAAAAATCAGCCAAGTGCTAGTCGGACTCGCGCACGTGGGGTTCCGTATTGTTATAACGCAAAAATTGGCAAAAATTGTGTTGTTTGCATGGGAGCCACCCATAAATATTTATTTAATTTTATTATTAATTAAGTATTACATACAATTAAGGGCTTTGTGAAAATTTCAAGTGCCTACCTGTTGCCATGTTATTAATATACTTAGAGCAAAAAAAAAGCCAAAAAAACACGTTGGTTGTATGGGAGCCCCTTCATATTTAAAGTTATTTTGATTTTAGGATATTTTGTTTTTATATCGGCAGAAATACACAATCTGTGAAAATTTCAGAAGTCTAGCTATGGCGGTTCTTGAGATACAGCATGGAGACAGACAGAGAGTCAACAGACGGACAGACAGCGAAGTCTCAGTGATAGGGTCCCGTTTTTACCCTTTGGGTTACGGAACCCTAAGTTGCTTTCTTTAACCTACATCCCATATCTAATATAAATAATATATTTACTTTCTACATTATAATTTTTATATGATATATCACTATTATACAAGTATGAAACTGGTTTTTAAAGGATAAATATTAAACATCTAACAAAATACAAAAAAGTTTCTAATTTAATTTTGTTTTTTAGGATTCCGTACCCAAAGGGTAAAACGAGATCCTACTACTAAGACTTCTATGTCCTTCTGCTTGCAGTCTGTCCATCTGTCTGACTCCAGGCTGTATCTCAAGAACCTTCTGAAATTGTCACAGATTGTGTATTTCTGTTGCCGGCTGCCGCGGCCGCTACAATAACAAATAAGTACTTACTAAAAACAAAATAAAATTTTTATTATTTATTTTTATCAAAAAATCACGTTTGTTGTATGGGTGCCCCTCCCAAACGTGATTTTTTGACCTCTTTTACTCGTAATCCATAAAATATGGTAGCAGGTACGCGCACTTGAAATATTAACAAAATCTTTAATTATATTTGTACCTTGATATTTAATACTAAAATTAAATAAAATAAGTACTTAACACAACATGGGGTTATACAAAAACACAAATTTTTGCCAACTTTTACTCTATAACGCGTAACGGTACGGAACACTTCGTGCTAGTCCGACTCGCACTTGGTCGATTTATTTATTTTGATTTTTGAATAGATAATATTTTTCATTCATTTTTATGGACGTATCTAATTCTAAACTACTTGTGTAACAATATTATGTTTTGATAATTATTGGGGTAATGATATCATGTTTTGATGATTGGGTGGGTATTAATAATATTATGTTTGTTTTGTTTAGATTAACGGTTGCTGTTGTAATTTGTAAAAAAAAACTTATGCTAATTTAGTTGTAAAATATATACCTATAGGTAATATTTTTATAAAACTAAGGTAGGTAGGTAGTGCATTAAATATTATCATAGGTTGTTTCATCTAGGTGGCTCACGTTGAAATACATTTTATTTTTAGCGATATAGGTCAAACCGCATCTCTTAAGGCTACTACTGCATTGGTTACATAATCCTAAAATTAGAATTTAACGTTCCTACTGAAAGCCGAATCCAGGAACATAAATAGCCAAACTCATTAAAAAAAAACAAAAACTTATAAAAATAACATTAAAAAGTTACCTGCTGATATAGTGAACCAATTAAAATGCACTGGCACAAAATGTTCAAAATTAAACAAAAGTAACGAAATTAAAAACTGGAACACTATTTGAAATGCCGTTTGAGCGCCGCGTCGATTTCGCGCAAACCTCGACTTACGACTAGCAGCTAGCGCGGGTGCAACGCTCGTGAACGCCTATACCATAGTTATACAGTGTACAGCTCTCACCATACCGTATCTAAGGGATATCCTGTATGACCTAAAAACCGGACAAAAGACAACATTCGCTATCGAATAATACGTTTTGTTTTTAAATTGATTGATGGTTACATCATTTTAGCGGCTTTTTAGTTAGGTACTTTGGCTTTATTCCTATGCCTTTGTGGATTCGATAATGATTTTTTTTTCCTGGCGCCCTATTTATAGTAATTAATCATTATGCAAGTTTAGGTATGCGCTAGGCAGTTATCACTAGATGCACCGCAACGTGGTATGGTTATGACTTATGTAATTGGGTCCGGTGTCCCAACTCTGACGTAATTTTAAGCCTAGGCTAGGGCTTATTACTAACTCCTAGATCAGGGTTAGAGGGCGTTCACAAAGTACGTAAGGTAAAGGGGGAAGCCTTCCCCCTTTTACATAATAAATGGACTGGACCCCCTTCCCCGGGAAGGGGGTCAAGTCCATTTATTCCACTAAAAAATGGCCTCAATTTTTTTTCCTTAGATATCCGAATCTATTTTATGACTGAGTCTAAAGACTGAGATAACAACTGCATAATAAGCTTGTATTCGTCATCTAATCCAGATAATCAAACCCTTCTCCCGACTTGCTCACACCACTACCACTACCAGAGTAGACAGAAGTTGACAGAACACACTACGTCGGATCACGGATGACGCGATGGCGTAAATTACAAGAAATTGACACGCTATTAATACTCTTTTTAGAAAAATATCATTGTAAACGATTACCTACTATGATTTTTTTTCTTGTGCCACCTGCACCATTATATTGAATTGGGATAACTATAAAATGCATATTTTCAAAGAAAATCCATTATAATATTGAGTTGGGATAGCTATAACATGCATAATATATTGTACATACTGATGAATGCTGTGATGTGACTAAACTGTCTTTATCATGCACAATCTCAAATCTGATAATTCGCTCCATAAGTGGCTGTAATTTTACTTACGTTTTTTCAAAAGAACAAAAGTTCAACACAGGATATTGAGTTCACGTTTGACGTAGAAGTCAGGATTGTTGCTAACTTGTTGAAACGCTGACGTCAAAGTTTTTTAATATTATTATACATATATTATATTCATTTTAATAGTTTCTCTAAAGTCTAGATTCTAGACTCTAGCTAGAGTCTAGACCTAGATAAAGCTGAAACATTAATTTGGTCCACGACCAATTTTTTGGTCTAAACTCTAAATTAACATCAAAATATCCAGATGTTAATTTATATAGGAGCATATTAATTAAATATACTAGTAAATAAGAAGCCTATGCAGATTCCAACGCTGCAGCAGTCAGCACTCAGCAGTCAAAAAGGCATCAATGTTTCAATACCGTCCAGCATTCGAATAAAATTTATATCAGACAAGAATTCCAAATTCTATCCATCCTAGCAACAATGTTTACAAAATATATTTTCAAAGTTTTTTGACTTCTGGGAAATCCGCTGCAAATAAACGTGAGGTTGTAGGTTCGGTTATTCTGCACAGTGCAATGCTATTGTGCTGTCATGTTCCACCAGCTAGCTGTCATGAAAATGATCAAAACACCAACAAAACACCTTTTTCTATTTAACGTTCGCTAATAACTATAACCTAAGTTATTCAGCGATGAATAACTTAGGTTAAATTTAGTATAACCTACGCTAGTTTAAACTCTTGAATGGGTTTTCGATTAGCACGTATAGTATCCACTATACAGTATCAGTAGAGGCATAGTAATAAAATATATTATACTACGGTAGAGGCGCATCAAGATCCTTTATCAATCAAGCTGATTCATCGATTGTCAATAAACATCTTCTGGAAAATTTAGACCAGTAGTAAAAAGCGTAAACCACAGCGTGAAGTAAATAAACTATAAAAGCTCGCAGCTGTGTGCTAAGTCGACTTCCATATAATTCGATCCACTGCGTAAATTCTATTGTTCATATGAATTACCAAATATACGATAATTGTCTGAGGTTAAAGACTTCTGAGTTCTGGTGCAGCTGAGCCTGTAGATCAGCGATGGCAAGGCCACCCGGTCCCACTCACTTTTACAACAAAGAAGGCCCTTCAGATGTACACGAGTGTGTCAAATATTATAATTATTATTATCAATTATTGTTAATTAATGCGTCATTGTAATGTTATTTTAATATACGAGAATATCTTGTTAATGTATTATTTACTTTTACTAAATTCGAGAAAATTGAAGCATCATCATTTAATTTTGTTTCGTGTCAGGTCTTGGGAGCGTCTATTAATTGCGTGAGGCATTTTTGACCCCCTCTAACCCCTTGGTGAGATTTCGTGAGATTTTTCCCAACTAAACCAAAATTTTTAAAAAGATTATTCTGATTGAGTCCATGGAGACTCGTGCACAGCCTCAAGAGTAACTAGTGGAACCAACATAATATCCGAGTGATTTTCAATAAAATCAATTCTCCTTCAAATTCGCTTTGGTTTAACCACTGTAAACCGTTCTTGCTTGCGTGTGATAAGATAATCCTCGAGGATCGCAATTTGCACGTTTGCATAGCTCGAGTGCATGTTTTTGCTGGAAAAAAATTACGTGATATTTGTTACGACCATGCCACCTAAGTGAGATTTGGAATCCCCCCTAGAACACCTCACGTAATTAACGAACGGCCCCTTATGATATTTTTATTCTTAAAATAGTAAATTTTTAGCTGACTATTTGGTAGTCGCTTAATAAGGAAGAGGTTCTTAGTATGTTCGGCTCTTCCCTCGATCGTGGATTCGTGGAAATCTATTGTTATCGCGGTCGAATTCGACCGCTTGGTAGTTGAAGCAGAAGGTTCGACTGTATTTTTTTTTTTAGTCATACATTACATAATGGTGTCTAAAGTGTTAAAATTAAAACTAAAGTCCACATTTATCCTTTTTTGCAATCATATTCCACACAATATGTGAGGTGATTTACCATAATCGTTTGAAGTAATAACTCAACTCAACAATAAACTTTAAATATTAATCACCCAGAAGAACAATGACACCTTCCTTTTTAGGTGTCTGATAACTGATAAGACGAAAGCAAAAAAATACCTGAAAACTGAGCTCACACGACCATAACCAGACGAATTAGGTAACTTTTAAAATAATCATCATGACCTACATCATGACAAAGAGTTTGTATTAAATAATATTTTAACGCTGTTAAAATATTAGGGGCCGTCTATCAATGACGTTCGATCCGATATATTAAGGGGGAGGCTTAAAAAGGATAAATATCAAGAGTATTTATTATTTTAGAAACGGAAATATTTACATTTTTTGTTTTTCTTCGTAAAGGAAATGTTAACGATAACATTTTATTGACTTTAGATTACATTTCTGTGAAGTTTTACGTATTACATTTAAAATAAGAAGGCAAAAAGCAACGACCTACAAATGTTAGTCCTACAAAGTCAAGCTGACTTTGTAGGACTAACATTTGTAGGCTAACATTGATACGACACCGCTTAAAATATTTATAAAATCAAAATCGGTATTATAAAATAATTGGGGGGAGAATACAGTACCTGTTTTCCATCCAATTATTTTAAAACATCATCATATCGTGAACAAATCAACAATATTCTTTTTAATTTGAATAAAGATTCCCCTGACCGAAAATAAATACCAAAAATATTTATTACAGTAATGCCAAATAAAAATGTTTATAACGCGATAGACTTTGTGTCGAGCGATTGCCCAATTTGCAATTTGCAATGTCGAATTTGCGTAAGTCGGTGAATATCATCGATTTATATGTAGTAATATTTATGTCTATGGTGAATATCAATACGTATAAAATATTATGTTTAATCGGGAGCAGAGCCTACAGAAATCAATAATTCAGAAGAAATATTTTAAATGAAAATTGTTGAAAATAAAAACAATTTATATTGCTATGAGTAAAGTAACCTAAGCCGAAGTTATTTTGGTGTCGAAGCCTTCAGATATTTTAACAATACTGCCTGAATAATTTTTGCTCATGCTTACGCATTTCAATAAGATCGTCAATAATTTGTTAGTTCTTGATTGTGTAAATCTAGAAATTCTAGATTAAATGTCATCGTCATCGACCTCAAAATTCAATTGTTTGACGAATTTTACCACATTTGGTATTATGCTATAGATTTGTTTAGGATCCGACACTGTTTCGCCTTGAAACCGCGTATCTCCGAATTCGCGTAAAACCGGATAGCATAAGTCGGGGTATCACTGTATAAATACATTTTTAAACTTAAGTTATCGCAGGCAGGCTCTGAAAGTACAAATATTTCAACATTTACCGTAGTTTTCCATTAGAGATTAATTGTTGATCAATTAGCTAGTTTTTACTGGCACATACATGGCCAACAAGGGCCAATGCTAGTGTGAGGTCAACTCATAGAATGCATTGTTTAACCAGAGGTCACGACTAATGAACCAGACACCGCGTCGAGACAAACTCCAAATGTGATCTTGTGTTTATAACATAATACATTCTTTTATTATTTTAAATTTAAGGTAATTTTTATCTAAATATAGGTATACTGTTTATATTTTCATGACAGAATGTTCCAGACCTATGAATTTAAATTTAAATTTTTATTAAATAGACAAACTGCTGTCGAAAAACCTATGAACTCGAGCAGTAAGTACTATGTTTTCTATAAGACGTGTAAGTACTTCGTACTTGTTACCTTGTTTACGAAATATAGTTCTTCCACAAAATATATAGGGAACCGTGTATACAGCCGATAAAACAGTATTATCTACTTAATTAAAAATATCAAATATTTTATCTATTGAACAGAACGCTCTTTAGTAAATTTTCCATAAAAACATCGATACTCACATTATTTTGATAACTATTAACTAGAATTTTCGAAATGTTACAGTTTCTTCTTCCGTATATTATAATTTTAAGCAGGCAAAAAATCCACAATAGGAAATATCAACCATAATATCTTGATAAAATATTTTATAAACATTATCCTGGCTTTATTTTTATTTTTTGTGCGTATTTATTTCAGATTGAAATCCACATTTCTTACTCTGGTTTGGTAATTGACTCTTGAAAGTTTTTCGTCGTGTGAACTGTTCCTTCCGGTTCGTTTATTTTGAGCATCTCAAAAATCGATTGTGAGGTCTTTGTTTTTATATATCACTCTTATTAGTTTACTTAATAATTTCACTCTTTTTAGTTTTTAGTTACCTAGTACTGAAATAATAATAATAATAATCATTTATTTCAAGTATCCAGACTCATATCCGTACAAGATCAAAAAATTACAAACAAAAGTCACATTTGTAGAAAAAACATACTTACATAATTACATAAATTATATTAAAATAATTATTATTTTGGCCTGTATTTTGCATGCAAGCGACAGCAGTGACCGATATACGGGTTATCAGGGCGTTCACAGAGCGCGGCCAGCATGCCGTTGGAGCTCCCCCGCATGCGCCGCACCAGCGACGATGTTCGCCTGCGCATTGTGGCAAAGAAACAGTCCACTTGTGCGCACGCGAACATCGCCGAAGCGCTGCACCATCGGGGGAGCCCCACCAGCATCCTGAACGCGTTATTATATTGGACGCGAAGGGCGCTGTAGGCCCTTTGCGTATATGCTGCCCAGAGGCTGCAAGTGTAGAAGGATGTACAAAAAGCTCTAAACAACGTCATTTTTACTTCTAACGAGCATCTTGTAAACCTCCTGACAACCATGTTTGCCCTAACCGCCAGCGCCCTTCGCTCCCTTTCGATATCAGCGTCGTCTTTCAAAGTGGACGTCACAATGTGTCCTAGATATTTAAACTCCTCTACTCTAACCAAAGGAACACCATTTAGTAAAATAGTCGGTACTGTATCCACCTTTCTGGTTCCACTGTGAAAGACCATGTACTGACTCTTTTTACTATTGTATATCAGCCCATGCTCCGCTGCGTAACGCTCACAAATATCAAGTAGCTTTTTAAGACCACAGACTGAGGCACTCAGCAAGACCATGTCGTCCGCATAATTTAGTTATTGAAACATACTCCATCCACATGGCAACCAATATGCTGCTTGCTGAGCTCCTCAATCAGTATCAGTAGTAAACTATCGCATACTTACCTACTATGTACGTAGAATAATACACCTGTATAATATTATTCTACGTATCTTGTTACAAGCTCACCGGTGAGCGAGACACAATAGAATAACAATAGATTTCCAAGAATCCACGATCGAAGGTTACAAACTAGGTATTAGCAACAAATAATAAGTATCGTGCAGGAAACCGGTCTCGAACGCTTCAACTCCCAAGCGGCCACATTGTGGTGTTATATTATATAAATTCGGACATATATTAATAACTATTAGATAGGAATAATTATTTAATACTTTTTAGTTCATATTATAAGGATGCTATTATTGTTTTTACCTTGGAAGTCGGCTTTAATTTTTTGTTAAAAATAATAATTTCACTCTTTTTAGTTACCTAGTAAGCCATCGCGTACTATACGTAGAATAATACACCTGTATAATATTATTCTACGTAGGTATCTTATTACAGTCACACTTACAAAATATAATATCAGCTGCAGCCTGCAGATAATTTTATAAACAATACATTTTAAAAAAATCGAAGTGAACACGTGTGACGTGCTAATGTAGCAGGTCACCGGACTAGTTTCAATAGGGTTCTCGCTCGACTTGTCGCACACGCCTCGCACTGTATAGTACGGTACCGGCAGACGACAGTTATTGTACTATGAACGCTAAACGCAATGCAAAAGGTTGAAATTAGGTTGTTTTACAGAATATCTCGGCGAAGTGAGACATAATGTTACATGATCGAAGCAACTGTAGTTTCTCAGAAGGAATATCAAATGTGTGCCTTATGCTCTGGAGATAAGGTTGAATTTGGTGACATTGGTGACCCTGACTTGGTAATGATGATGATGATGATTAATGCAATTTGCATAGTAGCATAATATGCTTTCAGTTCTTAAAACAGCGCCTAAACTCCCAAACTTGTATCTATAAGGAATCCGGAGTTCTCTTAGTATCTTCGGAACCATAATATACCTCGGTGCAAAATCTTGCGTTTTGGTAGCATATGCTTAGGATGCTTCTCATAAAACCAAAATCACCATATGTTTCCATATAAATTTCGAGGAGTTCCCTCGATTACTCATGGATCTCATCATCAGGTCACCACTTTTGTGAACATGGTACCAATTTGGAGTGAAACCTAATACAACAAAACAAAAATTTCGAAAATCGGTTCACAAACAGCGGAGTAATCGTTGAACATACAAAAATTAAAAATATATATTATATATATCCACAGCCGAACATATAACCTCCTCGTTTTTTGGAAGTCGGTTAAAAAGATACACCCGTAGGCCGTATAACATTATTTAGTTACTTTGCGTTAGTGAATAATTAAATTAAAATATAAATAATTTCTCGATTGAGAGCTAACTATGGCCCAGTTAAATTTTAAATTTACATTACATTGGATATTGATATAATTAAGGTATTAAAGTTTTATATTTAAATTTTTACATTGTATCGTTTAACAACAACCCTTAAAAAGTGCTGTAAAAGTTTACCAGCCAGCACCTTAAGGAGACTGTTGGTACTCGATCTCTTTAACGTAATATATTTTATTCATAAATCAATCTTCGGCTTTTCAACACGTAGGTACATTACTCCCTTCTCCCCCCTGCGAGGTGACGTAATATGTGAATGATCATACACCCCTGTTATTTGGTAAAAGGTATATAATTAAATATATAATATTGTCTCGGTCGTAATTCATAAACGTACTATTACCAAAGTGTACCAAAGTAGTCAGTACCGGAAATTCGCAATTCGGTCGCACAAAGATCCCCTCGACCTTCGCGGGAGTCAATGCCGCTTATTGTATGGTTTTTCAATAAGTACAATATGGTAATTCTGACCCCAAGTTCAACGTCGTTGATTGATTGCGTGATGCGTCTGACGACACAGAACTTGACTTTAAATTGACATTTTTCGAATAATTTATTTTTTGAATAATTGGTTTCTAAAATAAATTCTATTTTTGCTTGCATTTGAGAGCTAATTACAAGACTATGTAAGAAAAAAGCCATTAAGTAAAATAATGTTAGTTAGTCAGGTTAACACATCCCAGAATCCTTCATTCTCTCTCCTTTTTTAGTCATTTGCAAGAAAAAAATTATAATACACATCGCTCCCAAGACGTGAGATTTGGCGAGATTCGGCTTGACCCCCTTCCTCCCTTGCAATGGCCTCACGTAATGTATGGACGACCCCAACTCTTTTTTTACTGTGCCAATATGAAAGCAATTTATTGTGTGCAAAATAAAAGAGGTAAGTCCAGGCGACAGGCTACACGGTATGAGGATGTATTTAAAATTCTTTACAAAAAATTCAACTTTTACATAATTTAATGGCTTAATTGGTAAGAACAAAGGGAAAAGTAATTGAGTGTAATTACAAATTGTTATGGAGTGGAATAAAGATGGACGGTCCTTGTTTTTATACCAAGAATAAGGCGGCAAGAGACCTATAATCACAACGAAAATATACAACTTATTAGTTTTAAAAGGGATTGCAATAAATTATGACTTATGACTTTATGAGTTAAATTTAAAACATAAGAATTTTACGTATGGAAGAGGGTGTTTGAAATTATTCTAATAGTTATAGGTACTTAATAGAATTTCAAACACACACTCATTAGAAAATTTAAAATTCGTTTGTGGTTTTTTTTGGAAAGAGCTTTTGGTATTTTCCGAACTTGCGTTTGAGAGTTGCTACTTGTGAACGGGTATGAAAATTTAGAAACTGGACAAAAGCGAGTAGCAATCGCCCACTGAAGTTTTTGTGCAATTAAGCGTTCAATCACGGGTTCAGTTTTTTATGAAATTTAGCACATAAATTCGTGATTTCCTTTTAATGAATAAAAAATGAAATAATTTCTCACAAAAAATATTTTAAATATTGTACACCAATAATTATATATGTGCTGTGTATACCTACTGATTATCTAATATGAAACAATAGGAGCCTGGAGCATACACAATTACACACTATGTGTACTTATTCTAAGCAGACTTTAATTGCAACTAAGTTCGCCACGCTTGATTAACCAAACACAATGTTAGAAACATATTTTAACTTATTAAGTATAGACTTTTTATATCTTACACACGCATAATGTTATAGTTCTTACTACATGTTATGGCCGTCGTGGCGGGTAAGGTGATATGGTTTTCTGTTGAGTTCAATGATGAACACTACACTGGATATGGTAGTGCCGATGATGAGTATATACCACGGCACGACCACCATCGAGCTCCTCACCGGTTTCTCGAAGACAAACTCCTTCCTCTGATCGTCCAGCAACCTCGTGAAGTAATACGTGGTCAATCCGCTTTCTCGGAGACGGAGAGACAAATTCTGGAGCCTCTGCGACATGGGAAAACCTTTGTACAGGTAAATCGCGTATATCACCTTATTCGTCGGATTTTTGAAGGCGTATATCTCGGACTTTCCGTATTCGTCGTAAAAGAGATACTTGTAGTAGGAGTACACGGCGTACAGGGTGTACGTGTAGAGGTTATCCGATTTACTCACGGTCTTGATACTTTTCAGAAGATTATCGCACTTGTCGAAGGTTCCGTGCTCCTCCACGTACAGATCCTCCTCGACGGAAACGAAATACTGCGACATCATCGGGCAGATGCACAGCTTCAGATTAAACCTGGTGATGTCCTCCACGTTCGCTATCTGATAGTTATCGCTGGGGTTGGTGATGAGCCCGACCAGACTGGACTGGTAAATCGAGCTCATCAGATACGCGAACCAAATCCAGAAAATAAAAATGAATTTGAAGTTGAAGTCGTTCGGCAGCCTGCTCCCGTGTTGAAAGAAGTAGTCGAACATTTTAAGGAAAAGAACCCCTCGGTCGCCGGATTTCATCATTAGGAGCAGCAACGCGTAGTAGACGATGAACGCGGTCAGGAATATCAACCACACCGCTAAAGAGAACTCCGAGTAGCAGTTCCGCCACGCGTCCACCTCGGTGGCCGCTTTTACCAGAATCCTGATATCGTCGACGTACGGCAGGTGGACCCAGACGAAGTCGAACACTGAGGCCCTCGAGTTCGTCAGGAGCATGCCTCCGTACATCATATCCTCCTTCTTCTCTTGAATCACCGTTAACGGCCCCACGGCGGACAAGTTCTTCGATATCGTGGAGAAGTTTTCGGCGTCGTTGCTGTAGTTGTTGTGAACGATGTGGACCTGCTCTCTCTTGCTGAATATGTCTATGATGTACTCCTCGACGCCCGGCGAACTCTTCACTTTCGGATCTATGCTGTACGGAGGCCAGTGCGCGCTGGTCGCTCGGAGCGTACAGTTCCTGAGGCCGGTGATGAATTTATAAAAATATATGTCGTTCAGGGGACCCGAGCAGTTACCCAATTGAATGACTCTATCGAATCTTTTCCCGCAGGCGTAATTTTCGAAAGGATTGTAGGTGTATATGATTGGATCCTGCGCGTTGTCGATGATGATCGCATTGTAAATGCAGAGTTTCATGAGAGTATAAAATATGGGAATTAAATCTATTTCATCCAGGTCATCTATGATGATGAGATGTCTTCGCTTTGGATTCCAGTCCGGTTCCCGTTCTAGGTTCGGAAATTTGTAAATGAACTCCGATAAGCCCCCGGCTGCTACGATTAAAACGTCGCTCGCCGAGTTTTCGAGATTGTCTGTGTTCCTCGTCAGTATATTGATATGATATAAGAGAGATAGTTCCTTTAAAATTTTATCTCCCTTTCCGAATTTTACGTCGACGAACGTAACTATGGCGCTGTAGGGGTAGAATTTTTTGACAATTTTAGTAACGCAGGTACTGACGTCACCTTTTTCCAACGGTTCAGCCAGAATGTTCTGGATTTGGAGTAAATTAAATAGCAGCAGGAGCTTCATCGTGGAGGGATGTTGTCGGAATGATGTCCCGACTAGATTAATGGGAAATCATCGTAATTACGGATTAATTGTCCGTATTTTTATTTCTTATAGTCCAAGAGCCGCGGGACAACAGACGCAAACAATGTGGCGAAAGAACGAAAATTTACCTATGTAAAATTTCGTTCTTTCGCCACATGCTTTTTGCTATGCTTTTTGTAAACTACTGTAGGCCAAGTTGTTTTATTGGACGTCAGAGATATTTATGTTCATGGTGTGCTCGAGGCTTAAAGATGTGCAGGCTAACACGCGTAGATAAATCTATAGTACTTGGTCACCGCGTCACCGGTAATTTCTTGTCCTAAGCCTTGTCGGCTTCCGTTCCTAATGGGTGAGGAGACGCGTTATGTTGTACACGCTTTATGCTGCAGTATTGAGGTCATTATCTTATCAATGAACTAGTTTCGCCTCGCAATTAGGTTAACCTAGAGAGCGCATTTGACTGACTTGAACTTAAATGTGGTGTAGTAAGCTATAAATTCGGTAGATAAAATACTGTGAGTAGATAAAGTTCAAACGGCAAATCGAGGCACATGACGAGCTGTTGATCATTTGGTTCGATCCCTACATCCTTTAAAATTATTGTCAATCCATACTACACATAGATAGATTATGCAATCCCCGGGAAGGATAGTATAGTCTAGTTGTTCACATAATAAAAAATCGTGTGCCTTGTGCTTGTGTAAAATTTATGACCCATTTTATTTGGCTGTCCACAATTTTTTAAGGCTGGATTCGTGCCTCCTTGACATTATGGTTATGGGGGCTTATTGCAATTGGGCATTCACATAGTTCCTAGGTTTTAAAATCGAACTAACCTTTGCATAATTCAAAGAAACCAATTTCAACTACCTATCGCTAAAAACAAATTATTGTGTCCTTCCAGGTTGCGATGCAACCGAAATATCTACAACCATCTCCAACTATTTACTTATTAAATAAATGGCAGTTAAAATTAAGCATGCAATGTAGGTACTTACGTAAGTACGGCAATACTAGTTTCTTATAAAAATCAGGGCATAGAGCATAACCTGCAATGCCCTAGCAATGCCCTAATTTTTATAATACTATTTTCTAATAAAAATTAGGGCATAGAGCATAAATGCCCTAATTTTTATAAGAAACTAGTATTGCTCGCGGCATTGCTTAGGTACGTTTGAATATCATCAAACTTATTTTTTTTCTAATCTATTTCTTTGCACAATTCTATTGATTTTAAAATCTATATAAATATAAAAATGAATCCATATTTCCCTTGGTCACGACTCACGAGTCACGATATTACGCGTAAACGGCTGATTTTCTGAAAGGTATAGAGATAGTTACTTCGAGTCCCGGAAAAGGACATAGGATACATTATGTCCCGGAAAAATGTAAGGTTACCGCATAATTTATACTTTTATGATTTGCGCGAAAACTATTCCATCGATTTTGATAATAATTTGAATCTCGGGACAAGGAATGCACGCACGGGTATAAAATATATTATAGCCACTGAAAAAATGATTAAAATCGATAGCCTATGATCCTTCACGTGGTCTACTTCTTATCTGTGCCAAATAACATAAAAATTGCTCCAGTAGTTCGTCAGATAAGCCCTTTCAAATAATTTCCCCCGTTTTTTCCACATTCTCTTATTAGTCTTAGCGTGATAAAATATAGCCTATAACCTTCCTCAATTAATGTTATCTAACACTGAAAGAATTTTTCAAATCAGACTAGTAGTTCCTGAGATTAGCCCGTTCAAGTAATTTTCCCCGTTTTTTCCACATCTATACATATGTATAATAAAATCGTAGGAAAGTAAATTCTGTACATTGAATATTTTTGAAAAATAATACTTGGGACGTGATCTACAATCGATATGGAAGCCAAAAATATAGTTTTTAGAATTTTTGTCTGTTTGTCAGTTTATCTGTTTGTCTGTATGTATGTCCGGGATAAACTCAGAAAGTACTGGATGGATTAACTTCAAATTTTGCACGAATATTACTTAGAGGTCGGGTCAACACATAGGTTATTAATTTTAATGATATCACCTAGGTTGGGGGGGAGGTGCTCAATTTTCCATATTTTTAGTTTTTTGCTCATATCGCTTAAACGGTTAGGTGTAGCAAAAAATGTCCTATACAAAAAGAAAGCTCATAAAATTTCCTACAAATTTGTCCTTTACACTATGTATCTATCTCCACTCCTTGCCTTGCTATCAGCTTTTATGTATCTTATCTATACAGATTTCGAGTGTCGTTTTATTACTATGCGGTGAATATTTAATGGAATCAGGCGTTACTTTGCGGAAATCCATAGCTTAAAATTTAGTTTCTTATTATTTTTAGCAATATTCCGCGAAATAAACTTCACCACCATGCAGGTTGAAAACCTCGACGCGCGTTTCGCTCCAACACTGGAGCATCCTCAGGATGTGGACTCTATGTGACTTGACGGACGTTGTTCGTAGAGTCCACATCCTGAGGATGCTCCGGTGTTGGAGCGAAACGCGCGTCGAGGTTTTCAACCTGCATGGTGGTGAAGTTTATTTCGCGGAATATTGCTAAAAATAATAACAAACTAAAATTTAAACTATGCGGTGAGCTTTGGCACCGGACGTTTCTTGCGAAGGGCTGCGCCCCCCCCCCCCCCCCCCCCCCCAAACCCCATCTCCCCCCACTCTTCCTTCTCATGACACGTCTTATTTCTGCTCTTTAAGAACAAAGTAAGTCATCTATCTATCTATCTATATACATATAATAAAATCGTAGGAAAGTCAATTCTGTACATTGAATATTTTTGAAAAATAATACTTGGGACGTGATCTACTATGCTAACGCGGACGAAGTCGCGGGCACCAGCTAGTTTTCCTCTAATTCTTTATAACAGAGGAAAATGTAGAAAAAACATAAAACTTCAAAATAATCATCAAAATCCGTCGCATAGTTTTAAAGGGAACAAACTACAAAGGGACATGAGGGTAAAAAAAGCGACTTTGTTTTATAATATGTCATAGAAGAGATATATACCTAGAAGTTTAAACCTATGTAGTTTTTGTATACAGTGCTTGTGTAAAATACAGGCAAAATATTTTAATACTTTAGGACCCTAAGTAATATATTTTATACTTAGAATATTTGACATCAAAAACACCTGTAAAGTTTAGGTGTTTTGGAAGTCAAAACAATTAAATATTAAGACTCAGTTATAGCGCCCATTAAAAATAAATGTATGTGTAACATATTATATAGTGATATGTTACACATACATTAGTATATATATAGTAATAATGTTTTGAAGAATATATATTTTTTATTTCAGCATAACAGGTATAGGTATTGTTTTAGTACCATCGTGATTCGTGGTAGATCTATAATATAATAAATCTGAGACTTTAATGCCTGACCGTCTGCCTGTCCGTCTGTCCGTCCGTCCGTCCGTCCGTCCGTCCGTCCGTCTGTCAGTATGTCTGTCTGTCGCCAGGCTGTATGTCAACTCAAGAACCGCTATATCTAGACTTCTTCTGACTTTTTTTTGCTCGATATTAATATTTAATAATGGCAACAGGTAGACATTTGAAATTTTCACAACGGCCTTAAATATATATGCAGGTACTTTAATAGCTGTTAATAATAATATTTAAATAAAATAAAAATAAGGGGAGCTCCCATACAAAAAAAAAAACAATTTTTGGGCTATTTTTGCTCTATAACGGTATGGAACCCTTCGTGCGCGAGTCTGACTCTCACTTGGGCGATTTTTTTCTGGTTCATAAACAGCTGATTAATATTATTAATTATACGTCTAGGAATAACAAATAAGTAAATTTTATTATTTGTTGTAGGTATTTTTCGCTATCACAGCATTTGCTTGTATTTTACCTGCCAAAATTGATCTCCCTTTATGCAATACTAGCTGTTGCCCGCGACTTCGTCCGCGTTAACATAGTATATTATTTATATCGACTTTCATTTAAACTTTCAACCCCTATTTCACCCCCTTGGGGGTAGAATTTTCAAAAAACGCTTAAACATGTATCCAATCATTTTTAATCAGTAGCCCAAACATAAAATTTCATGTTTCTAACTCAAGAAATAACGGACTTCCATTGAAACTTTCAACCCCAATTTCACCCCCTTGGGTGTAGAATTTCCAAAAACGCTTAAATACGTATCCATTCATATTTATAAATCAGTAACCCAAAAATAAAGTTTTATGTTTCTAACTCTAAAAATGACGGACTTTCATTCAAACTTTCAACCCCTATTTCACACCCTTCGGGGTAAAATTTTCAAAATTTCTTCCTTAGTGGGTGTCTACTTTATAAAACAAAAGTTAGTCCCAAAAGTTTCATATTATATTCTGACATTGACTGATTAACTCACGATTAAAATAATTAGCTGGACCGATTGGATGGATTAGACCGACCGCCGACTTCAAAATAACGAAGACTATAGTATGTACAGAAATAGTTGAGATTTAGACGAATTCTGAAAGAGGCACTATTAAAGAGTAAGAATTATTTAATACTTCTTAGTTTATACTATCACTTATTGTTTTTACCTTGGAAGTCGGTTTTAATTTTTTGTTAAAAATAATAATTATAATAATTAATAAGTGACTTTTGTCTTGGCCATGGCCATTTTTGGAAGCAGAAGTCTCTGCTAATATACATGCTAAATGCTAATAATGCCATACATTTCATAGGAAAGTTTATGTTCTTGTTGATTTTTAGATAAGATGTGTTTTCAAACGTGTTTCTAGTAATCTCATTTAAGTACGTCATCAAAATTAACAGGTTTTTTTAAATGTATTTTTAACAGCTCTAACTTTAGGCACCTACTACCTACTCGTACGTAGGTAGCTCTATCTAGCCGTAGACTACATACTTACCTATAGAATTGTGGGATATATGCGTGTAGGCCAAAGGAAGATCTTCCGACCGAGCAAGGTGGTATGCCCGGTCAGGCCGAAGCCCACGTGTTACATTTCAGCTGTCGTATATATACCGACGCGCTCAGTAAACTTCGATAGCGCGATGCAGAAATGTTAGGCAAATAGTGGGTACCGCCACAGAATCCTTATAAAAATATTTTCATTATATTTGTGGTAGACCGTAGAGATGAGCTAGTGCATCAGAAACGATTTCATTTCATGATAAAATTGAGTACAAGAATCCAGTGCCGTAAATAGGGCGTTGCCACCGGTGCCCAGGCACAGGGCCTACTGGGGGGCGCAAGAATGTCCAGACCAGGGCATCAGGCAGGACTCTTATTTTTTCGGTTTGCTCCCGATAAGTTCCCGCTGCGCCCCAGATATATTTTCCAATATAGTAAAAAAAATATTCACAGCCGAACATAATATAACGTCCTCCTTTTTGGAAGACGGTTAAAAACAAGGGTGCAGTGCAGTAGAAGCTCGCACAAGGCGCAAAAAGGCTATTTACGGCACTGCAAAAATCGAGGAATAAATAAAATCGAGCTGGCTCGCATCGCACTGGCTCCTAGATTACATTAGACGTCGGCTGAGTGACGTTTCACTTAATATGGTGTATGAGGCTGGTGTCTTCATCAATCATGGCACCATTATCCGTAATGATGTTCACTGAGGTGACATATTATGCTCGTTACTCGTCCGACTTCCTGTGCCTTAATAATAATGAGTCTTTACTTTTTTTTTAGAGTAAAAAACTTTATATTTTTCTATAAAGTTTTTTCTCAGCCAGCTTGTAGTTAGACACGTGCTGACTGCCGGCTTGGTTCTAAATTCTAAGTTGACTGAACTTTGAGTTGAGAATTGACTCAAGTATCCAAGTATGAAGTATCTCAACGACTTGTTCTTCCTGGATTTTTCTCCTCTATTCGATCCTGGCCTCAGAATTGAGAAAAAAAACTTGATGTCCCGATTTAGTTCAAATTCGGAGAGGGGGTAGCCAAGGTGTTGCCTTTGATGTTGGAAGAAACCCCGTTCCTCTAGGCCTATTGGGAGCGGAGTTATGGCCACTTTTGTTCGACGTTTGACAGTTGCCGAGCTGTCAATGTCAAAGTTTGAGTGCTTATAACTCGGCAACTGTTTGTCCTGGATATGGGGTTCTTCGACTTGTTCGTCCTGGATTTTTCCCCTCTATACGACCCTGCCTGGCCTCAAAATTGAGAAAAAAAATCGAAATTCTGTTGGGGCCAAGTTGTAGATCTCATCGTCCTGATTAAAATGAACCCTCACTGGGGGACTTGTGTATTGCGCACACACTTGGGCGCCATAAAATTACTCCTGCGTAACTGGCCTGGTTTTATTGAAACCGACCGGAAGCTTTTTATTTATTATAATTTCCAGCATTGGACATTGTAATTGGGCATAATTATAATACTCATTAATCTAATTAAATTTAATCTAATTGCAAATTAATTAGAATACATTTGAATCTAAATACATCCTAATCAACTTACGAGTAATTTCAGGTGCACAATTCTTCATCAATCGGATTAATTTGTAATCTGATTAACAATTACAAAGTACACACACCGGCAAAATTAGCGGAACATAGTTAAAAAGGGCTACAACTTGAATTCAAGTGAGTCGGGCTGTGTGAAATCCTTTTTTATAGTTTCTAAGCTCATTTAAGAAATAAAATATTGAACAAAACTGGCAATTTGACAAATTTTTATAGCAATTATGCCCTACTAAGTGTTTTTCGATGATTGACGTTGTAAGTGTTTCTGATAAAAATGGCGTTTTTAGCGGGGTGCAAGGTATGCCAGCTCATTTGATTGTTTGGTTTTTGAGAGAACACATTGCTTAGATACAAAATTAGTGATTCTCTAGCATCTACGACAGCTAGAGCTGTAACCACGATAGAGAAAGGTCACACCTACCGTTCGGTCAGTTAGGCCTTAGGTGTGTCGGCTTTCGTGGTCCATCGTAAATTTCAACGCTACAAAAAGACTGGATCTTACGTTCGGAGACGAGAACAAGGCAGATATCGGGTGGCAAAGGTTCAGGATAACCGTTTTGTAAGGGTACAAGCCTTAAGAAATCGACCTCAAACTGCTTTGCAGAGAAGAAACTTATCGGAACAGGTCCGAGATGTACGTGTAAGTGATTGTACAGTAAGAGGAAGACTCAAAGAAGTTAAATTAAACACAAAGGTGCCAGCAAGGGCACCAAAACTTGAGACAGGGCACCAAAGAGCCAGGCTAAGATTTGCGCGTGAACATCAAAATTAGACAAGTGAGTGAAATCTTGTGCTGTACAGTGATGGGAGCAAATTCTGTGTTAATTTTGTTTACAGACGATAAAGAATGTGGATAAATCATAAGGAACGCTATAGACCATCAAACTTAACGGAAACAGTGGCCTATCATGCAGGCTTCGTAATGGTTTGGGGTTGCATATGATTTGGAGCCCGCACAGAGCTGATGATTGTTAATGATGGTACTTTGACAGTACAGGGCTATAGCACAGACATCCTAGAACTGCATGTTGTGCCTTTTACACAGTTTTAGGCAGTAACTTCAATTTTATGCGCATCCATAGAGTAAAAAAATCGGGCATTATGACCTAAATGATGCTAGCGTAGCCCAGGTGGAGAGGTCAGCACGGTCTACGGATGTGGATCCGATTGAGAACGTGTGGCACATCAATGGGTGAACGGTACGAGTTAAAACTCCAGCTCCAAAATGTGTTCAGGAGCTCGAGTTGGCGCTACTGGAGGAGTAGAAGAATATCTCACAGGAAATGATGGACAATCAAAATGCAAGCATGTAATGGCGTATCCAGACTCTCTTCAGATCCACAGAAGGCATTACACGCTGTTAACATGGCAATTCTTAAGTAAAAATTAAGAATTTAACTTAAAAACTTACTACTGAAATTTCATAGATTTTTCTTAATTTTTGATTTATGCAGATTTTTTCTATTTTACACGTTTTTATGACCTAAATTTATAAAAGTTTTATTTTTTAATCATCAATTATTAAATTAACAAATAAATATATTAAAAACAGCGAATAATTAAAAAAAAATTGTTATGTTCCGCTAATTTTGCCGGTGTGTTTATTTGTAATTCTGTAATTGCTAATCTGATTAGTTTTTGCCCATCTCTGAATTCTATGGATAGGTCTTCAAAAATCATATTGAGGTTTCTAATGTAATTTTTTTCTAACCTGAATAGTTTGCGAGAGAGACTCTTCCAAAGTGGCAAAATGTGTGTGTGCCCCCCCCCCCCCCCCTCTAACTTCTAAAGTAGGGGCATGATAATTCTAAAAAAATATATAATGTACATTACTATAAAGACTACCAACGAAAATTGGTTTGAACGAGATCTAGCCAGTAGTTTTTTTTTATACGTCATAAATGATAAACCTTAATTTAACTTTCATTATATCAAAAATGAAATATTAAAATAAATCAAAAACCTTATAATTTCATAGAAATAATTCTTATTGCTGCTGCGGAACCCTTCATGGGCGAGTCCAACTCGCACTTGGCCGGTTTTTTGTTTTGTAGAAATCTTTACCCTTTTCTAAGGGCTTTCAAACAAATTTTTATACGGGGCCGCGCCAAGTAAATAAATATAAATAAATAAATTCTTTATTGGCTTAATCAGTACAACAGTCCTATGAAGACTCTGACACCCAAACTAGGCTAATGCCCGTATCTCAGGAGTCAGCGGCTTAGATTGTTGGAAGAGAAGAGACTACACGCTGTCATCATTGTGACGCGGACAGGGACACGGCCGAGCACACCGTGACGGCCTGTCCCTCCTGGATCAGACAACGTACGGCCCTTGAGGCTGCCATTGGACATGACCTAACACTGCCAGCATTGATCCGCTCAATGCTGCGCGGTGACCCGGACTGGAAAGCGGTAGAAGACTTCGCGGAAGAGGTCATCTCCGCTAAAGAGGAGGCTGAGCGCACAAGAGAGAGGGAGGCGCTCGACCCCAGAAGACGACCAAGGCGAAGACGTCGTGCCAATAATGGCGATAACAACGTCCCTCCTTAACCGGGGTGCTCAGGGCGACGGTATGGGGATGCCATCGTCCATTGCACTGAGTCCCCGAGTGGGTCGTGATGCGCAGGGTGCTCGTGCGCATCGCGACAAAAGGCAGTGGAATGGCCTAAGCAAGCCTCTGTGCGGCCTGGGGGGCGAGTAAATGCCCCCACAGAGAGGAGTCTGTAACACCACGAAGCAGACGTCCACTGACGGTGATGTGGTGTCTGTACAGTTCCCACGTCACCGTTATAAGTGGTGGGGAGGAGCACCGCAGAGTTTTAGTGGGTAGGGCCGCGGCACACAACATCTTCGCCGCGGCGAGCGAGCCCCACATATCCGCAGTGGGAGTCCCCATCCCCTGCGTCGAATGCGTCACAGCATTTCTCTGCGTAAAAAAAAAAAAAAAGGAGTCAGCGGCTTCTCCCAGTTAGGCCAAGGCAGCGCGCTACGCTTCTGGCAGATGATTTTAACTAGCAACTAGTAATACAAGTTATACAACTGATATCAATAATTACAATTATAACAAAAGCACCTCATTTTTACTGCACTTAAATATGCAATAAAATGAGGTGTTTTTTTTGCTTAATAGCCCTGTTGTTATACACACACAATAAAATACAATTTAGAATATTTCAAGGTACGTACATATTAATATATTTTATTCTACACATTTATTTAAATGTTCATAAAATAAAAATAAATATATTATTAAAAATTATATATAAGTACATATATGTATAAGTGCACGGTGAAACAAAACAAAGGCTGCCTACAGTCTGTACATAAAGTCAAGAAATTAAAAAGTAGCAACATTGGGTGTTTTCACACTGCGACGATAACGACACGACACGATACCGCAGAACAGGTAAGGGCCACCGCACATATTATACAATTTCAAGTTGTACACTACAATCCGACCTACCGACTATCGTACAAACTAAATTGCGTAGTGTCTCAATTTAATTAAACAAAATCATTGATCATACCTTGAATTTTAAACTTTGATATTATCCAGATAAATTTTAATGAAAAATCCAGTTAAAAAGGTTTTTTTTATTATTATTATGTGATTCGGGGCCGTCACGATGAAGTTGTCCAATTAAATTGTGACACTACGCAATTTAGTTTGTACGATAGTCGGCCAACTTGAAATTGTATAATATGTGCGGTGACCCTCTATTCTGTGGTATCGTGTCGTGTTGTTATCGTGCAGTGTGCAAACGCCCATCATAGTGTCATCCCTTTTGTAGGATTCCGTACCCAAAGGGTAAAAACGGGACCCTATTACTGAGACTTCGATGTCTGTCCGTCTGTCCGTCTGTCCGTCTGTCCGTCTGTCTGTCTGTCCGTCTGTCTCCAGGCTCTAACTCAAGAACGGTAATAGCTAGAGAGTTGAAATTTTTACAGATGATGTATTTCTATTGCCGCTATAACAACAAATAAGTACTAAAAACAAAATAAATTAAATATTTGACGGCGGCTCCCATACAACAAACGTAATTTTTTTGCTAATTTTTGCTCGATATCAATGATGACAATATTGATATAGGCACTTGAAATGTACATAAAATACTCAGCTATATTTATACTTTAATAATTAATAATAAAATTTAAATATTAATAAATAATTAATGGGGGCTCCCATACAAAAAACTCAAATTTTCACTATTTTTGCTCTATAATTGTGGTTCGTGCGCGAGTCCAACTCGCTGGCCGATTTTTCTTAGATTGATTTGAAAGGGATGACACTACGATGTTGCCACTTTTTAATTTCATGACTTATCCACTGGTGCCCCTTAAATCAAAATACCCAAAAACAGCTGTGCAGTGCGCACATAATATTTCATTTTTTTATATTATATCTAAAGCTTATTTAGCCCCCCATTACACAACTTTAGCTTTACCTATAAACTATTTAGCATTGGTCGGTTTAAGGTTTCGTCACTCATCACTGCGTTGATAAAGTACTGAGTACTGAGAAGTGAGTTATTCATTATCGACGTGCATAACAATCGCAAGAATCGAAAACTGCTGCTCAGCTTGGTACCACCTCTTATAGAAAGATGCATGAGCAAGCGATATCACAATGTAGGAGACGCACGGCGCCATCTATTATGATTTTTTGGAACTAACTTAATTTGAACAAATTTACGCATTTTCACCCCCTTACAACCCCTTTTTCCGGTTAAAAAGTAGACTATGTCCTTTCTCAGGCTTTAGACTATCTGTGTACAAAATTTCATGACAATCGGTTCAGTAGTTTTGGCGTGAAAGCGAGACAGACAGACAGACAGAGACACTTTCGCATTTATAATATTAGTATAGATATCTACTGCTTTGCAATACATAATGAAAACTTGTAATTGGCCTTCCTGTGTTATTTTAATACTATTTGTTATTCTAGCTGTAAGTTTTCCTAAATAAATAAAAATAAAATAAAATAAGTTAATAATTTGGTTTGGTTACTTTTTTGAAATATGTATTATATTAAGCCTTAAAAAGGTTTTTTCTTCTATTTCGCCCTATCATGGACGAGGCGAGCGTCGTAACCGCCACCGTACAAGGCGCGCTGTTATGACTTATGAATGTTATTTTAATGTCATTTACGTCGATATTCGCACTGACAGACAATCGACCTGCTAATTTAGGAAGAGAGGGCCGTTAAATATCAAATTGTTATTCGCTAAGTTTTCCTCTAAAGCACAGGCTGCGCCTAGTTTGGGGGACTGATATTTTTGTAACATTGTAATTACTATAATTGCCAATAAAGATGTTGTATTTGTATTTTTGTATTATAAGGAACACGTACGTGATACGTCGTACACTGTACACACTCTCAACTCTCAAGTATAAGGCCGTGTTTCCACTGACGCGGAGCGGAGCGGAGAGGAGCTTAGCGGTGCCGAATTGACCAATAACCATATGGGCTCGAAATCTTCTCTCCGCTTCGCTGTCATTCCGCTGGAATAGCACGATTGGTCAATTCGGGCACCGCTAAGCTCCTCTCCGCTCCGCGTCAGTGGAAACACGGCCTTATCATTTATCAGTTTATCACTAAGTATGTTTTGTATTGTTACACCCCGTATACTTACTCTTTTCCCAAGTCCGGGACCTAGATTCATGGAGCTTACTACTGAATGGCAAAACCTGTTCTGAGAACTGCGGACAACCACACTTTATTTTAATAGTACTTACTTGTGGATGTAGCAATAAATAAAGATAAAGATGTGGATGTAGCTATAAATAGGCGAAATCCATAAAAAGACGGATTTTACAGATTATTATCACATACAAAAAGTTGGGGTATGAAAAACTAAATGGAAAAAGATTAAGGTAAAATTAGTCAAGGATTTAAATTTTAAAGTACATTATACTATCGAGCCTGCGACGGCCAGACCTTCAGTTTCGGAAAGCTAAAAGTTTACCTGTTTGTGACCTTTACAGAGGTAAGAACGACCTGCAAGTATGGAGTTTCGGTCGCGGTTACTTTAGGAAATATCCAGTTCTGAAGGGCTACCTGACCTTCGAGAAAGAGTAAAGCTCAATTTCATAGCAATTCTTCACGGTAAGTGGCGGAATCTCGTCTTCCAGTGCCGTACATTTTTGACTGATGCTTCTCACTGCTAGGCTCTCTCAAACTCGAAAATGGTAAGCAGACAAGATGTCTGAAAACCCATACTGATCCGTTACTTCTTTACGCCTAAGCCGCTCAACCGTTTTTGATGAAATTTGGTATTTAAATAATAATAACTCCCACACCGGTTTCGGTGACGGTGGCCGGTATCAATTTTATAGTGCCCAAGTGTGTGCGCGTACACAAGAGCACTCTCTATTCCTTTTTCTCTCATAACCCAGTGGGACGGAAGACCGACACGACTGGCGCAGGACCGACTTTCATGCCCATCCGACGCATTTGTCAGACAATCAGGTAATCAGCCTGCATTGTCCTAACCAAACTTGGAATTTACATGTTTCCAACGCGGGAATCGAACCCACGACCTTCGAGTCAAGAGCCACGCACGGAGGCTTCAGAGGTTTCAGGATTTGATATGGAGAATGGAGATACTTACTTTGAGACCTGGGAAAAGACTTATGATGTTTTTATCCCGTAAAAATGTAAGTTTCTGCGCAACGGAGTTGCGGGCATCAACTAGTACTTTTATTATTTATAAGTGAGGAGGTTAATGACTTGACCGACCGTCCGTCCGTCTTTGAATTTCAAAGTCTCTTACGACTGGGCTAGTTCAGCCTTGTATGGGAATCTGAAATTAATTATAGTCAGAAATTTTTTTGCACCAGTGTTTAGAAGAGGTCACAAATAGCTTAAATTCGCAAACTCGACCAGCCACGACGTGTGCGTTAGCCGCCATATTGGTTTGAAGGTCTAATCTTTTTTTAGCTATATCTTCTTTATTATATATATTTTTACGAAAATTATAAGAACTAAATTTGTTGTAAATTTAATTTTCTACATTTTGAGTTCTTACAATTTTCATTGTAAAATCAATATTTACGGAGATGAATGCAAAAAACAAGTCAAAGTATAATTTCGCTTGTATGTCAATTATTATTATCAAATTTAGCGAAAATAATAATTGTAGAAATAAAGTTGTAGGTGATAGATCATTAAATTTCCTACAAATTTTATCTTTATGAATTTTTTTAGAAATCAATATTTAAGCTCCTACACCTATGGTAAATGTACCGGGACCCAAGCGATTGGAGGCGTACCTAGCCCAACATGTCTCCCTGGCCATTCAACGCGGCAATGCGGCCAGCGTGATGGGGACATTAATTGAGCATGGTACGCTGCGGGGTGGTCTTTTTGAATAAGTTTTTTTTTTCTTTTTAATTAATATTATACCTGTATATATTGTTACTGTCAATTTTGTATTTTAAATCATGTACCTAATTTAATTAATTGTAGTATTTATACCATAGTAAATCTAAATAATTGTATTTTTAAAGTTAGAAAACATTTTATTATTAATTATTAAAGTATTATAATTTTATTATAAATTGTCTTAGTGCTGCTATTTTTGATAAAAAGCAAAAAAAGGCAACTAAAGTCCTGTTTGTTATATGGGAGCCCCATCAAATATTAAATATAATATGTTTTTTAGTATTTGTTGTTATAGAGGGAAACAAAATACATAATATCTCAAAATTTCAAGTCTCTACCTATCACCGTTCTTGAAGCCTGGAGACAGACAGACGGACAGACAGCGAATTCTTAATTTTAATTGTGGTTAATGTCTTTACATTAGACGGACAGACAGCGAATTCTTAATTTTAATTGTGGTTAATGTCTTTACATTAACCACAATTAAAATTAAGAATTCGCTGTCTGTCCGTCTGTCTGTCTCCAGGCTTCAAGAACGGTGATAGGTAGAGACTTGAAATTTTGAGATATTATGTATTTTGTTTCCCTCTATAGCTACAAGTTTATTTCTGTTTTTTTTTTTCTGTATTTGACAATAATCGCGATACAGGTAGAACAGGTCGAAATTATACTTTGACTTGTTTTTTGCAGTTATTACCTTAAATGTTGATTTTACAATAAAAATTATAAGGACTAAAGTTGTAGAAAATCAAATTTTCGACAAATTTGATCCTTATCATTTTCTTGAAAAAATAAAAAATAAAGGAGATATAGCTAAAAAAAGATTGGACCTTCAAACCAATATGGCGGCTAACGCACACGTCGTGGCTGGTCGAATTTTCGAATTTAAGCTATTTGTGACCTCCTCTAAACACTAGTGCAAAAAAAAAACTGACTATAATTAATTAAAAAAAAAAATCTAACCCTACTGGGCTAAATGTGAGATTGATGTTTTGAATCGTGTTTTTTGGCACAATTTGTTTTTTTTTTCTTTTTTCTCGAATTGGATAGAATTTTATCTATAGATTATTTCTGTCGTTTTCTTTTTATGAATTACAGCTCCAAGTTGCCGAAATTAACAGCAATTATTTGCCCATTTTCTCTAAAATTTTGCCGAGTTACATATTTTTTTACTCAACTATTTCATATTAAAGTGGTAAAAAGTAATTCCAACATTGTATAGACGACTTTCTCAACAGTACATTGTATTTTTTTCATACCGTTAAGACGTCAATACAATCTATAAACAGGTGATATTCTAAACCTTTTACAGCAAAAATCACAAAACTGTCGCGGGTTTGAGTTGGATTATTTAAAAAATACTTAAAAAAACTAGCTCCAACATTAGATTATAATTGAAATGATCTTACATGTTGTGCATTAAAACTTATAGAAATACTGTATTTTAACTGTTAAATCACGTCTGTTAAATCAGCGAAATCGGCAAATTTCGTATACGGACTCTTAAGTGGACATTTATATAAGTAGCCAAGTTGCCAATTTATGTCCTTGCTGAAATTATATTTTTTATTTATATTTAAATTTGAGCAAGGACGTAAAATATGGCAACTTGGCTATCTCAATGATATTTTAGACAGTAATTTGTAATAACTTATAATGATATTCTCAAAAAGAATATAAGTTATTTCCTATGTGCTATGTTAATAATAATAATTAAGGATATTTACTTATGGAGTGTAGATAGAGGAATATCTCTGTATGTAAAAAGGAAATGCGTTAAATTAGGGTGAAACTAATGGTGAATTAATATAAAATAAGGTGGCGCTACAGTAGCAACAAGATAAATTTTAAATAATTTAGCAACTTTTATTTCAGCTATTTTAGGTTATATTTTTCAGAATATATTGGTATATTTCTAGTAATAATTTATATTCCAGTAATAATTTATATTTTGTCACCAACGGCTACATTTATTCCTACACTCCATAATTATTCATTCCATGCCCTTTGGCTGCAGCTAGCGCCACTCGTGGAGGATTTTTCAACTGTAATTTACTGCGTACAGCTGGACACTTTTTCAAATATCCCCCATATAAGATAGTTCTCCTTTCATCTACACTCCATATTATATTTGCTTAAGGGAGATCGCAGACGGCACACTTTATGTGCGTCGCAGACTCGATCACACAAAAAGTGTGCCGTCTGCGATCTCCCTTATGTTTATAGACAAGGAGTCGAGTAAAACAATTTTGTACAGAAAAATATTTTTATTACAAATTTTATAAAAATAACTATCAGTAAATAACATTAAATTCTTTATTTAATACAGATACATAAGCTATATTTAACCCAAACCAGACACGCTCTATTTACTATCTAACTCGCTACCTAATATTTTGTACCGTAAGCATAGTTTACTAGACAGTCTCGATATTATATAGACGTAAGGCAAACCGAGTAGGCAAGATCGTTTTATGAGCAAATCCTGTATATATCGGTATTATAGCTCGTCGTTATTTTACTTTCATAAAATTAACGCTGTATTTTGAAATTTCCGTTTAAAAGATATTTCATAAACTTTAAACACAGTAAAAATATATAAATAACGAAAAAAACAGCGATCGTAACACGATAAACATTAATTGTCTTATTTTTTTATTTTTCATTTTAAATAATCATAAATTCATTACATTATTTTCATAATCACGTAGTAAAGCTATATTCTAATATTGTCATTGATGATTGAATAAATTCTTTACAAATTCAGACACATTTTTGGTATTCTTAAATATTAATATTATTTAAAATAACATTTTTACATAACTAAACACGTATATAAAAATTGCATATCTAATTATTCTTCATAAGTACCGAAACCCGTTCCTAAAGTAATAAAAGGAAACGTTAAAAACTTTTTGCCACGATATTTTAAGTGGCAAAATTTGTATCACATTAATTCATAATGGTTAACTTTTGTATTTGGAATTAAAAACAATCCGAATTCCGAGGCTCTCGGACTATTAGATTTTTTGTGACAATACGGACGGTTAATGCAATTCTGAACATGTATTACTGAACGTTGAGTATATCTCATAAAGGCACATAATTACAAAGCGATCACGAATATTTGTCATGTTTAATAAAAAAAGTTTAATCACATTTATTTGGAATGAGTTCCGCGGACGAATCTATAATAACATCACAATATATTTTTTACTTTAACCACTAAATACACTAAGCGGCCACTTACTGAGCTGCGCACACTAAATTACACCTAAACAGGCAAAACCTCACCGACACTTATACAATCATTAGCGGTTGTAATTATTTGAAACGAGAAAAATAAAATTTGCCGCTTTTGAAAAACTTTGTGCAAAACACGCCAAAGGTGGCAAAAACCTGAGTTCCGAATTGCAAAAGGAGGAGGAGTTGACAGCTGTCAGACCGGCAAGTGTCAGACGGGGTCGGGACTTATCGCGTGGACTTGAGCTTCCAGCGGAGGAAGAGGAAGGCGGCGATACGGAGGATGAGGAATATGAGGCAGAGGGCGGCGATGTCGAGCGTGAAGTCCGCGTCCAGCATGTCCAGCTCCTCTAGCGTGGTGAGGGGGTTCTTGAAGTGGCAGTACGTCTGGAGATTGAGAGATTAAGTGTTATTAGAATAGCTTAGTCGTGAAAGAAAGTCTGTGTAGTCAAATGAGCGTATGTAGCGGGGGGCCAAGTGGTCTACTACAACATAATGGTTTCGATTCATTATTGGCCTTCATAGACTTCACCGGCCATCGCCTCTGAATGACTCTGAACACTGATATCTTAAAAACTCTTAAGATATAACAATCTTGGAGAGTTTTTAAGATCACATAAAATACCTTCCCATAACCTTGAACTTTCCCATAACGCTTCATACAAAATGTCAGCACTTTATAATGTCACACGCTGGCTAGTTTGTAGGCATCGCGAGGAGACTGTTTGACTGTTAGTGGTTTCATCAGAAAAATTGTTATAAATTGCATAACTTATCGAATGGTATACAAATATTAAGAAATTTTATTCAAAAAAATTAACCTAGCTATCAAACTATAAAGGCTCAAAAAATGTTTTGAAGCTGAAATTTTACAAAAGTTATTTTTTACCGTAAAATCTTATTTTATTTTTTAAAATCTGCTAATGTTTGCCTTTGGCAACATCCCTATTTTTCTCACCTGATGGCACTGCAGCTTGGTCCTATTGAAGCTGTAAGTCGCTAACGCTGTGCCCTCGAATCCGTACCGGATGTAGGAGACGTATGTGATCCACCGCAGGTACACCGGGATCGCGTTGAACGACACGAAGAAACCGCTGAACAGCAGGAACGGGACCGACATCACCGGCGCCAGGAACACGCCGTTCTAGGAATAAACAACATTTTATTGTCAGTGTTTAGTTGACCTTATTGCTGGAGAATAGGGTTCAAAAAAATCTTGAAAATCGGTCCACAAACGGCGAAGTGATCGTTGAACATACAAAAAAAATATAAACAGACAAACATATAACCTCCTCCTTTTTGGAAGTCGGTTAAAAATGGGTAAGCACAATATCATAATTAATTGATCCAGAGAAGATGGGATAAAAAAATCGAACAAAGGTCTTGGGATATCCGATATGAGCTTTATCTTAAACCGTTTCTCTTCGATTAAGGGTTTCCTGTTTATTTCCTGTTATTTTGACGAAGAATTAATGTTGACGGTGTTGCCAATTTAATCCATCAACCAAATGTAAATCAATCTTATGAGTCAAAGTGCCTACGAGTACCATTCATTTAATTTCATCTCATTCGCATTACCCATTTCACCCGCTAAAGCCGCTAAAAACACGAATTACGATACTATCATCTCGCTCGCACATCACACATTTCGCCCGCGCTAGAGAGAGAGATAACAATACCTGCTGCGCTAGCACGGGGATTGAAATTTATTTCCGATCTTCGTAGACAAAATATAACTATAGTTTTTTTGATAAAAGTTCGTAGATTCATTGTCAATGTTATTTTATTTTTAAGTGCATTTTGTGAAGTGTTTTTATTACCCATTGTTTAGCGTGGGAAAATTGATAATTCCATCCTCAATGAATCTACATCGCCAAAGTGCTAGACAAATTTTGTAACATTTTATAAAATCCGAGCTCGCAAAACAATAGGTCGTAAAAGTTGCTCGTAAAACTTACATTAAAAATGCATTAAAAATGATTTCTGTTGTCGATGAATCTGCGACCTTATTTTATTTAAAACAGGAACTATTATCTAAGAAACTATAGTTATTTCTTTTCTTTATCTATGTCTTCGAGATCGACAATCCCCGTGCTATGGCAGCAGGACGTTCATAGCGGCGCCGACGACGAGTCCCACGCTCTGCGTGACGAAACAGATGAGCAGACACGACGACAGAAACATTACGTAGGCGTATCACTCATCTCACTCGCACATAACCCGCTAGAGGGAGACAACAATACCTGGACGTTCATAGCGGCGCCGACGAAGAGTCCCACGCTCTGCGTGACGAAACAGATGAGCAGGCACGACGACAGAAACATTACGTAGGAGTATCACTCATCTCACTCGCACATAACCCGCTAGAGGGAGACAACAATACCTGGACGTTCATAGCGGCGCCGACGACGAGTCCCACGCTCTGCGTGACGAAACAGATGAGCAGGCACGACGACAGAAACATTACGTAGGCGTATCACTCATCTCACTCGCACATAACCCGCTAGAGGGAGACAACAATACCTGGACGTTCATAGCGGCGCCGACGACGAGTCCCACGCTCTGCGCGACGAAGGAGATGAGCAGGCACGACGACAGGAACATGGAGAAGCGGAACCACTCCAGTGGTTGTGACGTGAGCAGGTACACTATCACCACGTACATCACGCAAAATATCGCCTGCGGAAGAGAGACGGATATAATTTTATAAGTGTTATATTATGTTTGTTTGGCAACACCTTCATCGGCGCGTGAGACGGCGTTCAATGAATTGTCTATGACTTGGCAAAAATATCAAACATTTAACAGTCAAAAAATGTTTTGTATTTTGTTAAAGTAAGCTGACTTTTGATTTGTTTGTTTTTCGATTTGTATATTTAGCTTGTAAAGAATGTACAGAAACGTGGTTTCGTTTTAAGCATAGGTTTTAAGACCTTTTGTAACTATGTACTATCAGAGAAATTGATTCCTATGCAGATCTGATGATGCGGACCTAAGTAATTTGGTTGCGTTACGTCAAACCCAGCCGACAGGTCACAATTAACATTGAATAATAAATTTACATATTCGACCAAATAACGTTGGTCTATCAACTGCATAAGAATCAATTTCCTCGATGGTACATTAATGAAAATAAAGTAATTAAAATTTTATTTTAAAAATTCGTTTGTAGACTCATTGCAGAATTAACGGTTTTGTTTTAAATTAGAACAGCAGTTTTTCTTCAAGTGGGAAAGTTGCTACCAAGAATGCTTATAATATGTGCGTTCGTAAAGTCTCGAAACGGAATTAAAATGCACTGTGTACTGTAATTAAAGGTACAAATTGGAAGCCGGATACATGAAGCGGCACCAGACGACGTGTCATCGCGACACTACTGGTTTCTATGTATTTCTATGAATAAGTGTCGCTATATGAGAACTGTCACCCATATCATCTTATAACGCACAAACGTGCGTTATAAGATGATACGGGTGACAGTTCTCATATTCCTTGCTAAGGATTTTTTTACAAGAAAACAAAAAAATACAAAGTGTAATAAATTATATTCCATCTACAAAAACAAATGTTTCCTATAATTACTGTAAATGAATAAAAATGAAAAGTTGCTAAATGCTAACTTATTAATATAAAATTATAAATATTAACAGTGAAAAAGGCGTATGAAATTATTGATACGAAAATATTTGAAAAATGTCAGATGCATGAAACGGAACTTATGCCGATAGAGATTGACACAGTTGAATCGAAATCAAATCGATAAAAAGGGCGGACATCTTAATCGCTGGCGCCACTCTGAAACGTCAGTACGAAATCGATAATTTCGATTGCAATTCCTTTATGAAGTGATTCGATTTTTAAATTATCAATTAAAATTTTTAGGTAACTTCCTTACTATTGTACATATCATCTTAAAACGCACAAACTATAGCTGCGGAGGATATTTCACAGAATCATTTCTATGAAATATCCTATACAAACCAGTAGTGTCGCTGCGACACGTCGTCTACGGTTGCTTCATGTCGCCCGCTGCCAACCGGTACCTTATTACCGGTAACACTTACTTGGAACGGTATATCGGAGACTGTGATAGCGAGGTAGTAGGACCGCAGCGAGTACCATCTGTTGAAGTGTTCTTTAACCAGCACGGGCATCTCGAGAGGGACTGAAACAAACGATGTCATATTACTGTTGGATAGAAAGAGATGGGGATTTTAGCCCTACATTTTGTTGGGATATAATTTAGTTACGATATACTTAATAAAGCAGCAAAACAGTATTTTCAATATTCAAATACATACATAATACTTTTCCAAGTCATATTATTCTAGTATATCCGTGTCAATAAATCAAAAACAAGACCTAAACATTTTTGACCTTTGTACACATGAGTAACTTCTTAACACGACCAAACTATAGCTAGATAACCTCTATTTCCTAACTCACAGCGGTAAGTAATCGGCAGTTAGCACTCAACACTCAGTGATCATGATGATGATACTCTATGACTGTGACTATTTCACACATCAGCACTAAAGCCTTGGGCGAGTCAAGTGTAAGTGTGTAATTAAGTCAATTACAGCTGAGAGTCGCGACCCACCCACCTTACCACACCGGTTACAATTAACTTACGACACTTACCTTTGAGTTTAGAGATACATAACTAAGCATAGAATCTATACTCATTTCTATACTACAGAATATAGATACATTAAAAATATAGTATGTAAAATTTCTTTGGTAAGTATATAAAGAAGGAAAGCTGTACTTAAGGGGCCGGGTACCCTTCGAATTTCTCATACAAACGTAATACCAAAATCATTTTCACATACGAAAATATTTAACATGTTTGAGTTATTTTTCAGTTTAGAATAGTAATTACCTAGGTTCCTACACAAAAATTTACTTCAAAATATTAAAATTTTTTTTTAGTAAATTTACTACTAAATATTGAAACACTAAAAAATAGAGTGAAACACTAAAAAATATATAAATAAATAGTAAATTTACTACAAAATATTTAATTTCTTAAAAATATTTTTTAGTATTTAAATATTTAGTAGTAAATTTACTATTTATTTATATATTTTTTAGTGTTTTACTCTATTTTTTAGTGTTTCAATATTGAGTAGTAAATTTACTAAAAAAAAAATTAAACAATTTTTTTTTTTTGTATTTAAATATTTTGAAGTAAGTTTTTGTGCAGGAACCTAGGTAATTACTATTCTAAACTGAAAAATAACTCAAACATGTTAAATATTTTCGTATGAGAAAATGATTTTGGTATTACGTTTGTATGAAAAATTCCAAGGGTACCCGGCCTCTTAAGGACAATGTTAATTAACTTTTCCACTTCATCTGGCTAATGTAGATACAATAGACAGATGATGAAGAAAATGAGTAATTGTTCTTGTGTTATAAAACGTTAGTTATGTGGTTCTTGCACTCACGTCTTCAATCTTGGATTACATCAACGATACTCACAACTCAATATAGAGACGGTCTCATTCGATTCAGTGGCTTAAAACTTAAAGAGGCAAATTAAAACTATACAATACTCACAACTCAATCCAAACTAATTCGATTTTGTGGCTTAAGTTTAAGGCGGTCCCCCTACGGAGATGCCGTAATTTACCGTTTTTTAGAGCCTTATTTAACTCATAATTTGAAAGCTACAAAATTATAATAAAAATACACCAATAATAACATAACATTCCTTTTTTTTGTTTTCCTATTTTTGTTTATTATACTCATGAGATCAGCTTCCGAAATAATACTAACGGGGGATGGCCTTAAAGGCAAATTAAAACTATCAATACTCACAACTCAATATAGTGATTGTCATGGAGGTATACATGAGGAAGAGCATGTTGAAGAACAGGAAGCCGAGGTTGGAGAGCACCTTGCTGCCGTCGTTGCCGATGTTGTAGTACAGCGCGCCGATGAGGAAACCCACCAGGATGTGCGCGAACAAACGCAGGTACATAAGGGTCTGGAAAGTGGAATTAATATTAGTTATACAAGTAACAGGTGAAAACGGTAGTATAAGGCTGCGTTTCCACTGAAGCGGAGCTTAGCGGTGCCGAATTGACCAATCACCATGCTCGAAATCTTCGCTCCGCTTCGCTGTCATTCCGGTGGAATAGCACGATTGCTTGATAGGTCAATTCGGGGACCGCTAAGCTCCGCTCTGCTTCAGTAGAAACACAGCCTTAAGCCCCATTGCATTTGGATAGAGCCATCCTACTACTCGCATCCAACATGGACCCGCAACTAAACGGAGATCGGATAGAGCCATTGTCACACATAAATTCGTTAGGTTTAATGTGTGACAATGGCTCTGTTACGACTCAACTCAATTTAAAATCCATCAAACCCAATAAGCTGCAGAGCGAGCCAAGCAACCTTCCTGCAAGTGCAATGGGGATTGTCCATTTTTTTTTAATTTTGCTCATTACAAAAACATTTCGAGGAATAAGGTCAGTGATCGTTTTTCTGCATATAAACGAAAAAAATACCGATTAGTTACTTATATTTTTGAACAAATATGTTTAACCTTAGTTTGACCTTCAATGGCGTTAAATTAGCAATAAATTCGACCAACATTACATTTCGAACTTTTGGTAAGCTTCTCGTATCAGCTTTCACATAATGAGAACTTGCATTTGACGAACCAGCCATTATAAATAAGATTGAAAGGAAAAAAAAACATACTGCAGAGGTTAATTGGTCGCCGATGATGACGTCAGAGCGAAACTTTAAAAATTTATTGAGAAAAAACTAGCCAATGAATTTCAAAATTATTTGATTTATATTCTTAAAATACCCTATTTTAACGAAAAAAAATATAAAAAGTACATGTGATATTTTTTGGACAATGCCCATTGGGTACAAATATTATAAGGTCTATAGTATAGGTCGTGCATGCTTTTGGTGGATCAGCATTCACACGGGTCGTTATTGGTAGATCACAATATCGATGACAAGTTATTGGCAAATATTGTACGTTATTGTGGCGATTGGCGACTCCATTTGTACAAAGCGATCTTCTAGCAGTACGCGGCGTATACTAGGTTTGATACACAACTTTGATAAAGCAGAAATTCGTCAAACAGAAAATATAACTTTGCGTTTGTTCTAGGCTACGAATAATAAAACCAGGAAACGTAACGCCCATACTAAAACAGTTTTAAATTTGGTTCCATTCGAACTGTCCTGTAATGTCAGCCTTTGTACCTAAATATTTCAAATGTATGAAAAGTAAAACTAAGGTACACTTTTTGACAAGTATTTTGGAGCATGTTTTTTGACGGAGTTACTCTTCTTTAGTTTTTTATTATTCGTAGGTTCTAGGACGATTTTCTGCTAGACAGTTTAACACATTCGGTTAAGAGAGAGATTTTTGCCAAAACATAACTTTTCCAAGTATAACATATTTTATCTGTTCATTTTTGCTTTTATGTGCATATATATAATTATTATTTATGTATACAGGCTACATCTAATCGAATTGTATCATATTATATACAGCCAGTCGTATCTATCATGTTCTAACTATAATCTTGCCACCTGACCTTTTACATAAATTAACTTTAGCATCATAATTATTATATAAATTACTTTGCAAACTTTGTACCCAGTTATATCATGTTATGGCAAGTAGGTAAGTATAAGATACTCTGACGAAAATATTCCCAATGTTGGTTCTTGATTTGCTATATTTTTGGAAATGGCAAGCGGCGACCACAATAGAATCAACGTTTTTCAGTTCAATAAACTTCCTAAATTATTAACAAGTCAAAAGATAGACATACTTAAGCACCACAGCAAAAAGATATTATTTTCAATATATATTTTGAAAACATTGGAGCTTATGGCTTTTTTAAATAATCTTTAAAGTTTCAAAACGAAACAAATATTTTATTAAATAAGGGATTGACTGTCAAGTGGCTTTTTACTTATCAGGCCAAGCAACACGGCGAAAAAAAAATTAATATTAAGGGGCTTCAAGAATTACATAGTTCAAGGGGGCTTACAGAGGACACGATCCCCTCCCCAAATCTAGGTAATAACTACGAATTTCTTTAATTTCGACATAAGCAGCTATTGTGCCTGCTACTCGTGACCTCCCAATTTCAGGCAGCAACAGTGCCCGCTTCAAGGTAGATGTATCGTGCCCAGTTTCTCTCACTATGGGACCTATCAGACAGAGAGCGGTCAAGCGTTCTGCGTTCGCATTCTACGTTCGAGCGGTCAGTCACACATGTGACATGAGCAGTTCTGACGCGGCCAGTGTGTGAAAATATCGATGTACCGCCTACCGGTCGATGTGAAAATATCGATGTACCACCTACCGGTCGATGTGAAAATATCGATGTACCACCTACCGGTCGATGTGAAAATATCGATTGCGTTCAAGCGGTCAGTTTTGCGTCATGCGGTAATCGCTCTCTGTCAGATAGATCCCTATGGCCTACCGCCTATGTGTATTATCTGTCAATCCATACCAATATTATACATTCGAAAGTGTGTCTGTCTGTCTGTCACCACACGGATGATTGTATCGTACCCAATCTCTGCGGCTGAACAGCAGTGTCCTCTTCAACACGACCCAGAACTGCGTGAGCTCGGAGGTGGCGTAGCGGCGCGGGGAGCTCCCCTCACCGAGCAGCGCCACCGACGCGTTGTCCTGCTTCTCCGTGTCCATCTGGACTACTAGGTCACCTGGAATTTTGGAGTAGATTGAGAATTACTGGTCACCTATTACTTATTAGGTACCACCGAAAAAAATATTCATAGGCAGTTGACACTAATTGACGGACGGGATGTCAATTCAATGTTAGCAATAATCTGTCGAGTGTCGACTGGATTTGACATAACGTCACCAAATTAGAGATAAACTACGATAACATGGCGCGCCCCTCCAAAATTCAAAACGTTTGAAGTGCGTTGTCTTGCGCGGTCGGCTAGTTATGATTAGTTGACCAACAAATCTTGGTAATAAGTGACAATAAGTGAAATATTACGAATACAGTGATTGGTTGAATACTAACTACATACAAACTCTTTCATAAGGATGTGACTACACACATTAAAATAGTAATTTGGAGGGGCGCGCCATGTTATCGTAGTTTATGTCGTCGTGTCGACGTAGCCTGTCTGCTATCTGCCTATGAACCAACATCTCTGATAGTACAAAAATGTTTATTATATGGTGGACGGTAGTGAACACAGCTCGGGATGAACGCCACTATTAGGGTTTCTAAACATCATACAAATTGATTCAGATGGCGGACTTATTTACTACTAGATGACAAGCGCAACTCCGTTGCGCCATAATTCGTTTATGGCGAGGGCACCGTACATTTTTCCGGGAAAAAAAGTATCCTATGTCCTTTCCCAGAACTCAATGTATCTCTATACCAAATTTCAGCAAAATCGGTTCTGCGGTTTGGGCGTGAAGAGGTAACAGACAGACAGACACACTTTCGCATTTATAATATTTGGTCCGATTATGTAAATTTAATGTTAACCTATCAACCCCCATAAGGACGCCGGCAACCGCGACAACAATAGAATAACAATAGATTTCTAAGAAACCGCGATCGAAGGATTAATCGAATTCTGCCTATATTGTGGTTTCTCTAATTATACTATCAGAGAAGTATATTTTATAGGCAGTCGACGGACTTACGTCATTTGATTGGATTAAGTCAATTCAATATCAATTCAAAATAAGTCGTCAAATTAATGTCGGCTGGATTTAGCATAACCCGACCGAATAACATAGATTTGCGATCTGTCTATGGGGGGGTATTAGATTATCAATTATATTGGATAATGTAATATAGATAAATGATTCATTTCTTCCTTGATCATAGATTTTTGACGTTTGCTGAGAGATTGGATCCAATACGGTCATAGAAATTGGTGTTGCCAGTTATTTAATATAAAAAGAGTTTTTAATTTCTTGATCGTTAATATGTTTCAAATAATGTAATGTAATTAATTATTTTTCTAATTATATACTTGAATAATCTTGCTGAAATATGTCTTTTGACAAATCGAATTCTCTGAGATCTAACACTGATGTCAATACCTGTCAGCGTTAGCGCTCCCCGTTGGCTATTGAATCCACATATGACGTAAAATAGGATCAATGATAAATGATAATGTAATATGCAGATATGATCAAATGATCATTTTTATTGGATCCTATTTAAGATCCTTTAAATGATCCAATATAAATGATAATGTAATACCCCCTTATGAATCAACTTCACCGATAGTACATCATTATTAGACTTCGTATGTTAGTCCCATTTTCCTCGTTCATCCGGAGCGGGGAGCCGTGTCCTCGATGGTAACTGTTTTAGTTCGCAAATGACATTGTACCATATTCCTGCGTTTGGACAATAGTGTTGCAATGATAATACTTTTTCAACAAGAACGTTGATCTATCATTAATAAATCACTGATCAGTTTCATTTCATATTATTATTGTAATGCTTAAAAGTATTCGATTTCGTAATACTTCATTACTTGACAAAGCTACATTTTTTCGGAACCGGCGAGGCCATTCGAGTTATGGACGAGGTTAATAAAAGTAGCGACAAAAAATTCATGCTAATATCGTCGGTTTTTATAACAACAAAAAATCTCCAGCAAAATAAATAAGTATAATATGTATACGGTAGTAAACGCGTAATTTGTCGATAAAACTTTATCGGGTTTTTGTTTGTTGCTAAAATTTGTGTCGGAAAGGTAAAGATCTATCTATGTGTATGTGTAGTGTATGTTGCGATAACGGAGTTCAAAGTTCGCCGCTAGATAACTTCCTGATTCCGCCGCGACACAACAACATTGATATAATATGTTTAATTGATAGAATTATTCTAATGGGAATGTTACAAAACATTCCCATTAGAATAATTCTATCAATTAAACATATTAAATCATGAACAAAGCACAGTTTACTATCTCTGAAAAGCTAACGGTTTCCACGTTATAATAAACGAATGTTAGCTAAACGAAGTTGCGGAAAACATCTATAAATCAGAGTTATATTCCACAGAATTTAAACTTATTTTACACCTGACACAACTTTTATGCTCTTTTCTATACACGATGTAACAAAACTAAGCGATAACACTCTAGAGTCTAGAGTCTAGGGTGTGTATGGGTACCTTAGTTCGCTGTGAAAGTAGCAGCGCTAAGAGTTTTTTTAACGTTTGTATGAAAAAATGTAAGTGTCATGACTCATGACGTTTGGGCGCTTGCTTATAATAAAGTGAATACCCATACAAACCCTTTTGGGTTTGTATTGCCACTTACTTTTGTCACACCTTGTATACCCTTATACAAGGTGTGACATTCATAGAAAATCAAGGGAAAACCCCAACAAACGTTGCGTGTAACTTAAACATCAGTATAATACTTTTAGCTACAAGGCACTATTAAGAACAACACGTAACCTTGGTATGTATAATGAGTGTAAAAGGAAAACACTTTACCTACCTGTCGTTATTTAAGCTGACAAGTCCTGATATACATCTTAGAATATTTTAAACATTAATATTACTAGAATATAGTTTTAATTTGCAATGCTTTGTTAAATATTTATTAAATTTTCCACCTTTAAATAAAGGAAAAACACATTTAAATACAATTTTTTTTGCGTGTTCACAATAAGACGCTAACACATATTATTAACTATTCACCATATTGTATAACTTAAATTCAATTTTAAATGGCTATTTCTTCAAAATACGTCGTGTCGCATAGAATTAATATAAGATAAGGTCCATAATATATTTTTTTCGAATTTATAAAAAAGAATAAATTATTTTGTAGTTTATCTTTTAAATAGAGCTTTTTAGTGATCGTCACAATCACTTTAGGGAAACAAGTACGCTACTGAAATCTGAAGACAACCTACAGACAAATTCACTTTAGAATCAGTACTTTTGTATGAGAACCCGTACAGTACCCAAATCACTTTTTGTATCAAACAACCATTAAATTTTTATTAGAATCTTTAATGTTCGTAGAGATAATATAACTAATTATTATTATTTATATATCTGAACAAAGTCCGAATGGATCTTTTATGGTCCGGTGATTAAATAAAATTATTTATTTTTGTAGACTAGGTAACAGCATTCATGAATTTTAATTTATAATCATTAATCACATAGTTTTGTCGCAAAGTAGGCTTGACAAGAATTTTGCTTGGGATTAGCACACAGTGTGAGTGTGTTTTACTAAGTGGATATATCGTGAAATAAAGGAAGTAAATATAAAATCCTTTTTGCTTCGCTGTAGTCGGGTAAAAATAACAAGGCAAGTTTAAAGGTTTTTAAATGAAGCGTTAATTTCCTTCAAGGAAAAGAGATAAAGGCTTCAAGAAGTCAGGGCGTCCGGTTCATTAAGAGAAGTCAACAAGTCAATAAAAATAGTCAATCCTAACATCACTTCACATTCCCTTCATAGCAACTCGACAATCCGTTCTTGTATCACACTGTAGTTTAACTTTGGGTCTACACAGTCGGACTGCATTTCAATTGCAATCCAACCGCAAATTGCAGTTCAAGTGCAGTTTGAATGCAGTTGACACGACTGCAATAGAACTGCAAACCAAACGCGCAGTCGGATTGCAGTTCAGTTGCAGTCGGCGTGAAGTCGTGTGAACTTGGTTTGCAGTTGTATTGCAGTCGCATTGCAGTCATGTCAACTGCATTCAAACTGCACTTGAACTGCAATTTGCAGTTGGATTGTAGTCCGTCTGTGTAGACCCTTACACTAAGTATCCTAGGATTAAAGTAGGTATTAAATCTATACTAATATTATAAATGCGAAAGTCTGTCTGTCTGTCTGTCTCGCTTTCACGCCAAAACTACTGAACCGATTGTAATGAAATTTTGTACACAGATAGTCTAAAGCCTGAGAAAGGACTACTTTTTAACCGGAAAAAGGGGTTGTAAGGGGGTGAAAATGCGTAAATTTGTTCAAATTAAGTCAGTTCAAAAAATTCATAATCTGCCACTGTTATGCACGTCGATAGTGAATAACTCACTACTCAGTACTTTATCTACCTACGCAGTGATGAGTGACAAAACCTTAAACCTACCAATGCTAAATAGTTTATGCCTGGGTAAAGCTAAAGTTGTGTAATGGGGGGCTAAATAAGCTTTAAGTTTAATTTTAAAAAATGAAATGTGCGCACTGCACAGCTGTTTTTGGGTATTTTGATTTATAGGGTACCAGGGTTTTAAAAAGCTTTTAAATTTGATACCAATTTTGTTGACACCGCGCGCTATAAACTGAAGTCCACGCGGACGAAGTCGCGGGCAACAGCTAGTCGTTAATATACTATTATGTGTCGGACATGATAGTCTAGGTATTCCACATGACAGTCTTAGGGCCTGTTGAAACAGGTCTGTTGAAACAACCGGATAGGCGATCAACAACTTATCTGACAGATAGAGTGTGGAGTATCTGTCAGATAAGTTATATATAGCCTATCCGGCACTTATCAGGAAGTGGTGAATCAGGCCCTAAGCATTATAATTTATAACACAAAGAAGTAAACTCTGCACTTAATCTATGCCATGGTAACTCTATTAAAGCTACCAAACAACTTATCTGACAGATACTCCACACTCTATCTGTCAGATAAGTTGTTGATAGCCTATCCGGCACTTTATCAGAAGAGAAGTAGAAACTAACCTTTCCCCTTAGAGATCTCGTTAGCGGCGTACTGGAGCAGTCCATTCTGTATGCCGTTGGTCCCGTTCGGCGCGCTCTCTCCGTCCTTGTCCCGCACGTTGGCGGCGTCGTTCTTGTCATACACGGCTAGCGACGCCGCCATGTCACTCTTGTTATTGTACTCCGGCTGGTTGGGGAGGGGCATGCCGTTTCTGGGAGAGAGAAAAAGAGAATTTATATAATTTCATTTCATTTTGGTGATCAAAAACACGATATGGGAACAAAAATAGGATGTCAAATATTGACATCACACAGAAGGCTTTTCAAAATGAATAAGCGAGACAAATGGAAGACCTTGGGGAGGCTTGTCCAGCAGTGGCATAGTATAGGCTCTTAAAAATGTATTTATGTAGAAATACGTAAACGTAAATTGTATATTATTTCTTTCTTTGACTGTCCTGTTTTATCACTGTCGTCTGTAACGAGCATAACCAATCAGTTGTTAACATCTAATGTACAACACCTTACCACAATAAAACGCGAAAGAATTGACAGAATATGTTAGGAACAATGTTTCAGATTTCCTTATGTCACTTTATCAATCACTCAAGAAGCTCAAAAGGCCGCGCTACACCGGAATGGCAGCGGCGAGGCGAGCACTTTCAGTGTCATGTGATTTTAAACTTTATCTTCATTACTGTTAGACATAGTATCGCTTGAGAAATCGCCGCCGCCGGCCACGAGCGGCCACGGGCGGCCGTAGACTTCTCAAGCGATACTATGTATTACAATAATGAAGATAATGTTTAAAATCCTATGACACTGAAAGTGCTCGCCTCGCCGCTGCCATTCCGGTGTAGCGCGGCCCTTGGTGACAATGTCAGGTTCAGTTAAACTTACCTAATATCATTCCTGCCGTTCTCAATAGCGCGGACCAGTTTGCCGGTGTTGTCTCCGTATTCGCCGCACGACACCTCGATGATGAAGGAGGCGGGGTTGTGGTACGAGGGACATTGCAGCTTCAGGCTGCCCAGCCACTCCACTGGAAATTAAAGTTTGAAATTGTAGAGCCTATGGACTCTGGAGGTTCCGAAAAACTAAGCCGTTCAAGGAAATTATAGATCTGCGCGAAATGGACGCTGGCAGAGTTGGAGGTATCATTCCCACCACTTGCCTTAAGTGGAGAGCACCATGGGCTTTTAATGGGTAGAAATTACGCTTAGGGGGTCCCACATACCACGGCACATATCCCAGATCCACCGGGGTACTCTTCTATAGATTCCCATATAAAAAATCCTTAACCAGGAAAATTGGTGACACAACGGTGGCGCAGAAACGTGATCAATGGAAGAAGGAAAAATGATTGACATTTAAAATGTTAATCACGCTTGAATGTAGCTGGCTTAGCCAAAGGGCTCGATTGTTATTTAGCCCTGGCATATGCCAATTTGGGATTTTCGTAGCCACAAACTGATTAAAGAATAATTTCGTGTGGCATTTAAAAATCATATTGTGTTACAGCCCCGAATCTCTATAAGGCAAAGATCAAATACCCATTTAAGGTAAGGGTGATATTAAGAAGCAACCTTGCGCAGTCCTGGGAAATGAATTTCGATGTACAACACAATACGGTTGGAACTTGGAAGTGGCATTTAACCCACTTGGACTTTTCAACCTCAACAACAATCATAGGAATTTCCTTCAAGTTCAATGCGGTTAGCAGCGTGACAAGGAAATAGTAAAACGTTTAATAGGTACATATATTATCGTATAACATTAATGCACCTACGTTCCTTGTTTGATCCAGCCCGTTTCCCAACAAACAGGAATGGTTCATTACGCACCTAGGGCAGGAAAATAAGCAATATCTCAGATCACATGTAAGTTGATGGCCGAGGCGAAGCCGAGGTCAACAAAAATGTAATCTGTTGTTGTCATTTTCCGCCTCCGTTGAGGAGAAAAATAGTATACGCACCATGGGCAGTAATTAATAACAAAGCATCAGATCACAACGGTTGCTGCACTCGTTTGACGTTTGTCCCACGTAAATCAGAATACCATTTTGCTGTTTTGTAGGACTGAATCAAGCAAGGATGAAATCCGCATTTTTACTGCATTAAAATGGAAAAATCTGGGTGAAAACCATGGTCATAGCTTAATAAAGCCTACACTTACCCAATCGTCCAGTACTGCCTTGATACACGCATTGTCCGTCAGCCAATGTGTACAAGTGGTCAAACATCTCGAACAATCTCGCGGAGGGCTGGTGGATGGTGCAGATGATGGTTCTGCCGCCTCTCGCCAGGGACTGCAGCAGCTTGATGCAGGAGAAGCAGGAGGAACTGTCGAGACCAGAGGTGGGCTCGTCGAAGAACATGATAGGCGGATTGTTGACCAGCTCCAAGGCTATGGATAGACGCTTCTTCTGGCCACCGGAGAGATTTGACGTCATGGTCGTGCGGTGCTCTGTAAGACCGAGTGTTTCCAGGATTTCTTCGATCTGAGAAAGAAATACATTGTTTAGGACCAACTCGAGAGCGGTTTTATTCGGTTTCGAAAACACTCAGAATGTAATCAATTTTGTCTTTGGCCGAAACTTTTATGCTAAAAGAACATCTGTCTTATACAAAAGCGCTCCAGCGCATAGGCACTTTTGTATGAAACAACTGGACTTCTAAGGTAGGAAAGTCGCTGCCATGAAAAATTTTGAAATTAAAAATAACTATTGTGAAAAGTATCAAAACGGAATAAAAAGTCATTCTCCAGCAAGTACATAGTAAAGTAGAAAAGACACTAAAATAACTAGACCGTATGACCGTACGATAATTAATGCATATCACTAATAACAAAGTAATACCGAGTAATATTGCAGTCGTTATGTAATCGGAAACTACGTTTGTTACTGAAAAGCGAGTAAGTATATCCTATACTCGCTTGTTTATGTTGGTTTAGTTTGGTGCTGGCATTTTTTTACCTTTTCTCTCTAAAAGTCCGTCTGGGCTATATGTTCTTGAACCCAGTATCGATTTCCGACTTTTTGTCTCCGATCTCTGTTAGCAATGGCCTTGCAAACTCAAACTCAAACTCAAATTTTTTTTTATTCAGAATAAATTTTTGCAAATATTTTCTGAAAGTCTACATGATGCCTACCACCGGTTCGGGAACTAACCCGGCGAGAAGAACCGGCGTAAGAAACTCGCAGGGGGCCCACTTTATTTACCAAAAAAAGTGAGAAAAAAATTAATCTTTTAAAATAAAGTTTACAATTCTGTAACTTAAAATTATACAATGTCAACATACATACATAATTGTAAGTCATAAAATAATGTAGAAGTAGCCTTGCAAGCAGCCATCCTACTCCCAAGATGTGCCGTCGTTTATGAAATCATTGACCTTATAATAGGCTTTGGCACACAAACGTTCTTTGACTACATTTTTAAATTTATTAATGGAAAGATTTTGAACGTTTTCTGGGATTTTATTGTAAAGGCGTACACATTGACCTTTAAAAGATTTACTAACTTTACTAAGTCTGATCACCGGTATTTCTAGTTTGTACTTATTTCTAGTGTTTCTTCCGTGAATGTCACTTTTGGTTGTAAATTTACTAAGATTCTTTCTAACATATAAGAAGAACTTTTCAAATCTTTCATTGGTCATTACCCTAGGCCCAGCTAATAGCATGTTCCTGTAAGCTATAAAACTCACCACTTCCTCCTTATCAGCGGTGGTGGTTGCCGTGGACAGCTTGAGCGAGGTTGCGACAACCATCGCCTCCTCGACAGTGAGGTTGCCGTGCAGCTGGTTGTCCTGCATGATGTAGCACGACAGCTTGCGGAAGCTGGACAGGTTGCGCTCCATGCCGTTGACGGTTATGCTGCCTTCCATGCCCGATGTCCTGGCAACAAGAAGACAATCTTACTTTCTTGGTACAGTGTTGGATTCATCCACGTAAGGGACCTATCAGACAGAGAGCGGTCACGCGTTCAAGCGGTCGGTTTTGGGTTGGCGCATTTTCATTAGTCGTTAACTCGTACGGTATACAGCATGCGGGGAGTCTATGACAACTAATTGACAAGTAATGGCGCATTGTCATTGGTCGAGGCATGCGTTTCAGAAATCTCCCGCACCCCGCATGCGGGCCCTATCGAGTATCGACCAGTGGAAATGCGTCATAAAGATATTTAAATTAAAGCGTGACCCGGGAGAGGGGTTAAAAAATCGAAGCTTTTTGTAACGTAAAGTTTCATGTAAAACGACAACAATAATATTAAAAGTAATTACGTAGTACAACTATTACTAGATATTATTGCTATTATTATAATGTTATGTACTACTATTGCAGCTATGTACCTATTGTAAATTGTTTTTAATTACAGATAATGCATAGTTTATTTTTCAGTAAATGTTCTGTCTTGATCAAGTTTATGTGTTTCTAATTTCTAAACTGGCACTATTTGTAGTAAAGTGACGACACATTTTTATAGTAATAACTATAAAAATGTGACGTCATGATATTTCATAGCTTCTAATAAGAGCTATAAGTATAAAACGTATGACATTTACAAGTGAGTATAAATAAGATTCAAAGAAACTAGATTTTTATAAAAGAGTGATTCTTCAAAAATGTCTCTCCGCGTAACTTTCGTGGGTTCACTCATTAATGAAAAACCCACGAAAGTTACGCGTAGAATCATTTTTGAAGAATCACTCAAAACTTAAAAACAGCACCAAACTACAGAATTACAAAAAACAACAAAAAACATTAGTTTTCCGCGCATTCAATGATACATCGCAAATGTCACTTTGACAATTAACGTCATTTTAATAACAATAAAACTGTCAATCATTTAATTATCTACATCCTTGCCCTATCCGAAACAGCTCGGTGTGTCATTATTGTGGCTTATTACGTGCAAAAGGCAATGTCATTGTGTACCATTAAAGGTTTAATTTGAATATAATGGCCGCAATTCCATGTCAAAAACCGCCACCCGACCATGAATGATAATATCAAGATACTTTCGTACTAATTATTGATATGAACGCGGATATTTATACCAATTTACCAAAAACAGTTTTTAGTAAACCTATCAATTCGACCATATCAGGCAAATTACTTTCGCGGAAAACTACCGAAGTTTCATCACAAAATATAGTCTTTGGTGCGTTTAGCTTACTGTAGGCTCAGCATGGCTACAAACACTACAAATAAGATACAAAATAACAGATTTGTTTATTCTACTAAAGAAAGAAACTTTCCAATGACTTCTATAGTCTCCGTAGCGTGCTGATAAATGGGAGAGCTAAAAGCGTACGAAAATTAGAGAACACGACTTTTACCCGACTGCCAGGAGGGTTATGTTTCTCTACCTATGTGTAACGTAATTTTTCTGTATATTTTTATTTATACATATATTTATTGTGGTATCCGAGTATATTATGATAATGAGGCACGCCGCACGTGTGTATTACAAAGGAATTAGTAAGCGGTGGCCGGTCGATGGTCATTATTACTTCACTGTCGGTAGAGCAGTTGCTCAATCTATGACGTAGCATGTGAAACTGCACTTATAGAGGTAAAGGAGCGTATGTAATAATAATAATAATAATAACTCCCACACCGATTTCGGTGACGGTGGCCGGTTTCATTGAAACCAGGACAGTTACGCAGGAGTAATTTTATAATAGTACCCAAGTGTGTGCGCGTACACAAGAGTACTCTCTATTCCTTTACTCTCATAACGCAGTGGGACGGAAGACCGACACGACTGGCGAGAGATCAGGCGCAGGACCGACTTTTTACATGCCCATCCGACGCATGGATCATTATTCATTTTACTTATCAGACAATCAGGTGATCAGCCTGCATTGTCCTAACCAAACTTGGAAATAACATGTTTCCAACGCGGGAATCGAACTCACGACTTCCCAGTCAAGAGCCGAGCTCTGAACCACTGGACCACGGAGCGAATGTATCGCCTAAGCCCTAATTGAAAGCGGTTATTAGTCATGTCCCATATGGGAGTCACTAACTATAACATGCGTTTCAAAGGGTGCCTGTATGCGTATTTTCTGAGGTGGACGGATAGACGTGATGTGCCGGGTCTACGACTCTACGCCAAAGCAATAGAGCTTCAAAGACTTTACGTCTTCTGACTATTGAATCTTCGAGGTCAGCCTGCCAGCTACTCAAGAAATAAAATATGTCCGTTGTCTTTTTATAAGTATATCAAGGGTCATCAATTAATTATCATAGAGAGTATTGTTTTGCAACAACTCGGAGTAGACTTGTAGTTTCAACACAAGGAAACAGTTTTCTGACGTCGCGACCTTTACAACGGAAGCCTCCGCAAACCAGATATGCCTGTTCGGTACGTATTCGACCATTTACATAAAACTACAAAAAATACCAACTCGCAAAACGACCGAACATACCTAATTAAGAAATAAATATCTGAGCTGGGTTGCTTTTGCTCATTACGACGATGTTTGAAAACAGGACGCAGTATACTGGCCAGTTCTGAAGATGTCATGTCAAGATGTCAAGTTACCCAACGGCATAATATTTTAAGTGCTGAGGTGCCACTCTGGCACAGTATAGCAATATTGAATATCCCTACAGTAACGAAACGCCTTTGATGTCGCACGATTCCGACACCGGTGTAGGTACCGAGCAGATATGCCAGGGTTGCCACGAAACGGGAAATAAAATAAAAATAAAATATTGTGCTTGTAATGTAATCAATTATCATATAATCTGCTTAATCAGCGTGTTATATTTACATATTATGTCATAGTGCCAGATATTTACATGAAACTTTATTTCTACATGATTTAGTTCTATATTTAAAAATTTAATTCACCCATCAAGCCCCATAAGCTCACCGGTGAGCGAGACACAATAGAATAACAATAAATTTCCAAGAATCCTCGATCGAAGGATTAAAATAATGAAGACGCATTATTATATATTAAAACATCCAATAATTATTAATCTCTTAATTGGTAGGTACGGTAGGCCACCCGCCACACATCAGGTGTAACAGAAGCGCTTCAAAACTCGCTCTTATTACGTGCGCGGTAAGGGCGTTCCAAAAGGTCAACATGTTACATTTGATGTGTGGCCCTGTGTTAGGTACACACCTACCTGTACCTAGCTAGGTAGGTACTAATTATAGTACCTACCTAGCTAGGTACACAGGGCCACACATCAAATGTAACATGTTGACCTTTTGGAACGCCCTTACCGCGCACGTAATAAGAGCGAGTTTTGAAGCGCTTCTGTTACACCTGATGTGTGGCGGATGGCCTACCGTACCTACCAATTAAGAGATTAATAATTATTGGATATTGTAATATCTAACCCTGTTACACACTAATGTGTGTAACAACACACATTAGTGTGTAACAGGGTTAGATATTAAAATATCCAATAATTATTAATCTCTTAATTGGTAGGTACGGTAAGGGTATTTGCAGATTTTTAATTTATTTTATATTGTTTCTCTCCAAGTTACACTTTTTACAACGTAAGTTACAATAAAACAGAGATGCAAATAAATGCCGCCAAGACCAACACAATATTAGTGTGAACTGTGAACCGTATATTTATGAAAATTTAAATTTTTATTTTTTTAATCAGATTTACATCCGTACACTGAAGTCTGAACACTTATTATATCCCATTGTTTATAAGATAAGTTATCGTTTTACAATAATTACAACACAAAATTCGTAGACAACGCGCCAACGTCACCCCTGTGCGGGCAGGTACACAAACTCCGCGAGTTTGTATACGCGGGCCCGCGCCGCCCGCTTCCCCGCGGGTACCCCTCCGTTGCTCTGCGCAAGTACATTCGTTTCACTACTGTAGGGATATTGCTATACTGTGACTCTGGTGAGACAAGTGTGACGTATTTTAATGACATCCTTTACGTCAATACACTGGCGTTTATTTTGGAAGTTGGAACGTATCAAAAGTGTGGTGCAGTTTTTAAATTAGTAAACCGTACACTTATTTAGTCATTAGACCTTCGTCAACACAGAGTCTCGTCACTTACTCTGACATTGGCAACTCGCCAAGGAGCCATTTTCAAAAAGAAGAAGAAGAAGAAGAAAAGCGTGGTGTTGATTCTAGACGTCATCACTCATGAGAACTGGCCAGTTATAGTTATACTGGGTTAAATCCGAAGCATACCCTAAGTACCGCTAGGTGAATGTAGCTAAACAATATCTATCACAAATTCCGTACATTTATGTTCTACTATCTTGAATTTTTGTAAAGCTATCAAGTGATTTAAATAGAATAACGAATAATTGTTAACAACACAATAGAAGTAGAGTACTTTAAAAAATAATCGAACTGCGCCGTGCCCTCAATTTCCTAAATCCATTAGTGATATTACGTTCATAATATTATATTTTTGTTGATGGTATGGCCGTATGGAGTCATATTGATTCGATTACTTTGTCTAATTTGCGTACTTTTATTTTTTTATTGGTATCAGATAAAGTACTACTTAACCAACTAATCACTAATACATGAGTCGTGAGAAAAGAATTAGGGGTTTTTACCCGACTGCCGGAAGGGTTATTGATTTTCCGTTTGCCCAGGTCATGGACGTATAAAAAAAGCGGACGGAGTCCCACCATACACAAAACTGTGTCGCTCAGAGTCGGCCAGCTGGCTGTATGTACACGGTCCGCACGCACACATTCTTGCGCTAGTCCATACCATTTGACAGGCGTCAGAATGTGTGCGTGGCCGACTCAGAAGAAAAGTGAAGACACAGTTTTGTATATAACAAGACTCCGTCCGCCTTTTTTTCTACGTTCATGGCCCAGGTATTTACTGTCTGGTACTGTTAACTGTAGCCTAGGGCAGAGTAGACAGAATTATATGTCTATTGTGCCTAGGGTCTATCGTATCAACCCGCTGTCACATGGCACGATATAGCTGTCATGTGTCACGATACAGGTGTCATAATATTATGTCTATTTGACACGAAAGACTTTACGGCTACACAAACTGCTATTGGCACATGAAATATTGAAAACCCTCATTTAAGTTCATTACCCGAACCCATTGAAAATTCTTCTTTCACTATAATCTAGGATATTATGTGATCGATGAGTCTAGGTAAAAAAATTCGACATATTATTATACTTAGTTTACGTGGTCTTCCTAGCTTTCATTTTGCTTCCTTAGTACTTTTCATTGTGTCCTTTTGCATATATTTTTCCTTATGAACAAGGCTGTTATTGTTTTAATATTTTGTTGTCTGTTCTATAAATAAGACGACAAGGATAAGTCCTTATCGTACGAAGGAGAACCGAGCGAGGCAAAAGGAGTGTAACCTTTATTTTAAAAAATATATTTTTCTAGGAAACCCCAAAATGGGGCGAAAAAGATTTTGACCCTTTTGGGGTCCATTCAGCTCTATCGAAGCCAGGTTTTTGTGTACAGCTACGATATGTTTTCATTGGCAGGTTGTTGACTCTGGCTAGGAAATGCCCGAGTTAACGTAAAATTTCCGCTGGCCGTTTCCGTCACATTTGTAATAACAAGTATACTTAGAAGGAGTATACTTCTATAAATTATGTATGGTTCTACTGTGCATATACCTTTATTTACTTAGAATGAGTATGCCCCTCAATTATATTTATGCTTGTAGAAAACGACCGCTCTCCTTTATTTTATCTGAGGAATTTTAACGTGATTCAATTTATCATCAGCCAGGCTGACTCATAAGTTGTCGATAGCACAGAATATATTATAATTATTAGTAGTCGATAGTCGACACAAAAATTTACTAACAACATCAAATAATTGTGTTCAATGTAATTTTAAGTGTTGAGAGACAAGAAAGGCTTCAAAAAACTATCCAAAATATTTCATATTTTAAAAATCAAGGTTGTAAGTTACAACCCTGAACTTTAGTTATTATTTTAAGCCCATTTGTCGGGTGAATAAGGAAATGTCAGAGAAATTTATGCTTACAATTAAACAGTCGGAAGTAGAAAAATTTCAATCAAGTAATGAAGTACAAAATTATATGAACTTTAAATTGCCTTGTAATTTAATGACCAATATAATTCTGAACTGCTTCGGAAGAAATGACTTGCCAAATGAGTAATGAGTAGTAATGTTTTGTTTCGATCGAATATCGATACATCCTTATCCTTACTAAATACTAATATAATATTTTATATTACAAATGCGAAAGTGTGTCTGTCTGTCTGTTGCCTCTTCACAGTTCACGCCCAAACCGCTGAAACGATTTTGTTGAAATTAAATTTGCTACTGAGATACTTTGAGTGCCGGGAAACGTCAAAGGATAAGATCTCACGCGATAAACGTAATTCGGCACAACAGGGCCTACTACGAAACCGTTTTGAGACTCAAACAATCGGATGTGAATGCCACGTCCTGCTCTAACACCGTAATCTCACGTTTGTTAGAGTTTGACAGTCATTCTCGTACGATTGTTTGAGTCTCAAAACGGTTTCGTGGTACGGCCCCTGAGTTGCGACTTGAGTTGCGAGTTGCGACAGTGAGCGACTTCTAGATTCTAAAGGTAGATAGATTTTAAAGGGATTCGATAAGATGGTTGTTTCACATTATGTTCTCATAATAATGTTGTTTATAGAATACTAGCGACCCGCCCCGGAGTCGCACGGGTATAAAATATATAGCCACTGAAAAAATTATTAAAATCGATAGCCTATGATCCTTCACGTGGTCTACTTCTTATCTGCGCCAAACAACATAAAAATTGCTCCAGTAGTTCGCGAGATAAGCCCTTTCAAATAATTTTCCCCGTTTTTTCCACATTTTCCTCTATTTCTTCGCTCCTATTAGTCTTAGCGTGATAAAATATAGCCTATATCCTCCCTCGATAAACGCGCTATCTAAAACTGAAAGAATCATCAAAATCCGTTGCGTAGTTTTAAAGATTAAAGGGAACAAAGGGACATGAGGGAAAAAAGCGACTTTGTTTTATAATATTATGTATAGATATAATCACAAATTATAATAATTATGTGTTGTCACCTATGTGCATTTTATGATATGACCCAATTAGTTTGATAATGTGATGCTATATAATTATACTTTATCGACCGCCTTGGTAATCTATTTTAATCAATACGCTGAGTTCGGACGATAAAAATGAATGTAAGTTTTTATGTAGTAAATAAATAATTAATGTGTACATAATATTTGAAATCCAAGATAGGAATAACAATATGTAATTTATACTAGATATTTCCCTTATATTCATTGCGTCGAAATATAAAATCCATACTTCCATACTAATATTATAAATGCCAAAGTGTGTTTGTCTGTCTGTCTGTCTGTCTGTCTGTCTGTCTGTCTGTCTGTTACCTCTTCACACCCAAACCGCTGAACCGATTTAGCTGGGTTTGGAGGTACTTTGAGTCCCGGGAAGGGACATAGGATACTTTTTATCCCGGAAAAATGTACGGTTCCCGCGCGATAAACGAATTTTGGCGCAACGGAGTTGCGGGCGTCATGTAGTTTCATCTAAATCGCTTTACAGTTCGACAAGGCTTTACATGAACGTGGCGAGAAAAGGAACTAATCGCTTCTATCATACAAAAACGTCATGTTTGACATGTGCTTGACAGTTCTCCTTTACCAGCAGCGCTCCCGTCAATGTCACCCACGTTCATTTAAACACTTGTCGAGCTGTAGCTTAGTATTGAGCGTGAAGAACAAGCAGTCACATAGACAAAATACTTTCACATTCTGATGAGTGAATGGTGATGGTGATGCTGATGAGTGATGATGATGATCGTTGGCAAAAAATATGCAAATATGTTACATATATGTTACATAATTGAAGACGTGAGTGTAAGAATCGAACAAGTAACATAATTCGTAACATACGGACAATAACTCATTTTTTCCCTAATTATTTTAATAAAACTTGTAACTTAACAGCTTCATAATCTAGCTAATATATCTGGCTACACATAATATAATCCATAGTTTTTCTATTTCAAATAATTTTTCCGGCCCTAAAGCCTCCATTTAAGCAAAAAAAAACGGGAAGTTTTTTCATGTTAATTACCAAATTTTTGAGTTATGAACCTCTGACGTCGAGGGTACTCGTAGCACAATTATTATTATTGCAATAATCGTCAATTTTCATTAGATATTATCTAATACAGAGGTAGGTACTTAGAAATTAGAATAGCTGTTTGTAAGTAGTTTGTCATGTACTATAATAGCGCGTAGAGCTTGTCTAACTTGAAATGACGCGCCCCTCCCTCGTATTCACAGTATAAAAATGTTTCATTTATATCAACTTTGAAGTGGTGGGGCGCGTCATTTCAAATTAGACAAGCTCTACGTAATTTGTCCATATACATACTTATGTCTTATAGCATGGGCAAAGTTATATTATGTAGTCAAATATAATATACAACATAATATTTAAATGAGAGCGTTTAAACTAATGTATATCTGTGTATATGCAACCAAACAAACTCGTCACATTAATTCAAAAAATAACAAGTTAAGTATTTAAGTACGTATAATGTATATTCTTAGTAGCCTTTAATACAGGATAACAATACAGACTGTACACAAATATTACCACTAACCACTAACATTTTCTTGTATATTGGGAGAAAGTGTGTTAATGTGACGTGCAAAGTGAAACGTTCAAAAACCAAAGAGGCTACCAATTTAGTCGTAATTTTTTCAAGCAGATTCTGTGCTTATAAGGAAATTCTAAGAACGAACGGATATTAAAGTTTCACCGAATTGGTTATCCCAATGTTGGTTTGGCCCAATAAAGCAACGCTCTTCTTGGGCAAAATATAAAGGACAAAACAAAAGATTTAGAGGTATTATGATTTATAAATATCTCTACAATCTTAGAAGTTATAGTTAAAATGTTTAAAGTCAAAGGTCAAGCACAAAATAAACGCTTATTATAACTTGTTTCGTACAAAAACTATGAGTAGACAATATTATGATAAATCATACAATAGACAGGAAAAACAGATTTAAAAACAAAACAATAGGCTACTTGACCAATTTTTTTTCTTCATGCTAATCGCTTCATAATCATTCATTTTTACAAAAAAAAACTAATATTTTAATATTTTACACAGTCGAAACCCATAAAAATGTTTATTGAAAAATATGCCTCTTATATGGCGCCGAAAACACTGTCCGCCATAGTGTGACGTCATACGCTTTGTATTTTAAACTCTCTTTATTGAAATTTTTTTAATGTGCTAAATGTACGAGTCTAAAAGTGCCCAAAAATTATAAAATAATTATATAAGAAATTAGAAATCATTTGTAATGTTGAAAACTTTTGGAGAAAAGTTTTGGCCATTTCATTTCCCGTCTACAATAAATGGAGATAATATATATAAAACTGATGTTTTATTTGAATTATTCAAGAAAATATATAATAGGCTTATTATTATTATTTATGTACAAATAAACTTACATATAGCGAGCGCGATAAATAAAAGATATTAAATTAGTATGAGGATGACGTCACATCCAAATCGGAAGTACCGCAAAAGCGTTCTCGTCAGTACAATTCCTATTTTCATAAAATCATATTTTCAAATCGACTTTATTTATCAATCATAAGCTTTTATTTGATAATAAGGGTGAAATACGGTTTCCTAGGACAAGTTCTACTAGAAATATGCATTTGTTCAATGAAATTGAATATAGGTCAAGTAGCCTATTGAAATTAGTTTCTTCGTGTTTAATCATCTTCATTATTTTAGCTTTTGAGGGCGTTATTCTATAGTATTTAGGCTCTCAAATCAAACATTTTAAAAATGAGAATAATGTTTAGGAACGCTTACGCAGTTTTGGCAATAACGTGGCTTTTGCATCTTAAAACTTCCTAACTTTGCAGCTGACGGGTTAGAGTTCAGAGTTCAGACCAACAACCTGCTCGTGTTAAGATTTCAGTGAAGTGACAGCACAATTTACGCCATAATTAACTTTTATGAACCAATCTTAAGCGACAATTATTGTCAATTTCGATATTTATTGATCTTATAACCTCAACACTCCTCAACATAAATAAGAGACAATGTATTATACTTACGTATTTAAGCTTTAAAATTCCTTGTGTCTCGAAATACCATACTTCTATACTATATAATAAAGCTTACAACAAACCTAAGCGTCAGTGACAGGGGACGCGGTACGCGATACGGGAGCGTCTGCAACGCGAAACTGGCCGTGCACACCTGCGCGACTACGGTGCGAACCGTCAAACGTTAATATCATGACACAATCTATCAAAACGTATACAAATCAAAAAATCATAAACTAAAGAGTTGTAGAAAATAATATAAAAAAGGTTTTAAAAAAGAAGTCTAGTTATGTACACTTCAAAAACACGCGTCTGACAACTTGACGCGCACTTTCTGCTTGCCGACGCAAACATTTCGCATCGCGGTCGTGTCGTACACAGCGCCATAAGATTACATGGGCAGCGCGGCGTCCGCCGCTCGGTAGACGCTACCGCTTCGCAGTCGCTTTGGTCGCGTAGGTTTGTGGAATCCTTAATATTATGAAGCGGAAGAGTTTTTTCAGAAACTACTGGTCCGATTTAAAAAATTATTTCAGTGTTAGATAGCCCATTTATTGAGAAAGGCTATAGGCTATATTTTATTGTATATGTATAAATAGAGGAAAGTGTGGACTAATTTTTCTGTGAAATATCTAATTTTCGCGGGCGAAGCCGCGCGGAACGTCTAGTTTCTAATAAATGGTTAATAAATACTGCTTTTAGCGACAGACAGTAGACATAATATGATGCTTATTATTCACGAATCATGTCAAGTATTTAAGGGTTAACAAAAAGTTTCATTAGTCTGGTATTTTCATCCGCACCAGGAAGCAACAGGTTATCTAATAAAGGTCCATTCACGATCTATCATTTGGGCACGGACGCGGGCGGACTGGTTCATTTTGCACTCACATTCGTACATGGAAGAAAATATACTACGACAGACCAGTGACCACAAATATAGTAAAACTAGCTATCCCGGCAAACGCTTCTTTGCCATAATATAAAGTTTATCGCCCGTATTATTTTATTGAAGTGACTAAATAAATATGTCACCATGGCAACGTCCATCGCTATCATGGTCGTCGTTTTTCTCGAGTTGTAATAATTTACTATTATTTATTCAACAAAATATGCACTTATCAATATAATAAGTACCGAGTAGCCGATTCTCAGACCTACTGAATATGCATATAAAATTTGGTAAAAATCAGTAAAGCCGTTTCGGAGGAGTTCGTGGACTAACATTGTGACACGAGAATTTTATATATAAAGAATATACCCCTCAAGGTATCCTATGGGCTAATCATCCATACTTAATTATACTATTATAAATGCGAAGGGTGTCTGTCTGTCACCTCTTCAAGCCCAAACAGCTCAACCGATTTTGCTGAAATTTGTCATGGAGTTCTTTGAGTCCCGGGAAAGGACATACGATACTTTTTATCCCGGAAATGTACGGTTCCCGCGCGATAAACGAATTTTGGCGCAACGGAGTTGCGGGTGTTATGCAAGTTATCGTCCAAACAAGATACAGAATTTCATACAAACATTGTTTCATCTACAACACGGTCAAATTAACTAGACGCACGGTTTGATGACGTCATTACGGAGATCCCATGTTAATTTGACATTTCGATGCGTCAAGTTAATTTGACCGTGTTTTAAATTATTGTGACCTGCTTGTTGGTTCGGAACATGATTATTGAGAAAACTATCACCCATGCATGGGCCATGTCCCATCATAGTTAACCATAACTTTTTTAATTTTTTATACGTCCATGACCATAACATAGCGGTTGTTTTAAGGCATGTATTCTTATAAGTTATAAATGATAAGTATTATAACAAAGGTCCAAATAGTACTTTTTTTTTTATTAAATAAGGGGGCAAACGAGGAAACGGGTCACCTGATGGTAAGCAACTACCGTCGCCCATGGACACTCGCAACATCAGAAGAGCTGCAGGTGCGTTGCCGGCCTTTTAAGAGGGAATACGCTCTTTTCTTGAAGGTTTGCAGGTCGTATAGGTCCGGAAATACTGCTGGTGACAGTTCGTTCCAGAGTTTTACAGTGCGCGGCAGAAAGTTACGCGAAAAACGCACTGTGGAAGAATGCCACTCATCGAGGTGATGAGGATGGTATGTTTTTCGCGTGGGACGATGGCGAAAAGTTGCAGGTGGTATGATTCCGAACAATTCCTCAGAGCACTCCCCGTGATACAACCGATAGAGGATGCAAAGTGAAGCTACATCTCGGCGTAATTCCAAGGGGTCCAAGCTGTTTGAGACACTATGGCAGTCAACAATTCGAGCGGCCCTTCGTTGGATACGATCCAGAAGGAGCAGTTGGTATTTTGGCGCTCCTGCCCAGAGATGAGAAAAATATTCCATATGAGGCCGAACCTGCGCCTTGTAGAGTTGTAGGCGTTGGTCCGGACTGAAGTACTGTCTCGCTCTGTTAAGAACACCAAGCTTCTTCGAGGCTAATTTGGCCTTACCCTCTAGATGATATCGGAACTGGACTTCGCTCGATATGTTGACGCCAAGTATCTCAATGCTAGGGGAGATGGTTAAAGATGTGCCCTCGAAACGAGGATATACGACCATTGGTGACTTTTTAGTGGTGAACGCGCAGACTTGTGTCTTGGCAGGGTTGAATTGGACCAAGTTACGTCTACCCCATTCAGAGACCTTCTCCAATGAATTCTCCACCTTAGGCACAAGTTCGTTTCGACTCGCAGTGACATTTTGCCGAGAAATATTGGGGGAGCCGGTATATACAGCATCACCTGTACTATCATCTGCATAGCAATGAATGCCGCTGGTCTGCAACATGTCATTGATATGCAGTAAGAATAGAGTTGGCGATAGCACACAGCCCTGAGGGACACCAGCATCAACAGACTGAGTTTCCGAGCATTCGCTGTCAACTACGACCTTTATGCTTCTGTCTGCTAAGAAACCAGCAGTAACACACGTCATGCGTGACACGTCCCTCGCTTTGTGAGATTCTTTAGTTTTTGATCCATTGATAAGGTCTTTGTCATGTTTGTTTACTCAAAAGTTAGAGTTCTACGCAGCAATTAATGAAGTAAGGAAAAACAATCATGAGATAATCTGTGTCGCACTAAAAGCACACAGCAGTTTTTATAACTCAAGCGCTTAAGAGGCCGGGTACCCTTGGAATTTCTCATACATACGTAATACCAAAATCATTTTCTCATACGAAAATATTTAACATGTTTGAGTTGTTTTTCAGTTTAAAATAGTAATTACCTAGGTCCCTGCACAAAAATTTACTTCAAAATATTTAAACACAAAAAAAATTTTTTTGTTTAAAAATTTTTTTAGTAAATTTACTACTAAATGTTTAAACACTAAAAAATAGAGTTAAACACTAAAAAAATATAAATAAATATTAAATTTACTACAAAATATTTTTAGAGTTTAAATATTTTGTAGTAATTTTACTATTTATTTATATATTTTTAGTGTTTTACTCTATTTTTTAGTGTTTAAATATTAAGTAGTAAATTTACTAAAAAAAATTTTAAACAAAAAAAAAATTTTTTGTGTTTAAATATTTTGAAGTAAATTTTTGTGCAGGAACCTAGATAATTACTATTTTAAGCTGAAAAATAACTCAAACATGTTAAATATTTTCGTATGAGAAAATTATTTTGGTATTACGTATGTATGAGGATTTCGAGGGCACCCGGCCCCTTAATTACCTAAATTATGAAGTACGTAGAAATGGTTGCCCGCACGTTAACCTAAGTCCTAATACCACGTCAACTTGTTACTTTACTTTCTTCATTGTAGAAATTCAGATTCACATAATATATCTTTTTAAGCTACTAAAATAAAAACGTCAATGTCTCATGGAGGGTGCTAAAACATAGCGCCTGCAAAGAACAAAGAGCAATTCCGGTCCATCTATGATCTGTCCGACAAGACACAAAGCATCAACTTACCTATATCCTGTGAGTATGTTGAGGAGGGTGGACTTGCCAGCGCCGGACGGTCCCATGATGGCGGTGAGCTCCCCCGACCGCAGCCTCCCCGACACTGACTTAAGGATCGTCTTTTCATCTGGGGAAAAGACATTAACCAGTCACATATTGATCTCAATTCTCAATACAATTAATGTTCTCAACAGAAATAACAGGGTGACCACTGACCATCTGAAGGCTTAGCATGGTCAATTGGTCACCATAGAAACAGTTTCTTTCTACGGAAGAATAGACAAAAGTGACAGTTAGACAAGACAATGTGACAGTTAGACAATGGAAATCCGTCAGTATGTCGAGTCTTTCCCATGTCTGCTGTTGTTATGCTAGCCCTGCTGATGTGTTACAAGTTACAACCTTACAACAAAAAAACTCTGGACTCTCGCTTTTTTTTATTAAAAAATGTTTAACAAGTTATTGCTTTGTCATAATATGCAGAGTTTTGAATTAATTAGACTACTCGAGATATGTAAAAATAGTGCTCAAAGATTCCGATACATGATACAGCCCGAAATAATAAAAACGTGTTTAGAAAAAAGCCTGTTCATGAAAGATGAACAATGATTGACAGTTATTTCTCTAAACTAAACTGGATTTTTAACCGACTTCCAAAAAACGAGGAGGTTATATGTTCGGCTGTGGATATTTTTTTTTCCAAAATAAATGGCAATGTATTTACGCGAACAATGCTTATTGAAAATTCATATTGAAAACTGGTTAAAGATCTTTAAAAATCTTTAACCGGTTTTCAATATGACGTGCTAATGATGTAGAACATTTGAATAAATTAGATTTTTAAAAATAATGTAAAAAAGCTTTTGCCGTATGAATAAAAATAGGAAATCCAAGAAAGAAATCTACGTCAGCCCCAGGATTCCTGGTACCAGGAATCTTCCGAAAACCCTTGCGCGTTGTCGCATAACTTAAAACTCGCTTTGCAATTCTAATTAAATACCCAGAACCAGAAAAACGAGGCTTCGATAGAATAATAAAATCATTTCTATGACCTAAATAATCAAGAATTTGTCAACAGATTTAAATACTCTACTAAAACACAAAACTTAACGAAACTACTGATCAATATCAGCCAATAAAGGTGCTTTAGAGAGCAGAGTGATAATAAAAAAAATATACTGATTACTGATATATTTTGGGTTTCTCATAGATTTCTTCTATAGTATAGTTCGAATCCACATGCTTAGCATGGGATAACAGAACAAGGAACCTGTCCATATAATTTTGCATGGAATTCAGACTCAGAAGATACAGGACAGTTAATAATCTCAATAATCCATTTTGATATGTCAAAGTGTGACTCAACTATCAGGTAATAGACAGCTGCTCTCTTTGACTAGATAATGGACACATCATTTTAGGGCATTACGATAAACAATATGATTTACGCAACATATGGTTGCTGATAAGGAGTCGTAGATATCACACAGCTGACTCATATGATACACAGCGCAAGCTTTTCTATGAGCGGAAAATAAATATTTTCCATTGTTACTTAGGTCCAATGTGCAATACAGAACAGTGCGGTATATAATGAGATGTTTGCCTATCTCTTGTGGATCTGATGAATTAAGGGACGTTTTCTGGATATGAAGGAGAATAAGGGCCTGTTTCACCACTTCCTGATAAAGTGCAGGATAGGCTAACCACAACTTTTTTGACAGATGCTTCATACTTTATCTGTCAAGTTAAGTGGTCGATAGCCTATCCGGCACTTATCCGGAAGTGGTGAAACAGGCCCTAAACGAATGGAAGGGAAGGTGAAGCGCTCTGAATGGCCCCAGCCCTTGACGTTACAGTATTTATATCGGCAAGAAAGAGATTTTCTCTCATTGGAGTCATCGCAACGCAGTTATCTCGTTATGCAGTTGCGATGAAAACAAAACGTATCGTAGCATTGTGATTAGTGGCCTCTAAGATTTCACCACTTCCTGATAAGTGCTGGATAGGCTATCCACCACTTAACTTGATAGATGAGTATGGAGAATCTGTCAAAAAAGTTGCGGATAGCCTATTCGACACTTTATCAGGAAGTGGTGAAACAGGTCCTAAGTCCATGTAACTTGTGATATAAGTTTTGCCTTGACATAAGGATCACTGCCATTAAAACTCCGCTGCAAAACAACTGTGCACGTGACAATTACTAAGCAACACTCACATGAATGTGCAAATCTATAACAATTATGTTTTAATTGATCCATAATTATACACTAGCGCCGAGGCTACTTCTTGGAGATAGCATACAAAGCAACAAAGACTCTATTGAAATTCATTCGTTGCAAAGATATATCGAAATTCGAAACAGTGGCCGAAGTTATATAAACTACTAGCTGTTGCCCGCGACTTCGTCCGCGTGGACTTCAGTTTTAAGTAGATGTCAACAAAATTGGTGTTTAATTAAGCTTTTATAAAAAAAACCCTAGTACCCATTAAATCAAAACACCCAAAAACAGCTGTGCACATAACTTATTTCATTTTTTAAAATTAAACTTAATTTATGCCAAATAAAGTATATTTAGCCCCCCAATTACACAACTTTCCCATAAACTATTTATCATTGATAGATTTCAGGTTACGTCACTACGCACTGGCCACTGCATAGATAAAGTACTGGGTTATTTAATAACGTAACATATAAATAACAATTGAACAATCGAAAATCTGATACCGCCTCTTATAGAAATACAATTGAGCAAGCGTCTATTATGAACTAGCTGACCCGACAGACGTTGTCCTGTCTTAACGATGATTATTTAATTCGAATTGGTATGATTAAGAAAACAATTGATTAAAATTAGTATCTTCTTGCCAAATTTCATTAAAATAGATTAAATAGTTTAAGCGAAAATCATAAAAGTTTATTGTGTCGGAACCGTACATTTTCCGGGACAAAAAGTATCTCTTGTCCTTTCCCGAGACTCAAAGTATCTCCATACTAAATTTCATCAAAATAGATTGAATAGTTTAGGCAAAAATTATAAAAGTTTATTGTGCAGGAACCGTACATTTTCCGGGACAAAAAGTATCCCTTGTCCTTTCCCGAGACTCTAAGTATCTCCATACCAAATTTCATAAAAATAGACTGAGTAGTTTAGGCGAAAATCATAAAAGTTTATTGTGCGGGAACCGTACATTTTCCGGGACAAAAAGTATCTCTTGTCCTTTCCCGAGACTCGAAGTATCTCTATACCAAAATTAATCAAAATCTATATATAGTTTACGCGCAAATCATGAAAGTATATGGTGCAGTAACCGTACATTTTTCCGGGACAAAATGTATCCTATGTCCTATTCCTGGTTCTAAGCTACCTCTCCACCATATTTCAGCCAAATCAGTTCATCCGTTCTTGAGTTATAAGTGGCGTAACTAACACAACTTTCTTTTATATATATAGATGTTGTATGAATGATCTATTATGAATTTTGGAACTAACTTAATTTGAACAAATTTACGCATTTTCACAACCTTACAACTATTTTTTCCAGTTAAAAAGTATCCTATGTCCTTTCTCAGGCTTTAGACAATCTGTGTACAAAATTTCATTACAATCGGTTCGGTAGTTTTGGCGAGAAAGCGAGACAGACAGACAGACAGACAGAGATACTTTCGCATTTATAATATTAGTATAGATTTATCCTGTTCTCTAATCAATTCCGCAGAAGCTCTATTCACTTTTAGCTTGAGAAGCTTCAGCAAGAAAGCCAACTCACTTTTCACAAGTACAATAAAATTCTTGCAATAAGGCAAGTATGCTCAAAATTGAGCGTATACTGCCCAAGTGGTTCGTGCTGCATTGAGAAAATACTGCATCGATCTACAATCTTAATGACAATTGACAACGTATGTAAAGTGTTCCCAAGGACATTAGGGGGCGTCCAGGGGGGGGTCTAAAAATTCGAAAAAACACCTCACGTAATTTGTGGACGCCCCCTTATTAACCCATCAAGCCACGTACGAGCATCGGTGATCGAGACAACAATTGTAGAATACAATGGCATTTCCGAGAATCTGAAGGATTAATGCTCAAACAGTAAGGGCCTGTTTCACCGCTTCCTGATAAGGCTATCCACCACTTAATTTGACAGATGGAGTATGGAAAATCTGTCAAATAACCCTATCGGGCACCTTATCAGGAAGCGGTGAAACAGGCCATAAATATGAAGGAATAACATCAAGACATGCAATCTACCAGATTTCCCACTTTCCTTCACGTTGAGAAAAGTAACTAAGCAGGTCCAGACTCCTGATGATCATGATATTGTATATTTGGTAATACATGCAGTTGAAATAATTACATATTTCGTTATCAAGGTTGTGGCGGTACCCTGCACAATTCGCCTAACAATCCTGCATCGCGCTATCGAAGTTTCGGAGAACGGCAAGATATATACAACGTCTGAAATGACGTCAGAGGGCTTCGGCCTGACCGAGCATAACACCTCGCTCGGTCGGAAGATCTTCCTTTTCGGCCGCCACTAACAACGTTAAATTGGTGACCACCGAAAAGAACACGCATCCTTCATCATGGACATCAATTATCATCAACACTCCCCGCCCCTCCGCACCACGTCAGCAGACATCAAGCATAACCGGGTCGCCTCGACCATAAGCCGCGTTGGGCGTCGGCGCCGGTCGAACCCGTGTCTGGCTTGAACGGGGCAGCCATAGGCTACAACGACCGGTCATCAAGCAAAGCACGGGAACCTCTCTTGGTCATTGCACGCGTAGCTTCGGCCCACACCTGACAACACAAGCGCATTGAAGAGTACCACCGATCTTCGGGGGGGAGTGATGTGGCGGTACCCACAATTCGCCTAACAATCCTGCATCGCGCTATCTAAGTTTCGGAGAACGGCAAGATATATACAACGTCTGAAATGACGTCAGTGGGCTTCGGCCTGACCGGGCATACTATCTCGCTCGGTCGGAAGATCTTCCTTTTCGGCCGCCACGAATAACGTTAAAAGGTTTTTGCTCTTACAGCGTAACCACTAAATCATTATGACGAACTCTCAACTATAAACTCACAAGCGTAACCACTAAATCATTATGACGAACAAAAACCTCTTAATAAAGCAAAATATGAGTAGTAATTTAGATGGTTTATTTTATATTGCAGTTTTACCAGTGCAATCGCTTTGTAGAATTTGAGGCTATAGCAACCCTTTTCAATCAAATTTGATTGTGCACTCGGCACTAGATCTTGTCCTCCATGTAGTCTCCATGTTTGTGCCTATTCTATCAAAATTAGTCCAGTGGTTTGTAAGTACATTCATAGTAACCAATATTATTTTCTTCTTTAAAATATTAACTGTATGGATTTTAGGGAGATTGGACTTAAGAAAAGTTATGGAACAATCTAATCTTCAAATCATATGGAGCATGTATGTAAAAGGACTGAAGTGCCTTTAACCCAATCAACTACGAGTAGTCTAGTTTCTAAGAATGACTGAATTTTTCTGAGGCATGGATTGTGGTACCTATTATGAATTTAGAAATTTAGCCAGTTAGAGGTAATGTCTCCACTGTCCATTAAAAACAAATTCAAACTAACATATCAGTTGTTATCGGCAGTTTACCACGATAATGAATTTACTATTTAGGTTACGTTCCAATTTGAATTAATAAATTATTCATTAGTATCATGCAGCTCTTTGTGTATGACATCACGCGGACGCGATTTAAACTTTGCGCTTATGACGATATTGCCCATCCACACATGGCGAAATCTGGATCTTTGTCTTTGAAACAATGCAATGGTCTGAATTTAATAAATTGATTAAAAGTACTATATCAGCTACTTTTAAATATTGAAGAAGGTTAAATAGAATAACTTTCTAACAAAATTGATCAAGAAACAGATAAAAAGTGCAATTCCTTATAGCCTGTCTATTTTGATGATAGTATTAATATTAAGTTATATTTTTCGAACACATTACCTAAAGAAGGTCAAGTATTGTAAGATAGTCAAGTTAGTACAGTTACGAGGGCTGCTATTTATGTATCCGGAATTAAAAAAAGAAACAAACATATATCATTTAATATAGTTTAATTGCTTTTCAAAATATTCGCCGCGATGATCGACACACTTTTGCATACGCTGGAACCAATTTTCATAGCACTTTTTCCATTCTGATTGAGGTATCTCCAAAACGTACATTTTGAACGCATCAACAGCCTCTTCGCGGTTCGAAAAACGTTGACCACGTTATTTGTAATTCGCGTATGGAAATAAAAAGAAATCGTTAGGTGCCAAATCAGGGCTGTACGGCGGATGACCAGTCAATTCGATCTTTTGACCCTCCAAAAACTGAGTTGTTTCAGCTGAGGTGTGACAGCTAGCATTGTCGTGATGTAATATGATTCTGCGTTGTCGGTTGTCCTTTCTTATTTCTTCAAAGATTTCTGGTAAACAAATGGTCGTATACCATTTAGAATTAACCGTTTTACGATTCTCTAATGGCACTGTAGCCACATGTCCATTAATTCCAAAAAAACAGGCGACCATTTGCTTCAAAGTACTTTTTGCACGAGTAACTTTTGTTGGTTTCGGCTCATCTTGGAACACCCACACCGTTGACTGTTGTTTAGTTTCGGGGTCATATGCGTAGATCCAAGATTCATCACCTGTGTAGATATTATAAACGGCTTTTGACGTACCACGGTTGTATTTTTTTATCATTTTTTGCACCAATCGACACGAGCCCGTTTTTGATCGATTGTCAAGTTGTGCGGAATCCAACGCGAACATATTTTTTTTACAGCCAAATGTTCGTGTAATATCTTATGTATGCTCGTCATACTTATGCCTAAGGACGCCTCTATCTCGCGATATGTAACATGACGATCACGCATTATTAGTTCCCGCACAGCATCTATATTTTGTGGGACAACAGCTGTTTTTGGGCGACCTTCTTTATTTTCATCCGTGAGCATAGACCGCCCACGATTAAACTCACTGTACCAGTGATAAACAGTGGTTTTTGATGGTGCTTCATCTCCAAAAGTTGCGGTGAGTTGAATAAAGCACTGTTGTTGATTTAGCCCACGCCGAAAATCGTAGTAAATCATTGCACGAAAATGTTCACGTGTTAAATCCATGGCAAATGAAGACACGCAATTTTCAAAATGACGCCACAATGGAAAAATAATTGACAGTCACATGAAACAAAATGTATTCTTCAACCAAAGAGTTCTATTTTCAAATGTTGTAATTACTTTTTAAATATTGTTCTTGTAAGTGGCCAGTTCCAGATACATAAATAGCAGCCCTCGTATAAACATTGACTTAACTTTCGAAATATTGGTAACCGAACAAACAGACTTGTGTAGTAAAGCGTTCATTATGCGCCATGTTGAATTTAGCAGGAAAACATAAAAGCAATAAAACGTTTAAATAAATTCAGTTTTAAAATTTCGCAGCTCGATGTTAAAAGACCATTGCAATTAAAAAGATTTAGGGCAAAAACAAAGTTAATACCTGCTTAATGCAGAATACTCCCTTGCACTTGATTGTAACCAAAAGAATCATCAGAAAACATTGGGTGCCAACTTCAAAGAGTTGCATCATGTAGCCAACTTTAGTGCGAGAATTTCACATTCAACAACAATATTAAAAGGAAAACGCAGCCAACATGTTTTGGCTCTCTGCCTAGGTACTACGAAGAAAGGCTCCAGAACGAATCAAACACTAAACCTCAAGATACTAAACATCAAGATATTAACAACTAACGAATTCTAGCTGGAATCCTAAGTTAGAATTCAATATTGTTTTGCCGCACATATGAGTACATAAAAGCAATAATGTTTATAGAATCAAAGTAAAAGCATTGATATGTAGAGCAGAGCTTAAAAGCACAGGGAAACTTTTTGAAAAAAAAAAGTAATAGCAAGTGGAACAAGTACGAAAGCGGCATAATCCAGAAGATTTGAGGTGTCATTATAAAAACATTTTCGAGCACTAACAGCCTTATTCGTTTGAACTGAAGACGATTTTACTAAAACCAGATCCGTTGACGTCACAAGTTCTGACATCTACGATGATACATTATGTACAACCGTCATATTCCGCAAAGTCACCGAAACGTCGTTTATTTACCTAACCTTATATGAGTTCTTTACTCTTTCACCGGTTTTGATAAGAATCTTAACAGTCGATGTCTGATTCTGAGTCTGATTGATATAAAGTGTACACAAACGCTTGCAAACAATACAATAATAATTGAGACCTTTGAGGGTTAAAATTAAACCCGTCCCCCGAGCAAACGACCTTGGCCATACATTTGCCGCGTAGCCGAGAGCGCACCTAAACCCACTTTTTTTTACTTATCTTAGTTCAAAATTGACCTAAAAAAATTAAAACGGGGAATATATAGTTAATGATATTATTGTCGATCTATTGGCGTGTGTATCAAATAAAATTAATTTGTAAATCCTAAGGAGATGCTGAATGTATGCTTGAATTTTAATAAATTGGTTTTACTTTGGAAGCTGATAATATCATGACTACTTAATAATAAACAAAAATAGAAAATTTAAAACGGGGAAAGGAATGTCGAAATACTGAAGATTATTGCTTTATTTTTATTATAACTTTGTAGTTTGTAGCTTTCAAATTATGAGTTTATAGGGCTTGAAATACGGTAAATTATGGTATCTCCTCAAGTCCCATAAGGACACAACCGCGACAACAATAGAATAACAATAGATTTCCAAGAATCCGCGATCGAAGTGTTAAACGAAAAAAAAGTGTGCACAAGAGTTTTCTAGCTCAAGTCCTCTATATCCGCCAATGACTTTGATCATTGTCTGTCAGTGCGAATATCGACGTAAATGACATTAAAATAACATTCATAACAGCGCGCCTTGTACGGTGGCGGTTACGACGCTCGCCGCGTCCATGATAAGGGGAAATAGGAGAAAAAACCTTTTTAAGGCTTAATATAATACATATTTCAAAAAGTAAAAAAAACCAAATTATCAACTTATGTATTGCAAAGCAGTAGATATTTTTTATAATTATATTCTTTTGATAAATAATGAAGGAGTAAAGTGGTTTCATTCAACGATTTGGAGGTGATTTGGTTGTTTATTTCTTTATTATGTGATACCTATAGAAAAAATATGGCAAAACCACGTTAGGGGGCGTCCACAAATTACGTGAGGTGCTTTTTTGAATTTTTTTACCCCCCCCCCCTTGATGAGATTTCGTGAAATTTTAGTCAACCCCCCCCCCCCCCCCCCAACCCCCTTTTTTATTTACTTATTATTAATACAATAAGTAAATAGTGATGTGATTAGGAAATCTATACTAATATTATAAAATATTATGTGAACCATTGTAGAGCAAAATTAGGCCAAAAATTGTGTTTTTGTATGGGAGCCCCCTTAATTTTTTAGTTTATTTTAATCTTATTATTATAACATTTTAACATAAAATCATTATATATTTCTTACATCTGTATTTTGATAAGACTTGATATGAACAATGAACATACAGTTTTGGGAATCGCTTCAAAAGTTTAAAGTTTAAACCAATACTTGCAAAATTCAAAACAAAAGGGAATAGGCTAACGCCCTTTTTTCATTTTATATTTAAACAATATATACAATGGGGATTGTCCATTTTTTTTTAATTTTGCTCATTACAAAAACATTTCGAGGAATAAGGTCAGTGATCGTTTTTCTGTATATAAACGAAAAAAATACCCATTAGTTACTTATATTTTTGAACAAATATGTTTAACCTTAGTTTGACCTTCAATGGCGTTAAATTAGCAATAAATTCGACCAACATTACGTTTCGAACTTTTGGTAAGCTTCTCGTATCAGTTTTCACATAATGATAACTTGCATTAGACGAACCAGCCATTATAAATAAGATTGAAAGGAAAAAAAACATACTACAGAGGTCAATTGGCCGCCGATGATGACGTCAGAGCGAAACTTTAAAAATTTATTGAGTAAAAACTAGCCAATGAATTTCAAAATTATTTAATTTATATTCTTAAAATACCCTATTTTAACGAAAAAAAATATAAAAAGTACATGTGATTTTTTTTGGACAATGCCCATTTTGGCCTTCAGGAACTGTCAGATGGAAATTTCACGTTGCCGGTAAACATTCAGTCAGTCGGGGTGTTTATTTATAAGCTGGACTTTGATCTTGTTTCTTTACGACATAAGTGTTCGGAAATAGGAAGTAGGTACCTAACAATACCTACCTATGACTTAGTACTTACTGTAGCAAGTACTAACTTCGAAATGTTAACCAATCTACAGTTAGATATTTTACTCCTGTGAAAAAACCCAGAAACAGGTCATGAGTAGAGCTGCACTGTAGAGTAGATCGAAGAAAATATTACTTTGGGGAAAAACCATGATGAATTAAATATTTATTACCATAATATTCACCCCTGAGAGCTGGAATTGATTCTAACTTTTAAGGAATAAGGCTTACCTTAAATATGGATAATGATTTTAGGGTGAAGCCAAACAAACGAGCGTAATTTGTGAGTTGTGGGTGATGGGTCGCAGAATTTCGGTCGCGTAAATATATTTTTTATTACTTTACTAATTGACGACGGCAACTCCGTTGCGCCAAAATTCGTTTATCGCGCGGGAACCGTACATTTTTCCGGGATAAAAAGTATCCTCCTTTCCCGGGACCCAAAGTATCTCCATGCCAAATTTCAGCAAAATCGGTAAGCAAAGAGCGCTCTATCTCTGCTCTAGATCTAGCTCTGTCTGTCTGTCTATCTGTTACCTCTTCACGGCGTGAAGAGGTAACAGATAGACAGACAGACAGACACACTTCCGCATTTATAATATTAGTAAGTAAGTAAGTATGGATGAGGAAAAGAGAAAACAAGATAACGTAATTACTAATTAACTTTAAATTGCAGCCTTTAGTCATTACAGGATATAATAATTATTAGTTTCAATTAAGAGGCAATTAGGATCGGTACAAATATCAATGCCAAAATATTTATTAAAAAGATACATATTAGTATTATATAATTATCATCGTTTTAAATACGCTATTTTTAGGATAAATCTTTTATGCCCTTTCCCGGGACTCTATCTCCATACCATCTTAAAAATGGCAAAGGAGTAAGGACACACAAAGAGACTGCATATATTTTATATTATTAGTATGCTGTGTGGATACATAATATGGGCTATAATAATATGATATATAATGATGATGATGATTATGATTAATGGTGATGATAATTTTGTAGCCAAAGCACGAACAGTTTTCAGAGCAAGCGACTTTATCGAACGAGAATTATACACAATTTTTAATAAAATTTTCATTCCACACGTTACTACGTACTATACTTTCTTTACTTCATAGTTAAATATTAGCTCTACCAACGATCTATGATGTATGTTCTATGTCTGTGTCTAAACGCAAGTTTTAGGTTCTTCCTTTATGGCTAGTAACACAACGTAAAGAGCTAGGCACATCACAATATTATTAATCTTAACTCACCAGCAAAAGGTTACTGAAATTGAGTTTAAACGCCGCTTACTCAGTTGTTTTGACTTGAAAACAAAGAAAATGTTTTCGCACCTTCAGCTGTCACTGATGTCCTTTGTCTCAAAAACCAAAGTCAGAAATTCAATTTTTAACAAAGAAAACTACCTGTCATAAAAAAGATAACGGAAATGAACTCTTCGAGGTTTATGATTATTATCAGCGGACCATACAGATTTTGTCAAGATACATACACACATTCATAGGAAAGTCAAGAGGATAATTTCATCGGATATTATGTTAACTCATGCCCAGCCGATGAATCACAATGAACATTGACTTGACATAACCCGACCAAATAACGTAGGTCCCCCATCTGAATATGAATCAATATATCTGATAGTACAAAGAAGGAAAGGAAAATAATGTATGTAGAAATTCGACATTGAGTACTTAAGGAGGCGACTGACCCAAAATTTTCGATTTTATAATTCATTTTTATACTTGAAAATAAGCCCCGAATTGTTTCATTTTCTAAAATTTGATACTACATTATATTTCCGAGAATTCGATCTGAGCAAAAACGCGACATCTTAAAATTTTCTCGATAGAAAAAAATCACAAATATGCATCTAATTTTTACGAATTCTTCATTTATTGCCATAACCGCGCATTGAACCAAGTTATTTTAACACATCGTATTAAATTCTATCATTGAGAAACCGACCTAGCGGATTTTTAAAATGTTGAATTTAATTATCGAGTTATTGAGAAAAACTAATTTGGTGATGAAGATCCGCGTCGTCTTTTTTTCACCTGGCATAATATGAAAGACGGGCCGGGCGTGAGTGTGAAGAGAGAAGGACGATGTTTGATTTTTTGGGTTAGTCGCCCTCTTAACAGTACCTCTTCTTGCTTCAATTGACTAAAAGTTTGTCATTTCTACTCATGCATGAGTAGAAATGTTAACAAACTTCCTTTAGCAATCTGTCATTGTTTTTTCTTCCGTAGAAAGAATGAAACTTTCCTACGGTGAGAAGAAATACTACGACGGTGATATAGGTTTGTACTTTGTAGATACATAGAGTAGGTGCTGAAGACTACTTTATTCTGCTGCTTCTAAATTCTAGAATCCAGAGCATACTGTCTCTAAGAATGTATTTATAATAACCCTCGGTTTAAATGCTCTTTTTTCGGTCATGGCTGTATTGATTTGGGTGATATCTTTCGAAATATAGATAACTAGATTAGATACTTGATGATATTGAGTATGCAAAAAGTCCTGATACAGTAGCCTCACCATTATTTTATTATGATGTTACTAGAATAATATGTTCAGTATTGAAAATGATAAATATCATTAGATTGTGATGCTGTATAATGTAGATAATATGGTTAACTTCCTCTATTTATACGAAACCAGTATAATCAATTAAATGAAAATTGTATAGAGACATTCAGAATTCTTCTATGTGCGAACGAATACCTTTTCGCAACTTGTTCGTGCTTAGGCCTTGGGCAACAAATCAACGAATAATGGGGTAGATTTAGATTTTAGATGATAAACAAAGTATACAGGTTTTACTGTAGATTTGAGTGTTTCAACATCAAAATATTAATGTCTATTACAAATTGATAAACAATGTTTTAAATATAAGTATTTTTTAATTATTTTATACGCTATTGTTATTAATTGTGACTCAACAAAAGAATTGTTTTATTGTTACTATGTATTATATTTTGAAGATTTTCTCATGATATGGACATTCCATAGTAATTAACAAACATAATGTTTTCCAACTTTGTAAATTTGCTGTAGGAAAAACAAATAAATCATTTAAATTCAGCCACAAACACATTAAGGATGCGCTAGTTTTAAGTAACGATTCAGATAAAACCTGATAAAACAAAATGAAGGGACATTATCAAATATCGTAACCACAGTAACCACTCATGCATCACGTCTTGGCATAAACCTTGCAAATTAAAAAAAAACTTACTGCTCTTGCGTCCTTCCCGGACTTTGTACGTGAGGTCCGTGAACGCCAGATCCACTGGCGGCCGCTTGGGCAGATGTGTCAGCCTCTTGGTCTGCGCCGGCACGATGGTGACCCCCGTGTGACTGCCCTTCCTGTCGGGGAGCAGGGAATTAGTCTCCATGGGCCCGGCGCACTCCAAATCCACTGTCATTTCGCACAATGAAACTTATTATCTACGTGATAAGGAAGATGTGGCGTAACGCGTGCTACCCGCCACACTACCGCGCACAGACTGGTGCTGTATCGTGGCCGATTTACGAATACACTCGATAACTCGAACCGAGTGGAACATCGATTCGTGACGTCGAGCAAAGGACAAGACAAGTTAAAGCCTCAATGATAACCTGCGGACCTCGGACGACATTGAGCAGGCTCGCACGAGCATTAATGAGTGCATTTAGCACAGGACTTACGGCGAAATCACGTTCGATGTTATCTGTACTAAGTTTTTCGATAGCGCATTGATAAAATATCGATATCTAATATCTATCCTTTTTAATTACTAGTTGCCAGTTGGCCATGTTGTGACGTCGTGCTCGTTTGAACTTTGCGCCTGCGCGGTGCGCCACGGACGCTCGTATCGCAATCACAAAAACAACATTTTAAAAAATAATTAGCACAAAATTTTATAACATCGCCAACTCGTTGCCATTAAATTAAATATTAATGCGAACTGAACGTCATAATATCCAATAGGAGCTTGGTATTTTTCCACTAAAAAGGTAGCTAATCTAAAAAAGAAATCTGAAGATTATCTTAGTGATACAATACACAGTATATTGTATAGGTTGTTATCTACATTAAAATATGTGATTTATATGGCATATTTAAACCAGATCTTTTCCATTGGCTATATATGAAAATTTTCTACATTTTAAGTAACAGAGTGTAAGGTCTAACATATCTTATTCAGTAAATATTTATTCTAAGGACACTACTAAAATTAATTCAGCTTATCTACATTGTTTCTCACATAATATGATAATGTATCTTTTAATTTGATATAATTTGTCCTTGTATTGTGGAATGTGCCCATAATATTAGAGGTATTTTTGTATGTCACAGACATTGTGTGTACTTTAACAAAGTTTTCCGATCACTTCAAAAATTACAATGAACAAAAAATTAATCAATACTTTATATTAAAATATATTATTGACTGAATTTGATACATAATTTAGCATAACATAGTATTTCATTGAGCATTCTGTTATTATATTCTAAATGTATAACTTGTAAAATGACATGTTGGAGTTTTGTGAAAGATCAATACTAAGGTTTATTTCTCTTAGCAGCAGTGCAGAATAGAAAGGATTTGTCTTTAACAGTATCTTTTATACAGTTTCAATCAGGAAAAGTTGGCATGGCATGGCAGGCATGAAAAGTTCTTATAAAACATGTTTAAAACATGGGGGATATTTTGTTTTAATGTAGATTTATAACACTAACACCATGGGAGGTATTTTATTTTAATATAGACTTATAAGGGTGCGTCCAGATTTGTATCATTTGCGCGATCAGATCCCCGATCAGATCTCCGTCGCGTATCATCGAAGCGTGTCAAAATGATCAATCAATCGCTATTAACCACGTATCTAATACATACCATATCAAATACTCGCATGGTCAGCAGAATGATCTAATAGGCGTCCACACTATGATACGCATACTTGATACGGCGCGATGATCGCGACGGAGATCTGATGGTGCAAATGATACAAATGTGGATGCACCGTTAGATAGTCTATTCTGTAAGTAAAATCCCATATTATATTAAATTAGTAGCTTTATATATTATTACAATCATAGTAAACTATTGTTGTTTGTTTACATAAAGATTAAATTGTATTGTAACAGAGGGTCAATATTCTCCTACAGTAGATAAAAAGTTGAGTATAAAGTATGTTCCTAAAATATAAGCTTTCTAGAAACTTCTGCATTTATTTACCTTTTTTAGACCCAAAGAGGGTGTTCTATGTGCATTATTATGTATGTTTTTATATTCATGTTGAAACTGGTTTGGAATACAGCACTGTCACCTACTTTCATACTTTGATTATGCAAGTATGCAAGCATTTTCTTGAAGTGGATAGGTTAAGAACATAAATGGTGGGTTTCTGAGATAAAAAAAAACATTATATAGTAAGAAATAATAGGAGTTGAAACTCAAAAGGAGTGCTTCAAATAGTTAAGTACAGTAAGCAAACTGGGGTAGATGATAGGTGACGTTGTAAAACAAGACTACACAAAGTTAAAAACCTTGCAATGTAATGGATAAATAAGGAGGTCAGGGAGCTAAGACATTTTTTGTGCGTTCTAGATAGTGGAATACGCTTACCCCAAGTTATTAATCAGAAACTTGTTCTCCATTATTACCGAGTAAAGCACTAGATTATAAATTAAACACTACACATTAGTTTTATAAAAGAAACACGTAAACACAGCAATAAATACGCGTTTTATATTTGCTTTGCTAATTTCCAGAATCCAGAAGTGACAAGCGACAGTCTGAGAGTAGAGATTGGAGATGTCACTTGTCAACTGTCAGTTGTCACTTGAAAAATAATCGAGAAACGTGTGACGAATCGAACGGTATCATGTTTAAGTTAGTTACATACAATATCATTGGTTTAAACACTTCGATCCTCGCAATCGATTAATTCAAACAATAATATTGGGTATATTGTGAATTATAATATATTACAAAGTTTTAAGGATGTAAATTACATGCTTATAACTTTGTTATTATCTGAAACGAGAATTTGTTTGCAGAGTAAACAAAGACAAAACATTGTGCACTAAAACATCTGTATTCTGTATTACATAATTGTCCTCCTCACTTACTACTGTTATTAATAGGTACCTACTCGTCCTCATTGATAAAAATATTTTTATAACTAATAGCGTTATTGTTATAAGTACGTATAAGTAATTATTATATTACTGACTGCCCAATTCAGAGACGAACATTTAGTAAGTTTATGCTCCATACATTATCGGTTAAACTCTTCAATTATATGTATGTTGAAGTTTAATCCATACTAATATTATAAATGCGAAAGTGTGTCTGTCTGTTTGTCTGTCTGTCTGTTACCTCTTCACGCCCAAACCGCTGAACCGATTTTGATAACATTTGGTATGGGGAGACTTTGAGACCCGATAAAGGACATAGGATAGGTACTTTTAATCCCGGAAAAATAGACGTCATCTAGTCATCAATAAATGTCTTCGTCTCGTCAAGTTAAATATTTTTATTACAATCAGAGTGGCGTGAAAATGGTCATTAGACCTTTTTAACGCCACTCTGAATTTAACTCATTTGAGTTAAAAGGCTAAAACATCTGTATGACATTGTCCTCCTCACTGATAAAAATATTTTTATAGTGAACTAGATAAAGCCCGCAACTCCGTTGCGCCAAAACTCGTTTATCTCTCGGAAACCGTACATTTTCCCGGGCCAAAAAATATCCTATGTCCTTTCCCGGGACTCAAAGTATCTCCATGCATAATTTCAGCAAAATCGGTTCAGCGGTTTGGGCGTGAAGAGGTAACAGACAGACAGACAGACACACTTTCGCATTTATAATATTAGTATGGATAGCGTCAGTTTTATAAGTACGTATAACTTATAAGTAATTAATATAATAACTCTGACTGCCGCATTCGGAGACGAACATTTAGTAAGTTTAATATTATTACACTTAACTGCAATTAAATCAATATTTTGAAAAATTCAGTCCATTTTGAAAATCTGGGACATGTTTACGCGCATAGACACAGACAACCATTCTGCTCAACACTGCTTGGCAAATGGAGTTTGCGCAAGTGTGGCAACTGGCAGGCTACGCAAACATTTGAACACAGTCAACTTTGAAAGCTTTTATTTGATGTGCGCTAAAAAACCGACACCGCATGGCAAAGTGCAAATCTTTGTTCAAACTTTGAACACAATATTCAAAGTCTCAACCTCGTGCCACACAAATCACAATATAGCAATCAAATAAGTGCTCAAACAAGTGAAGCTAATTCTGGCGCCGGCATGAGAGCTAACTTTTCATTTTTATACCGATCTTAAGGGCGTTCCGTCCGGAGATTCCGTAATTGACCGTATTTAAAACCTTATAAACTCATAATCTGAAAGCTACAAAGTTATAATAAAAATACAGCAATAATCATCAGTATATCAACATTCCTTTTGTCGTTTTAAATTTTCTATTTTTGTTTCTTATACTCATGATATCAGCTTCCAAAGTAATACCAATTTGTTAAAATTCAAGCATACATTCAGCATCTCCTTAGGATTTACAAATTACTTTTATTTGAAACTCACGCCAATAGATCGACAATATCATAAACTACATATTCGCCGTTTTAAATTTTTTTTAGGACAATTTTGAACTAAGATAAGTAAAAATAATAGGGTTTTGGCGCGATCTCGGCAACGCGGCAAATGTATGGCCAAGGTCGTTTGCTCGGGGGACGACCTTAAGTCACCACGGTTAAAACTTCATAATTATTCCTATTCGTTCCAAATACTCCACAGACCACAGTCCACACAATTTTAAGTTCCATTCCAGCTGCCCTAGCAGGGGGATTGTCGATCTCGAAGACATAGATAAAGACATTTTAGACATTTTTTTTCTGAGGGTAGTCCAAGAGATAACAACAAAAGTTTTTGCTCTATAATTATTTTAAGTAAAAGTACATAAATATTAATTTTTAAATATAAAAAAAGTTAAATACATGTGGTAATAAGTACCTTGGACAACTGGCAATAATAAATTTTCACAATACTTGCAAACTTCATTAAAACAAAAACATGGATTCACATGCACAATTAAACAAGAATATTCAAGATTTAGTGAAGATCTTTGATGCACGGATGGAGAATTTTGACAAGGCTCTTGCAGAGAAAACAGCACAATCATCGTCCACGGAGGCTTTGGATCTGGTGAAGCTGGCATCGGACTTCAATTCCTTCAAAGCAACAGTTTGGGGTATGTTGTCTCTCTTAAAACAACAAATTGAACTTCTTGCCACTGGGATGGATGCCCAAGAGATGAGAAGTAGGCTCCCAATACTGTTGTTCCATGGTATATCTGAAGACTCTCCGGCTGAGGACGAAGACCAAGTATGTGCTGTTGTCAAGGATCACAAAATCTCAGACATTGACCCAGGTAGTATCGACGTATGTCATCGCCTTGGTGCTAAAAATGATCGGCCAAGACCTCTGCTTGTACGCTTTTCTTCAATTAGATTAAGAAATGTCATCTGGTCCAAAAAAAGTAACCTCAAGGGATCCGGTCTCACAGTTTCTGAGTTCCTGACTAAGCCTCGGCAAGAGTTGTTTGTTGCTGCCAGAAAACACTTTGGGATGAGAAACTGTTGGACTGCTGATGGTAACATTCACATTTTGCTCCCAGACCAAACTCGGAAGAAGGTAATTTCCACGCATGAGTTGAGCTCCCTAATTAATAAATTTCCGCTTCAGAATACTCAAGCAGACTCAAAATATGTGAGGCCCAAGAGAGCTAAGACGGGCAGCAAGAAATAAGTAACTATAATATCTTTTTTATTTTATGCATTCGCTTTTTTTCATGCTTGTACTAGTTGCTTATTCAATCATTATTGCTTGTTCCCCATGTGAACAATGAAGTTCCTTACTTTCAAACAGCTTTAATATTGATTTTATGGCTTGTCTTTGATTTTATTTTGCAAAGTTTATACTATTTACAAGGTACTAGCTTTTAACATTCACAATCACAGCTACAGTATGTGAAGTACCTTATTTTCAATTAACTTATTGATTTTTTTTAATTGCAAAGTTTACAATAAAATAAATAAATGAAATTTAAGGTACGTCTACTACATCTAAATTCTAACAATCACAGCTGACAGCTTGATAAATGACAGACGTCAACTGTTAATCTGTCACCCACGACTTTTTTTTTTTTCTGATTACTATTTAACATGTTCATGACATATGCCTTAACATGGCCTTAACATTCATACTTAATTTTTTTTTTCATAACTCATTATAACTTATATCAACATGGAATGTATCATATTGTTATGTAAATGCCTGCTTCAATTATTGCCATTGCTTTGCTTTTGCTTCCATTTCATATCCATTTGTTACTAAGCTGTAAATCATTAGCTTGGGCAAAGAGTTTTGGTTTTACATAATATTATACCCTATGATTAATGAAAAACTAAAACTTTTAGTATCTAGTGTTACATATTTATATTTTAATAAGTATTTAAATTTTGTGCATTAGTTGTTTCTAAGTTGTAACTTTTATAGGTATTTATTTAAAAAATCTGATCAAGTTGCTTAGTTTGCATAATGTATCAATACTTTCTATAGTCACAACTGTTGCCAAAGTGAACAAGGTGTGTTATTGCCCATTATAAGTACATAATATTATTATTTAAGTAAATTACAAGTAATTGATAATATATTAAAATTTAAAAAGTTATTTATTATTATAGTATTATTATATTTATTCGTTTATTTATAATTATTTTATTTATAATGGATAATAGTGATTATTATGATCTTGAAAATAGTTTTCATTCGTGCTCTTCATCTACAGAGTTTCTTAGCCTCAGCAGTGGATCTAATTCCAATGAATCATTACCATTGGACAAACGTTTAAATGATATTTTCACCAATAGCCTTCCTTCCTTAAACCTAGTGCATATAAATGCGCAGAGTATACCGGCTCATTATACCGACCTTATTACAACTTTTGAAGGCGTTTCGGTGGATTGTATTCTGGTATCTGAATCGTGGCTCAAACCCTCTCTCCCGTCGACACTGTATCCTCTTCAAGAATTTACCTTAATACGCAACGATCGACGCGATGGTAGAGGCGGGGGTGTGTGCATTTATGTTAGGAAGGGCATCTCGTGCAAAATAGTTTCCCAATCTCCTAATACTAATCGTGGTCAGCTAGAATATCTTTTGCTCGAGATTGTGGTCTCCCACAGCAAAGTACTTTTAGGTGTAATGTACAGTCCTTCCTCTGCGGTCAACTATTTTGAGGGTCTTGATGAGTTAATTAGCCGTTATTACCCTTATTATGAGCATGTAATTTTCATGGGCGATTTCAACACATGTTTATTGAAAAATGACCACAGAGCTATTAAACTCCAACATTTGATTGGTTCTTTCAACATGCATATATTACCCCTATCTCCTACACATTTTCCTGTCAACTCCGATCCATCTCTTCTTGACCTCATGTTGATCTCCCAACCCTCCAAAGTAGTTTCCTATGGTCAATTAACTGCTCCCTTTTCATATCACGATCTCCTATATATGTCTTATAAGTTACGTCGTCCTAAAAATAGAGCCAAAACAGTCATGCAACGAAGTATTTCCGGAATTGATATCAACTCCTTAAGACAAGACTTCAGCCTAGTCGACTGGATTCCTCTCTATGAAGCTTCTTCTGTGGACAGTAAAGTAGATATCCTCAACTTGACAATAACAAGAATCTTTGATAGACATGCTCCTCTTAGACCAATTCGCGTTAAACGATTACCAGCACCCTGGATAACATCTGAATTAAAGAACCTGATGTCCAAACGCAATAAAGCCAAGACTAAGTGCAAACGTTCTCCTACTGAGTCGAACATTAAAATCTATAAGAATCTACGTAACACATGCAATAGAATGTGTAGAGATGCTAAACGTTCCTACATATTCAAATCTGTGGAAAACTTATCCCAGGCCCAACTGTGGAAATTCCTTGGTCGTCTTGGTGTGGGTAAAGGTAGTATGGATCCTGCTCCTACAATAAATATGGACGAACTTAATAAGCACTTTGCTGAGCCACCTCTGCTTCTATCTAACACCAACAAATCTGCTTGCTTAAACTCTCTTCATAATAAATCCCCTCCTTTGCATGATGCCTTTAACTTAAGTAACATTACCGAACATCAGGTTCTTACTAGTCTTCGCTCTATCTCGTCTAAGGCGTTTGGGTGCGATGGCCTTAGTAGGGACATGTTAATGCCCATCGTCGATCTGTTGTCTCCGGTCATAACCCACATCATTAATCATTCCATCACCTTAGGCTCCTTTCCGTCCATTTGGAAACATGCTCATATAATACCCCTTCCCAAAACTTCCAATCCCACTTCACATTCCGACTTCCGGCCTATCTCCATTCTACCTGTGATATCCAAAGTCCTAGAGCAAGCGGTAGCCAAACAGTTATCTGACTTTCTAAATACAAACCAGATTTTGAGTCATTACCAATCTGGTTTTCGTCCAGGTCACAGCACTACTACAGCTTTGCTAAAGGTAAGTGATGATGTTAGACTTGCGATGGATAACAAAATGCTCACGATTTTGGTCTTACTGGACTTCAGCTCCGCCTTCAACTCGGTGGATCACGACATTTTGTTAGCCATACTAAAATCCATTGGTGTCTCGCCATCTGCACTCTCATGGTTTGACTCATACCTAAGAGGACGAAAACAGCGTATTTCCACTCCAGACAGATGCTCTGAATGGGTCTATACATCGGTTGGGGTCCCGCAAGGAGGAGTTTTGTCTCCATTGCTTTTTGCAATTTTTATAAATGAGGTAACTAAATTCATATCCTCTGCTTATCATCTTTATGCAGACGACCTACAAATCTATAGGCACTTCACCATTGACAACATTGAGCTTGCGATTGACTCGATTAACAACGACCTCTTAAATATTGAAAAATGGGCTAACACATTCGGTCTACTTGTTAACCCGAGTAAATCGCGAGCTCTTTTAATTGGCAGTAGGCAGCTGCGTTCGAGGATTAATTTTAAATCTCTAACGAAGGTTACTTATAGTGGCAGCATGTTGGAGTATAGTGACAAAGCCAAAAACCTAGGAGTAATTTTTGATTGCCACTTTTCCTGGTTACCACATATTAACGAAGTAAGCAAGAAACTTCACCACTCATTGCATGCGCTGAAGAGGCTGCAAAATTTTCTTCCCATCCCTGCAAAAGTGCTTTTGGCGCAATCTTTACTTCTTCCTCTTTTTGATTACGCTGACGTGTGCTATCTAGATGTAACTGAAGAGCTTCTCAGCAAACTCGAACGGCTACAAAACTCGTGCATTCGATTTATATATGGATTGCGCAAATTCGACCATATATCCGAGTTTCGTAGCAAGTTGCAATGGCTTCCTATTCGCCTGCGGCGAGATATGCATGTTTTAACATTACTATTTAAAATACTTAAACTCTCATCTTCTCCCTCGTATCTATTTGAGCGATTCTCTTATACAGCTCCAAGTGAAAGACCTGCTCGCTCATGCCATCATAGGAAGGTACTAGACACTCCGTGGTACAACACAACTTTTTATGAAAACTCATTTACAGTTAGAGCTGCCCAGTTGTGGAATGCTCTGCCTGAAGACATTCAGCAGAGCCCAACAGTGGGCACCTTCAAAACAAGATTGAAGAGTCACTTTATGTCAACTTTGAACACTTAATTGTATTAATATTAGTATATGTAGGTTTATTTATTAATATTATATATTATAGTATATTTTAATATTAGTATATATTATAATATTTTATTATTAGTATATTTTTGTATTAGTATGTAGATTAATATTTTAGTGAATATTTAATGTATGTAAGTATAATGTACTTTAATATAATATTTAATGTTTTAATATAATAATTATTATTCTCTTTATGTTAGTCATCCTTTATATTAGTTTTAGTGCATGTTTAGTTTCATTAAGTTTTCATTATTCTTTTGTGTACTATCTATAAATTCTCTATTTTTCTCAATGTCTTGTAGGTCTGCTGGCAGAGATCTCTTCTAGAGATAAGCACACCTTTGTACTCTATTAATGTATGGTATATTTTAAGATAGTTTAAGAAAATTGTACATAAAGAATAAATAAATAAATAAATAAATAAATAAAGACAAGAAATAACTATAGTTTCTTAGATAATAGTTCCTGTTTTAAAGAAGATAAGGTCGCATATTCATCGACAACAGAAATCATTTTTAATGCATTTTTAATGTAAGTTTTACGAGCAACTTTTACGACCTATTGTTTTGCGAGCTCGGATTTTATAAAATCTTCGATCACTAATATACAAGATACACAATTCGCGGCAAAAAACGACCTCACCAAAAGAGCACCAAACTCAACATTCTGGTGCACTTTTGATTTAGTAGTGCTCGAACGCTCCGCCGGGAAACATGCCTCAGTGCGCGTTTATAATTGTAGAAATCATACGTCTAAAACCAAAAAAAAGGATGGAATTTCATATTTCCGGTAAGTATTAATTTTATCCTAATATATTTCTTACAATTGTATTGTAAATATTGGTATTTCTTTAAGAAATCACCAAAAGACAGTTTTAAAATTAAGTTGTAACTTGTAAATAAATCAACACCAGGTATAAACCATCTCAATTGCGAATACTCATACTAAAGGTACTTATCGTAGTTTATCATGCCCACTTGAAATGTTCGGGTTATAAGCTATGTTTCTGTTCCATTTGATGGAGTCGCTATTACTATTATTTTTTTATTGAGGATTTTTTTCAGGTCTTTTAGTTTGCATTGATAGTTTAACGTATTTATATAAGACTCTGATTGAATCTGATACTGTTTCTTTTCTTTGTATCCAAAGTCACTATAACTTTGCATTTGAAATACTTCAGATGAATCGAAATCACAATATCATCCAGATAAATGGGTTTTTCAGTATAAATAGCGAAGAATTTCAAACCAAATTCGGATTAACCCGATACAATAGCGAAAAAATCTTGAAAATCGGTCCACAAACGGCAAAGTGATCGTTGAAAAATACAATATTACAAAAAATATAAACAGACGAACATAATATTATATTCTCCAGGAGGAGATTATAATATTATGTTCCCATCTTCGATCAAATATAGTTCCCATTAAGGATTTTTTAAGTCGGTTAAAAAGTATGGGCGTTGGGTGATGTGAGTTGTCCTTTGTGGCCTATCGGAAAATGTATGTACACTTATGTATATTTTGGTTAATGATAAAATTAGACATAACATTAGAACAACATAATATTACAAGTAAAAAATAATTACTCCTCACTTTATACATTAAACTTCGGAAAAATAAAAAAATGGACTATTAAAATTATTACAAATTACAATCAACAAAAAAAATTTGAACAGTTCGACTCCACTCATACTTCACTTCGCCCTGTTCCAGCGGCGAATTTCGGTCGTAAAATTGGATTTTTTTTTGGCACGATACAAATTTGAACTTAAATCATATACGCGGATGGTTGAATTTAGTATGAAGCGTGCATCGGACGTAAAAATTTTATTGCTTTGTAAACTCAAATGTACATTGTTTTATATAAAGATCTTTAATAATTACTGTGATTAAGGTTGATTTTAGATAAATGTATACTTTTTGACGTGACAACGTCTTAAATTAGGTTGCGGCTGGGAGTCACTTATGAAAAAGTGTAACGCTCGGTAACGTTACGATGAGTCACCGAACGAGAGAGAGGCCCGCCGAATGCCTTGCGTCTCTCTCCCACACGTTGTCACGTAAAATCTTCGCCCGTAAAGCCGGCTGTACACTCTGTACACTCTCACCGAGACACAGCGAGGCGGCCTGAGTGCGAGAGTGTAAATGGGTGCGCTCGCCTCGTCTCGCCTGTCTCGGACCCTCTCGGTCCGTTGTCGGTATATTGCGCCCGAGACAAAGGATCTCGCGAGGAAAACGAGCGCACTACTGTACACTCTCGCGTCTTTCAGTACTAGTTTCGCCGTTGGACAGTGTAGAACAGAAAAATAACAATAATAAACGACATTATCAGTCATTATCTGTGAGAAATAAAATTAAATATGATTATAAATCTTTGGATTACAATGATATCTTTCGATGCATGGTGAATGGTGAATGGTCGTTTTCGTCCATCTTGTCTGAGTTCTTAACTGCGATTGAACTAAGCGAGAATGTACATGATCGCACTCGGGCAAGGGGCTCTCGCACGAGACTCTCGCCCGAGAGCTCTCGGCGAGAGTGTACAGCGGGCATAAAACCGACTTTACAGGCAACCATTTTTTTTTTAAACTCTATTACTCGGCGACAGATTTTCGAGAGGTTTTGTGTGAGACTGTGTATCTTGTATATTAGTGATCGAAGTATAAAATGTTATAAAATTTGTCTAGCACTTTGGCGATATAGATTCATTGAGGGTGGAATTATCAATTTTCTCACGCTAAACAATGGGTAATAAAAACACTTCACAAAATGCACTTAAAAATAAAATAACATTGACAATGAATCTACGACCTTATTTATTTTAGACGTAGAATCTTTTATCAAAAAAACTATAGTTATATTTTGTCTACGAAGATCGGAAATAAATTTCAATCCCCGTGCTAGCGCAGCAGGGTCCACACTTCACGTAATCGTCTCCATATCGATGTTCTCCGTCGCGTCTTGGTATTGATGTTCGATTTGTGTGCACATCACTATATTTTGTCAGCGTGTCATCGGATTTTGAAGTTTGGATAAGTGTTGTCATATCAACAATTTGTTAGTCCCACAAAAGTATAATATTTCCGGTTTCCCTCATCCTTCACTATAGGTCTACCTTGGGTCTACCAGAATCTGATGGCAATTTTTGACAGCAAATTTTCAAAAAATATCCTTGATCATTGGATAAATTTTTATATTTGCATGTTTCACACACAAAATAAGCCGCTAAAGGAATAAAAAAGTATGAAAGTTTTATTCCTATTACCCCGGTATTGCTAGAGTCAATTTATTTTCTCACTTTTTGCCATCAGATTCCGGTACACCTATACTTATTAGAATTTAAAACAAAGTCGCTTTCTTTGTCCCCATGTCCCTTTGTTCCCTTTAATCAACTACGCAACTTATTTAGATACGGTTTTTTAATATAATTATAGAGTGATTAAAGAGGAAGTTGTTATAATAAGTTATTAATAAGTAACATTAATTAAGTAATGGAGAAATACTGTTATTTTCGAGGTCTCTAATGTGATGTCGTAATTATTTAGTTCCGCTTACATTGCAAACGCAGGTTGAACCCTACGAGATTTATCAAAATAATGTACGGACTACAAAGTTCAATTATTGTACACAATGAAAAGGTTTATAAAAAACTTAGCGATGGTATAATATTAAATACTTTAAATACACTGCTGATTTAATATACATCTATATGACTCTATAAACAGCATTTTTATTTTTATACAGCATTAACAATACTATGATATAAAATATGAATATTTCGAAAATATTACAGATTAAAATTGTGGGGCGTAGCTTTTGCGGCGGTACCGGCCAATGCGATCCACGTGTAGTAATGATTCGTATTATATAAAAACTACTATAGGTCTACCAGAATCTGATGGCAATTTTTGACAGCAGATTTTAAAAAATATCCTTGTTCATTGGATTTATTTTTATATTTGCATGTTTAACACACAGAATCAGCCCCTATTTAGAAGAAAAGAATCAAAATGTTTTATTCCAATTACCCCGGTATAGCTAGAGTCAATTGAATTTCTCACTTTTTGCCATCAGATTCTGGTAGTGGGTAGACCTACACCTACTGAATCGATTTTAAAGATTTTTTCAGTGACTGGCAGCTATATATTTTATACCCATGCAAAGCCGGGGTGGGTCGCTAGTTTTCTTTTATAGCACACTGACACTACACAGTGTTTTTCACCCTTTTAAAAAAAATATTTAGCGACAAATAGGCTACTTGACCTAATTTTTTTCTTCATGCTAATCGCTTCATAATCATTCATTTTTACAAAAAAAACTAATATTTTAATATTTTACACAGTAGAAACCCATAAAAATGTTTATTGAAAAATATGCCTCTTAAATGGCGCCGAAAACACTGTCCGCCATAGTGTGACGTCATACGCTTTGCATTTTAAACTCTCTTTATTGAATTTTTTTGAATGTGCTAAATGTACGAGTCTAAAAGTGCCCAAAATTTATAAAATGATTATATAAGAAATTAGAAATCATTTGTAATGTTGAAAACTTTTGGAGAAAAGTTTTGGCCATTTCATTTCCTGTCTACAATAAATGGAGATAATATATATAAAACTGATGTTTTATTTGAATTATTGAAGAAAATATATAATAGGCTTATTCTTATTATTTATGTACAAATAAACTTACATATAGCGAGCGCGATAAATAAAAGATATTAAATTAGTAGGAGGATGACGTCACATCCAAATCGGAAGTACTGCAAAAGCGTTTTCGTCAGTACAATTCCTATTTTCATAAAATCATATTTTCAAATCGACTTTATCAATCATAAGCTTTTATTTGATAATAAAGGTGAAATACGGTTTCCTAGGCCAAGTTCTACTAGAAATATGCATTTGTTCAATGAAATTGAATATAGGTCAAGTAGCCTATTACAATTAATTACCTTTTTATCAAATATGAACCTGTGTTGAACGAATACATTACGTCATAATATCATCCTTAAATGTTAAAATTCTCCTTCTTAGACCTAATGGCAGACACTTTAAGGAAACATGCAACATTTGAATTTTGTAAAATATATATTTATGAAAATAAAGGATTGATAACTTCTTCCATGTCTTCAGTAACTCTTACAAAATAAAACTATTATAATCATTCTCTGACAAATCAATTAAAAAATATATTATTGGTCTTTTTGTAAACTTAGTCATAAGTACAAATAGATGACATCACAAAAAACGAACATCACTAATAGTAGACACCAATATGAACTTATAGTTGACATAGAACATTACATTACATTTAACATATTTTTTCCTATTAAATTAGGTCTTTATTTGACATTTTTCAAAACATTTCATTTACTTCATCATAGTCACTACATGCATCAGAAATATTATCCACGTTGTCTCCAGATTCTATTCATTCTTCTTCCATGCTGAAATTATCTTTCCTTTTATTTTTATTTTTCATATTTTTGAAGTGAAAACTTCTTTAGCGGCGTTGAGCACTTTTGTGGGATGGGTAAAAACTGTGAAACTCGCGTCAGATTCTCGTGCTGATCGAAAAACCTTGAAAAAACTGTAAGACGGTTGGAGAGTAATGTTTTGTGTCGAACTCGAAGTTGAATTCAAACTCGAACTCGAACTCGAATTGATCGTAAGGGTTTCAATTAATTAAAAAAAAAAGATTTTTAAAAATCGATTTTCATAAAAAACGGGTTAAAAATTTAATCGATTGTAAGGGTTTCGATTATTTAAAAAAATCGATTCTTTAAAAATCGATTTTCATAAAAATGGGTTAAATTATTTTTAACAAAAAATTAAAACCGACTTCCAAGGTAAAAACAATATTAACATTAATATGAACTAAAAAGTATTAAATAATTTTTGCTATCTAATAGTGCCTTTTTCCGAATTCGGCTAAACCTTGACTATTTCTGTACTCAATCTTCATTATTTTGAAGTCGGTACCAGATAGCTGAATCTTCAGTCCTCTGACAGAATATTTGAAACTTTTGGAACTGGCACCGACTTCAAAATTATGAAGATTGAGTACAGAAATAGTCAAGGTTTAGCCGAATTCGGAAAAAGGCACTATTAGATAGCAAAAATTATTTAATACTTTTTAGTTCATATTAATGTTAATATTGTTTTTACCTTGGAAGTCGGTTTTAATTTTTTGTTAAAAATAATAATAATTTCACTCTTTTTAGTTACACTAGTAGGTAAACCTTCGCGTATATTTTACGTATCTTATTACACAGTTCACACTCACAAAATAATATATTATCAGTGAAGTGAACATATTGTGCTAAGTAATTTAACAATTTTAATACTTCAAACCCCAAGCGGTCACCGGCGATTGCGATAACAATAGAAAGGCTATTGTGTCTCGTTTTTCCACGATCCAAGGATCTATCAGATAAAAACTTGCATAGGATGTAGCATAGCTACTCATCAAATATATAAAATTCTCGTGTCACAGTTTTCGTTGCCATACTCCTCGGAAACGGCTTGACCGATTCTCATGAAATTATGTGAGCATATTGTGAGGATATTGGTCTGAGAATCGGCCAACATCTATTTTTCATACTAAAAATTATTTATATGGCAAAACAACATTTGCCGGGACAGCTAGTAATATAATATAATATTATCATAATTATTGACAGCTGTTCTCGTAATCAAGAATTCAATTTCAAATCCATTCAAATCGATACTTAGTGCGCCATCTATCGATTAATAAGTATAACTAATTAAAAAAACGCTTATTGACTTTGTTTTGTTTAAATGCTATTTTTAAAATAACTTTATTTTAATTCTATATTTTGTCTATTAAAATTTTATAAAGTAGTTAGTATAGTATTTGATCTGTATATAAAGTAGTAAAGTATATTCAGCGGCGCCGCGATACCGTCGCCTCCGTGGCGCTGACCGCCGTGTATATTTAAATTTTAAACAAAGTGTTGTTATACAGTATAAAATTATTATTATTATTAGTATATCCACACCTATGCCTTGTACTATTATCTATTCTGTGCCATGAGACATTGGTGACCTTAACACGACGTGGTAATGATGAAGACGATGATGATGATGATGATGATGATTATGATGATGAATATGAGTTGCATAGTAGCATATGCTTTCTGTTCTTAAAACAACGCCGAAACTCCCAAACGTGTATCTATAAGGAGTCAGGAGTTCTCTCAGCATCTTCGAAACCATGGTATACCTTGACCCAATATTTGACTTTTTGGTAGCATATTCTTAGTACACTTCACATAAAACCAAAATCACCATATGTTTCCATATAAATTTCGAGGAGTTCCCTCGATTACTCCTGGATCCCATCATCAGGTCACCACTTTGTGAACATGGTACCAAATTGGAGTAAAACCAAATACAACAAAGCAAAAATTTCGAAAATCGGTTCACAAACGGCGGAGTAATCGTTGAACATACAAAAATAAAAAAAAAAATAAAAAAAAAAAAAAAAAAAAAAAAAATATCCACAGCCGAACATATAACCTCCTCGTTTTTTGGAAGTCGGTTAAAAAATGCACAACGTTAATAATCAAGTTTTCACTTCTGCCGGCACTCCCGGAGTGCAGCCCGTCTTTTTTTTCCTAGCAAATTTATTTTCAGCCTTTAGTCTCCATGCTTCTTTTGCCTCTTCTTTTTTCTTCTTTCTTTTCTCAGCTCTCCTTTTTCTTTTTTTTACTGCTAAAAAACTAAAGCAATCGATTTTTAGATCAGTACAAGGTCTAATATTACTTATTAGACACGTCCATTTTTTGGTACAGTAGTTGTAAGTTCTTAGATTGTTAATAGAATTATATTTTCAGAGAATAGTGATGATTTTTGCAGTACAATAAAGTACAAAATAACTTTAGTATGTATTGCAAAACTCAAGATGAGACCCATGTCATCTATTAGGTTTTTTTACATTTTCAAGAACTAATAGTAGACACCCTTTATTTTGTTAGGGAAAATGGCCAAAAAATCTTAAATAAACATTAATTAGTGTATACAACATGACCATTAATCCAATGAAATCAAAAGAAATTACAAAAATCAAATAAATGTATTTAAAACTTACGTGCAAAATTTCGCCTTCCTTAACCTATTTGCTAAGAAATTGCCGAGCGCGTGTTGACGCGGTCATATTATTTACGAAAACTGATCCCATTTTAAAATTTTGTTCCCGAAGGCGTCTCTAATATATTTTTTCAATTCAACAGATAGCTTGAGAAGCTTATAAAATTTACAGTGGTGAGAAATAATTAGAGTAATTCTTATTTTTATGGTATTTTTGTCATAAGTGTCATCTATTAGTTCAGTGTCTAGCATTAGGTCTCTTCCCTTAATATTATGTCAATCTTTTTAATCTTATTGTCTTAATTGTTTTTTTTTTTTATTTAAATAGTTTTCTCAATCACTGGTGACCCCCATACACAAACTCTGCGACCCCCCAGAGTGTCGCGATCCACGCTTTGAACTTTGAATAACACTGCCTCTAAGAATACTGCTGTAGTAAGTAGAAATCTATACTAATATTATAATTCTGTAGAGTTTGTTTGTTTGTTTGTTTGAACGCGCCTACTGGTCTGGTCGAACTCAAGAACTACTGGTCCGATTTGGAAAATTATTTTACTGTTGGATAGCCCATTTATCGAGGAAGGGTATAGGCTATATTGTATCACGCTAAGACTAACAGGAGCGAAGAAATAGAGGAAAATGTGGAAAAAACGGGGGGAAATTATTTGAAAGGGCTTTTTTGAACGCGCTAATCTCAGTAACTACTGGTCCGATTTGAAAAAATCTTTCAGTGTTAGATACTCCATTAATCGAGAAAGTCTATATTTTATCACGCTAAGATTAATAGGAGCGAAGAAATAGAGGAAAATGTGGAGAAAACGGGGGAAATTATATGAAAGGGCTTATTTAAACGCCCTAATCTCAGGAACTCCAATTTGAAATATTCTTTCAGTGTTAGATAGCCCATTTATCTAGGATGGCTATAGGCTATATTTTATCACGCTTAGGCTAATAGAAGCGAAGAAATAGATAAAAATGTGGAAAAAACGGGGGAAATTATAATTATAAAATTGCTTATTATGTTAAGAAATACTATCTGGAGCAATTTTTATGTTATTTGGCAAACATTAAGAATAGACCACGTGAAGAGACATAAGCAATTTTTTGCGGAAAAATGTACGGTTGCGTGAAATTCCTAAATTACGCAAGCGAAGCCACGCGGAACATATATATAATTGTAATAAAATCGTAGGAAAGTCAATTCTGTACATTGAATATTTTTGTACAATAAATAATACTTGGGATGTGATCTACTATGCTAACGCGGACGAAGTCGCGGGCAACAGCTAGTCAATAAATAATTATATGTATATTCTTCAATTCAACATTTTTCAAGAAAAAGATGCATGAATGTGTGTTAAAACACCTGTTTATTGTGTGTCTTATCTATATCTATACTTATATTATAAAGAGGTAAACTTTGTTTGTTTGTATATTTGTTTGTTTAATTGTAATGAATAGGCTGAAAAACTACTGGACCAATTTTAAAAATTCTTTCACCATTCTAAAGCTACATTGTTTACGAGTAACATAGGCTACTTTTTATTTTGGAAAATATAGGGTTCCGTAAGATATTTGGGTTTTTCTGATACAAGGTGAAAAAAATCAACCAGAAAAGTTACTTATTTTGCGTACGCTGCCTAAACTATACAAGATAGAACCATACAATGTTCTAAGTAAATGTAGATCTTATAAATATCTACAAAAATGACCGCGACACACTATACCTATCTATGTCAAGTAAGACACCACAAACATTTTTTATTTAAAAATCTTGATTTTTTTGGACTACATTTAAACGCATTTATTATACTTATGCTGATAATCCTTATCAAAATTAATTATTACATCACTAAGTACAGTTTGTGTAGATAATATTTGGTGTTTGAATGATTAAAATTGGACGATTTGTTTAGAAGTTATGGTGAAATTAAAAATTACGATTTACGCCCGTTTCGAAGTGGGCGCTACCAAGGTGGGGGTGCGCAGTAGTGAAGATTATGACAGGCCCTGCAGCTGGTAAATTAGCTCATATACCAAGAATACCAATGATCCCTACTGATTTGCCTATACCCTGCAAAAGGCTCCAATTTCCTGTGAGACGTAGCTTTTGCGGCGGTACAGACCAACACGGGTAGTAATCTATCTATATCTATAGAATATATTATTACATATAATAAAACAAAGTCGCTTTTTTCCCTCAGGTCCCTTTGTCCCTTTAATCTTTAAAACTACGCAACATATTTTGATAATTCTTTCAGTGTTAGATAGCCCATTTATCGAGGAAGGCTATAGGCTATATTTTATCACGCTAAGACTAGACTAATAGGAGCGAAGAAATAGAGGAAAATGTGGAAAAAACGGGGAAAATTATTTTAGGGGCTAACTTGAAAGCGCTAATCTCAGGAACTTCTGGTCCGATTTAAAAAATTATTTCAGACAATTTAGACAGATCATTTATTGAGGAAGGCTTCAGGCTATATCTTATCACGCTAAGACTAATAGGAGAATGTGAAAAAAACGGGGGAATTTATTTCAAAGGGCTTATCTCGCGAACTACTGGAGCAATTTTATGTTATTTGGCACAGATAAGAAGTAGAGCACGTGAAGGATCATAGGCTATCGATTTTAATATTTTTTTCAGTGGCTATATATTTTATACCCGTGCGACGCCGGGGCGGGTCGCTAGTTAATTAAATATAATAAACATGCAAGCATTTTTATTTAACAAAACTACGGTTTTATTATTATTACCGGCATAAACTTCCCTACTAATAGGTTATTTTTTTCGATGTGGTCACATCGACTCGTTCTATCAAATCGTTGTCAATCAAACAGCTGCTGCAAATTTTATTACGTCAAAACTTTAAAATTCAAAACAATGATGTAAAATCGGAATCAATATTGTTCGTAAAATAATGAATCAGCATTTTAATTATTGTTAGTCGAAATAGTCAAAATGGATAGCGTTACGGTGCGTATACCACTACACAATATGTTAAGTTGTTTACACTTCTTTGTTGTTAAAGTGTTAACCGAATTTGTCTTTGTTTCAGAATTTTTCTGTATCACTCATAAAGGGGTTTATAGATAGTCTGCGTGGCGTAACTGTGCTTCTATATTTAGATAAAGAAATTAACGAACGCGCTCTCAGCCGTTCACCGCAATTAGAGTTCGAAAAACATAAACAGAAGCCAACTAAAGTAAAACAGTAAGTCGTACCAAGTTACTAACTTTTAAATCAATAACTGTTCATACCTATTTCTTTTTCAAATTATTTAAATAAATAAACACTTTCCCACATCCTTAATTGGGTATGAATATATGAATATCTTTTAACAAATGGTTAATAAAATATTACCAAATAAAATGTTATAGTAATTCCATAATAGGAGTACAATAGAAACTATTTTTTAAGGTTTGACCTCTGCGACGTCATAGATACTTCTTGGATTTGTTATTTATTTATTCACAAATTACATCAGTCTCACAGCTGACTTGTAAACATGTAAGATAGTGAAAATTTTAATGTTCAATGTGTCATTAAATATTGCATTTAACTATTTGGCCATCAGCCTAGACACTGTGCCAATTTAATACACCTGTTATATTATCCATTTTCAATTAAAATACTTAATGAATTAAATATTCAAGCTAATAATGTAATTACAAGTTCTGAAGCAAGCTAAGTAGGTAGTAAGTTAATCAGAATTAATTTTAATTGCCTATTCTGCTGTAAGTTACATTCTGAGGTTATTTTATTAATTTTCAGAGAATCAAAAGTACTTACAAGGGTATTGCAGTCATGCATACTCAATGGATTTATATTTTTACTCAGCATACTTGTGTTTGAGTATGCGCTACTACCGTCGGTGAAGTACTTAGTGATTGTAGTGTTTGGCCATGATCCTGGTGTGGCCCACAATGTCTGGGGATGGATACAACCTTTCCTCTCCATGACGTTCCGCATGATATGGGTGTTGCCCCTCTTTCTGCTCAGCAAGCTAGTTAATAGTTTATGGTTCCAAGTGAGTAAAAACACAAATACAACCTAATATTTTTAAACTGCAAATAGTGGTACTGTTTCCTACCTTATACAAGAAAGAGACATGTTTGAAAATTAGTTTGTTAGTCCCTTGATCGTGGAAAAACGAGACACAATAGTCTTTCTATTGTTATCATGGTCGCATGCCACCGATTAAGGGCTCGAAGAATTAATAGAGTAATAATTAGTGAACATACAAAAAAACTGATATTTCCTCTTTTTAAAAGTTACATAAATCACATGATAACTGACTGTACTGTACTGGCTGATTCCTTCATGTAAAAATATTTAAGAACAAACACTTCTTTTTGGTGGTCATTCATATTTAAAAAGATATAATATATTATAATATACAGTGCTGTAAAAAGCCTTTTTTGTGCCCTGTGCGAGCTTTTAAAACTGTGCCCTTTTCTTTAGATGTTATAGGTACCCAGAGCAATACTATGTATAGGCCTCTCTGGTCTGGCCATGTTTGCGCCCCCCCCCCAAAGTCTACACCCTGTTCCTAGGCACCGGTGGCACCGCCCTATTTACGGCACTGATAATATATTATGTATTCTATCTTTTCCATGACATTGTATCAACAACTTAAGTATGTCTGTATCTCTATATACTTTGCTTTCAGGATATAGCTGACTCAGCATACAGACATAGACGTGGACGTCCACAATTTATGTCTAGTGTCAGCAAAATAATAGCTGACTCACTGTTCAGCTTACTGGTGCAAGCCTTATTTCTAGTACAGGTAAGAACATTTTACTCACTTCATAATAATATGTATGTTGAATATTAATCCTTCGATCGTGGATTCTTGGAAATCTATTGTTATTATATTGTTGTCGCGATCACCAGTGATCTTATGCCCGCTTGATAGATTAATCCTCTAAGTTTGCATTATTTATTATTGTGAAATACCCAAAAAAACTAATATTTCATTCGCTATTTTATATTTTATATCCTTCATAGAAACTATTACAAGGTTACCATTTTCTGTTTAAATTACAAAATTGAATATTTTTATTTCTTAATCATTAATGAATGCTTTTGTTTTCAGAGTATGCTAGTCAGTATGTTGCCAATAACGTACATAGGAGAGATACTATGTCTGGTACATATGTGTCTTCTATACTCGCTGTACTCATTTGAGTACAAGTGGTTTAACATGGGCTGGGAGCTTCACAAGAGGCTGACCTTTATTGAGACCAACTGGCCCTACTTCTTAGGATTCGGTCTTCCGCTAGCAGTACTGACTCAGATACCCCAGTCATATATCATAAGGTCAGTACATTCTTATGCATCTGATTTTAATATTATATGGGAAAGAAGGTGATGGTAAGTACTTATTGTTTTAAAAACAAATAAATCTTGTTGACAATGCAGTAAGTATATCAAAATTGGGTTCCACATAAACCTCATAATATCAAGTACTGCTATGATTAAAAATTATTATTTTGAATTTGCTTAAAAATTATTTTTGACATTTATATTTTACAAGTTGCCTAAGAAAAGTGAACTTTGTCCTGTATTAAAGTCCACTTGTTTTTTAATCTTGGTATTACATAATTTAATATATTATTATCAATAGATAGCAAGTCCTAAGTATAGAAATGAGTAATGACATTTATAGGTTGTTTAAGGATATAATTCATGTTAAGATAATTGTTGAACATTGATCATGATTCATGAGCTCAGATTTGATAATATTATCAAGTTGCCTAAGCAATGATTAAAACTGAGTGAAAATAATACTCGTATTTTGTTTTATTGTATTATGTTGTGGTGTTATTCTATTTTGTTTTATTATATTGTGGTATTATTTTTATAAAAAAAATACTTAAGTACTTATTATAGGGGAGGTTGTGCTATCGTTTGCTAAGTCATTTCATACTGACCAATTTTTTGTCTAGCGGTAGCTTAATATTTATCAATCAATATAATCAGCGTCAGTCGCCGCACCCGTGGTGGAATGTTAACTGAGAGTATTTCAAAGTTGTGAAAAAAATAATTGCGAAAAGTGATTTTATACCGAATGAAAATTTTATGGATGATTGTTGAGGTCATGCTTAACCAAAAATGCACCGTCAGCCGTATCGCAGACGGGGGATTCAACGTCAGTCGCGTTACTGAACTATGTTAAAAAAGTTAAAATATAAAGTCATTTCATACCGTACAAAATTTATACAGGTGAATGTTGATACCTTTATTGTGATAAAGTATACAGGTGAATGTTGATACCTTTATTGTTGATAAAGACCACCGTCAGTCGTTAATATGCGGGTGGAAAGCCCGTCAGCCAGCGATATAAGCTATAACCAATATAGCCCTACTTTGCGCTCAATGTACCCTAGGGCGTCGCGTAGACGACATTTCCACCTGCAAATATTCAGCTGATGGCGATTTTCGTTTGAATTAACCATAAAATTGTCTCACATAGCAATTTTAAGTAATTAATTCGATAGTCAATATTTATGAAGAAGAATTATATACATTTTACTTTAAAAGCGCCATCTGTTGTTATATACTAAAACTAAATTAACACCTACCTAACCTAAACGTGTATAATCTAGATATGAACCTTTATTGGGTGCGAATTGGGATCTTTTTAATGTCAATTCAATACGATTCCCAAGAACAACTTTGAGATACTCTCAATTTTTATTCCACCCATACTGGAGTAGCTGACGATCAAAACTCTTATGTATTAATAGAATAGTATTTTTTAAAATGAGCGCGACCTCCCCTACTATTACAGAATATTATTATTTTACCAAAAATATATAAAGCCTGCAACTTAGCAATATTGCTCTAATAACATCCTTTTTGGATTCTACAAATAAATATTTTCCATTCTACTCATAAAGCCCATTATTTTCTAGAAAACGCAGATGCGTGATGAGTAAGCAACTTGTTGTTGGCCTTAGCATACAGGAAGGATTCTTGTTTAACAACTTTTGTGTGAGCAATATGTTAACAATTTATATTTCTTTTATTTCAGTGGTTGTGTGTTCTCAATATTCTTCCCTGTGTTTATATTGAGTGGGAACGAAGCGACACCAGTCACTGGCGGGTAAGTTTAACTTTTAGTTTTGTTTGATGAAACAAAGAAAAATACATATTAAAAAACTAACTTTTTTTATATAATTATAGTCCATTGAATGAATCGCTCATGAATCGGTCTAGACTCTAGAGTGCGTGAGCGTGATCGTGAGATTTTTTTTCGGAAACGTGTACAGAGTAACTAGTTCATAAACATACTAAAAGTCCTGGACACTAGGGGTACCTGGATCTGATCATCGGGTTCTTTATAAATTCGGTGTCTCACATGATTTTTTTCATTCTTTTAGCATGACTTTTTTATTCTTTTAGCTTGGGAGGGTCCTGGTTCTTCCTCTGTCATTTGTTGACAGAGGAAGAACCAGGACCCTCCTAAGCTAAAAGAATGAAAAAGTCATGCTAAAAGAATGAAATCATGTGAGCACCGAATTTATAAAGAACCCGATGATCAGATGTTAAGTCAGATGTATGTAGATTAAAGTGTTAAAGTCCAGGTGTAGGGTAGGGTAGGGATAGGGCAGGAATAGAATAGGGATAGGGTAGGTGTATTTACTGGTCAGGATGACGTATGCCGGGCCAGCTAATAAGTTAAAAAAAACTCATTCGAAAAGGTGTACTTAACTCGAAAACGGTAGGACAGTTTTAAAATGTTTTAGGTGCAATTTGTAGATAATTTAATGGTCTTTCAACTATTCTTTGAAAGTTTTTCTCTAGAATGCACCAATTTTGAAATATGACTGAAAAACACAAAAATAGGCATTTTCCCCATTTTACCCCTACTTTTCGAAAAGGTGTAACTCGAAAACGGTAGGACATTTTAAAAATGTTTTAGTTGCAATTTGTAGATAATTTTATGGTCTTTTATCTACTCTTTGAAAGTTTTTCTCTAGAACGCACCAATTTTGAGATATATATAAGCGAAAAACACAAAATGGGTCCTTTCCCCCCCTCCCCTCACTCCGCCAGTACCCCTTGTGACTTTTAGTATGTTTATGACATAAAGTTAATATACCTATCGGAATAGAGCAACAATCTCGAGCTGTCAAACGTAACCAAAATTGGTTTTCATCTGTGTGAAAAATATGTGTACGTATACACTTACACAAGCATGATTGAACATGAATTCTATGAGATTATATTGACAACGTGCGGCACGTGCCGACTGGACGTCAAAAAAAGAGTGCTGCTGTCATGTATCACACGTCTCTTTTTACCACGCGGTGTTACTGATAATCATAGCTGGGCACCGTTAATCAAATAGTTAACTTCGTTAATCGTTAATCCGCTACAAAAAAAGTTAGCTTCGTTAAACGTTAAAGCGTTACATTTCGGAAGAATTAACGCAAGTTAACGTTAATCGTTAATCCGTTAATTATTGTAAAATTGCATTTTTATATCGTTGCATTAGTGTAGGTACTTAAAAAACCTGTTGGTTTAGGTTCTGGAAGTTAACACAACTTTAAAATGTAACACTTTATATAATTTTGAAATCACATAAAAATATGAAAACCTTATTAAATCGAGATAAAAATGGGCAAGGTGATAATATTTAAAGTGTATAAGCGTTCTCTGTGAAAAAACAAAGAGAAAACCACCTTTTGAGCGTGATTACGTTTAGAAAATTTTATACTGCGTCTACGCTTTCTTGACAGATTGTACTTTTGAACCTGTTTATCGCGCCACGCCGCGGCGCTGTGCGCTAAATAGTAGGCATTGGATTAACGATTAACGGACTTCTACATATTAACGGAAGTTAACGTGTCCGTTAACATTTTCTAAATTTAACTTAAAAGTTAATTCGTTAATCAAAATGTTAACTTCGTTAAGTAACGATTAACGGATTAACGAGTTAATGCCCAGCTATGCTGATAATGGCATCTCGCTTGCTCAGGCCTTTGTTTCTCTATTCCGCTAGGTATATTAACTTTATGGTTTATGAACTAGTTACTCTGTACACGTTTCCGAAAAAAAATCTTACTATCCCGCTCACGCACTCTAGAATTGCTTTATTCGACGGACTAACAAGAAATATATAACTTCATAATATCATGTTGGTAATATAAGAAGAAAAACAAATAATTTATCTAATCTTTAACCAATATTAACCTATCAACACCCAAGTCAGTATTTCTGAAATCGGACCATTACGACCTGCAGATCTTTAAGAAAAGAGCGTATTCCCCCTTTAAAGACCGGCTACGTACCTGCAGCTCTTCTGATGTTGCAAGTGTCCATGGGCGACGGTAGTTGCTTTCCATTACGTTTGCTCGCTTGCCCCCTTATTTTATATAAAAACTAGCTGTTGCCCGCGACTTCGTCCGCGTTAACATAGTATAATAACAAAGATGGATAGTTTTCCCCTTTTTGTGGTTCCTATAAAGAAAGGGTAAAAACAGGACCTTATTTTTAAACAAACTTCAAACGCAAACGTTAATAAACTTTCATGTTTCTAACTAAAGAAATGACGGACTTTCATTTAAACTTTCAATCCCTATTTCACCCCCTTGGGGGTAACATTTTCAAAATTCCTTCCTTAGTCTTCTTCTTCTTCTACTTAATAAAACAACCCTACTCACCAAATTTCGTGGCTGTAACTTTAACAGTTTTTGCGCAGCGATGATGAATCAGTCAGTCAGTCCGGACATGTAATTTTATAAGTATAGAAGACGGGGACAAATAATGGTGCTGCTGTTTAAAAAAAAATGGGGGCTAGTCCTAGTAGGCACCGAGTACCACTCTGTAAGTGATCGTTTATCAGCACCGCGTGCGTGCTGAACCTTTAGAATTCGTTGTATGAAATGACGTGAAACCTCGCACGTATTCGTCCGCACCGTACGCGCCGCATTTCGTAGGTATACTATGCGGGTACGTTCGGCGCGTACAGTGCTGACAAAATATGTGCGATCAATTTTAATATCCTGATTTTTTTAACTTTCAGCGAGTACCCGCTGCGTCTGTTCTCGCCTGTGGTCGCGATATCAAACGGCATGTTCCGTTTTGTGAAGAACACCGCTAGCGACGACCGTACCAGGTGATAGGAGCTACTACTGAACTTATGACGAGCGAGTGAGAGTTGTGTTATTATTAAACCGTACTTTAGGTAAGACAAAGGCATAAATTATTGGCACCCTTGTCTTATCGAAGGTACCGAAATGTATAATGTCGAAAATGTTTTGCAACAAAATATCACGTAAGGCTGTTTCCACACGCGCCGCAGCGCCACCGCCACCGCGGCGGTGTCGCTCCATTACTCATCCTTGTATTTCTATTTGCCTTTAAGCCGTCAGTCCACCGCAGCGCACGGAGAGATTACGCACGTGCGTCTAGCTTCGCTTTGCAAGAAAATATATGTGACTGTGTCCACTGCAACCCACGGACACGCTACGCACGAATTGACTCAAGTCAAAAAAATAAATACGTGCACGTTCACGTGTGCGCGTGGACGTGCACGTATTTATTTCTTTGACACACAGCGTGTGCCGCGGTGCAATAGAGAGAGAATTAATAAAAACGTGCGCCGCGTGGCCGTGCACAGTGTGGGCCGCGGTAAAATGACGGCTTTACACACGGCGCCGCCGCGGGGGTGGCGATACCGTGCCGCTGCCGCTGCGGCGCGGCACCGTGTCTAAGGGCCCATAGAAATACAAGGATGAGTATTGCAGCGGCACCGCCGCCGCTGCGGCGTGTGTGTATACAGCCTTAGAGCCGTAAACTATTTTAAAAGCTGTCTGTGGTTGTTAGTAATGCAATAATCGTTGGAATTTACTTGTACCTAAATGTTGTGTTAAATAGACATAAACTATTCTGAAATTGTGCGTTATCTGTGGTTGTTGCCGTTGAAATGTGTAATGGTTTTGAAAGCGCATTTTTAGAATGGTTCAGATATTGAAGCTGTATGGGAATATTAAAGCTCTACCACAGAATATATATTAGTTGTACCAACAGAATTCCCACTGGCGAAACCCGTTTAAAGAATTAACGACTCATGCTACAGATACTATAAAGTTCAAATTCCGACCGCGCAGTGCTAGGTACCTACAATTATTATATTTGCCTACATCTCCGCTCTCTTTCTATCGCATAACTCGTACCTTTTCTGAAGAAATTAGGGTTGTCTCTTTTTAAAAATAATATTATTATCTTTATATTTATTTAACTACATTTTATTTAACTCAAAATAATCTAAGATAGTATGTCTAACTACTTCGTAGATTTAATTCGCGTGTAACTAGTTACGCGTACTTAGATTCGATAAGTACCGTTACTTATTCTTAATCTTAATTATTCTTAATTTAATTGAAACCGGTCTTATATTACCTACTAATTAAAGTGTTTGTATAACTAAGGTGTTTTTGTAAATAAATGAGGTTTCGAATTATTGTTGTGTCACAATGTTAGTCCACGAACTCCTCTGAAACGGCTTTACTAATTTTTACCAAGTTTTATATGCATATTCAGTAGGTCTGAGAATCAGCTACTGGGTATTTTATATATTGATAAGTGCATTTGTTGAATAAATAATAGTAAATTATTACAACTCCAGACTGAGGGCGACCATTGTTTGTGCGACGGGATAGCGACAGACGTTGCTATGGTAACATACCATTTAGTCACTTCAAAAAAATAATATGGGCGGAATAGGTACTTTATATTATGGCAAAGGAACGTTTGCCGGGACAGCTAGTAATATTATAATATTAAAACGCAAAAATAGGGTTAATATTTTTATAAAGCTGATCCATTCTTAAAATGCGCTTTTAGAGTCTTGTGTCCAACAGATTAACAAATTGTAATTAATGTTAGTACAAACTTAAAACATATTTCGATATTCTGTATTTTAATAATAAGGAACTTCGTTCCAAAAACTTTTTGTTTTTCCTCACTAAGTGACTTGGTGATGGGAAGGCTTTTGTAATGGTAGGTATGCTTTGCCTATTTTACACATTTTGTAGAACTATTATGAGTACAATGAATATCACAAAAGTCAAAAAACCATAATCGCAACTCACAACATACAAAATATGCCTAAAGTATAGTTTTCACAGAGCCAGTACTGGCTGTCAATAAAACTGGCTGCCAGTATTGGCTTGGTATATGCCGCGTGTCAACAGTTTGGCCTGGCTAGAAAAACTGTTCACACGCGGCTTATACCAAGCCAATACTGGCTGCCAGTCTTATTGGCAGCCAGTACTGGCTCTGTGAAAACTATACTTTATAAATTAGTAGTAAAACATAATAAATTATTATTAAAGGGCCAACGATAAAACACGGGTGGATGCAAGCGCGGGCGCACGCGTCGAAAGACCGCCGCGGGCCAAGAATCCGCGAGCGGACACCTGTCGCGCGTGCGCCATCTCATTTAGTGCTGCTAGTATACCTAATTTTGATCTCGAACGTATACAGTTGTGTCAAGTAGATTACCATGGATTATTTACTAATTCATTATTTGGCAAAAAGACGTCAGCGGAAACAACGTCGACTGCGAAAAGCATGCGCCCGCGCCGTGTACCCGCGCCGTCTGCCGCGCGTGCGACAGTCCGTCGCACGCGCCTGCGGCGCATATACTATTATTCATTATACATGTCGCAGCCAACTGGTTTAAATAGCCGTTCAATCAGACAGCTAGCCCTTTGACTGAACAACGCCGTTCAATCGCACGTCTAGCTTTTTAATTGAATATTTACGTCACTCAAAACGTTCAAGACTACAGCTGATTCAAGCCGCCGCCGTTTGATTGAATTAGTTCAGCGCTCTCCACCGCGGCGCTAGGTGCGTTTTGTTTACAATATGGCGTCAACTAACCGGTGTTTTGTGGTTGTATTATGATATTTTTCGTAAATATACGTTACAAGTATTATTAAAGAGACAGAAATTATGGGGGCACATAAAATATATCAGTGATTCAAAATTTAAACTAATATTCGAGGAGAAATTACGGGGTCATGAAATGCATCATCAAATTATTTATTGCAATTGTGTTCAAAATGAGTTAGAATACAATTAATCTGCTTGTTATCATTACACTTGTGTAATAATAGCACTAAACTAATGGTCACATTAGTTAATTTACCATTTAACCAGTTGGCTAAGCGTCATCTAGCTGTAATGTTGAACGTTGCAGTCAACAAGTCGGCTAAACGACGTATAACCGTGTGATTGAATGGCGTTGTTCAATCAAAGGGCTAGCTATTTGATTGAACGGCTATTTAAACCAGTCGACTGCGACATACACACGCGAGCGTGCGCCCGCGCGAGTTTTAGCGTTGGCCCTAAAGGTTTCACGGTCTGATTATCTACAAAAATTATTTACCGTGTTCATCATGTAACTTTTTTATAAGTAAGGGGATAAATCATAGGTGCTATTGTATAGAATCATGCTAACATAATGAATAGTATGTAAAAGCTTAAAGTATTTGTAAAAACTTTATTACTGATTTCAAGGGGCTTGACTTAAAAATTACAGTCCCCTCTTTCTAGAAAAAAAGAATCGATCTGTTTCGACTGAATCTTAGAAATAGATAATATTATTGTAATGTAAAAGCATGTCAAGTGGCTTATAAATTTTGCTGTAGGATGGTTATTTTTTTTTAATTCTTGTTACTACTTACAAGTTAAATATACTTTTACCATTTAAAAAGACATACATTGCGCCGTATCACAATTTTAATAAGAAAATCATTGCAAATGATTTTGTAAAAAGATGTTAAATTTAAGTATGTATCCATTTATTTCTTTTATGTTTAATACTGATCTATTGAACAATTATAATATTTTGATTTATTATTATTAAGTAACAAAACTAAGTAATAATACTTTAGGGTGTGTATGTGTTCCTTATTATATTTTCAGAGCTGCTACTTTCACAATGAACTTTATATAAGGAACACATACACTCCCGAAAGTATAATCACTGTGTTTTGTTACACCCTGTATATTGTGTATTTGTATTGGTGTATGTTATGTCGATTTTGTACTTTTAGAATATTATGGTGCCTGTACAACATACAGTCAGCTACAAAGCCCTCATCTGTGTGTAAATAACAAATTGTTGTAAATACGTAATTTGTCGCTGACTGTACTTGCATGTGTTAGGTTAAAGCGTCGTGAATTTTGAATTGTGATTTTATTTTTACATGACATTATTTATTAAAGGGACGGACTGATTATCATTTGTTTTATTTAGCTATAGCCCGGTCACGGAACGGAAAGAAACACAGAAAACTTAAAACTATACAGCAGGTGTCGGCAAGTAGTTTAAGGTGGGGTCTGAATAGGTACTGTGGGAAATTTTGAACGAGTTCCAGAAAACACACTTGTCGTATGTAGTTTCATTAATAAAGGTATACGTATGCCACAGCCTCATCTGTGTATTAATTGATACTTGGTATAAAATACATTTAACATTACAATATTTTGCGGTCCGAGATTCGGCCTTTTGCGGTTTCGCAAACGGACCGCGGTTTTTTGCCGCTGCTCTACAGCATCAAAAGTTGTTCATACATCTTGGAACTAGAAGTAATATTAGTGTGTATGTAGTAGCATTACAACCATTGTATTACCAACACCTTATTAACCGACTTCCAAAAAGGAGAAGGTTATACGTTCGTCTGTTAATATATTTTTTTGTATGTTCAACCATAACTTCGCCGTTTATGGACCGATTTTCATGATTCTTTTGTTGTTGTACAGGGTTGAATCCGAGGTTGGTACCGTGTTCACAAAAGTGGTGATATTATGATGGGATCCATGAGGAATCGAGGGGACTCCTTGAAATTTATATGGGAACATATGGTGATTTCAATTTTTTCTGAAGTATTTTAGGTATATAAAAAGTAAGATTTTTCACCAGGATATACCCTGATTCTGAAGGTACCCAACAGAACTTTTGAATCCTTATAGATACAAGTTTGAGGATTTTGGCTTTATTTAAACTACTCCAAGCACATTATTTGTGCTGAACATAGGCTAAATTTTATTTTGGAAAAAATAGGGTTTCGTAAGATCTTTGGGTTTTTCGGACGCCAGGTGAAAAAATCAACCAGAAAAGTTACTTATTTTGCGTACGCTGCCGAAACTATAAAAGATAGAACCATAAAATGTTCTAAGTATTGTAGATCTTATAAATATCTACAAAAAAGTCCGCAACACACTATACTTATCTATGTCGAGTGAAGCACAATAACCATTTTTTTATTTAAAAATCTTGAATTTTTTTGGACAACATTTAAACGCATTTATTTTACTCATGCCATTAATCCCTATCAAAATAAATTATTTCATCACTAAGTACAGTTTATGTAGATAAAATTTGGTGTTTGAATGATTAAAATTGGACGTTTTGAAATTATGGCGAAATTAAAATAATACGATAGTGGGCGTCACCAAGCGGGATACGCTTGCGGGAGGAAGACAATCTGTGCAGTGTGCACTGTAGTGTACACCCTTCGGATAATGACTGCGTCCGCGTCGTCGATGTCAGTGTCGGAGTCTGTGAATTGACCTGGGAATCATTTTGCTGACCGAGTCTTTCCTGGGTAGGCTTTTTGCAGCCGTAACCGACATCCACGCGGGCAGAGCCGCAGGCGACCGCTAGTAATATGTACAACTCGACAACAAGCTATAATATTTTAGCCTTGTCGTCTCATATTATGTAACTAAAAAGGGTAAAATTATTATTTTTTAACAAAAAATTAAAACCGACTTCCAAGGTAAAAACAAAAGTAATACTTATTCTTAATCTAAAAAGAATCAAATAATTCTTATTCCTTATTATAGTGGCGTCTTCAGACTTCGCCTAAATCTCACCTATTTCTGTACTCAATCTTCATGCTTTTGAAGTCGGTATCAGCTTACCTTAGCGTAATTGCTATGTCAAGGATCTTAGAACTTTTCCGGGCTGGTACCGACTTTAAAAGTACGAAAATTGAGTACAGAAATAGTTGAGGTTTAGGCGAAGTCTGTAGACGCCACTATAATAAGGAATAAGAATTATTTGATTTTTTTTTAGATTAAGAATAAGTATTACTTTTGTTTTTACCTTGGAAATCGGTTTTAATTTTTTGTTAAAAAATAATATGTGAAAACATGTTAATGGTTTCCTTGTAATATTTATAGATATGTACACTACCTTCATTGTGTAACTGTTTGTTTTCCAAATAAAATAAAATAAAAATTGTATACATATTTGATTTGAATCATACTTCCGCACCTAAGGAGTGTAAACAATAAAACAAAACATAACAATGAATAATGATCAATATATTTCATGATAGTATAAAGTTTGGTCACTACGACTAAGTATACTATATACTATGTGGTATATCCATGATTAACGAGTGTTACACAGTTACACTTACATAAAGACTTTCAGTAGGCTTGTCTTATGAAAGCATTTTGTTCCAATATTGGTGCAATCAATTAACGCCTTACATATTGGACACTTACTATAAAGAGGCAGAGTACTTGGATAACTTACATTCGATAGTTTTCACAGATATGGTAATTGCGAATACATTCAAAGCAAACGAGCAATAGAAAAATGATGGAATTTTACATAATGCATTACAATCGCCATATCACTGAGGGATCTATCAGACAGAGCGCGGTCACGCGTTCCAGCGTTCTGCGGTCGCATTCTACGTTCGAGCGGTCAGTCACACATGGAGCAATTCTAACGCGGTTAGAACCTCTGTGTGAGATGTAACGTAATACAACACAAGAACGCAAATCTGACCGCTTCAACGCTTAACCGCGTGACCGCTCTCTGTCTGATAGGTCCCTTAGCGATCAAATCCCATACATTTTTTTAATAACTTCGCTGGCAAAACTAACGAATGCAATTTGAACATGTACCCAGGCCCCAGGTGTGTAAATACCTCCGCGATAAGTTGCGACAGTGTTATCCGCGAGCTTCTCGCAAGACATTAATTTATTGCACCAATAAATTGCAGGAATTAGTACGAAATGTAAACAATATTGCAAGAAACTCACGCAAGACTTCCGCGAGTTTGCTTGCAGGTAGAACACGGCCTCATACAGGTTCGTATTAAGAACAAGTTAGTTAATAATCAACATTTAAAGTTATTTTAAGGGGAACATAATTGTTTTAATTAATTGTGGAAGTAATATCCACATTTAATATAATTTAGCGCCAGGCATATAGCAAAACGTAAAAGGCTAAATAATACTTGTTTTATCACAATAATTAAAAAAATTAAATAATAGCAGATACACTGTTACTTCCTTACTACCTTATTTAACAAAGAGACAAAAGTCAGGACTAACCAATCTGTGTGTGAAAAGCAATGATAGGCTTTTCAAATGGCTTTTCCAACGTGAAAGAAAAAGACGGCATCGGATTAGTCCTGTCTTGTTCTCCTTTTACATAAGGCCGTTATAATTTTCTTATCTATAACGTTATTTTGATCAACAAGATTGTCATGATATGTCTAAAATTATGTTACGTATATGTCACAGGCTAAAAAATAACATGGAAATATTATAACTACGACATTACACACATAAACTTAAAAATAAACAATAAATTATTTGGATGATTCAATGGTCGTTTTGTAAAATAAGAATACATGGCGTATGAAAAAATATGTAAAATCTAAGGTAAAAAAATTTAAATCATTAAAAAAAGGCAAGTTGTCAATACAAACTAACTGCCGCACTCAGAAACAAATATCAATTACATAATTACTGTAATAATTCAATGAAGACATTGCCAGATTCACGACATCTGTGGCTCAGTGGTGAGCGCGTCGGTAGCTCAAGCCGGGGGTCGCGGGTTCGAATCCCGCAGACGGAACAAAAAGTTTTGTGTAGTAATTAAAAAGTATTCAATATATTTCCGTTGTCTGGTACCTACCCGTAACACAAGTACTTACCACGGGGCCAGACTGACGTGGTGTGAAGAGTCCATAGATAATGTATGGGGCTAATGTCAAAATCTTCATATAATAATAAATAATAATAACAATTAAGTAATTAATATTCATCTCGAGAGCGGCTGGAAAACTTATAAAATTAAACACTGCTTCAATAGAAATAGTGGAATGCATATTCTTCTAAACTATTTTAGTTTGATTGATTTGAAATAAATAAACCGTACTATACCATATACGATTGATATCCCATACTTTGCACCGTAAGGTATTTTGTCTATTACAGTAAAATGATTTGATTAAATCATAACATTCATTAAGACTTAAGAGATCATAACATATTCTAAAATCTTAGGTCATAAATAATGGTAACTTCGCTATTAAACCTAACTTATACAAATTAAAATATACTTACTAAAAATAACATTAAAAAACTAAATTTGTACATTATAAGATCATAAAACCAGACACGATGAAAATCTCATTATTCTGTATACAGTATATCTGTATTTTGTTATGATCGTCAAAGCATTAAAAATTGGCAAAAGATATAAACATAATATTTATTAGAAATATTAATCATAAATAAGTCACAATTATTTCAAGAACATTTACGTTTAATAAAAATAGATTACGATGATTATACGTAATACACGACATAAAAATATATAATATACCCATATAAAATATAGTTTAAACTATATATTTAGATCGTGTATCTAGTTTTCCATTTTACATCAATAACATTAACATCTTTTCTATTCACAATCGAAGTTTTTACGTATACGCACACACACTATGCGTATAGCACGCAGTTTTACGTGCACATTAATAAACGTGCTTTATTTATGTGTACGAAAAATTGTCTTGAATTAAAACTTACAGAAAAATATTATTTCTTTTTAGGTTAGCGAAGTAGTTAAACATTATTTTTAATGTCAACTCATAAGTCATAACTTTTCGAAGTAAACGAGCCAAAAATTCCTATTGTAAGTACTTCGGCCACTTAAGTTTCCGGCCAATTAAGTTCGATTGTGAATAATTATTGTATTCGCGTTAAGAAGAGAGTGACATCAACCAGTGGAATGTAAATGACTACGATAACATGGCGCGCCCCTCCAAATTACTGTTTCAATGTGTGTAGTCACACACACTGCAATGTGACGTGCACGCCGCGACAGGGCAACGTCGTCGTCGTCGTCGTCGTCGTCGCTTTCAAATCGCTCGCTAATCGCCAGTGTGTAAGGCCCTAACTTGCCGACCGCGCAAGACAACGCACTTCAAACGTTTTGAATTTTGGAGGGGCGCGCCATGTTATCGTAGTTTATCTCTATAATCCATCGTTCTATTGGCAGGCTTCAGTCTCGAAATCAGCGGGCAGCGTGGCGGGAGCGGCGGCGGCGCGTGACAATGTATAGACTATTGATATGGATTATGGATACGTCGTCTAGTGGCGAACGGCGTGCGGCGAACTGATTACGAGACTGAAGCCTTAAAGACATGGGCCGTGTAACAATTATTCCTATTAACCCGGTATTGCTAGTCAATTTATTTTCTTACTTTTTGCCATCAGATTCTGGTACTACAATACAACCAGATTTGAAGGAAATACACGCTTTATCTCCTCTCTTCTTAACACGAATGGAGATAGAAAAATAAGACAGGAGTCTCTTCTTATCGCGAATAGACTACAAGCTATAGCAATTAAAGCAACCTGACTAGAAGCATGCCGACTGCGGCGCCGACTGTGAGGCCGACGCTCAGCATCGTTGCGATCACTGATGATGCCTTCTCCTTTTCGTGAACCTCCACTATCCTGAAATAATATTAAGTTTATTAAGGACATACAGTCATTTACAGTCTTATGTAGGTACTATCAGAGAAGTTGTATGGCGAACCTAAGTAACACACAACATTGAATTGACATAAGCCGACCGAATGACGTAGGTCCGTCAACTGTCTAGGAATCAATTTCCTCGATAGTACAAATGTATGTTAAAAAGATCTTTAAATCTCTAATGGTTAATAGGCTTATGTTTATTAATAATAACTAGATGACGGCCGAAACTCCGTTGCGCCAATATTCGTTTTTCGAACGGTACATTTTTCCGGGATAAAAGTATCCTATGACCTTTACGCCTACTACGAAACTGTTTTGAGACTCAAATAATCGGACGAGAATGCCGCGTCCTGCTCTAACAACGTCATTTCACGTTTGTTAGAGTAGGACGCAGCATTCTCGTCCGATTATTTGAGTCTCAAAACAGTTTCATGGTACAAGGCCTTATTCGGGACTCAAAGTATCCCCATACCTTTTAGCAAAACCGGTCCAGCGGGAACGTACAAAAGAAACAGACAGATAGACAGACAGACACACTTCCGCATTTATAATATTAGTATGGATATTTTTCAAGATTAATGGAGGGGGGGAAGATTTCATTTTAAGGCTATTTTATGTATACCTAACGTATAGGTTGCTATCTACATTTTTTGTCTACGGCCATACGAGTAAGTACAAACTTTATGAATGTGTTAATGATTCACGAATGAGTGTAGTATTTAAACAGTGATACATATTCAGCAATGTACCTTATCCATAAGCACACATTAGAATTTCCGTTTTCATGGTCTAGTTGTTTCATAATAATTAAAATTAACCTTCTTTTGTTTTATTTTCGCTCAGTGATAACAGTCTAGGCTTGAAGCGCATAATATGAATTCGTGCATTGGTCTATTTTACTTATCTTTCGCTCGTGCACAGAAATATTGCTATCTCGTTCTCACAGGTTAGCAGTAGAGCACACTAGCTGAAAGATACTAGCTCGCTGAGAGACGAATTTTTTTTTTACTTTTGTATGGGTTAGGGCCCGAGCGTCACGAGTTTCTCCATACAAAAGTGAAAAAAAAATTGTCTTTCAGCGCTGCCACTTTCACAGTGAACTCTCTACAAGGAACACGTACACACCCTTAAGTATTATCACTTATTTTTGTTACAGCCTGTATACATACGGGACTCATACATACAGACCCCAAAGAACTAGCACTTTGTTTTGTGACCTCCTGTATATACGAGGGAAGAAAGATTAGTACTTACTGTGTAGAATTAATCATGACGATATTACACAGATATCCATTGGTGATGGCGAATACGACCATTATGGCTATGTACTCGTAATCATACGGGAAGATCACTGGCAGGTGTGATCGTGGTTGCGCGTTACACACCATCAACATTGGTACCCCGATGATTCGGAGTATGCTCGCTGCCGCTATTATATATTGGTTCTTTGGCTGGAAATGAAAATGGTTGAATTACAATATATGAAGATTTACTAGATGATGATTGGTAGGCTATACTATGAAGATTGGTAAGACTATGATGATTTAATAAGACTATAATATGAAGATTGGTGGGACTATACTATAAAGATTGGTCAGTACTCAGCGTAATAGCGTAATAGATAAGCGTAGTCACAAGAGATGGGAAACTTGTACGCAAATATGTACGCATTTTGCGTACAGCACGCCAAAAATAAAAAGATATAATAAATTATGGACCTTTTAATCTCTCTAATAAGTGATTATTGTTTCCGAATGATTTATAAGCTTTTTTATTTTATATAACAGAAATAACATAATATTTGTATCAAAAATACAATAGAAGCCGACTATTTAAATATTCTAATAAATATCTTTCAAAAGTTCTTATAAGAGACAAATACGTGTGTTTCAAATGTTAATGCACTCAGGTATCATTTAAATGTATCTTTGTTAGTCATGTTTATTATACTGGTTCTACTAGTTTGGCGTACGATCATAATATATTATTATGTTAATTATGTATCATACATCAATAAGTGCCTGGAAACGACATAAGGCTTGCAATTTTCTTATAAGTTGTATAGTTCAATCCTTCGATCGCAGATTCTTGGAAATCTATTGTTATTCTATTGTTGCCGCGGTCACCGGTGTCCTTATGGGGGTTGATAGGTTAATAGAGGTTCGTTTAAGAACATATTAAGTGACAGAGAAGAAACATTTATACAAACATACACATCCATTGGGAACTCGTAGACCTTTTAATTTTCACATGACGTAACATAGTAAACTTTACCAAATATTTTGGTATTCAGAATTTACTATTTAGATAAAAATTCTAATTACCCTGAGCAAGAATCCAGAAATGAGCCTGCCTGCGTAGTCCCCGCAGTTGAATATCAAGTAGTTGACTACGGGCACGAAGAATATATCTGAAATTGAAATAATATTATAATAGTTTAGTGCCGTATGGTGTTATAGTAGTATGAAGAATGTCTAAAGAAACTACTTAAATGTTATAATAGTAACTATTTGTTTAGTAATCTGCGGTTGTATGTTCTATCATACTATCCTAAGAGACAAGGGCATCTGTGCACTACACGGAATTTTACCGTCCGGCGTTCATAACTTTCACGTTTGTCATAATATTATTATCAAAATATTGTAAGAAATCGGGACGCCAGCCGCGCCGCGCCGGATGGTTGAATTCCGTGTAGTGCACAAACGCCCTTAGTCCTTTTCGGGAACTCACAATATCTCCCCACAAAATTTCATAATCTTTTTTTTTTTATAAAAAAAGCGTGAAGAAGTAGCAAACAAAGTAGCAGTGACATACAGATCGACAGACACACTTTTATCTTATACGGTTACAGCACAGTATAAAGTTTAAAGCCAGTTAGTTAACCAGTGTTATCGATTAAAGAATTCATTAATTTTTTACTGTTTTGCTGTTTAGGTAAAGGACAAACTATGGCACAAAAAATTACGTCGTTGAAATATTATTACTGATTGAAGATAATAATTGATAAGTAATTATAAGGTCTATTAACTATAATTAGATGTTTAAATAATAGTAACTATTGAATAATCTGTGGTTGTATAGTTCTATCATACTTTCCTAAGTCCTTTTCGGGAGCTCAAAATATCTAATATATATAAATCTCCTGTCACGATGTTTGTCCGCGATGGATTCTTATTTCTTAACTACTTATTCGATTTTAATGTTTCTTTTTTTAAAATGTGTGCCATGTACCATTGTTTAGGCGTCGCCACTCGCGGGTCACGGGATAGCGATGGACGGTTGCCATGGTGACATAAATAAAATAATACGGGCGATATACTTTATATAATATGGCAAAGAAACGTTTGCCGGGACAGCTAGTCTCCCTATAAAATTTCATCATTTGAGCGTGAAGAAGTAGCAAACACTGACATAAAGATCGACAGGCACATTTTTGTCCTATACAGTTTTAGTTATATGTGCTAAGTACAAAGTTTTAGCCAATTAACCCGTGTTATCGATCAAGGAATTTATTATTTTTTTACTGTTTTGCTGGTTGGTTAAAGGACAAAGTATGGTACAAAAAATTACGTCGCATGCGCAACCTACGTCATTTGGATCAATGTTCTGTTTCTAAGTTTATTTGCATTCACCTGAATAAAAGAAACAAACATTTAATCTGCATTTGACTCTCTTGTGACTGTTATATGAATATTAAATTCATAATATTATGTGAATTTAAAAAAAACACTTTAACTAAGTTAGCTGACTTATTCGATTTTTCATGCTCTCCTACATTTGCATAATATCTAGTCTAGAAATGCGTTTCCACCAGAGCATAGCTAAGCTGCGGCCTGTGTTCTGACTTGCGAGGAATATTTTTGGGATCCAATTGAATCATGCTTCCTTTGCATGTCCACGTTAAGCTCAGCAATTCTATAGAATCTTAAAAACACAGCAAGGCAGCTTTCACCCGTCGGATGGGATCATGGGAACGCATCCTAGACCTCTCCTGCCTGATTTAAGACTTTTTAAAAGAAATATACTCACTATTCCAATCCGTGCCCGCGGTGGAGGGATGCGATTCAACCAGCACCGTAATGGCTGGGTAAACCGCCATAGAAATCCCGAACACAGCGAATATGCTGAACGCGTACACCCAGATCTTGCGGAGAATCGTCTTGATCGAGGCATCTCTATGCCTGTTTACCGCCAAACCAGAACCTCGGAAGACGTGGTGAGTGAAGAAATCTATCCGATATAGAAGCATATAGGATAGAAGGGAAGCTATGACTACGAAGTCGGCTATACAGAAGTATATCAGCGCGCTATGTAGGGGGGATATTTTGAAGGCGAGGGATATGACTTGGGCGATGGCCGCTATGATGCCACCCAGAGATTGTCCACTGATGACCGCTGTCATGTACTCCTCGGAAAACTTGCTCGCTATGCCCACTATTCCGCCGATGAATATCGCACTGGCCGCTGTAACAAAATACACACTGTTTTAGAATATATTACTTACTCGTATAGCCTACAGAGAGTCTGACGTCTGTGGCCTAGTGGGTAGACTCAAGAAGATGCAGCCGCTGGTTTGATTCCAGCTATCATTCCTGTAGCTAAACCGACTATGTTAGGAGAATAGAGAATATACCGTATGTGCTTGAGGAGAGGGCTATTAAAATTTCAAAATAACATGTCCCTGGGAACACTGATTTCAATTATCGCCAACGGATGTAAAGCTTAACGCTAGCTTCATAAAACTTTATAAGTATAGATCAGAGATCTAGGCTAACTTTCTGCGTATTTGAGTCACAGTAAATACTTATTAGTTACCACGTAATCTGAGTCATATATTTATTCAATTTTATTCATGTGTATCATGATATCACAAGGTTATCATAGCTAAGTTTTAAACGTATGTTTGATTTTGTTTGAAAAAAACGAGGACATATTGGACTCATTTACATTGGGTCGACAAAATTGTTTATTAAGGAGAGATTAAGTTCTAACGCTATCGTCAACTACTTAGGTACATCTTTACCTCTTTCTTTAGGACCTCCAACTAGGTGGGACGACGATCTCCGTTTAGTTGCGGGTCCGTGTTGGATGCGAGTAGCAGGAGATCGGTCATCTTGGCGTTCATTGAGAGATATGTCTAGAGACTAGAGAAATTGGGTGCACTATGCAGGCTGCAGCCATGTACAGTCCAGAAAATTACGGGGCTGGGTCTTTATAGGGATAGTATAACAGGGCCCCCGCTACCATATTATGTGCAATGTGTGCAATGCACACGGGCGCCATCCTCTAGGGGCGCCAAATCGCCATCTTTAGGGGCGCCAAAACCAAGGACCCAAAAAATTTGCCTAAAGGGGCGCCAAAATCCTTTTTTGCACACAGGCGCCAGTATTAGACCTTAAGGGGACTCTGGATAGCAATTAAATAAGTTTGCCCCAAAAGTTTCACTCTGTTTTACAGACATGTCACCTCATGTCATGATGATAGCAACTCGCACGTGGGCAAGTATAGTTAATTAGTCATCGCTTATCAGTCCACTGCGAGATGCGGCGAGTTGCGACCTATTACTCGTACGAGCCAAACAAATTACGTAAATTAATAAACAGAGATAGAATATCGATCTGTTTGTACGTCTAGTCTGCCATGCTCTGTCAAAAGTTACTTGAAAATTCCATCGCCGTTTTTACATTAATTCTCTACATCTGCTGTTATGATTTTTTTTTGTTTGCGGAACCCTTTCGAAGGTGAAATTCTTGGTGGAACCCCAAAATAGAAGCACTTGAAGCCGTTGTAGCAAGAAGTGGATATTCATCACAGATTCTCCACCAAAAATTATTGAATGGCATTTTTTTGTAAAATTAATTCTATGCTGCAGTGTGTTTGGTCATGATTGGTGACATTTCTAAATCAGTAGATATCAATGTCTCGCGGAGCCCCTACAATAGGCTCTGCGGAGCCCTAGGGCTCCAACACACTTTAAGAATGGCTGCTCAATACATGCCTACACCTCTATATAATTCACTACTTTACATTATTTCGTCGCGGTTGGTTAAATCTTAGTAATTAGAGATTTTATTCTAGTTCCATTTGATGCAGTCTCTTTGACGAACGCAGATGACTACCGAATATACCGAAGAGTACCAAAGTATGTAAAATATGTATGTTTAACTTAAAAACGTGTTTGTGAATTTGACAAAATAACAGTTTCATCATCATAACATAGGCATTTTAGGGCAGACAAAGTAGCGTGCAAGTACTATTGGAATCTAATTTATTCGCGAACATTCTGCCTGAATTAATGTAATTTAAACTTCGTTACAAACAACTAAGGTTTAATTTTGTGCGCTTGAAACATTTATCTAAACGTCTAGGTTAGACCTAGTTTATCGCTAGTGCCTAGTTCATTTAAGTCAAGCTAGTAGTTTATGTAATCTATTTAAATACGGAATAGTTCCATATCTTGCATGTTATCATGATGTTAATTAACATTATGAGCTCAGTTTAGAGGTCTATAGGTATATTATGTAGGTACTTACTACTTATGGTCTATGGAAGAGACGATACAATTAAAAGTTCTACTGACCATAAAAATAAAACAGTCCTTCTCTCTTCACACTCACGCCAGTCTTTCATATGGGAGGTGAAAAAGGACGACGCGAAATCATCGCCAAGCTAGTTTTACTTGAATAAAAGACAAACTATAATTATTATGAAAAAAGTATTTTGAGCAAGGTTTTGTCAATGCCTTTTTAGATATTAAAAAATATTAAAGAAAAGACAGCAAACTTCGAAGATCCAAGCAAAAATGTGTCTAAAACAAGGTTTTATTGTAAAAAAGAAACTCGAGCATTTTTTCAGTAATCGTGTCTTCGTCTTGAGCATTTAATTTTCATGAACTGAAGTTACTTAAGTGTAAAAAAAATCAGCTTTCTAGACCTTGCAGGTTTTGAGATCTAGGTCTAAGTATGAAGTCAAGTTAGGGTCAGGTGCATTCTTAAGTACATATTAACATCTTCCACAATTAGGGCTTCATAATTTTTGTAGTGATTTATACTTTTTTTTTTAACTTATCAGTTATCCAGATAAGCGGCGAACAATTTCGCTCCCGATTGTACAGTCAGGATGGCCGAGCGGTCTAAGGCGCTGCGTTCAGGTCGCAGTCCACTTCTGTGGGCGTGGGTTCGAATCCCACTTCTGACAAAAGCTTTTTATTACAACCATTATTTTTTAAGCAAATTCTAATACAATATTCTGCCCACTTACATTTGTTTACTCATTAAACAAAAAGTTCTTATTTACAACACCATATTCCATGACTATGCGTAATTTAAAACATAAATACATAGTAAGAGTCATTTGTGTCGCTTCGTCGTATATCGTATTGTTAATAACTACTATGAGTAGCATATTATATTAATGGCCTGTTTCACCGCTTCCTGATAAGGTGCCCGATAGGGTTATTTGACAGATTTTCCATACTCCATCTGTCAAATTAAGTGGTGGATAGCTTTATCAGGAAGCGGTGAAACAGGCCCTAAGTCATCTAATTAACAATACACAGCGCGCGAGCTCCGAGGAATAGAGGTCTGAACAACGGGAAGCTTGGAAAAACCTACACTGTATTCACATTCTTATTGAGAATTTAATAATATTATAGTAATAAGCCTTAGCTTTATTTCGTTTAAAATGAACATTTCTAATACATCCATCCATACTAATATAAAATATTATAAATGCGAAAGTATCTCGGTCTGTTTGTCTTGCTCTCACGCCAAAACTACTGAACCGATTGTAATAAAATTTTGTACACAGATAGTCTAGAGCATTGATTCCTAAAGTGGTCCAGGTGGACCCCATGGGGTCCGCGGGAGCCCGACAGGGGTCTACACTTGCGTGGAAAAAATGGGGTTAACGGGGGTCTATAAAAATTAGGTGACCCGACTCGACTTCTCCTATGAATATAGGCAGACAATATTATATTAAAAGCAGATTAAATATTACAGAGCGAGGAGATTTAGAAATAAGTAAAAGTGTGGTAATTTTTGTGTTAAATAGCTACAAAAGAAGAAAATATTTGCGTTTACTTTTTACCACTCCGAAGTGAAGGTTATTGGTTCCTTGGAGTCAAACTTAGAATACTGTTTAAAGTGGTCTATGAGAAAAAAAGTTTGGGAACCTCTGGTCTAGAGCCTGGACAAAAAAGGACATGGACTACTTTTTAACTGGAAAAAAAATGGTTGTAATGGTGGGGTTCAATGATTTTTTTCTGGAATATGCTTTGAAAGGCTTAAATATTGTTTAAGTATGAAATAATGGAATATGTGCAAAGCAGTTGCGCGCAACAGCTAGTACAAATATAAACGTGCTTCTGAATATTAAGCTACAAAAATCTAAATCATTTTAAGCTTTACTCACCAGTCATAATCACAACAGTGACCATGGTTATGATGAAGAAGGTGTTCTGCCACTCATCAGTGTCAACCTGCACAAAGGCAGTTGTCACCAGGAACGCCAGCGTCACAACAATAAGTGATCCTTGAAGTCTACATTTTACAGACACCCTGAAATAATTAACACTATGAATAAGGGTACAAAGCCGTATGGGAAAGATATAGAAGGTAATTTTGTATCTTGATTGTTTAGAATTGGAAACCCCATGTAAGTATACAGAATTTAGGGTCTACACAGACGGACTGCATTTCAACTGCAATCCAACTGCAAATTGCAATTGGATTGCATTTGACACGACTGCAATACGACTGCAATAGAACTGCAAGCCAAACGCGCAGGCGGATTGCAGTTCAGTTGCAGTCGGCGTGCAGTCGTATGAACTGTTTGGTTTGCAGTTCTATTGCAGTCGTATTGCAGTCGTGTCAACTGCATTCAAACTGCAATCCAACTGCGATTTGCAGTTGGATTGCAGTTGAAATGCAGTCTGTCTGTGTAGACCCTTAAATACAAATGCCCAATCAACATTTATCAGGCAACGAAAAAGGGGCTACATTTTGAAATAAGCTGTCAAGATATCAAATATGTATAATATTACAATAAATTACCTAAAACATTTGTAAATATTACAAAGTTAATTGTGTAGTAATATTTATAGAATTCAACTCACCAGTGCCCATAAAGAGAGTTAAGCACAAGGAATATTAAGTTGGGTATAGCTGTAGCCACATTGAGGTAAGATGTGAATTCCGTCTGGAACTGAGTTTTTCTCACGAAAATTGTGAGATTATGTGGTGTCGTGTCGCGAAATTTATACATCCAGTACTGTGAACAGAAAAATATGATTTTAGTACAGTGTCATAACAAAATAGAAAATTCTGATTAAAAAAAAAACAATTATTTATGATAATCTAAAGATAAATAATGAGGTTAGACTGATTGTAACAAATAAAACTTATTTTCAATTTGAAGGAAAGGTTATTCTGAACACTTTAATTCATCAAGCCCCAAGCGGCCACATCCAGCTGCGATAACAATGAAAAAGCTATTGTTCCTCGTTTTTCCACGATCGAAGGATAAAAAATAATGAAATGGGGTATTAATTTACTATTGCATTTTTGTATTTACAAAACAACACATAATATTTTAAACAAACATCATTATTGATTATAATCTAATTATCTTTCCTCATCACATTAGGGTTAAGCACCTAATTAAAAACACTACAACAATATTGTTGTTGTCGCACAAGAATACACTTATGTATAGAGTAAAGTCACTAGTTTAAGGTGGAGGAGGGGAGTTATAAGTTTGACGTGTCTGTCTGTTTGTCTGTCTGTGTGTGTATCTGTCCGTGGCATTGTAGCATCCAAAAGGGTGGACCGATTTTGATCTAGTATTTTTTTTTAAAGCTGATTTACATAGTTTTATACAAACCTAATGTTTGTTGTTAACAGTTACACACAACACAAGCTTCAGCATACAAACAATATTTGTATGATTAATTATCCATTACTGCTTTTGATTGATTGGATTACCATTTTCTGGCATTTATTTGCAAACACAAAATTTGGTTCTTTATAGATATATTTTTATAGAAAGATTTGGCACTGGCACTGCTGTTATCACTTAAATTCTTTTTGTATAGGTATTACAAACATTACATTACAAACATCTCTGTCTGTCTGTCTGTCTCGCTTTCACGCCAAAACTACTGAACCGATTGTAATGAAATTTTGTACACAGATAGTCTAAAGTCTGAGAAAGGACATAGGCTACTTTTTAACTAGACAAAAGGGTTGTAAGGGGGTGAAAATGCGCAAATTTGTTCAAATTAAGTAAGTTCCAAAAATTCATAATAGATGGCGCTGTGCGGCTCTTACATCGCGCTATTGCTTACACAAACGTCTTTCTATAAGAGGTGGTATCATCTTATACTAGATTTCCGATTTTTTCGATTGCTATTATGTACTGTTATTAAATAACTCAGTACTTTATATTTTAAGCAGTGACGCAACCTTAAAGTTTAAACCTATGGGCTATCAAATAGTTTATGGACAAAATTGTGTAATTGGGGGGGCTTAATAGTAAATATACTTTAAAAATTAAAATTTGACATAAATAAAGTTTAATTTAAAAAAAGTAATAAGTTATGTGCACACGGCACAGCTATTTTTGGATGTTTTGGTTTAAGTGGTACCAGGATTGTTTTATAAAAGCTTTTGACACCAATTTTGTTGACATCGCGCGCTATAAACTGAAGTCCACGCGAACGAAGTCGCGGGCAACAGCTAGTTTTATATATATGAGGCCGAACGTGCGCCTTGTAGAGTTGTAGGCGTTGGTCCGGACTGAAGTACTGTCTCGCTCTGTTAAGAACACCAAGCTTCTTCGAGGCTAATTTAACCTTACCCTCTAGATGATATCGGAACTGGACTTCGCTCGATATGTTGACGCCAAGTATCTCAATGCTAGGGGAGATGGTTAAAGATGTGCCCTCGAAACGAGGATATACGACCAATGGTGACTTTTAGTGGTGAACGCGCAGACTAGTGTCTTGGCGGGGTTGAATTGGACCAAGTTACGTCTACCCCATTCAGAGACCTTCTCCAATGAATTTTCCACCTTAGACACAAGTTCGTTTCGACTCTCAGTGACATTTTGCCGAGAAATATTGGGGGAGCCGGTATATACAGCATCACCTGTACTATCATCCGCATAGCAATGAATGCCGCTGGTCTGCAACATGTCATTGATATGCATTATGAATAGAGTAGGCGATAGCACACAGCCCTGAGGGACACCAGCATCAACAGACTGAGTTTCCGAGCATTCGCCGTCAACTACGACCTTTATGCTTCTGACTGCTAAGGAACCACTGACCCACTTACATAATTTCTCGGGCAGCCCGTATGATGGAAGCTTTGATAGCAGCGCTTTATGCCAAACCCAATCAAAGGCCTTCGCAATGTCCAAACTAACAGCCAATGCCTCTCCCTTCGACTCAATTGCCTGAGCCCAACGATGAGTCAGGTACGCTAAGAGATCACCAGCCGAGCGACCCTTACGGAACCCGTATTGTTTGTCGCTTAGTAATCCCTGGCCGTCCAAGTATCGAAGAAGCTGGCTATTGATAATGGATTCCATTATCTTCGAGAGGAGAGGATTTGAGCGATCACCTTTTTTGGGGATTGGGTGCACCAAGGCTGTCTTCCAGGAAGCCGGGACGATGCCAGTGGAATAGGAGAGCTGAAAAAGACGCGTCAAGCCCGGAGCCAACTCTGAAGCACACTTTTTCAACACAATAGGCGGGATTCCGTCAGGCCCACTCGACTTTTGGATATCAAGGTAAAGGAGGGCTTTTCGCACTGAGCGCTGATGAAACCGAATATCCGACATGATGCTCGTGCATCGCGGTATGGTCGGCGGTTTCTGCCCCCGTCATCCAGGGTCGAATTTGACGCAAAGAGCTTGCCCAGAAGAAAGGCTTTGTCTTTTGCGTCCTGGGCCAACGATCCATTTCCTACGTGTAGGGATGGTAGGGTTGGCTTGCAGAAGTTTCCTTCAATAGCCTTGGCCAGACACCAGAATGCACGGGTTCCCGAGGGGAGGCGCTCAAGTAATCTCTTTCTTGAGGGACCTAGAGGCAAGGTTGTACTCCTTTTTATATGTGCTGGTATTTAAATCCCGAGCAGACACTGCTGGTTTCTGTCCTTGCTGGCCATTTTGGTGTTATTTTTAAAATAAAAAAAATATATTTATAAAATTGGTTGACACCTCCAAGTTGAAAGCTGACCACAGTGTCCCCATCAGTGTCGTGTAATAGAACAGGTGTTAGTGTGCTGAGATATAGCTACCACTGCATAACAAGCTATCATGAATTCCCAGTTTTTGGGTTTTGGTCTGTACGATGATCACTGAAGGACTCGTTAATCCCTGAGCTTCCTGAATTGTGAGGACGCGAGAGCCCGTTCTCGATCCATACTAATTATAACTACTTTCTCCTCCTGTGTGTGTACGAGATACAGGTATTTAGATCGGTTTTAGAAATTCATTTATCCTCCTGTTTATATTTCTTTAGCTTTAGGGACCGCACTCCTTCCTTCGATGAATAGATGTTACTGTAGACCAGCGGCAACGCGCGGCCCGCGGGCCGCATGCGGCCCGCGAACGTTTTATTTGCGGCCCGTGAATGTTTTGAGAATAAGTTATAAGTATCAAAAAGAAAAAACAATGTATTCTAAAAACGTAGCTGTTTCTCAGTTAACTCTCTTTTACTAACAGCTCACTTTTTACTAGTGCCATACATCAGAGAGGTTAAAGTTTTTTTTTAAATTGTGGTTTAGAAAAGCCCTCATTATTTTTTATTATGCAGGTATTGGGCTTTATCAAAAGGTTGCCGACCGCTGCTGTAGACCATGCTTAGGGCGTAACTCGTAAGCCACATCTCTAAGGTGTGTACAAGATAACTCCTGAGTGATACTGTTTACAAGGTTTGGAGTTTAAAGAGGCTTGCGCGCTCTATGAAAGGAATTAGTTGGTTAATATCTTCAATGAGGATAACGTCGTTGGCGCCTATTAATTGATTTGCCATGACAATTGAGCCGAATTGGTTCATGAGGGCCTACCTAGTTTGTCCCATTTACCAGCATGGAGGCCATATTTTTAACTTCATCCATATTGTTGAAAAGACCATGAGAAATACCAATAGATTCAAAGCGTGATGAATGATAATGTATGGTGTAACAAAGGTGGTGATGATGATGATTAATGTAATTTACGTAGTGGCATATACTTGTAGTTATTTAAACAACACTGAAATCCCCAAACATGACAACTACAAGGACTTTAGCGGTCTATCGGTCCATTCGAAACCAAGGTCTCAATATCTTGGTGCAAAATCTTACTTTTTGGTAGCGTTTGCTTAGATTATTTCATAAAAAGTTTAAATCAACATATTAATATGTTTCTTTGATTTCTCATGAATATCATGTCACAATTTTTTGTAAAAACCATTACACCATTGTTAAAAAAAAATAATTAAAATTCGGACAAAATATGTCTGAGTAATCGTTGAATAAAAAAAAATATTTTTTAAATGTAATTTGGGGCCGTCTATGGGCTGTTCGCCCATATCCTTTTTTTACTATCTTTGTAGGTATATAGATTTTTCGCACCAAGGATAATTTAAATACAATATTATTAATTGTAATTATTGTAGTCCATCACGCCATGGACTTTTTTTTCTTTTTAATATATTATATAATAGGATATAATAGAAGTGTTAGGTTTAACACCGTTATCCTCTACTTAAGAAAACACCAAATATAAAATATTCTTAACATATTAAAACTACAACTCAATAAGCGAGCGAATTAAATATTAATATTGTAGGAGACTGTCCAAGTCTTGACATGACAAATTGGCGACTGGCGCTCGCGCCCTTGCATTTTTTCGGTACCGAAATGATTTCGGTTGGGGTACCGATAAAATAAAGAGATATATCGGTACCGTAAAAATAAAGGTATATTTCGTTATTTTGCAGTACAGCAATGGTGAAGTTCAACCGTTTTGACTCAACCTTTAAATCAAAGCAATACCGTAATATACCCTTTATAACGGTACCGCTTTCAGTCCCTGCTTAGAGCTACACAAATTCGCAGGTATTCTAAGTACACGAGGCACTACCAAGAACCTATGGTTTCATCCATCAGAAAGTAAGTTATGTCTTACGCGTTTGGGATCCAGGTCTATAACATAATATTACTATAGTGAATGACATCATGCAGAAATTATTCACACCAGCTGGTCAGCATAATAATTTAGATATGAATTTAGTATCAATATTTTGTAAACAGCTGGTAAGTATAAAAATTTTCAATTAAAGCAAGTCAACAAAATATTAATGAAACAACTAAGAATTAATTTTTTGTAAATAAAATAATACTCACATCATTCGCAGTTATCATAAAATTCCAGGGCACGAGAGATGTTATTCCAAACAAGTAGAATAAAAAGTAAACCATTCGATACCTATCCCTTGGTGCCTCGGTAGAATTGAGAACCTTTGTCGAGCAAGAGTCTCCCACTAACTCCCTATCTTCAGAATAATCCGCATCCTCTTCATTTTCAATAGTTTCGATATAATCGTCATTGTTGATCGATCCAATTTCATCCGAATCCATTGTTTATTTCTTTATTTTTTTATACGAACTACTCGAGTAGTTTCTGGTGTATTTTGTGGGGTCCTCACTGCGTGTACTACAACGTTTAATAGAAAATTTTGTTCATTTTGAACAGGAAATCGAAGTAAAGAAGATAATTTTCTACTTTGCACAAAAAGAAACCAAGTTTCACTGATGTCAATACAAAAATAATCACAGATAACAGATTACTAGTTTAAAAAATAATTTTGCTTTTTTGACATTTGACACTGAAAAGTGACATTTGTAATCTGTAATGACATTTCTTTTTTTTTACTTTGCAGCACTGACCTCTATCTACTGATGGCCATGGCGACAAAAAGATGTTTTATTTTGGTTACACCGCAACCTGATAAAAATGACTCTATTTTTAATGTAGCGTGAATGCCCCTCAGTATTAATTTCGTTATTATTTACATCGTATAAAAACCACAAACTTTTATTTTTACGATCAAAGTATAAAGTGTCCCAGTCCCACCCTCCTAGTGTCCCACTACTGAAAAATTCTAATGACTGAATAATTTACCCTATGGTTTTTCCAATGTTTTTCCTATGTGCAACGAATTGCACCGTACAGTATGACATGGCCTTTATTATTATGTCTCTGTGGCTGGTAACTGGTTTCTCCGTCATTACTCATCTCTGAACATCCTCATAGCTCTGGCTTCTGCCAAAGCTCAAGGCCCAGGGGCTAGGCTAGACCTAGGCTTAGGAGAGTTATTATCTATTATTATATTAACTGCCGCACTCACGCCTCTAGTCCATCGACGCGAAGCTGCGAACTGCGAAACAGCTGCGAACCGATTTACTGTCTCATCTGCCACACGACCTCCGAGAGTAATTTGTATGCGTTATATTGCATCTCGCTCTATTCCGTTTCGCGTTCGGTTCGCCGCGCCGCTGTTTCGCAGTTCGCAGCGTGTAATATAGGGTGTACTAGAGGCGTCAGAGTGGAACATGGAATATTTAAATGTCTCTGAGTACGGCGCGGCGGTAAGAAATATGTACTATCAGAGAAGTTGATTACTAGGCAGATGGCGGACCTAATTAATTTGGTCGCGTTAAGTCAAACCCATAAAGTTAATATACCTAGCGGAATAGAGAAACAAAGGCCTGAGCAAGCGAGATGCCACTATCAGTAACACCGCGTGGTAAAAAGAGACGTGTGATACATGACAGCAGCACTCTTTTTTTGACGTCCAGTCGGCACGTGCCGCACGTTGTCAATATAATCTCATAGAATTCATGTTCAATCATGCTTGTGTAAGTGTATACGTACACATATTTTTCACACAGATGAAAACCAATTTTGGTTACGTTTGACAGCTCGAGATTGTTGCTCTATTCCGATAGGTATATTAACTTTATGGTCAAACCACAGATTTGAGAGAGTCAAACCCATCCGACAGATCACAGCTAACATTGAATTGACATATGCCGACCACATGACGTAGGTCCGTCAACTGCCTAGGAATCAATTTCCTCGATGGTACTTAATACTTAAGCAGGTATAGTTCTTGCAATTTAGGAGTGCGCGTCCTTTATTTGTAGTTGGAAATGTGAATAGACATTTTCGTTAGTGTGCGTACCCGACGGAGCAGTCAGTAGCGAGCGAGCCATGTTCGCGTGTATAGATATGGTCACTCACACAACTAAGGGCGATGCGCACTCGTAGATTGCAAGAACTATAATTGAAAAACGCATAGTTTAAAAATAGTTTTATTTATATTTTGTGATATTGATCTAATTTCGGTTCCAATATCAATTATAGTTTTGTACGATTACTGATTAAAGCATTAATAAATTTTACATAGACTGTACAAAAAGATTAAAATGTTTAATGCTAATTAAAAATAAGTTTTAAAGTAAATGTTTGGAAAATTGCTTGTTCACAATATAATAGTGGTACTATTTTAAATAGTGTACATACAATATTATATAAATACATAAGAGATAAATAAATAGCTTTATCAAATTCATTAGATTGGTCATAGAAAAATATAAACTATAAAATAAAAATATTAATCTATTATAACTAAGGACGGACACAGTACACTTTACACTTGTGACTTGACTAAAATTATGATTGATGATAACAGAATCTACTATCTAAGATCGCCAGAAATCACAATTGCAATAACAAAATTGTTCAAAATATGCTAAATTATGACCACATTTAAAAAATACGCTATGCATATTGCATACGCTAGGTAGAGATAAACTACGATAACATGGCGCGCCCCTCCAAAATTCAAAAGCATTTGAAGTGCGTTGTCTTGCGCGGGCGGCTAGTTATGATTAGTTGACCAACAAATCTTGCAGATAAGTGACATTAAGTGAAATAATACGAGTACGGTTGATTGGTACAACTACATACAAACTCTTTCATAAGGATGTGACTACACACATTGAAAGTTGAAACAGTAATTTGGAGGGGCGCCGGGCGCGCCATATTATCGTGGTTTATCTCTATACAATGTTTTGTCCTTGTTTAGTTGGATAAGATTCACTTGTCCAACTAAACAAGGACTAATAAAATTCACTTGTTAAAACAAGTGAATAAAACATTGTATAACTTATTGTATAGCAGTTCTTTTTAGTAAGATAATAATTGAATTGGTATCTACGACTTTGTTTAAATACAATTGAAGTGCATAGTGATTTTGCTTAGGGCTAAATAAAGCATAATATTATCAATAAACATTAAATACATCACATATCAATGATGCCAGCTAATTACGAATACTTAGGTTATTAGAAAAGGCATTACAGACATTTTGTAGAAGCAGTATTACAAAATTAAATCATTATTTCATATGAGATCGTAAATCTTTACCTACATAAAGAAAAGATAGCACAGAGCTTAAAAAACCAAATACATTTGCAGAGGTAGAATATAATGAAAATAAAAAAAGAATTACGATACTGTACTCTAACAAGAAGACATTTTCAGTCTTAATTTTTTATACCTAAATTAGCTACTCTTACATAACGGTTATAAATATAACGTAAACTTTGAAAGGTGTAATGTAACAAATATAATATTTTAAGGCGTTACAAGGACGGTACATTTTGTTACATAGATAGTAACTATGCTGTTGCTTGTTCCAGGCACATTTTACATAGACACGTAGATTTGATAAATTACCCCCATTGGGGAATTTTACTCATGATGGCAACACTTTTCGAAAACTGTCAACTGTCACATTCGAAATTCAAACTTGCACAATCACTTGGACAATTAAGGCACACTTATTCTTAGGGTTCGTTCACATAGCGGTCTCTAGAGGTTGACTATGCGACCTATTCGCTTCTGTCATTTGCGGAATATCTTCATCTTGGAAGTCGAAGTTTGTCTCTAGTATGGCCTCGGACCGAGATCTATGTGGGTAGTCGTACTCCTGCGGTAGAGGGGAGGGGTATTCCTGCGGGGAGTGGGGAAGAGGGGAAGGGTAGTCCTGTGGAGAGTGAGGAAGTGGAGACGAGTACGTGTCACGAGAGTCGTCCATGTACGGCTGGGGACTGCTGTCGTCGTAGTACTGGTTTGGATCTGGAATAGTATTGAGTTCATAAAAAATTTGCACATAACAATAAATAAAGATCAACTTTAGTTCTTTAACGCTTCAACTCCCGTAAGGCCCAAGTGGGCCGCGATAACAATTGAAAGGCTATTGTGTCACGTTTTTCCACGATCGAAGGGATATTCGGTATTATTATTGAGGTATGCTTGCATCACATAGGCGGAAAACTGAAGTCGTGATAGATAAGGAAAAAATAAATTGAGAGGTGTAATTTGCCGTCATAGACGAATGGTAGCTTTTAATTCCCCGCCTGTTGACGTCATCGCCACATCAACGACCTCTGCCCTTACTTCGCAGGTACCTACTAAAATAAGTGTCGATCAAAAAGTTACAACTATTTCCGTCTAGCCCTCTTTCGCAACGCGCGATAAGGAACTTCGTTCCAATATTCAGGCAAGAATTCAATAATGTTCGAATATTAAAATAAGACTCGTCATTTCAAAGTCGTTTCAGACATCAAGCATTCAGCATATTTATATTTTTACCGTTTGTTAAAACGAACACCTCACCTGCATGTCCAAACGTAGAATGCGTGGGCGGATCCGGAAGACGCGACTTCAACTCCAACAGGAACGACAGCTGAGGGGGATCACTCTGCTTCTGCGGCCTCTCGTGCAACGGTAGCGTATCAGATGAGAAGTAATCATTCGGACTGTCATCCGTCAAGCCTCCAGGATGATGAATGATTGGCAACTCCTCCGTAGCGACAGTTGTCACAGACGGCGCAGCGGAGTGACCATTCATTCCAGAATGATTCATTCCATCGGGGGTTTTTGAGGCTGGATTCTCTCTATACCCCTCATTCCTAAACGCCATAGGCACACTGTACTCCGAAGGTTTCTGGAAGGTGGAATGTTTGAAGTTGGGGTTGTGAGCCTCATATATGTCAAAGCTCTGGTTGTCTTCCACGGAAGAGTTGAATTGACTCTTCTCCATTGATTCCATTGACATGGTGGAAGCAAGTATCTTCTTGTAATCCGAACCTTTGGTGAGAGTTTCGGTCGATCGTGAACTCTGTAGAAAATTATAGTAAACTTTATGACAATTGCAATTTGCAAAATGTTATATAAAACAAAATTTGATGAAATTTCTAAATTTCCTTTAGGATTTTAAAGATAAAAGCCTAGCGAACTTAGCTTAGATATACATAGGCCTAGTAGAGGATACTAAAACATACAAAGATAACAAATTTTCTTTCTAAAACTAACACTTAGGCTTTAACTGCAGTTTGAACAATAATTATTAAAAAAACTTGAGAGGTGTCAAGGGACACCCGAATGGAACGAAGTTATTAATTTCTGTTCAAAAAACCTGTATAGTTAGGTACATATTATACACTCAAAAAAAATTATTAAAAAACGCCATCTAGTTGACGCACAGGAATACGAGGGCTGCTATTTATGTATCCGGAACTGGCCACTTACAAGAACAATATTTAAAAAGTAATTAGAACATTTGAAAATAGAACTCTTTGGTTGAAGAATACATTTTGTTTCATGTGACTGTCAATTATTTTTCCATTGTGGCGTCATTTTGAAAATTGCGTGTCTTCATTTGCCATGGATTTAACGCGTGAACATTTTCGTGCAATGATTTACTACGATTTTCGGCGTGGGCTAAATCAACAACAGTGCTTTATTCAACTCACCGCAACTTTTGGAGATGAAGCACCATCAAAAACCACTGTTTATCACTGGTACAGTGAGTTTAATCGTGGGCGGTCTATGCTCACGGATGAAAATAAAGAAGGTCGCCCAAAAACAGCTGTTGTCCCACAAAATATAGATGCTGTGCGGGAACTAATAATGCGTGATCGTCATGTTACATATCGCGAGATAGAGGCGTCCTTAGGCATAAGTATGACGAGCATACATAAGATATTACACGAACATTTGGCTGTAAAAAAAATATGTTCGCGTTGGATTCCGCACAACTTGACAATCGATCAAAAAAAAATACAACCGTGGTACGTCAGAAGCCGTTTATAATATCTACACAGGTGATGAATCTTGGATCTATGCATATGACCCCGAAACTAAACAACAGTCAACGGTGTGGGTGTTCCAAGATGAGCCGAAACCAACAAAAGTTACTCGTGCAAAAAATACTTTGAAGCAAATGGTCGCCTGTTTTTTTGGAATTAATGGACATTTGGCTACAGTGCCATTAGAGAATCGTAAAACGGTTAATTCTGAATGGTATACGACCATTTGTTTACCAGAAGTCTTTGAAGAAATAAGAAAGGACAACCGACAACGCAGAATCATATTACATCACGACAATGCTAGCTGTCACACCTCAGCTGAAACAACTCAGTTTTTGGAGGGTCAAAAGATCGAATTGACTGGTCATCCGCCGTACAGCCCTGATTTGGCACCTAACTATTTCTTTTTATTTCCATACGCGAAGAACAACGTCAACGTTTTTCGAGCCGCGAAGAGGCTGTTGATGCGTTCAAAATGCACGTTTTGGAGATACCTCAATCAGAATGGAAAAAGTGCTATGACAATTGGTTCCAGCGTATGCAAAAGTGTGTCGATCATCGCGGCGAATATTTTGAAAAGCAATAAAACCATATTAAATGATATATGTTTGTTTCTTTTTTTAATTCCGGATACATAAATAGCAGCCCTCATACTTACTATCAACGCCATCTGCCCCTAACATGCAGTCTGTACTAATAAAAAAGTGTCGAGGTCAAATCAAGGTCAAATATCGTTCCAACTGTTACCAACAAAAAAAAATAGAACATACCATTTGTGCGATTTTCCTTCTGTAAGGGGCATCTGGATAAGCACCATTTATGGACCCGATGGATCGTACGCTGTGTAGCGACTGACGGATCGAGTTGCGCCGCTCTAGCCGCTGTAGGTGTCTGAAACATTATTTATACATATTATAATCGAGTAAATTATAAAGAATTCTGTAAAAAATCCTGGGTACTTGAAAAGTAAAACCTCACAGAAATCTATACTAATATACTAATAATATTATAAATGCGAAAGTGTCTCTGTCTGTCTGTCTGTCTCGCTTTCACGCCAAAGCTACTGAACCGATTGTAATGAAATTTTGTATACAGATAGTCTAAAGCCTAAGAAAGGACATAGACTACTTTTTAACCGGAAAAAGGGGTTGTAAGGGGGTGAAAATGCGTAAATTTGTTCAAATTAAGTTAGTTCCAAAAAATCAAACACTATGGCAATCAACAATTCGAGCGGCCCTTCGTTGGATACGATCCAGAGGAGCAGTTGGTATTTTGGCGCCCCTGCCCAGAGATGAGAACAATATTCCATATGAGGCCGAATCTGCGCCTTGTAGAGTTGTAGGCATTTTTAACCCATTTTTTTATGAAAATCGATTATTAAAAAAACTTTTTTTTTATTAATCGAAATCCTTACAATCGATTAAATTTTTAACCCATTTTTTATGAAAATCAATTTTTAAAAAATCGTTTTTTTTAATTAATCGAAACCCTTACAATCAATTCAAGTTCGAGTTCGAGTTCGACACAAAACAAAACACTACTCTCCAACCGTCTTACGGTTTTTCCAAGGTTTTTCGATCAGCACGAGAATCTGACGCGAGTTTCACAGTTTTTACCCATCCCACAAAAGTGCTCAACGCCGCTAAAGAAGTTTTCACTTCAAAGATTCAAATTTCCCGCCATAGAGGAATGGTAGAATGTTTCCGCCAGTTGACGTCATCGCCACATCAACGCCCTCTGGTACTTCGCAGGACTTGTTGTGTCGTTACAACTTTTTCCGCCTAGCCCTTTCACAACGCGCGATAAGGAACTTCGTTTTAAAAACAAACCATAACTATACCCAATGGCAGTTACCTGTGTTTAGACTTGGAATACCAGCACAGGAGCGCGGCGCCGACTAGCACTACCGCCGCGGCCAGGATGCCCACAAACGCCACGGCGAGGGAGTCCGCGCGCCACGACATTGGAGAAATGGAGATTTTGGGGTCTGTAATAAAGGGGATAATTTGTTTGTTAAGAAGTCTTCTACTAAAACTGAGTGGCAATACTTTAGGGTTTGTAAACTGTGAAAGTAGCGGCGCTAAAAGAGCAATTTCTTTGTGATTTGTATAGGCAAGTGCCTTAGCGACATGAGTTTGCATGCTTTACTCTCACAATGAACTCTATGCATAATACAGGGGACTCATACACACCCTAAAGTATTATCACTATATGTTTCGTTACACCTTGTATACTTGTATGTTCTTACACAGCTAAGTAATTTCTAGGACTAAGGCAAACTTAAAACACTAGAAAGTCAAAAATGCCTCCTAAGACACCCTAGTAAGTTTTTCGCTTCCCGTTACTCTTCGTACCAGTCAACGCAAAGTGCTGAATCATCTTTTGGTTGTATACACTATACTGCCGCCGAAACTGTTATGGGAGAGTGGAGACTTGGTCTTCCACCTAACGGTAACCAAAACCATTAGAAATCTTTCTTGCGACCTATCAGCATAATATATACAAACTCACCAATTTCACATATAAACGCGTTCTTCTGGTTGCAATCGGTTATATCGACGGTAGAGAAGGCGAAGGAGGTGCAGCGCGTGACGTAGTCAATGTGGTTCACCCACACACGCTCGCCGTACACCAGCCACTGGTTCTGACGTCGCAGGAACTCGTATAACGCCTCATAGTTGCCACTCACGTACGGCATTGAGGCGTTGTCAGACTGAAAATTGAAGGAGTAGGAGTGATCAGGGAGTTAAAACTAAAACGAGAGGTGAGGAGAGGCAGCCTCTCAGAGGCTTTAGTAGTAATGAAGAGACAGAAACTGTAGACGCTAGAGTTTAATCCTTTATACACTATCAAGGGGTGACAGACGTGCGAGTAACTAGTAAGTACGCGGACTTATGGCTCGACGACCTTAATCGCCTGTGTGTCAGCAAAGAGCCGCGAGCCGCGAGCCTGGGGGCATGGTAATCCAGCTTGAGCGATTCTCGTGTGTCACCGACACGAGCCGAGTAAGTTCGCGAACTTAAAACCCGCGTATTTTAAGTTTGTACGTCTATCAGGCCTTTCACATCCTAAAGGTCAGTTTCAGGCTAATATGGACTAGAAGAAAGGGCGAAGCCTTCGCCACAACATTATTTAATATTTGTAAGATGACGACCACTATAAATTTTGGATTGGTCATGTCCTCATAAAGTTACTTACGTCAGTCTGAAGCAAGATTTGACACAAAGCAGTACATAACTTATGGCAGATCTGAAATATCCATAAACTCAAGACCGGCAACACGCCTGCAGCTCTTCTAATGTTTCGAGTGTCCATGGGCGACGGTAGTTGCTTTCCATTAGGCGACCCGTTTGCTTGTTTGCACCCTTATTTTATTTAAAGAAAACTCACCAAGCAAAACATCCTCGCCTCCTCATACGTCATAGGCGCGCCGACATACATATAACACGTATCGGCGACCACATCCCAGCCAGGCGGGCATTTCCCTCCTCCTAACACCGTCTGGTTATTCATATAGTACGGCTGATAGTCCACTTCTAGTAGCTGAGGCTCGTCCGAGCGGTCCCGAATCCGGCCCGCAACAGCCAAACTCTCGTTGTAACTCCAGTAGTTGTGTTTGGCGTCGATTCGGGTACGCCAGAGGTCGAGGGAGCTAAAATATAGTTGGGTTAAGGTAAATGACTAGTAATTGGACAGTACTAGCGTGGTACTAGTATTTGGACAGAGTACAAAAACACAATATTTATTATGGTTGCTTTAAAAACTACCTGTTTTTCTTTAAAATCAGGCGTTCTATTACTTTAGAATATTATCGTGTTTTTCTGCTTTGTCCAATGACTAGTACTATCCAATTTACTAGTCATTTACCCTAGTTGATGAAAATCCAAAATTAAAAAAAAAAATAAAAAGAGTTCGAAATTTGAATTTTCGAACATGGAATTTAGTACAAAATAATATAAAATTACGTTGCTGAATGTAAAAAAAAATGTTTAAGATGATAATATACGATTATTACATAAATGGCGCAGTCGGTAGAATGTTACTCGTATTCAAGGTAATTTTTAAAAGCTTATTGAATATACTGGCAACGTTAATTTCTTTAAATATTATGTTTATTTTTAAACAAATACAAGCACCCGCCAACATCATGCAAATATGAAGATTATAGTCATGCAACATTTGTTTTAACTCATTACTTAATTTATAACTTTTAGTGTTTGTACTTACATACAAACTCAATAACATTTTTTTAATTAATATCTGATTAAAAGTTTATAAACTGATGTTTAACCTGTAAATTTTAAAATATAAAAGCAACTTACCTCATAGCATTGGGGTTAAAATCGACAAAGCTATTGTCCAGGCAGCCATGCAACAGAAACATGCAAGTCAAATATTTGTTATTATAGTTCCATTAACCTATTATCACAAAGCATGTCAATAATGATAACATGACAAAGAATCTTCGCAAATGCGCAATTACTAAGAAGCGACTCTTATTAGTTATTACCTATGTTCCAAATTGATATGCAATTTTGTTCACCTTTGTCTCTCAATAAAGAAGAGCATTCCTGAGCTAATTTTTCATGACATGCAAAAACAAGAAGCAGATCCAAAGCATTCTAGATCTTTATAATCTGATAAATAGGACCCTTTCGTTAAACAGTTCTGTGACCACTCTCCTAGCACTATGACATTAATAACTTGGAATATCTAGTAACAATAAAAACATAGGCCTATGTTTTTTCTAAAATTGTCCCGGCTCGGGAGCCCTGCAATTACTATAGCTGCTACCGATTTGAACGGTAACTTATCTGTATTGGCAGTAATAATTATAATTGGCATTAAATATGGACTTGATATCTAATACTAATAGACATCAAGTCCATATCTGAGGACACAATATAATTTTCGGGTTATCTCTATCTATGCTAAGTCCCTATTCTGAGATATTTTAGATAAAGCTTACGCTGCGTTTCCATCGGAGCTGAGCTGCGTTGCGAGGAATGTGTTTTACAAGAACCAATAGAATCTTTTCGCGGAATGAGGTCAAGCAAATGAAGCGTTTCTATTGGTTCTCAAAAACACATTCCTCGCAACGCAGCTAAGCTCATCTTGGGTGGAAACACAACCTTATGCGGCATTGAGATAGTAGTACTTACATGGATCTGTTGACGGTGATCATTTCGTAGTCGTTGTCGGGGTTGAAGAATACGTTATCGACGTAGTGCTGGCCCGCCGTGCCCGCGGCTACGGTTGCGCGGCCTTCGCGACAGATGGCGTAGTTTCTGAAATTATCATGCTTCGGTTAGCGAAATCGCAGCCAGATTTGTACCTCATGAGTCATGAGTCATGACTGATGATAGTAAACCTAAGACGGTGCGTTTGTAATCGAAGATGTATGCTCCCTAACATATTTTCTAAATATTGGCAATTTGAATGCCAATAATATTAGGTTTTATTTGAAAGAAAAATATGCTTGTATTACTAATTGAATGCAACATGTGGTGGCGACTTATGTATTAAAAATTTACTTGTAAAATCCATTATGCGAAGTCGTCTGATAAATAGGCAGGCGGACTTTATCGAAGCCGGACACCTCCAATATCCTCTGTCCGGTATTATCGTGGACGTAGTTGTGTGTGAAGTTGGACACGACCTGTCGCAGAACTATAACGTCCTTGTACAGCACCCTGTTCCGCGTGAAGTAGTTCCTGTATATCGTCACTTCTTGGTACGGTGATGATTGACGACCTGAAAGACAAAGAAATGTCAATAAAGTTCTCAAAATATTATCTTCATTCTGTACTGAGGGACTGTCCGCACTTCGAATTTAAGGTGGTTCGTTCCCCATACAAAAAAAAAAACAATTGACATTAATTAGCTGATTTCATACTATTACTACATAAATTTATATGCACATCTATTTATTTTGCAATACCATTCCCGCGAAATATATTTAAAATACTTTATTTCACACAGAAGTCACATTTTTATTGATTTTTTTATAAAAAAGTGACATTTGTGGCTTATGTCCTATGTCACTTAACTTTAACTTTAACCACGCCTCTGGTGCAACTGACATTTACAGAAGTGCAAAAAAAATCCGCGCGGTTAAATTATTGCGCAGAGCGGACAGTCCTTTAAGAGGCCGGGTACCCTTGGAATTTCTCATACATACGTAATACCAAAATCATTTTCTCATACGAAAATATTTAACATGTTTGAGTTGTTTTTCAGTTTAAAATAGTAATTACCTAGGTTCCTGCAAAAAAAATTACTTCAAAATATTTAAACACAAAAAATTTTTTTTTGTTTAAAATTTTTTTTTTGTAAATTTACTACTAAATACTTAAACACTAAAAAATAGAGTAAAACACTAAAAAATAGAGTAAAACACTAAAAAATATATAAATAAATAGTAAATTTACTACAAAATATTGAAACTCTATAAAATATTTTTTAGTATTTAAATATTTTGTAGTAAATTTACTATTTATTTATATATTTTTTAGTGTTTTATTCTATTTTTTAGTGTTTTATTCTATTTTTTAGTGTTTAAATATTTAGTAGTAAATTTACTAAAAAAAATTTTAAACAAAAAATTTTTTTTTTTGTTTTTAAATATTTTGAAGTAAATTTTTGTGCAAGAACCTAGGTAATTATTATATTAAACTGAAAAACAACTCAAACATGTTAAATATTTTCGTATGAGAAAATGATTTTGGTATTACGTATGTATGAGAAATTCCAAGCGTACCCGGCCCCTTAAGGCCGTCCCCCGAGCAAACGACCTTGGCCATACATTTGCCGCGTTGCCGAGATCGCGCCAAAACCCTGTTATTTTTACTTAACTTAGTTCAAAATTGTCCTAAAAAAAATTTTAAACGACAAATATGTAGTTTATGATATTGTCGATCTATTGGCGTGAGTTTCAAATAAAAGTAATTTGTAAATGCTAAGGAGATGCTGAATGTATGCTCGAATTTTAACAAATTGGTATTACTTTGGAAGCCGATATCATGAGTATAATAAACAAAAATAGAAAATTTAAAACGACGAAAGGAACGTTGATATACTGAAGATTTTTGCTGTATTTTTATTATAACTTTGTAGCTTTCAGATTATGAGTTTATAAGGTTTTAAATATGGTCAATTACGGAATCTCCGGACGGAACGCCCTTAAGGGTAAATTCTGAAAAACTCAGTGTTCATGACGTCGATGAAAAAGCATCGCAGCGATCTACTGTTTCATATTATGTCAAACCGTTTGTAATGTGTTATGTTGTATTTCGTTCTGTTTCGCAGATTTTTGCAGTTTGCAGCGGTGGTGTGGTAACGGCTTAACCAACGCATATTTTTTTCAACCTACCCTCAACTTTTAGACACGGTTGATCATGATTATCGTAGAACAAGTTATTGTGTATCCAACCACGGAGTGATGTAGCCGTACTTCTAGAGTCAGCTCTCAGCAGCAGGCCGCCGACATTGTTGCGAACTAGATTGTTCTGAAAATAAAAGCAAATATTCCTTAAAAAATGCTGTGTCTTTTAGAGTCACTCAAATTCCTACTGTTATACAAAAGTTTGTAACGATGGATGAATCTTTATTCTTTATTACTCTTTGGGGTAAAAGATACTGCAATTTGGATATGAAATTTGGAATGGCAGTAGTTTAAGCTTCTAAAATAACACATAAGTTCACATAATGCCCGGGCCGCACCTGCGTAGTGCTTCGTGCTTGAGACGATACCATTGGACGATGTATGCTTCGTGCTATGAGACGATACTGCGTGTATCGTCTCATAGCACGAAGCTTTGTACGATAGACGCATGTGCGGCCGCGGCATAAGCAACATACAACGCCCCCGTACGAAGCACCTGTACCTAGTAATGTAATGATGATGTATGAACGTGGCCCGAACAAAATATTAAGTTGTGTAGGCAACTATCTTAATTCTTAATACCTTCACTGCGGCAAGTATAATCTTAAACCTTCGTCTGGTGCGGCGGCGGGCCAAAGTGTGCCCCCAATGATTTTTCCGCCAGTGCGGGGTGGGCCTTTCTCGACCCACCAGCACAAGGTTAGATTAAATTACTATAACTTTGCGAAAACATAATGTAGGTGTACAGTTTTTGGACTATTGGAATAACCTTGAACCCAACTACTTTAGATTTGATTCGCCCCGGGATCTGCCAAACAGGAAATGAGAAATAAACCAGGGAAAGTGGCGGGCCGATATCGACCCGAACCGCACTAGAAAGTATTTTTAGTAGAGATGGGAAAGACAAAAATAAGGGGATATCGAAAATATATATTTTTATTAAATATATTGAAATTCCTGTCTTTAAAACACAAAGCCCGTTTTTGTTTGCACATTCTGCAGTATGTTTTATTTTTTTTAATTTTTTTTTGATTCGGCACTCCTCATGGTTTCTCCCAGTTTTTAATATCCTGCACAATTTCGCCGTTTAACGCTCATCTCAAGGACATGTTTTTTGTTTCCTGCTGCGTTGTTAATTTTATAAAAAAATGAATAATTATTGTATTTTAAAAAGAAAAAAACCGACTTCAAAATCGTACGTAATTGAGAATCAAAATTACCTATTTTAAACACTACTGAACCGATTTTGATGAACAGCATTCCCGAAGTTCAACAGTACCCAGTACAAAAAAGAGGGAATTACTTTAATCGGACTAGTAGTTCCGAAGATGTACGAACACAAACATACATGAATTTGTATGTCACTTTAGAAATTTGTCACATTTGTTCAGGTGCTGATAATATAGACTAAAACATATTAAAACTAGGCAGTTCTGGAAATAATACATACAATATACAAGTTGAATTGACAACCTTTTTTTGAAGTCGGTTAAAAAACGCGACGTACGTCAGCTACGACTTATGATAGATTGCACATCACTAACTGGCGAGGCGGACGCTCGGTGCGGTATCGGGTCGCCAATAGTGCTTGTACGGCGGGCCGCAATAGGCCCACTGCCGTACTGAATTGATTTTTGACACCTCCAGTGCGTGGTGGGCCGATAATGACCTGCCATAATTTTTTTATAGGAAAGACCTATAATTTTTAACACAATCTCAAATATATACACACACCGGCAAAATTAGCGGAACATAAGTAAAAAGGGCCACAACTTGAATTCAAGTGGGTCGGGCTGTGTGAAATCCTTTTTTATAGTTTCTAAGCTCATTTAAGAAATAAAATATTGAACAAAACTGGCAAGTTGACAGATTTTTATTGCAATTATGCCCTACTAAGTGTTTTTCGATGATTGACGTTGTAAGTGTTTCTGATAAGAATGGCGTTTTTAGCGGGGTGCAAGGTATGCCAGCTCATTTGATTGTTTGGTTTTTGGAAGAACACATTGCTTAGATACAAAATTAGTGGATTTTCCAGCATCTACGACAGCTAGAGCTGTAACCACGATAGAGAAAGGTCACACCTACCGTTCGGTCAGTCAGGCCTTAGGTGTGTCGGCTTTCGTGGTCCATCGTAAATTTCAACGCTACAGAGAGACTGGATCTTACGTTCGAAGACGAGAACAAGGCAGATATCGGGTGGCAAAGGTTCAGGATAACCGTTTTGTAAGGGTACAAGCCTTAAGAAATCGACCTTAAACTGCTTTGCAGAGATGAAACCTATAGGAACAGGTCCGAGATGTACCTGTAAGTGATTGTACAGTAAGAAGAAGACTCAAAGAAGTTAAATTAAACTCAAAGGTGCCAGCAAGGGCACCAAAACTTGAGACAGGGCACCAAAGAGCCAGGCTAAGATTTGCGCGAGAACATCAAAATTTGACAAGTGGGTGAAATCGTGTGCTGTACAGTGATGGGAGCAAATTCTGTGTAAATTTTATTGACAGGCGATAAAGAATGTGGATAAATCGTAAGGAACGCTATAGACCATCAAACTTAACGGAAACAGTGGTATATCATGCAGGCTTCGTAATGGTTTGGGGTTGCATATGATTTGGAGCCCGCACAGAGCTGATGATTGTTAATGATGGTACTTTGACAGTACAGGGCAATAGCACAGACATCCTAGAATAGCAGGTTGTGCCTTTTACACAGTTTTAGGTAGTAACTTCAATTTTTTGCGCGTCCATAGAGTAAAAAAATCGGGCATTATGACCTAAATGATGCTAGCGTAGCCCAGGTGGAGAGGTCAGCACGGTCAACGGATGTGGATCCGATTGAGAACGTGTGGTACATCAATGGGTGAACGGTACGAATTAAAACTCCAGCTCCAAAATGTGTTCAGGAGCTCGAGTTGGCGCTACTGGAGGAGTAGAAGAATATCCCACAGGAAATGATTGACAATCAAAATGCAAGCATGTAATGGCGTATCCAGACTCTCTTCAGATCCATAGAAGGCATTACACGCTATTAACATGGCATTTCTTAAGTAAAAATGAAGAATTTAACTTAAAAACTTACTACTGAAATTTCAAAGATTTTTCTTAATTTTAGATTTTTGCAGATTTTTTTAATTTTACACGTTTTTATGCCCTAAATTTATATAAGTTTTATTTTTTAATCATCAATTATTAAATTAATAAATAAATATATAAAAAACAGCGATTAATTTTCAAAAAAAATAAAATTTTATTATGTTCCGCTAATTTTGCCGGTGTGTATATTTGCCTCTGTCGTACCTTTACAAACACCTGAGATAATCGTTCCGCACCGAGTGAGAGAACACAGTTTTCTTCGTCCGCACCAGCTGAAATTCTGCGGCGGGCCGATTTAGGCCCGATACGCAGTGAAGGTGTTAATAAAAACAAGCGATACTAACCCTAAACACTAAGGTCTGAGTATTCTGCACATCGACTCTCACAGAGGCCTGGCAGGTGGTGAAATTGCCGTACAGCTTGAGACAGTTGTTGCTGACTTCGTTCCTGGTGATGGCGACCAGCGGGTTGACTTCCCCCACTGATTGGTACACGATAGCACCGTCACGGTTGTCGATGAACTCGCTGTTTGATATGTTGTGCTGTACGTCGCGACCTTAAACAATAAATGGGGATTGATATAATTAACTATCAGTGATACTACCAGCACAAGCGGTTACGATAAAGAAGTAATTCAGTAAGAAAGCGAAGCACGCAAAGTTGGTAAAAAAATAATCTAACCCTGCTCGGAATTAAAATTTGATTTTATCGGCATCAAAATTGTTAAACGAATTAAAATGCTACTAGATACGATTAACTTACTTAATCCAATTGAAGATATAGGTAAGGTGACGATTTCAGCAACAAATCCATGTAATGAGGACGCTCCATTGGCGAACAGTTTTACACTCAAGCCAGCACCATCGGTTTTGAAGAGTTTCTTCTCCTCCGGAGATCCATTTTCTAAATAACCAATCATTGGCGCTGTGATATTGTAAATATCACCATCGTAAAGACTAAGCGAGTCTCTTTTACCGTAGTTGGTCGTATGATTGAATAAATTGAACTGAAGAAGTCTGAAGCCGAAGGGCTTCACTCTAAACATACTCTTGAAGATTTTAACGCAATTTACTGGATTGTTATCGTACTTGTAGTAAAGGATAACGCGCTCCTCCACAGTTATTACCTTGGTGCTATCGCAGATGTCTATTAGAGAAAATATGTGGTATGGAAGGTTTAAATCTTTTAATGGCGTGAAACTGGACTCCTCTGACTCTCTTCCTTCACCATTCAAAGATATCGCACTCACTCCTTCTCCAAGGACATTTTTGATCGAGTTGAACATCATATTCATGGTGTCGGTTGGTGAGATCAAATTGATGCCGTGGAATGCGCAGTGGCTAATGTTAACATTTTGAATTGACGGGTTTTTCACTACGCTCTGAATCGCCGGAGATTTTTCGCTGTGCAGTATGCCAGCGCCCATTATGTGTATATGCTGCAACGTGCTTTCAACTTTCTTAAGAGTTTCGTGTGTTGTATGGTCATGGATTCTGTGCTCGTAGAGGGCATTTTCGAACTCTGGATACGCGAATCTGATACCTCCCCAGTACTCTACGTTATCGTCTAAATTTCTTGTACCACAATGAATGAATACAAATTCAGAATCCCATTTGCATTCGTGGCGATGGCCGTATAATTGACCGTTCAGTCTTATGGGGCAGTCTTCGTAACGATTTTCAGTACCAACACACTGCAATGGCTCCGGCCACGACCAGATGCGTGACAGAGAATTACTATGATATTCCACACGACGATCGTGCGCAAAGAATACATTTATCGGGTCAAAGCCGAGCTCCCTGCAAACGACTTGTGCGTTTCTTTCGGTAAATCGATTGTCACACATAGGCACCCATTGCAAAGTGGTTCTATTATAGTATTCTAGAAATCCTTCGTTCATTCTGTTCGTGCTGTAATCAGTATTTGTACAGTTTCTACCTGTACATAATCTTATTGATTCCTGGACCGATAATGTTTCAATTTGACGCCTGATTACGCGATGACTTGGCGAGTATTGATTTATATGTCTTCTTTCTAATCGATTACTTTCCATATTGGTACTCGTAAACAGCGGTTTCATAAATATGGGCATCTGGCTATGACCTACTGCGTTAAGCGTGCCCAAAACTAGAATTCCAACATTTGGAGCAAATTCTAATACGACACCAGGATTGATCGTAAGGGTTGCATCTGGCATTATAGTGATATCTGATTTTATGACGTAAGGCTCTACTCGAGCGTCTAACGTGAGATCAGTAGTTAGTCGACCACCAAGCTCATTTGTGTCAACTGCTTTTTCAGACGTAAAGGTAACTGAAACACTCGAGTCGAAACTTTCTTCCAGTAAATAAGGCAAATATGTAGCAACAGCATGATTATTCCAATCGTCAAAGTCAAATATTTGTTTTCTGATTTCTTTCTCATTAGAACTTCCCCACCAATTCTCCGTAACATCTAGCAGATTATTGATCTTGGCAGTTTTTATTCCAGCAAGTAAAGTGTATTGTATTTCGTTGTTTCCAAATAAATTCCGACTCACTTTGACCTTTTGTATTCCTTTAAATCCAATTACATAGGTAGGGTCTAAACTTTTTATAAGTGCACCACGACTAATTGGATTCAAGTATTTATTATTTCTGACTTGATTAAGAACGAAAACAGCATATACGAATCCCATAATTTCGCTTTGGCTGTCCATGTAGAATTGTACCATGAACTGTCCGTTATTTCCTTCTATTAGGTTTCCGTCAATTTTCATCTTCTTTTCCATACCACGTATAGAAATCAAGCCGGTTTTGCAATTGTTTTCAGTGAATATATTCTTCGTCATGTTTACTTCAGCAAAATGTCCATCAATCACTAGCCCGAAATTTTTATTATTACGCATAGTGTTATTTTGCATTAACACTGAATGTGTAAAGTTTTCGTTGTATTGCCAAACGTATGGTAAATTCACATCGAAGCCTCCACGTTTATTTCGTTCTATTGTATTATCTTGAAGAACATAATGATATAGATTGTTTGAACTTCTCAAATCTCTGGCAAAGTGGTAAATTCCAGCCCCATTATCCGTTATCAGACTACTGTTTATCATGATAGTAATTTCTGTAATATTACTTTCATGAATATCCCAAAAGGGCGTATTCACATAAACTGCTTCTTCAACGTTGTAGGCAATCTCACAATTTATTATTTTAATAGTTTCATTTGCCTTTCGTAAAAAGTGGTCACCGAGCTCGTTCAAATATCGATTGTAATATAAAGCCTTTATTCCTTTCGTATTACCTTTTATTTTAGAGTTAACTACTTGAAGAGTGGGTACGGGTCCTTTTATTATTCTGTTTCGTATATTTTGAACCGGTGCTAATATTGTGCTTATAACTAATACAACACCTCCCAGTGCATTCTCTCCACTTTCATATTTTAACACTATTCCAAAAGTGTTACTTGTTGTCGGAAAAGTTGATAAATCTCGATCGAGGCACCAAACAGTGCTTCCTACGTTAATATTTTGAGAATCGTAAATACAAATACTTTCTGTAGAAAAGTTATGTATCGGATTTAGAAGTTGAAGTCCTAGGACGTATCCTGGATTGCATTTAATATTGTAAGTTTTCCTGATATTTCCTCCTAACTGCTTCGTAAAAACAATGTGTCGTGTTTCTCCATTTACTAAAGAAATATCAGTTTCATATTCCGGTATCATTATGGGATGATAATTTGATTCATCCATATTAAAGCCAGCGTCTAAATTAAACCATCCTGCGATTTCTCGTTGCTGGGGACCAGTTATATGTGGGTTATGAGAAATTCCAGCATAATTATTCTCTATTGTAGAGCTGTACACTTTAAGACCTAACTGTTTAAAACTTATGCCACTTCCCTTATTGTTACTAAATTCTGAATTTCTTACAGTATTTATTGCATCGGCCCCGTACAAATCAGAATAAAGAATTCCCAATCCATCGTGATAGTTATTAGTTATTCGAACACTTTCAAGGCTATGTCTAGCAAAATCTATTTGAAGAGCAGGCTTAAACAAATTGGAGGAATAATCTAGTAATCCGGCTTTGTCAATACTCAGGTATTGTAAATCAGTCCTTTCTGCAATCACACTGAATCTCACACCAGCCCAACTAGTATCATAGCACCTTATGCCTACATCATTTTCGTGTGAACACGAGTTTTCAAAATTATCTACCGTCTCCGCTTTACATTTAGTTATGTCATTATCAAATTCAGTACATTCAACATTTGAAAGTAAAACATCCTCAGTCTTGCCAGCGCTAGGAATTTCATTGGGTTCCAAAAACCAATCATCTGGATTCAGAGCTAGTCCCAGTTGATTGCAAACTAATGCAGCATTTATTATATTCCATCTATAATTACAGATAGTTCCCCATTGTCCTTCTATTCTTACTTGCAGTCTTCCTTCGTGTGGTGTTCTACCACCCAGTAAACGAATTGGCACTATTGGCTCTATATAACCAGGAGTAGTGGGTTCTATTTCTATATCAGTCTCATAAATACTGTCATTTGACATTACAATTTCATCTTTGAGTGTGAACATAATATCATTAGGGCGCTTGCCCCGCGCTTCTAATTTACCAGCTACCATCATACCGATAGCCGGTGGGAACTTTAGAATAACTCCTGATTGTAAAATTAGTTTACCTCCAGGTCTTATATTGATGTCTTTATCAACATCATATTCACCAGATCTTAACATTTCTACTCCCTCTACTTCACCTCCAACAGTAAAGGTTCCAGGAACATTAAATTGAGGCACATATAGAGAATTATAATTAACTTGCGTGGCTCCAGGATTACTGCTATGTAATAAGTATGGCATGTACACAATTTTTGCCAAATTATATCGGTCTTTTCTGTGAAACAGACGTTTGTAAACTTTTTCTTCTTCACCGAATCCCAGCCAGTTGTACGTGCAGTTAAGTGTTTTGCTTTGGTCTTCGACGTGGGACCCAATTTCATATTGGGCTTCAGGATTATTTATTATATTTCTAAAAACATCAATGTTACTAGAAGCCAGCACTATAGTAGCCGCAACTCGACTTCTCGGAGTCAGTCTAGATGACAATCCTTCTAAAGGCTCGAACGGTTCTCTAATTTTATTATCTCTTAAAAAGTTTCTTGAAAATAAAATATATTGTATATCACTATATGGCGACAAACCAAGATTAACCACAAACGGGCCTCTATTACCATAAAAGTAATTATGTTGTATGGAAAATATTGCTGGTAGTATCTCAAATTCTTCAAAATATTTACCTTCTACCCTGTTTAGGATTGCTATGGCTCCATAATCACCATGTTCAAAATAATTATATTCGATCCGTCCCATTACATTTATAGCGGGTTGAATTTTTAACGGAACCCGACGATTTTGGTAAAATCTATTGTGTCCGACTTGTAAATAAAGAACTTTAGTCGGATTATTGTATCGCCAACAAGTCGATATTTCTATTGTGCTCTCCATGCTGGAATTGAACCAGTTACCGGTTATATTCACCCAGCTATCGCCACAATAGTTTCCATGAAGAATGCCAATATCAATGTTCTTGAATATTTCCGAATATTCCACGGCTGTCGTTTGATTAACGGGAATATATTCAGTTTCTTCTGTAGTGTTTAACCATATAGCGATACCGTATCCTCGGTTCGAGCTTAAAGTGCTCCTTGAAATATTTCTATTACCTCCGGTGACTGTAATATTGATGCCATCCCCCTGATTAAACGAGATTCTGCTCTCTGTTATATTGATATCTCCAGCACCACTGACAACATGTAGACCAGCCACGTGGTTATTATTAGATATTGAGGTTCGGTGAATATGAACTTGTGATCTTAAGTTTTCTATAGCTACACCTCTACCGTTATTATCAGAGATAATAGTATCGGTTACATTTAAATCATATGTTTTACTGGGCCCAGAAGTCAGCCTCAGAAAACCGATAATATCGGTTCTCGTATTTGCATGAAATCTTACATGCATTCTGTTTCTAGTGGAGGTAACACTTTGTGGCCGGGTGTTGTTTCTAATACTAAAAGACATCAAAAGTTTATCTTCAGTGGATAAGCCGTCGTATATAAAGATTTCTCCGGTGTCGTTATTATTTGTCATAATTTTGATAAAACTCAGCGTGAGAACATGGTCCGGGCGAGTATAAAACTTTTGATTGCAGTCTCGCGCCATATTCGAATATCGTGACTGTTCAATTGACATTTGTATAGGGAATGTCTGACTAGGTGTAGAAGCTAAAGTGCACAAATCAAATATTTCACTGCGATCGAAGCGCTCATCTATATTCATTTCGTGCACCACGAATTTGACCCCGTCAGCGCCATTGTCATGAATCAAGCAATTCTCAATCTTTGTCATTCCATACGTTGAATTTACATAAACGCCATATCCTCTATTGTTGTGAATCGTGCAATTATTAATAACTATAGGTGCATTCGGTGAGGTAACATTAATCGCATTGAATGCTGAATTCGATACTTCTATGTTGTGCATTCCAGGGGGTACTCCAATAACGTCTAATGCACTCGTGGCATTGTTATCTCTTCCTAGTCCCGCATTTTTAATATTAACATGGACCAAGCTGGACATAGAGGTAGGTACGTAGAGAGTATTAGAGGCGGTGAGTATTCGTTCGTAGACGGCGTTTTCAAATCTAATACCCCTCCAGTGCGTTCCCGAGTCTCTAAGCTCATTGTTGTCGTGGTGCGGTTGACATTCAATACCTAAATCCGGATGGTAGTCGCATACACCTGAGCCGAGTTGTCTCGAATTCCAGTCGCACTGAAAGAGGTCGTACTCCGTGCCTTTACACTTGGGTTCCTCGAATAACAGTCGTGCTCGTCGACCGGGCTGTCGATCCATCCAGTTGTAAAATTTTCCGCCCATGAAGCCTAATTGTCTACACGCTGTTTCCATGTCGTTGATAGTCCAGCTAAAACAAAAGAATAATTTAAAGACACGTTAAAGACATAGACTGCTGTGTAAGATAATTTGTTACATGAACTTGGTATCAATTATATTGAGTAAGTGCATACTTTCTGGAGTTGGTGCAGACGGATCTCCACTGTCCCTTGTGTAGAAGTTGGACTCTCCCCGACAATATCGACGGACCATCCACGAGACGAATGTTCGGCCATTGCTTTGTTTTCGTCTCAGGTTCTTCGGTGCTCGTGAACGTTATACTTCTGTCTTTGTCGCCCTGAAATAGAAAAGTAGAGCGAATCTTTAATTCAAGAGCAAACAGTTTTTACTAAATGACTCGTCACATTCTTAGAAATCAACCGTACCTAAATTAAAAGAATCGGAAAAAAATGTAGTGACGAAGAGTGAAAGTTTTTGCACTTTTTATGCGATATTTAGTCATAGTTAAAGCTGACTAATCTATCGCGTAATCTAGATAAAATCGTATTACATAAATCCGTCGAAAAAAGTAAATCTAATATAATTCGACAATTTGAATCGAGAGTTACATAAAACAGTAAACACGACTAATTGGTTACTGCTCTGGCTCGTCTAGAGAAGTAACAAAATGATGCAAAAAGCTACATGGGACTTGCTTGCTGCAGTTTACTTTAGATTTTAATAACCGTAACTCGGTTGCATAACTCTTAGATAGTTCATCCGTTGTGCACGTCCGGCTATTCGCGATTATTTGCGATTCGCATCGCCCCTGTTTGCAACAAATTGGGGTCTTGAGGAAAGACATTGTTGCATTTCGACATTTGTTCAATACGTTACAAAATGGAATGGAAGGGACATGCGGTTGATAGCTACTAGCTATTAACCTTAAACCCTTATGCTTATTGCGTTTAATAAAAAAATACCTCCTTTAATTTTTTTACTAAAAGGACAAAGTAATTCAAGCAAAAAAAAAATCGTATTCAAAAGAAAATACAAATCAAGATTGGTAGTCAAAATTTCAAATACCAATAAAAGTTATCATCAGGTCGGAAGCCATAAAAGTATTAAAATAATTTATGGACATAATCCACATGATCGGAGCTGCTAAACACATTGGGCAGCGGGCACCATTGACGTAGCCACACCGATGCGCCCTTGCACTTCAAACTTCCTGCCTTTTTACCGTCCCCATTCATATCGTCACGAGCGGCCGAACCCGCTCGCTAAATAATACCTTTATGGAACGGTTGTTTCGAAATAAGTAGCAATCTATATCAGGCATCCATTAAAACCTAATAAGTTTGCAGTCTGAAAGCTAGTAAGAATGGGACTTAAAAGATGGGTAAGAAAGGAAGTTGTGGTAATTTGGCATAGAAGACAGTAAGTACGGTAAGAGGACACCAGACAAGAGTCAAGGCATGAAAATCAGACAGGCTATCCGTTGTTCTGCTAAACAAAATTATACAATCCACCAAAATCAAAAAAGCATCCAAAAAATCCACCATACTCTACATTGCTCGTCACGCGATACGCTATGGCAATAATGCCATAATTATTGCGTTCTATAATCTATGAGACCCCATAAAAATTATTAAAGCTCTTCCTAATTAAACAATCATTTGCCACGTTAAAGCTACGGATTTCTTAATCTATAACATGGTTAATGGAAATACCAGGATCCAGTAATTAATTATTGTGAAAAAAAGTCAAAGTTTAAATGGTATTACTCATCTAATCAGTATTATACTTTACGTACATGCAAATAAGATAAAATTATTTAACTCCCATCTTTGTTTTGATATCAAGAAGGAAATTAGTCACGTTTTTCGGAATTTCATACCTCTCGCAATCCAGTTTGTGAAATGTTAATTATTAAGCTCCAATTACGATTTGCGCCTTATGGCAGAAAGATTTTACTTTCACATTGTCAGGAAATATTTGCCACTCTGATTTTGCACACTGGAAATATTTGTTGACATGTGCTTCTAGACTGTTAAAAACCTGTCGTACAACTTCATAGTTTCACGCTTCTCGTATTGCTTCCAACTAAAAAAAATCCATATTTGGCAGAAGACCAAAAGCCTTTCGAACAAACCTTACCTGCCTGACCAATTCCTACTTGTCACGCTTATCACATGCCCCAATTGGAAAATGGATGATAAGAGTGTTCATAACGGTGGGTAAACGGCCGGCAACAGTTATGGCCGGTTGCTTGTAAAAAGTAAAAACTATAAATACGTTACGCAGGCTGTGAGGACTGAGGACGTATTAAGGACGCGAGCCTCATGACTCATCACGTCGCGTTGCGTTGGTTCAAAGTATTTTATTTATTTTATATTGAGCAAGATGGAATCCTTCGCTTTCTTATTCAGTGGCAATAACAAATAATGTTTTAAGTGTTTAAATTAATCAACTTGAAAGAAAAGTGTAGAAGATAGTATAAGTATTGTAAACCTTGGTACGTAAATTAAATAACAAAATCGGCAAAAAAGGATATGGGCGAAAAGCCCATAGACGACTCATATTAAATTATTGAATTAAGTAGTCTAAAAATAAAAGAAATTAAAAAATCAATGAATCATTGCCGTCTCATTGTAGAGTTTGTTGATGTACCTAGTACCTAGTAAAAAGTCACGAGGGGTAAAAGTAAGTGTGTTAATAGTTTATAGCTGTAGGTACAGCGTAGTGTGGGACAAGCTAGCATGTAATATTACATAGAACTTGAACATAAGCAAGTCCGAAAAAGGATAGAAAAGTATTATCAGCAACAACAAAGCTATTTACAGCATTTAAGAAATCCTTCCTTTACCGCAACTCCGCAAGCAATTTACGAAGGCATCTTGATGGGAAAGTGCAGTTTGATGAAAACACATACGTATCCCGTTACATCTAATCTCCGCGTACGTTAATAGGCAAAGGCTTCGTGGATATGTAAATAATGAAGACTGGAGACTCATAGTATAAAGTATAAACTATAAGCCATAGAAGAGAATTTTTAAAGAGGTACATAATATGAAATAACAATGTGAAGACGCCATAGACCGTAGTGTATTAACTATTATCCATATTTCACCTCAGTCTATACATGGGAACCCTACAAAAAGAATAATATAACAACCAAAAGACGATTTATGACATGACGATGACGGTTGATCTCGAGACAAAAATTCCACGTATGTAGCGTACACCTGCATGCCATAGGACATTAACGACCGATGTGCGTAAAGACATCCGGTGCGAACAATGCCCAGACCCCCCCGTACGCTACACGGAATATCAAATTAAAATTCACGGGCTGTTAGTTTGAAATAAAGGTATCTGTTTGTAGTTAAGACTCGTGGAAACTAGATGCAAATAACAGTTCGTGTCTGTACAGCTGATAACCTAATCAAATCCATAGGTGCATGTAAGAATAAAAAACTTAATTTAATCGTTTCCTAAAATTTATTGCAAGTTCCAAGTCGCAGCACTCAACTTCTGTTTCGAAAGTTACGTAAAGTAGTCGTGATTGCTTTTAATGACAGAATCATTCTTAATACAAACCGTACTTTCTAAGTATTCAATGCTTCGTGGTAGCACAAAAGGTCGGTTTGCGAAATCTCCAGGAAATCTATTCAATTTTTTTTGCTTTCAAATGCAATATTATGCAATACAATTGCAATATAGGCCATGGTGGATATCATAAATATTGTACAAATTATATGATTGAACATAATTATTGGGCTAATTAGACAAATTGTGTTTATAGACAAATAGAAAATTAATAGCCCTGATAATGTTAGGGGGACGATATAAAAAAAAATATATAGGCCATGGTAGTCAACTTCCTTGCAGAACTCACTAATATCTCATTTCAGTTCAGACAGGTGGGCTATTATGACCTCTTATTTCCAGCCAGTTTACGCCCAAAATGTACCGGTTTCGTCCGTAAACTGGCTGGAAATAAGAGGTCATAATACCCACCCACCTGACCCACACAGACTCACAGGGCTTGCTTTACAATCTCCAGGTAAATGCGATCTTATATTAGAAAGCTTATTAGCAAGTTTTGTCTTCGTCTTACGATATAAACAAATCTGTAAAAATCTTCCAGATGTAATAATTGTAACTTAACACAACATTGCGGAACAGTCAAATACTGTTGCGTTTTCCGGTGAACATGCGCGTCTTTACGCAACCAAGATCGAAGATTCCAATAAAACAGTTAGAAGAAAGGATAGAACTGCGTTGACAATTAAAATAACACGACGTTTGTCACGCTTTTCAGTTACAACCAGACCGAAACGATTAGTATCTCTGCACCAAATGTTTATGAACCGAACCACTATTGTCACAGACGTTTCTATTCTTTGGCTGCTAATGCCAAAAGAATTGAGATGCCTTGGCATCTTATCTTCAAGCATCGCAAAACGCTGTTAGACTTGAACTTGAAACTTTACAAGCCACAAATGGAAGCTTTACCATTTGTGGTAACGATGTAGGACGTTCGATCAATAGTCACTCAACTCTCAAGTCTCAAGAAGCATTACTTGTAGAGCGATTTTACCAAATTTTATGTTTACTTGAAATTTGAATACTCAAGTTAGTTTGAATGTAAGTAGAAGTGGCTTTTTAACAAACACTTCTTATAATTTTCACGAATCTGTCCGATCGATAGGCTTACGTCAGTGAACGACCAAGACCCGTCTCGGGTTTGTTTCGCGTGTGATAACGAATTCTAAATGATTTGGTGCTAGCACAAGGTCACTACGAATTTTGAGAAACGGGTTTAAAAAGTTTTACTAGTATTTTGTTTCAGTCGCATGGTAATTTCGACCTCGTATTTAATGGGTGATTACTGCTCCAGCTTATTTTATTTATTAATTCCACAGAAAAATATGGGTGATATTAATCATTATCATTTGACAATCATGCCTATCTTGAAAGCTAACTTTACTCAGCAAGTCTTTGAATATGGAATATTTTAATCAATAGCAACCTCACATTTTGGAACTTGGAAGATCATGTGACTTATGCATATCATTTGAAATCAACGCAGTCTGAATGGGAACATGAAATACACCAAGTGCACCAGATCAAAGATAAACAGACATCGTTCAGATTCTCTGTGAGTTTAATCGAAAGATTTTCAAGTCTTTTACTATGACTGCATTGCAAGTCTAAAGATTTTTAATACTTTAGAATTAATTTAGATAACAAGACATTAACGAACGTTATTGCGAAAGTTGTCGTTACTCGTGGGAGCATGGTCTTGTAGGTTGGCGAATAATATCTTAATTAAGAAAATCTTATCATGAAGGGTTCAAGGGAAATACTTATTCTTGATGGAGCCATGTTACCCATACCACAGAATACGTATTAGTATAACAACCCATACTGGAAAAACATAATTTAATAACTAAGGACTATTCTCATCGATCATTAAATTCAGTCCATTTTTATTAAATTAATGTTTATTGTGAATCCCACGAAAAAACCGTTGCAGATTCTAATTCATGTCATAAACATCAGTCAACAATGGATGTAGGATGTAGGTGACTGGTCTGGCTAAGGTTGTTAAATCGCCTTTGTTTAAAATTGCATGCTATATAGGCTAGATTCCGGATAATTGTTGCAATTTATTGTTTTTCACACAACAATCACAGCGATTGCAATATACAGTGAATAGAATTTAATTGTGTCTGCCTTTGTCTAGTCTATTCATCAAAACCTACATGATACATCCTGACTGTCAGTATGTTCTATCAGGACTATACAAAACCCACAGAACAAGGCTACAAAAACATTTATTATGGCTAAGCAGATGTAATAACTAAGTAGTTATTTTATAATATCTTTATTAGTCTTATGCTAATGGTTTAACGATCCATGAAGGCCACGTCTGGTTCAACCACCTTCTGCAAATGAATTGCACAAGTTGTTCGCTGGAGCACCGCAACCTACTTTACAGTCAAAGGTGGAATTGTGTACTGCAATGTATTTACATATTACTTACTTGATATTGTCCGCGACTTTATTCGCCGAAATTCGTTTATGGCGCGGGAATCTATGTCCTTTCTTGGGACCCATAAGTCAAAAGTGTCTTTACCAAACGTCATCAAAATTATTTCAGCGATTTTAAACGTGATGAGAGATAACAGATAGATTTTAACATTTACAATATAGAAATGAAAACATTTTGGATTTTGTTGATTGTAGGAAAATGCTTGGAAAAAAAAAGATTTTTAATTTTGTTATTCTGAGAACCGATGGCTAATTACGAGTAGTCTTGAAATATTCGTGGAAGTCCAGGGAAGATATTTTATAAGGAGGGTAGTGAAATGAAGTTCACCGGGTCATCTATGTATTATAGTTATCATTACAGTGGGAATGATACAACAATTTCTTTTACCTTCAACCGTACGTCACAAATCCAGTCTGTGACTTTATATTCGTGATCTACAAAGAGTATCTGTTTGTCCGTCACAGTTAAACGTGACTTTGAACACGTTGTTAGTTCGATAACCTGATGAGATTACTTTTCCTTGCTAACGTTCAAGAGATTTTCTTAAAATCCAGTTATTTTAATATATAAAGTAGTTAGGCCCTATTTTAATTATTATTCTAATTACTTTAAGGCTACTTAACAAAGTATAAAATAATGGATTAATATTAAAGTTCTAAATGTCTTTCTATTCCATACCTATAGTTTAATCATGCACTAAAGTATAATGCTGATTGAAATAAAATAATAAGAAAAGGGAAAGGTATAAAATATAAGAAAGTAAGTTAAACCTACTTACAAGTCAGTTATAACTTATAAGTTATAACATAACTAAAGGGACGGCTGTAAGTCAAGTACTTCGAGATAAAGACGTGCTAATTTATCAGAGTTACGATAGAGATAAGACAAAGGTATGTACTAGTTTCCTAGAAGCACATGTTTCATTCATACACACGGTAGTCGATAAACAAGTATGTAAAACTACACCGTGACTCAACGTGAGTGTGGAGACTGGTGACGAATTACAAAGATTGTGTAGTATGGTGAAACAAACGATATACAATTTGTCACCAATACTCCAAGTCTAGTAATTTTGATCTTAATTTAATAATTAGTAATTAACTCAATACTAGTAGCATAAGTGCCTGTAATGAGTTAACCAGAAGAAGTGGTGCGTCGGAGTAAAGCACAAAAAATACTTCAATGAATGTAGTATAACGACAAGGAAGCAAAGGAGAACCTTGCTTTAACTAATTGTTACAGATAGCATCGATGTTACGGATAGACTTGGGTATAATTACTATGATATAATAATTAACTAGAACACCTTCATGCTCCAATTTAGGCGCCACAATGATCGCAACGAGTCAACCATTTATATTCTACAGTAAAAGGAGTTAAAGCTGCGACGAATTTTACATTCGATTCAATTCGCAGACCGACTTCAAATGCGAATTCATCTACTTTCCCCTGAGTCCAACGAATTGTCTTTTAAATAAGCCAAACTAAATAACAACAAGGCAGAACAAGCTGTTTCGAATCGAATTTTATTCTAAAATCAAACACAAATATGCACGGAAATATGTCTGAATCGAAGGAATCCTTGAATTTCTGCATTTGACCACTTGACTCTATCAAATGACATCAGCATAATCATTAAAAAACGTCGGCTTTTAGCGGCATTTAAAATCTGCGTGGGGGAAACCCACGCGAGTTAGTTATCCTCGTGGGCATTAAGCTGAATGAGGTCCCGATTCTCAAGATAGCTTTGCTAAAGGCGGTCCTAATGCAGCTCCGATTTCAGAGCAAAACAGGTATTCAAGAAGCTTATTAAATGGCAAATGTAGAGCAAACGATAACAAGGAAAGTAATCACTTAATAGGTTCAGGTTTCACTTAACCATTGTCTCGTGCACAAATGATGCGTGACGGTCATGAGAACAGAGAACAATATTATGTTTAGACAGTATACTTTGGCGATATCACTTGGTTAGGTATAGGTACAGACAGAGAGAGATCAACTCCGAACCGTGCACAAAAATACGACTCTCAAGTTATCAGAAGATCATAAAAAAATGAGCTTAAACTGAATTCGTTAAAAAAGACGATGAAGGATTTATTCCCTAGATCAATTACTTATCTATGAAAAACACATCCGTATCTAGCTTTGGTATAACCATTAACCATCGAGCCTGGCTTAATATTACTAGTCCGAATAATTTTTCATTTTGGTGAGAGATCATTAACATTTTCACGGTCTACACTGTTAAAAATTCTATGGGAATTTTCAACAACAGCATCAGTTTCGGTTAATCAGTTCACTGTACCTACAAGGTTAAGTTTTAAACGGGGCTAAGTGAACTCAGGGCCACTCAACCGCAGTCTAACTGTGCAACATAGCTGTGAGATAATAGGTCGTTCACCAAAACTTCATGGCACTACTACCAATTAAGGAGGTACTATACCATGTACGGTGCCATCTATGCCAAGTTTAAATACATTTAATATTTATTACGATACGATTTCCACGATGGTCTTTAAATCATTGGTATAGTAATTAGTCGTCCTGTCAATACAAGTAATGACTAATGAGGCTAGGATCCCGTAGACTGTTTCTAATTTTGTAGTAGATTCAGAATCTGTCTCTATAATAAAGGCAAAGACTAGAAAGTCGAGAGTCGAGACAATAATTATTTAATCGCGTTTCTAATCTATTTTATTAGTAATTCAGTTTAATTTACTTTCAAACTTACTTAGAGCTTGTCTAACTTGAAATGACGCGCCCCTCCCTCGTATTCACAGTACAAAAATGTTTCATTTATATCAACTTTGAAGTGGTGGGGCGCGTCATTTCAAATTAGATAAGCTCTACAGCTTGAGATTGCGAAGATCATTTGCAAAAAGTAATAGATTTGGATCGATAAGTGCTTTCTAACTGTAAGGACAGTTTTTTTGGTTTTTACGATAATATCATTATTTAAAGTATCAGCTTAGGTACTTGGTTATTGTTTGTTTCTTCAATGATGTTATTAATGGTAAAACAATTTATCAGTAATCAGCTCTTTAAATCTTAATGCACATATTTAGCTAATAAGCCCAATGGGTCATTTAATTGTGTGACTAATTGACATAGGTAGTTTACAATATTAAATTAGCTATGTAACAAAAAATAAAGCATTCCGCAAAAACTAATTTATTCCCCATCAATATCCCAATTAGGTAAGTGATTGGAAAAAAACATTGCAATAAAACTCCGCTATATTAGGTTTTCGTTAAAAGCTACTAAAGTAAATTATGTTAATTAGTTCATAGTTGTTGAATGTTGAAGAAACTGTCACAGCTTTCGCTAATTTTGTTCGTCTTTCCAAGCATCGTAATTACGAAGTAAAATATTACGAAAACGGAAGATGTAAATATCCACTTTACTACGTATTTCATTTGCTTTAAATCCCCTTTTGTGCCATGATAGATAACCCAATTTCTCATGTTCATTTTGATAGCGCATCCTATTAAGGGCCCTCTCTTCCTAAATTAGCAGGTTGATTGTCTGTCAGTGCGAATATCGACGTAAATGACATTAAAATAACATTCATAACAGCGCGCCTTGTACGGTGGCGGTTACGACGCTCGCCGCGTCCATGATAGGGCGAAATAGGAGAAAAAACCTTTTTAAGGCTTAATATAATACATATTTCAAAAAAGTAAAAAAAAAACAAATTATTAACTTATGTATTGCAAAGCAGTAGATATTTTTGATATATTCTTTTGATAAATAATGAAGGAGTAAAGTGGTCTCATTCAACGATTTGGAGGTGATTTGGTTTTTTATTTCTTTATTATGTGATACCGATAGAAAAAATATGGCAAAACCAAATTACGTATCATATCATGTAGATTACTAATTATTTTTTTCAGATATAATTTCTCTGTTAATGCCGATGAAAAGTTGTTTCATCTGCACGCTTTTTTCGAGAGAGCAGCCTTAAGCGTTAAGGTCAGGAAAAAAAACTCAGGGGAAGCGCATGACTTTTTTCTATAGCGTGTTCATGCTCCCATGCATCAAACATCTCTTTTATCACGCAATACGAAGATTACACTTTTGCACGAGACACAACGTCTTGTGAGAAAAAAAAGTTACTTTTAGATCATTTCTGTGTTCGTTCCTATTCTATGAGACCCTCATATTGTCCACATTATGATAGTTCTGAAACTGGAAGAACCTAGAGTAGAAGAAAACTGCTAGAAAACGAGCAAGTTGTGATAACAACCAACTCTTGAGCATTACTTTCCGAATAGCTATATCCACACTATGCGCTTTCGTCTTCAATTTTCGTCATCTTCTTTCATTCAACTTTCGTTTTGGCGCATTCAATAATTGAATACGTCAAAGAACGCAACGTCAACTGTCATTTTTAACAACAAAGCGAAAGTTTTAGACGGTCAGAGGGCATGCGTCGCAGGCATGCCTCACGTTCGCTGTTGCCTGTTGACTGCGCTATAAAGCATGCCCTTGACGAACAGAAAAAGGTATCAGTGTGGCCAAAGCTATTTTGGCGCTTTCCTCAAGTTTCCTTTCGACCGCGAAGGCTTCGAACAATAAGGTTATTGAAGCTGTTTTAATGTCATTCTAGTCATTGGTCGTCCTACATATCCGATGAGTCAGCGGCAGATGGCAAAGACACTGATGACCTGACCTTTCCCCGAGTCACGTCGCTTATTAAATCATTGCATTAGGAAGCCGGCAGCTTCCGAACTCGTTAGGGCCATTGGGATCGTTTCGACTTTCGATGCATACCGCGAAACATGCCAACTTTGCCAGCTTTTTTCGAATAATTATAATTCTTGTAAAAAAAATGTATGGAAGTGTAAGTTTTTTTTGCCCTCTGCAACTACAAGGCTTCATGTGCAGGTGTAGGAATGTCAAAAACATTACTTCTGTTCATTTAATTCTAACTTTGCGCAGGTGGCAGCAAAATCCAGTGAAAGAATTTAGGAAATAAGGCCCTTTACTATAGACATTTAAACGATATCGCGAATAATATCCTACTAAATTGACTGAGCAATGTTACCCTTACATTTTTTTCCTTTTCCATACAATTTGCATTTTGGTCTGTAAGAGCACTAGGGCTGCCACATATCTATAAAATTACTTAATCATCTTTTACATTATTATCAGGAATATATTATAAATATTAAATTGCTTCTGTTTATTTATAAACCCATTATCATCATTATATTATTTGGCTGGCTGAGCAAGGCATACAGTAATAAAAAATGACATCGATTTTAGTAAAGTATTTAAAAATGTCCGATTTGTCAACCCTAACTTTTTGATACCGGGCAATGTTGTCAATCGATGATCGGAACACTGCTGTGTTAGTTTGCCCACCATCATAAGTTTTATTATATAATTCCCTGATTAATTACATTATCACTATAATACTCTATAGATATTATTTTATAATATTATATCAAAAGCAAACTAACCTGTGGTTTCACCATCACGCACAATTTACTAACAAATCTGCACCACAATTTGCCCGCAAAAATACGTACCGTTTTTCAGAAGTTCCAACAAGTTACTGAATAAAGTTAGCACTACGGGGTATTGTCAATGTTATCAGTCATATAACCTATTTTCCGCCAAATTAAACAAATATTGCCATAATATTAAAATACCTCCGTACATCAAAGATTTGCTTAAGAATGGATCTTAGGGCAAAGTTATCCTATGTGGCAAAGTTGGCATGTTTTACCGGTATAATTATACAGCTCTCACACCGGTTTCGGTGACGGTGGCCGGTTTCATTGAAACCAGGCCAGCTACGCAGGAGTAATTTTATAGTGCCCAAGTGTGTGCGCACTGCGCAGTACACAAGAATACTCTCTATTCCTTTACTCTCATAACCCAGTGGGACGGACGACCGACACAACTGGCGAGAGATCAGGCGCAGGACGGACTTTTTACATGCCCATCCGACGCATGGATCATTTAACTTGTCAGACAATCAGGTGATCACCTGTATTGTCCTAACCAAACTTGGAAATAACATGTTTCCTACGCGGGAATCGAACCCACGACCTCCGAGTAAGAGACGCGCTCTTGACGCGCTCTATTACACTAGACCACGGAGGCGTTTTTTCGACGCATCGCAAGTAAACAGCTGTATGAAGGTTTCTTATAAGAGTTTCTCACTTTTTCATATTATTTGCTTTTAAAGTAACGTAGTATAGTAGCGGTATTTACATCGCGTCGGATTGAAATATGATTCATCGCAAATGTGTGGTCGTCCTTACCGGTCGTTTTACTTTCATCAGCGATTAGCTGTAAAAGTTTCACGTTTGTAATGAATATAGCTGTTGTGGCCTGTGGCAACTGGGAGGTAATAACTTGCCCAGAAAGAAGAAGCTCTACCAAATCTAATCTTTACCTATGGATCAAACTTAAATAAACGATTGACTGAATCTATAGTTTCCTATAAGATGTCTTATTGAAGAGACATCATGCAAGAAACATTTCAGCCATCAAACTTTTTCAAAATACATACAATAAACCACTTTCCAAAAAATTCAAAAAGACTGCATGCAACACATAAAAAGTACTTGAGTGACCGTAAAGGATCCAACGCGTGTCAACAAATACTTTCTCCCTGCGTCACTGGAAACCGGTTAGGGTTGAGTAAAAAACCAGACGTGGGGTGAATGCCACCCTCAACCTGTTGGGTTATTTGCGCGGGTCATGAATCATGATACTTAGGACACTAGACATTAAGACCAAGATCATTAGTCAAGACTAACTTCTAAGCTTAGGTACTAATATATATTCTGTGGCTTAGATATATAAAGATCACTTGTAGCGTCTTTAGCTCTAGATTGTTAAGGATTTGAGGAAGCTATAATAATATAAAAACCTACGAGAGCAGAAATTATGTGACATTTGGCATGAATATTGATACTGACCAAGATTAACGCTCATACAAATTCTTGGATCGCAATTAACAGGATTTTAATAAATAATATTTTAAGGTTTTCCTCAGCATTTAATGACTCAGGTTTTAACAAAGTTGTCGAAATAGAAAGAAAATCAGGAAATATTGGAAATAATGACTAATGAAAAAGGAAACGTAACGTATCAAGATCAAGATAAATATACAGACGCGAAGTTTAATATAATAAAACAAAATACTACTTAGCTATATGTATAATAAAATGTATTTTAACATAGTATAGTAGCAGTAGTTGTTTTTCAGTAATACATAATACATATTATTAAAAACCTACGAACATAACATGGCGCGAAAGTTATTAGTTAAACACAAGTGTTATGGTTCCTCAAGTCACCACAAGGTGTTTAATTAGGATGTTATCAAAATAGTGTCAAGATCTGCAAACATAGATAACGTGAACGACCCAAGACCCGAAAGATAATCATCCAAATAAAAAAAAAATCACGGCTGAACATAAAACCTCTTCCTTTATTAGAAGTCATTTATATATAATATAAATGACTTCTAATAATATTTTATATTAAAAAAAAATTAAAAAACCTCGGCTTTTTGCCTATGTAGAGAAAGAAGAATAATAGAGTGATGCAGCCTACCTACACGGTGATCGATGTCATCATCATAAGTGACTACGGTCGTGTAGAGGGGCATAATATTCGTTCACGTTGGGACTTGGGCCATTAGCAATAATCATGATTGCGCACACCTGTCTATTAAGGCTGCTCTTTCGAAAAAAGCGTGAAGATGAAACAACTTTTCATCGGCTTTAACAGAGAAATTATATCTAAAAAAAAAAATTATTAGTAATCTACACGAAAGCTCATAATGTGGACATAGCTATTCGGAAAGTAATGCTCAAGAGTTGGTTGTTATCACAACTTGCTCGTTTTCTAGCAGTTTTCTTATACTCTAGGTTCTTCCAGTTTCAGAACTATCATAATGTGGACAATATGAGGGTCTCATAGAATAGGAACGAACACAGAAATGATCTAAAAGTAACTTTATTTTTCTCACAAGACGTTGTGTCTCGTGCAAAAGTGTAATCTTCGTATTGCGTGATAAAAGAGATGTTTGATGCATGGGAGCATGAACACGCTATAGAAAAAAGTCATGCGCTTCCCTGAGTTTTTTTTTCCTGACCTTAACGCTTAAGGCTGCTCTCTCGAAAAAAGCGTGCAGATGAAACAACTTTTCATCGGCATTAACAGAGAAATTATATCTGAAAAAAATAATTAGTAATCTACATGATATGATACGTAATTTGGTTTTGCCATATTTTTTCTATCGGTATCACATAATAAAGAAATAAAAAACCAAATCACCTCCAAATCGTTGAATGAAACCACTTTACTCATTCATTATTTATCAAAAGAATATATAAAAAATATCTACTGCTTTGCAATACATAAGTTAATAATTTGGTTTAGTTACTTTTTTGAAATATGTATTATATTAAGCCTTAAAAAGGTTTTTTCTCCTATTTCGCCCTATCATGGACGCGGCGAGCGTCGTAACCGCCACCGTACAAGGCGCGCTGTTATGAATGTTATTTTAATGTCATTTACGTCGATATTCGCACTGACAGACAGTCGACCTGCTAATTTAGGGAGAGAGGGCCCTTAAGTTTTAACTATTAATATTTAATACCAACAAACAACACGCACAAACCTGTCACTTGCTTACATAGAGTTACTTATATTATTAGAAAGAGTTGCTTAGTTAACTTCTTCATGTTATATGTAACGTATAATTAATAATAGTATAATATATCCTTACTTTACTTCCTTCCTAGTGTGTTTGTCTGTCTATCTGTCTGTTTGACTGCCTCTTAACGCTTTAACCGCTGAACCGATTTTGTTGAAATTTGGTATGGAGATACTATGATGAGTTACGCAAAATGACATGGGATACTTTTAATATCGGAAAAATGTACGGTTCTCTTCTCGCGCGATAAACGAATTTTGGCGCAACTTACAAGTACTATTAATAACTTAACAAGAATTATAGTTCACCAGTTGGTTCTTACGTGTATTTACTATAGTTGCTTTTTACGATCGATTATATTATTATCTATCAAAGCACGTGATATGAACAAATCAATACTACAGGTGAATTAGATATCGGTTATCGTCGAACAATTTTACCACGCACCGTGGAATTTATCAATTGTTATCAAAGTGAGGACGCTAGAATTTTGTACTACCTAGTGCCAGTCTCTATGCATTATGCAATAAATGATGCTTTCCACTAGGAAATTTGATCTTGTAGAATTTTTATTTTTTATCTATTATCTTAGGGCCTGTTCACCACTTCCTGATAAGTGCCGAATAGGCTATCCACCACTTAACTTGACAGATGAAGTATGGAGAATTTGTCAAATAAGTTGTGAATAGCCTATTCAGCACTTTATCAGAAAGTGGTGAAACAGGCCCTAAGGGCCTGTTTCACCGCTTCCTGATAAGGCTATCCACCGCTTAATTTGACAGATGGAGTATGGAAAATCTGTCAAATAACCCTATCGGGCACCTTATCAGGAAGCGGTGAAACAGGCCATAAATCTCTTAAACAATCGAGCACACTATAGATTGGAGGTACAAGAAAAGCTAGACATAGCTGGGTCTACGTCTTGCTTTGACGTTTTTCGTCTCTATCTAGCGCTCCTGCTGATTTTCGTTCAGAAATAGAAAATGTACAGTACACATCTAAATATTCCTAGAAAATATTAATATTTAAAAAAAACTAGTTTACATTATTACTACTAGTATTTTCTTCCTCGAAATTATTGTAAGTACTTCGAAAAACGAAAATCGAAACCGACTACAAAGTACAAGACTTTAATCGAGCTATACATCAAAGAGTCGTTACCACAGAAATATACCGAGAAAGAAGAGAGTAGATACATTGTAAGGCCTCTGTATCCGCCAATGACCTTGATCATTGTCTGTCAGTGCGAATATCGACGTAAATGACATTAAAATAACATTCATAACAGCGCGCCTTGTACGGTGGCGGTTACGACGCTCGCCGCGTCCATGATAGGAGAAAAAACCTTTTTAAGGCTTAATATAATACATATTTCAAAAAAGTAAAAAAACCAAATTATTTACTTATGTATTGCAAAGCAGTAGACATTTTTTATATATTCTTTTGATAAATAATGAAGGAGTAAAGTGGTTTCATTCAACGATTTGGAGGTGATTTGGTTTTTTATTTCTTTATTATGTGATACCGATAGAAAAAATATGGCAAAACCAAATTAGTAATTACGTATCATATCATGTAGATTACTAATTATTTTTAGGGTTCCGTACCTCAAAAGGAAAAAAACGGAACCCTTATAGGATCACTTTGTTGTCCGTCTGTCCGTCTGTCAAGACCCTTTTTCTCAGGAACGCGTGGAGGTATGAAGCTGAAATTTATATCAATTACTCAGGTCTACTGTCCCTTGAAGCTGTGAAAAAATCAAACTTCTAAGCCAACGCAATCAAAAGATACAGCCGTTTATGCCGCAAATTTTCGACACTTGCAAGGGAATCAAAACCTACAGGGTGCTTCCCGTGAACTCAGAATCTTGAAATTTGGTACGAAGCAACGTCTTATAGCATAGATAAAGGAAAAATTACGAAAACCATAAATTTTTAGTTACATCACATAATATATTTTTTTTTAATAATTTTAAACTTACTACCCATTTCCTCATACTCGATTGTCGTAATGAACGAACTTTGTAAACCTTGCAGGTTTGTACGGAACCCTCGGTGCGCGAGTCCGACTCGCACTTGGCCGGTTTTTCAGATATAATTTCTCTGTTAATGCCGATGAAAAGTTGTTTCATCTGCACACTTTTTTCGAAAGAGCAGCCTTAAGGTCATCGCACATTACACCGACTCGACGCCAACCCAACTCACTGTTTGGCATTGAATTTTTAACTTTATATTGTAGTGTGACTTAAGAGTTAATTTACTAACTTGCGTTCAGGGCCCCCGTAAGGGCTACTGGCGCCTGTGTGCATAAAAAGGATTGTGGCGCCCGTTTAGGCAATTTTTTTCGGTCCTTGGTTTTGGCGCCCCTAAAGATAGCGATTTGGCGCCCCTAGAGGATGGCGCCAGTGTGCATTGCACACATTGCACATGTGGTAGCGGGGGCCCTGCTTGCGTTGATGACTATAATAGTCGCCAACTGGCTGTCCACGCGGTGTAAGTCGGAAAATTTTGCTCTTCCTAACAATAATCAATATACCTAGCTTACATTTCCATGCCATGCTGTGAGTGGGTTTGGCATCGAGTCGGTGTTGTGTGCGATGACCTTTAAGGAACCATCTCATTATAAATTCAGGATACGCTAATCCACGTTCGAAAAACGTAAACGTACTCAAGTTGCGCATGTGCAAAATAATCGTCCTTTACGTTTATGTGAGCATCGCGTCGGAATAAAATTACGCAAAAGGGAGGCCAAATGTATAAAAATTGTAGATGACATTGGGTCTCGCCTTTCCTGTTCTGAGGGTCTCGCGGTAGCAGATCGAGCTCGGATTTTTACTTTTTCAGTCAGGGCCGGTTTGCACTGCCAGCGCAGCCCTGGGCGAGATTTCTTCGGCGCGGACGACCTGGGTGCTGATAGTGCTAAAAAAATTGGCGTCCCTTTTGTTTGCCTTCAGCGCCCCTTTTTATTCGGCACCCTGGGCGCTCCCCCAGCGTCGCAACTCGCAACTGATCGTGGTGTAGGCTTACCAGGTTATAATTCTATTAGTATCGCGCGATCTCGCGGCCCGCTCAAGGCGCATAGTGGAGTACCGCCGAGTTAGTGGGTAGGGGCTACGTCCACCAGTCATCACCATCTTCGGACGCAGCAGAGACCCATAAACTTGCGGATAGGGGCCCCACCCCCCGCAAGATGCTTAAAAGCATTAACTCGGCTCAAAAAAGGGCCCGGACCCAAAGGTAGCCTTATTAATGAGTCCCTCCTTTAACTGTCTTAGTTTTTTAATTGAGATTCCTTATCTAGACTCTAGATTTGATGTTTTTGTTGCCGCTACAACAAGAACTACAACAGTACAGAATAAGTTCCCATACACAAAACCATAAGTATATATGTATTTTCATTCTTTTCGTGCGCTAGTCTGACTCGCACTTGACCGCCTTTTTTAGTTGCTGAACTTGAATTTTAATGAATATTTATTTCAGAAGATGTAAAATTATATTCATTTCTACTCTTCGATCATCTCTTCTATTTTATACAGCAATATTTACCAAGTCAAAGATCATGTCGTTCGAGTACGTTAGCAGTATCCCGCGTTCCTACCTATTTCCTCTCTGAGACAAAGTATTTATTCATCAACATCGTCAACTTATTGCCGTCCACTGCTGAACGTAGGCCTCTCCCAATGAGCGCCAACCATCCCGATCAAGTATTTATTATTTACATTTTACAGTCTACAGATTAATCAGGTTTATTCCCAGATTATCTTAAGGACTATTATTTTTACGTACCACTGCAACAAGTCTTCCTCGAACGGTGATTCCTATCATAGGCGCGAATTTGACCTCAACGCCTGGTTCCACCACCAGCTCAGCTTCTCTCTCCACCAGCAAGTCATCTCGCAGCAGGTACGGACTTCCATCCGCCTTCCAAACTGTTTTCCCTCCCGCCAAAACTCCGCCCGGCAACTCCGTGAGGCCGGAGGACTTGTTCAGCATGTAGGGATCCGTGTCTCCTATCCTCACCTCCTGACCGACACAGCACACGAAACATCCGAGTAAAACCACAGTCCTCCACTTGTATTTTGTATCACTGAATTGACTATGTCTCTTCTGAACCCCCATTTCCTTGTAACTCATTTTGCTCTATGAACTCATGTCCTCTCTGTTTTCCAACATTATCTAAACACGGCACAGGTACACAAACGTTTTCTAATGTAGTACATGATATCACTATCGCGTTGCACTCACTGCAGTTATGATAATGTATCAAAAATATTAATTATAGTTAAATTCATAATTATCTCATATTAAATAAAATATAAAAACTTAAATATTATATTGTAACAAAGGTGGGGCTATAAACGCACGATAAACAAGCGCGCTGTTGCGCGCGACCGTTGAACAAAGTTGCTTAGCCGGTTTTGTGTATAAAATTCCCTCCTCAGTCCTCTCACCTTCCCTCCGGTCTTTTGTTTTGTATGAAAATTGAAAAGCGTCCTCTATAGTCACTCACTCGCGTAATCATTCACTCGTTCTTCCGTATTCCATTCTCTTCAACGGTGTGACCAGGTGAGAATATTTTTTAAAGTTGTCGGGAAAAAATTGTTGTCTCGTGTTAACTCATGTTATTTTCTTATGTTATGAATTATGATTAATTAATTCCTACATTTATTTTGAAGGGCCCATAATAATCTAATTTAAACAAAATCAAAACATAATTATATGTCCTTCATGATTATCAAAGAAATTCAGAATTTAAGGCTGGCTTTCACCAACAGAAAAAATTCTAATATTTTTTTTGTTGACTTTTGGCACTAAACTTTTGTTCTACTTCCTTGCGATACGCCAGTAATTGAATCCCTAATTACTTGAATTGGGACTTGGGAGCCAAACTTTAAACAACATCATGTTTTTTAATTTACAACCACGATGGCACTGCTCAGGTAATAAGATTATCATGAATAAAAGTAACCTTTAACGTTTCAGTACACATTATCAATGACAATATTTAATAATCCTCTTTCAATAAATAAATATAAGTCAAATGACTAGTAGATTGGACAGTACCAGTCTTTTTCTTTATCGCTTTTCTATAGAATCGTCGATCAAAATGTATGGAATTGACTTAAAAATTCGCGAATATGACGTTAACGTTCAACTCGTCTAATGTCAATTCTATACATTTTGATCGACGATTCTTTAAAGAAACGATAAAGAAAAGTCTTGGCTACAGGCTCTGGTTAGTGGTATCAATGTTTTTATCAAGAAAAATTAAATATTTATGATATATTATCAAGGAATGATGATCAGAAAAAAATAGATTGTTTGGTATTAAATTGTTGTTTTATTTCACAATTAGGCATTTGAAACAAAAAACTACTTTAGTAGTTTGTTAATTACTTCTTCCATAAAACGAATAACATCTTCTTTGAAAACTTTATTCACAACTGTACCATCACAGCCACCTTTTCTACCATCAAAATAATTTTTGCGTATACTTTTATAATTGCGATCTACATCGTGTGTGCTGATCTGTTTTTCATTATTTCTCATTGCATTTTTAACGATCAATGACATCACTAGAATCCTTTGATGTAATAATACCAACAATCAACATCTTTGAATACAGATAAAGAAGCAGATAAAGCTATAATAGCAGCTGCTCTGTCAAAGACTTAGGTACGATTGCATACGAGAGCTAATGATGGAAAATTGAATCTCTTTTTCTTGGGTGGCTGAGCAGCTACTTATTATGGCGATTGATTAGCTTGTAAAAGCTACAAGAAAAAGCTACAATTGCTTGAACTCGTTCTTTCGGTTTTAAGTCAACATGCAAAGAACGCGAATAAGACGTCTGGTTTGGACCCATTATCTCTTTGTTACGCAGTGATTTTTTTCTTGTAATTTCATTTTCTTTATATTTTTACAGACGCATTTAAATCTACACGGCCTATCATCATTTTTCTTGCAGTTAAGTCAACATGCAAAGAACGCGAATAAGACGTCTGGTTTGGACCCATTATCTCTTTGTTACGCAGTGATTTTTTTCTTGTAATTTCATTTTCTTTATATTTTTACAGACGCATTTAAATCTACACGGCCTATCATCATTTTTCTTGCAGTTCTTTAATCAAGTAAATAATATACTTCTTTTTTTGGGAAGCGACGCTTTTCGCCATAATATTATATTATGTAAAATTTACGTAGCCAGTCTTTGGGATATATCATGAACTGTCGGCTCTTTAGTTGTTTTGTCAAGCTTTGATTTATATTAATGTGATATTAATTAATAAATAAGTAATTTTTATAACAGAATTATGATTTGGTAGTTGACACACTGGTAACTTCTCCGATAAACCAAAAACGGGACAGCATGTCTCTTTTCGTGTTTTGACGACATAATATTATGACTGTAATAAAGAGAAATACTAGGTATAAATTATATCGCAAATAGTATTTTATAAACAATCAGTGAACAGGAAATTAAAAATATTACTTACAGGAGTTTATTTTCTTGTGGGTAGTGCTTCAAATCACTGTTTCTTACAAGCAGAATTACATTAATAGTGCGCACTTTATGGCGTTCGAACAACGATTGAAAAGTGCAATGAAATCACCTCTCCTACCTCAATCTCCCTATATATCTTCGCAATATTCAAGCTTAAACAGTTACGAACGTAACGGAATACACATAATATAAATCAGCGTTAATTTGGCAATATTAGAAGTTGGTGGTTTTGACGAAGTTTTTCGAATTTTTCTAAAGTTCATGACGCTGGGGGCACCTCTAAATTTATTATGATTTAAATAAAATTTTGTACGTATATTTGTGAGCAATAACAGCAACTTTTTACAGGTATGCCGAAACGAATATAAAAAAAAGGGTTTTCAACCTGCATGGTGGTGAGGGGCCTTGCACGGATTTGCCAACATTATTGCTTGTGTGGTGGTGGTGTTTGCAAGTTCTTGCATGCGAGTGTACGCATAGGTAGTGTGGGAGGAGGGAGGTGCTGTACGCATGCCAATGCGTGCACTCACTCATTTACTTAAAGGTGGAAGTTTATTTCGCGGAATTTTGCTAAAAATAATAACAAACTAAATTTTAAACTATGGATTTCCGCAAAGTAACGCCTGATTCCATTAACTAAAAAAAAGTTTTTTCGCTCCACCCTAATGTTCACCCTATATGAAAAAAGGTAAACTGACCTTATGGGGAAAATAAATTTTGAAATGTGGTAAGTACGTCAATTTTATATTTTACTGGTAACACATGAAACTTCATTCATTCTTCCTTTTAGGTCGATGAATGGATCAATCACACAAAATTTTAATTAATTCCATCTATTTTATTTAATTTTATTTATAAATACTTTGTATTTGTTTACGAAATTATTTAATTCAATAGTCAATGTAAAAATTGACCACATCGACTTGAAACAAACTTCTTAAAACATGTAAGTACATCAATAATTTCGTTGCAATGTTTCGGTGGCGTGGCATCGTTATTGATGCGACGACATCTTGTATACCGAGTGTATTTATCTCTAATCTAACGCGACTTTCACAGTGTTCGTTGTTTTATTTTAGAAAATAACACCATGAGTTCAGGAGGCACGCGCGTGTACGTCGGAGGACTGGTGGAAGGCATCAAAAAGGAAGACCTAGAACGGGAATTTGACAAATATGGGAAACTTAACTCGGTGTGGGTTGCGCTAAATCCCCCAGGTTTTGCGTTTATTGAATTCGAAAACATGCAGGAGGCGGAGGATGCGTGTAGCGCTATGAACGGTTTCGAGATGTTGGGCGCGACTTTGAAAGTGGAGTTGTCGAGAAAGCGGGACGGCCCGCGCAGAGGCGGCGGCAACTTCAGGGGCGGCCGGGGCGGCGGCGGATTCAGAGGCCGCGGTGGATTCGGAGGGCCCCCCGGAGGCAGGTCGTTCGGAGGTGGCGGCGGCCGCCCCTACAACCGTCAGGGTAACGGCTACAGCTCCGGTGGTAGCGGTGGAGGCGGCGGTGGCGGCAACTTCAGATCCAGGTCGCCCCACAATCGCTTCTAATTTTAAATCTAGTTCATAGTTAGGTTTAGTGTTAACGTTATCTGAAGCCTTCCGAGTGTTTAATATTTTATTATCGCTAAATACTGGGGGTTTGCGCTGTGAAGATGAACTGATTCCCGAAACGTTGGAGCTTGCCAGGTGAGTTTCTTTACATTTTTAGGTTATAAAATAAATGCATGTTTTTGTAACATCAAACGTAAAAACTTGAACGAAATATCAAATGACGCCGCAAGATGCTAATTTGAAATTCATTGTCTGTTATCAACATTTCACCTGTGCACACACAGTTGGGAAACATTTGGTATTCTTTTATGAAAAGCAAATAGAAATTCATTTGAAAATCGCATGCCGTTATGTGCATGTGACATTTACTTTCATGTTTCTTTGTTTAGATGTGCTAGTTATTAACATTCAAATAGTCCTTTTCATAGTAGGTATAATGATATTATCATGATGATAACAATGGTTGTCAGAGGCTCCAGTTTTTAAATTTATGTTGAGGTGAAAATGGATATGGTTCCGAAGGGTTCCATAAACTAACACTGTATTATCTCGATCATGGGAATCACAGAGACAGACACAATAGATAGATATTCAATTGTTATGTGCTGCTTGGGGCTTGATGGGTTAATTTAACACAATTATTAATATGTCCCTACATATATTTAAATGCTGAAGTCGTATGGTGTTATGAAGAGATTATTTAGTGTTGGTTACATTAAAGCGTCTCCCAGACAGACGTGGCCTGCGGTGGCAGTGGCGGTCAGTTGGATGACTTGAGAGTTCTAGGAACAACACAGACATACGCGGCCAAGTCACCCAACTGACCGCCACCGCAGGCCGCATCTGTCTGGGAGACGCTTAATAGCCTGGGCCCTGGGTATTTAAGACTTCATGCCAACAACATGAGAATCAGACTTACACTAATTCAGAGATAAAAAAACAACTTAATCAGACTACAAATATCCATAATTCACATTAATCTTTATTTTTTTGGAACAGTGCCAAAAATGTTTTGATATGAAATGTGTGTGTAATCCAATGGTGATTTATTTTAGATAAATTATAAAATGTTTGTCGACCCATAGTAAGTAAGAGTTGTGGATGTTGGCTATAAATGTCTATTTGCGTATAAGAGTTTTTGTTTGATTAGGCATAAGTTTAAATGTTAAGGAACAATGTGTATAAAAATTTTATACTACTCTACTTTAGCCAGAGGGTGTGTTATCTTAAGTATTTGTATGTTTGTCTTTGGCACATCCTGAGACCTAAAAAGCTTACAACCTACCGGGATTATAGTAATTTATAGGAATTACACCTAGTTATTTTACCGTACGTGAAACACTTTACATGGGGTCTGGGGCATATTACCTATGAATGAGGGGTATAAGCTTATCTTAACAGCATTTTCTTTATTTCCAGCTCCACGCAACATCTCAAAATTTAACATCTCGGGATAAACATCGACTTCCAGCATCATTTAATTTTGCTAATAGATATAAATGGACGAACAATCTTCAGTAAATCTTTAACATTAATCCTAAGCATTCTTGGGATAAGTTCTATGTATAATAAATAAGTAAAAAAATCGACATACTTTCATTATATTTATTCATATAAAAGAAATTATAAATTATCCTTAAAAACTAAACTATGATGGACTACTCAAGCAGGCCATCAGTAACTCCATTTTATTTAAAAAGTTCTTGCCCTCCATTTTTTCTAAAATAACTTCTTTGAATGCTCCACCCAGGTTTTCCCATTTCTTGTCTTGTACCAGTTCACTACCAAAAAAGTCTTTCCGAGGTGATTGAGCTATAAACACTTGTATTCCTCTTGACGGTTCACATCGTATGGCAATCATGCGGTCACCTGCAAAGATTTTTTTCGTTTTTAAATAAATAACAAAATTGTCTCCTATATACCAAAGAACCTTATCTACTAAAATTAAAAGTAACAATGAACTGATAAAGATAGATTTAGATTAAGTGTAGAAAGAAATATATTGTCGTCTATAGTTTAAAATGGATGGTACAATATGTTATGTTAAACTGTACTATATTAGTACTCGGTTAGCCTCCAAGAGGTGTATGGCCAGTTTCTGACAGGGATTTATTTTTTCAATGGTGTTCTTGATTGGTTAATGTGTTTGCCAATTGAATACTCCAGTGAATGGATAACTCCTGCAATGAAATCTCAGAAACTGGACAATTAGAGATAAGCTTAACTCTATAATATAGAGTTAGGGAACAAATTGTCGACGAAGTAAAAATGGCTAAGTATGAATGTCGTCGAACATATCGCACTGAATAGTACAAATTGTTAGGCCTTACCGTTGGGAGAGGCTAGAAGACACGAAGAGGCGTTCCCGAGGGGTTCCACGGGGCCGGAGCCCATGTGGGAGCTGCTGGCGAGGAGCTGCCAACCCATGCACCGACCTACTGCCTGCACCGCAGTCATTTGGTGTTGGTATATCTAAAAAAATGTTAATTTGTTGAAAAAAAATAAAATTGTTAAATATTAATGTTTTTTCTTGTACGACAGAAATAATTGTCCTCAAGATTAAAACAAGCGGTCCTAGACTGCAAAATGGAGACATAACAGGAAGTTTAAGTTTTAATGATTTGAACTTGAATATCCTGTTTTCGTTCATATTATATCTGCATATTTTAATATTGCAATACAAATACATACATATAATATTATATGTATGTATTCTAGCTGTAAATTAATTCTGAAATAACCAGCTAATTAGAAGGATTGACGTCTAGAATCTAGCTAGACTCTAGTTGTCATGTTCATTGGCACGCAAATAATAGGCACCTACATTGTCGGCACGTTCACGTGAGGTCACCGAACTCAAGAACAATGAAATAGAATTATACTGTATAGTAGGTAGGTATAGTAGGTAGGTATGTCAAAAGTAGTGCTTTGTTTACTGATACGGAAACAACAGCAGTTTGACAAGAGACATGATGGTAAGATTGCTAATTGGTGACTACTTGCTGTACAAAGGCGTAATGAAAACAAAGATATAGTAGGTGGGTTTTTGTAAACAAAAACGTTGGTCTCTTACTCGCGCACGATAATATAATTGCTAATTGCTGTCGAGTGCTTGTGAAATTAGCTCAGGCTAATATTCGTGGGCGAGTAAAAGGGACACAGTGGTGGTGCAAGTGACCTATCCTTGACTGGCCATACTATACGTGAAACCTCGCATATTCGTCCGCACCGTACGCGCCTCATTTCGTGTACTATGGGCCAGGCCTCAACAATGCGTTGCGGCACCGCTTCGTAAAAATCTACGTCGCAGAACGCATCGTTGAAATTTGCGATGCGTTCAGCGACATTTCCAATGAATTTTTTGCGTTGTGAGTTGTGATATCGCAACGCATTACTATGCGATGTTGTTTTTGCGATACGACACCGTAACACAGTGTGCTGGCCTGCCCCCGTAGACAACTGGCAAAACGCTAACGCTACAAAATGTATGCGATTTAACATAAGTCATCGCTACGCTAGCGAATACTAATGTCAAATCCATACATTTTGTAGCGCTAGCGTTAGGTCCGATTCACACCGGATCGGCAGCGGTCGGCAGCTGCCGACGGCTTTTATAAGTCTTCAAGCGATACTAGTAGTTATAAGTATGTAAATAAAGTTTAAAATTATTTCACACTAAAAGTGCTCTTCGCGCCGCTGCCGATCCGGTGTGAATCGGCCCTTAGCGTTTTGCCACTTGTCTACGGGGGGGCCTAAGTGGTGCGTTCGACGCGTAGGTGTTGACTGTGCGATTAGCTTAAGCCGGCACATAGACTAGCAATTTTATTGTCAGTATCATGCGTACAACGTAATATTATTGATCGTTTAGGGTTGATTTGTCAAATAAACTGTTCAATAAAATTGCTCGTCTAGGGGCCGGTTAACCGATTCGTTGCCACCTTCATTTCAACAAATTCTTACGACAGGCCAAGTACTTTGTTCGATGACGCACCATAAGCGTCATCGGCCCTGCTAAACGATGACGCGCCACGTGCGGCATTGGCCACTGGTTGTGTTTTATGTATATTTTATTGTAAATAGGCGTAAATCAGAGAGGGAAAAAATAAATTTTGTGTGCAGTGTTCGTATTAGTAATTCAAATCAGTAATTCAAAGCTGATATGGCGTATATAAGTAGTAATTCATACTGTTAACAAAATGTGTAAGTAGTCGTCAACCTTTGGCACAAATTTTGCTCATACGAGTATGTAGGTATTAATGATTTTAATTAGTGCTGGTTACTAAAAGCCGAGCTTTGTGAGGGCTCACGTCGTCACACCTTGACTGACTGATGATAACACATATAACACGGACTCGCGCACGAAGGGTTCCGTACCATTATAGAGCAAAATTATGCCGAAAATTATGTTTTTGTATGGGAGCCCCCCTTCATTTTTTATTTTATTTATTTAATTTTATTTTGTTTTTAGTATTTGTTATTATAGCGGCAACAGATATTCATAATCCGTGAAAATTTCAATTCTATTACCGTTCTTGAGTTGCGGCCTGGATACAGACAGACAGACAGACAGACAGACGGACAGACAACGAAGTCTTAGGCTGGCCTCACACAGCCGGAATGTCTTTCTGAATTCATATTATTAATTCAGAAAGACTGGAATTCCATACAATGTCAGTAAGTATGCTCCACGTACACATTCTGATTTTTTTCAGATTATGTTTCTCAGATCGATGTGTAAGAATGATACTGACGAGCGTTCTGAATTCCGGATCGATAAATTTAAGATTATGATTTCATAACGCGCGTATTCCCATACATTTTAATAGAGCGGCACACACATACTGGAATCAGATTATGAATTATTTCAGTTGACACTGCAAGAAGCTAACCCCTGGACGTGTTGTGACCTGCTGGCGTGATGTCTGACACGGAAAATTTAATCTTAAGCATTGAAATATAGGACACATCCATTGAGGATTACCATGACAGGGGAAAAAACATAGCGTGGTTGGAAATTCTTAAAAGTTTAATTCCAAATTGGGAAACATTAAGTGAAAACGAAAGTAAAAGAAAAATAATATTTATTAGTATTAATTCTTCTTCCATAAAGACGTTTAAATATGTGCCAGGAATCATGAGACTACTGATCAATCTTATTTTCAAAGATGTGTGTGAGGCAAGGTGCCGAAATTTAGATTATGAATTTCCGATTATGAATTATTCAGAGAGACGTTCCGGCTATGTGAGGCCAGCCTTAGTAATAGGCTCCCGTTTTTATCTTTTGGGTACGGAAGTTAGAACCCTAATTACATGTTAAAGCATAAATCAATAGGCATGATAGTTTTTCCGTAAAGGTTGTGGGATTTATTATGACTAGCAACTTCATCTATTTTAGTTGAAGAATAAATAACTTAGAGTAGTTGTGTAGCTATGACAATATAAATTTATATTAAAATTTAAGAGCAGAAAATCGTTTATTTAAACAAATTAAATACGTTTGTTTTGGATAATCAGCAGGAATATAATGACTTTCCTGAATATAGCCAGCCACGATTTACAAACATACTCAAATGAAAATTGCCTGGAAAACGACAATAAGGAGAATGAAAGTTTTCCAGAATATAGTCACTCAATATTGCAAAACTTTACATTGAAAAGGACATTAAGTAATTGAAAGTTCTCGTATTTGTCATGACGCAAAAAATAACTCAACAGACAGTAGCATCGAAGCTAAATTACTGACGCTGATGAAGATGAGTGTTAATAAGAAAAAAAAGTTTCATAAATACGCTAATCGCAGAAAAGTAAGGATTCTTCGAGTGAACCAATGATTGACGATCTCTGACTAGTAGCCTTTAATTCTAAAATAAACGGCCACGCATAAAATTGAGTTCAACATGTATATTTAGACAAGGGAATTGTAATTACAGTATAATAAATTAGTTTTAACGTGTTTTTTAACAATTCTTATATGCCGCGTCTGGCGCGTCATCGGCCTCACTAAAACTTTTTGAATGACGCGCTGGGCGCGGCATTGGCCATGAATCGGTTAAGGTTCGACACTGACCTGACAGAATATGAGATCCCGTAGTTCCTGGAGCTCGTAAGACAAGTGTCGCACCTTGCCGTCGCGGCAGATACATTTCAGCGTCTTCTCGCCCACGTGTACGACCAGCGACGTGCGACACACCGCGTCGTACCTGACACAATGCGAATGAGTTAAGTATTATATCATTAAAAAATACGTGTGGCACTCGAGGACTGCCGCGGTAAAGCTATTACAACTTATGCAATTTTAAATCGCATACGTCTAGTCGCACGCACACAAACACCGTGCCGAAGTCTGGCAACGCCGCACCGCTGTGCCGGAGTTGGGGGTGTAAAGTTTTTTCGTTACGAAATTTCTTGATTCGGTGGCCGCGCTCAAAGCTATGCATTAGCATATTAGAGTAAATAGCAATAGTGGTGCCATCTACTTATGTCAATTGTAATTCAGTACCTGGTATTCTGCTCAGTAGCGCTTTTGATTGGCTAGCGTGAAAATCAGTAGCTGCAAATAATAATAATAACCGTCTAATTGAGCTTACCCATAAGCCATGATGTTAATTTTGACACAAGATTGTGTCGGACTGTTGAGAGCATTCCAGTGTGATACGATTAGTGGATCCTTCACCTGACAAACAAAAAACAATATTAAAATCGGCACAGGGTGCGTCCACATTTGTATCATTTGCGCGATCAGATCCCCGATCAGATCTCCGTCGCGTATCATCGAAGCGTGTCAAAATGATACGCGTATCATACCGCGTATCTAATAAATGCCGTGCACTCTGCTCCCGTGAAATCAACTTCGAAACTAGAATGTGAAAGGAGTTAGACGTGATTAACCGGTGGGCTTGCTGGCGTCCTGTCCCGTCAGCAAGCCCACGCAGATCTCTGAAACGGTAAAGATTTGGATTATGATTAAAAACTCTACAATAGAGCCCTATTTAGAGCTCTATTGTAGAGTGGTTGTCTAATATTCCTTGCTACGGAATTTTTTTTACAATAAAACAAAAAAAATCAGAATGTAATAAATTATATTCCATCTACAAAAATAAATGTTTCCTGTAATTGTAAATGAATAAAAATGAAAAGTTGCTAAATGCTAACTTATTTTTATTGTTACGAAAATATTTGAAAAATGTCAGATGCATGAAACGGAACTTATGTCAATAGAGATTGACACAGTTGAATCGAAATCAAATCGATAAAAAAGCCCATCTTAAATCGCCGGCGTCACTCTAAAACATCAGTACGAAATCGATAATTTCGATTGCAATTCCTTTACGAGGTGATTCGATATTTTTAAATTATTCGATTAATTTTTTTAGGTAACTTCCCTACTATTGTCAATTATAATGTCAATTATAATCATCATAAAACGCACAAACTGTAGACATGCACATAAACTCTTGAATTGAATGGGGCAGGTTTGACATTATGTATCAGCCATCAAGGAGGTATTTTTCCTTGTATTATATTCTTCAGCCAAAAATGTACCATCGAGGAAATTGATTCATAGGCAGAATTGACATCGGCTGGGTTTGACGTAGCGCGACCAAATTACGTAGGTTCCCCATCTGCCTATGAATTAACTTTGATAGATATTATAGCCCGTCCGATTTAAAATGATTAATCTCACCTCCTTCGCTATGGTGTCTAGGACGTACTCGCTGCGTCTCCTCATGAAGAAGTGCTGCGCCTGCTGTATGATCTGTTCCAGTAGGGTCTGTTCCTTGCTCATCTCCAGCAACTCGTAGCGGTCCGCCGCCGTGGGCCCTGTCAATACAATGTAACGTGAAATATCTATACTAATATTATAAAGCGGAAGAGTTTGTTTGTTTAAACGCGCTAATCTCAGGTAGGGGAGACCGGGGCTGAAAGTTGCGATTTTCAAATAACATGGAATTGTATGATGAAAATGATTTTTAATATTTGCATGTATTAAAGAACCTTAATCTGTCTCTGTAATAGTATAAACATTTCTGCCAATATCTCAATAGTTTTTTTTTCTACAGGCATATTTTTGCAAAATTTCGGAAGGGAACATTCAACCCCGTGTTGGGGCGAGTTGTTCCATGTGCGGGGCAAATTGTTCCGCTTGTATAAAATATGAGAATAACATAGTTTTCTTTTAAATAAAATAGTCATTTTTAAAGTTTTATTTATTGTATGTTTATTAAGTACTATAAACTACAAAAAAAAAAAGAATATTTATCACAACAAAACTCTCGCTTTCTTGTTCTCTTCGTTTAGCTTTTTCTTGAGATTTTCCCTTGCCTTTGCCTTTTCCTTAATTATTGTTGTTTTTTTCCCCTTGATTGTAATGCTTTTGTTCTTCTTTGCTTTTTTTCTTACTTGTTCTTCTGCCAATTAATTTTTTTCTGGCGTGTCAGTCAAGTAAGGTAAGTTTTTTCGAGGAACAACCAGCCCCTTTAGGAGGGAACGTGTAGCCCCAAATTGAGTTTTTGTATAAAAATTGTAATAAAAGTAAATTAACGAAATCAATTGAAAAAACATTCAAACAATAAGATACCTAACTAATGCCACTCTTAAATAGTAAAGACGCAAAGAAATCGGTCAATAATAAATAAAAATAGACCAAAAAGATTAAATACGAAAATATTTACTAAGGTGGTGTTCTAATAGCAGGTGTGCACAGTCACTCAACAGTCAGAGCAACTAAAATGGCCGCCAACACGGCGCGTCACCTGATGCTTAAACGACGCACTTCACGAGTATTGATATCTTTTTCCTCTACAAAGTTATAACTGTCGGAACAACTTACCCCGGGAACTTCCAGCCCCAGTCTCCCCTACTACTGGTCCGATTTGAAAAATTATTTCAGTGTTAGAATTAGGTCATTCATCGAGTAAGGCTATAGGCTATATTTTATCGCGCTAAGACTAATAAGGAGCGAAGAAACAGGAAAATGTGGAAAAAACGGGAAAATTTAATTTTTCTGTTATTTGGCACACACAAAAAGTAGACCATGTGAAAAATCATAGGCTATTTTTGTGATAATTGATAATTTGTCTGTGAAATTCCTAATTTACGCGGGTGAAGCAGCATGGAATGTCTAATACATAATATATTATGTATAAGATTAGTTGTTTGCTCAATATTATAAATGTGAAATTGTGTCTGTCTGTCACCTCTTCAGGTCCAAACCGCTGAACTGAAGTGGCTGGATTATACTTTCAGTCCCGGGAAAGAACATAGAATACTTTTTATTCTGAAAAATTGTACGATTCCCGCGCGATAAACGAATTTTGGCATCATCTAGTGAATTCTAATACTTATTTTATTAGGTTTCTTTTATTGATACTTGTAGCGAGAGCTCCAGCACGTGGTCGCACACAGTACATACATCTGTCAGTTACCTGCGAGCGCGCGCCGCTTGCTGGGTCCGAGCGGGCCGGTAGCGGGGTGCGGGAAGGGATGGTGCGTGTTCGCGTGGTGCACGGCGCGCAGCAGCTGGTGTAGCGAGAGCTCCAGCACGTGGTCGCACACAGTACATACATCTGTCAGTTACCTGCGAGCGCGCGCCGCTTGCTGGGTCCGAGCGGGCCGGTAGCGGGGTGCGGGAAGGGATGGTGCGTGTTCGCGTGGTGCACGGCGCGCAGCAGCTGGTGTAGCGAGTGCTCCAGCACGTGGTCGCACACAGTACATACATCTGTCAGTTACCTGCGAGCGCGCGCCGCTTGCTGGGTCCGAGCGGGCCGGTAGCGGGGTGCGGGAAGGGATGGTGCGTGTTCGCGTGGTGCACGGCGCGCAGCAGCTGGTGTAGCAAGAGCTCCAGCACGTGGTCGCACACAGTACATACATCTGTCAGTTACCTGCAGCGACCACTTATCCCAATAGACGCCTAATGTTTTGATTTCTCTTAACAAATAATTGTGTCAATGCGCTGAGGTAAGCGACGCGCGGGGTGAGGGAAGAAATGCATTACGATTGGCCAATACAAATTCACGGCATGTCATAAATCATAACTAGTGATGGGAAGTACGAGAAGCGCTGGCCAAAAGAAAAAAAAACAGTACATAATATTTATTTTATTTTGAAGTGTAGAATGAAGAAAAGACTTTTATAAATTAATATTTAATCATTTTTAAAATGAATTAACTTCGTATAAATTCTCCGAACTGCAGATTTCTGAACCGAAGATTTTGTAAGAAATACCAATCTTGTAGTTATGTATTTATACATCACACTATTTGCTAAATCCACCACATGATTGGTTTCTTCATAATGAAATTGATGGAAACTTATTTCTGAAAAAAGTTGTTCACCAATAAAGCTGCTTGAAGTTTTATTGACTAAAAACTCTGCTTGGTTCACTTTTCTTTACGCCTCCAATATACAATTTCATGATAACTTCACAGCGACGGCAAATTTTAACAACACTTTGTGATGGGTAGATTAAGCCACCCATGTCTCTGTAAGCTATAAAACTGTTAGCATTTTCGTTTAAAGTAATCAATGCCCCTATGCAGGTTTTACATTTCAAATGCTTTATTAAAGAGCTAGCAACAAAACCTGCTATGTACTCAATAGTATTTTCAGCAAACTGAGATAAGCAAATTGATTCTATGGCACTGTCTAAATCTTGATGACTTTCGGTGCCGAACTGAATTTCGCTCTTATCTTCTGCCGTTGTAGTCAAATTTATACTTTGCAGTGCAGATGAGCAGTTTAGAATTGATATATTCTCTAAAGGTATGCAGTTACCCGTAGATACTTCAACCAGTTCTGTGTGTATCAATATTTTTTTAACACGACGTGGTAATGATGATGATGATGATGATGATGAATTTGAATTGCGTGGTAGCATATGCTTTCTGTACTTAAAACAACGCCGAAACTCCCAAACGTGTATCTATAAGGAGTCAGGAGTTCTCTCAGCATCTTCGAAACCATGGTATACCTTGACCCAATATTTGAATTTTTGGTAGCATATTCTTAGTACACTTCACATAAAAACAAAATCACCATATGTTTCCATATAAATTTCGAGGAGTTCCCTCGATTACTCCTGGATCCCATCAGGTCACCGCTTTTGTGAATATGGTACCAAATTGGAGTGAAACCTAATACAACAAAACAAAAATTTCGAAAATCGGTTCACAAACGGCGGAGTAATCGTTGAACACACAAAAAAAAAATATCCACAGCCGAACATATAACCTCCTCGTTTTTTGGAAGTCGGTTAAAAATTTAAAAACACATACTTACACACGTTTACAAAAACAATTCATAAAATATTACTCTTTTTCAACAACATGAAAAAAAAAACAATTTGTTTAACTGATAAAAAGTCAATCATCGCATCACTAGTGACGCTTGACTCGGCTTGACAGTAATGAAAGAAAGGATAAGGATTACTAGTTTGTGTATGATAGAAAGGGAAATACTTATAAACAAACGTTTTCCTTGACGTATTCGGACCAGCGTAAGTTGAGCTCTGAAGAAATTGATTCCTGACAATATAAATCTTAAAATTGGCTTACCTATGAAAAGTTATGCCGTCTTTGCTAAAATTAGACGATTGGCTACATTTTCCACACCATTTTACTGTACAGGGAGCCATATTTCGCCTTTATCGTATTTTATTTAGTAGTAGACGCATGAGATGTACATAGGTCACGGAAGTGGTCGATAATGAGACAGATTTCGCTGTAATTGTCTCAAGTAAGACCTATTAGTCTTACATGTTGCCAGACAGTATTTGCCTTGCATTAGGCGTCTATTGGGATAAGTGGTCGCTGGTTACCTGCGAGCGCGCGCCGCTTGCTGGGTCCGAGCGGGCCGGTAGCGGGGTGCGGGAAGGGATGGTGCGTGTTCGCGTGGTTCACGGCGCGCAGCAGCTGGTGTAGCGAGTGCTCCAGCACGTGGTCGCACACAGTACATACATCTGTCAGTTACCTGCGAGCGCGCGCCGCTTGCTGGGTCCGAGCGGGCCGGTAGCGGGGTGCGGGAAGGGATGGTGCGTGTTCGCGTGGTTCACGGCGCGCAGCAGCTGGTGTAGCGAGTGCTCCAGCACGTGGTCGCACACAGTACATACATCTGTCAGTTACCTGCGAGCGCGCGCCGCTTGCTGGGTCCGAGCGGGCCGGTAGCGGGGTGCGGGAAGGGATGGTGCGTGTTCACGTGGTGCACGGCGCGCAGCAGCTGGTGTAGCGAGAGCTCCAGCACGTGGTCGCACACAGTACATACATCTGTCAGTTACCTGCGAGCGCGCGCCGCTTGCTGGGTCCGAGCGGGCCGGTAGCGGGGTGCGGGAAGGGATGGTGCGTGTTCGCGTGGTTCACGGCGCGCAGCAGCTGGTGTAGCGAGTGCTCCAGCACGTGGTCGCACACAGTACATACATCTGTCAGTTACCTGCGAGCGCGCGCCGCTTGCTGGGTCCGAGCCGGCCGGTAGCGGGGTGCGGGAAGGGATGGTGCGTGTTCGCGTGGTGCACGGCGCGCAGCAGCTGGTGTAGCGAGTGCTCCAGCACGTGGTCGCACACAGTACATACATCTGTCAGTTACCTGCGAGCGCGCGCCGCTTGCTGGGTCCGAGCGGGCCGGTAGCGGGGTGCGGGAAGGGATGGTGCGTGTTCGCGTGGTTCACGGCGCGCAGCAGCTGGTGTAGCGAGTGCTCCAGCACGTGGTCGCACACAGTACATACATCTGTCAGTTACCTGCGAGCGCGCGCCGCTTGCTGGGTCCGAGCGGGCCGGTAGCGGGGTGCGGGAAGGGATGGTGCGTGTTCGCGTGGTGCACGGCGCGCAGCAGCTGGTGTAGCGAGTGCTCCAGTACGTGGTCGTGCTCAGACTTATTGCCGCTTCCGCCCTCCGACTGGAAATTAAATAATTGTTCTTTGAAGGAGGCATAGCTCAGGGGTGGGATACTATATAAACTATTAATCATGTGGAGGCCAGTGGTGGGATAGTATAAGATAACAAAAAAAAAGTTTGATGCTTTCTCCTCTGGTTAAGATTCCTTTGTCACTAGTCGTTACTATTTCTACTGCTTTGGCAGGGAAAGGTAAGTGGAATATTTCCTACATACTTTAAATCCTTAATGGTCCAAAAGTCAGATTTGAGACCCTTTTTAAGGATTTTTAGTAAAAATAAAAGGTAAATACCACTGCAGAGTGCAGATCTACAATAAATGCATGTACACAGTTTTAGACAGTTTTTAAAGGTTTTGTATCAGGGTGTTTGAGCGAAGAGGTAATAATTAATCATGTTATCTTGTAAATAAATGTTACAAATACAAATACCTTCACTCCTTCATGATTATTGGTATTTTGTCCGTTATTGTGACACAACCCAATGAGAAGTTGAATTCCAGGTAACACCTGAAAACATAATGGATATCAGAATACCAACTAGGAAACCACTGACAAAGTTGTGAGTACACCTGCACTGTGAATAAATTGCTAGTGTTAAGTAATGTCAAGAAAACAGAGATTTAATTTTAAGGCTTTTCCTTAGGCGCAGCGCCGACGACAGACTATCCATGACGCACTTTTTAGTCTGTGGGAAATAGGTCGTGTGCGTTACTGCATATAATTGCATAGGTTATGCAGTACCGCACACGACACGCAAAAAGTCCGCATATAATTGCATAGATTCTATTTCCACAGACAAAAAGTGACTCTGCACTAATGCAGGTAGCATAGAAAATAATGAAATAATTACGGTTGATTGCAATGCGAAAAATATTATACAAATTCAGGGTAACTGGCAACACGGATCAATTCGAAAATATCCTGCAAAATATTGTCCATATTTCTGAACCAAAAGATTGATCCATCCTAGTTAATTACTTTCAATGATTTACCAAATAGTTGTGTATTAGTAGAGTAGTGTTTTGCTTCGAACTCGAACTTGAATTCGAACTCGAACTCGACTCAAACTCTTCTCGAATTCGACTCGGTTGTCTGTAAAGTCGGTTTACTGATGATAGTTGAACATGACAACGTCATAGCCTTAAATGGAACGCCTCAGAACGAGGTAACGCCGCATATTGCGTCATGTTTTTTCGTGCGCGCAGCCCATATCGAATTATAAGACGTTGTCACGTCAAAAGTTTACTTACAGATGACTTGCTCAAATCAATAATAATATGCTTTTAAAACTTACAGTAGCCATAATCTGATTGCCAACAACAATATGAGGTATGGAGGCATCTAACTGCACTGCCTCAGCCGCTAGTCGAGCAAATAGCTCTTTACAGAAGAGGACATTCTGTGCCGCCTCAAGTTTCTGCTGCCAGTGCATTTCGGCTCCATCGCCGGGTAGAGTACCCGGACAGTGGAGAGCTGAGGAGCTCAGTGTTGCTGTTACTACGTCTTCTTGTTCTGAAATTTAAAATAAAACAAAATTAATTGTGGGGTCCGAAAATAAAATTTTGTATTTTAATCAAAAATAAAAAAATCAAAAATAAAATTTATTTATTAATTTTAAAAAAAATTGACGACCTCCGTGGCTCAATGGTTAGAGTGTGTGGCAACTCAAGCCAGGGGTCGCGGGTTCGAATCCCGCCGACGGAACAAAAAGTTTTTCCATGTTCCTGGGTCAGAGATGTGTATTAAATATGTGTATGATATAATAAAAATCTTAAATACATATTGTATAGTATAAAAGTATTTTAAATATATTTCCGTTGTCTGGTACCTGTAACACAAGTCCTTCAGGTACTTAGCACTGGGCCAGACTGACGTGGTTTGAAGCGTCCATAGATATTATTATTATTATTAATTATCATAATATAACGTAGCCAATTTAGTATTTGTCTCAAGATAATATGGTCAGCTAGCTCAGGTTAATTACTTTACTATAATTGTGTGTTGATTATGGTAACATTGTAAAAGAGCTGAACCAAAACCATAGTAAATGAAAGTTTACCTTTCTGACACAGGACAGAAATAAAAGCAACTCCCTGGAGCTCCGGGGGAACAGTCACACGTAAGGCCGAAGGTGTAGGGCCTGAAGCGTTCATACTCATAGCTTGAGCTATTTGTTCCTCTGGGGCTTTTGTCACCTGAAAACCATCAACAATTATATTATACATATTGTCCATACTAATATTATAAATGAGTCTGTTTCTCTGTTACCTCGTTGATAAAATATTATGAGTCTCAGAAAAGGATATACAATAGTTTTTCTAGTTCCTTAGGTCCTCAGATTGAATGCACAATGGAGAGTTTTGTATTTTATTAATGTATGATATGAGTATTAATTTATTTTTATTTATTTAACCTAGTTTTAAATTATTTATCTATTAATCCTTCGATCGTGGATTCTTAGAAATCTATTGTAATTCTATTGTTGTTGTGGACACCGGTGTCTTTATGGGGCTTGATGGGTTAATATCAATTACCTCAAAAACTCCAGTTTGATTAAACTTAGAACCTGCTGTTCTATAACTGAGGTCTCCCACAATGGTATTTGAAACCTTCTTCAATCTCCAGTTTTGTCTCAACCTGAGTAGGTCTATGTGGAAGTCAGGCATATTCCTGGTCATTCTCATTGTTTCACTGGCTCTGAGTCTTTCGACTCCATTCAAAAGTACAGCTCCGGCAGCCGACAAGGCTTTCTTACGACCATAAACTTGTACCATCTGACGGCTTTCTATTTGATCTGCTTGGATGGGGTCTAGCACCTGGAAATTGAGATGATTACTTAAATCAATAAAGTGAAAGTTTTACATAAAAAAAATAAAACTACTTGTAGCAAATAAAGGGACTATAAACATTTTTTAACTTACCATGTACCTCTTTTCTTTTGCAATACTCAACACATCAGCTAGAACACTGACCTCAGTGAGGGCATTTCTTAGTTTATTGCGCACAGAGTCCCACGGCCACAGAACAGACTGATAGCCTGGTTCTTTCTCTTCCTCTGATTTAATATCCATGCTACTGTCTCCATCTTTCTTAATATTACAATACTCATCTTCCGCTTTAGAAAAATCGATTTTCTGTGCTAAGCGTGTAAGATTCTCTGACATCGACAGGGGCCTACAATAATTGAAATACTATACTTAGTAAAAATGCTCCAGCAGTTTAAAAAGCAGATTTTGGACATGTGTTTTTACTTACGCTTGGTATATTTCCTGACCATCGTATGTTATTTCTTGAATTTGATTTTCTATTGGAGCCTCAATCGAAATGTTTACGGAATTAGCCATTTCGCCAAATTTATTTACCACTCACTTTTAAAGCAGCAAAACCATACCCACAACAATTATTGTTATGAGAAAAGTGTTATTTACATGTTCTATAAAACATTGTTTTCTTTATGGAATCTTATTAGCTGTTAGAAATTTAGTTTTATTTTATTATTTTATACGTTTATAACAAGAAATACGATAATTTTGATACAAAATTCATAAATCAAACAAAAAACAGCACAGCAGACTGCTATAAAGCAAAGGCTTGTCAATTTTGACAGATTGATTTGTCAACATTTGACAATATTTTTTTTTACTTTTTGTATATAAATATGGCTAAGAAAGATCACTAGCATGACATTATACCCCTATATTTTGTGACCTGTTTGTGACTTAACAAAACATTTTGGTTATTTACTCAAGTGCGCTAATCACCATCCAGGTAAAATCCATCAAATTTAAATAATTTTTAACCATTAAAGCAATGGAGAGTATTCATTTCATAAAAAAATATTTCGTAAAAATAAAAATCATATCCATAGACAAAAATTGTTATTTTGAACTTGTTTTTTTATTCTGTGGTCGGATTCCAGTTTCCAATATTGCTCTATGCTCAATGGAAATCGGGAGGTGGATTTTGACATTTCACATTTCTAAAATTTCGGAGGTTCGGTTTTGTCGTGTAGAGGATGTCTTTGTCGTTATTTATATCGCATTAAAATTATTATTCTTGTTATCGTTGTGTATTATGAATTACTGTTTTAAAAACAGTAGCGTGTTTATTTAGTGGTTAAAGTTCATCAGTGGAGAGTGCCTTTGTCGAGTATACCATTGATGGATGTCTCAGATAAATTCGTGCACAAAAAGAAAGATGACAGTATTTATCTCTGATCTTACTATTGTTTCTGTATAAAATCGTAGTAATCGTTCGCGATGACGAGTGCGCCGCGGTCGTCTAAGGTGTCCCTGAAGCCTATCGAAGTACCCAAGGCTCTGCAGGATGGAGAAAAATTCATGAAGTGGGATGAGGTACATCGAAGTTTTATAAGAATTGATATAAATATTTCTAACGTTACTTCATCTACAATTTCAAGCTATCAAAGTTTCCCTGATAGTAATGAATGTATTTACATTATACCAAATCACAACAATTAATTTTTCTACTTAAGTATTATATTATTTCAGTATAATTTTTATTCTAATAAACTTATAAAAAAATCCATGATAATAATTAACAACACAAACAAAAAACTTATGTATATGATATATTGTAGGATCCGGGGACATTATTGCCGGTTACGCTTCGGGTGGATCCGAATGGCTTCTACCTGTACTGGACAGATCAGAACATGGAGGTGGAGATGCTGGACATCGCCACCATCAGAGACGTGAGAACTGGAGTCTACGCTAAAATACCTAAGGTCAGTCAAAAAATACTTATCAATTATTTTTATCTCCACTTATGAAACATTTACATACATTTACATAATATAGATAATAGTAAAATCTGCAAAAAAAACATAATTTTGCCTAGTTAACTTTCCTGGACTAAGAAATAATATTCTAAGCCGTAGAATAAAGTAACTCATTATTATTAGTGTACTCATTAAAAGAAAATATTATTATACTTACATATTAAAGAAATCATAATATTATGTTCACACACATATATGGCTAAGTTTTTGCTTATCTTTTCTCTTTCTTAAATATTTTTGCAGCAACATATCAATAAACTGCGAGCAAATTAAACAATCAAATCAACAAAATATACTTCTGAGGTGATGTTATAAGGTCAGATAATAGTAACTTAAGATTTCAAAAACATAAGTATGTACTGCAGCTAAATAAAGCTACTGAAGTTTTAACAATATTGTGGAGCTCTATATGTGTTTGTAGTGCTATTATTTAATAGGACTGTAGAATTTTTGTCGGCTATCTGACTTAATGATGGAGTAGTTGCTAGGAGAATATTCTGTGTTGGTGTCATGCTAAAATAATGTCTTTGAAGTTAGTCTGGTTTTGAAACTGGCAACAGTCACAGAAATTGGTGCGAGAAATGAGTTATTAACGCTTTTGTTCCTAAGCGGTCGCGTTTCCAAGAATCGGCCATCAAGGTGTTAATGTGTAGTTATAGCTATATTATTAAATTGTATTAACTGTGTGTAGGTAGACATTTTATTGCTCATTTCAACAAGTAAATTTATTACGCCTGAGATAAGGATTTAATAACTATGTGTGACATAAAATTATGTGTGTTATTTGTTGCTCTAATAACAGTAGTAACATTGTTTTTTTACTGCAATACACTGACCTCCATTATACAAGTACGCTGGATATAAGATAGAGATAAACTACGATAACATGGCGCGCCCCTCCCAATTACCGTTTCAATGTGTGTAGTCACATCCTTATGAAAGAGTTTATATGTAGTAAGTATTCAACCAAACAACCAGTACTCGTAATTATATTTCACTTAATGTCACTTAGTTATTACCAAGATTTGTTGGTCAACTAATCATAACTTGCCGACCGCGCAAGACAACGCACTTCAAACGTTTTGAATTTTGGAGGGGCGCGCCATGTTATCGTAGTTTATCTCTACCTAACTTTTTTTATGCCTATTTCAAGCGGAATCCGCGACCCCAATGCGGGGGAAGACAACTAAATCTGATGTAACTTGCAAATGGTTGCTTAATCGCTATTGGTTGTAGAAACTAATATTCGTTCCAAGTACTCCCACTACTGCTATCAGCGCCAATATGGCGACTTTCAAAAGTCATTTTTACGTCAGATTTAGTTCTCTTCCCCCGCATTGGGGGCGCTGATTCCGCTTCATATAGGCACAAAAAATAGCTGTCATTTCATTTTTCAAAGGGTTATCGTCAGTCCAGCGTACTATTCAATTTTTCTCGCCCGAATTGCGGTGCTGATAGAGTACCGCCGAGTTTTAGTGGGTAGGACTGCTTCAAAATCATACAAAATATAAAGGTAACAAACCTCACGACATATTTTCATTTCGATATTTGCACCGCGCTTCGTTTCGGTGTGAACGGACCCTTAAGCTATTAGGGGTATTTACTGCAACTCATCAAAACACGTTATGAATTATTATTTTTAACAAAAAATTAAAACCGACTTCCAGAGTAAAAACAATAATAATTATTATAATGAACAAAAAAGTATGAAATAATTCTTACTATTAAAAGTGCCTTATGCAGAATACTCCTAAACCTCTACTATTTCTGTACACAATCTTCATTATTTTGAAGTTGATACCAGCTAAGAATGGTGAGTTCTTAGACAAAATATTTTTAATTTTAAAGACTGGTACCGACTTCAAAATTATGAAGATTGTGTACAGAAATAGTAGAGGTTTAGGAGTATTCTGCATAAGGCACTTTTAATAGTAAGAATTATTTCATACTTTTTTGTTCATTATAATAATTATTATTGTTTTTACTCTGGAAGTCGGTTTTAATTTTTTGTTAAAAATAATAATTTCACTCTTTTTAGTAATTTAAGTAATTTATAAGATTTTCTGTAAATACTAATGTGTTCTACTAAGTGACTTTGGAGCCAGGATACACATTTATGATATGAGAACTATAAAGTTGATATACCTAGCGCCCTCTCGGAATAGAGAATTGCATAAGCAACTCCAAGAATGTACTCGTATCACTGTATAATTAATAATATAAGCTTGGCGTTAATCAAGCAATGATAAAATTAATGTTCATGCGCCTATCTCTAAGGGCTCCTGCTCAGTGACTTTCTTTCTATCACAACACTCCTGGAAAGTCATTAGCTCACTATAATTATTGTTTATATAATATTATGCTTAAACTACTTAGAACTACGTTAATATAACTATTTATTTTGTCCCAATATAGGAGTTTCCTATATACGGACCTACCTCATAATTCATAGATCTCATAATCAAATTGCTAACTTGGTAACCTGATCACCAAGTTTGAATCATTTACTTTGATATAACAATATAACACCACTGATATAATTTTTGAAATAGTTCGACAAATTATTAAGAGTTATGATTAAATAATTGGTGTGGTGGTAGTGGTGATGATGATGATGAATGTAACTTGCATAGTAGCATATGCTTTGAGCTCTTAAACCAAAGCCGAAACTGCCAAACTTGTATCTATAAGGAATCTGGAGTTCTCTTAGCACTTTCGGAACCAAGGTATATCTTAGTGCAAAATTTTGCTTTTTGGTAGCATATGCTTAGGATACTTCTCATAAAATCGAAATCACCGTATGTTTCCATATAAATTTTGAGGAGTTCCCTCAATCACTCACGGACCTTATCATCAGGTCGAAATAATATAATATAATAATTTTCAAAATAGCTTAACATTCTACAGAACAATGTTTAAAGACATCCGTGATCCGTTTTAATCTAAAAATAAGTACTATGAAAAATACCTACAAATTATAATATTATACCATAATGTGAAGGTGTATGGTGGAATGGTGGTGATGATGATGATGATGATTAATGTAATTAGCTTAGTAGTATATGCTTTCAGTTCTTAAAACAACGCCGAAACCCCCAAACATACATATATCTATAAGGAGTAAGGAGTTCTGTTCACCACCTTTGAACCATGGTATATCCTGGTGCAACATCTTACTTTTTGGTAACATATGCCTGGAATACTTCATATGAAACCAAAAAAACCATATGTTTCCATTTGAATTTTGAGGAGTTCCCTCGATTACTCATGGATCCCATCATCAGGTCACCACTTTTGTGAAAATGGGATCAAATTGGAGTGAAACCTAATACAACAAAACAAAAATTTTGAAAATCTGTTCATAAACGGCGGAGTAATCGTTGAACATACATAAAAATAAAAAAATCCACAGCCGAACATATAACCTCGTCGTTTTATTTATTTATTTATTTATTTATTTAGCACGATTCACCAACAGAATATCATCTGGTTCATTAAAATAAAAGACAAACAATGGTAACTTATAGGTTAGATGACTTCCAATGACAGGTGAAATACAGCACGCAATGGCGACAAAGAAATTAATTAGTGAAAATGAGATGAGATGAAATGAGGTGAGATGAGAAAGGACTGATACATACAATTTTCAATGAAATGATGAATGGCATAATATATAATATAATAACAACATAACAACGTATAACAATTTGTTCCTTATGGGTAAACTTAGCCAATACAAACTTAGCATTAATAATTTTAATCAAAGGTTTATTTTATTTTTTATTGTGATTACTTGAGTGTTGTAGAGTGACCTTATTATGTTTAACAATATTAAGATAGGTTACTTACTATTGTTACACAGAATTTGTTTTAATTTATGTTTAAAAGAATTTAGCTTATCAGAAAATATACAAATGTCAGAGTAATTAGATATGGCGTTGTAGGATCTACACAATCTTCTGAGCGGTGCGTAGTGGCCTAGATTGGTTCTGGCAAATTTTACATTAAACGGTTTGTAATTATTTTTTCTAGGTAATCTGACAGGAATATTTATGGGAATTTTGCTTAAAAGTCTATCGTTATCAATAACACCACTCAGAATCTTGTGTAGAAAAATAAGTTCCAAGTATTTTCGACGATCAAAAAGCGAATCCAGATTGAAGTATTTTAACCTGTCTGCATAATGGGGTAACTTACTAATCAAGCCATGCTTGTAGGATAAATGCCATAAGAATATTTTTTGGACTTTTTCGATATGATTAGAATGTGTGGCATAATGTGGGTTCCAAACTGGGCTGCAATATTCAAGTTTACTACGCACTAGAGCATTGTAAAGTAGTATTGATGTTTTTGGGTTCCTGAAAGCTGTGGAGTTTCTTTTAATGAACCCCAGCATTTTAAACCCATGAGATACAATTTGGTCGATATGTTTGTGCATTTGCAGTTTGGTGTCAAGAGTGACTCCGAGATCTCTGATCTCCTGAACCTGAGACAATTGCTTGTTGTTAATATGGTAAGTAAATAGGGAACATTTGAGTTTACGGGAGAAGCGAAAGTGAAAACATTTGTTAGTATTTAAGGTCATTTGGTTGACTTCGCACCAGACGGCTAGTCTATTAAGATCACTTTGAAGGTGGAAACAATCTAGTTCTTTATTAATTAGTTTAACTATTTTAAGGTCGTCTGCATATAAATGAAAGTCGGAATAGAGAAAACATAAAACGATATCGTTGATGAAAATATTAAAAAATAGGGGACCCAATCTCGAACCTTGTGGTACTCCTGATAGAGTAGGAAACGGCAAAGATGAAAAGCCATTAGTCACTACAACGGAAGATCTATCAGATAAATACGATTTTATCCAGGCGAGCATTAAACCACTAAAACCGAACGAGGCCATCTTAGTTAAAAGTCTACTGTGTGGAACTTTGTCGAATGCCTTACTGAAATCTGTGTAGATAACGTCTACACAGTTTTGGCTATCTACTGAATCCATGAGATCATCTATAAATGCTACCATGTTCGTGGTAGTGGATCTTGTAGTAATGAAACCGTGTTGATTAGCAGAGAGGAATGGTTTTACGTGCCAAAAGAGAGCTGGATAGACTATTTTTTCGAAAATCATGGCAAAAGTAGGTAGTATTGATATGGGTCGGTAATTTTTAACGTTGTGATTATCACCCGATTTATGTAAGGGAATTACAATGGCTTGTTTCCATGCTCTAGGGAAATATCCATTGCTTAACGAGGCATTGAAAATATGAAATAACGGTAAAGAAATATTTTTTGCGCAAGATTTAATAAAAATAGGCGGGATGCCATCACTTCCTGCTCCTTTATTGATATCGAGGCCTTTTAATTCGTCATAAATTTTAGAATGGGAAATGTTTAATGATGTCAAAAAATTAGATGTGACACTAGTAACAGTAGAGTTTTGAGTTGCAATATTATTGGTGAGTGTATCGGAAGAGCTGTAAGCGTCTGAAAAACTATTCGCAAAGAGATTACAAATATCTGAACCTGTTGTAGCTGTGATGTCATTGAGACACATTGTCGAAGGGATGCCTAAGTTAGAGTCTTTTTTTGACTTGACATACGACCAAAACTGTTTGGGATTTTTATGTATAGCAGATTCAACCCTATTGATATACTGAGTGTACTGGGATGCCTGTAATTTTTTGCAACGATCTCTGAGAATTTGGAAAGAAATATGATCTAAAGGATTGCCATATTTCTTATAACGCGTTCTGTATTTATTTTTTTCTTTTAAAAGTCTGATGAGATCGCGGCCAAACCAGGAAGGGTAATTATTGCTTGAGCGCTTGTTGCTATATTTTGGCACGTGAGCTGTTATAAGTTCTCTCAATTTGGCATAAAATATGTCAGTCATAGAATCCACATCAGAGCATTCCATTAAAATATGATTCCAGTCAATCAAGGCAAGTTTCTCATTTATCTCTTTATAATCTGCTTTAAAGTAATTGTATCTAGGTATATCATTAGCGTTTAATGTATGACTTGTTTGTACTCCTACACAAAATTCCAACGGTGGGTGTGCTGGGTCAATATTAACAAAACCATTGTCACATTTTTGTAAATTATTGATATGCACATTAGCTAAAATAAGATCCAGAATGTTATCTTTGTAATTTGGGATATTATTAAACTGCATAAGTCCATTAAAATTTATAAAACCAACGAAATCATTTGCGAGAGTGTTGCCAGTAGCGTTAGGTAGTAAATAAGATATCTCGTCGTCACTAGACCACGAGATTTTAGGCAAGTTAAAATCACCTACAATCATGGCTTGATCGGCACCTTCAAGTGCTTTGTTACAGCTATTTTTTTTTGGAAGTTTTTTTGGAAGTCGGTTAAAAATATGTGCCATAAATAGGAAAGCACAATAGGTGGATTATGGAAGCGCGTAAATATAACACCACATGCTAAATGATGTACTAACGTCCGTTTACACTTATTTTACCCCTGACAGAAGCTTTATCTCGAAGATATATAAAGATGACTATGGAAAATCTGGAGGTAAAATTACTCCGAAAGCATTTCCTCTATGAATGCGAGGGAACTAGCACAAAGCGGGTTAAATCTCTACGTTCGTAGAGATATTAATTCATATTTTGTGTACAGAGGTGAAAGGTAATTTTTGTCTACTTCCTCTCTATTCCTTGCTTTTATCTGATTCTTTGTTAAAATTACACGATAACAGCGACGAAGGCTAGTTTGGTTTGTAAGGAAGCCTAGACTAGTGTTAGGTAGAGTTCTTCAAAGTATCATATGAGGGAAGCCTTAACAGAGCTTTAGGAACCCCATTCTGCTGGTAGACAATAAAAATATAAAATATTTTGTTTTTATCCATACTTCCATAGTTAATATTAATAAACGCGAAAGTGTGTCCGTCTGTCTGTTACCTCTTGACGTCCAAACTCTAAAACGCTGAATCTATTTTGCTGAAATTAGGTACTTATACCAAATTTCAGCAAAATAGGTTCAGCGTTTTGTAGCTTTCTAGAGCTCATTGTAGCTCTATAGAGCTACCATCAGTCCCGGGAAAGGACATAATATCACATAATATGATAGAGATAGAAAATTCTTTATTTGTACAAACTAAACTAAATTTCAATTTAAAATAAAACAACAGGAATATGTACAAACAGGCGGTCTTACCGCTAAAAGCGGTTTCTTCCAGACAACCTTGTAATAATAATAATACAAAACAATATAAAATAAAACAATCTAATATTTATGGCTAAAAATACTACATATTATACCATATTCGCTCATTTGGTACAACAACGTCGTAATTCGTCGTCGTAATAAAAAGTATCATGTACTATTTATGTAAAGTTTGTGTAGTTTATATAAATAAACTACACAAACTTTACATAAATAGTACATGATACTTTTTATTCCGAAAAAATGTACTGTTCCCACGCGATAAACGAATTTTGGCGCAACGGATTTTCCGGGAAATCCCCTGAAATACAAATCTATCGACACCTCTCTCGTTAAAATTTGGATCAGAACATGTGAGGCGCTACGGCAGAACAAAAATACGAACATCCAAAATGATTACCTTTCCTTGGCTGTAGTGGGCTAATAATGATGGCCTTACCAAGAGTAGAACGTTCCTGTAACTTAAATCCTTTTTGATTTGTTTTTAAGGCGACGCCTTGATAATTTTGGCTGTAGCGATGTCGATTTTTCTCAGCAATGACTAAAGCTAAGAAATTAAAGTTCATTGTCAGTATTCATCATATCTTTGTCTTTGAATTACCCATAGCATAACACGATTGGTTAACTTTTATATAACACAGAATAATCAATCAAAAAGACCTCTGTAAAAAAAGGGATTCCTATTTTTCCAACAGAGGAGAGTGATTTTTTGCTGTTCCATTGCTTGTTTTTTATGAGAGGCCGGGCCGGCCACTCGTAGAAAACAAGCAATCTAAAATATATCCAACATGGTTTTTTACTTACGCGGCGTCGCACTATGGAAAATGGTAGAACTAGAGCATATCATAAATGGTTTTTAAAATATCACAATTTGAATGAAATATTTATTGCATTCGATACTCTAATAACCAAATAATCCTAATCAGACATTTTTTGTACTAAAACTGCATAAATATTTTTTTTTTCATAGGTTGAAGTAAGTTGAAGTAGCGGATGGCTCATTCAAATGTTTGCATACACATAATTCAAATGAATATTGTGAAAAAAGTATTCAGCACATGCATGCGGTTTTATACATTTTTAAAAAGGATATTTTATGTTCGTAATAATGAGCTATTAACTTTTTTTAATATGCTTATTATTTTTGAGTAAGTACTTAAAAATTGACATACCCTATTTTTCGCTTTTCTTTTTTTTCGTCGAAGGTTTTCACATTTACCGACGGCTCCCGACGCGCAACTTTATGTGTTATTTGATAGCCTAACTATTCATAAATGAAAAATTAAAAAAATCAGCTGCGGAAGTTTGCGGTCCTGGAAGTTATGGGAAAAAATGTGATAGAGGTCGGAGTAGATAATTCGGTATTTTTTGCGGTTACTGCTGACATAGTTTGCAAAATCAATATTAATCACAATATTTTGATAGCAATAGCTTATCATCTATTCTGCACTCGTTCTGCGTGAGTAAGTATGTAATATCAATGTAAATATATAATACATTGATATTAGTACGTATTTCATATCTAAATAACCAGCAGATATATAAGGGGAAGCAAATATCTTCAAATTGCACACTTTAGCGTGTATTTCATATTAAGTGACCTGTGACACTTATTTAAATTGGTTATTTCCATTAAAATGTCAACTTTCAACTGTACTAAGGGCGATTTCATCATTCCCTAAATCGAGCGTGGCAGGACCTTGGAATCGTTGTCCGTAGTTCTACAGCAAACATTAAATGTTTCTGAAAACAACTTGTGTTTTGTAATTGGTGACATTCAAAGACATATTCTGCCTTCTTTCAATAAGCGCTGGGCTCAAGCATCACGGAAAAAGGACTTTATTCGGAATAATACAAGCTGGCTTGATTCAGGATATTCAGTACAGTTTCCGGAGTCTGAAGCACATTCACTGCCATCAACTTCTGGTGAACGCGGAAGATAAGTGAAAACTTAAGTGATGGAAATACAACACAAAGGTTCTTTTACAATTACACTTGCTCGGCGAACATAACAGGTGTTGATGAAACATTGATAAAACGCTTGAATATTATTTTACAAGCCCTATCTTCTGGAATGATGATCGATCCTGAAAAATTTGGAGTTTATGCCTTAGAAAATGCGCGAATTTATGTTAGTAACTATGATTGGTACTACATGCCATCCTCCGTGCACAAATTACTTATACACGGAGAAAACGTGATCAAACATTTTTCTGTTCTTCCTATTGGGCAACTGTCGGAAGATGCACAAGAGTCGCGCAATAAAGACTACAGAAATATGCGCCTGCACCATGCCAGAAAATGTTCCAGTAAAGCTAAAAATGAAGACGTATTTAAAACGCTTCTATATACTTCAGATCCATACCTTTCATGTTTAATAAACGCTTATGTGAGAAATGTGAAGGATCTTGAAGAAGAGGCACAAAGTCTTTTGAAGGTGGTACCTGAAGGTGATCCTACATTTACACCGGAAGTAATTTTAGTTAGGAATAGCGAGGATAATAACAATTAGATACAACATTATAAGTAACTAAAACCTAGTTATATAAAACCAATAATATTATAAGATTTGTCTAATCTGAGATCAATTAGTTTGGTGTGAACTGTGAGGTATAGATAGGTACTATACGATTTTATAATTTAATGTATTTGATTATGCTTGTGTGATAAGTAATTCTTTAAGTTTTCTTAATTTTACTCATATTAGTACTTATTTATAAAAAATAAACATAATATAACTACTCGTATTATTTTTTTTTCTCTTTTCTTTTTTTTAACCTAAAATAACTATGTATACACTGAAAAAAAATAGAAGAATTGATTATTTATTAAATCTTTGTATATCACTGTATACATGTGCCAAATCTCAATACAATACGATGAAAAACCTTGAAGTTACAGATTTTTGATCCGATACGGACCCATATTTTCCACTGTGCGTCGCCTTGATCGGGAGACCCGACTGTGCCAGAGTATGGAGGGTTTGTTTGTTTTACGTAATACACCCTGCAAACAAAGCCGCCTCAAAATACTCAAGTTACTTGTACTATCACAATTCACAGCAGTTTTTTAAGATAGGCGATTGCTATTGGTTAGGTTACTTTTGTTCCCTTGTCCCTTTGTGGCAGAAAGAAGGGCATGGAGGGTTTTCAGTCGGTAAACCTGTGTTCTGGGCTTTGGAATACTAAGCCTAGACTGTGCGAATGTTCGGCAGACTTAAAGTAAAGTAGCTAACTCTATATATTAACCTATCAAGCCCCATAAGATCACCGGTGATTGCGACAACAATAAAATAACAATAGATTTCCAAGAATCCGCGATCGAACGATTAATGCCAGGTATACTGTTTCATCTGCCGTTCATCTGCAATGGGCATTCACTATTCCCAACGCGGGGTTCCTTTGAGCGTGGCATAAAAATTCGATGCTCATTGCCAATGCCCATTGCCCAACGGCAGATAAAACAGGAATTATACCTGGCATAAATATGGAGTTTGCTACTTTACTGCAAGGTTGCCGAACACTCGCTCTTAGACTAGCTGGTGGGAATCCGACTGCCCTCTCCCGGGAGCGGGGGATGCTAATGCATTTTCCCTCCTAAAAAAGGTTATTTTTGTGGTTTGGTCTGGTGATTTCGCAACCGCTACGTTTCCAGGGTTGGTTGTTATCACCCGCGATAAGACTTCGTCACCTAAATGTCAAAATAATTATAATATTAACGGAATAGTGCGTTATCGCTATCAACAACCGGTTCAGCGATTTAAATAATGATTCAGATAAAATGGGTAGCAGTTCAGTACCTTTGTGCGTACATAACGCACGGTGAATGTTTACTTAACGATATATTATACCCTCATAATATTATACACTTAACGATACTCTATAATATGTTAACGATATAGGAGTAGACAATATAGAAACCATGGAAGTAGTCAAGTTCTGACTAGAGGAAGGACGGAAGCGGGGAACCCACCCCAGAGGTTCAAGGACTTCAAAAATCTTTTCCTTTCAAATATCAAATTGCTGGAATCATAATTGTAATTAAATATATATATATAACAATAGCTGAACGAATACCCATTTATTTTAAAAAGCTCTATATATTCTATTTCAAGTAACAATCAGTTTAAGTACCCAAGACGTATCAACTTCCGAAAAGGTCTGATTAATATGAAGGCAAAGGTAAAACCAGCGCTTGCACATTCATCTTTAATTGACAGTTTTCTCATGAGGCACTTAAACTTTTTTGGCCCTTATCTGCTTAAATTCGACTTCCCTCGAGTTGATTTGCATAAAAAATTGGATCGTACCATCGTCTTAGGACGAGTTTTAATAAGCTCTACCCCCAACAACAATAAAACGCAAACTTACGTCCAAGTTAATCAGATTTACGCCCGTGGAAAACAACTTTTCAGGCCCCAAGTAAAATGGAAAATTTCGGGGTGGGCAGTAGGCACGCGTGTTATGAAAACTTTTTAGTACAATTTTTAGTTAGAAACGCGTGCAGAAATGTTGCAAGTAATGAACGAATAAACGAAAAAAACCTGAATTTAATTTAATTTTACTTTTAAATTGACCTTCATCACAGAATTTTCCGTTCAGAGTTACAAAATAAAGGCAATAGAGAATTTACCGGCATGCTTTGCATGATCATGATAAGGGTTTCTTGTTACGATACAATTATAGGCAAAGTGAAAGATTGAAATAGAAAATCCTTCCTAAAATTTCCTGTCACACCTGAAGTTTTGTCTCTACAATCTGTCAGTGTTTCTATTCTTTGACATTTTCACTGTGGCCATGCTTGCAGGAGACTTTTGTTGATGCTAAACGGATATTTTCTACCGTTGTATATGGCCGTAAGTTATAAAGTTGTTATGGATAGACGCCATTTACCAAATGTGGCGTGAGACGTTTATGGTGAAAGGTTTGCGGAATGTCCACTTGTTTCCACAGCCTTATTTCCCCGTTTATTGCGATATATTGTTATCGATCATTCCTAAAGGCCCCACTTCACGTTGGATGCAGCCCCGGATCTTCAATTTTTTTCGGCGGGGCAAAAACTGAAAAATGCCGCCCCGCCCCTTTTTTTTGCCGTTGGGAAATGCTTGATTCATTCCCGGCAGCCTGGGTGGGCGCCTGGATATGTGGGACTCCTCGGGTGCCGCGGTACGGAGGAGCACCGTTGGTTACCCACTAAAACCCAACGGTGCCTCCTCTCCGCGTGTCGCTGAGCCGCTGGACCCGCCTGAGGCGATAACTGCAGCAGCCCAGTCAGCGTCATCTGCTCTACCAGCAGAACCATCCGCGCGGATTCTGCCGCTTTCTCCGGGAGAGCGGTCCGGGGCTCTGGGCGCTCTTCTACCGGAAGAGCTCGTGCGATAGGCGACGGATTCCCCAATCCATCGCCCGAGCCCTATTATATGGGGAGTAGCCGCTCATGTTGAGCGCGTCTTCTCCTTATCGGGTCAGTTGCTTCATCGGCTTCCCGATTTCTCTCAGCGGCCTCCTTCTGCGTCATGATGGACTCGCAGAAAGTACAGACCGCCTGCCAGGCTTCTCTCGACCGGACTAATGCTCTTATTATGTCCGGGAGTGTCAGGTCTAGTCCTATAGCGGCGCATAGTTCTGCCCGTTGTGCGACCCAGGCTGGGCAGGCAGCGAGCATGTGCTGCGCCATGTCGTGCTCGTCCGTACAATGATGGCACTGGGGCGTTGGCTCCCATCTGGCCTTATGGTGCAGGTAGTGACCGAAACACCCATGTCCTGTCAGCATCTGCACCATCCGGTAGAGAGTAGGAGAGTGCCATTACGCTGCGCCACCCAATCCTCCAGAGCTGGCCGAATTGCTGCAACAACTCTGTGACCGGCAGTTGGCGATGTCATTTGGTCTTGTCAGGTGCGCATTATCAGCATTCGCGCTTGGCGACGCCATTGGGCTGCCAGATCTGATGGCACCCGTTCACCTCTTTCCTTTGCTGCTGCTGTGCGGGAATAGACTTCCGCCAGCACACGGGCTTCCAGGTCCCATGGACGGGTACCGGCTAATGCAAACGCCGCTTCGGCTACCTACTTATGTTTTGATACATAATCGGCTACCTACTTATGTTTTGATACATAATATTTAACAGGGTAGGGTTTAAAATAAAAATAAAAATGCATAATATGCATAATAAAAACAAAAATCAAATATATGATTAAATTTGTGAATTGAAATTACAATTTTACTCTTCGAGCTTTTTGTTCAGCAAATAAATCTTTAAATTATAGCCTTGTCATAATTTAACTCGTGTGCAATACATTTTTCTATCGCTAAGATTGCAAGACCCGATAAGTGTTCCTGGCTCAGAAGATCGCAAATAATTTTTAGTTTGCTAAAACGAGCTCTGCGATTCCTGCAGGCGAGCGGGACCGGGCGCGTATTTTGAACGCGCCTCGCGAATACTGCCCTCGTAATCGAAAGGGCAGTAAGCCGAAGGTGGCCATTTTTTTTTATTACTGATTTGGAATGTACGTCAAACGAGCTTTCTTCCTATCTAGGTTTCATAAATCTACGTGTATTAGAAATACATTTTCATTTTTGATGAAGTGCAGTAAGAACGGTAAAATAATTTAGTTAACTAGGTAAAAGAGCACTATTTGATATAATTTTTTTGCAGTCGGGTTTTTTGATTTTTTAATTAATTTACTTTATTGGCGACTTTTTAGTTTGTAGTCATCTAATCATTTCAATCTGATAAAAAATTGAAATACTACCGTGCTGATATTTCTAAGTGTGTTTTCAAATGTGTTAGTCGTGTTAAAACTCGAAAACGGCTGAACGGATTGGGTTGATTTTGGTCTTAAAATATTTGTAGAAGTCCAGACAATGTTTTAAGTGACACAAAGTTCACCGGGACAGCTAGTAAAAAATAAAACTATGTACTTTAAAAATAAAATTATTTATCAAAGCTTAAGACTAATCAGACAGATTGAATATCACATAATTGTATTGGTTTCTAGGCACAAAATTATTGTTACAATCTAGCTTTCACTTTGTAAAACATAATCAATGATATCAACAGTCTTAGTTCTAATTATTTGGCATATCATTTATAATATAGGTACTTAAATAAAAACCAAAAAAAATCTGGTGATATACTTATTAGTTATTATCAAATATCACCTTTTGTGGCACAATATTACTCTTAATACAACACAAAAGTCGCTAACTTCAAAGGGCTTTCTAACATAAAATAATTTTCTATAAAAAAAAAAACTGGAGCAGAGTGTATTTTAATTTATAATACCTACATGTTTACGTGCCTTAACTTCTGCATTTTTTTATTTTCAAAAGCTCTTTGAAGTTAGCTACTTTTGTTTTGTATTTAGAGTAATTTTGTGCCAAAAAAGGTGATATTACAAGATATTTTTTGATTTTTAAATAAGTATACATCCTATAATTAATATTATGCCAAATAATTAGAACTAAGACTGTTGATCTCATTGATTATGTTTTACAATTAAAGCGAAAGTTAGATTGTAAGAATAATGTTGTGCCTAGAAACCAATACTATTATGTGATATTCAATCTGTCTGATTAGTCTTAACTCTTAAGCTTTAATAAATAATTTTATTTTTAAAGAAGTTATGTTTTTTATTAGTTAAAGTTTATTAGTTTATAGCGTTATCGTTATGTCAAATAACAAGAAATAATATTGTGGATCTCTTTAATTACATTAAATGAATAAAACGAGTTGTTAATATTATTATTTTTAACGATTTTTTTATTTTCCTTACTATTTAAAGACATACTGCTCAAGAAATTCTGGAAAGATGAATGATGCTCAAGAATTTTAAATTTATTATTTTAGATTCTGTAAGCAATGTAGCAGTATGGAATAATACTAAGCAAGAGTGCAGTATCTATGGCAGTTACTGCCCTCTATTGATTAAAATAAGTTAAGAATATGGTAGTGAATACAGGATTTGTGATGTTTTAGATCAACCCTATTAAAAATGTTAAAACAATGTTATTCTACTTTAAAGAGCACATTTTTCCCTCTCTTTTGACATATAGAACATAAAAATCGAGTGTATAATTTTGTCACAAACGCAAAAATAGTGACAAAAACTTTGCGCGCTGTTTTCTCGAAACCACCTTTTCTGACTTACTGCCCTATCGATTACCAGGGCAGAATAATAAATGTTCGTGCAGCACGTCTCACTCCGCACTCAGGGTATCGGTCAAGTTGATATGGCCATGAAATTGCTGTACTTGTGCTGTACATTATTTTTTCCGTGGCCAAAGTTAAATAAATGATGAGTTGTCCATTGGTCCGTGAAGTGCGAATTTGCCGCCCCCTGAACTTGCCGCCCGGGGCATGGGCCTCGGCTTGCCCCCCCCCCCCCCCCTAGATCCGGGGCTGGTTGGATGTATTGCTTACCATGATTGCGAAAAAAGCAGCTGTTTGTTTTGTTATGGATGAGATACCTAACATTCTGGAACCTTAATATGTCCGCATGACGAACATAGAGATATTTGTCCAGTAAAAAGTGACCCTTTGTAAAAAGTTATCTCTTTGATTTACTTAATATTACCCGTTTTTCGTAGGCTTAAAGTAAGCTGGATCACACTGTGTAAGCATAACACTGAGAAAGGGATACAGCTATATCAATTAATTTCTCTTTTTCAGATAGATATCTTTTCCCAAAACGATAAGGAAAGCGGATATTAACATAGCATAAAAGATAAATTATTATATCGACTATTTACAACCTAGCACACGAATCCCGGGCAAGAGCTCGAACATAAAAACGATTTACTTATCACAGAGAGGCAACAAACAGAAATATAACTCACGCATAATGATTTACGTATAATAATAAGAATTAAGGTTAATTGCAACGTTTATATATCTAATATCTCACTTCCCGCCTCAAGGTAATGGCCCTTAACTCCCTAACATTCATCATCTGGACTGTCTTATATTTTTTGGCGTAAGGTATTATCTTATTGGGATGATGGTCTGATAGAGATGGCCAGTGCTAAATGACCTCGATTCGAAAAGAGATAAACTATGCCTTTCTTGGTTGCCACAATTATATAACTTCTAAAAATATGTTGTAAGAACTTTGTTCTATTGCTAATTAATCTATATTTATAAAAATGGATTTCCAATTGTGTTAGTAACGCTGGAACTCGATAAGGGCTGAACAGATTCTGCTGATTTTAGTCTTAAAATAATCCTTGAAGTCCAGGTTTTAAAGTGACACTTACCACCGAGTACTTATTTCACCGAGACAGCTAGTAAACAAATAAATATTTAGTTCTGAGACTCTACCATGTAGAGTTTCCACTTTGCGTTAATATGTGTTACACCCAGTTGCAGTGCTAAATAAGGTTTTTGTTTCTTTGCATTTCACAGGTGCAGAAGAGCATAACAAGAACATAATTTTATACTATACTTTACTAGGCGAAACATGGCAGTAGCGGTCATTGACTCCCTGTCAAAAACTTGTCATCTATACTAATATTATAAAGAGGTAAACTTTGTTTGTTTGTTTAATTGTAATTAATAGGCTCAAAAACTACTGGACCGCTTTTAAAAATTCTTTCACCATTCGAAAGCTACATTATTTACGAGGCTAAATATTAACATAGGCTACTTTTTATTGTAGAAAATATAGGGTTCCGTAATATATTTGGGTTTTTCTGACACAAGGTGAAAAAAATCAACCAGAAAAGTTACTTATTTTGCGTACGCTGCCTAAACTATACCCTACGTCTCGTACGTATCATTGTTTGTATCTTTGACCTATTTTTTGTAAGTTTCCAGTTCTAGGCTTGCAAATCTTGGAGCATAATTTGATGATGTATGGGTGACGGCTGTAGGCGCAAAAATGATGAAGGAGTTGATAAAGCGGAGATTGCTAGGATTTTCTTGTTAACTAAAATTTCACATTTTAAATAGTTCTAAATAGTTTTAAATAGTTGATATAATCAAGGTATTTTTAAGTTCTTGATAATCTTTAAAGTACCAGATACTGTTAATTTAATCCCTTCCTTTAAAATGTGAAAATCGCTACATTAGGAAAAATGATTTTTTTAAGACGTTTTATTTTGCACATTTAAAATGAATGTTAAATAAAGAAATAATAAGCTGTTTATCGAAAATATTTAAAAAATTACAAAAAATCCGGATTATCCGAATTTGAGGATGAAAAAATCCGAAAATCCGGATTTTTCTAAAAATCCGTTTTTTGCAATCCCTAGTTTGGCATCAATGAGTACAAATTGCAAAAACCCCATACTTATTAGTTATTACAGCACAGGTGATGCTGTATATCCGGCTCCCCCAATATTTCTCGGCAAAATGTCACTGAGAGTCGAAACGAACTTGTGTCTAAGGTGGAGAATTCATTGGAGAAGGTCTCTGAATGGGGTAGACGTAATTTGGTCCAATTCAACCCCGCCAAGACACAAGTTTACGCGTTCACCACTAAAAAGTCACCAATGGTCGTATATCCTCGTTTCGAGGGCACATCTTTAACCATCTCCCCTAGCATTGAGATACTTGGCGTCAACATATCGAGCGAAGTCCAGTTCCGATACCATCTAGAGGGTAAGGCCAAATTAGCCTCGAAGAAGCTTGGTGTTCTTAACAGAGCGAGACAGTACTTCAGTCCAGACCAACGCCTACAACTCTACAAGGCGCAGGCTCTCTGGCACAGGCACTCTGGGCAGGGGCGCCAAAATACCAACTGCTCCCTCTGGATCGTATCCAACGAAGGGCCGCTCGAATTGTTGACTGCCATAGTGTCTCAAACAGCTTGGACCCCTTGGAATTACGCCGAGATGTAGCTTCACTCTGCATCCTCTATCGGTTGTATCACGGGGAGTGCTCAGAGGAATTGTTCGGAATCATACCACCTGCAACTTTTCGCCATCGACCCACGCGAAAAACATACCATCCTCATCACCTTGATGAGTGGCAGTCTTCCACAGTGCGTTTTTCGCGTAACTTTCTGCCGCACACTGTAAAACTCTGGAACGAACTGTCACCAGCAGTTTTTCCGGACCTATACGACCTGCAAACCTTCAAGAAAAGAGCGTATTCCCTCTTAAAAGGCCGGCAACGCACCTGCAGCTCTTCTGATGTTGCGAGTGTCCATGGGCGACGGTAGTTGCTTACCATCAGGTGACCCGTTTGCTCGTTTGCCCCCTTATTCATTAAAAAAAAAAACCTTACTCTTCAGAGTTGTGTAGGCAGGTCATAAACAATTATTTCAAACAACGCAAGTAATCCGTGAGTAAATCCATCATTAGTAATATAAGAAGCGTAAACAAAGAGATGTCAAAACTTTGTTATACGGCAAAGGTAAAGTGGACAGGGACTCGGTATGATCAAAGATGTCTTTGTTTCAGCTTTGTGGTTAAAAACTGACGTCTCCTTTTCATCATCGATAAGATTAATTAATGTTTTCCTTTTGTTTTTTTTTTTGTATGTTCAACGATTACTCCGCCGTTTGTGAACCGATTTTCGAAATTTTTGTTTTGTTGTATTAGGTTTCACTCCAATTTGGTCCCATTTTCACAAAGGTGGTGACCTGATGATGGGATCCATGAGTAATCGAGAAAACTCCTCGAAATTTATATGGAAACATATGGTGATTTTGGTTTTATGTGAAGTGTACTAAGAATACGCTACCAAAAAGTCAAATTATTGGGTCAAGGTATACAATGGTTTCGATGATGCTGAGAGAACTCCTGATTCCTTATAGATACACGTTTGGGAGTTTCGGCGTTGTTTTAAGAACAGAAAGCATAAACTACTATGCAATTCATATTCATCATCATAATCATCATCATCATCATCGTCATCATCATCATTACCACGTCGTGTTAAGGCCACCAATGTCTCATGGCACAGAATAGATAATAGTACAAGGCATAGGTATGGATATACTAATAATAATAATGATGTACTGTATAACAATTAACAACACCTGTTTGTTTTTAATACACGGCGGTCGGCGTCGTCGCCGCCCAGCGCCGCCGCGCGGCGCGTGGCGGCAGAAGACAGAATATCGAATACTTTACTAACTACTTTATATACAGATCGAATACTTTACTACTTTATAAAATTTTAATAGACAAATAGAATTAAAATAAAGTTATTTTAAAAAGAGCATTTAAACAAAACAAAGTCATTAAGTGTCTTTTTAATTAGTTATACTTATTAATCGATAGATGGTGCACTAAGTATCTATCGATTTGAATTCTTGATAACAAGAACAGCTGTCAATAATTATGATAATATTAAATACTCGTATTATGCTACGCTACATCCTATGCAAGTTTGTACAATTTTTTATCTGATAGATCCTTCGATCGTGGAAAAACGAGACACAATAGCCTTTCTATTGTTATCGCAATCGCCGGTGACCGCTTCGGGCTTGAAGTATTAAAATTGTTAAATTACTTAGCACAATATGTTCACTTCACTGATAATATTATATTATTTTGTGAGTGTGAGTTGTGACTCTTAACAAATTGTAATAAGATACGTAAAATATACGCGAAGATTTATCTACTAGTGTAACTAAAAAGAGTGAAATTATTATTATTTTTAACAAAAAATTAAAACCGACTTCCAAGGTAAAAACAATAATAACAAGAAGTCGGTACCAGATAGCTGAATCTTCAGTCCTCTGACAGAATATTTAAAATTTTTGGATCTGGTACCGACTTCAAAATAATGAAGATTGAGTACAGAAATAGTTGAGGTTTAGCCGAATTCGGAAAAAGGCACTATTAGATAGTAAAAATTATTTAATACTTTTTAGTTCATATTAATGTTATTATTGCTTTTACCTTGGAAGTCGGTTTTAATTTTTTGCTAAAAATAATAATAATGCGATACATCTTTCCTCTAGCTTTTTGTGTGTGTGATTTTGGAGCGGAAATGTGTATCTTCCGGTACGATGGTAAAGTTGGCGATATTGATATTGGCTTGTGTCGAAGGTGAGATGTCAGATGTTACACATTGTAAAGCTGCTGTACCGTTCGTTTGTTGTGCACTTAGCTACCGTGTTTAATATTCGCAGTGAAGTTGTGAAAAAGTAGCGGAAGTTGGAACTTTCAGCGCCATCCGGCGAGCGAAGAGCGGATCGTCTTCCGGTGTATGCCGTGGAAAAATATGAATTTTTAAATCTGGAATGGGGTTTTTGAGCATGCATTTTTCCCTGTAAAGACCTGCCTTGGCTTGAGCGGGCCAGTCGATTAACCGGTGATACGTTCCTAACTGTTTGAGAACGTCTGCTTATTTGCGAGCCGGATAAAAACAACAGTCGATTAAAATGATGCATAGATCAATATTGAATCTGAAACATACAGAATAATTACCCAATCGTTAAAAAAGTAATTTATCTACGGTATCTGTCTGCTCATATTATTATTTTTTTTACCTTATTTATAGATTGCTATGTTATCTGTAACCTCCTGGCTGGGAGCCAAATTGTACAACTAAATCGTGATTCCCTATAAAAATTGAAATGTTTTTAATCATAAAGATTGGTGAATTGGAGTATTTGGACCGTGTTAACGATTTGATAACCCATAACATTTAATGTTACGATGCGTACTACATATATGTATTGCATATTTAAATATTTTATCAGGAGTAGCCCTACACGTACTACTACAGTCTACAGTAAAGAGAAACATATTGTAACATACAAGAAAAAAAACCACTAAAACTATTTTTTTTTCTATCTCGATGGTACATTGTACAGTGTCGTCGTGTTTTTTCCCTTAGATTTACGCGAATATTCATAACGTTTTGAACACTTGCGGCTTCTTTGGCGGATAACTTTCTCATTTACGTTTCGGCTACTTTCCAGCGGCTGTGGTCACGAGTGGACTGAGGTGACATTATTGTCTAACTTAATCCTTCGGTCGCGGATTCTTGGAAATCTATTGTTATTCTATTGTCGTCGCGGTCGCCGGTGTCCTTATGGGACTTGATGGGTTAATAAAGTTACAAAACTACCACAAAAATCATAGTCAATATTTTCTTTTGCAAACATACCCTCGATATGACACAAACCTCTGCTTCTCTACCTCGGAACTACATGACGTCGTAAAATATATTTACTGTACAAAAGTCAACAGACTGCATTGAGCTCTAGGGATTATTCGTCGCCGCCGACAAATATCCACTCAGTACATACACCCCTAATATACAAACTCAAACACAACTCTGCCTCGAAGTTCGTAGCTTTCCGTTCGGTTGGAGTAACGAAGTCGAAGTATTTTCAATAACGAGGTATCCGTCAGCTTTGTTAATTTTGTTTTTTGATGCTATTTTTGGTAAAGTTTTTATTTTAATAAATATTATATCAGTAAGTATGTAGTACCTATGTATGGCTTGGCTGTTTCGTTTCTTACTTCAGATCAGTTAACTAAATATTCGTCTCACCTTTACGACGGTAGCGAAACAGCGAAGCAAATACCTACTTACTGATATGTAGAATTTGTTGGAGTTAGGGTCGATAGAGTTAGGCCGCGAAGATTCAGAAGCTTGACTCTACATTAGATCTGATGTCTTTTTCACAGGGCAAACCTTTTGTGGTCGTCGAGGTAACATTTTACATAAAATGTTTTTGGTGGGATCCATGTTTCTGTCTTTGTTTGAATTACCGTACTTTGTAAAAGTTCTACCAGCACGCGGGCCACAAATAAAGGCGGGCCGCGGATTGGGGATAGCTGCTAAAGTATTATTTATATGGACTTTTAAGGGACTGGACCGGAAAATTAAAATGGATATACAAAGCTTCATTGTATGAATAAAGTTGTAAGTTGCTTCAACTCGGTACAGCGACAGAATTTATGAATACATTTCATATCGTTTTATTGAAAGGTCTAGTGTTCTCATTTAGTATTCCCTTTGAAACTATTGTACGTTTCTGGGAATGTTAAAATATTCAGAGCCCACTTGATTTCACTGGTCAAGCAGAAACTACCTTTTACTTACTATGCTACGTGAATAGCTTAAAAAATTTACTATAGTATACATCTATTATATATAAATCTCCTGTCACGATGTTTATCCGCGATGGATTCCTAAACTACTTAACCGATTTTAATGTTTCTTTTTTTAAAATGTGTGCTTTTATCCAACTTGAGAGATAGGATGGCTTCGATCTTTAATAATTATAGTCGCAATTTTATTTTATTGCAAATTATTTGTCTATAAAGAGCGGCCATTGTTTATGCGACGCGGGTCACGGGATAGCGATGGACGTTGCCATGATGAATTTATGGCTGTTCCCAAGTGTTGTTATAAAATATGTCAATTATATGATATATCGTTGATTTCTTGTTGGATTGGTAGACCGTAGGAGTAACTTAACCGATTCGTTGGATTCGACCGATTTTTTGATTAGGATTTAGCTTTCAAAAATACATTTTGTTTTAGTTCCAACGTCCTTTGCATTATTGGAGATTATTTTAGAGTCTTATAGATTATATCGCGAATGATTTCTTAATTATATAAATTATTACAAAGAATTGCTATTTATTTTGTTCAACTGTGTGTAACCAAAAATACGCTTCACACCATCGGCTCTATATATTATCTCGATGATATCTAATTTTAACTTGTCAGTTGTCACCCGAATAATGGAAGGTCATTGCCACTTTTGGAAGGTATAAATATTTTAAAGGATGGTCGGACCTGCGCTAAGAACAGATCCCTATCGATCTGGGCTGATTCACTAATTTTAGAAAACCTAACCCCCTTCGCCCGGTGCGTGGCGACAGGTTTGGTCCATACTGTTGTTTTTATCCCTCCGAAATTGAACGCCGCAAACCTTTGGGTACATCAGCTATATTTCCCTTCTGCTTATACGTTATGAGGGTTGGGACTTGGGTGGATCAAAAAAGATTTACGGCTGTTATTTTTTTGGCTTATCCACGTCGTAATGCTGAAAGGCTTTATGCGAAATTCTAAAAGAGAATTTTCAAGAGTTTGGTAAGTTCGCTCCAAAATACTGTGTAAGTCATTCATAACAGATGCCAATTGAGGGTGGTTACTTCGCTCTAAATACTGCATAAGTCATCCACAACGACTGCAAAGTTGTTATTTTATACGAAATGTCGTGTCTTATCCCATTAGTTTCGCATTAGGGGATTATGTCACTCTTGAACTTGAGTGTTTGTGGGGCAGCTCGAAGGAAATCCATAAAGAAGGTGACATTAATAGTAACACCGTAGGTGTTTTGCGCCGAGCGGTCGTCTGGCAGACGCCACCGTAGGCGCCCGGGCCCGCAGCCCACTTAGCGAATGAAAAATTAATTCACTCAACACGCTCTAAATCTGTGTCGCTTTACGCTCAAATTGTTTTCATGCAATTTGTTGATCCCGCGACACCGACAAACCGATTTCAGTGATTAAAATTGTCGACGTTGATATTTTGGGGTTGAAAAAATCGTGTTTTGATTTTGTGGGTGAATGGATTTTCAAGTGATGAGAGTCTGTTAATTCACCAAACTTTCTTATTCAAAGGAATCTTTGTAAGTTTATTACATGAGTCTAAAGACAACTGAAAATGTACATCACCTTACCTGTACAATATATTTTGGCAACAATAGGCTATGTTTTTATATTTATTTGTTTATCAAGAATGTATGATTCGCATTAGTTTATGAGCGAGTGTATCGATTTATTCGATTCCCGAAAATTGTGAATGGTTGTTTATTTTTACCGTTTCTCGGAACTCGGAAGCATCGATTTAAAAATAAATGAGAGTTTCGACAGCAGCTCGAACGACACATCGTTGAGACGTTTGATTGATGATAATTCTGACTGAAAATTATTACTTTACATTAACATTCCACAATCTGTTATTGAGTTATTAGTTATTACTTGACGATAAAATTTGCAAAATAATCGATTAGTGGTCGATTTGTTACCCAGTTATTCAGTAGCTCCTATTAGTCTTAGCGTGACAAAATATAGCCTTAGATATATCCTTCCTCGATAAATGTGCTAACACTGAAAGAATTTTTCAAATCGGACCAGTAGTTCCTGAGATTAGCGCGTTCAACTTCAAACAAACAAACAAACAAAACTCTTTCGAATTATAATATTAGTATAGACCATTGATTCCCAAAGTGGTCCAGGTGGACCACTGTAGGTCCCATGGGGTCCACGGTAGCCCGATAGGGGTCTACGCTTGCGTGGGAAAAAAAATGGGGGTCCACGAGTCGTTAACGGGTACGGTTAATCTATGAAAATAAGGTGACCCGATTTGACTTCTCGTATGAATATAGGCAGAAAATATTATATTAATAGCAGATTAAACATTACAGAGCGAGGAGATTTAGAAATAAGTGAAAGTATGGTAAATTTTGTGTTAAATAGCTACAAAACAGGAAAATATTTGCGTATTTGCGTTTACTTTTTACCATTCCGAAGTAAAGGTTATTGGTTCCTTGCACTGTGACTTGTGAGAGAAACTTAGAATATAAAGGTCCAACTGTTGGATGAATACGCTTTTTAGATCGGCTTTGAACTGGAGGGGGGGGGGGGGGGGGGGGGTGTAGCTGTGGGGTCCACCGGATCCAGCAAAATGTTAAAAGTGGTCTAAGACAAAAAAAAGTTTGGGAACCTCTGGTATAGACAATAGACATTGTTGACTAGACGCCCGCAACTCCGTTACGTACATTTACCCGGGATAAAAAGTACCCTATTGCCTTTCCTGGAACTGAAAGTATCTCCATAACAAATTTCAGTAAAATCGGTTCAGCGGTTAGGGTGTGACGAGGTAATAGACAGACACACTTTCGCATTAATAATATTAGCATAGATATTACGAGATTTATTTAACTTTGTGATATCTCTTTATGCTTAAGGAACTACAGTAACAAGCCTTACTTAGCACGGAGCAAATATTTTATCCAACTTAGCCAGACATTCCTCCAGTGCAAAGCTTTTCAATTTTAAAGTGAAATAAAACTTCTGTTCATACCGTAATCCGTATGCACTATGCAGCTTGTCTAAATACTCTGCTGGGTGTATAAATATTTCGTTTCTACTTTTGGCGTGTAATATGTTTAAGATTTACGAAGTCGTAAAGAGCGTTGCGTCATAATTTCGAGACACGTATGAATGATTGAGGGAACTTCGCACGTGAACTTTGGAAGTTCTTCGTTATTTGAAGCTTACCTCGGCGGGCGGCTCATTATATACGTGTTTGGAACTTCTTTATGAAGTTCTCGTAATTATAATATAGTAGGTCGTAATAGGGTTTTCTATAAATATATGGACATAATAATCCGCGCTTGAGAAGTGAAACTTTCGATAGATTTACGGCCGTTCCCAATATTCAATCTATCTCTGGTTTGACATACGACCGATCGCAGCTAACATTGAATTGACATAAAATATGTCTCTAATGTCTAATGTGAGCTATTCATATCTCTAGTAGGGCAAAACCAGAGATAGATCAAATATTGGGAACGGCCGTTAGCAGGCAAACGCTGTATTCTAAATATATTACTTGCGGTAAAATTAAATTATGTAGTTTCGTGTTAAAGGCACAGACATTTGGTATGAGATTTTCTTTGCGTAAAGTAATGGGACTATTTTACCAGCTTTGGGCAGTGGGATAGAACAAGCATCGACACATCTATCGCAAGCGCCATAAGTCATAACATCCGTGGCGCTCGCGATGCATTATGTCAAATCCCGTAATATATTTTGGACATCGAACGTCGCTGTCAAAGCTAGCAATTAATGCAATATCTAAGCTAACCGCGGGCCGTCGTACTAGAGACATTTACCTATGATTAACCTTCAATATAACCCATCAAGCCCCGTACGAGCACCGGTGATCGTCACAACAATAGAATACAATAGCATTCATTTCGAAGGATTAATGAAGAGTTTGAGAGATAATGTATGGGACTTATGTCAAAATTTTGAATTAATTACATTTAAGTAATTACAGAATGTTCCACTCTGAGTACGGCAGTAAGTTCGAGGTCGAGAGCCAACTTATCGCTAGTACTTGGAATGAAGATGTGCAGTAAGTAATGAGAGGAATCTGCACCGGGTCATATCCTCCGCAGTGTCTGACGGCTGGCAGTCGGAGATGCGGTTTTATTATATGATCATTAATATCCGTTGTACTGCGCTAATGGCCACGAACAGGGTTTACGCTTCACATGATATAGGTACTTTACAGTCTTGTAAATTATATATGCGGTACCGTGACGAGTGACGAGTGACGACTCTTTGACCGACGCGCTAAAAGCGATCTGAATAAACCGCTGAAATCTATGACTTTTGGTAAATTTTATGGACCCTTTTGGCATAATGTAGAAATGTTGAGACACGAAAGTAATAATTCTAAGGGCCTGTTTCACCATTTCCTGATAAGTGACGAATAGGCTATCCACCAATTAAATTGACAGATGAAGTATGGAGAATCTGTCAAAAAAGTTGTGAATAGCCTATTCGGCACTTTATCAGAAAGTGGTGAATCAGGTCCTAAAAATATTAAGTTACAGGGAAGTAATAGTTACTAGAAAAAAATTCTTTGTGTTTGAGTTATAGGGAAAACACTAATGAAAGACAATAATTAAAATATATATATTTTTAATTTTTCGTGCACTTATTCACTACATTAAGAAATTATTATAAATTTTAACAGATTACACGACCGGTTTCGAAAAATTATGTAAATCATTGTACTTGATAGATACACCTGATGATGATAAAATATATATATTTTTAATTTTTCGTGCACTTATTCACTACATTAAGAAATTATTATAAATTTTAACAGATTACACGACCGGTTTCGAAAAATTATGTAAATCATTGTACTTGATAGATACACCTGATGATGATTGTGTTTCATTGGAAATTGTTTTTAATAGTGTTCAACATGAATTTCCACCAAGAACCGACAGTACAATCAATTACATCTTATATATAAAATTCTCGTGTCACAATGTTAGTCCACGAACTCCTCCGAAACGGCTTTACTGATTTTTACCAAATTTTATATGCATATTCAGTAGGTTTGAGAATCGGCTACTCGTTTGTTGAATAAATAATAGTAAATTATTACAACTCGAGAAAAACGACGACCATGATAGCGATGGACGTTGCCATGGTGACATATTTATTTAGTCACTTCAATAAAATAATACGGGTGATATACTTTATAATATGGGAAAGAAAAGTTTGCCGGTACAGCTAGTATATTATATTATAGGCAAAAGTTTGCGTTTGGCAAAGCGAGATTTTTAAGACTGCAAATCAAGTATGTAAATAAGGATAAGTACTAAGGGCCTGTTTCACCACTTTCTGAAAGTGCCGAATAGGCTATTCATAACTGTTTTTGAAAGATTCTCCATACTACATCATCTGTCAAGTTAATTGGTGGATAGCCTTTTCGTCTCTTATCAGGAACTGGTGAAACAGGCCCTTAATCACAAATGTTTCTCACATGAAAAGAAAACCTATCAATATACTGTCTATTTGCTCAAGGCTTGCGAATTTAATGTTTGGTTACAGAACCAGTAGATTTTGTTTGCGAAAAAGCTAGTGATGTTTGCTAAAACTCTTAACTAGTTTCAATCTAGGCGTAGAAATAAAAAATAAAATATCCGATAGTTGTTTGTATTTGTTTTTGAAATAAATTGTTTTATTTAGTGAGTGTTTGCATAATTAAGTTTTTAACGTACTTATAATATGGTAAATTAGTAGCATACCTACACGATACAACAAAACCAGAGTAGACAGAATGATAGAGTATGCCGACTTAGAACTGATGTAAAAAAAATTAAGTTTGACGTATTATGACAAAAGTCGTCGCTAGGGTCGTTACCATAAAGGTAATATACCTATCGGAATAGAGAAACAATCCCGAGCTGTCAAGCTTAACCAAAATTTGATTTACATCTGTGTATACAATTATGTTTACGTGTGCGTGTCAGTGATGTACAAACATCTTGTAATTCGACAAAATATCGATCATGGAATAATAATTGTAAGATTGTAAACATAATGCCGGCTGTACATTCTCGCCGAGACACAGCGAGGCGGCCCGAGTGCGAGAGTGTAAATGGGTGCGCTTGCCTCGTCTCGCCTGTCTCGGACCCTCTCGGTCCGTTGTCGGTATTTTGCGCCCGAGACAAAGGGTCTCGCGAGGAAAACGAGCGCACTACTGTACACTCTCGCGTCTTTCACTACTAGTCCCGCCGTTGTTGGACAGTGTAGAACAGAAAAATAACAATAATAAACGTCATTATCAGTCATCATATATGAGAAATAAAATTAAATATGATTATAAATCTTTGGATTACAATGATATCTTTCGATGCATGGTGAATGGTGAATGGTCGTTTTCCACCATCTTCTCTGAGTTCTTATCTGCGATTGAACTAAGCAATAATGAACATGATCGCACTCGGGCAAGGGGCTCTCGCACGAGACTCGCCCGAGAGCTCTCGGCGAAAGTGTACAGCGGGCATTATAAAATGGGATAAAATAAAACTGCATATATATAATATAATAAAATTGTAACTTTGAAGTAAAATGTGACTTTTCTTCAAAATGCTTGCTGCATAATTAAGTACTCGTATGCATGATTTTTTCTTCGGAGTCCAGTTTGGACGGTTAATTATTTTAAGTCATGAATTTCTGGTATCCAGGTCAGCAGGAAATCTGAAAAATTGGCCAAGTGTAAGTCGGACTCGCGCATGAAGGGTGACCGGTTTCAACCGGGCATTTTCTAAAACCCGGTACGATACGACACGACATGTCATGACACGATTCGACACGACAGGTTACGTCACGTGACATCAGTACCTACACGACACGACACGACTTCACTAGACCCTATTAATTTTTAATTCACTCTCAATGAGCCTACTGAGCCCTTTTATTTGATGCCCATCTTGCAGAAGTGCTTTCAACTATTTCCCTATCTTGGATGAGCAGCCGTATTGAATGTAGAATGACATTACATCTGTGGAAATTTCAGAAGTCTATTACTATAGTGGTTCTTGTTATACAGCCTGAAGACAGACAGACGGACGGACGGATGGACAGACGGACGGACGGATGGACAGACGGACAGGCAACGAAGTCTTAGTAGTAAAGCGGGCTGCGGGACCCCACTACTAGGACTTAATTTTTACCCTTTGGGTGCGGAACCTTAAAAATGATAAATTATGCATGATAGTATATAAACTAATTATAAACTACGGATGAGTATGTTATCATTTCAACATTCCTAGATAATTAGTATACTTAACTAAATATATTTTCATATCGACACAACTTATCGATAACTTGATGCAGCCCTAGTGTAAAATAGATGAAAATTGTTTACACAAAATATCTTTAAATTGTGCACCATGGCTAGTCAAGTTATGTTTTCCATATAATTAAACATATACAGAAGTGAACACGGACGTAAAAATACCAATAACTCGTAGGGAATTGGCAAAAATAAACTTAAAACTAGGTCCTGTCGATGTAGAATAATTCACCTGTGAAATGAATATTTGTCCGGGTTTTTTCGATGTGTGGATCCAGAATCATTCCACAAACACTTAACCATGTTTCTAGAGCAGTATTTTTTAAAATTATTCATTATTTAACTTAAAATCACAATTTTTCTGAGAGCCCAAATTGACAACTATCGGCCCAGGGGCAGACAGACTGTCAAACAGATGAAAAAAAAGCTATGCAACCTCAAATCACGCTTCTCTTTCTACCACGCTGTGTTACTGATAGTGACATCTCGCTTGCTCAGGCCTTTGTTTCTCTATTCCGATAGGTATATTAACTTTATGGTCGTTACCTACAAATTTAATTGTTGTTTATATTTTGGCACATGCAAAGAAAACTGTCAGAATTCAATTTCAAAATCTTATTTTTAAAAATAAATTTTACCAGCCAGCGCGCCAGCCTCTAACTTATCACCCCCAAACCCGACGAATTTGACAGATATTGAAACCTGTCCATTTCTTTGCAGTCGAACTACTGGTAGTTATGGCTATTGTGACAAAACCACATTAACTCTACTACTACTCTTTTTTAAAGCTATGTTTTCGAAATGACAGTAGGTTAGGCTAGGCATCCATTAGGCATCCATTATACAAGCTCATGCAAGCGACAGTGAATTCAGGCAATCATGAATTATGTTTGACTGATGGTGACTGATGGACTAACGGTCACTCAATTCTCTTTAGTTTTATGTCAGTCAAAGCCAAAATTTTCAAAGGTATATGTTTCTAATTTTTTCCCTATTTTGTCAGATGTTGACAACACTTACTCAAAATTCGTGACTGATGGTTGCATGAAGCAAAAATCAAAATATCCAGGTTTTCGTCAATCAGCTTCATCCAACCGTCTGTCACACTTACACGGTAGGTTATCCATCAGTCACAGCCATGACTGTGGTAAAACTGACAGCAAAACCTAAGTGTAATGGATGCCTTAGGTTAGCATCGCAAGCGCCATTAGCGATGCGTTATGTCAAATGAATGATCTCTCGACTATTTCACACCAGTTCATTTGAGATGCTTTAGCTCAAAAAAATTATCAAATGAGTGGCCGCCCTCAAAATTACTTGTTCCATTTTATATTATGGAGAAAAATCAATACGATTGTTTTAACTAATTTTTGCTTCTAATTCTCTCTGGACTAGCCATCCAAGTTTTATGAGCGCATATAAGTGATGCCCTGTGTTTAATGTTTAGCAGTAAAGTCGGTGCAGTCAACATAAAACTTCACTACACCCGATTGCACTGGCACCATAAAAACAACACGCGTTAAACGTCTTTATAGATAGTGGTGTATTGTCTTATCGATTTTTTAATTGATTAGAATTTAGAAGCAAAAAAAAATATGGCGTGAAATTTTTTAAGAGCTATGAAAACTGGAGTGACCAAAGCATAAATAATTCCAGAAATGTTTGTATTTGAATACATTTGTTAGGTCCTAAAAATTTAAGAAGAATTTTAATAGGAAAAGAAGGTTCTCCTAATATATTTCAAAGTATGATAATAACTTTACGTCAGAAAACTAAATAGTTCCTTATGGCATACCGCATACCTAATTAATATCTTTAAACACATCTATTATCATCTATAGCAGGGGTTCCCAAACTGTGCGCCGCGGCGCCCTGGTGCGCCGTGGAAAGGCAAGAGGGGCGCCGCGCCGTGAGTCGATCCTCCATCATTATCCATAACCACAAATAAGTTTATTATAAGATAAAATGAATTATACAAGGCAGGCAGATGATTAAAATATATATTTTGTTTAATATTATTTACTTGCTTAACCTAACTATAATAATTATTAAAGGTATTTAATATTTATGTATATTTAGTTAGAATACAATAATTTAGTCTACTTGTTATCATTACATTTGTGTAATAACAACAATAAACTAATGGTCACCTTAGTTAATTTGCCATTTAACCGTGTTTCTTTAATCATTGATTTAACCAGTTAGCTAAGTGTCGTCTGGCTGTAGTGTTGATCGTTGCAGTCAACAAGTCGGCTTAACGACGTATAGCCGTGTGATTGAATGGCGTTGTTCAGTCAAAGGGCTAGCTGTTTGATTGAACGGCTTTTTTAACCAGTGGACTGCGACATATACATACACAATAGGTGCAGTCTAAATCACGAAACAAGTCACTGAACATAACTTTCTTAGTCTTCTTGTAGTTTGGACCAGTGGTCCAACTGTGCGTAGTACAGACGCGTGTAAAAATAATTGCCGAATACCTTTGTAAAGTCAAACGGTCGAACGTGATGCCTTGAAAAATGTGTGCTGTGAAAACAAAAGTTATTTTTAGTTGTAATCATTCCATCGTTACTGCTAGCATAGCTCGCATAACTCTTTGTGATTACGTTTCTAGGCAATAAAATTATTTTCATTTCCGAGTTTTTGAACGTTACATTCTGCCGTGTGTTTGTGTTATGTCTGCTTTGGAAGCGGAATAGTTTAAATTCATACATATGGCATAGAGAGGAGGAAGTAGCGTGGTCGAAGAAATGGCCCTACTCGTGGTACGGGTGGTTGATTTTGGTTATTATGCTCGTTTAAATTTTAAAGTATGACAAGTAGATTTTCTTGTATGCATATTTTTTCTTTTAAAATATATACGTTATGCTTATACCATGTCTGAGTTTTGTTATCTTTGTCGTGACTCGTGGCTACTCAACGAAATAAATTTCCTTCGTATTTGTTCGGTGCTTACTTTGAATGTGGGTGCTAATTTTTTGTTAGCTTCAATGTGTTCAATGTTTCGGCACCGCCCCGAACTTATCACAGTAGTTATTGGCAGAAATATACATTTTGAACTAGTTTAAATATTATTGTTTTAAACATATTTAAATTCCTTTAGGTCCTAGACAGTAAAAAGATTTTGCCGAGAATATTGTTTTATTAAACGCAGAGTTATTGTTTAAGACTTAAGTAAATATTTAACGTTTGTGTATATTGCGGTAACAAAGCTGTCATGCTGTTAAAATTAGCTAACCGGTACTAATTACACTACTGTATAGCCACTTTTTGTAATGTGCATACCGAACTTTTAATAGTGCCTACCTACTAGGCTTAAAAAACTACCTTCTTTTAGCAAGAATGCTGGTAACAAGTCATACCCCGATTTTGTTACTAATTACTATACATTATAGTAATTACAACATTAATTATTATGCTTCGTTTTTTGTTTATTTAAAAAAATGTTTTTTTTAAATTCTGGATTTAAAAAATACTGGTTTTCTATCAAATATAGCAAAATAGTACTCTTATAATTGTCAAAAAAACGTCAAATTTCGACTTTCGACCAACCAGAATTTGACATTCCGTGAGACATGTCTGTAGTTTGATAGGAAACGATTCGGAACAAACAAGGAAAGAAGTTGTAATCTGTAATAAGTATTAACTAATAACCTATCAAGCCCCCATAACGGTGCGTCCACATTTGTATCATTTGCGCGATCAGATCTCCGTCGCGTATCATCGAAGCGTGTCAAAATGATACGCGTATCATGATACGCCCCGATCGCTATTAACCGTGTATCATACATCGTATCAAATACTCGCATGATCGGCAGAATGATCTAATAGGCGTCCACACTATGACATGCATACTTGATACGGCGCGACGACTTGATCGGAGATCTGATCGCGCAAATGATACAAATGTGGACGCACCGTAAGAGCACCGGTGATCGCGACAACAATAGAATAACAGTAGATTTCCAAGCATCCGCGATCGAAGGATTAATGTGGCATTAAAATAGCGAATTTGGCACCTGATTGCTGATTTCCACGTCCATCAGACAAAAATGTTAAACATCAAAACCACGTGACTGTTTGATCTGATGCATGACGAATCGAACTGTTGACATGTGTGGGGGGCATTACTTTGATGTGGCAGATCCGGTACATAAGTCTGTTATCCCGCGTTCATTTTGTCTATGATGAAGGGATTGACTTGGCTTTCTGGATTTTACCTTACGTAGGCCTTTATGGGACCTTCGGGAAAGTATGGGAAAGGGTAAAAAATATTTTGAAAGGGTTCGAGAATATTGTGCGTTGCTTTTTTCGTAATCTGCTATGTTGAGTTTACGTCGCAATTTTTATAACGAAATTTTGTTTTAATATAGTTCTTCGTAGCATAACCACTAGGAAAGTTTAAAAAAACTTAAGAGGCTTCAAAACTTTTATACAATAGTTTACTGAAAAGTTGGTAAGTAAATAATGTACAGTGACAGTTACTATGTTAACTTTAAAGATCCGCGGCCCGATTCTGTATCGTGCATTTGTGAGTTAATAACTGAGTTAGTAACGAAACCGAGGAGTGAGTAACGGAAAGTGCCACTTTTTGTATTCACTTGCATACAGAAGTGAGACTTTCCGTTGCTCACTTCTCCGTTTCGTTACTAACTCAGTGATTAACTCACAAATGTACGATACAGAATCGGCCCGCAGGAATACTAATGAAATCCAGCCAAGACGGACGGACAGACAAATAATATATTGTCTCTATAATAGGATCAATATTTTATCTTTGGATAGTTTCAGGTAAGTAACTAAAATATGTAATTTACTTGTGTTTTAAGTATCTATTACTAGATGACGCCCGCAACTCCGTTGTATATCGCGCGGGAACCGTACATTTTTCTGGGACAAAAAATATCCTATGTCCTTTCCCGGGACTCAAAGTATCTTCATGCCAAATTTCAGCAAAATCGGTTCAGACGCTCAACAGACAGACAGACACACTTTCGCATTTATAATATTAGTATGGATTACAAACGGTAAAGAAAGTTTAACACAAAAATTCCAGGATCGAATATACCTTTTTTAAGTTGGTTAAAACATGAGGTAATTTGCAGTTTGGTGTCAATAAGTACTGCGGAGTGCGGCGTTGTCTTTCCGCGCCGCTGCACCTGCACCAACTTCCACTTGAGCGAACTCCTCTTGTCGCCTCCTTTCGGTTTGAGTTGATAGTCGTAGAACCACCCTAGACAGAAGGCAATAATAAAACTTGGGTGATGGGTATATTTATCATGCGTCTATGTATTTTCGACATTTATGGGCATATCGTTAGGGCCTTTTTGCACTACTTTCCATCCGAACCAGTGAAAATAATGGCACGTTCAGCACGTTTTCTGCGCGCGTGGATTCAGTTCGCGTTTTTTCCAAAACGGTAGTAGAAGGGGCGCAATATATGTGCACGTTTGAACGCGCCGTAAAGTCCGGCGTAGACGTAGAACTATTTCTATGATAACCTACGCACTAAATTTGGCCTCGGATACTTTACTCTTCTTCGACATCCGTGAATCTTGTATTCGGATTGAAAATTTTGACGTTAACTTAACTCGAGTATGTACCGTCGAGGAAATTGAGTCATAGGCTGTTGACTGACCAACGTCATTTAGTCGGATCATGTCAATTCAATGTTAATTGTGATCTGTCGGCTGGGTTTTACATAACGCGACCAAACTACCTACGTAGGTCTCCCATCTGCCTAGGAATCAATTCTTCTGATAGTACTTTATCTAGACAACGTTTCAAATTTTTCGGAAAGTTGGTACACGTTGAGCTCAGTACTTTGCGTCGTCCATACTCCATTTCACATATGATCGACTAAGCGGACTCTTGCGAGGCAGCCAAAAGGATATAATTGAAAACCGTCCACATATAGAAGTTATCAGCGCAAAACCTCTATTTGTTCAAGCCACGCCAACCCTGATATTTCCGTTTTCCGATCGTCCCATTGTCAGGTGGAGGAGTGGAGAGCTCTATTTGTTCGAGTGGCGGCTCCTAATTGCGTGATATTTCGATATCTCGCTCCGTCTGCTCAGCTCCGTGGAGTGCTCCAGTAAATGTACCGAGAATAGCGTATTGTTCTGTACGTTTTGTACGAGGCTATGAATTTGTTTAAGACAGTATAATATTGTTTATGAATAGTGATGGGCCGAATGTGGTTTGAACCGAACACGAACTTCGGCCGGACATTCGGTAAAATTCGGTAAAAGCGCGGCGAAATTGAACCGAAGTTCGGACGAACTTCGGTTCAATTTCGCCGCGCTTTTTCGTGTTGTGACTTGTGACTTGTTTACGCACTTGCTGTAAATATTGCTAGATGTGCCCCGCCCGCACTCCGCACTTCCCCGCGGGGCCGTTGCCCGCTTGCCATTTGTAAAGTTCAAAATTTTTGTTTTTTGATTAAGTAAGAGAGATTTCTTAGACTTGTTGAGAACTGAGAAGGGCAGTAAAATTTTGTTTTTTGATTAAGTAAGATTTAAGAAAGATTTCTGAGGCTGGTTTGATTAGCGGTTTAATTTTGTGTTTTGGTTGTTTACATTACCAAAAATTTTTGAGACTGGTCGTTAAATAGATCAATTTAAGTTTTTTGCTTAAGTATCACGTATGATTACTTTTTCTAATTCAAAAGTGTATTCAAATAAGTAAATGACTATGAATGAGTATAGTTCTTGTATCAGACTTATTTTATTTCACTGTTACTACATATATATGTTTTTTCATTAATTTCTATTATGATAGTGCAACTACATATTATATATTTTAGTGCCGAATGTTCGGCATTTTAACCGAAATTCGGCCGAATGACGAAGTTCGGTTCAAGCTGCCGAAGTTCGATTAAACCGAATGTGAAACGAATTTCGGCCCACCCCTATTTACGAATGAAATGTTTTAAGTTAAAGACAATGCTTGATCACTCGATTGTCTAACAAAAACGTGATCCATACGTTGGATGAGCTCGTCAGTAGGTCCTGTGCATGATCTCTCGCCTATCGTGTCGGATTTCGTGCGGTTGCCCAAAAACTTAGGAAAAATAGAGCATGATTTTTAAAATTATTCAATTAAAAAAATACATTATACACACTAATAAATTAAATGGTAGACAGGTGCCCATTAATTTAAGTTACACACTGAACCCAACAGAGGACAGTTAGGTATGTTATTTGGAAAGTTCTGTCCCTTGTGTATCTCCAGTTACTAATAAATTACTTGTTATGTCGGTGTGTTCCAATGTAATAAATCTTAGATTGTTAATGGAATCAGGCGTTACATTGCGGAAATCCATAGCTTAAAATTTAGTTTGTTATTATTTTTAGAAATATTCCGCGAAATAAACTTCCACCTTTAAGTAAATGAGTGAGTGCACGCATAGGCATGCGTACAGCACCTCCCTCCTCCCACACTGCCTAAGCGTACACTCGCATGCAAGAACTTGCAAACACCACCACCACACAAGCAATAATGTTGGCAAATCCGTGCAAGGCCCCTCACCACCATGCAGGTTGAAAACCTCGACGCGCGTTTCGCTCCAACACCGGAGCATCACATTAATTCACACATTAATTCACACTTCTACGTGCAATAAAACAACATTTCCTGATGACTGGATTTGCAATTTTCATAAATGGGTGCTTTCACAATTATTATTTTTAACAAAAAATTAAAACCGACTTCCAAGGTAAAAACAATATTAACATTAATATGAACTAAAAAGTATTAAATAATTTTTGCTATCTAATAGTGCCTTTTTCCGAATTCGGCTAAACCTTGACTATTTCTGTACTCAATCTTCATTATTTTGAAGTCGGTACCAGATAGCTGAATCTTCAGTCCTCTGACAGAATATTTGAAACTTTTGGAACTGGCACCGACTTCAAAATTATGAAGATTGAGTACAGAAATAGTCAAGGTTTAGCCGAATTCGGAAAAAGGCACTATTAGATAGCAAAAATTATTTAATACTTTTTAGTTCATATTAATGTTAATATTGTTTTTACCTTGGAAGTCGGTTTTAATTTTTTGTTAAAAATAATAATAATTTCACTCTTTTTAGTTACACTAGTAGGTAAACCTTCGCGTATATTTTACGTATCTTATTACACAGTTCACACTTACAAAATAATATATTATCAGTGAAGTGAACATATTGTGCTAAGTAATTTAACAATTTTAATACTTCAAACCCCAAGCGGTCACCGGCGATTGCGATAACAATAGAAAGGCTATTGTGTCTCGTTTTTCCACGATCCAAGGATCTATCAGATAAAAAATTGTATAAACTTGCATAGGATGTAGCGTAGCTACTCATCTAATATATAAAATTCTCGTGTCACAGTTTTCGTTGCCATACTCCTCGGAAACGGCTTGACCGATTCTCATGAAATTATGTGAGCATATTGTGAGGATATTGGTCTGAGAATCGGCCAACATCTATTTTTCATACCAAAAATTATTTAAATGGCAAAACAACGTTTGCCGGGACAGCTAGTAATATAATATTATAATATTATCATAATTATTGACAGCTGTTCTTGTAATCAAGAATTCAATTTCAAATCCATTCAAATCGATACTTAGTGCGCCATCTATCGATTAATAAGTATAACTAATTAAAAAGACACTTATTGACTTTGTTTTGTTTAAATGCTCTTTTTAAAATAACTTTATTTTAATTATATATTTTGTCTATTAAAATTTTATAAAGTAGTTAGTATAGTATTCGATCTGTATATAAAGTAGTAAAGTATAAAGTAAAGCGATACCGTCGCCTCCGCGGTGCTGACCGCCGTGTATATTTAAACAAAGTGTTGTTATACAGTATAAAATTATTATTATTATTAGTATATCCACACCTATGCCTTGTACTATTATCTATTCTGTGCCATGAGACATTGGTGACCTTAACACGACGTGGTAATGATGAAGACGATGATGATGATGATGATGATGATGATGATGATTATGATGATGAATATGAGTTGCATAGTAGCATATGCTTTCTGTTCTTAAAACAACGCCGAAACTCCCAAACGTGTATCTATAAGGAGTCAGGAGTTCTCTCAGCATCTTCGAAACCATGGTATACCTTGACCCAATATTTGACTTTTTGGTAGCATATTCTTAGTACACTTCACATAAAACCAAAATCACCATATGTTTCCATATAAATTTCGAGGAGTTCCCTCGATTACTCCTGGATCCCATCATCAGGTCACCACTTTGTGAACATGGTACCAAATTGGAGTAAAACCAAATACAACAAAGCAAAAATTTCGAAAATCGGTTCACAAACGGCGGAGTAATCGTTGAACATACAAAAAAAAAAAAAAAAAAATAAAAAAATAAAAAAAAAAAAAAAAAAATCCACAGCCGAACATATAACCTCCTCGTTTTTTGGAAGTCGGTTAAAAACTCTAAACATTTCAAAAACAGGGAATTTAATAACAAATTAAAAATGATGAGGACAAAATACCTTCAAAAGTTGCCCTATTTTTAACTTTAATGGTTTCGAAGATGCTGAGAGAACTCCTGACTCCTTATAGATACACGTTTGGGAGTTTCGGCGTTGTTTTAAGAACAGAAAGCATATGCTACTATGCAACTCATATTCATCATCATAATCATCATCATCATCATCATCATCATCATCATCGTCTTCATCATTACCACGTCGTGTTAAGGTCACCAATGTCTCATGGCACAGAATAGATAATAGTACAAGGCATAGGTGTGGATATACTAATAATAATAATAATTTTATACTGTATAACAACACTTTGTTTAAATATACACGGCGGTCAGCACCGCGGAGGCGACGGTATCGCTTTACTTTATACTTTACTACTTTATATACAGATCGAATACTATACTAACTACTTTATAAAATTTTAATAGACAAAATATATAATTAAAATAAAGTTATTTTAAAAAGAGCATTTAAACAAAACAAAGTCAATAAGTGTCTTTTTAATTAGTTATACTTATTAATCGATAGATGGCGCACTAAGTATCGATTTGAATGGATTTGAAATTGAATTCTTGATTACAAGAACAGCTGTCAATAATTATGATAATATTATAATATTATATTACTAGCTGTCCCGGCAAACGTTGTTTTGCCATTTAAATAATTTTTGGTATGAAAAATAGATGTTGGCCGATTCTCAGACCAATATCCTCACAATATGCTCACATAATTTCATGAGAATCGGTCAAGCCGTTTCCGAGGAGTATGGCAACGAAAACTGTGACACGAGAATTTTATATATTAGATGAGTAGCTACGCTACATCCTATGCAAGTTTATACAATTTTTTATCTGATAGATCCTTGGATCGTGGAAAAACGAGACACAATAGCCTTTCTATTGTTATCGCAATCGCCGGTGACCGCTTGGGGTTTGAAGTATTAAAATTGTTAAATTACTTAGCACAATATGTTCACTTCACTGATAATATATTATTTTGTAAGTGTGAACTGTGTAATAAGATACGTAAAATATACGCGAAGGTTTACCTACTAGTGTAACTAAAAAGAGTGAAATTATTATTATTTTTAACAAAAAATTAAAACCGACTTCCAAGGTAAAAACAATATTAACATTAATATGAACTAAAAAGTATTAAATAATTTTTGCTATCTAATAGTGCCTTTTTCCGAATTCGGCTAAACCTTGACTATTTCTGTACTCAATCTTCATAATTTTGAAGTCGGTGCCAGTTCCAAAAGTTTCAAATATTCTGTCAGAGGACTGAAGATTCAGCTATCTGGTACCGACTTCAAAATAATGAAGATTGAGTACAGAAATAGTCAAGGTTTAGCCGAATTCGGAAAAAGGCACTATTAGATAGCAAAAATTATTTAATACTTTTTAGTTCATATTAATGTTAATATTGTTTTTACCTTGGAAGTCGGTTTTAATTTTTTGTTAAAAATAATAATAATGCTGATTTACGCATCTAGGGACTGACAACTTTAAAGCCTTCATGCGCGAGTCTGATTCGCACTTAGCCGATTTTATATTATTTTAGGACTACTTGGTCGAAACTTCTTATAGGATATATAAAGAGTGGAACTGTATCACCAAAGTATATATTTTTCAACATTTGGGCCAGAAAAAGCTGTTTGTTTGACTGCTCTTGATGAGTTTCAGCTTTTGATATAATATTTTCAATAATTGTTTTTCTTAAGTCTATTATATTTTTTCAGTTGAAAAGGCTTAAACAATATATGTATTTCGTTAAAGTACTGATGTTTTCATACTAAACGTCAGTCCGAGCGCCTTTAGAAGCTAGGGCCTGATGGTCTAGGGACTGATATTTTTAAATAAAATTGAACTTAAAATTCTGTTGCAAATAATATTATAAAGTCTAATATGATATTGCGAACAATGCCGACGTATTACTTATAAATATTGATTAATTCATAAGAATTTAATATTAATAAACAACAAAATTACTTATCTAGGGATTGAACAAGTGACTGGAATTACCACGTGGTGGCCCACAAACTTTCATTTTTGCACTGATTTATAAAATGACCGCCGCAGAGCGAGTGTTGTCAGAGAATAACTTCATGTAATACTCTGAAATTCCCCAACAATATTCAACGCACATTCTAATGATGTCGCGAAATTTTTAAATTCGTAAGTGGCTAGGGCCTGGCGAAAAAAGTTAAGGACACTAAACTCATTCGGGAAAAAATAATTATTGTTTATTTTAACTACAAAATACTCAGGGCAATTCCATATGTGACTGACTCTACATTTGATACGACTTGCGTTTTATTTTGTCATATAGTATGGTTACTATCATGTTGTTAATATCAATTTTAAGATGGCTTTATAGCAGATTAAACAAGTTAACTTATGCAGAAAAAATGGCACACACTGCTGTTTTCAAATAGCATTTATTTAGTCAAACATAAACGTGACCGCCACTACATGCAAAAGGAAGTCGTTTCCGAGAGTGTTTATAAACAACAATAATCTTCCTCTCTGTGTGCTAAATAACTCTACTTTGTATTTTTGTCGAAAGTGCATGAAACAAACTATTATAAAATGGTTACCTATAACCTGTGTGTTATTTAAAAAAATATTTATTACCAAAATAAATTGTGACCGACACTACAGCCCAAAACGTGACCGACACTACACTCACTTTGTGCAGGTAAAAGTCGGTAGTTTTACATGAAACCTTAAAATTTATGTATCTCAGAACATACAATATGAACTCTAAAATTACTATAAATTAAAGTACTCTATAAAAGCAAATCAGTAATTAGTTAATTCATAAAATGCTTTTTTTGAACTTAAACATCACAAAAACGAAATCACTAATAATTTGTCAAATAATAACTCAACACGAAATCTTCTCAAAAACTATTAACATAATAACCCTAGCGCCAGCGATAGGCAGACTTTCGTCATTATTTTAAGCTAACAATTTTCGACGAATAAGAACGACCGGACTCTATGGAGTTTCGGTTTAGAAGGTTTCCAGTTCAGCAGGTCTACCTTACGTCCAATAAAGTTAAAAGATCAATAATTTTATCTTATTTTCTTGCGATATCTGTAAGAATCTCATATTCTACTAACAGATTTTTGTGACAATTGCTTCTCATTTCCAGACATTGCTAAATTTTGGATATTATTTGACTTTCAGATGGACTGGCAGGTTCTTAAAATAATAATTTACCTTTCTGCTTCTCTCTCTCTGCTTTCTATAGCTATTTTCGCCATCTATCTCCAGCAAAAATAACAAACAAAACGCTACTTTTCGGCGTGATTGACTCTATAATGTGACTGACACTACAAAAATATTTTTTAGTGTTTAGGTGTTATGAACAAAGATGACAAATTTTTAATGCCGGTATCATTTGAGTCACGCCGTCACGTAGGAAAGTTTCTAATTTTATTGATGTAAAAGTAATTTTACTGTAGTTAAATACAAAAGTAATGTTTTTTATGTGACCGACACTTCAACTCGAGACTGTGATCTTACAAGCCTATTATCTTTATATATAAAAATGGATTTTCAAATGTGTTAGTCGCGCTAAAACTCGAAAACGGATTGGGCTGATTTAAGTCTTGAAATATTCGTACAAGTCCAGGGAAGGTTTGAAAGTGACACGAAGTTCACCGGGACAGCTAGTATCTTTATAAAAATGAATTTTCTCGAATCTCAAAAGCTATATCGGTATTTAATTGTTTGAAAAATCAGTGTGTAACAAAATATGACAAGAATTTAAAGTACATAACATGAAAACTAAGTCAGAACTTCATCACACAAAATCACAGCCAGCCGAGCTCACGACATCATCTCATAAATGGCAGCTTTGCTAGAAAAGTAATGCTTAGAAATTGTTGCTTCTATAAAATCTTGATAGTACCATAATGTTGTGACTATAATTAAGTATTTTTAATACCAAAATCAGGTATTTATTTTCTTAGTTTATGGTAGACTTTTACATGGAACTGCCCCTCACATAATTAGCTGCGAGTACTTAAACATTTTAAAAAATATTAATAAAAATAAGTATAAACATAGTACTTTTTAAAATATGGATTCCTAAACACAAAATTTCGGAGAACGGACACGCCTAGGGCCTGACATTTGGGACATATAAAACAGATTTTAAATATATAATATAGTGTTAATTTTAACATAATTTGGGGGATAAACACATTTTAAACTATCATTTAGCAATTGTGGTAGTAAATAATTAGTAAGTATTGATTTTAACTGAAATGTGCTGCGGAAACGAAGTTTCCATATTTTTGTGAAACCACCCAAATAGCGCTCTTCGGATGCTAGAATAAGAATTGCCAGAAAGGCTCAAAAATAGCTGCTAAAGAACATAAAAGTATCCAAATTGAATTATTAGGATGGAGAATAAATATAAATTGTGACGAATTTGGATATAACTAAATCACACTGCAATGTCGCATCGGACGAGACGTGCTCCACTTTCCGCAAATAACTTAATTCTTGAGCACGTAGCATTTATTTCAAATCTAGTTTAAATGGAACGATCTAGAACTGCCGCCATCTTGTAATTCCATTTTTAAATTTCATTATACATATACGGGGCGTGCTCTCCCTCGTCGCTGGAAATGTTTTATTCTCGGGTTAACAAAGCTTTGAGGCTAACGATTGTGGTTCATCTTCATTTTTTGCTGCTACTATATCTGCAGCCATTAAAACTGTACTCCAGTTTGTGTTTGAGTTTAGTTTGTCTCCATATCTTTGTTTTGGAGCGAAAAAGAAAGAATCATCCTTAATAGCCGAAATCAAGCATTTTTATTTGGCTCACAATATATTCCGGACACAACCTGCGAATAGTTCCCAACCCTTCTGTTCGTTACTGCATGTTACAGTGATCGATGGCTACTCCGACAGCATATTTAATCTTCTTAAGTGTAATTCCTTCCCCGTCAGTTGCACAAAGCCGAGCTTTCCCTCTGTAAACTTTAACTTATTCATGATTAGTCGCTCCTCCTTTTTCTTTCTTAATTTTATCCACGGCCTTTTCGTTTAAGCTAGCTTAGATCTCGTTAAGGTCTAATGAAATTCTTAGGTATAAATATGGCTGCAGGATTATCTCGTGGCGATATTGGCCGGTGGACACCGCTGAGATCTAATACAAAACATTCTCGATTTATTAAACAAAATGTTGTATCATGTATGAGTAATGGCGTGCGGCGAGATACTTGTTGTTTATCAATATTCGCATGATTGATTGTAAAGTATTCGTAACTTGGAACATCTGGATGTAATACAGTTTATATGGAAGTTATTTTTGGTACGGAATTCGCTTATTATGGATGAAATGAAAAAAATAGGAAATGACTTAATCCTTCAAGCCCCACCGAGCACCGGTGATCGCGACAGCAATAGAATACAATAGCATTTCCAAGAATCCGCGATTGAAGGATTAAATACTATAGTTATTACACACAAGTATATTATTTTCCTTCCTAAAAATATACTCTTATATTTTACCGTTACCGTTAATAAGCCAAAAGTACGTTTTCACAAAAACTTTACTGAATTTGCTGTAATCTGAAAATCTTGCACATAATTTTAATCTAGCTAATATTTCAGGGAGCTCGAGGGACAAGCTAAATATTGTTAAATCATTACATTACACTTTATCAAATTGATTGCAATGCCACATTTTATTGATCGTAACCTATTGTTCTCAGGACCCCAAGATAAGGAACGTGGTTCTGTTCGGGTCGTCGGGGTCACTGGAGGAGAAGACTGTGACGGTGTGCTACGGCGCCGACTTCGTCAACGTCACATTCATCAACTTCTGCTGCACGAGGAAGGATATAGCTCAGGTGAGGCAAACCGAATACTGGCCTCCTCCTTTTCTACCTCATCTCTCCAGCGGTATCTGGGACGGCCCACCGGTCGGCTGCCAGTCATTTGCCCCACATACGCGTTTTTTGCCGGTGTAACAAAACTAAAAATGAGCATATTGTGTCCTTTGCAATTTCTTTTAACTTTCAAATGGAGAAATTCATGCCGCTGGGGGCTCACAAAAAATTCTTTCAGCGCTGCTACTTTCACAATTAACTCTATATAAGGGACACATACATACCCTAAACTAAAGTATCATCACTTACTTTTGTAACACCCTGTATATTATGGCCAAGTCTTAAGGCTGGGTTTAGTCTGACAGACTCATAAATTGATATTTTACTTGATTATATATTATATAATCAAGTAAAATATCAATTTATGAGTAGAGATATTTTACTTTTACTATATTGAAATTTGAAACGTTGAATCGTTAGCCAATTTTTGTCATTTTTCTCTTCATCTAAATTAATGTATCTGGCACTGCTCATTACCGTAACAAAGATTTGTATCGATGCATGTACACGACAATCATGTCATCTTCGCCTAAAATTGAACGGCGTATATTTCCTAGGAGGCTCATGAATAATGAGGATAAATAAACATATCGTCGATATATCTAAGGTGGTCGTAGATCGATCTCTGGGTCGTTGTGCTTTTGCCGAAAATAAGTGTGCTATTTATCATTTTATCGTGGCATCTTTCCTGTCCCACTACCGCTTGTACAGTTGTTATGGTAATTGTTATGAGGCAATTTGGGATGATATGTGATGTAGGTGAGGCATAACAACTTGTTTACTAAGTAAAATGTCTTTTTATGGTGATAATCTTTATTGTTTAATCTCTTTTTCTTTTTTTAAAACGAAGACCCAATTTTTCCAAATTGCTGTCTGCTTTGACCTTTGACAATCCAATCGATACCATCTGATTCAATCAAAGTCGATTTTTCGTTTATGGATCGTGTATTTTTCAGTCGGTTAAATCTTGATGAAGTTTTAATATTGGCACGCATCCCAAAGCTTAATCACGATAACCAAATATCAATATCGGTAAGATAAGTGTTGGTTTAGGTTGGTCCTATCATATCATTATGTGGTCCCACAATAATTTATTATTTATGAAACTGACCTTTTCCTTAAGCGGATTGGCTATCCCTCGGAATATTTTCTAGCCTAAGATAAGCATTACTCTGTGACCTACTCGGAGAATCGTTATAAATATCAATAAAAAGAGAAAAAAGCCCCACAGAAACAAACTGCTTTTCAAGGCAATTATCACCGCTTAAGAACACCAAAATTTCAGGTAACAAGTTGGTCTTGTGACCTGGAATCAAAAATGTCTATCCTCCCCAAAAATATATCATTTGGAAAGCCATTCATTTGGAAAGACTTTCCGGATATTATGGTAAAGGAGTACTTACCATAACTCAGGCAGAGCAAAACGCAGGCTTATTATATTTCTTCTTAGACTTAATTATTATCATTCTTTGAATGAAATAAAGAATGTCTCTCCTAACGATCCATCCCCAACACGGAATCCATAACACAAACAGACAATGAGGTAACGTTTAGAAATAAGTATTGTCGGTGTCTAAGAGATACATCCCATTGGCTTTTTAAAGGCACTTCCCTAATAGATAAGACCGCCATTAAAGCCATCATAGACATGGTAATTTGTGTAGTGCGAGTGGCTATAACTCGTGTAATCTCACCTTTTAGGTGGGGCTGGGTAATTTATTGGGGGTTTCTCGTTGGCGACGCTTTACGAGTGTCGTATATCTTTAATGAAGTGTAGTGTCATGTTTACTAAAACGTCCACGCGAAATTAAAAATGCGGGTACGAGTCGTAAATGGTTACGTATTCGTGGATTAAGGGGATCCTATCACGTAAAGTGTGTGTAATGTACTTTAGAAGGGCATATTTGCTTTTAACCAGACCAAGATCGAAATAAAATATTTTCTTTGATCAATCATTTTTCTTAAGAAAACTTAAAATATTTCTAGCATTCAACATTTACCTATAGTGTTTGAGTCACCCAAAATTGCCGAAAATGGTTTAAATATTAATTATTAACCCATCAAGCCCTAGAAGGTCACCGGTGAGCGAGACACAATATAAAAACAATCCAACATCCAAGAATCCACGATCAAAGGATTAGAAGGTGCTTTTTTGTTGACAGTTATGGACGGACGAGCTGTTCGCGCTGGCGTACAACCTGAACCAGTACAACAACCCGACCATCAAATTCCTGGAGAAGCTGCACACAAAAATTGCCCTGAAGGCGGACAAGTCCGGGAAAATTCTCGTCAAAAAGTGAGTACAAAAGCTATTAGAGTTATTAGATTCCATCTCGAAAGAAGTACAATAAAGAAACGGAATTGCACTGCTATTTCTTGATTCTCCGTGACATTTTTAGCTTATTAAAACCTTTTGATGGCAGTGGGTCGCTTAACGTTTGAACTGCGCTAAAGAATAATAAAATATTATAGTGTTCACATTTACTGCATTTTATGAAGAAAATTATCATGATGGCCAGTTTTGAAGCGTCTTTTAGACTTCAAAGTTCGAAAAGCGTCGTTCCAACCAATTCATCCTAAAGGCGTTATAGGATAGGTGTTAGAATTTACGTTGGTCCATGGTAGCCATCATGGTTACGAAGAAGGAGAATCGACGTGGATCATGGCCAATCATAGGATAACATGTCCCTCTACACATTCGTAATCCATCGGTCTGTCGTGACAAAACAGAGGCAGCATTACTTTAAAATTTTAAGGATTATGTAGATGCGAGGGACCGTCAAATCGATCTTGTTAATGCTAGTACAGTTTCCACATTGTTATTGGCAATCAGTCGGGTTTTATTCTTCACTGTGATTGTTGCTGTAGTGTAGCTCCCATTTTACCTTACCAACAAAATATTTGGCAATAAAATCTCGTTCGGAATGCGTCCAATTTATTTTACTTAGGTGAATAGATGTTAAGGGAAAGTAAATAGATGAGCGACGGAACGGGTGGTTTGGCAGCTAATGAGATAGAACCACCCCAATTTTTATTTATTTATATGCCTACTTTATTACTTAATGCGGCTGGCTAGTACTATTTATTGATTCGAGATTTGTATTGTGTTGTATTATTTCAAGTAATTATTAAGAAGAAAACTACAATAGTTATGAAAACTATTTGTGTTATATCTTGTGATAGCAACACTACTTATACAATAGCGTGTAAGCGTGTATAATAAAACTGTGAAATGAGGTACACATATCGTAATTCGTAAGTGAAGAATATCCTATGAAAGTAAAGCCTCATGTTATTGCTATTGCACTAATATTTTAAATGCGAAAGTGTGTGTCTGTCTTTTTGTATGTGTATCTGTTACCTCTTCACGCCCAAACCGATTTTGCTAAAATATAATATCCGGATACTTTCCACATAGGATACTTTTTATCCTGAAAAATGTAGAGTTCCCACGCGATAAACGAATTTTGGCGCAACGAAATTGCGGGCGTCATCTAGTAGGTACACGATAATCGACATACATTTCAATTCCGTCGGCCCTTGCTCACGGGGGGTTAACGATTAGAGGCTGGTGGTCCCAATAACGCACTTATTGGAACAATTCCTCGCCCTCATTGTACCGCGGTTCCGCCCTCGCCTAACGAAATAATGGACCTATATATTTGTAAGGCACTCTGTCCTACTAAAATATTTAGGCACCCACCCGTGTTATGATGTTGAAAATTGCGCTTGACGTGTGCGAGTAAGGTGCTTAAATGATCTGGAAAACGAGTTTTTCACTAGATAATACGCGTGGCTCCGTTGCTCTGCAATTCGGGTAAATATAAATATAAACTGTAAAGTATTCTACGTCCTTCCTTGGGGCTCCAAAGTATAATCATACCCATCAAAATTGACTCAGTGATGAGCGTGAAGAGGTAACAGAAAGATGAACATCATTATGAACATCATATTACACATAGACATACATCTTATACCTATACTTCTATATCTATACTTATAAAATTACATGTCCTGACTGACTGACTCACTGATTCATCATCGCTGAGCAAAAACTGTTAAAGTTACAGCCACGAAATATGGTCAGTAGGGTTGTTTTATTAAGTAGACACCCAATAAGGAAGGAATTTTGGAAATTTTAACCCGAGGGGGGTGAAATAGGGGTTGCAAGTTTGTATGAAAGTCCATAATTTCTTTAGTTAGAAACATGAAACTTTATTTTTATTTATTTAACCGTTTATTGCACACAAAAACATTTAACAAGTTATAGTTATGAAGAAAAACGACACAAAAGGTACTGCTTATCTCTAAAGAGATTTCTTCCAGCAGTCCTAAGAAGAGAAATTTGATTACAAACATCAGATAGGGCGTGCATTTAAACAGAAATGAAAAAAAATATGAATTATAACTACTTATTATGTTATACAATTATTATTCATTATTATTATTTTTGGGCTACTGAATAAAAATGAATTAATAACGTGTTTAAGCGTTTTTAGAAATTCTACCCCCAAGGGGGTGAAATTGGGGTTGAAAGTTTGAATGAAAATCCGTCATTTCTTGAGTTAGAAACATGAAACTTTATTTTTGGGCTACTGATTAAAAATAAATAGATACGTATTTAAATGTTTTTGGAAATTCTACCCCCAAGGGGGTGAAACTGGGATTGAAAGTTTGAATGAAAGTCCGTCATTACTTAAGTTAGAAACATGAAAGTTTATTGACTTTTGCGTTTGACGATTGCTTAAATAGGGTCCCGTTTTTACCCTTTGTATAAGGAACCACAAAAAGGGGAAAACTATCCATCTTTGTTATTATACTATGTTAACGCGGACGAAGTCGCGGGCAACAGCTAGTATTATATGAAACTCAAAGGTGACTCACTGAAATGGTGATCTATCAACGCACAGCCACAACTACTGGACGGATCAGGCTGTTTGGCATGCAGGTAGATGTTATGACGTAGGCATCACCTAAGAAAGGAATTTGATTTATTCTACCCTTAAGGGCTGTTTTACACGTTTTAAGTAGATAAGTAGTTAACTAAATTTTAAGTTACTTATTGCATGTAAACACGATTTAGTAGCAAGTAGCAAGTTAAAATTTTGTTGCAACTTGCTACTTGCTACTAAATTGTGTGTTTACACACAATTAAGTAACTTAAAATTAAGTTAAAATTTAGTTAACTACTTATCTACTTAATACGTGTAAACCAGCCATAAGTGGTTAAAATTAAATTAAGCGGAAGAGTTTGTTTGTTTGTTTGAACGCTCTTATCTCAGGAATTAATAGAATAGAATCAGGAATCTTTATCACGCTAAGACTAATAGGAGCAAAGAAACAGAGGAAAATGTGGAAAAAACTGGGAAAATTATATGAAATTGCTTATTATCTTAAGAACTACTGGAGCAATTTTTATGCTTTTTGGAACACATGAAGAGTATAGACCACGTGAAGGGACATATGCTATTATTTGCGTAAAAATGTACGGTTTCCGTGAAATTCCTAATTTACGCGGGCGAAGCCGTGTGGAACATCTAGTTTACACATATAAACAGACAAACTTATTGGCGTTTGATATTAGCTAGGCTCTCAGATATCTATTATCAGAAGCACTTACGTAAACAAAACATTTTCTATGGCAGGTCTTAAGTGAGTGGGCAATGGGAAATATTTCCATTATGTCGTCCATATACATGGATCATGGAACGAAATAAATGGCTCTCCCATTTGTCATGTCTTTATGGTAGATACACTTGTGTTTAGTAAAGCACTTAACATAATATGAATTTGTAAAGAAAAGCTTTTAAACAACATAAAGGAAACAACTAGCTTTAACTAACGTTGAACTTGGATCCTGCATTTGTAATTATGATTGTCTTTCCATATTAGGATGTCCTATGTATCTCATATTATTTAAAAAATAAAATATCCAATGAATTCTCAGATAGCCTGTGCAGTGACATTCGAGTTATGAAAATTGGTCCCTAGACTGCTATAGCGGCGAATAAACCTCGATATTTTACGATGACATTCACATTTCCATTGTAAATTGGGCTGTCTCGAAAGAAAAGGAGAAAATCCTCGAATTTCCACCACATTCTCCACCGAGAGAAATCATGTAAAGTGGGGAGCTAAAGTGAAGTTCCGAATATCAAATGTCATTGGCATGCACTTTACAAACAATGACAACATATTATAATATTTATATTATAATATTTTTAAGTGCCGGTTGTCTTTTGCGCACCAGAACATCCTTCTACAATCTATCTTGTGGCAATTTGATGACATTTGTGGGCGTGACAGTCCTGTGTTTATAAAGTGACACCAGTTCAACTAATCCCGTCCCGCGTAGGGGGCGTCAATAGTTCCAAAAGACATCGCGCACCAAAAGACTAATTTGTCAGTCTTTAGATCTGTAGTTCTGTACTCAAAAACAAGGCCTTTGTATCCATTGTGAATTATTTAAAAAGTATTTTCAGAGCGAAGTAACCACTCTTTAAATACCGTAATGCCTGGGTCTGTATGGTTGCCCAAGGACATGGTACGGCATTCTCGCAACATTTGCATATTCGGCCAAGTTCTATACTCAGGTACAGTCAAAATTGACAGAAGCTACGAATAAACGTTGCCATTATACAGCGGTATTCACAAAGTCCTGTCGATAACTAGACCATCCAGTAGAAAAGAATTTTCGAATGTAGAGCTCAAATACGAATAGCGAATGTCAGAGGCACCGATAGATTCACTTACGAGTACGCCAGATACGTTTTGTACGATAGAAGTGGTATGCTTCTATCGTACAAAACTAATGCATCGTCGAACGTTTATTGTCCACGGGGTACTTTGACAATTTGCTCTTGATATCTCGGGAGTGCAGTTTAAAATAAAAAATGTTGCCGCACTAAGTGGAATGGCGATTTTGCGGTAGGTTCTATCGTACCCGCATCTCTGCCTCGAGCGGGTAATGGAGTACCATGGGGTTTTAGTGGGTACACTTTACGCCAGGGGAGTACCCTGGCTGATATCCTCATCATCCATCATCCACCGGGGATGCATAAAGCATGGGATTTTACGCATCCCCGGCGGATTGTAAAAAAAGTTAAGTGCCGCTTGCGATGCGTTAAGGCCAACCCAAGTTACGCAATTTTTGTAACTCGGAAGAATATAAAGGAGTATAAAGGTGTATGATCGCTAATATCTTTCGCTAAAAGGCTTTTCCTCGCTGGGCCAGCGAGGAAAAGCCTTTTAGCTCCGATTTATGTTTAAACTCAAATCTCATACATTTTTAATTTCTCCGAAATGATCCATCAAGTTATTTAAAGCAAAACGTTTCCAATACGATATCGAATGAGATAATGTATGTAGCGTTATCTATATAATATGTAACACTCAAAGGTGACTGGCATGGTGATCTATCAACGCACAGCCCAAACCACTGGACGGATCGGGCTGAAAGGCTAAGAAAGCATTTTGATAAATTCCAACCCTAAGGGGTTAAAATAGGGGATGAAAGTTTGTATATAATAATACTTCTTAACTCGAGCGAAGTCGCGGGCAAAAGTTCGTCTTTAATATGTGAGATTCTGTGAGATGGTTAATTTTGCATTTACCGATAAGATCAAAAAATATTATATGTTATCATTGCTCATAAAAAAATTGTATTACTTGAATCTTTACTTAACTACTTACTTACTTTCTTTGTGGATTTCTACATCATAATAAGTGTTCTTAATTTCACGAGAGTTAGGTCTTTGCATTGATCTATCAGCCAATCAGTTTTGCCTTTTATAAATTTCTTAACACAAACAATAGGAATTGGGAAAGCCAAGAAACAAAACCATAATGAAGACATCCACTGTCTTGTTTTGTTCGCTAATAATTAATAGAAGATAAAAGTCCATTTCGTCTAAAAGCTTGCCAATTAGGTGCTACTGATTGCGTTAATATTTCCAATTTTCCCTGTTCACCATCGTGTTTATTATTATTGTTTCTGTTCTTCCCTCCTATTTATTGCCGTGCGAACGTTCGCCCGCCTTGATACGAAATGCTAATCATCTACCGGTCTTTATTTTAATATATTTTCCAAGCCGTATAAAAGGTCAGATTGCTTCTAAAGTTTTACTCTTTCTAACAAAGCAAACGACTTTTCTATATTACGTGCGTTTTTAGGGGGTTAAAATTTAAATATTTTTTCAAATAAACATGCTTTTCTTGCTTTTTATGCATATTAAAAATCCAACGCAACGGAATTATACGTCTTTTGGAAACGGTAGTTTTTCTTGCGATTATAGACTCACGATTTATTATAAACAAACATAGGTAACCGATGCTCAATAGACATTATTTTATTTTATTTTATTTTATTTTATCATGTTTGGGTGGCTTACAGCTAAGTAGCTACAGCTAAGTAACTATAATAAATTTACCATAAATTATAGAATACGAAAAGCCAAGCCAATAACTGATTGTTGTATAAGATCTCGTCTAACCAAAGCAACGAGCGATGTTATCTTGACATTGACTAACACAGGCAGCGGTTAGCCGTGATTGGAATATAGGTCGGCTGCGGTTTCAGCGGTTATACAGAATTATAATCATTACTTCCGCTGCACCGAAGACGGATATCACAGTGCCGTGTTCGAGCTCGGTATTTGGAATATTGAACGCTGTATTGATGTACCATTTTGGATATATAGAGAGGACGCATTTGTATAAAAGATTCTCTCTTCTATTCACGTTAGACCATAATGTATATGATACAGCGTCGTCAATCATGGAACTCAATTGTTTCCAAGCATATTCAATGAATATGCTTGGGAGAATTGATTCGATTTTAATTTTTAACCAAATTTATATAATTTATATGATATAGAGTAGACGGGGCAGAGGATTCAATACAAACTACAACTAGCGGCAATTTTTTTTATAACCAAAATAAATAGTTTAACTGCTGGGTAATATTTTTGTTATAACCAAATTTGATACGACTTCCCATTGGTGCATTAGCACCACTAAGAAGGCAACGGTATCTTCTGACCTTTTCGAAATAAACTCGTAGCTGGCAGGTTTAACTCGCACTGAAGTTGCCAAAACACGAAGACGCCACTTGCAGCTACAACTCTGGTGATAATTTGATTGAAGTTTAAATTGTTGGCTCCGTAAATACCACTTCATTGTTCCGTCTTGGCGGACTCATTGCAAACTTTAGATACAGAAGGTCATGATCAACTACTCAACAGAAAACTTAACTCACAGTAATACAAACTCGATACAGTTGTGAGCAATTATTGTGATGCACTTGCGATGTAAACTAGAAATAGGTATTCTCATACGATTTCTAACGATTATCGTTTCAATCGATTTTTCGTAAAAGGTAAAGCAGATAGACTAAACAGAAACATTTATCAATATTTTATAATATTGGTAATGGCGACAATAAAATTGAGGCCATATAGGTATCTCAGAGGCGTAATTTTCTACAAAATATTACCAAAATTGAGGAATAAATTAATTTCTCTCACGCATTAGCCGGATTATAAATTGATGTCGTTTTCCTCATGGCTTTCATAATGTCCCCGAGTTTCGGAGATTTTTCACCGCCACATAATCTCGTAATTACAGCAATATAAATCACTGTCCTATTATAATTTTTATACTGTTGTCCGATGCTCCCCCATGGCCCATTTCGTTTATGAATTCCATTTATATTTTTTTTACCTGTAATTATTATGTAGGCAAGGCTTCTTACAGACGAACGGCACTTGTCCACGGCACTTGTTGACGGCAGCCGTCGACTCGTGCCGTTCGTATGTAAGAAGCCTAAGGTTTCTAGGTAACGAGAGTTTGCACTATGATGTAGACAAGTCTCAAATTAAAGTTTACAAGGTGTAACAAAACAAAGCTATAATGTTTTTGGATGTGTATAAATCCCCTGTATAAAGTTCACTGTGAAAGTAGCAGCGCAGGCAGAGTAACTTTTTTAAAATTTTGTAAAGGCAAATTCATGACGCTGGGGCGCTTGCACAAATCATAAAATAAATACTGGAAACTTTCCATAGTAGTCATATTCATTTCATGCGTCAATTCCCCGGCAATAATTGCTTATTGCAGTGACAATAAAAACACTGTGATGTTTACTTTTTAATGTGGGATGGCAATCAATAATACGTGCGTTATTTATGAGTGCCACCGCCACGACCGCGTCCGCTCCCCCTAATGGAATGCGATCATTTGATTATGTCGCGAATAACACTAGGTGCGCCATTACTAATGGTTTTGGCTGAGTGTAAGTCGTATGTTACATGAATTAGGTTAGTAAAGTTTAGTTTTCTTAACTTTTTTTTTTAAATAAGTGGGTAAACGAGCAAACGGATCAATGATGGAAAGCAACCACCGTCGCCCATGGACACTCGCAACATTAGAAGAGCTGAAGGTGCGTTGCCGTCACTGAACCTGTCTCTAATTCTACTATCACAGCTGCCAATCAGTCAGGATCGGACCGCTCAGATCCAGTCAGCATTTAAAAGCATATTAGTACCAAAAACATTTCTTGCAAAATGTTGCCGAGACGACCACATAAGGTTTACCCTGTAAAAAAGATATGAGATCTCATGTAGAGCCAAGAACCTACACGCTGTCGCTAACTCTACTGACGCTAACTTAAACAAATTGTACATCAGTAAATATCTACGGTATTCTTAATACCTATAATTTGTAGTTTTTCTACAGTATACTGAGTTGTAATTATATTGAAACTATATTAACGAAATTCGAAGCTTTATATTATAAATCAATGAATAAAATATTAGACTCGGGGTAGTTTATTTCACAATGGTGGTAACAATTTCGTTCGCTATTAAATCAACGTTTATTACTATGGGTCACAGTGCCTTATGGAAATATGGCGGAATGCTCTGACTTGTAACAGTAAATCAGCGGTTCCTTGACGTTAATTTCTTTGGTTGTAAACTGACCGAGCACGCCCGTTTTCCACGAACTGAAGGCATCACTGAAATTACTGCCTGAGTTAATTTCTTGCCGATTGGTAAGGCGATACTAGGAAGTTGAAGTTATTAGTATTGGCGAGTAGTTTTTTGAGTAGTTAGAATACTAACTACTCAAAAAACACAATAGTGCTAAAAAAGGATTAGGTCAACTTTGTATCAATTTCCTCCTAATATAAACCTTTTCTGGACTTCTTAAAAGAAGAAGTTTCTGTAAAGAAGTAAACTTCAACTTTTTAACGACGAGTGTCACTCGACACAAACTCAACACTTGAGTCTGGACTATAATCTATTTAGTAAAAAACAAAAATGCAATCTTATCGCATGTTTTCAAACACAAACGACTAAAGTTATTAATTAAATTGCCTGAGCATTTAGTAATTTTCCCAATAGGAGCAAACGAGTTTCAAAATTAATGATCTAGACACGCGGCAGCGTGTCAAGCCAAGTTCCAGCATAACAGAATGGCGAGCATTCACCGTGTGTAATATTACACGAACCATTTGCAGGTACTTTTGACCCTCTCATAATTCAGAAACTATTTCACATAATCGTTTCAAATTTGGCTCATATAATGAGACTTGCAAGATAACTACATGCTCTAAATTTCATAAGCACAGCTCAAACAGTTATTAAGATATTAACGTCCGAAAATCGTCATTTTTATCACTGACTGACTGACTGACTGACCTATACATCAAAATTCTAACCCACTTCCAGATGACCTAGAAGGCTGAAATTTGGAATCCAGCTCGGTAATTGTGTGAAAGCGTAGGGAAAAATCAGAAAACAAAAAAAATCGGTCAAGTGCGAGTCGGACAGAGCGAAACTAGGCAAAAATTGTGTTTTTTTTATGGAGACCCCCCTTAAATATTTATTTTATTTTACTTTTATTATAAATTATGAAAATAAAAATATAATTAAAGATTTTGTGAAATGTTCAAGTATCTACCGGCTGCCATTATTGATTTTGAGCAAAAAAGGCCAAAAAATCACATTTATTGTATGGGAGCTCCCCGTAAATATTTATTTGTGAAGTGAAAAACTTTAGGAATTTAATAGAAGGTGACTTTATGAAGTATGTCTGTCGTTCTGTTACCTCTTCACGCCCAAATTGCATGTACCGATTGTTCTTAAATTTGGTATGGAGATATAGTTTGAGTCCCGGGAATAGACATAGAATTCTTTAATACGTCTGTCCGTCTGTCTGTCTGTCTGTCCGTCTGTCCGTCTGTCCGTCCATCTGTCCGTCTGTCTGTCTGTTTGTTGGACAGCTATAATAATAGCTACTTTACTTCCGCACAATAAGCTGTACCCTATAGTTAATGGTTGGAAATACACTTGTGTTATACCGTATTATTCCAATGCCTCCTGATGGTAGCTGCTTTTTCCATTCGCTTGAATTTTCTTTGTTTTATTAGTCTGATACTCAATAAGGCTTAAGGGCTATTTCCCCACTTCCTGATTAGTTTCAGATAGGCTATCCACAACTGATCTGACAGATGAAGGATCTGTCAGTTAAGTTTCAGATAGGCTATCTACTATTTATCTGATAGTAGAAGTATCTGCCAGATAAGTTGCGGATAGCTTATCAACACCTTAAGGTTGCAATTGAATATAGTCGAATATTATGTATGTTTGAACTGGGAAGATTAAGATGTCTACTATGTCTACCCTTGCTTGGAAAGTTTTCTTTACAAAAAGTAATGATCCCACCAAAACATGAAATGTAAAAAGAGCCAAGCATAATATTGCATAATTATTCAATACTAATTCTGTCGTAAAAAGTTTTTAGATCACATTCAAGCCAAGCCTTCAACTTGTTTTGTAATTTAAATCAACATTCAGTAAATGTATCAATATAGATTTCTTTATTTTATAATTATTATAGAGGCTTGGCAATCAGCACAATAGAAACAAAATATATAAAACTGCAAATTGGGAGGAGTTCATACTTACACAGACGGCAAGCGTAAAGTGTTTTAATATTATGTAACGACGCATGTGGCCGATGGTACCCAATAAATCCAATTAGTAGCTGATTATTTCTCTAATTATGTTAAAGGAGCCAAGCAAAATATTGCGTAGCTATACAATACTACTGTCGTAAAAAGTTTTCAGATCACATTCAAGCCAAGCCTTCAACTTATTTTGTAATAAATTAATTGAAATCAACATTCAGTGAATGTATCAATAGTTTTCTTTATTTTAAAATTATTATAGTGGCTCGGCAATGAGCACATAATTATTAAGAAACAAATATAAAACTGCATATTTGGAGGAGTTCATACTTACACAGACGGCAAGCGTAAAGTGTTTTTTTAGTTTATCGTAACAACGCATCTGGTCGATGCAGGTACCCATATAAATCCAATTAGTCGCTGATTATTTCTCTAAGTGCTCATTGCCAAGCCACTATAATAATTTTAAAATAAACTAAAACTTTTTACGACAGTAGTATTGCATAGCTACGCAATATTTTGCTTGGCTCCTTATACATATTTTAATGTTTTGGTGGGATTTCATTTCTTTTTTTAAGGTTTTTTGACGTGCTAAGGTCTTATAATTCGATGGAGCCGGCTGCACGCACGAAAAAACATGACTCATGCGGCGTTACCACGCTCTGAGGTGTTCCATTTTCTTAGGACGTTGTCACGTTCAACTATCGTCAGTAGGTTTACTGTCAGTAGACTTTACTGACAACCGATTTTTCTTTTCTCGGTCACGTTAAAACTATTCTACCATATTAACAAAATCTTAAGACTTCTCTGTCTGTCTGTCACCAGGCTGGATCTCGAGAACCGCAATAGCTAAATAGTTGAATTTTTCACAAATTATGTATTTTTGTTATCGCTATAAAATACAATAGTCCTATTAAAATAAAAAATAATTTAGGAATGGCGGGTCTCGTACAACAAACACGATTTTTTTGCTTTTTTTGCTCTATCTTCATAATGGTAACAGTAAGGTTTTTGGAAATTTCAGAAAATACTCAATTGTATTTCAACTTTAATAATAAATAATAAAAATTAAATTAACCTTTTATTTAAGGGGGGCTCCCATACAAATTTACGGTACAGAACCCTATCTACGCCAGTCCGGCTCGAACTTGGCCAGTTTCATAATTTTTCCTTTCATTGTGAATAAAGACCTATCCTGGTACCAAATTTCAAGGTTCTAAGTCTGCTAGAAGTACCTTAGAATTTTGATGATCTGTCAGTCAGTGACAAAACGTAGTAACTTTGACCATCCGTAACTAGTAAACTATTAATCAGAATATAATGTAATTTGGAGGTTAAGCTAGTTTTAATACTTGCTCCTAGTCATCGAAATTCTAAATCTCTAGCTTTGTTAACATCGAAGATAAGGAGGGTGTGAAATAGCCGCGAACCGCTTCGAGAAAAGTATGGTACGACCGTGCCTTTACTAAAAAGCTTGGCTGGGACAGCCGTGCCCCCAGATATCCCACAAAAAACATAAAATATGTAAAAATGGAAAGCCAAGTTCAATACAAATATTATTCTTGTCTATGGACTTCGCCGTAAAAAGGATGGAGATCTAAATGAGTGCCAAGTTCCATAGAAAATCGAAATATAGGAACCAAATAACATTATGAACAAATAATAGAGTCTATTTCTTTGCTTTATTGAATATCTATAAAAATTAATGTTATTTAAATAATTTGAGATCTTAAACTAGATTAGATTCTACTTGGCTAGTTTTCATCAGAATTAAAATGTTCAATAACTTTATTAAATGGCTGATGTAATGAAAACTGGCCAAGTTAGATCTAATCTAGTTTAAAATCTCACATTATTTAAATAACATTAATTGTTCTAGATATTCAATAAAGCAAAGAAATAGAATTTGGTTCCTATACATACATATTTCGATTTCCTATGGAACTTGGCACTCATTTAGATCTCCATCCTTTTTACGGCGAAGTCCATAGACAAGAATAATATTTGTATTGAACTTGGCTTTCCATTTTTACATATTTTATGTTTTTGGTGGGATTTAATATCACATGTGTTATATTAACAATATAATTCATTTGTCGCATGCTTTATGAGCTGAAAGCTGGCGTTCCGAAGAAGCGATCGCTTATATCGAGCTCAATATCGCATATTAATGTCTATTCATGGTATTTAATATGCGAGCGTGACGGGAACTGATATAGGATGTATTTATAGATAAGTCGGTAAGTATAAAATTTATCATCTATGAAGTAATATGAACACTCTGTACTATCAGGACAGAAGAGGATAAAATAGGTTAGTTTACTTTTTTAAGCTCCGACAAAAACAGGGGTGTTCAAAGTTGGATGTGTCTGTCTGTCTGTCTGTCTGTGTGTGTGTGTGTGTGTATGTCAGTCCGTTCGTGGCATCGTAGCATTCGAAAGGATGGACTGATTTCGTTCTAGTTTTTTTTTGTATGGAAGCTGACTTGATCCAGAGTGTACTAAGCAATAACAGTTAATCATCATCGGCCTGGTCACTTCTCCAACAACCTTTCATGAGAATACCATTTTGTTGTTTGATAGGAAACAGACCTGATCAAAGGAGGAACTAAACATTAACAATGAAATAGTATACGAGGGCTGCTATTTATGTATCCGGAACTGGCCACTTACAAGAACAATATTTAAAAAGTAATTACAACATTTGAAAATAGAACTCTTTGGTTGAAAAATACATTTTGTTTCATGTGACTGTCAATTATTTTTCCATTGTGGCGTCATTTTGAAAATTGCGTGTCTTCATTTGCCATGGATTTAACGCGTGAACATTTTCGTGCAATGATTTACTACGATTTTCGGCGTGGGCTAAATCAACAACAGTGCTTTATTCAACTCACCGCAACTTTTGGAGATGAAGCACCATCAAAAACCACTGTTTATCACTGGTACAGTGAGATTAATCGTGGACGGTCTATGCTCACGGATGAAAATAAAGAAGGTCGCCCAAAAACAGCTGTTGTCCCACAAAATATAGATGCAGTGCGGGAACTAATAATGCGTGATCGTCATGTTACATATCGCGAGATAGAGGCGTCCTTAGGCATAAGTATGACGAGCATACATACGATATTACACGAACATTTGGCTGTAAAAAAAATATGTTCGCGTTGGATTCCGCATAACTTGACAATCGATCAAAAACGGGCTCGTGTCGATTGGTGCAAAAAAATGATAAAAAAATACAACCGTGGCACGTCAAAAGCCGTTTATAATATCTACACAGGTGATGAATCTTGGATCTATGCATATGACCCCGAAACTAAACAACAGTCAACGGTGTGGGTGTTCCAAGATGAGCCGAAACCAACAAAAGTTACACGTGCAAAAAGTACTTTGAAGCAAATGGTCGCCTGTTTTTTTTGGAATTAATGGACATGTGGCTACAGTGCCATTAGAGAATCGTAAAACGGTTAATTCTGAATGGTATACGACCATTTGTTTACCAGAAATCTTTGAAGAAATAAGAAAGGACAACCGACAACGCAGAATCATATTGCATCACGACAATGCTAGCTGTCACACCTCAGCTGAAACAACTCAGTTTTTGGAGGTCAAAAGATCGAATTGACTGGTCATCCGCCGTACAGCCCTGATTTGGCACCTAACGATTTCTTTTTATTTCCATACGCGAAGAACAAATTACGTGGTCAACGTTTTTCGAGCCGCGAAGAGGCTGTTGATGCGTTCAAAATGCACGTTTTGGAGATACCTCAATCAGAATGGAAAAAGTGCTATGAAAATTGGTTCCAGCGTATGCAAAAGTGTGTCGATCATCGCGGCGAATATTTTGAAAAGCAATAAAACCATATTAAATGATATATGTTTGTTTCTTTTTTTAATTCCGGATACATAATTAGCAGCCCTCGTAATTGGTGTAGTAATAAAAATATTAAAATCGGATACGACACAGCTGGGCGAGTCGATCCGACGCCGAATGATTTAATTAAACACTCGCGTCGCGATAAACTGTGGAGACCTGTTGTAATTCCCCACATATAAATTACACTTTATGACTTATCCGATACCATTTTACAGGGGTTTAAACGACGCGTGGTAAGAACAACAGCCTCTCAAAAAACTGGCGTGGAGTAACGTTTGTGTTTTCCATCTTTCGAGTGAAAACAACATCTTTTGAGTGATTGGGAAAAAGTAATAACAGTGTTTGATTAAAAATGTTTTAAACCATTTTCACGAGTGCTGATATTTACCCTTAAGTATTGCATATAAAATAAAAGTATGGTAGATGCAAAAATTTTTTATCGCGAGGGAACCGTACATTTTTCTGGAATAAAAAGTATCCTGTCTTTTCCCGGGACTCGAAGTATCTCCATTCGAAATTTTGGCAAAATTGGTTCAGCGGTTTGAGCGTGAAGAGGTAACAGACAGACACATAGACAGACAGACAGACAGACACACTATCACATTCATAATATTAGTATGGATTGAACTATTCTACAAAGTAGATTTAGTCTGACCGTGTGAAATAAAACTATAACACAATAAGTCTCTAAACTATCCAATTCTGTTTTATAACGTCGCATACTCAATTAAGCGTCAGTTTTTATTACACTTTCTCACCGGAATTTTCACGAATTTCTTGTGCACTCATTTTTACAAAAGTTTAGCACTTCAATGCAAAACGGTGAAAATTAAAACGACTATATTGTTTTTTGCAATATTATGGTTATTGTTGGTGTGTAAAAAGGTTTTGCTTACATTTCGTTATGAGACACAGGTAGGGTATGAAGTAAATGAATGAAATGTGAAATGCTTTATAATATTTTGCTAAATAACACACAAATGTTAACATACGAATGTATGAAAGTTTTTCTTAATAAAAAATAATAATTGGTGGGTAGGTGTTACTAATAACCACAAACAGAATTACAAACAAGGCAGTATAAGGAATGCTAAATCACTATTCACTACCCTTCTTTTGGCTTCGTAGACTCGACCGTCGTAGTAACCGAGTGTAAAATGCGAGCCTACGAGCACCTACGAGTCTCGTAGGCCGTAGCCGGACATCGTAGCGCGTGCTACGCGATGTGCTACGATATATTTTCTACGCTTTATCAAAAGAATTCTCTGCTTGTTTACTTATTACTTTTTTCATGTTATGGCTGGTTTACATGTGTTAAGTAGATAAGTAGTTAACTAAATTTTAACTTAATTTTAAGTTATTTATTGCATGTAAATACAAAATTTAGTAGCAAGTAGCAAGTTAAAATTTAGTTAAGTACTAAACAAGGAAATTAGAAATTTGACTATTTTCTTTTATGTTGGCAGGCGGGGCTTGTCACTTGACACATTTCGGGCAGGCACTTCAAATTAAGTTAAAATTTAGTTACTACTTATCTACTTAATACGTGTAAACCAGCCCTTATTGCGTTTTAATACACTATTTTCTTTTAATCTATACTAATATTATAGAGCGGAAGAGTTTGTTTGTTTGTTAGTTTGAACGCGCTAATCTCAGGAACTACTGGTCCGATTTAAAAAAATATTTATGTTTTAGATTTTAGATTATCGAGGAAGGATATAGGCTATATTTTATCACGCTAAGACAATAGGAGCGAAGAAATAGAGCAAAATGTGGAAAAAACGGGGGAAATTATTTGAAAGGGTTTTTCTCACGAACTACTGGAGCAATTTTTCTTATAATTGGTACAGATAAGAAATTGACCACGTGAAGGATTATAGGCTATTTTGTGGACTAAATTGTCTGTAAAATAATATTTCTGCCGAATTTTATAATACACATGATCTGTAACAAAACATTCTAGGAATATCTATTTATTTCACTTTATTAACTTCAAGTTGTAAGCCGGCTCGTCACATGACGTAATCTACATCGCTGATAAGTATTTAGTATGAATACCGAGATTTCAACGTCGACTTTCACAATGAAGCGACGTTGAAATGCTTTGACGCTAAGCAGCGGTAGGCCTTTGTAAAGTCTCGTCTGTCTTCAAGTGAATTGTTATAAAGGTTTCGGGGAGGGAGGAGGTTTACACTAAAGACAACATGATAATTTGTGTAGCAACTAGTGGAAAGATTTTTACGTCGAAGTTGTTATAATATTTTCTTATAATGTGCTTTAAAATATGAGTATACATCTTGCTTTCATTATTATATAATATTTTAGCGTTCCTCCTGTTTGGTACGAAATCCAAAGGTTTTGTTTATATTCCGCATTTCTCTAAAACAATTATTAGTATCAGGGGGATTCTATGAGAAAGTAAACCTTGAAATTTTGGAACGATTTTTTCAAGTTGTTTTTATGCTATAAATTATTATATTTCGATACAAAACACTTCAAATATCACGGTAATATAATACTTATTATATTACCGTGATATTTGAAGTGAGTGTGAATAGTAGACTACCGCTATGTCGAGGTGTTAAGATGTCTGTACAAGGCCGCAACGATGACCGTCCAAGTGCAAGAAAAGAGCACAAGTCCTATCCAATTACGCCGAGGAGTAAGACAGGGAGATGTTATTTCTCCGAAACTGTTTAATAATGTGTTGGAGGACGTTTTTAAGAAGCTTGATTGGCACGGACGGGGTCTAAACATCAACGGCCAGCATATCTCACATTTGCGTTTTGCGGACGACATAGTCATTATGGCAGAATCTTTGCAGGATCTGGAAGAGATGCTGAACAGCCTAAGCGATTTTTCTGGACGAGTGGGACTCTGGATGAACCTAAAGAAAACCAAAGTCATGTTTAATAAACATGTTCTCCCGAGACCTGTCGTCGTTAATGGCGCCAGTCTCGAAGTTGTGCAAGAATACGTATATCTTGGCCATACAATTCAACTAGGGCGGCACAACTTTGAGAAGGAGGCGAATAGAAGAATACGCTTGGGCTGGGCTGCATTCGGGAAGCTCCGAAATATCTTTGAATCGTCGATTCCACTATCCCTTAAGTCCAGGGTTTTTAATCAATGCGTTCTACCGGTAATGACTTACGGAGCTGAAACGTGGACACTCACCGGAGGACTAGTTCACAAGTTTAAGGTTGCTCAGCGGGCTATGGAAAGAGCTATGTTGGGAGTATCTCTGGTGGACAAAATTCCTAATATAGTCATTCGCCAGAGAACTAAAGTCACCGACATCGCTCATAGAATTAGCACGCTGAAGTGGAAGTGGGCTGGTCATGTCTGCAGACGGGAAGACGGTAGATGGAGCAGACAAGTGTTAGAGTGGAGACCACGCATGGGCAAACGTAGTGTAGGACGTCCCGCAACAAGGTGGACCGACGATTTAAAGAAAGTGGCTGGCAGCGGATGGATGAGGGCTGCCCAAGATCGGGATGGTTGGCGCTCATTGGGGGAGGCCTACGTTCAGCAGTGGACGGCAATAGGCTGATCATGATGATGATGATGATAATACTTATTACACTGAAAAAAATACTCTCCAACTAAGTAGTATTTTTTCTTAGTTGGCACCAAATTAATTGGAATAACCTTACTATTGTTCACGGAAAACAAGGTGATTGTAACAGCGAACAACTGGAGTTAGTTTTAACAACTAGCTAAATTTAGTTATAACATCAAAGAGGACACTTGTTAAATTGAAGATATGTTTTTATTAAAATGACTAATACTTCTTTGATATTATACAGCAACTTAGTCAAATTAACTATAACCTTGTATTTGGGTCTATAAAGACCTTGTGTATATATCAAAAGTTTATGTTTTTAATATTAACTAGGCATTTAGTTCGAATATCCACTAGATATGTTACATCACACAAGCTGTGAAGTAGAATGAAACAAGATAAAAAGTAAAACCTACAATTTACCCATATTAGCATCAACAAATTATTATCGCTGAAGTAATAAACTTAAATAATAACGGCAATCAACTAATGCGTTAAATTAAAAAAATGTCTTAATGTAAAAATATTCCGACAAAGTTCTTAGTAGACTCTACTAAGCACTTGATTCGTACCGTCGCACGTCCCCCGCCGCGCCGCGCCTTCCCCTCCAAGAGAAGCGTCTGCGTAACGAGTGTTGCCAACTATAGGGGTTTCCCCACTAAATTTAGGGAGTAAAAATATTTGGGTATAATATTCTTGGGCGTAAATTTTTTGAAGCGAAAATGTATATTTATTTCGTTTTTAGTACTATAATTGTTATCAGTTTTTTTTTCTTTTTACTCTTATTTTATCAACAATTTTATTATTATGTTATCATATTTTATTATAATTATTCAAATTTAATTAAACCTATTATTTTGCATAATATTATATTGTAAAAACGTCCACTTCAACCCACCTTTTAAGATGGGTCGTTTTGAGCGTTGCATGAGCGAAAATAATGACGTACGTTATGACTTATGAATTGAGTGACTTTTAGCCGCGATCACAATAATTGCGGTTGCCATGACGTGGAACGGCTGAAGAAATATTTACTATTTTCAGCGTTTTGATCTCTTAGTGGAACCTATACCCCAAGTGATAAATATTTGGATTAGGTATATTATATTTTGGGGACTTTTAGTTGAAATTTAGTGGGTTTTGAAGTTGCTTTAGGGGGAAATTTTTTGAAGAGTTGGCATCACTGCATTCGACCGACGACGCGGGAGTCGAAACTCGGAACGCCATAACATTAGCCATATTTCATTTCTCGATAGTGCGATAGGCGCCTGATCATTACGCAACGATTTTAATCATGTGAGTATTAATTATAGTATTCGTTGTTTTAAATGGTTTCTGTGATTTCTTTCACACTTGATAGTGTTTCAATTAACAACAGTTTGTAACAGTGGATCTCCAAGAAGATCAAGTGCCAAGCAAATACCTATAATATGTAAGCGACTTCGAGTGGCGGCAAAGAAGCTTATAATATTCAGTACTTATATAATATACTTATACCCTGATGGACGACGTCGCTGATCTTCTGAAAACATGGGAGCTTCCGGAATTAATACCGATATTTACAGGTATGTCCTCCTACCTACGATCTAACATTTATTTACCATATTTTTAATCAATAACGTACAGCACTCCATTCATATTAGGTATCTATTATGTCCTAGGTAAGTAGGTTTACTGGTAAGTTTTTGTATTGATGTACTATTGCGTTCACACGCGCTGCACCACCCTCATAGCCTTTTAACACGCTGTGGAGGTTAAACTACTGAATGGATTTTAATAAATGTAATGTTGGATAGATTTTAATTCAATTTATCAAAATATATTAGTACTTTAGGAGCTAGAGATCATTAAAACTGCACTTTGGGTGCAGCGTGTGTGTGAGCGATAGTACGTACCTATAACCTACCTAATCGTTTGATATGATATGTTTCTTTCACTAATAGAATCCGTCTACCTGGAATAATAGAAGTACCTATTTACTTCAAGATTAAAATAGTAATTAGTAAGTTTACTAATTACTATTTTAATTTACAATCTTATTGTTTTCAGGATAACTCAAACTATGAACAATTTGAATCAATAGAGCCAGAGCCAGAATCAGAACAATACATAATATTTATAAATGAAAGTGACCCTAAAAAAGAAAATTTACCGCCCACAGTAAATCATTAAATACCACAACAAATACAAGTAGACCAAGTAACAGCAACGCTTGGCTTGGTATGTAAATTAAACCGATTTACCTGTATACGTTTTTTATATCTTACGAACAGTAATATTATAATATTGATAGTGATTCATATTTTTAAATGTATTACTACTTCTTTTCCAGGCACTTGAAAACTTATTAAAACAATCATTAGAACAATCTCCTCACTACTGATTTACAAGGGTGGTACTTTAGATGGGGATGCTACAAGAAATTTGTTAGCGCCTGTGGATCGCAAAACAAATATTAAATGAAAATAAGAATTCACCAGTAGTGGGACAAATATATTTCAAGTGGACAAAATTGATAAAGGAACTCTTTCCAGGAGAGAGAACAACAACATACTATATCCCTGCATGTACTACAGCTTCAGGTGTAGTTCTTCAAGCTCGAGGAAAACTGGTACACCAGGCATTCAATAAAAGGAGGCGTCTACAACAATTAGGGTGCCTGAATACCAAAAAGAGGAACAGAGAGGAAAGCCCTGGGCCTTGTTCTTCTAATCCCTGACAGTTGCCGAGCAGCACTGATACAAGCAATGTATTAAATGAAAATGTGGAAGAAGATTTATTGTGTTTACAAAATTCTACTGAACCCTGGAACCTTGTGCAGAAAAAATGGAAAATGACAGTCAATCAACGAGTTATTAATTTACGTGATAAAAACAAGAACTTTACAATAGAATCTTATATCAACAACTACCCAGCACTAAAGAAACCGCAGGGTTACACCCTGGTAAGTATTATAGGTATTCTACCTACCTATTACATATTATTATTAATTCATAGCTAACATAATATATTTATTCACTAATATTTTGTATATTTATATTATACATACATCTACACTTAATAAGTTAATTTTGTAAAAACTTGATAAAGTCAAAATATAGCTAGACCGATTGAAAAACTCTTCATTTACATAAGCTTTATTTTATTTTGATATCTATATAATATAGTATTCCCTATCTATTCCCGCCCCTACTTACCTTACCCTTACCTACCCTACCCTTAACTATCCTCTACCTTACCTCACCTCTTCCTACACTACTCCTAGCTACCCTACCTAGGCCGGACGGGAACCTAACCTATTTGTCAATTGTATTTTTAGTGCTTAGATTTTTATCCTATTATTATAACTGATTGTGAAATTACCACCTAGTCAATAAATAAAATAACATAACGTACAGGTACTCATAGTCCTGAGGATGATTCTCTTTTTTCTTTTCGCAGCTAAACATTGACTTTGAACAAGTCTACCAAGAATATACCGATAATTTGTTTACCAACTTTCCGGTGGCTAAAATAAAAATTTTAGAATTACTTAAAATCAGGAAGTCAAAAGATGTTTTGGGTCAAGAACTGATAGCCTTAGCTGAATGTAAGTTAAATAATTCATTTAATTTATTAATACAGGATTAACTTTTTAACACCTGGAGCACATTTCACAAGTTATAAGTCTACAAGTACAATTTGCTGTACATCACGTAGGTAAACTAATGAATTCAATGGGTTAAGATAAAACACTTTTACTTATAGACTACGGAAATAGGTTTGCAATTTATAGAGCAACTAAATTTTCCTGGTTGTATGCCGTACAATCATTATTAATTAATCCGGGTGCCTGGCAGCTTTTTAGCGGTGGGTGTGAGAGTAAATGGGCTGAACAAACGAGTAATATCAATTGAAGAGCACAGAAGATTTAAAAACAATTTTTAGAGCTCTATAGTTTATACTAATTGGTGTGATACTATAGCTTATTATATGTTTATGCTTTGTAAATAGGCTTTTTTTTCAAGTAGGTTTTTTGTTGTAGCTTCCAAAGAAGAACACCGAAATCTTGCAGCATTTCTGGTCATACCACATCTTTTAAATACAACACCGATCAAACTAAAGAAAAAAAAGGATGAAGCTGGATGCAACTGGAAGCCATCTAAAGCTGAAACCCGTGACGCGTTCATAAAACACGTAAAGACAGATGTTGAAATAGAATCGGCTATCCAACTTCGTCTTAGGATATTAAAGAACAAAGGAGTTTCGTCGCAACCTTATGTAATGATTGTCGGTGAGTCACTCAAAGATGTCAAAACGTTTTTGGTTATTGTAAATGCATCAGCCATATACCAAACAGCCAACATTCTGCAAGCTGTAGACACTTGTTATAAGACTATTTGGTCATTGAACATGGAGTATGGACCTGACTCATACGCTATATCGTATTTTATTCAACGGGGTATATATAAAATGACCTCTGAATTCGACAGGGGCTCAACTACAGCTGAGTCTCTCTTGACTGATTGTAATTTCTGAGACTGTTGTATTCTTTATAATAACATAAGTATTGTAAGAAATGTAAGATAATTGTTTTGATATTATTGATAGTTGATTATTTTTACGTAAGTAATTTAATTTACATACCAAGCCAAGCGTTGCTGTTACTTGGTCTACTTGTATTTGTTGTGGAATTGATTTACTGTGGGCGGTAAATTTTCTTTTTTAGGGTCACTTTCATTTATAAATATTATTTGATTAATTATAAATAAAATAAATGATTCATTGCCTATGTTTTTTGAAGTGGAAAATGTCTACTTGTATGATTCGAATTATTTAATTGTATAATGGGAATATTAATGCAGACACTGGAATATGATGACCATTTTATTGCCTACGAAGTAGAAAAATCAGAAGCCAAAGAATATGTTGTAAAATATCACAAAAATTTGGTCTCTCTAATTCCATGCAACATTCATGTTCTCAGTAATGGAAAAAAGTACATTACATTGCGATGTACCTTATAAATAATTAAAAATTGATTAATAGGAATTTAAATTCAATAATTAAAAAAGGCTTTTCATTGTGATATTGTGCCGCATTGTATTATTACAAAAAATTGACGAGAAGCTAGCTACAAAAATAGGTTTGCAATTTATAGACCAACGAACCCCCTTTGCTGAAAAGCTGCCAGGCGCTTGAATTAATAACGATACTAACTAAAGGGATTCCGTTGCTCTATAAATTACAAACCTATTTCCGTAGCTCTTAAACTATTAAGTATAATATCTATACATTAATGTTAAAAAATACATTCTTTTGCTCTGTGCCGTATTTGATGATTATTTAAAATAAATAATTACATTCATAAAATATACCTAATTTTTTATTATTACAGAAACCTTTTCAAGAAGAAAAGGTATTGAATTAAAGTAAGATTTTTTTTCTAGTATTTTGCTAAGTGGAGGCTAGTTCTAATAGTTAACAGGGGCACGCAAGTGCCTGTGTTCATACTATAACTCCACTCGGGCTAACTTGTCGCTAGCGGTCATTGACTCCCTGTCAAAAACTTGTCATTTTCCATATAAAACCACGATTGACAATATCTGACACTTCATTGTCAATCGCGGTTTATATGGAAAATGACAAGTTTTTGACAGGGAGTCAATGACCGCTAGCGACAAGTTAGCCCGAGTGGAGTAAAATACTAGAAATGGGGTCTTATTTAAATCCATTACCTGTCATGTCTACATCAACAACCATGCTTAGTAGATACAACTATTGACAAGTTGGTCAAATCAATTAAGACTTTAATTAAGTTAATCAAAACTTATTTTTCATTTGATAACGTATAATAATCACACTAGACAAGATTTTACTTGAAATGAATAACTATCATTGTTAGGTTAACTATTACCTTAGTTGATTGGAACTAAGTGACTTGGTTTAATGAAGCAAAATGTTAACTGATCTGAAGAAGTTTAATAATCAGGTTAATCAAGAGTCTTAGTTGATGGAACTGTAGGATTATTTGGATCTGCAAACCAATTTAACAAATATAATAAAGTGACTTGGTTAAATGAAGCAAAATGTTAACTGAATTGAAGAAGTTTAATAATCAGGTTAAACAAGAGTCTTAGTTGATGGAACTGTAGGATTATTTGGATCTACAAACCAATTTAACTAATATAATAAAGTGTCATGCTTGTACTAAACAAGATATATAGTTAAACTAACTAAGCAGCCTTTATAAGGCCAGTATAGTTCTTGATAGATGGAACTAAGACAGTTTAATAAAGTTCTCTTAGTCACAGCAACTATGATCTTGGAAGGCTCATATGGGTTCATGATTCATTATAGGAATAAACAAGATCTTGGTTGAAGCAAACATATTTTTTTTTCAGTGTAGCATATTTTGATTTTTAAAATTTTTTATATACTCACAAACATAGACTTAGATCGAGCTTTACGTAATTATGGGAAAAATTGTTTCAATTTTATTATTAATTATCAAAGTATAAATACGACTAAGTATTTTGTCAATATTTCAAGTGCCTGCCTATTGCCATTATTGATATTGAGCAAAAAATTGCAAAAAAAAAAATATGTTTGTTGTATGGAAGCCCCCTTAAATATTTTATCTATTTTGTTTTTAGTATTTGTTGTTATAGCGGCAACAGATATACACAATCTGTGAAAATTTCAGAAGTCTAGCTATAGCCGTACTTGAGATACAGCTTGGTGACAGACAGACGGGCAGACACACAAACGGACAGACAGAGGGACAGACAGACATCGAAGTCTTAGTAATAGGGTCCTGTTTTTACCCTTTGGGCGCGGAACCCTAAAAAAGCTTATAAAGCGCGTATTTTGCCTAATAAGTCGTAACTCGTACGTGTCCCACCGGTGACATTGTTAGTCCCACCCGTGACACTCTTTATTTAATTTTTGTAAAATATGTTTTAATAATAGGGCATTGTTTTTTATTAAAATGTTACGTTCAGTTTATTGTTTCAAACAAATATTGTAGTTTGCTTAAAAAAAATAATAAGAAAGCAGAGTTTTGTTGAATATGATTCATGTGTAACAAGTATGTCCATTTTTTGTCCCACCCGTGGCAAACATTTACTGTCATTTTGATTTCATTTTACACGTTGTTATCCCCGCCTCCAATATAATTATAAAAGTATATAAAATATTCTGTTATTCTTTATAATAAAAACCAATTTGATATCATTGATACAATTCTCATAAATTAGTCACACATACTGAAATTAAGGTACAAGTGTCCCACCCGTGGCGATAGAATCCCCCATCAACTTTTTATGTCAAACAGCTGCCGAAAGAAGATTGCGATAATCCGTTTTTAACTCTTGAGACAGCTTAACTGAGTATTAATTGTGACTCTTTTGGGACAAATGTGCTATTTCCGTCCCGTGTTAATCCCAATTTAATGACATTACTAAGCAGGTGACACTGTGTGCGAGTTGGCAGAATGTCAAACATGGAAGTCTATATTCGAAATTCGAATAAGTCAATGAAGGAGGCCAAAAGTGAATGAAATCTGCATATTGTGACAAACTGAAGTTCAAATGGCGAGACACAAAACATTTAGTTAAAAGTTGTATGAAATTTTGTGCCTCGTTATATTGATTATGTACTAGATGACGCCCGCAACTCCGCTGCGCCGAAATTCGTTTATCACGCGGGAAATGTCCATTTTTCCTGGATCAAAAGTATCTTATGTCCTTCCCGGGACTTAAAGTATCTCCATACAGAATTTCAACAAAATCGGTTACTAGTCCGACAGTTTGGGTGTGTGTGTGTGAACAGAGAGAGAGAGAGAATTAGAGAAAGACAAACACACTGTCGCATTCATAATATTAGTATGGAATATTAGAATGGAGATATACAGGTTGTAACAAAACTAAGTTATAATACTATAGGGTTTGTACGTGTTCCTTGTAGAGAGTTCACTGTGAAAGTAGCAGCACTAAAAGACCATTTTTTCACTTTTGTATGGGGCAAGGGCCCGAAAGTCACGAGTTTCCCCATACAAAAGAGAAAAAAAAAATGTCTTTCAGCGCTGATCTACTTTAACAGTGAACTCTCTACCAGAAACACGTACACACCCTAAAGTATTATCACTTAGATTTGTTACACCCTGTATAGAGGAGAAAGTATTGTTGTTCTTTCACCCGGTTGAAAGTCTGAGCCAAACGCGTACGGGCTCCATACATTTTTCCGCCGTAAAAACTTTCCTATATGCTTCCCCAGCACTCAAAGTATTTGCATACGAAATTTCACATAAATCGGTTGAGCGTGAAGAGATAACAAACACACATTTAATATTAACTATGGATGAATATTCAATACCTTTTGTTTTCCTAAGTAAAAAAGTTAATATCTTTCTACAATAAAACTAAAAAAAAACGTTGAAATAACAAAAACAATATACTTTGCGTTTGCCGAATATGCTGAAACTAAAATATGCAACGTTAATTTTACAGTTACAAAGGGCTGTTGCTTGTCACGAACACTTGTCGACGGCTACTTTTGTAAATGAATCGCTTTCAGGTGGCGTCTACAAATTTTAAGTTGCATGTTTTTTTAAGTCCAAATATATATCGTACACATTAAACAGACAAGGTGGATACTATTTAAATCTTTAAATTGTTGGACCAATATACAGAAGTTTATAACAAAAAATTAAAACCGACTTCCAAGGTAAAAACAATAATAACATTAATGTGAACTAAAAAGTATTAAATAATTTTTACTATCTAATAGTGCCTTTTTCCGAATTCGGCTAAACCTCAACTATTTCTGTACTCAATCTTCATTATTTTGAAGTCGGTACCAGATAGCTGAATCTTCAGTCCTCTGACAGTATATTTAAAATTTTTGGAACTGGCACCGACTTCAAATTATGAAGATTGAGTACAGAAATAGTTGAGGTTTAGCCGAATTCGGAAAAAGGCACTATTAGATAGTAAAAATTATTTAATACTTTTTAGTTCACATTAATGTTATTATTGTTTTTACCTTGGAAGTCGGTTTTAATTTTTTGTTAAAAATAATAATAATTTCACTCTTTTTAGTTACACTAGTAGATAAATCTTCGCGTATATTTTACGTATCTTATTACAATTTGTTAAGAGTCACAACTCACACTCACAAAATAATATAATATTATCAGTGAAGTGAACATATTGTGCTAAGTAATTTAACAATTTTAATATTTCAAGCCCGAAGCGGTCACCGGCGATTGCGATAACAATAGAAAGGCTATTGTGTCTCGTTTTTCCACGATCGAAGGATCTATCAGATAAAAAATTGTACAAACTTGCATAGGATGTAGCGTAGCATAATATTTAATATTATCATAATTATTGACAGCTGTTCTTGTTATCAAGAATTCAAATCGATAGGTACTTAGTGCACCATCTATCGATTAATAAGTATAACTAATTAAAAAGACACTTAATGACTTTGTTTTGTTTAAATGCTCTTTTTAAAATAACTTTATTTTAATTCTATTTGTCTATTAAAATTTTATAAAGTAGTAAAGTATTCGATCTGTATATTATAAAGTAGTTAGTAAAGTATTCGATATTCTGTCTTCGCGCGGCGGCGCTGGGCGGCGACCGACGCCGACCGCCGTGTATTAAAAACAAACAGGTGTTGTTAATTGTTATACAGTACATCATTATTATTATTAGTATATCCATAACTATGCCTTGTACTATTATCTATTCTGTGCTATGAGACATTCGTGGCCTTAAAACGACGTGGTAATGATGATGATGACGATGATGATGATGATGATTATGATGATGAATATGAATTGCACAGTAGTTTATGCTTTCTGTTCTTAAAACAACGCCGAAACTCCCAAACGTGTATCTATAAGGAATCAGGAGTTCTCTCAGCATCATCGAAACCATGGTATACCTTGACCCAATATTTGACTTTTTGGTAGCGTATTCTTAGTACACTTCACATAAAACCAAAATCACCATATGTTTCCATATAAATTTCGAGGAGTTCCCTCGATTACTCATGGATCCCATCATCAGGTCACCACCTTTGTGAAAATGGGACCAAATTGGAGTGAAACCTAATACAACAAAACAAAAATTTCGAAAATCGGTTCACAAACGGCGGAGTAATCGTTGAACATACAAAAAAAAAAAAAAAAAAATAAAAAAAAAAAAAAAAATATCCACAGCCGAACATATAACCTCCTCGTTTTTTGGAAGTCGGTTAAAAAGATATAGTTATTGAGGTGATTAAATTAAAAATAGTTATCAAATAAAACATATCGACTATCCCTCTGTAAAATCGATTTGTGAGGTCACAGTGCACTAACGCTATATTATTATAATACTAGCTGACCCGACAGACTTTGTCCTGTCTTAAAGATGATTATTTAATTCGAATTGGTATATTATGTAATTAAGAAAACAATAGATTAAAATTTGTATCTTCATGCCAAATTTCATAAAATAGACTGAATAGTTTAGGCAAAAATCATAAAAGTTTATTGTGCGGGAACCGTACATTTTCTGGGACCAAAAGCATTCCTTGTCCTTTCCCGAGACTCAAAGTATCTCCATACCAAAATTCATCAAAATCGATTGAATAGTTTAGGCGCAAATCATAAAAGTATATTGTGCAGTAACCGTACATTTTTCCGGGACAAAATGTATCCTATGTCCTATTCCTGGTTCTAAGCCATCTCTCCACCAATTTTCAGCCAAATCGGTTCATCCGGTCTTGAGTTATAAGTGGCGTAACTAACACAACTTTCTTTTATATATATATATATATATATAAATATATATATATATATATATATATATATATATATATATATATATATATATATATATATATATATTTATTTGTTATTAGAAAATGTAATATTGCAACACCGTCCCTACTCTATAGCCACATACATGCGTAAAAGGCCGATATATCGTTCTCTTTCTGGTTATAAATTTAAATTGTGTCTTCGTTGCCCATGACGTGCTCTTAGCGCTCCTTGACTACAATAAGTCTCTTTGTTCCAGTATCGTTCGATGCTTCGCTCAGAACAAGGAAGATAAGAAGCGGGTAGAGAAGGCTCTAAGCGAGTCCGGGCTGCCGACGAGCAAGAACGACACCATCAGCCAGTCCAAGTTCCAGTTTGAGGACTTCTTCGCCTTCTACAAGAACCTCACGCAGCGGGCCGAAGTCCAGAAAATCTTTAATGAGCTGTGAGTTTGAATTTCGAATTTTGTTTTTTTTTTAAGTGAAAACTTCTTTAGCGGCGTTGAGCACTTTTGTGGGATGGGTAAAAACTGTGAAACTCGCGTCAGATTCTCGTGCTGATCGAAAAACCTTGGAAAAGTAAGACCGTTGGAGAGTAGTGTTTTGTCTCGAACTCGAACTCGTACTCGAGCTCGAACTCGAACACGAAATCGAACTCGAACTCGAACTAGAATTGATTGTAAGGGTTTTGATTAATTAAAAAAATCTTTTTTTTTAAATCGATTTTCATAAAAAATGGGTTAAAAATTTAATTGATTGTAAGGGTTTCAATTAATTAAAAAAATCGATTTTTAACGTTAATAATCAAGTTTTCACTTCTGCCGGCACTCCCGGAGTGCAACCCGTCTTTTTTTATTGTGTGTATGGTGGCTAGTGTTTTAATGTTGATAGAATGTGGTCAGTTTTTTTGAGAATTTGTATTTATAGCAATTCACAACACGCAAATATTATTTTGTGGTAGACATTTTTTTTTGTTTTGATGACATTTAGACATGTTCTTTTACAAAATAGTAGTTTGACACGAAAGTGTGATAATAACTTAACAGAATTTAGGAATATATTGCCCGTAAATTTAAAATAATGTACGTAGTCACATAACGTTTAACTAATAATATGGATGTAGCATAGAGGAAACATGGTCTATGTAACATCTCACAGGACAAAAATGTTCCTGCGTCCATTTACATCTCAATTATCGATTTAAGGGTTTAAAAAAAAAGAGTTTACTCTTCAACAGAACTTGACCTTGCAGGAAAATGATCACGTTTTGTAAAATAGCAGACAATTTTGTGTACGCTGAAGTTGCTAATCGGAATGCTAATTGATAATTTTGCATCCCTCATGCGCGCGTGGCCTTATATTTTGTAACTTTTATTATAATGATATTTTTTTTAATGAGGTTAGTTATAATAAGATAGGGATAATTTTTAAATTAATGAGTTCAAAACACACAATAGTGATACACTTAAAGTTGTAAATTAATGTGATTATTCATGTAGACTTTATTGTTTGTGGTCATTAAAAGTGGAGCATGCAACGCAAACAATAAAAGATAGTAAACATTTTATTGTTTGCATTGCACGCTTTATATTACAGTGGAAACCTGTTTTAACGACATTAAGGTTACGGACTTACGGCCCTAATAGTAACCACTACCCACTTAAAAATTTAATTGTACTTATGACAGTTTTTATAACTTTTCAATATTGGTATCCAGTTATTCCTTATTTAAAACGATAACGTTATAATAGGGTTTATAAATAAAGTTTCCGTTAATCTTTGGTTAATATATTGTCATCTCGCTCATACTTTGTATTTATGAAAGAGAAAGTAAGTCTATTTTTATCCTAGTCGACCTCAGAACGTGCGAAAGTCAGGCTAAACGTTTCCCAGTCCAATTTGTAGTGCACGACAGGGGGAGATTAAAGGGATATCCAATAATCCCGGATCTACAGCCCTGCACCTGGGCTGTAGCTATTACATTTACATCATAATATTACACACGTATGCGGCGTATGGGTTTTGAAACTTATTAAGATTTTATACGTACATTATTCCCGTATAAAAACTATCCTATGTCCTTTCCCGGAACTCAAGGTATCTCCATGCCAAATTTCAGCAAAATCTGTTCAGCGGTTTAGGCGTGAAGAGGTAACACACAGACAGACAGACAGATAGACAGATAGATAGATAGACAGACAGACGGACAGACAGACACACTTTCGCATTTATAATATTAGTAAGCATGGATTTACCAATTTCCAAGTACTGTAGTGCCTAAGGTACGTTATTTTAATCCTTCAAGCCCCATACGAGCACCAGTGATCGCGATAACAATAGAATAAAATAGCATTTCTAAGAAACCCCGATCGAAGGATTAAATGTCTGATTGTCCAAGCACATACGACATCGCAATATGGTAGGCCAAGTTAGCGGAAATTGGTCCATACAGGGCTTCCTCTTGAGGTATTTCTCGTCATTAATCATTATCGCGTCGATGATCCGTATTTACTATAATCTAAAACAAGTCACTTTGATACACGCCACCAGAGATCAAACCTGCACCCACTTTAGAACCTGAAGCCATAGGAATAGGATCAAAATGTTTAAAAATGCGTATATTGATTACGTGTCAGTGTTCACAAATGGATTTGTAATCGGATGGACATGGTTTATTTTGCTTTGTTATTTTGTTCTGGTTCAATTAGGAGGAATGTTTTTGCATATTGTAGATTTTGTTAAATACTAATAAAATAGAGAAATTTTGGTTTAATTTCGTAGAAGGTACTGTTAATGTAATAGATGAAAAGTAAACATAAAGTAGCCGAAGTCCAGAACTAGTTGAAAGGATTTACAATTTGTTGGATAGGTATATTAAGGCCGTCCCCCGAGCAAACGACCTTGGCCATACATTTGCCGCGTTGCCGAGATCGCGCCAAACCCCTATTATTTTTATTTATCTTAGTTCAAAATTGTCCTAAAAAAATTTAAAACGGCGAATATGTAGTTTATAATATTGTCGATCTATTGGCGTGAGTTTCAAATAAAAGTAATTTGTAAATCATAAGGAGATGCTGAATGTATGCTTGAATTTTAACAAATTGGTATTACTTTGGAAGCTGATATCATGAGCATAAGAAACAAAAATAAAAAATTTAAAACGACAAAAGGAATGTTGATATACTGAAGATTATTGCTGTATTTTTATTATAACTTTGTAGCTTTCGGATTATGAGTTTATAAGGTTTTAAATACGGTCAATTACGGAATCTCCGGACGGAACGCCCTTAAGGTGTATGTTACTCACGACACATATTATGTACTTATACACCTTTTTACAGGTACTAATCTCGACTTTCTTCTTTCTTTGCATCATACCAACAATTTTAAGAGTATGCAATACCATTTCATCCAATTATACAACAATTCGGCACTACGCCTTTACTCGTACGCAAATAGGTAATTATACTATTTTCATATCATCGTAATTCGTGTACCTCAATAATTCAGTAAGTGAATAATTAACGGAATTCCTCGGTAAGCTATTATTTAACTTGTATGTATAATTAACTAGCTGACCCGACAGACGTTGTCCTGTCTTAACGATGATTATTTAATCCGAATTGGTATAATTAAGAAAACAATAGATTAAAATTAGTACCTTCATGCCAAATTTCATCAAAATAGATTAATAAATAGTTTAAGCGAAAATTATAAAAGTTTATTGTGCAGGAAGCGTACATTTTCCGGGACAAAAAGTATTGTCCTTATTATACCTTGTCCTTTCCCGAGACACAAAGTATCTCCATACCGAATTTCATAAAAATAGACTGAATAGTTTAGGCGAAAATCATAAAAGCTTATTGTGCGGGAACCATACTTTTTCCGGGATTAAAAGTATCCCTTGTCCTTTCCCGAGACTCAAAGTATCTCCATACCAAAATTCATCAAAATTGATTGAATAGTTTACGCGCAAATCATAAAAGTATATTGTGCAGTAACCGTACATTTTTCCTGGACAAAATGTATCCTATGTCCTTTTCCTGGTTCTAAGCTACCTCTCCACCAATTTTCAGCCAAATCGGTTCATCCGTTCTTGAGATAAAAGTTTATTGGGCGGGAACCGTACATTTTCCGGGACAAAAAGTATCCCTTGTCCTTTCCCGAGACTCAAAGTATATCCATACCAAAATTCATCAAAATCGATTAAATAGTTTACGCGCAAATAATAAAAGTATATTGTGCAGTAACCGTACATTTTTCCGGGACAAAATGTATCCTATGTCCTATTCCTGGTTCCATGCTACCTCTCCACCAATTTTCAGCCAAATCGGTTCATCCGTTCTTGAGATAAAAGTTTATTGGGCGGGAACCGTACATTTTCCGGGACAAAAAGTATCCCTTGTCCTTTCCCGAGACTCAAAATATCTCCATACCAAAATTCATCAAAATCGATTGAATAGTTTACGCGCAAATCATAAAAGTATATTGTGCAGTAACCGTACATTTTTCCGAAACAAAATGTATCCTATGTCCTTCTCCTGGCTCTAAACTACCTCCCTGCCAATTTTCAGCTAAATCGGTTCAGCCGTTCTTGAGTTATAAGTGAAGTAACTAACACGACTTTCTTTTATATATATAGATGTAAATTGTCTCTAGCACACGTCATGGTCTGTCAGGGAAATGGTGAAATTACAGGGTGAGCTGGCTCCGGTACGTTTAATGTACTCCGTCATGTCAAGTGTACATAACTGAGTAGAGTTCGGTAGTGGAAATACACAACGTTCCTATTTTGATCTTAATACGATGAGAATAAAGCCTACGCACTGTATGCCGTGTATGTCATTGTGTATGGTAAGCGAGATCTACGCTGAATTAAATATTATGAATGTGCCATTTTAGGCATATTGTTGGTATGTTACATAGACATCTTGGAGTGTGTTTAATTTTAATGTCTAGCGGCTTTTACTGAATAAGCTTGGATTATAGCTCTGCGCAAAATATTTAATATCTACCTTCCCTAAACTCTAGCCGATTCATTCGCTGGTATCTTTAACCTATCAATCCCCGTAAGGCCCAAGTGGGCCGTGATAACAAAATATTTCCAAGAATTGGCGATGGAAGGATTAAATGATGAAGCTAGCGAATTTCGAATTATACGTCTATACTTATTAGAATAATCCCTTGCGTCCGTCCACCTTTAGGGTTTCTCTTTACGCTGGAGTCTGGACGGCGAAGCCACCTATATTATGCGACGTAGATCATGGACAAACATCCCTATTCTCTTTCGTAATCTCTTGTACCATCGAATAAATTGATTCATAGGCAGTGGCCGAACCTACGTCATTTGGTCGGATTATGTCAACTTAATGTAAGTCGTCATCTGTTGGCTGGGTTTGACAAAACGCGACCAAAATACTGAGGTCTGCCATCTGCCTACGAACCAACTTCTCCGATAGTGTATTATGTTCTTCAAGGGCCGAAACTAATTACCATCTGTTTCAGGACGGACGGAAAGCCGCACCTCTCCGCGACTCAGCTGGTGGATTTCCTCAACGAAGTCCAGAGGGACCCGCGACTCAACGAGATATTACACCCGTACGCGGACGTCCAGCGAGCGAAGGATCTCATCAAGGCGTACGAACACAATAAGTACCACCAGCAGCGGTCCCAGCTTACCTTCGATGGCTTCTTGAGGTTTGTACAGTTTAGCTTACTTTACCGCGGCACTAAAATACTTTAATGATCACCGAATTTTAATGTAATGAAGAAGAATTATGTTTCATAGTATGAATGTTAATAGCTAATTAATTTTAAACAATTAAAATAAATGACACATACGAAAATACTTAGAACTGTAACTGTATTTCTTGAATATTCATTGTGATTAATAAAATATATACGAGTTACTTCACTATAGGAATTCCAAAACAGCAAACCATTATTACCATTGTCAATTCTCGAATTGCTTTACGCCCCTTAAACCTTTTTCATTATTTACTTGAAACAGTGGCTGGGCTTTTCACGAGGGTTTTTATGAAACAGTAAACGGTACGGCCGGCTTTATGGAAAAATTAAAAACGTCCGTGCCTTCTGCTGGAATTATGCAAGTACAGAATTTAATTAACGAATTCTCCGCCGTTATTACATCCCCACTTCCTGATTCACTGCAATTTGTAGACTAATTATTGTATATATCATAGAGAACTGAGAAGTCAATGAAATTGGCAAAAAGTGTTCAAATTTAATAATGGTGCTTAAAATTATTGGATCCATTCTGCTTTGCAAACTTGCGAGGCAGTAACATTAGTCCGGGTTCCGTAGAACAATTTTTTATTGTTTTATTTGCGAAAAGTCTTGAAAGTGGTAGCGAGCAGAGACAGAAAGGATTTAATACTTTGATTTGATGGCCCTAAAATTTTATGTATTGTTCTATATTTTGTAGGACAAGGTAATGGTTATTATCTTATATCTTTAAACGAGCAATTCTTGTATATATAATATATATAATACATACATATACATATATATATATATATATATATATATATATATATATATATATATATATATATATATATATACAAGAATTGCTCGTTTAAAGATATAAGATAATAACCATCCACCACCACCAGATATATATATATATAATTGGAATCTCGGAATCGGCTCCAACGATTTTCTTGAAATTTAATATATAGGGTGTTTCGGGGGCGATAAATCGATCTAGCTAGGAATCATTTTCATAAAATGTCATTTTATGTGTGTTTTTTGAATTTTTTGAATACTGTGTAACGAGAATGAAGTGTAACTATTAACCTACCAATATACAAAAAATCTGCTGGTTAGGATTCCGTTTTAGGGTTCTGTAATCAACGAAACTTGGTTGACTCCAGTAGGCTGTTTTGAATATAAAGCAATACTTAGCAACAGCGAATATTATGATAAAATAACCTTTACTCCTATTTTTAACCCCCGACAAAAAGAGGGGTGTCATAAGTTTGACGTGTCTGTCTGTCTGTCTGTCTGTATGTCCTACTTGTGTAAAGTAATATTTTAGTCCATAATTGTTGTCAAGGTTTGTCGGGGGACCGCTAATGTAGATGTTTGATTTCATTTCACAATCAATTCATAGCGAACTGAATCGAGATAGTCAGCGACTTGGCAGTTGGCGGTTGTATGTTGTAGTTTACTTGGCGGTCCCCCGACACACCGTCACAACAATTATGGACTAAAATATTACTTTACACAAGTTAGGAATTATTTGAACTTAAAGGCAGTAAATATTATTTCATTACTTTTTAAAGTTTGGCGGGGGTTTTCTTCTGATTAATTTCGTTGCGGGTCCCAAGACAGTTCTAGCATGTCCCTCGGGCTCCCTGAAATCATATCAAAGGGTTTTCGTGGTTGGATACCGCTGTCGATCCTGGCGACACAGGAGATACTGTGGTGGGAATGTATGGTGGGCCAAATGTAACAAAATTTACACAAACACGATTATAAATTATATAATACACTTATACGTGAATTATCAACAATGTGTGGTACTTTTCGTGGTAATACACTCTGGCAGTTTATCGTAGTCGCAGGCGCCAGTCAGCCGAAACTGTGAAATATCCAGTCTAGCACCCATTATCCATTGTTAATATGGTTGTGGTAATCCAGCGCCAAAATCCAGTAACGGTGGCGCAACTACTGTATCGATGTAAATCAGGACTTTCTTGTTAAATATATAATCCAAATTCTAAATAACGTCCTCGAAAAGCCGTATTACAAGACAAGTTTTGCTAAGAGTTATGACTGTAGTCAGTAGCAGCCTATTGCGAGGCCCCGGGCGAAAGGCCCTTGGTTTTACGAAAAAACACCTTACAAGAGCAACGCCCCGGGCGATTGCCCTGTTCGCCACCCCCTAGGGCCGCCACAGACTGTAGTCTACATGAACTAGCGTTGTATGCTTTCCTTGAGTTTTGAATGGTTTGAAAATACCTTCTTTTTCCACACAGGTTCCTCATGTCGGAAGACAACCCCATTGTGGCGCCGAGTAAGCTGGACTTGTGCGACGACATGGACCAGCCCCTAGCCCACTACTTCATCAACAGCTCACACAACACCTACCTCACCGGACACCAGATCACCGGCAAGTCCAGCGTCGAGATATACAGACAGGGGTTGCTGGCTGGATGCAGGTTGGTGTCTAAGACCGGTATCATAATGTAGGCGAGCGACTTTAGGGTGAGTGGTGAGCGGGTGAGTAGCGAGTTCGCGACGAATTCACTGTGTGCCCGTTCCGCCCCCATGCCGCTCGCCAACCGCCAACTCACCAAAGCCGCTAGTATGATGAAGCCTACGAATAATAAAAGGATGAAGCCCTAAGGGCTGGGGCCTACTGTCATTTGCGGGCGAGTTAAAATAGCACGTTTGAGCGTGATCACGCCGATCACTGGCCTAATCGCTCCGAAATCACTTGTATCATAATCAGTGTAATAAAATAAAATGAAATAAAATTCTTATGCATTTGAAAACTAGGTACTCTAGTTTTACACTTTATTAAAAAAATAGGTCTCACTTCTGCTTCGGGTCCAATCGATTCAGGCCTAAGAACTTAGATGACACAATATAAGCGTTTGTAAAAATGATTTTGTCTTAAAATATACATATTTCTAAAATACTGTTAGGATTGTTAAGTAATATTATAGGGATTAAACTATTCATAAGGTCTAAAGTAACACTCTTGAAAACGTTCTGCATGGAGGATCGAATGCCATAAAGTTAACTCTGATCACGTTATTAATTTCCTGAAAGACCGAAATCATTCTAAGGCACATCCTTTTTCCTAATATCTATTCATGGATTCGATCCACAGAAGATTTAGGGTGTCATTTTAAATTGTTATAATGTGATAAACCTGTACGAGGTCTTTTTTTTCGGATTTTCCGTCAGCAGTCTCAAAATTAATCTCTAGGCTCATGCCAAAAATGTTTGCTGTGAGAATAAAATTGCTTGCCTAAAGCAGCCGAAAGCCTATTCGATCAAGCGAGGTTTCTTCAGACCAAATCGCACCGTAGTGCTTGTCAACTGGTGTGAAGCTACGAACTCAGAAACTTTCAGGATTGTGATCACAATCACGTTTTCCATCACGCTACAGAAATGACATGGCGTGGTCCTTACTGTGCAAATTCGAAAGCTAAGAAAACGCCATACAGTGTGATACTCGAAACAAGCATGTCTTTAGGGCCGGGACCCAAAAACGTTGACGTCGTCGTGTCGTGGGAATCTACGACGCGCGTCGTAAAAAACTACGACACGATATCGTACGACGTCGCGTCGTAGAAACTCACGTAGAAATTATTCGAAGATGAGTTTCTACGACGCGACGTTCGCACGACGTCGTACGATGTCGTGTCGTGGTTTTTTACAACGCGCGTCGTAGATTTCCACGACACGACGTGGTACGACGTCGTCTCGTGTTTTTGTGTCCCGGCCCTTAGTTTATGCCTCTAATAACGAAAATATACATTAACAATATATAACCTCCTCCTTTTTAAAAGTCGGTTAAAACAGTAAACAATAACAGTAGCACAACGCGGTCGCATGTCAGGTGTAAGGTGTCGTCATCACGTGCTTAGGTAACTGAATAATGCGGTTTTAATGTGCACCGCAATTAATGAAGAATCCGCCGCGCCCGCTAATGACATAATGTAATAACGCATCCTACATTCTCCTATGACTCACGTGGGGTGACCGTTTTGCCAAGAATTGGGCTAGGGCAATTTTTCACTTTGGTTAAACAAGATTAACCCATCAAGCCCCATAAGCTCACCGGTGAGCGAGACACAATAGAATAATAATAGATTTCCAAGAATCCGCGATCGAAAGATTAAAGGAAGATAGAATAGAACGTTGCAGAAAGAAAGGGTTGTTTTGCATAGCGCAAAACTCTTCCTATTTGATTTAATATAATATTTAGATTTAACTTCAATCAAATTTTACATTCTATTTTGCTAAACAGGGTTAGAATTTCGGTTTTGATTTAGCTACATTGATAACTATCAAAATTTTTCCATGGAAGTGACCCTTCACTTTGTTGATGATGATATTATTAAGATACTTGATTGCATTATATATTTCCTTTTACAGCAAATACGCTTAAACCACCGAACATGTTTAAACGAACGCCGGCGAACATTTCACAAGTTGCGAGTTAATCTTGGAGAGAGCTCGTGAAAATTTCTGTCCTCAAATAAAATTATACGACCGTACTGAAAATAAAAATTTTAAGGGCCCTTCATACGTGCGATTTAATGCGTAAAATATTACGTCCCCAATGTAATATCAATGCAATGAGTATGAGGGTTTGTGGGAATTGGGATTACGGCCCACTTTCCCCAATCTTGGTTAAAGTTAAACCTGTGTTATAGTCATGCCTTTTCTTTTTTAAACGAGATTAATAACATTATATTTATTTTAGAGGAAAATGGTGTTGTCCTACTTCAAAAAACTTCGAACCAAGACCAAGACCATTCCGAATGCTTGGTTGGTTTGTCATTCCATGTATGTACTTTTCTTTTACGGAATCATATTGAAGCTGCATTAATCTTAATACACACACCGGCAAAATTAGAGGAACATAGGTAAAATGGGCCACAACTTGAACTCAAGTGGGTCGGGCTCTGTGAAATCCTTTTTTATAGTTTCTAAGCTCATTTAAGAAATAAAATATTGAACAAAACTGGCAAGTTCACAGGTTTTTATAGAAATTATGTCCTAATAAGTGTTTTTCGATGATTGACGATGTAAGTGTTCCTGATAAGAATGGCTTTTTAGCGGGGTGCAAGGTATGCTAAGCTCATTTGATTGTTTGGTTTTTGGAAGAACACATTGCTTAGATACAAAATTAGTGATTTCCTAGCATCTTCGACGGCTAGAGCTGTAACCACGATAGAGAAAGGTCACACCTACCGTTCGGTCAGTCAGGCCTTAGGTGTGTCGGCTTCCGTGGTCCATTGTAACTTTCAACGCTACAGAGAGACTGGATTTTACGTTCGGAGACGAGAACAAAGCAGATATCGGGTGACAATGGTTCAGGATGACCGTTTTGTAAGGAAACAAACCTTAAGAAATCGACCTCAAACTGCTATGCAGACACGAAACCTGTCGGATCAGGTCCGAGATGTACGTGTAAGTGATTGTACAATAAGAAGGCTTAAAGAAGTTAAATTAGTATTTCCGGACCTATACGACCTGCAAACCTTCAAGAAAAGAGCGTATTCCCTCTTAAAAGTCCGGTAACGCACCTGCAGCTCTTCTGATGTTTCGAGTGTCCATGGGCGACGGTAGTTGCTTACCATCAGGTGACCAGTTTGCTCGTTTGCCCCCTTATTTAATAAAAAAAAAGTTAAATTAAACTCAAAAGTGCCAGCAAGGGCACCAGAACTTGAGACAGGACACCGAAGAGCCAGGCTAAGATTTGCACGTGACCATCAAAATTAGACAAGTGAGTGAAATCTTGTGCTGTACAGTGATGGGAGCAAATTCTGTGTACATTTTGTTGATAGGCGATAAATAATGTGGATAAATCGTAAGGAACGCTATAGACCATCAAACTTAACGGAAACAGTGGCCTATGATGCATGCTTCGTAATGGTTTGGGGTGGCACATGATTTGGAGCCCGCACAGAGCTGATGATTATTGATGATGGTACTTTGACAGTACAGGGCTATAGCACAGACATCCTGGAACTGCATGGTGTGCTTTTTACACAGTTTTAGGTAGTAACTTCAATTTTATGCGCGTCCATAGAGTATAAAAATCGGGCATTGTTACCTAAATGATGCTGGCGTAGCTCAGGTGGAGAGACCAGTACGGTCTACGTATGTGGATCCGATTGAAGACGTGTCGCACATCAATGGGTGAACGGTACGAGTTAAAAATAAAAGGTCCAAAATGTGTCCAGGAGATCGAGTTGGCGCTATTGGAGGAGTAGGAGAATATCCCACAGGGAATGATTGACAATCAAAATGCAAGCATGGAATGTCGTATCCAGGTCCTCTTAAAATCCATAGAAGGCATTACACGCTTTTAAAATTGCATTTCTTTAATATAAATGGAGAATTTAACTTAAAAACTTACTACTAAAATTTCAAAGATTTTCTTAATTTTCGATTTTTGCCGATTTTTTTCTATTTTTCACGTTTTTATGCCCTAAATTTATATCAAATTTATTTTTTAATAATCAATTAATAAATAAATGAATAATTATATAAAAAACATTGAACAGTTTTCAAAAAAATCGAAAATTTTGTTATGTTCCGCTAATTTTGCCGGTGTGTTTATATATTTATTCATTTCAAAAACTTACAAACTAATACATTTTAAACCTCGCCAAACCAAAGTTTATCGGCGAGATACGCTCATTAACATTTTTTTATACTATTATCTATTGTATACATTGTGCACTAAAACTATTGTGGACTGAGACAATATACCAATAACCAAACATCTGCTTTACTCAAATCCATTCGTATTCATATAATCCATTATAATCCATATATTCCATATATTCCATTCATATAATCCATTCGAAACTTCAAGCCCCATAAGAGCACCGGTGATCGCGACAACAATAGAATACAATAGCATTTCCAAGAATCCGCGATCGAAGGATTAATATTGGAATATAATCTCGCAATCGTACCGTTAACAACTACCAAATGTATAGATGCTGTCAAATATTTAGAATGTTTGGTTTACAATTTGACAGTTTTTATGCCGACGAAGGTGATGAATTGATGATGATGAATGAACTTGGGGGATACAAAATATCGATGGCCCCGACGAATAAACGTGCAATCAAAAAAATACAACTTTTCAGGAAGACAAAAAAACCTTTAGAAACCCTTTAACTTTGACTACATAATAAATAGACAAATATTATGTATTATCAAATTAAAGGTAAAAAAATATCTTTCCGGTCATATATTTATTAAAATTAAAATATTAACGGTTTACCACATATTAAAGAAAAACCATATTAAATTATTATTCTAGTGAATAATATGTAACTTGTTAACACTATTGTATCAATGCACGTTTATTCGTGTCATAAATGAAGTTTTAACAAATGCAGTGAAATGTTGCATGATTATTCCACGTATATTTTTTTCCCCGGAGCCATGCTCTGGTCGTTTACACGTTTATTCTTGTATATTTTGTTGCTTTTACATGTTTGTAAAGATAAAAGCCTGTATATTAGTGTTAAGAAGTTGATTCATTATTTATGTAATACGACCTTATTAGTGCATGGTATAAAATGTAAATCTATACTTAATATTATGAAGTGGAAGAGTTTATTTGTTTGAACGCGCCAATCTGAGGAACTACTGGTCAGATTTGAAAAATTCTTTCGCAGTTAGATGGCTCATTTATCGAGGAAGGCTATAGATTATAAATTATCACTCTAAGACGAATAGAAGCGAAGAAACATAGGAAAATGTAGAAAAAATCGGGAAAATTTTTTGAAGGCGCTTATCTCGCGAACTACTGGATGCATTTTTAAATTATTTATTTGGCACAGATGTAGAGTAGACTATGACGTTAAGGAACATAGGCTATTTTTTGCGGGAAAATGTACGGTTTTCGTAAAATTTCTCATTTATGGGGGCGAGGCCGCGTGAAACGTCTAGTTAGCTAATATTTTCTTATTGACGGTTCGGTAAAAATATATTATTGAACTATTGTTGTTGAAAAATATTGAACTCCCTTGGGCCTATGCATGGACAAATACATATAAAATGGAGAACCTACAACCTTGCCTATAGATCCTTTAAGAGAGAGATCACTCGGGCAAAGAAACAGCACGTCAATAGTATTGGTGAGAGACTCGAGTGTCTTCCTTTGGGAACCCGTGAATTCTGATCTCTGGCCTATTGAAGGGTATTTCCGAAAACTATCCTACCATTCCTACAAGTAGGAAATCGATCGTTTATAGATCGTCGTTGCCGCAACGACGCAAAATACAAAGACGAATTTGACGCAAACAGCCTCTTCTGGTTAAGCTCTTTGCGTCAAATTCGACCCTTGATGACCTTGGGATAAAAACCACCGACCGTAACACGATGCAGAGGCATCATGTCGGATATTGGGTTACATCAGCCCTCAGTGTGAATAGCTCTGCGTGCCCTTGATATCCAAAAGTGAAGTGGGCCTGACGGAATCCCTCTTATTGTGCTGAAAAAGTGTGCTTTAGAGTTGGCACCGGTCTTAAGAGGCCGGGTACCCTTGGAATTTCTCATACAAACGTAATACCAAAATCATTTTCTCATACGAAAATATTTAACATGTTTGAGTTATTTTTCAGTTTAAAATAGTAATTACCTAGGTTCCTGCACAAAAAATTACTTCAAAATATTTAAACACAAAAAAAAAAAAATTGTTTAAAATTTTTTTTTAGTAAATTTACTACTAGATATTGAAACACTAAAAAATAGAGTAAAACACTAAAAAATATATAAATAAATAGTAAATTTACTACAAAATATTTAATTTCTAGAAAATATTTTTTAGTATATAAATATTTTGTAGTAAATTTACTATTTATTTATATATTTTTTAGTGTTTTACTCTATTTTTTAGTGTTTCAATATTTAGTACTAAATTTACTACAAAAAAATTTTAAGCAAAAAAAAAAATTTTTGTGTTTAAATATTTTGAAGTAAATTTTTGTGCAGGAACCTAGGTAATTACTATTTTAAACTGAAAAATAACTCAAACATGTTAAATATTTTCGTATGAGAAAATGATTTTGGTATTACGTTTGTATGAGAAATTCCAAGGGTACCCGGCCCCTTAACGCGTCGATTTCGGTTCTCCTACTCTTCTGGCATTGTCCTTCTTAGAAGACAGCCTTAGTGTGCCCGATCCCCAAAAAAGGTAACCGCTTAAATCCTTCCAACTATAGACCAATTGCTAAAACCTCCGTCTTCTCGAAGATAATGGAATCCATTATCAGCTCTTTTGATACTTGGGCGGCCTGACATTACTATGCGACAAACACGACAAACAGTACCTACGGGTTTCGAAAAAGTCGCTTGGCTGGTTATCTCTTGGCGTACAAAACTCATTGGAGAGGCATTGGCTGTTAGTTTGGACATTGTAAAGGCCATTGATCGGGTTTGGCTCAAAGCGCTGCTATTAAAGCTTCCATCATAATATGGGCTTCCCGAGAATATATGCAAATAGGTCACAAGTTTTTGATAGATCAATGACATGTTACAGACAGGCATTTATTGTTATGCGGATCATAGTACAGGTGATGCCCTATCTATCGGCTTCCACCATATTTCCCGGCTAAATGTCGTTGAGAGTCAAAACGAACTTATGTCTAAAATAAAGAATTCACAGGAGAAAGTCTCTGAATGGGGTAGACGATACTTAGTCTAATTCAACCCAGCCAAATCTGCGCGTTCACAACTAAAAAGTCACCAATGGTCGTATATCCTCGTTTTCAGGGCGCTTTAACAATCCCCTCCGAGCATTGAAATATTTGGCGTAAACATATCGAGCGAAGTTTACGCCAAATATTTCAATGTTTTGATGTCATCTAGAGTGTGATGACAAGTTAGCCTCGAAAAAACTTGGTGTTCTTAACAGGACGAGACAGTATTTCAGTCTGGACCATTGCCTGCAACTTTACATAATGCAGGTTCGGCTTCATATAGAATACTGTTCTCATCTCTGGGCAGGGACCCAGAAATACTAACTAATCCCTTTGAATCGTATCCAACGAAGGGCTGCTCAAATTGTTGACTGCCATAATGTTTCAAACAGGCTGGATCCCTTGGAATTACGCCGAGATGTAAATATGAAGCTATTTCATCAATCTGCATCCTCAATCGGTTGTATCACGGGGAGTGCTCTGAGGAATTTTTCGGAATCATACTTCCTGCAACTTTTCGCCATCGTTTAACGTATAAAATATACCATCCTCATAACCTTGATGAGTGGCAGTCTTCCACCGTGCTTTTTTCGCGTAACTTTCTGCCGCGCACTGTAAAATTTGGAATGAACTGTCACCAGCACTATTTCTGGACCTATACAACCTGCAAACCTTAAAGAAGAGAGCGTATTCCCTCTTAAAAAGACCGATAACTCACCAGCACCTCTCCTGATAAACTTTTTTTTTTTTAAAGAAGGCAGGTCGCTATAGCCCGGACGTCACTGCGACCCATGATGATCTATTGTGACTGATAAACTTTACAATATCTCTTCGAATAACCTTTACAACAGCAGAAAAGACAAGAGAAATTAGTAAAAGATAATAGAATAGCTGTGGTTATCATATTCAAAGTTTTGCCATCTGCAATGAGGCATTACTGATAGAAGTCGCTTGCATTTTTACACGAATAATCGTGCAAGAGTTATAACCCAAAGGAAAGGATAGACACGAGCGCCAGATTGTTTTAACACTTTTGTTCTGGTGTACTCAAATAAACAAATAATCTGCAATAAGTGCGTGTTTTATTATTAATGTCATATATGTTATAATTTTTTCCGTACAATAAAGATTTACATTGCTATAAAATCCTTATTTTAAGTCAAAAAATTTCAAAGAATTTTACATAGGTGTATCATAGGCCAAGCAAACGAAAAATAAAAAAAAAAATTGGGTAAGAGCTCTTGCACGTTTATTCCTTAGGGCCATCGATATATACTTACACATAATTTTTCTTTATAATTTTTAAGTAGATTAATATTTATTTTTAATTTTATTGAATTTTTGAGTCTTTGTACTTGGACAAGTATAAATTTAATTATTTAGTCAAGTGAAAACCATTATTTTTGATCTGTGCTTAATTTATTTTGACCTACACTTTTTGATTATTTCAACTTACAACTCTTGTGGTTGTAAGTGCTTATTAAAACTAAACTTTAAACATTAAAAATTACTTTATGTCGAAATTGAAAATGGTAAATAACATGTAATTGGCACTTGTTAGTTACCACATATTATATGTCAACATTAAGTTTATTATCGTGATAAGCATATCAGAGCTATTTTTGGGAATATTAATGGAGCAAACCAAGAATTGTAACAAGAAATTGCCAGAGCCAGTTTTCTAATTATTATTGTACCACATTACTTATTATATCTGTAACACGTGGGCAATAAACGTTATTTTTGTAGACAATTTATTGTTATATTTCTTACATTTCGAAAGAAAAAATTAACAAAAACGTTATTGAAGTATTAAATTTCACGCATGAAATCGATTGTTACTTAACACGCATAAATATGCTATTAAACTCTTTTAAAAAATAGCCTAAAAATTAATCAAGAGCCTTAACTGTTGTCATATGAAATTCTTTTCAGTTTCTTATGTGGATAGTTTAAAATAAACTTTTTTAATCCTACTAAGATTACTACAAGAGCTATAAAATGCTTACAATATTGTTCCATTGCAAGAGTTTACTATAATTAAAACAAAAGACTTGTAAAACAACCTCACGTAAAGAAGCGAGTATAATATGAAGTCGAAGTTTTCAGACAGCGAGTTGTGCGAAGTTGGGAACTCTTTCGACGTGCTCCCACTACTTACGTGTTATAACGTCATTACGGCTTCCAAGTTTGTCGTTAATTAAACTTGCTTATTCTAAGACGTAATCTAAAGTGAATATTCTGTTAAGTATAGTTTGTTTGAGCACCCGCAGACTGCAGACTTTTAGTCGGCCGATAGTAGATCGAAAGCTTAATCAGTAAGAAGATGTATCATGTACAGTCATTATCGGTTGTTTCTAATAAGGATAAGTATAGTGAAAAAAAGTCTTTGGATGATTAATTTAAAGTAGACATGTTCGTTAATTCTAACATCTATCCACAGCGAGTTGGATTTCATGTGACACTCAACTTGCACCACCCTGAGTTAAAGCTAATCCTCGATTAAACGAGATATCGAGATATCTATCGTTCTTCGAATATACGATAGAGATAGCTTTATCACTGGATTAGCTATGACCCGTAATAACTCAAGTAGGCCTTGATAACGCAGTCTTTGACTAGACAAATAGGAAATAAGTTAAACTTTAACTAAAATCCTCTCATTATTACAGATGCGTGGAACTGGACTTCTGGAACGGTAGAACAGAAGAGCCGGTGATAGTCCACGGCTACACCTTCGTACCTGAGATCAGTGCCAAGGAAGTTCTAGAAGCGATAGCCGAGAGCGCCTTCAAGACTTCCGACTACCCGGTCATACTCAGCTTTGAGAACCACTGCAATCCGCGACAGCAGGCGAAGATCGCGAACTACTGTAGGGACATCTTCGGAGACATGCTGCTGGATAAACCGCTGGACTCGCATCAGCTGGAGCCAGGTTGGTGCTTTGTTTATAAACGATAAGGGTGAAGCCAAACGAGCGTAATTTTGTAAGTACATAGTCGCAGAATTTCGGTCGCGTAATTTATTTTTCACACCAAATATTGACTTACTAAATTACGCTTATCAGTTATCACTCTTATGTGAGTGAAGTAGAAACTTTCTATAAAATTAAATGCAGCTACCAACCGAAATTCTGCGACTCACGACTCACAAAATTACGCTCGTTTGGCTTCAACCTAGGTGTGTGAGTAGCGGCGGCTGTAGAGCGTGGCTCTGAAGGTTTCTGGTTTGGTTTCCCAGTTGGGACAGCAGAAATGTTTGTTGTCAAGCCGGTTCAAATAATGCATACTGATTGCCTGATTATTATCTGATAAAAAGATATCGACTCAAAGAGGGCAGATATTAAAATTATTCTACTATACTTATACTTTTTTGGTATCATTTAACAAAATTCAATGGATCGATAAAGCAATGAATTATTATAAATTAATGTTAAATATCTATCTCGAAACCACGTTGCGCTCCAAACAAATCTTTCTTTTGCAGAAATTCTATAGTTTTCAGATATTTTTCAATACGTCTCTTTTAAAACTTACTATACACGACAAATCTCTTGGGTTCGAATCGGGCGCAAATAATAACGCTTACAGAACATGACATTTCATCAACGCTTTTCAAAATTTCAAAAATCAAAGGGGTGTAGCTAAATATAGAGTTATAAAGGAAGGTATTTTCAGTAAAATCATGTTCATGTTGCACGTCTGCTCTAGAGGGATTTCGTTATAGAGGTTATCTTTTTGCTAAAACATTCTCTGTTGTGAGAATACTTTGTGCAGATCAGTTTATTGGCGTGATTAGCTAACTAGTAGTTTCTATTTAAGGTACAATTCCGTGCATCGCGATCGATCGCGGTCGTGCACGACCTACGACTGTCGTCGGACGCTCGCGACCATAGTCAACGTATGAAAATGTATGGCACCGCTTCCGAGACCCGCGACTGACGCGCGCGGCCTACGACTGTCGTAACTCGTAAGCCGCGCGCGATCGTGTCTTGAAGTTATGACAGTCGCGCACGACCGACGACAGTCGTAGGCCCCGCGCGACCGTGTCAAAGTTATATGGCACGATCGCGCGCGGCTTACGACAGTCGTAGGCCGCGCGCATCAGTCGCGGGCCTCGGAAGCGCTGCCATACATTTTCATACGTTGACTATGGTCGCGAGCGTCCGACGGCAGTCGTAGGTCGTGCACGGCCGCGATTGATCGCGATGCACGGAATTGTACCTTTAGTTAAAAGTGCTGACAAAATTGAGAAGATTTTTTAGGGTTTGGTACCTAAAGGGTTAAAACCCTATTATGCGACTTCGCTGTCTGTCTGTTTTTGCCTATTTTTGCTCGTGCGTGAATCTAGCTCGCACTTGGCCGATTTTTCCTAAAGGCTGTGTCAAAAATGCCAGTGATGAGAAATAGTATATCTGAAATCTTGAACATCTACTTAAATGTGGGGCTTATGAAGTAAGTTATAATGTTAAGCATATCAATCTCAGAACTTTTTATGAAACTCAGATTAGATTACGCTATTTTTGGCGGGAACAATATCGAGACAGAGGCTATTTTGGCAGGAATAATATCAATAATCGGCAAAGCGCGAGTCGGTCTCGCGCACGAAGGGTTCCGTAACATTATGGAGCAAAATTGGGCCCAAAACTGTGTTTTTTGTATGGAAGCACCTCTTAATTTTTTATTTTATTTTAATATTATTATTAAATATTAAAGTACACATATAACTAAGGATTTTGTGAAAAAATGAAGTACTTACCTATTGCCATTATTAATGTAGAGAAAAAAGGCAAAAAAAATCACGTTTATTGTGTGGGAGCCCCGTTTTAATATTAATATTATTTTATTTTTAGTATTTTGTTGTTATAGCGGCAACATATATACACAATCTGTGAAAATTTCAAGTCTCTAGCTATTACCGTTCTCGAGTTACAGCCTAGTGACAGACAGACGGACAGACGGACAGATAACGACAGTCTTAGTAATAGGGTCCCGTTTTTACCCTTTGGGTACGGAACCCTAAAAAGTGTCAACATAGGGGAACCTAAAACATCCCTCTTTCCTGTTATTAAAATATCTTGGTAACATGATCATGGCCGTGTCTCGAACTTTCTCCACGTTGACATTAACCCCAACTTAACCTTTTCGTAATAACCATTAAGGGTCATAGAGTTGAGTTGCTACAAACTAGTGCTCCCGAGCGTGTTTGAGACTGTCTGGAGTTTAGCTGCTTACTATGTTTACTAACAAGTAAGTTTACTAATATCAAGACTAGTAGTATTTTTAGAACCCACTCTTGACGTTGCTTTTAAGAAAACAGAGCTAAGTTTCTTAGCTACAGTAATTGTTACGAGATTTATTATATTATAGCGTGTAGTTCGAAAACGGATGAGAATTTGGAAAAACTGTATATAATCTAATGTATAGAAAATTTAATAAGCTTTAATGTCATCATACAATATTTTTTGCTATAACGCATAGTTTTTTAGTTATTGACGAAAAACCAAAAATTTAGACCTTTGTCTGTTAATGCCTTTGCCTGAAATAGCAGACACTATAGGTAAGAACGGGTAGATCATATCCTAAGTGAGGGACCAAATGTGAAAAAGTTATCGGCCCGTTGGCTGCCGCGATTGCTTACGCACGATAAAAAAAGAATTAAAGAAAATCAATGAATTAAAGTATTATTTGTTGCCCCACCCACCTTATTCGCCTGATCTAGCGCCATCAGACTTCCATTTATTCCCTAAGCTCAAAACTTTTTTGGGTGGACAGAAATTTGCCACAAATGATGAAGTCATAGCACTCATAGCCGCTGTAGAGGAGTATTTTACAGACCTTGAAAGAAATCATTTTATGGAAGGCATTACTGCTTTAGAACAAAGATGGAGTAAGTGCATAGAGGTTCACAGAGACTATCGAAAAATGAAATTAATGTTATCACGAAAAGTTAAGTTTTCTACTATTAGGCGTTACATAACATCCCACCCTCGTACTTTTTAGTTCATATTAATGTTATTATAATTGTTTTTACCTTGGAAGTCGGTTTTAATTTTTTGTTAAAAATAATAATTTTACTTTTTTTAGTTACACTAGTAGGTAAACTATCGCGTATATTTTACGTATCTTATTACAATTTGTTAAGAGTCACAACTCACACTCGCAAAATCTATACTTATTTTATTATAAAACAAAGTCGCTATTTTTTCCCTCATGTCCCTTTTTTCCCTTTAATCTTTAAAACTACGCAACGGATTTTGATGATGCTTTCAGTGTTAGATAGCCCATTTATCGAGGAAGGTTATAGGCTATATTTTATTACGCTAAGACTAATAGGAGCGAAGAAATAGAGGAAAATGTGGAAAAAACGGGGAAAATTATTTGAAAGGGCTAACTTGAATGCTAGCAATCTCAGGAACTACTGGTCCGATTTGAAAAATTATTTCAGTGTTAGATAGCCCATTTATTGAGGAAGGCTATAGGCATAATTCTTTCAGTGGCTATATATTTTATACCCGTGCGACGCCGGGGCGGGTCGCTAGTATTTAATATATTATCAGTAAAGTGAACATATTGTGCTGACTGACTGACTGCAATAACAATAGAAAAGCTATTGTGTCTCGTTTTTCCACGATCGAAGGATCTATCAGATAATAAAAAATTTTATAAACTTGCCCTTGGATAGACTCACGCGGCGCGGCGTCGCAGAGGCGACGCCGACCGCCGTGTATAAACAGCCTATTGGTGGTTTACTGTACATAATTATTACTATTCTATGAAAACCTATGCTTTGTACTATTATCTATTCTATGCCATGAGACATTGGTGACCTTAACACGACATAGCATAGTAGCATATTATGCTTTCTGTTCTTAAGAGGCCGGGTACACTTGGAATTTCTCATACATACGTAATTCCAAAATCATTTTCTCATACGAAAATATTTGACATGTTTGAGTTGTTTTTCAGTTTAAAATAGTAATTACCTAGGTTCCTGCACAAAAAATTACTTCAAAATATTTAAATATTTTGAATTTAAACACAAATTTTTAATTTTGTTTAATTTTAATTTTGTGTAAATATTTAATTTTGTGTTTAAACACAAAAATTTTTTTTTGCTTTAAAATATTTTTTAAGTAAATTTACTACTAAATATTTAAACACTAAAAAATAGAGTAAAACACTAAAAAATATATAAATAAATAATTAATTTACTACAAAATATTTAAATTAAAAAATATTTTTTAGTGTTTAAATATTTTGTAGTTAATTTATTATTTATTTATATATTTTTTAGTGTTTTAATCTATTTTTTAGTGTTTAAATATTAAGTACTAAATTTACTAAAAAAAAAATTAATGTTTAATTATTTTGAAGTAAATTTTTGTGCAGGAACCTAGATAATTACTATTTTAAACTGAAAAACAACTCAAACATGTTAAATATTTTCGTGTTAGAAAATTATTTTGGAATTACGTATGTATGAGAATTTCGAGAGTACCCGGCCCCTTTAAACAACGCCGAAACTCTCAAACGTGTATCTATAAGGAGTCAGGAGTTCTCTCAGCATCTTCGAAACCATAGTATACTTTGACCCAATATTTGACTTTTTGGTAGCATATTCTTAATACACTTCACATAAAACCAAAATCACCATATGTTTCCATATAAATTTTGAGGAGTTCCCTCGATTACTCATGGATCCCATCATCAGGTCACCACTTTTGTGAACATGGTACCAAATTGGATTGAAACCTAATACAACGAAACACAAATTTCGAAAATCGGTTCACAAACGGTGGAGTAATCGTTGAACATACAAAAATAAAAAAAATATCCACAGCCGAACATATAACCTCCTCGTTTTTTGGAAGTCAGTTAAAAAAGAGAGCAACATCAGTCAAAAAACATATATATATATATATATATAAATCTCTTGTCACGATGTTTGTCCGCGATGGATTCCTAAACTACTTAACCGATTTTAATGTTTTTTTTTAATGTGTGCTTTTTTCCAACTTGAGAGATAGGATAGCTTAGATCTTTAATTATAGTCGCAATTTTATTTTATTGCAAATTATTTTACAACCTGAGACTGACGGCGACCATTGTTTGTGCGACGGGATAGCGATCGACGTTGCCATGGTAACATACATATTTAGTCACTTCAATAAAATAATATGGCAAATACATAATATATTATGGCAAAGCAACGTTTGCCGGGACAGCTAGTGATAATATATAAATTGTAGTTCGTTATAAATACGTTTTGAAGCGGGGATCATGAAGTAGCGTTGTTTCGTCCAGAAAGGTGTTATCGACGTTGTCGGGAAGTATTTATGAGAATACCCCCATGGCCCAAATACAGGCTGCGACTCCTGTCTTTTGTAGTCCGTGCCAAAAGCGCCTTAGTCTTTATTGCCGTGGACAATATTTCGAGAACAAAGTCAACGGTTCGGGAGACAATATAAATTGTGGTTAAAATAATCTCTTTTGGGCCGGTTTATATTTAGAGTTGCAATTTATGCCGTTATTATAATTATGCATTGTAATTTGCATAATGTTTTTAACGTACCTACTGGATGTTCAAAATAAGTTTTTGGGAAAAGGATGACTATTGACTATACTATACATAATGATTTGTCAGAAAACATAATATTACCATTATATTTAAAAGACCAAGACAAGTGTCTGTCTTATCATTGAATAATTTTGTGTCGTGTGGGTGTAACTACTAATATGGGACAATAATATATTTTATAGGCAGACGCCTACGCAGTAACATTAAATTGATGGAGCACCAAAAACCAATTTTAGATGTTGCTGAATATGGACTATACTGATATTAGGGGTATAAGAGCGAAAATGTCTGTCTGTTGGTGGTCTGTTGCCTCCTCATGCTTAAACAGCTTAAGGGCAGGCTCCTCCAAATTCACGTTTCTAGAATGAGTAATTTTTAAAGAAAGCGTCATTCAAAAAAACTGTAAAATATATACATATTGTATAGATACATCTTTTAACTAGTGATTTTTTGGTTAGAAACACAATACAGATAATTTTACTCGATAAAAAAAAATCCGAAACAACCTCGATTTTAAAACATTTTGAGTTTTATAGGACTTACAGGGACTCAATCAAAAAATAATTTGGACAGTTCGATTACTATAAAAATTTTACAGGGAAATGATTGGATTAACATGTTTAGTTACAATATTTTTTATCTAAGTAAAAAGGTTTTTTCTCCTATTTCGCCCTATCATGGACGCGGCGAGCGTCGTAACCGCCACCGTACAAGGCGCGCTGATATGAATGTTATTTTAATGTCATTTACGTCGATATTCGCACTGACAGACATCGACCTGCTAATTTAGGAAGAACGTGCCCTTAACCTATTTTGATGATTTGAGACGCCAGAAAGGACTGACGATAGCTTTTATCCCGGAAACTCTACCGCTGTTGCCGCGCTATAAACTAATTTCAGAGCAACAATGTTGCGGGCAACATATTGTATTGAAGTATTTTCGTCATTATGTACTTAACCCCAAAGTGCGAGTGTAAACTAGTATCACTATACTAATGTCTAATACCCAACCCCACAACAGATGTTTGTATTGGCGTCTGATGGGTGACGTTGGACACGCCACGTGTCAACATAGCGACAGTGTCAACACGGTGACAGTTTATTCAATGGGCCGGTGCGCACTGTTTTCTATTGAAATATATTTCAATGGAAAACTTTGTTACCCCAACGTTTCTAGCAGCTTAACGAGTAAGCACTTTCCTTTTTGGAGTACGCTATTTATAAAACTCGTTGCAGTTCTTTGTGTAAAACAAACGCTTTGATTTTTAATCCGTGATACTTGATATTGCCAGGAAGTCTATGTAGGTACTTTTATAGTCTTTATTACTTAGCTATTGTTGAAACTTACTATACTTTTATTAAAAGTTTACAAGTACGTAGGTTATAGGTACCTACTTGCGGTACACTTTATGGCAAGCAACTACACTCTACAATCATCCATGAACGTCACCAACACCAATCAGCTGGCCTAAGATGCGCAAACGAGAAAATGTCGAGATATCTCACTCTCGTGTGTAGTTATATTATCGATAACGACATAATGTCAAAGTCATTTTTTGACATTATGTCGATAGATTTTGACGACAGATCTACACGAGAAAAAAAGTATGTCATATTAGAGTCAATAGAGATGAAGAGAAAAGCCATCAAACATCGAGAAAACGTGTAGACAAAATTTTCTCGTTGGCGTATGCTAGAGGGGCAGAAGAGTTGAATATCTCTCCTCAAGGATGTAGAGGCAGTTCGAAAATATTGCTAAGGTTCATACAAGAGTTTTGTTGTAAGCAGCAAAAAGCTTTGGCTAAAGCGACCTGTACCGCTTATGAAGGTGATGATGTTAAATATTTTGTCACGTAGTTCCTTTTTCCCTATTCAGGGTTAGAATACACCCGGAACCCTTTTGTGGCTTTGGGGTAAAATCGGTGAATATTAAGAAACTTCCAAACTGAACAGTGCGCAACCAAAAACTAGGGGAAAACTTTCCAGATTTGTGTGTGATTACGAAAAACCTAAAAGTTTATTTAAATGTCGTCCTTATGTCGTAGGAAGAAGGGTTTTGTGGGAGGTAAAAAAGCCCTAAACTATTGTTTAATAATGACCCACGCTTTGACCTCAGCATGTTTATTACATGCTGAGGTCAAAGCGTGGTCATTATTTTTTATCGGCATGGCCATTAATGATGGCTACTGCTGTATAATATATATTTTGTTGTTTGTTTAGCGATAAAATACTTATCAAATAATTAGACTAATATTTTCATAATAATAGTCCGTTTTGATTGATTGATAAATGTAATGGTATAGGTCATGGGGTGTAGGTATTATTTTAAACCTAAACTTAAAAATAATATATATTATAATGTATATTGTATACATACGCTATAATTTTTCTTTCAAGCTTTATTTATCATGCCACCTTTCTTATGTATCAGACAAGAACTCATCATTGAATACCTAACTATAAAGTCTATATACAATATGCACTGTAGATATTTTTATTGGTAAGGGACTTATTTTTTCTCCATGCCAACCTTTCTACTAAAAATAGAAAATGCTGAATAAAACTAAAGCTAGTTCGTCTTATAGCTAAGCCTAGGGAATACTCTGGATAAAAATGAGACCAACAACTTTTTATGTCTTGAGTTTTTTCCATACGATGCTTCATTTACTTTTTTCTTTTTTTTATAGCTAACTTTACTTACTCTATGGAATACGTATTGAATGTAGTCAATAGTGCATAGACTTTTTTATTATAGAAGACATTCCGAGGATTACATTTTCCACAGTTGATGGTGAATATTTTGCCGTAATCAAAGGTATAAACTTTAAAGTCTCTAATTTGTTTCCAGTTTGGGTACAAATTAAATATTTTCATTGAAATTATTGAAAACTTTAAGATGTTGATGACTGTAATGTACAGAAATGTAAGTAAATAAAATTTTAAATTCGCAACAGATCGGGTTCATTCCATTGCGATGTTTCTTCTGTACTGGGATCTGATCATTGCGCAGGGTTTGTCTAGCGGGTACCGTACATTTTTCTCATACAAAAACTCTTCTAAGCAAAGAAACACTATACCCACCAGAATCTGAGTGGTAGGCGGGAACAGACAGGCGGATCAATCTCAAGGCGGACAAATCCGCAATCGCTTGGCATCGGCCTTGATTTCGGTCCCAAGCTGAACAGGATCATTTAGACCCCCCGTGCATTAGACCTCCCGCGCATTAGGCGGCCAGGTCGCGCGGCCAGGTCGCTGCGGCCAACTAATTCTTCTACGATATATGTAGGTGCACGAATTACGCGACCAGCGGCCAGCTGTCACGCTCTGGTCGCGCGGCCAACGAAAATCATTGCGACACACACGCGGCCACTTGGCCGCCGCGGCCAACGAGATACGGGAATTTGTATGAAATTACTCAGTGTGCGCGCACTGGTCGCCGCGGCCACACGTTTTTTGTATACAGAAAACAAAATAATTGTTAAAGTTTACTCATCAAATCACTACTCATACGAGTGTGGTCGCAGACGTGGCCGCAAAGTGCGCGGGGTGGTCGCAGCGACCTGGCCGCACGACCTGGCCGCCTAATGCACGGGGGCCCTTAAGCTGTAGATGGCCGAAGACGAAACTTCATCCGGACTCTACATAATACTAATAAAGAAGCCATTCTACGTAAGGATACCCTAAACGCCACTCAAGGTGATTCGCAGCCGGAGAGTGTGTGTTCTTCAATATTTAAGCAGCCCCTAAACGCCCCTTGTTTCAGGAAACAACTTAGGAGTATGTTTGCGAGTTGATCGTTCGCCGTAGCTTAAGTGCTGCATAGAAATCTCCTGTTAATCTCCTCTAAGCAGATCTGAGTCCTTGTACTTTACTGTGAAATGCTTGTCTACTTGTGTTAAGTTTGAAGTAAATTGTTAGCGCAAATGTAAATGGATCAATGCTGGATGTAACTAGCTGCTGGCAAACCAATAAATTACATAATATTATTAAATCAATTTTAGAAAACAATTTATGAATTAATTTGATATGTCTTTATACATATTTCTTTATTGCTCTGAAGCTGTGCTCCGCGGTTTATGAGGGAAAGTAAATTGTGATATTTTCCCGCAGTAAAAAGTGGCCTATGTTTTTATCCGGGGTATCAAATAACTCCATTTTTTTAATCGATCCAGTCGTTTAGACGTGAATTAAAGAAACAAACTCTCGCCTTCATAATATTAGTGTGACTGCCACCAAGATGATGAAATTCAATTCCTCTCCACAACACATTGAGATGAATCCTGCGGCGGTTTTACAAGTGCTTCAGATGGTCGTTACATTGTATATAAGTGGTTGGTAATGATGCGGTCAGCCGCCGACCACTTGAATAACGGCTCTTTATGATTTCAATAGCTCCTTGAAATGTTTAAAGGAGATTCCAGAAAGGAGATCAAAAATTGACATGATGATACTTTTAATGTGTGTGTAATAAGTGTAATAAACATGAAAGCTCATGAAAGTCTAAATCATTATAAAGGTATTTTACAGACAAGTCATACTTCTAGTATTGTTTTTATTGAAAACAGAATATTATGTTTCTTAATTGTTTTTTTTGTTTTATTAAGTGTGCAAAAAAATAAACTAAAATAATATATTAAGTATGTGCTCACGCTTTTTTGACATAGATATAAGTAGATGAAAATAAAAAATAAGAAATAAAAATATCTTTATTAAACATACAGGGACAGAGCACAGCCAGAGTTTATAACACAAAAGAATAACAACAATTTGACATGACGCATAGATAGAGCCTTAATATTGTTTTAGAGACATTTTAATTTATTAAAAAAGTTTAATTAAACTTTTTAATTACTTAGCCTGAAATGACATTTTAACACAATATTAAAAGCTAATAATATAAGCAAGGCAGAGAAGGTCTAATGGACAAGCCATTAGCACCCGGGCTCATACCGGATACACTACATAAAACATACTAAAAAACTTTACTACTCGTTGACAAACACATTTAGAACCCTATTGCCAAAGTACTAAGATTGAAAGTCGAAACACCCCGACGGTAACTGTACAGGCTAAAAACTTATTATTTCAACGAATACAGAAAAACTCAACGTAAAAGCAAACAGTGCATACTGCATGCTTATTATTAAATAAAAAAATATTTTTGAAAGATTTTAAAAATGCTGCTGTGGGTTATTTTTTCAGTGTAATGAATGGTCGTAGAAGCGGTCATCTCATGAGGGAACTGTTTGGAGTACTTTGAATTTTTTTTATGTTAAATGTAAGACTAGGGTTACACGGTCAGTCTGGCATCAGTTCAGTCCATCAGTCTGATCAAGGCTGAAGCATGGGCGCCGGCAGAAATAATTTCCAAGGGGTGCAGATTTTATTTTTCTTTCTTTTCTTTTTACTTTTTACGAACAACAGTGACTGTCTATTTACGTCAACAGAAAACATTTAGTGCCGTATACGAACTATCTTTGTACGGCATGGTAATAGGGTTACAAAATCTTTTGTAACTCTATTTATTTCAATAATTTCTGTTGATCCTGAGATTCCCTAGGGGTGCAAGTGTACCACCTGGCACCCCGCTGCCGGTGCCCATGGGCTGAAGAAAGAATGAAAATGATCGTGTAACCGTGTGATTGACGCACTGATAATTTTTTTATTATGTACTTTCCGGCCATCAATATGGCATCAGTCTGAGACTGATGGACAGAACTGATGCCAGATTGACCGTGTAATCTGAGACTAACACACATCAACACAAAAATGTGTAATGTGTTGCCGCGCCGCTCCTGTAATAATCGAACTTGGCAGTTTTTTTTATTACGAGTGTAGCAGAACATAATAAGATTTTTTTTGTTCTATAGGAGGAGAGCTGCCACCTCCCGCGCTGCTCAAGAACAAGATAATAATCAAGAACAAGAAGAAGCACCATCATCACCACAAGAAGGAGGAGCCGCCGGCGGAGGAGTCGGAGCCCCAGCCCCAGGGAAACGGGGATGTCGCCCCGGGATCGGTGAGTACCAGGCATTTAGATATTAGTGCTGGTTTATATTGCACCACCATCACCACAGGGATCATCACTACGAGCAGTCGGCGGAGAAATTAAAGGGGAGAGAGAGAGAGAGCCCTAGCCCCAGAACAACGAGGATGTGGGACCAGTATCTGTAATTACCAACTACCAGGGCTGGTGGAAGGTGTTAGTGTTGAGTTATTGAAACGGAAATGTGTCTGATACTGAATGTTGGATTAGGTGCGCAGTCTTAAATTTTGGGGGTGGTCACGAATTAAATGTCCAGTGTCGAAATAAAAGACCCTGGAACTGATTACTAAATTGCACCGAGTAATTTCGGACTACGTCTGTGTTAGACATATTGTATCGCTAATCCAGCACTAGAAACTAGTGGAACTGTCGCCCGCTAAGTCAAAGTAAATCAGTACTCTACATTTTTTTCGACGATTATTCTGTCGAAATGATGCCGGCATTATGTACACCAGACTATATTTTAGGCTTCGATTTATCGTACTTAGTACCCACCAGTAGTGTAGGCTGGTTTTTACTTTTTATTCGGAAGGGAGCGGTAGCGATTTGGGTGGCAATTTGGAATGTAAGAGGTAAGAAAAGCCCGTAACCCTTCGCCGCACCTACTTAAAATAATTCAGCTCATTTCATCAGCATATTAAGTAATCCCTAGATACCAATTTCTTTTAGGCACAATAAAACCTTGGGAAATTGCACGATTGATATCAATTCACCTATATTCTGTTTTTGTTCGTTCAATTAGGAAAACCTTTATGACTAAATTAAGATGGCATCTCGGGCCATTGAATACTATATTGTATTATGTTGTTTTGATACATCTAGACACGCAAATAAGCCTAGTTTCTTTATGATATTACATTAATAAATACATACAAAAGATCTAGGTTGCCTGAATTAACCCTTCAATTCCCGGTGTCACCTGTAGGTGACAGCAGTTTAATAATTTTTCTCTACCACTTTGAGATTGTATTATTAAATTTTACTACTACGAGGGCTGCTATTTATGTATCCGGAATTAAAAAAAGAAACAAACATATATCATTTAATATGGTTTTATTGCTTTTCAAAATATTCGCCGCGATGATCGACACACTTTTGCATACGCTGGAACCAATTTTCATAGCACTTTTTCCATTCTGATTGAGGTATCTCCAAAACGTGCATTTTGAACGCATCAACAGCCTCTTCGCGGCTCGAAAAACGTTGACCACGTAATTTGTTCTTCGCGTATGGAAATAAAAAGAAATCGTTAGGTGCCAAATCAGGGCTGTACGGCGGATGACTAGTCAATTCGATCTTTTGACCCTCCAAAAACTGAGTTGTTTCAGCTGAGGTGTGACAGCTAGCATTGTCGTGATGTAATATGATTCTGCGTTGTCGGTTGTCCTTTCTTATTTCTTCAAAGACTTCTGGTAAACAAATGGTCGTATACCATTCAGAATTAACTGTTTTACGATTCTCTAATGGCACTGTAGCCACATGTCCATTAATTCCAAAAAAAAAAAAAACAGGCGACCATTTGCTTCAAAGTACTTTTTGCACAAGTAACTTTTGTTGGTTTCGGCTCATCTTGGAACACCCACACCGTTGACTGTTGTTTAGTTTCGGGGTCATATGCATAGATCCAAGATTCATCACCTGTGTAGATATTATAAACGGCTTTTGACGTACCACGGTTGTATTTTTTTATCATTTTTTTGCACCAATCGACACGAGCCCGTTTTTGATCGATTGTCAAGTTGTGCGGAATCCAACGCGAGCATATTTTTTTTACAGCCAAATGTTCGTGTAATATCGTATGTATGCTCGTCATACTTATGCCTAAGGACGCCTCTATCTCGCGATATGTAACATGACGATCACGCATTATTAGTTCCCGCACAGCATCTATATTTTGTGGGACAACAGCTGTTTTTGGGCGACCTTCTTTATTTTCATCCGTGAGCATAGACCGCCCACGATTAAACTCACTGTACCAGTGATAAACAGTTGTTTTTGATGGTGCTTCATCTCCAAAAGTTGCGGTGAGTTGAATAAAGCACTGTTGTTGATTTAGCCGAAAATCGTAGTAAATCATTGCACGAAAATGTTCACGCGTTAAATCCACGGCAAATGAAGACACGCAATTTTCAAAATGACGCCACAATGGAAAAATAATTGACAGTACATGAAACAAAATGTATTCTTCAACCAAAGAGTTCTATTTTCAAATGTTGTAATTACTTTTTAAATATTGTTCTTGTAAGTGGCCAGTTCCGGATACATAAATAGCAGCCCTCGCATTGTTCCAAAGCCAATAGGTATAACTTACATATTTTCTATTCAGACTACACTTGCCAAATGTTATGTGTCAAATACAATCAGATAATTGGCGCAATTTTCGAGCCGCGTATGTCAGTGTTATCCTTAGGTAATATAAAGTGAAATAACAATGCCTAGAGCGTATTGTTTTTTTTCTTGTTGTAAGTAATAAATGAATAAGTAAGACATCGTATAAAAGCTTATATCGGTCAATGTAACTTATAACATTGGAAATATTACGTGTCACCTACAGGTGACACTGGGCATTATAATAACTGTATTGTTCTATGTTCCAGTATGGAAGCCCTTTGTACCCTCCATGAGGGTAGATCTTCGAGGCAAAAAGTGGTGGTTCCCTTTATTTGGGTTTGGCTTAGATGCAGCATGCCAGAATGCATGGCTGATCAAAAGACAGTCAGATAACAATTTGATCTACTTCCAGCAAAATATCGCAACTATATACCTGCAAAAGGTATGAAGTCTCCAACCCGCAACTCAGCATGAGGCGTACCCCTATATATTCGAGTGCCTAGTGAAGTGAGGAGTGCAGGAACTACTGTAGTTCACTCGCAAATCGACTGCTCTCAAAGAAGGTGCACCATTGTCATCAACACACGAGAAAAATGTGTGGCAAATGGAATGTCGGTTTGCACCTAAAGATGCCTAAAATGCTGGTATATTTTCATAAAATATTTTTTTTATCATTCACATAAATTACTTTCGTTCCTAAAAATAATATATTACAAAATATAAAAATATATCGTTATATAATTTAGCTTGTTATTCCTACTTAGTTCCTGCTTACAAACTGCTACTTGCTAGCAATCTGAATCTCACAATACCCAGTGTCACCTGTATGTGACACCCTAATTTAAAAAAAACGGGCTTTTAATTTTTTTATACACTTACATTTTTTATTATAAACAAATGTATTAATGGTATTTTATCCCAAAAAAAACCAAATATCTATATTAACTTGCACTTGGGAATTGAAGAGTCAAATAACAACATAAATTACGTCTTAGTATGTTGTGAACTTCAATGCGATTGAAAAATTAAGCCACTGACAAAAAAGGAAGGAAATATTAGGATTATCCTTTTTCTAAAACATCTAATTGCAACATTTTGTGAAAGAAAATGCTTTACCCATTATTAAAAGCGATGTTTAAAACATCTTTTGTTACGTTATTAGGTGAACAATGTTTGGCCCCTCGGCGCGTATTATTATCAATTTTTGAGCAATATTCGGGATAATTTACGTAGGAAAGGTCGCGGGAGACCAATAATATGTTTTGGCCCTTCGTTGAAAAACATGGCCTATATTTTACCTCCTTGCTAAAAAACATAGGTCTATTTTCTTCGAGAGAGTAGTAGCTCGCACACCATTAGCGGTTGTCGCCTATTCCTTATCCTCGCTGTCTGCGAAAACATACATTTTATTGTGTAACGTAAATGGCTTTGTCTCAATTTACTAGAGACAAATGCGCAGCCCTAATCCATACTGATGTACACGTGAATCATCTCCTTTCAAAAATGCGTTTTCTTTTATTAATTACAAAGAAAGAAAGAAACTTTATTTGGTAAAAAATAGATGAACATTAAATTAATCAAGAACATTTGAATATAAGTCTTACTAAATTGGCACTAACTCAGCATCTGTTGCGACTTGCGAACTGCGTTCGCAACGCTGGGTTTTCAGCAAGCGCCACTAGTAATATTGTTTAAGTGGTTTACAAGTTTAAGTTCTTGCAATACCTACAATTTTTACTGTAAATTACACAATATGTACGTAAAAATGTTAAATGCTCACTGCCTACGCTAGCTCGTTTTCTTTCATATATTATGTCAAGTAGTAAGTAAAGTGAACTTTTACTATTGATATCCAGGGTTGTTATCTTCTGTAGCTCCATTACTAACAGAAAATCCCAGCCAGTGCGTTGGTAATGCTGAAACCGGCACTGTTCAGTTCAGTCATTCGGTAAGTACATTTAGATCCGAATTCCGATCAGTCGACGCCTACCGAGCGAGCATCCGTTCACGCGCCTTGGGCTAGTGACTAGTCACAGACGGCTGACACTGGGAATTAGGTTACAGAGTACAGACTGTTCAGATTTATTCCACCTCTCATAGGACCTTTATGTCGAAGATATTATATGGATCACTTTCCAAGAAAGTCTGTGGTGAAATAACTGAATGAGCCATGGACACTAGAGTTTGTAGCAACCGTAACTAAAACAGTTTATGATGATATATTTGTTTAAGGCGGGTCCAAAATGGAATTAAGATCATAACTTAGGTATTCATAGACAATTTGACTTTTCCTAATATGGTATTGTTTGAAAATGTTCAAAGATTCCGTTTATCTTTATAAAACTATATATATTAGTGCAAAATATCTTTACCCTAATCAAAATGTATAGCGTCTTCGCAGTGTATCCCTTATCTCACAGCGAGAGGTAACGATCGTTTAGAGTTATCTTGCTTCTGATATGACCTTTATGCTAACTACATAAGGATTGTTTCTAGAAACTCGAAGGTAAAACAAGAAGTAAGATGATGTTAATCCGTCTGCGGGGAAATAAGTTTATAGCCCCATTTCCAATAACGCGCACCATTATTAATCAATAAACTTGATGTATCGAGGTTGTTGTGATAAAACATGATTTACGTGCATCAGTCTTCGGAAGTTTTCATGTTATCAGACTCGATTTTCCGGACTTTTTGGATTTAGAATATCGAATATCCTGTTATAAAGAAAAAATATTTCTTTACATAATTTTGCTTTAATAATAATTAGGGGCTGTTTCAGCACTTCCTGATAATATGCCGGACAGGCTATCCACAACATTTTTGGCAGATTCTCTATACTCTATCTGTCAAGTTAAGTGGTGGATAGCCTATGCGGCACTTCAGGAAGTGGTTGAAATAAGCAAACCGTTTACTTTGGGTCTCGACTCCGGAGGTCGTGGGTTCGATTCCCGCGTTGAAAACATGTTACATATTTCCAAGTTTGGTTAGGACAATACAGGCTGATCACCTGATTGTTTGACAAGTAAGATGATCCATGCGTCGGATGGGCATGTAAAAAGTCGGTCCTGCGCCTGATCTCTCGCCAGTCGTGTCGGTCTTCCGTCCCACTGGGTTATGACTTATGAGAGTAAAAGGAATAGAAAATGCTCTTGTGTACTGCGCACATACTCGGGCACTATAAAATTACTCCTGCGTACCTGGCCCGGTTTCAATGAAACTGGCCACCGTCACCGAAACCGGTATGGGAGTTATTATTATTATTACATTGATATTAGGCTTTACTCATCATCATTCTACTTGATGCTATGAGGTTGTTTGATCGGTATCGATAATTCGGATAATCGAATCTCTACTGTACTTTTACCTGTTTCGGTGTTTATGTGCGTCTGACGTGTTTATAGTTAAAATCAACGATTGTTGGCGGTTTTCGTGGCAAAAGTGTAAACAGTATTTGTTTATGAGATGATAGTTGGCGTTTTAGTGGTTTTCAACGTGTAATATTCTCAGTACACTTTTGTTTTATGGCTGCAATAAAACCGCGGGAGTAGTCAGTTAAAATCATTACTCAATCATTATCACAAGCTTCTTGTTATATTCAGATATTTCAAATTACGTTAAGACTCCTTTGAAGTTCTGTTGATTGCGTTATTACGAGAGCTGTATCGTTTCCTATCGCGCGATTTTATTTAGACCTAAGTTGGTGGTTACTACTCCTTACGGATAAAATTATTTCCACATAATTATGTACTCTTGCTATGTTCTTTTGTCAAGTATATTTTTCAGTAAAGAATTTTGAAGTTGTCGACTTGTAGAACTCCAAAGCGGTGAGCCGTGAGACTTTAAGCGTTTAGATTTTTAAGTATCTTGCTTAGGGAATGCAAACCTCGCGAGATTGGAGCTCAAGCGAGATCCCGCGAGTTTATGAATACAATACCGCGAGATCTCGCGAGATTAGCAGTTAGGTTGGGTTTTTTGCAAATAATCACAATATTTGAATAATTTACGATAAAAAAGTAATAAACATTATAAGTATTATAAGATTAACATAAATTTTCACGAATTTTTCAATAAAATTTATTCATCAAACCTTGTTTGACGTATCTGTCTATAATTTTTAAGTAGTAAACTTTGACATTCGTATCTAATATACTATCCATAGACTTATAATATACTGCATTGTAGGTTTATGATACTATCTATCAAATAACAAATGAACCAGTCTTCTCTTATAATTTGCGCTTTTATAATTTGCACGTAGACGTGGCAGCGGAAGTCCGCGGTAAAACGATAACACAGGGAAGTAAAATGTATGGAAATATTATATGAAGACGCTTTTAAATTTCCGTCGACGATAACTTTTTAACGTGCACGTTAGAGGAAATCACGACGTCGATACTTCAAAAGGGCATCCAACGTTTTATCGTGGAAGCCGGCGTCTACAATAACGTGACGTCCAGAATTGTAAAAGTGCACATTATCAAACACAAATCTTTTAGTAATAAAACAGTTCTTTTATAACTTACAAAACAACGAGAAGTCAAAATTCAGGACCTAGTTGAAAATCATAGTGGACAGTTGCTTAAGGCCAGCTACTCTTTGTTTTTACTCCGTGATCGCAACTCCGTCCCTGTCAGTCCGCGCTTCGAATAAGACGTTTTCATGCTCAAGTGCAATCTCGTCAAACTCGCGAGATCTCGCCTTTTTGTCGTCCGAGATCAATCTCGCTAGAAAAGGCCGAGATCTCGCGAGAACGAGATTGCCTTCCCTAATCTTGCTACAACACACTTAACACGTATAGCAAAAAATCTAAGTATCGGTCTCACTGCACTTGATTTATATATACAAGTCAACAACTTCAAAAACCCTGCACTGAAAACCATATTATTATATCTTGCAAGTCGTGCTTTATTTTACAGATGAGCAGTTATGTTGTAAATGAAAAAAGAAGGAACTAACTGATAATTTCTCTTCTCAGCTACCTCGTCAGGGGTCTAAGGAGTCGTCGGAGTCGTCAGAGTCGGACAGCTCGAGCGAGGAGGAGGGGGAGGCGGGCGCGGAGGGCGGGGTGACGGCGGAGGAGGCGCGCGAGACGCACGCCGCAGCCGAGATCTCCGCGCTCGTCAACTACGTGCAGCCCGTGCACTTCAGCAGCTTCGAGAACGCTGAAAGTGAGTTGCGTGTGTGTGCGTGTGAAGGTGTGTGTGTATTTGCGTGGAGTCTGACAGCTCTAGCGAGGAGGGGCGACGGCGGAGGAGGCGCGCGAGACGCACGCGGCCGCAGAGATATCCGCGCTCGTCAATTACGTGCAGCCCGTGCACTTCAGCAGCTTCGAGAACGCTGAGAGTGAGTTGCTTGTGTGTGTGCATGTGAACGTGTGTGTGTATTTGAGTGGAGTCGGACAGCTCTAGCGAGGAGGGGGAGGCGGGCGCAGAGGAAGCACGGGAGACGCACTCGGCCGCGCTCGTCAACTACGTCCAGCCCGTGCACTTCAGCAGCTTCGAGAACGAGTTTCATGTGTGCGTGCATGTGAAGGTGTGCGTGCATGTGAAGGTGTGTGTGTATCTGCGTGGAGTCTGACAACTCGAGGAGGGCTAGGCAACGGCGGAGGATGCGCGGGAGACGCACGCGGCCGTGGAGATGTGCACTTCAGCAGCTTCGAGAACGCTGAGAGTGAGTTGCGTGTGAGTGTGCGTGTGAAAGTGTGTGTGTACGTGCGTGACTGCAGGCGTGCGTGCGTGTACATGAACATGATAGTCGAATACATAATATTGTTGTAGTGTTTGTAAATGGGTGCTTTAAGGCGAGTTTTAGTACCAAGTTGCTATATGGTAATCAAATAGTTTAATGGTACCGAATTGCTATATTACCATACAATTATTGTAGTTCAACTGTTCACGGCTTGCGCCTAGCAGTGAATACGAGTAGTTCCTTGGTGCCAACATTTTCGTGCACCGACAAAATCTGATAAATTTCTAATGGCATAAAACATATTTAGCGTTATTGGACGCCAAGAAGTAATTGTCTTTAAAATGTAGCGTTGCATTGTTGCTGACCCTAATGAACTATAACTTTGTAACACAGAGAAGAATCGTTTCTACGAGATGTCTTCGTTTGATGAGAAGCAGGCGACGACCCTACTCAAGGAGCGACCGATAGAGTTCGTCAACTACAACAAGAATCAGCTGTCACGAGTTTACCCTGCAGGGACGAGGTTCGACTCCAGCAATTTTATGCCACAGGTAATGACTTTTTATTTATTTATGTTTTTTAGGTCTGTGATTGAAAATAGTCGTTCGTAAAATATTTTTGAATGGTACAAGTAAAAGAAAAGAGAGAAGATTTGCAACTGGATGAATTGTGATACTCGTATGATTAAAGAATATGTATCATCATCTATGTATATTGAAATTTTAAAAGTAAAATGGAATCAGATTCTACTATTTCAAGGTTTTGTTATTCGTAGACTTCAATGTAACAATAATGAAGCTATGTTATATCCGTTAGTTATTTTATTTTAATAAGAATACCATTTTGTAGTATGATCGTTGTTGCCTTGTTCAATCCAGTCTGCTTCACAAGACTGGATCGTAGTTCGTACTAACGAAATTGCATGAATTTTGCAAAGTGAATTCAGCATACTGTTTTAAGACTCCCACACAAAACTGTAAATCGCATCGCATCGCAAAAACTGCAAAAAACTCATACTAAAACTGACATTGCGATGCGATATGATGCGAATTCGCAGTTTTGTGTGGGAGCCCTTAATGTCGTCAGACTTCAGATGAAATTCATAAAAGGGGTTGTCGAAAAAAAAAAACTAATTTAAATGGTGTTTATCAGGTGTTCTGGAACGCTGGGTGTCAGCTGGTGGCCCTCAACTACCAGACTCTGGACCTGGCCATGCAGCTCAACCTCGGCGCGTTCGAGTACAACCGGCGCTGCGGGTACATACTCAAACCAGAGTTCATGAGGAGAAAGGTACGTGGTAATAGTTCTGTCTCGCTCACACAGCTGTTTCTTTTTAAAACTGTTCTGTGTGCTGTCTCGCTCACACAAACTGTTTTTTTAATGCGGTAACGAGAAGTTCTTGTGTTTAGCTGTGGAAACAAGAGCGCAATAGCAATAATAAATATAATAGCACATAAAAATACGTAAGTGGCACTAGGGGACTGCCGCGCTAAATCATAGCAATAGCTAGTCTACACGCAGACGTCTAGTCGCACTCACACAAACACCGTGCCGAAGTCTGCCGAACGACGTTAGACGATGTGTTAGGCTTATTTTCGTTACGGGATTTCTTCATTCCGTCGCCACGCTCAAAGCCCGCGATAAAAGCTTGAAAGTGATAATAATTACTAATTATTATCACTTTCAAGCTTTTATCGCGGTGTATGTACTAATTATTAATTAGTGGTGTTATGTAATCAATGTCCTTAATACAAAAAATCTGAGTGTTCCGTGACCGTACTTTAGTGTTATAATAGCCTCTTTAATTTCGTGTTTTTAACCGTCTTAATATTACCTACTTGCGACCGAAAACCTTTATTGTGCGTTTACACTTTACAATGAAATGGTTTTCAATATTTAAACCGGTGTGCTCAACATACGGTTTGAGTTTCATTAACTTTTATTGCAACACCTGTTACCGGCGGGCAATTTCTCTGATTGCCGTTTCACGATGGATATTGCTTCAACAGAAATTCACAAGTTATTTGTTTCGGGTATATTAAAACAGCTTTATTAACCCAAAGGAAAGTTATTGTATACTTTAGGGTACATACACATAACACTCCTCTATATTATATGAGCGCTCAAAGAGTTAGTTTTGACTTCTATTCTTCCAAGAGAAATGCTTCTACGCGACGTCATGAATTTGCCCCTTTAATGATTAAAAAAAGTAACTCTCAGTCCTGCTATTATGTACTTTGATTCTGTATACCCGAAGCTCATTTGCAGCGCTATGAAATATGCAAAAATATGGTAAATTATATTGCTCTCGCAGCGGCACTTCGCTTTGCATTAGCGCTGCGGTGCTAACTACATTCGACAAGTGACACGCCGATCTAGCCAAAACGTTTGCATAAAGTGACGCTAAAAGCGAGTGCTAACAAAATGCACGAGGCTATGCAAAAATTCAAATACTTCGGAGTTTGGTCTTTTTTGAATTCGCTTGTGATGCGGTTTTTGCATATAATAACTAGAATATATTTCAAAGATTCAGTTTCGTTTCAGTTTTTCAATCGAAATAATGAGTTATGACGTCATACTATTATGAAAGTTAAAGCAAAGTCTGTTAGGACTCGTCACAGACTAAGAAGACACTACGTATGGACTCGTTAGTCGCTTGTAGACTACATATTTGACGTAGTTCTTTCTGCCACTTGTACCATGTACCATGCTCAATAACTTTCACAGGTCATACTTATACGTGTAGCTATACGGTAGCCACACGTGAGCGGATTTATGCGACGCCACACGTTTAAATATGCGTTTAATCTCATCTTCTCCTTGACACGTCCCATCGCTTGTGTCGCGGAATGGTATCAATGTTGAACTATCAGAGTAAACAGAACTAACGAGTATCGGCACTCAGAAGAGATATCGTTTATACGTTTGACGTAGTACGTCAGATCGTATACGTGCGTTACCCAGCATTGTGAAACATGTCGAAAGTGGTACTCGCGTAGATTCGCCTGTTTGTTTGAAGTCGAGGTACTCCTTACTTCTGTCTACTCTGGTTCTATTTTCAAATTTAAACCGCGATCTGTATTTCAGGATCGTCGTCTAGACCCGTTCGCGGAGAGCACAGTGGACGGTATAATCGCTGGTTCGCTGTCGGTACGCGTGGTGTCCGGTCAGCTGCTGACGGATCGACGGACGGGCACGTACGTCGAGGTGGACATGTTCGGCCTGCCCGCCGACACGGTCCGCAAGAAGTTCCGCACGCGCACCGTCCCCAACAACGGGATAAACCCGGTCTACGGCGACGAGCCGTTCGTCTTTAAGAAGGTAACGTGTCAGAGAAATTGATGCATAGATGGTGGAGCTACATCATCATCTAGTATTAATATTGTTATATTAATACCAGATGACGCCCGCAACCCCGTTGCGCCAAAATGCCACATTTTTCCGGGATAAAAAATATCTCTATATAAGATAAATTATTGAGGATTTTCAAAATAAACCACAAATTGTTGCTCTGAAAATATAAAGTTTTGTTTTATTTGACACGCTCTTACAGTTTTACGACAAGTAAGTAGTTGTTGTTTGTCTAAAATCTAAGAATAACTTATCTCACCTGAAAATATAAAGAAACGACATTTGAAGTTTACTAATATCGATTTCTCAACTTTATCCTTTCTAAATCTTTCTTTAAGTTTTTATAACAATTTAATCTTGATACTTAAATCCGCCATTTACATTCGATCACATTCCATCCTGTCACATGTGACTTTTGTGCATGTGACAATCAAATGTCACTCTACATACCACAAATAAATAATATGATATTGAAATGTCACTTGTCATTTCATTACATCTATACAAATTTCAGCAAAATCGGTTCAGTGGTTTGTGCGTGAAGTAACAGATAGACAAACGGACAGACAGACAAACACACTTTCGCATTTATATTATTTGGATATACTGGGTGCAATTAAACCTTCCTGCCAAAATTTGATATATTGAGCCCTATTAAAAATAAAAATACACGTATTTTTTCTTTTATGGTCACTCAGTACTAAAATGTTGAGAAATAGCTTCCGAAAGTTATCCTAATAAAAACACTACAATTAATGGACACGATGCGTCGGCCGCGCGTGATGTGCCCTCGCGCGAGCGCCTCATCCCGCGTCACCCCCTCTTATTCCCCCGCGCCGCGAGTGACCATTCTGCGATTTTAAATGGGATAAAATATGTCATTGAAAAAAAATAACACCCATGTTTTTTTTTTGCTTAAATGGACTCTCCTAATGATACCTAAGACCTGGAAAAAATTTGGCAGGAAGGTTTAATTGCACCCTGTATTATGTGTGTATAGTCGAGTTATGTTAAGACTAGCTGACAATAATTAACGATTATTAAAATATAAACCGACTAAATTACGTATGCTTAGCATCTGCCTATGATTCAAAGATTAGCTGCGTTGAAATAAGCCTAGTGATAGTACCGAAATAAACATTGCATCCAGTAATAAAGAAATTATTCGGAACATTTTTTGTTACGGTAAACGTCAAACATATTCTATGTATTTCAATAACACCACGGTTTTATTTGTGAACACAAATGCAATACAACAGTTACACTACAGCAGGGATGGCGAACCATTTCGTATCACCGTGCCCTTTTTCTGGAGAAACCTATCTGAAGAAGTCATAAACGTGCTATTGAATATTTTATTTGTGATTCGGTGCGCATTTCAAAAGTTGCCTAATTTGGTGCTCACTATTCAGAGGTGGTTCTATAACCTTTATTATTGGTAAAATAATTTCGATACTAGTTTTTTGACCAGAAGCGTGCTCCGAATTTCGTGCCACTGGTGGCACGCGTGCCATTGGTTCGCCATCCCTGCGCTACAGAGTTTTCCATATTCGGATTTCTCGTACGATTCGAATCTAATATTAAAACCAATATAAAACTCTGGAACCACAGAGGTATACGGCAGATATTGTAAATATATCGACGTCGGTTACAGCGGCGGAACTTTGGCGGAATGTTTTTGTTTTATATTCGCTTTGTTTATCTAACCGTCGATATTCGACTGTGTTTCTACATTTTATTCCCAATATTTGGATTTGATTTGTTACAACGATATTATGTTGTTAGCAACATAAGTTAGCTTCGATCTGCACTGTTATTTTTATATATTACTAGCTGTCTCGGCAAACGTTGCTTTGCCATAATATTAAGTACTTACCTATTTCGCCCATATTATTTTATTGAAGTGACTAAATAAGTATGTTACCATAGCAAAGTCCATCGCTATCCCGTCGCACAAACGATGGTCGCCGTCAGTCTCGAGTTGTAATAATTTACTATTATTTATTCAACAAATGCACTTATCTATATAAAAAGTACTCAGTTGCCGATTCTCAGACCCCCTGAATATGCATATAAAATTTGGTAAAAATCAGTAAAGCCGTTTCGGAGGAGTACGCTAACTAACATTGTGACACGAGATTTTTTATATTTTGACATTTAAAAAATGAAATGCATATTAATTTTGTTTTCAAAGGCTATTATTTAGTTTTATATTTTAAAACCTTTTCTAATAAAAATATACAGCCATTATTAATACAAGTTTTGCTTGTCTTTATCTGACACACACAGTTGACGGACCTTGAATACGTATATTATATTAAGCTATGTTAATATTTGTATTAGTAAGAAATCTACCCACTTCAATGTATTGTATAACTAAAATATATGTAAAATAACTTTATTCTGTATTTTATAACTAAAATAAATATAACTGAAAAAGATCGGAGCCCATCCACTTTCTCGCTCTGACAGCTCTCTCTTTCTGTCTCAGGTTGTGTTACCGGAGCTGGCGATGCTTCGGATTGCAGCGCACGAAGAGGGCGGTGGGCGGCTTTTGGGGCACCGGGTACTCCCTGTCCTAGGGCTCCGCCCCGGGTACAGACACGTGGGACTGCGCACCGAGATGGGCCTCCCGTTGGCCGCGAGCCTGCTATTGCATGTGCGCGTGAAGGTATGTGGCGCCTCTAGCGGGTGGTTTTCAAAATTAATACGATCTGAGCTCTTCTAGCTCAGATCGTATTATATAGTATGGAGTATGTAAGTACTAATTAAAATCGCATCCAACAAATGGGGATATACAATACATTTCGTTGTATAACCCCATTTACATAAAGCGGGTTAAAGTTGATTGCGCAATGCGTATTATATTATTCAATCTTTATTGTTATTTATGAAAGTGAAAGTATGATATTGACATATGATTAATAATAGCACAGACGCACTAACACAACTATACACAGAATAGGCGCTAGTAGGTGAAAATATACGTTCCATTATTTTGAGGATCACAATTTTTGCGTATGGTCACCCCTATTATCTAACGTTGAATTATAATAAGTTTGTAAGAGCGTTTAAGCTTACATAGTCAAACACATAATAATTGTATCTCTGTTTACAGGACTACGTGCCGGATAAGCTGTCAGAGTTAGCGGAGGCGCTCGCCAACCCGATAAAGTACCAGAGCGACATACAGAAGCGCGCGCAGCAGCTGGCCGTGCTGACGGAGGACAGCGAGGAGCCGCGCGCGCCGGAGCCCGCGCTGCTCACGCCGGTACCGAGACCTGTGAGTATAATGAACAGTCTATTATATAAGTACCAGAGCGACATACAGAAGCGCGCGCAGCAGCTGGCCGTGCTGACAGAGGACAGCGAGGAGCCGCGCGCGCCGGAGCCCGCGCTGCTCACGCCGGTACCGAGACCTGTGAGTATAATGAACAGTCTATTATATAAGTACCAGAGCGACATACAGAAGCGCGCGCAGTAGTCGTATAATAATATTTTATGACATTCAATTATAACGAAAAAAATTATCATGCTATCACACTTTTACATGTGTAAATGAAAATGACCCTTAGCCATTTTATACAAGCTGAAAGTTTGCCTGTATATGACCCCAGTCCTGTAGGTCTATCTAACTTTCGATAAAGTGTATTTTTTTATATTATTTTTCTTAAGTATAACTGTAGGAATCTCGCTTTTCACTGCCGAACGTTTTTGACAATAATTCCTTCCCACTGCCAGACACCCCAAAAACTATTAGACTTTGACGTAGTCCAGCAATGGGAAGCAACTTTACTGCTGAGTAAAACTTAATTATATTGTAAGAGATTAGATTTATATACCTATATTAATTGTAGTAAATTTCAGGTACGACCTGACAGCACAGACGGAAGCCCGAACAAGCCGAACATCACGCCGGACAAGAAGTCCAACAACAGTGATAACCAACAGTCAGAGCCCGAAAAACCAGGTAGGAGACACTTAGGCATTATGACTATTTTTATCGTCTATTTAATGCAAGTAAGCTTAATGATAAACAGTCTAAAACCATTTGTATAAATCACGCTGTCCCGGTGAACTTCGTGTCACTTTAAAACCGTCCCTGGACTACTACGAATATTTTAAGACTAAAATCAGCCCAATCTGTTCAACCGTTTTCGAGTTTTTGCGCGACTTATACATTTGGAAATCCATTTTTATATATAAGATTAAATCTCGCGAAGATATAAAAAAAAAGATATGACAGTGACGTCACAATTTACAAGTTCTTGCTTTGTACGAATGTTATTTAAAAAGTTTAGAGAAAGTAGACTGTAAGTTGTAACTATGGAGGGTAGATGGAGGAGAATTATCTTATATGGGGGATATTTGAAAAAGTGTCCAGCTGTACGCAGTAAATAACAGTTGAAAGTGGCGCTAGCTGCGGCAAAGTATGATGAAATTGTTACATCTTGCATAACACTGTCCATGGCGACTTTGTAAAAATTTTGTAATTATATTATTTTTTGATTATTGCATTTTTACAATAACATGTGAACTTAATAAGACAAACACAAAGAGACCAGCTTAATTTTACGCAAATACCCTGGCATCCAACTTAAATAAACCATCTTTTTGGGCATGTTTTTGAGTCGGAAAAAATACAAGAATTTTACCTAAGCATAATTAAAAAAAATTCACTTACTGATGAAACTTGAAAGGTTAATTCTGTATTAAAAGTCGTATCTGTATTACTTCTACACCATTTCACAGGGCATTTAGGCATTTTAACAACGAAAATTTTGTAAAAAGCTACGTAAAAAGTAAGTAAACAAATTGTAAAATGAGTTTGACAATAATTATCATGTCAACCTGGTTGAATGTCACTCGTGTATATATAAACGAAAAATGTGTACCGAACACATGCATAAAGTATACATGTATTCGGGTCACATTTTGTAGCCTTTTGGTGCACTTTTTTTGACGGAGTTACTCTTCCTGTAGTTTAAAGTTCACTGGTTGTAACGTAACATTTGTTAGACGTTTCTTCTCATTGTCCTTTATTAAGTTTCAGAGGAGGAGTCTACGGACGGAGCGACGGAGCGGTGTAACGGCGACGGCGGCGCGGCGACCGAGAGCGCGGACGCGGTGGCGCTCGCCGAGCTGCTCGACTGCAAGCTCGTGCGTGACAAGCGGGCGGAGCTCGCGCGCAAGCTCGACGCGCTGCGCCGCAAACACGCACGCACCAAACCCACGCCCAAGTTCTTCGTGAAACGGCTATCGTCGCGGAACGTGTGAGTATCTTAGTGAAGTTTGCATCTCGACTGCAAGCTCGTGCGTGACAAGCGGTCGGAGCTCGCGCGCAAGCTCGACGCGCTGCGCCGCAAACACGCACGCACCAAACCCACGCCCAAGTTCTTCGTGAAACGGCTATCGTCGCGGAACGTGTATCTTAGTGAAGTTTGTATCTCGACTGCAAGCTCGTGCGTGACAAGCGGGCGGAGCTCGCGTGCAAACTCGACGCGCTGCGCCGCAAACATGCACGCGCCAAACCCACGCCCAAGTTCTTCGTGAAACGGCTGTCGTCGCGGAACGTGTGGGTGCCTTAAATTATATTAGTGGTAGCTGTCCCGGCAAACGTTTCTTTGCCATATTATATAAAGTATATCGACCGTATTATTTTATTGAATTAGTATGGAATTAGTGACTAAATAAGTATGTCACCATGGCAACGTCCATCGCTATCCCGTGACCCGCGTCGCATAAACAATGGTGGCTCTTTATAGACAAATAATTTGCAATAAAATAAAATTGCGACTATAATTAAAGATCTAAGCTATCCTATCTCTCAAGTTGGAAAAAAGCACACATTTAAAAAATAAAAACATTAAAATAGGTTAAGTAGTTCAGGAATCCATCGCGGACAAACATCGTGACAGGAGATTTATATATATTAGATTTGGCAGCAAGCTCGTGTGCAAGGAGCTCGAGTGCGAAATACGGATAAAATGCGAAAACTCTACTTACATAAATCTATACTAATATTATAAAGAGGTAAACTTTGTTTGTTTGTTTGTTTAATTGTAATGAATAGGTTCAAAAACTACAAGACCGATTTTAAAAATTCTTTTTTCACCATTTGAAAGCTACAGTATTTACGAGTAGCATAGGCTACTTTTTATTTTGGAAAATGTAAGGTTCCGTAAGATATTTGGGTTTTTCTGACACAAGGTGAAAAAAATCAACCAGAAAAGTTACTTATTTTGCGTACGCTGCCTAAACTATAAATCTTATAGTTTAGGCAGCGTACGCAATTTTAAAAATCTTGATTTTTTTTGGACTACATTTTAACGCATTTATTTTACTGATGCTGATAATCCTTATCAAAATAAATTATTTCATCACTAAGTACAGTTTGTTAAGATAATATTTGGTCTTTGAATGTTTGTGTGTGTTGGACGTTTGGTTTAGGAGTTATGGCAAAATTAAAAATTGCGATTTACGCCCGTTCCGATGTGGGCGCTAGGCGCTACCAAGGCGGGGTGCGCAGTAGCGAAGATTATGACCGGCACTGCAGCTGGTGAATTAGCTCATAATTCATATACCAAGAATACCAATGATCCCTACTGATTTGCCTATGCTCTTCAGAAGGCTCCTATTTCCTGTAAAAATTTCTTTTGGGGGTTAAGCTAATGAAGTAAAAATACTTTATATGGCAAAACGACGTTTGCCGGGATAGCTAGTATATTATATAGAGATACACATTAATTTGACAGACTGGTCTCACGCCGTGCTGGTTCGTTTAAAAATGCGTCGTGACGTTGTGAATTTTCTTTTAATATATCACTAATTTGTTTAACTCTACAAGAAAAATATTTATTTTTATTACCATTCTCGCTTTCAGGAGCGAGTCGTCGTTCTCTGAGGACAGCGGTGCGGGTGCGGGCGCGGGCGCGGGTGCGGGCGCGACCCTGGCGGCCGAGGAGCGTGAGTTGCGGCTGCGGTACCACCACGCGATATTTGGCGCGCTAGACAAACACATGCGGAACACGCAGCAGCAACAGATGAAAGCGTTACAGGTAACGTTACATTATGTGCCCCCGCGCATTAGGCGGCCAGGTCGCGCGGCCAAGTCGCTGCGGCCAACTTTCTTCTATGATATATGTAGGTGCGCGCATTACGCGACCAGCGGTCAGCGGCCACACTCTGGCCGCGCGACCAACGAAAAACATCGCGAAACACTCGCGGCCAACGAGATACGGGAATTTGTATGAAATAACTCAGTGTGCGCGCACTGTTCGCCGCGGCCACACGTTTTTTGTATACAGAAAACAAAATAATATTCAAAGTTTACTCATCAAGTCACTACTCATACGAGTGTGGTCGCAGACGTGGCCGCAAAGTGCGCGGGGTGGCCGCATGGCTTGGTCGCCTAATGCGAGGGGCCCTAATAACAAACCGAAAAAAGTTCGGTATGGAAGGGTTAATGGGGAGTTAACCCTTCTATTCAGAACTTTTTAAGAATAATATTGAAATTATTGTCAAGAAGTCTGGTTCTCGTTATACTTTTTCATGAATAAATAGTCTAAGTCGGGAAGCTCATTGCTAATCTTTGTTTCTTTTGTTCCAGGATTCGTTAGAAGTTGAAAAGAAGGAGATTTTAAATAGACTCGCAAACTCTCGGAAGGAGGACGTGAAGGCGCTGGCGAAGAAAACAAACAGGGATAAAGACGAAATACTTAGGATAAAGAGAGAGATACACTCGCAGGTAATTTTTATACTTCTTTCAGAGCGATATATATACCTATTTATTTTTATATTTTCAATTCTGTTTTCGCCGAACTATAAGAATTTATATTTAGATCTAATGAGCGTATTACAGCACCATATTAAAATTGCGTGTTTTGCAATCATGATCATAATCATTTATTTGCAAAGAATGTTGTTTACAAAGATCTTTAAATAGTAAGTTATATTATACAGTGTCAAACATTCTGCTTTAGAAGCATGCAAAATTTAATACTGTATATAAATATAATTAAGTTATTAGTTATTACAATCTACTTTGTTTTAGTTTTGATAACGTCTGCAAGTTTGTACTCGCGGCATGTCGATTATGGCGAAGCGTATTTGTAAGAAATTATGTCAACTAAATCAGTTCAGCGATTTAAACGTGAGGAGGTCACAGACAGTCAAGCAGTCAGAGGTTTTCGTATTCAAATATTAAACCTAATTTCACCAACGACTGATAAAGTTGGTGCTCAAGTTAGTAATATAATGTTAGCTCTCTCTTCTTATGGTCTTCCGACCGAGCGAGACAGCATGCTCGGTCAGGCCGATGTCCACTGACGTAATTTCAGACGTTGTATATATCTTGCCGTTCTCCGAAACTTCGATAGCGCTATACAGGATTGTAAGGCGAATTATTGTGGGCACCGTCACAGTAAAATATGACTTTCTGTTTCCAGTCAGTGGAGCGGGGCGTGCAGGAGTGCGGACGGCTGGAGCAGGCGCACGCGCGGCGGCGGGAGGAGCTGGCGCGTGCGCACGACCGCCTGCGAGCCGCGCTCACACGGCAGCGGGACCAGGTGTGTCAATTGTATAAAACTGCTAAAACTCGATGATACGAGTATGTTATCATAATAAAAGAGAAGGCGCATTTTTGCATGTACCTGTATGTATGTATGATGTATGATATGATGTATGTATGTATGATATGTATGTATGAACCTGTACCCAAGCTGCGACGTTGTATTTTTCTTACTTTCTACCCTCGTTAACTTTTTGATTTTTTCTCCCATGGTCAAAAGATTTTTCATCATACAAGAAAATGTTCAACTTTTAGTATAATATGTCTCAAAGTGCTCCTTCTTTAGATAATTAAATTGAAAAAGAAGATATTATTATGTCAGTAACATAACAATGTAACCAACATAAATCTGTTTTCAGGAGTTATTGGAGCTGGAGCGGCTGTGCGGCGGCGCGCCCGAAGGCTAACCCTGTGCGAGCTCTCACGTAGGAATCTGTGATATTATCCTCTAAGGAGCCCCCCTCGGCTCCACAGTCTGCAATCTCATAGTTTAAGTTCACTCCTAGCCCCGCGAGAGGACGGCGGTCTTCACGGCTTCGCTCGAGGTCCCGACATTCTGTGGTTCTGTGTAATGAAGTTCCAAGTTTTAGCGGTTACACCTACCATCGTGTGCAGTATTGTGATTATATGTGTTTATCACTTCAAGTGCTCTTACTGTGGCGTTTGCATTTGCCTTAGGACGGGCGACAAGTGTTAGCCGGTAGCACTTAAACGCACGCTGTGTGTTTGCGTATGCCTTCACTGTTGTATAAATTCATAATCACAAGGTGTTCTATATTTTTGTCTGAGAGTGTAAGTTAAACTTTCATACACACAGTAAAAAGATACATAGTATCGTACCTATCTTTGTAAGAGTGTGCAAATAGAACACCGTATACACAGGTATATTGTAATCTAACGCTTCTAATGTTCGAATAAAATTTATTTCTATTATTACTAAAAACTTGTATCTCAATCGTTTTGAGGAAACCCACACTAAGTTTTAGTGTCTTTGCAAGTGAGTTACAAGAGCGATACTTATTACGTCCTCGTTACTTTGGTATGGCCATAGGGTACATGGTTTTGTTATCATTATAGGTATCTCTTAAAATACTAAAATTACTATATACTTATCTATTTTTACTACAACAACTCAAAAAAACTTACTTTATCACAAAGGAAATTGGGCGCTTAAAATCTTTATTTTTTTCTGAAAGCGCTCTCCCATTCGATTAATTCAATAAATAATCGTATTCAAATAATCATGCCATTATTTTAAGCATTATTTAATGTTATTACAAAGTCTCCAGGTAGGAATAAAAAGTTTATTTTTAACGTTTTTGTTAGCGTATTAAATACCTGCCACTCACGTTTACTAATTATATTGCATTTAACGTAGTCTAGTTAGTTTTATTTGGAAGAGCTTACGCGAAACCGTGCTAGTCACTGTTTTAGTGAATATATAAAGTAAATTTTTATGGCACCGTTAGGCTGGTTTGCGCACAAGTGTTATTTGTACAAACGCACAAATTTAGTTTTATAACGTTTTAACAGGGCAGGGGTGAGCTGTTCGACCAAACTAAAATAATAGTTATATTTACATTTTTGACAGATGTCACTGTGACAGATATTATCTGTCAAATGTATAAAAGTTTTTTTTGGTCGAATGCAGCTGCTCAACATTTTTTTGACTATGCACAATATATTTTGTATTAGGTATATTTTGTTAAATCTAAACAGAGACACTGAAATTAACAGATAAAGTTTTTATATTTTGTTAAACTCTGTTTACTATAGAGTTAATAGTTTTATAAAGTCTTTGTTCTTCAGAAGCCAAATTCTCCTACTTATGACTTAATCCTGTTTCAATCCGATAGGTGTCGCACTCTCGAATACCTCAAAATATCGTACTTTAGCAAATCATTGAGCGAATGAAACGAGACTACATCATAAGTAGCTACGAGAATAAGACTTCACGTTAAATTAGCCAAAACATTTACTAAAATATAACTCCAATACGTATGTCACTAGTATTTAACACATAAACTAACGATTCGAAATAACGTATATGTACTAACAATACGGTAGGTTGTAGATAACATTCCAATGAATATTGATCAAATCATAACGCACAATTTTATGTGAAACGTGAAAAAGTCAGCGAATGAATGTTAATGTAATTTTTATTTAGAAACTAAATTTGGTCTAAAGTTTGCGATGAAGTTTTCTGCTTCAAATTTATTTATTTCTTGTTGGGGGTATATACTTAAATCAACATTTGTGATTGATGAGATAATTGTTTTGTTTTAAAAACATAATTGGAATTTTACCACATTCTATAATAGATAATACTGAAATGAGACGAGTTATGTTAAAGTGTGAATGAAATGTAATCTATTGTAATATTGTTATTTTAAAAATACATTCTACGCAGTATCAGTAGTTCCATAGCTAGAAACAAATTGTTACTGAGAAGATGACAAATTACGCGTTTATAAATGTAATTTGAATCCTATCGAAGGCTGTGGTTATAACGCAGTTGTAAACAAAACGGTCGGTCAGCAATAAAAGTATTCTAAATGTTCGTCGAATGCCTTAAATGTACGCCCCTTATGTGCCCGTTTCGTGTTATACATTGTAATTATTGTAAGTGTAATGTTAATTTAAAATTTTATTCCCATCAAAAACTCCAACGGTATTGTATTATCCGACTGAAAGAAAACCTCGATTTGGAAGGGCACCGGAGTATTAGATGTTATTGCTTTCCTACAAAACTTTAGTTCGAACATTTTAATTATCACGGGAATATCCGTGTCCCGAAGTTTTTGAAGAATTAATGAAAGACAAATATTAATATATAAATGACTTCCAATGTAATATATGTTACACGGTTAGGTGAATGCACTGACATAGGGCATAGTACGATCACATTATAATTATGTTCGGTAGGAGTTAATATAAGGCCGCAATGACTTGTAGAGAGTAGATAGTGTATAATCAATGTTACAAGTAGAAAACGTGTAGGTGACGTTTGCTCTTGCCTTTGAAATGTTTTGCACCTCTCATGTCTTCCCTGCGCCGCTTTGAGGCCTAAATATCAGTCGCTTATCTTCCATTTTGGCGTATTTCCTTTGAGTTCTTCCACTAGGTCCCTCGGATGGAAAAACCACTTTTACTTTAGCGAGGCGTCAATCGCTAAAGAGTTTAGCGCCATCTAGCGGTCGGCATATACAACACGCTGAATTAGTAACGTCCAATGTTTACCCAGTTTATTTTTGAACGTTATAAAAATTATAACATAGAGTCCGCGCCACAATAAAAGTCCCGCAACGCGGCGCTGCAATCGCGTTGTTAGATGTACTATCAGAAAAGTTGATTCCTATGCAGATAGGGGACCTACGTAGTTTGGTCGCAATACGTCAAACAAACATTGAATTGACATGATCGACCAAATGACGTTGGTCTCTCAACTGCATAGGAATCAATTTCCTCGATGGTACCATCGTTAATTTTGAATGTTACAGATTTATTTTAACTTAGGCGCTATGTATGTAGTGTTTAATCTTCTTCTTAATATATAAAATTCTCGTGTCACAATGTTAGTCCACGAACTCCTCCGAAACGGCTTTACTGATTTTTACCAAATTTTATATGCATATTCAGTAGGTCTGAGAATCGGCTACTGGGTACTTTATATATTGATAAGTGCATTTGTTGAATAAATAATAGTAAATTATTACAACCTGAGACTGACGGCGACCATTGTTTGTGCGAAGGGAAAGGGAACGACGTTGCCATGGTGACATACTTATTTAGTCACTTCAATAAAATAATATGGCAAATATATTATGGCAAAGCAACGTTTGCCGGGACAGCTAGTAATATATAAAATTATCGTGTCACAATGTTACGTAGCGAACTCCTCCGAAACGGCTTTACTGATTTTAACAAAATTTTATATGCATATTCAGTAGGTCTGAGAATCGGCTAATGGGTACTTTATATATTAATAAGTGCATTGAATTAATAATAGTAAATTATTACAACCCGAGACTGACGTCGCCATTAAGTTTGAGCGACGGGATAGCGATCGACGTTGCCATGGCGACATACTTATTTAGTCACTTCAATCAATAAAATAATATGGGCGAAATACTTTATATTATGGCAAAGCAACGTTTGCCGGGATGTATAAAATAGGGTGAATCTCGAGTAAGCTGAGGTCTCTCAAAATCTGATGGCAAATTAATTTGATTCTCAGTTTTTCCGCGGGACTTTGGTGGCGCGGACTGTATATTTGTTCTAAAGGAGTGTTTTCATTGCAGCAAAGCGCCGCATCACTTCACGTAATGTGCTGTGTGATGTGTCGCGTAGCTCTTATGCCGAATAATCCGGTGTAGCTCATACTATGGCGCAGCGCAGACGACAGACTAGCAGTGACGCACTTTTTGTCTGTGGAAATTCTTAGGTTCTATTTCCCACAGACTAAAAAGTACGTCACGGATAGTCTGTCGTCTGCGCTGCGCCTATTTCATTCAAATAACAAAAAGTGTGCAGTCCTTTAAGCTGCGCGTCCACCGGATCGGAATCGGAGCGTTCGGTGCGGACGGAGCGTCGTCATTTATAATTTGTCAGGCGCAGAAATGACGTTCCAGTGCACGCAGTACCATAGAAATCAATACAAAGTCACAAATCCGTCCGCTCTGATTCCGATCCGGTAGACGCGCACCTTTAAACTGGTTTTAATCTGTTTAAAAAATCCAATCACGGTATTTTTCCACCACATTATATTATACAATGGCGTTATCGATTGCTAGTTATACACGCGTAATGGAAATTTCGATAATGATACTAAACTTCCTTCGAGTATAATGAGTTATTATCGAATTTGGCTACCACCGCTACGGTTGCATTCAATGTCATCTGTCTCCTATATGCTATATCGCCTCGAAGTATACCGCTCACTCAATGCAGCTAACTCCAGATCTATTAAATATTAAAGCCTTTTAAATATATTATTATCATGATTATAGTCGTATTTCTCTTACTTTTCAAAAAGTCGATATTTTCCGAAGGTTCGCTCGCTCGATCCGGCGAGCTACCAGGTTTACTATCTTGTACCAATATTGGTAGCATTTTGAGACCTTTATCTTGCATTTTGAAGCATTCTGTCCGTCATAAACAGTTTGTAATATACGACTAACTTTAATACTAGGATATTTCAGCTCCGCTTGTCTCCACCGGATGTCGTTTCGGATCGATTGTCTCCTGTCGACGCAGACGAGTTTATTTTGATGATGCTCCGCATTTTGTTGTGCGAGAGGGAGAGTAACACGCAAGCGGAGTCTCTAAGTGATAGTGTCCTTTCTTATGAACTATTACTAAGTATTTTGAGATGGGTTGTGAAACTGAGCGCGTGTCCGATCACTCGTTTGGAGATTTTTGGGGAAGCCGCCTTGAGCTAAGTAATTGATTCTTAAAATGGTAAGTGCCTGTTTCACCACTTCCTGATAAGTGCCGGATAGGCTATTTACAACTTAACTTGACAGATAGAGTATGGAGCATCTGTCAAATAAGTTGCGGATAATCCAGCACCTTACCAGGAAGTGGTGAAACAGGCCCTAAGAATATTATTTTGAAAGTAAATCTTAACTAGTTTTGTTTTAGATGTTAAGATACAGTCGGACATGACTATTATAGAAATTTGCCCCACGATAGAACATAATCTTAATAATAGAATTTTAGTCAGTTCTACTGTACTTTCCAAAATGTTATATTTACAACTTGGCGATTAGATTGACTATCATATTTTGGTTCAAACTGTCATTCTGTGTAAAACCAGAAGGTATCCGAAATATTGTGTATCTAAGCTTATTAAACATGTGCCAGATAATCTTAATATATATAATTCTTCTGTGAGTGTGTATGTCACTGAACTTCTCTCAAACGACTGGACCGATTTTGATGAAATTTTTTGTGTGTGTTCAAGGGGATCTGGGAATGGTTTAGATTCACAATTTTGTCCGCTGGACAATGTTTTTTTAATTAATTTTTAATTTATTAGTAGTTGTTGATTTTGGAATGTTTTACATTGGATCCGACAGACGGCGCTACCTAGTGTCAAATTTTAAATAATATTCGAATTCGAATTTTAATTTTAGTCTGTCCCGACAGTTAGCGCTGCGATCAAATTAAAAAAAAAACTTTATATACTTAATATGGCAAAGAAACGTTTGCCGGGACAGCTAGTATTATAGTATTTTTGTTTAGTTTTCTATAGGTCGTATAAATATTATATTTTTATTCTTTGTCTATTTGTAAAGGAAAGTTATAAAGCACAAAACATACTCATTGTACGACGAATTTAACAACAATCTCTAATTCGAATATATGTATATTTTTATTTTTAAAATTTTTGTTTGTAAGTATTGTTTATTGGCAATGCGCAAGAAGAGTGAATTCAGTTAATAAGCTGAATTCTCTCTTCTTTATTTAACTTTATAAATCACATGATTTTAAACAAAATTATTCATTCATTTAACAGGAGAAATTTTTTACAAACAATATTGTAAATAATTTATACTTATTTTGTATTTTAACCCGAGTTTTAGTATTTGTAATTTTTGAATTCAGCTTAGTGTAGGATATATCATATAATGGAGATGTACTTACAGTTGTTGGCGGCTCCCGATCTCTAAATAGTTCTAGTCATTTTGAATTCCTGTATTGTATCCATACACTTGCGCCTGTATATGGGTAGACAATATAATAATCGATATGAATGTTACAAATATACATTATATAGTTAATACTTATCTATTAAATTTGATGTCTGTTCTATGTGTGCTTTTATTTACGGGCCCCAATATGAAAAAATTTAATTACTTAAACTACAATAACAAATGTAAGTATACCTTACATTGTTACAATCTGATGATGATGAGGTAAAGTAAAAAAATAATAAAGTATCAGCTTTTAAACATTATTAAAACCATCCTTATGATCAAAGAGAATAATATAATCACTACGTTTCATATGATAGCCTTATGCCGCGGCGATATCACCCAGGTGAGATTTTGATAATATTATCTTGTATGGAATTAAACACCGTTTTAATTCTAGAAAAATGTACGCTTCTCACGCGTTAAATAAAATACCTAATTTATTAAGTACCTAGTAATTCGACTTATTCCAAATTTTTGTAAATTTGTTTGAAAAAATTACATATTTCAAGATTTCATAATTATTATGGCTCGTTCAAAACTACGTTTCAGTGCCTCGTGGATGTGTCACGGAGGGCGGAACGTGCCGAGTGCGGGGCGCGTGCCTGCGTCACGTGAACTTGACGATAAGCCGTGACAATAGCCTCGGTCAGGCTTCCTTTGCCGATTTATTATGGGTAATGAACTTAGAATTTTGATATTATAAGGAAATATATATTAGTAATTAGTGGGTATCTAAGACTATAATATAGACACTGGGAATACAAGGATATAACAAAACCAAGTGATAACTGATAATACTTTAGGGTGTGTACGTGTTTCTTGTAGAGGGAACACGGTGAAAGTAGCAGCGCTGAAAGTACTTTGGCATGGGGAAACTCGTGACTCTGGGGCGCTTGCCCATACAAAAGAGAAAAAAATTCGGTCTTTCAGCGCGGCTGCTACTTTCACAATGAACTCTCTACAAGAAACACACCTGTATTATCTCTTAGATTTGTTACACCCTATAGATACTTTTTTTTATCGTGGTGAAATCAAAGACCTATCTTATGTCAATAAGTGAAATGGACGGACGGTTTCTTAAGGTGAGCGCAGATTTGACCGCACCGCACGCACCGCAGTCGCCGCATTTCGAATTCTTTATATGAAGTTATATGCAAGCTGGCAAGGCAAGTTGCGAAGACTGCGACGCGGGTAGGTATGCACCTACCCGCGTCGCAGTCTTCGCAACTTCTACACTCTTTATATGAAGAATTCGAAATGCGGCGACTGCGGTGCGGCCAAATCTGCATTCACCTTCAATTTACAAAGGTAACGAGCGCCACATTTCGGCACGAGGTAGGTCTTACAAACTGGTGTAGGTATAATAATAATCGGTCGTTCTCACGGTCTCGCAGAAAACTGGTGTAATATAATAATTGGTCGTTCTCAGCTAAGTCAGAGAGAGTGTAAGCAGCCTTCCAGCCACAATATCTAGATATTGGATTCCTATGTAGGTAAAAAATTATTATAAATCAGAGAAGTTCTTCTTCTTCTTTAAAAATTGCCTCCCTTGAGGAATAGCCAATGTCAGTAAATTGGTGACGCATCTGATGCATATAGGCAGATAACGGACCTACGTTAGCGTTGTGTCAACCATAGCCGATATATTATGGCTAAAATTAAGGGCCTGTTTCACCACTATCTGATAAAGTTCCGAATAGGCTATTCACAACTTTTTTGACAGATTCTCCGTACTTGATCTGTCAATTGAATTGGTGGATAGCCTATTCGTCACTTATCAGGAAGTGGTGAAACAGGCCCTTAATAAATTAACATAGCCCGATCAATTGACACAAGTCTTCTTTTGTACCCACATAAGTTTCAACCCATCGACAATCAATAATAATTGATCGACTCTACATTTAATATTAGCTATAAGTTATAACTAATACCTAATAACTAATAACTATACCTATTAACTACGTACCTACTTAAATATAATTGTCTATCGACACTGAATGATATTGAACTTGTTAGTTGATGGCTCGTTAGAGGTCGCAGGCTACCCCCGGGATTATCCGCGGGTGACGTAAGTGTGGTACAAGGTACAACATTATCGCATTTCATAATATAAAGGCATCTTTAACCCATCAAGTCCCATGAGGACACCGGTGACCTCGATAACAATAGAATGACAATAGATTTCCAAGAATCCGCTATCGAAGGATTAATTAATGTGAAAAGCCTTACCTACCTACTTATCTGCAAGAAAAAATCTTTTAGGTACATTACCTATAGTAAAATCTAAAAGCAATTAATTGTATTGTCAAACTATGTAGCAGATGCAAAGTTGTTTTAATAATTAATACATTATTATTTTTCTTATAAAGCTTTATATTAAATTTAAGAAATATTTGTATAATTAAATCCGCCGGCTAAATAAGAATAGCACCAAGTATAAGCATAATGGGTACATCAAGGCCGGTAGATAGAGTCTTAATAGAGTTTCATGTTTTTTTTCATTACTTATAGACTTTGTGTCGATAAAATGCCTTTTCCAAGCTGAAGCAAAGTTTTTCTGGTCGACGCCAAGTATTTGTACTTTTAGGCCGTGTTTCCACTGACGCGGAGCGGGGCGGAGAGGAGCTTAGCGGTGCCGAATTGACCAGTCGTGCTATTCCAGCGTCAATTCGGGCACCGCTAAGCTCCTCTTCACTCCGCTCCGCGTTAGTGAAAACACGGCCTTACACCTATAACTTATAAGAGATGATCGCTCTCAGCCTTACACTTGTTCCGTGCCATCACGTAACCTTTACCTCGTCAATGTCAAGAGCTTAATTTTTATACCCTTATGTCGCTACTTCCATTGATTGGTTTAATACGAAATCTGATACTCTAAGTAACTACCTAAAGTAACTACTACGTATGAACCTTGTCAATTTTACCAAATTGATAAGGTTCATACCAAAATTACCAAAATTACCAAAGCTTGAAATAGCAAAGCGTTCGGACGGATTAACTCAATAATATTACGAAAAACATGGAATTACAGTAGATTAGTATATTATTCATGGTGTTGAGCTTTTCCCATAAGTTAAAACAAAGCTTGAAACAAGAGAATGGGCGGACTGTATCAAAAATATTACGGTCTCATTGAAAAACAATGGAATTATTATTGCGTTGTTATGCCGAGTGATTGAAGGTAGATCGGAGTTTTAATGAACTTCAACACAATCTCCGGTTTAATATTATGTTAGCATATTATGGTATTCATCAGATAGAAATCGCACATTTAACTTGTCTTGCGTTGCAGTTGTCTTTAGTACTAACCTGATAACATAGACCTATTTTTACGTTCATAGTTTCAGAAATAAGGATTTAAAATAAATAATGATAAAATAAAACAAGCACGTTAATATCAAGTCCTATTTTTTAATGTCAACGAAAATCTGATTACTTGCTGCTTCAGCACTGTCTACTATCAACCAATCAATGACTTAGAAATCTATACTTAATTATCTCGATTTTGTTAAAGAATACGAGTATAGACGCCGGAAATTAGATTAAGTAACCAGAACCATCGAAACGTCTTATAAAATTGAGCTAATTAAAATTCTAAGCAAAAACCTAATCAACGTTTCCAGCAAACCTATCGTTCGTTTAATTAAACATTTTTGCCCAGAATTCAATAAAAGACTTCTAGAATAAATTCAGCTAAGTTCAATCTTTGCTGCCTGCAATAAAATTTACCAATCTTACTCCTAATTGAACTTAATTATAAGAGTTAGGTTAGAAAATTAGCGTTGATTTCTTCAGCACAGTCTAAAAGCGCTTTTATAGTTAGGTACATCTATACATATGTCGCAGGGAAAAGAGGATATCAGGGATTTCACGACATCCCTGGGGATATCACGAACTCCCGGTAGATGCCGAAAATTCTAGTTTGTTACGTCTTCTTACGAAAAATATCTAGTGATATGTCATTTCACTAAACTAAATCTAGTGAAATGTCAGAAACGCGGATACCGCCGAATAAAAATCGAGCCACTCATTTCTCTCGCTCGCTCTAGTTCCCACACGTGACACGGGTACTAGTGGGAGTGAAACAAATGCGTCGCTCGAGCAGGCGCGGCTCGTCTAGCCTGGAGACAGACAGACAGACTAACCCTTTGGATACGGAACCGAAAAAACTTTGAAAAAACTAGGATAATCGAAGAGCTGGAGTACCTGTAGTACCTGTGCCTGTACAAGAGCCTAACCAAACTAGAGATCGACATGCCACCTTTACAAAAAATATTCAACTTGGTCGGCCGCTTCATTTGACGTCAAAAATCAAAGGTCTTGAAGTGAGCAAGGTCCTTGCGTCGTTGCGAGGTGAATCGCTTGCTCAGCTTTCTAGTTTGGAAGGTGCAAAGGAGAAATTAAGTAAATCACGCACTCGATGTTCAAGTTTAATTATTTTTAATATAATGACAAAATCTATCAAAAGGTAAACCAGTCAAAAAATCATAAATTATAGAGTCGTACAAAATAGTATAAAAAAGGTTTTATAAAAGAAGTTCCGCTGTGTACACTACAGTCTGAAGTATTTGATGAAGAACCCTCAGCTGGTTTCAACTATATGATTCAGAGATATGATGCTGCCCCCTCAGATCTGCTATAGTTGCATTACACGTGTGATAACAATAATAATAACTCCCACTCTGGTTTTGGTGTCGGTGGCCGGTTTCATTGAAACCAGGCCAAGAGTAATTTTATAGTGCCCAAGTATGTGCACAGTACTCAAGAGCAATCTCTATATTCCTTTACTCGCATAACCCGGTGGTACGGAAGACTGACACGACCGGCGAGAGATCAGGCGCAGGACCGACTTTTTACATGCCCATCCGACGCATGGATCATCTAACATCTTACTTGTCAGATTCAGATGTTAGATGATCCTATCAAAGTACCAGTGTGTATACTAGATCATGCAAGCGAGAGAAATGCGTGGCTTGATTTTTATACGGCGGTGTCCGCTTTTCTGACGTTTCACTAGATTTAGTTTAGTGAAATGACATATCACTAAATATTTTTAGCAAAAAGACGTAACAAACAAGAATATTCGGCATCTACCGGGAGTTCGTGATATCCCTAGGGATATCGTGAAATCCCTAATATCCTCTTTTCCCTGCGACATATATAAAAGAAAGTTGTGTTAGTTACGCCACTTATAACTCAAGAACGGATGAACCGATTTGGCTGAAAATTGGTAGAGAGGTAGCTTAGAACCAGGAATAAGACATAGGATACATTTTGTTCTGGAAAAATGTACGGTTACTGCACAATATACTTTCATGATTTGCGCGTAAACTATTCAATTGATTTTGATAAATTTTGATATGGAGATACTTTGAGTCTCGGGAAAGGACAAGGGATACTTTTGGTCCCGGAAAATGTACGGTTCCCGCACAATAAACTTTTATCTCAAGAACGGATAAACCGATTTGGCTGAAAATCGGTATAGAGGTAGCTTAGAACCAGGAAAAGGACATAGGATACATTTTGTCCAGGAAAAATGTACGGTTACTGCACAATATACTTTTATGATTTGCGCGTAAATTATTCATTTGATTTTGATGAATTTTGGTATGGAGATACTTTGAGTCTCGGGAAAGGACAAGGGATACTTTTAGTCCCGGAAAATGTACGGTTCCTGCACAATACACTTTTATGATTTTCGCTTAAACTATATAATCTATTTTGATGAAATTTGGCATGAAGATAATATATTGTTTTCTTAATTATTCCAATTCTAATTAAATAATCATCGTTAAGACAGGACAACACCTGTCGGGTCAGCTAGAACATAATATTATTCATAGTTTGAAATCCTTTAGGGTGTATTTTCATTAGTCGTTAACCCGTACGGCATACGGCATGCGGGGAGTCTATGACAACTAAAGGCGCATTGTCATTGGTCATGGCATGTTCAGAAATCTCCCTCACCCCGCATGCGGGCTCTATCGACCAGTGAAAATACGCCATAATTACGCGTGAGATGGCAATAAACACACATTCATACTATACTAATAGTATATTTAAACTCTACACGACCTATCATAAGGCACAATAAATAGCCGCCAACGTAACCAGATGGTTGCAATTACTGAAGCTGCCCAAGGACTGGGTGCGTCATTGAGTATGGGCAATGCTGTAAATAGTCCGCTAGTAATGGAATAATAACGGCATTAGCTGATGATATGTCAAGATCGAGCTATTATCGTAATTGGGTTGTACTTCGCCGACTATTTCATCGATTTTCAGGATTGGCACGATAAAAGTTTAGATACTAGAAAATGTAATTTCTTAGAATATACCTAAGTACTATACATCCGTACCAATGTTACAAAAGCGAACGTGTGTCTGTCTGTCTGTTACCTCTTCACGCTTATACTGCTGATGTATGTATGCATGCTTTGTGTCCCGGAAATGGACATCGGTAGGTAAAAATAAAATTAAATAAAAATTGGTTTATTTCTGAATAGATTTTAAAAAAATGCTTTCAGAATGTTGATACTACGGTGCCTGTCACCGGTTCGGGAACTAACCCAGCGAGAAGAACCGGCGTCAGAAACTCGCACGGGGCCCAGTTCTTTTTACCAAAAAAAGCGAGATCAAAAATTAATCTTTTAAAATAAAATGTACAGTGCTGTAATAGGATAGTTTTAATTCCGGAAAAATGTACGGTTCAGCTCAATAAACGATTTTTTGCACAACGGAGTTTCGAGCGTCTCTGGTAAGTAGCTTTATCATACGCAGAATACGATTTTTAACGAAAATATGAGTTTAACGTGTCTGGCTGTCTCTATGTATGTCTGTCGATGGTATCGTAATATTAAAACGGGTGGGCTAATTTTAATCTGCACACAATTTTCTAGCTCTAGATGTTTAAACTACAAATAATAATAATCGGCCAAGTGCGAGTCGGACTCGCGCACGAAGGGTTCCGTACCGTTATAGAGCAAAAATAGGCCAAAAATTGCGTTTTTTGTATGGGAGCCCCCCCTTAAATTATTATTTTATTTAAATATTATTTTAATTATTAAAGTACACATATAATTAAGGCTTTTGTGAAAATTTCAAGTGCCTACTTATTGTCATCGTTGATACCGAGCAAAAAATGTTTGAAAAAATACGTTTGTTGTATGCCCCCCCCTTAAATATTTAATTTATTTTGTTTTTAGTATTTGTTGTTATACCGGCAACAGAAATACATAATCTGTGAAAATTTCAACTCTCTAGCTATTACCGTTCTTGAGTTACACCCTGGAGACAGACGGACAGACAGACAGACAGACGGACAGACGGACAGACATCGAAGTCTCAGTAATAGGGTCCCGTTTTTACCCTTTGTGTACGGAACCCTAAAAACTACGCTTAAACCTACATTCTAGGTTCAGTTTGTAAAAAAACAATTATGTACTTACTAAATAATAAGCATATTACTGATTTAATATGAAATACGTACTTATAATTAAGTAAAGTAAATGAATAAGCAACAAGAAGTAATTGAAAATATTCCATAAGAATTATACCCACGTATTTACCTGTAGGTACATAGAGTTTTTATAGAGCTTTCGTTTGATGTCGCGGGTATTATTCCAGTCGCGATAGAATTAGCAATTTGCCGCGCTCTATTTTTTTGATATTAAAGAAATTGTAAGGCGTTGTTCATAATTCCATGTATGATAATGAAGTTTAAAGTGCCTCGATTTGGCTTTTGGACTTTGTTACCTTTACTAGATGTCACCCGCAATTCCGTTGCCACTTGCGCCAAAATTGGTTTATCGCGTAGGATTTTTTTTTCGGGATAAAAAGTATCCTCTCCATACAAAATCATACAATCGGTATAGTGGTTTAAGCGTGAAGAGGTGACATTCAGACATACATACAGAAAGACACAGTGTCGCATTTATAATATTAGTAGTATGAAAGTATGAATTGAGTGTGATAGGTACCTACGTTAGGAAAAGTGACTTGTCAGATGAAGAGAAAATATTGTACAAATATAAAGGGGGAAAGGTACTGTCCACACTGCGAATTATACCCGCTTGTATACTATTTTTATTCGTGCGAATTTATTTTTTATCGCGAAAAGTGCGGCTACTCGCACAAAATTCAATGTTTTTTAGAATTAGGGTTAATTCAGACCGCAACACGACGCGTAGATGCATTCCTGCCCCCTTAGACAGCTGGCAAAACGCTAACGCTGCGATTTGACATAAGCCATCGCTTCGCTAGCGAATACTAATGTCAAATCCATACATTTTGTAGCGCCGCGCTAGCGTTAGCGTTAGCGTTTTGCCAGTTGTCTAAGGGGGCTGATTTCTACTGAATTGACAGATTTCGTGAACGTTGACGTCTTGCAAATCTTTCAAATCCATACAAATTTAAAAATGCATCTAATATCTATATAGGTCGCGTTACGGTCTGAATATTATATGAAACCAAAGGTGAAACCTCTATGAAACCCTTATATTTTTGTTTTATTATCTAAAAAAAATTATACTTTTAATTCAACTTAACAGAGTTTTATTTTTGAGTTATTATTATTAACTTTTTTTATTTTTATTTTTTTATTTTTTAAATATCTAAGAGGCTTATTGAAGCCACCCGAGACCCCAGAGCCGGGAGCTACCTAGCACAGCGAATAGCAATTGCAATTCAACGTGGCAATGCTGTCAGCTTGCTGGGCACTCTGCCTGATGGGGACGACCTGGGAAAGTTTTTCTTTTTATAATTTTATATTCTAAGTTTGTATATATTTGTATATTTTATTTTAGTTTGTATTTTTAGCAATAATTAATGATTAAAAAATAAAACTTATATAAATTTAGGGCACTTAACAGTAAATCTTCCGCAAAAAGAAGATTTTTAGCTACAAAATAACATCCTTCGTGTATTTTCGCGAACGTTATGTGCGCAGCTTTACCCGTCAAGGTTAGCAGTTAGCACGTGTCGCAAGTCGCTACCCCAGTCCTGAGATTCAGTCTACAGCCCGCGTAGAGAGCAGAAGCCCGCCCTACACGGCGCTTAGCACTTACGCACTTAGGCACTTAGGTACTTACGCAATTTGGCATTTACTATTACCGTTATAAAGTAAGTGTTAAGAATAATGGTAAATGGTGGTAAAGGAAGTGGAAATTTAAGAGCCGTAAATATCGTTGGAAAATAAAGGTAGGTAATGTATTTTTTTATTTTTTTGGTACGCATTTATAATACTTGCCATATTAAGTACTAATTTACCGTAGTAAGTGCTAAGAATAGTAAATAGTTATAGAGAAAGTGGAAAATTCAATAGTTTTAAAATATCGTTGAAAAATAAAGATTGGTATTATTGTAAATTAATAAGTAAGTATTTTTTTCAAGTAGAAATAAAAGAAAATCGTTATTTTATATCTCTTGGATAGTGTTTTTATAATATTTTTTGCAATTAAGCATACTACTTAATATTATTTTGATGAAAACTAAAAATTATAAATTTTACATGTAATTTGTTACTTATATAAGTACTAGATGATGCCCGCAACTTCGTTGCGCCAAAATTCGTTTATCGCGCGGGATGCGTACATTTTTCCAGGATAAAAACTATCCTATGTCCTTTCTCGGGACTCAAAGTATCTCCTTGCCAAATTTCAGCAAAATCGGTTCAGCGGTTCGAGCGTGAAGAGGTAACAGACAGACAGACTTTCGCATTTATAATATTAGTATGGATGTACATAAAACGTAACATTCATTTTTACTTTGTTGCATAATTTCGTGAACTTTGTAAATTATTAAACACAATTCTTATAAGAAATTTTCGTAAGAATCACTTACTTAATTAGCTGAAATTAATTAAATGATTGATGAATGATTAATTAAATGAATGAAATAAAATGATTATTTGATTGTTAATTTTGCTTTATATCTTTAACCACGTGTGGAAAATAGGAGTATTGCTTGTAAATTGAAATACATAATATGTGTACTTACTTGTACTTTATTTTTTTGGTGTATATGTGTGATTTTGTAGCGTGGTAGCTATCAGGAACCTTAGTTCGAGAAGGTAGATACTTAGCTGAAACTCATTATATTATACTACTTTTTACAATGGTGAGGGGTTCTTTATTTTATAATCCAATTATTTGTTTTTACTTGCAACTTTGCAACTTTGTCACCCCGGAATTTTCGAAAACTTTGTCGCGCGGGAACCGTACATTTTACTATGGAAACAAAAGATGTTCCGTAACAAAATTTAAATCGCTTTGGTGGTTAAACCATTGTACGCGATCATGGCATTTAGAGTAACCATAAACGGTTATTACTTTTTTTACGGGCAAAACACAAAGTACAAGACGTCTTCGGTTGTGTCAACTGGCAACACAGAAGCACTGGCAATACCGGATATATCTTCCCTTCACAGACGACTTCACTTCGCTTTCCTTTCCTGGCCAGGAAAAGACTCATCCATTTTTCTATTAACGTAATAATTTTATCTTTATAATTACATATAACAGTCCACAAGTTCAAAGTAAATAACACAAACAACCATAAGGGGTACAAACATTTATGAATACAGACAATTTCTTCTTTTTAGGGTTCCGTACTCAAAGGGTAAAAACGGGACCCTATAACTGAGACTTCGATGTCTGTCCGTCTGTCCGTCTGTCTGTCTGTATGTCTGTCCGTCTGTCTCCAGGCTGTAACTCAAGAACGGTAATAGCTAGAGAGTTGATAATTTCACAGATTATGTATTTCTATTGCCGCTATAACAAAAAATACTAAAAATAAATTAAGTATTTAAGGGGGAAGTACCATACAACATACAACAAACGTGATTTTTCAAACATTTTTTGCTCGGTATCAATGATGACAACAGGTAGGCGCTTAAAATTTTCAGAAAAGCCTTCATTATATTATGTGTACTATAATTATTAATAATAATCTTATATATAAAATTCTCGTGTCACAATGTTAGTCCACGAACTCCTTCGAAACGGCTTTACTGATTTTTACCAAATTTTATACGCATATTCAGTATATTCAGTATATCTGAGAATCGGCTACTGGGTACTTTATATATTGATAAGTGCATTTGTTGAATAAATAATAGTAAATTATTACAAGCTGAGACTGACGGCGACCATTAAGTTTGTGTGACGGGATAGCGATCGACGTTGCCATGGTGACATACTTATTTAGTCACTTCAATAAAATGATATAGGCGAAATATTTTATATGGCAAAACAACGTTTGCCGGGACAGCTAGTAATTAAATAAAATAAAAATTTAAGGGGGGCTCCCATACAAAAAACACCATTTTGACCTATTTTTGCTCTATAACGGTACGGAACCGTTCGTGCGCGAGTCCAACTCGCACTTGGCCGATTATTATTGAATGTTAGCATAAAAATATCAATAATATTAGTATAATAGTGAGTGTGGCTATGCGCGGCCCCCGGCAAGTACGCTTTAGGTAAAGCTATAATTTCATACTGCTATTCGAAATCTCCAATCAGCAGTAAGTATTAGTTATAGAGTAACCTAGATGACGCCCGCAACTTCCTTGCGCCAAAATTCGTTTATCTCGCAGGAACCGTGCATTTTGCCGGGATAAAAGTATCCTATATCCTTTCTCGGGTCTCAAGTGTTCCCATACCAAATTTCATCAAAATCGGTTCAGCGGTTTGGTCGTGGAGAGGTAACAGACAGACAGACAGACAGACGGTAAGACTTTCGCATTTATAATATTAGCATGGAAGTAGTAATATGGATATGGAAGTATGCAAGTATGTATGGATATGGATGGCACACTTTTTTTTTTAAACGGACAAATGGCCCACCACACATTCCCACCACTGCAACTCCTGTGTCGCCAGGATCAACAGTGGTAACCAACCACGAAAACCCTTTGATATGATCTCAGGGATGCCCGAGGGACAAGCTAAATCTGTCTTGGGACCCGCAACGAACTTAATCAGAAGAAGGTAGGAGGAGTAGGAGAAATCCAATTTCCCTCCCCAAGCAAAGCGGGAGACAGCCAAATTTTCGTGACATTAATGTACGAACAAAAGGGGGAGCACCACGGGAAAAGAATTAAATTGTATTGTAAGCCTATTTAATAAAAATGACCTATACTTAAACTGACAAGTTTGTGTTGGATTGTTTCCAATAGAATTTATAGCAAAAACGTTTGAAAGCACGGAAATTCTCTGCGCTGCCTACGAGATCATCGTAATACGCGACTTTAGAAACACATTGGAGGCTGTTTAACATATCGGTTCTTTCCTCATGCCAGAGATCACATTCCCAGAGTATGTGATGAGTTGTTCTTGCGGGCTGCCTTCGGTCGAGCACTCGCAAGGAGGAGACGGAATTAACTTAAATCCATAAAGTTTAGCTTTAAAATTGCCGTGACCGGTTAAGAATTGTGCAACGCAGTGATCGATTTCTATCCAATGCATAGCGAGTCGTTTGCGTACCGAAGGAAAGAAATTGTACAGGTGCCGACCTTTCATTGAGTTATCCCACCGATCCTGCCACTCGGATATAAGATTTTGTAGTGTGACATCTAGCGGTTCGAATAATCTAGTTACTTTATTTCTATCTTTAATGCTTTAGAAATCTGGGGTCGTCATCTTTTTACTTTTATAGTATAAGGCAGCCCGGCGCTGTATTTCTAAATCTACAGGCAAAACACCCGACAGGACAGGAAGTGCTTCAGTACTGACCGTTCTATATGCCTTACATAGGAATATTAATGCGAGACGTTGGTTTTGTAAAAGATTACGTCGGGCTGCACCTGTGGTAGCCCTAGCTGCCCAGACAGGTGAGCCGTAGCATATTCTACCTAAATATGTGGCTCATGGACGTATAAAAAAAGGCGGACGGAGTTCCACTATACACAAAACTGTGTCGTTCAGAGTCGGCCAGCTGCGCTAGTCCATACCATTTGACAGGCGTCAGAATGTGTGCATGGCCGACTCTGAAGAAAAGTGAAGACACAGTTTTGTATATGACAAGACTCCGTCCGCCTTTTTTTCTACGTTCATGATGTGGCTGTATAAATAATTTTTAACGTTTTAAACGAAAGACCCCATGTAGACGTTGATATTTTGGTGAAACTATAAAAATTTCTTTTAGCTTTTTCGCCCGTCTCTATAATGTGTTCTAAAAATGTAAATTTATTTTCTAGAGTCAATCCAAGATAGCAAGGTGACTGTTTACGTTTAACATTTGTTTCGTTGAGTTTAATACGAGTTGAGATAAGAGAGCCTTTCAAAAGTATTTGATAAGTTTTATGCGCCGCGAATTCCAAACGATTTCTATGACCCCAACTTGCAATTACGCTGAGGCACTTGTTCGCCTTCTTATGGATGAATGGCGCACTTGCTGGGGTGGCGCGCTTTGTCACACTCACTACAATATGCATATTTTATTATTTCTAAGGTATAACATGTCGGCGGGTAAGCTGTATCCTTACTGCGACTCGAACGTGTGGCTTCGCTCGTGCGAGGAGGAGGTCGCGGAGCCTCTACAGGGAGACATTACAGGTAACTTCTAGAACATTCTGCATAAGGCAGACTACCCAATGGCTATCATTCTATTATTAATACTCTACATTTTTGATTGAAAAAAGGAATGTTATCTATTAGAAGGTTTACCGTTACTTTAAAAGTGCCAATAATTAGGCGTTTCACCTTACTCCGAATATTTTATTAGCTCTATACTATTTTAGTGTTAACTAGCGACCCGCCCCGGCGTCGCGCGGGTATAAAATATACAGCCACTGAAAAAATGATTAAAATCGATAGCCTATCACGATCCCTCATGTGGTCTACTTCTTATCTGTACCAAATAACATAAAAATTGCTCCAGTAGTTCGCGAGATAAACCCTTTCAAATAATTTCCCCCGTTTTTTCCACATTCTCCTATTAGTCTTAGCGTAATAAAATATAGCCTATAGCCTTCCTCAATAAATGGGCTATCTAACACTGAAAGAATTTTTCAAATCGGACCAGTAGTTCCTGAGATTAGCGCGCTCAAGTTAGCCCTTTCAAATAATTTTCCCCGTTTTTTCCACATTTTCCTCTATTTCTTCGCTTCTAATAATCTTAGCGTGATAAAATATAGCCTGTAACCTTCCTTGATAAATGGGCTATCTAACACTGAAAGAATCATCAAAATCTGTTTCGTAGTTTTAAAGATTAAAGGGAACAAAGGGACATGAGGGAAAAAAAGCGACTTTGTTCAATAATAAGTATAGATAGATAATAGCTCCCACACCGGTTTTGGCGACGGTGGCCAGTTTCATTGAAACCAGGCCAGCTACGCAGAAGTAAATTTATAGTGCCCAAGTGTGTGCGCGTACACAAGAGCACTCTCTATTCCTTTACTCTTATAACGGACGGAGTGGGACGGACGACCGACACGACTGGCGAGAGATCAGGCGCAGGACCGACTTTTTACATGCCCCATCCGACGCATGGATCATCTTACTTGTCAGACAATCAGGTGATCAGCCTGCATTGTCCTAACCAAACTTGGAAATAACATATTGTATCCATCGCGGGAATCGAACCCACGACCTCAGAGTCAAGAGCCACGTTCTATACCACTAGACCACAGAGGCGTTATTTTAGTGTATACTGTATAGTGTATACAGTACCTTTGGGACATTATAAAATATGATGTTTAAAGCTAAGCACCGCGATATTAAGCCTTATAAATATCCTTATAAATAGCCTATTTTTTTATTCACCAAAGGCTATTATTATTTAAATAATATTTATCAGACTATAATATTATAATTCACAATATTTCAGCACAGTATCGCTATTTACTCGCGTGATTTCAGGCACAATACCGCCATGGCTGCGCGGCAGTTTGCTGCGCAACGGCCCCGGCTCGCTGAAAGTCGGTTCCATGCGGTACAAACACCTGTTCGATAGCGCCGCTCTACTACACAGGTTAATCATTTATACGCCTCAGAATCATTAAAAAAGTATGATTTCACAAACTACGTCTTACTTTGGGTTAATTGGGTTAATCCCCAAGCTGCAGCATAACAATTGAAAATCTTTTGTGTCTGCGATATCCACGAATCACGATGGAGCTATTACGGTTATATGTAGCTAAGCTAAATGCGATTACATCGGCATGTGGCGTCGCAAAATGCCGGTATATCAGTATCCAAGTATTTCATGACAATAAGGTACAGATAGAGCCAGAGTAAAGCTGCAAGACTCCACGTACAGAGAAACTTTCAGCTTTAATTACGTAACAAAGGTCTGGCAGCCCTGAACTGGCAAGAAGTTTCATACGGAACTGGCTACTGCGTTTGGTTTCAGATTCTCAATCCACGACGGCACGGTGACCTACCAGTCACGGTTCCTGCGCTCGCAGACTTACAAACGGAACCGCGCCGCCAACCGCATCGTCGTCACCGAGTTCGGTACGCAGGCTGTGCCGGACCCCTGCCATACTATATTCGACAGGTAGGTACCATCGAGGAAATTGATTCCTATGCAGTTGATAGACCAACGTTATTCGGTCGAATATGTCAATTCAATGTTAATTGTGATCTGTCGGCTGGGTTTGACGTAACGCGACCAAACTACGTAGGTCCCCCATCTGCATAGGAATCAACTTCTCTGATAGTACATATTAAAATTACTATGTGACTTTTGTCTACTTTTGCCGTATCGGTCCCGATTCCGATAGTCTTACCCGATGAAGCCGAAGTCGAAAGAGAACGGATTGATTTTGGTAGTCTCCACTCTCCACAAGCTTCTTCCACCGCACATTCTCTGATTTAATAAAATATAATAGTTAAAAAAAACATAAACTCACGCTATTAAAACATTTTAAAGAATTATTTCATTGTTATTGGCTCTTAATACGTATGCAAAGTTTCGAATTAATTACACTACTGGAGATGAGGAGATGAGTGCCCATAGATTCTGTTACATACATAGGTACAGCCACAGATCTACTAGATCTTATTTCTGTGGGTACAGCGCTGGCAATTAAAAGTAAAAATAAAGTGCTATTACTTCATTGTGATCTAGGTGACAAAGGCTATAAAATTTGGGTCAGTGAATGTGAGAATATAGTTTTCAATCTTATTAAAATGAAAATCCAAAAGAAAATATTATTTTTCATAATTTTACTGCATTATACAACCTTTCCCCAGGGTATCCGCCATCTTTAATCCCGGGGAGGCGATGTCGGACAATGCTATGATCTCCCTGTACCCTTTCGGCGATGAAATATACGCCTTCACAGAGGCCCCTATTATCCACAGGTAAGTTTATTTATAGTTTGTTATCCCAATAAGTTACGAGCGGCCTTCTCGTTATAGTGTGTTGTAGGTACAATATATTAGGTACTTTCAACGTTATCTCCGAGTACGGTATAATAACTTTCGGAAATATGAAGTAACTAAGCTGTACATATTTTATTAACCTAAACAATTTGAAGCAGAGTCAGGGGCTATGAATAATAAAAAAGTCAGGGCCTTATTCAGGATGTTCGATGACTCGACAACTTTCATACGGCAACATCTTATGGAGGCACTTCACATGGCTATTTGTATTTGCGTATTTGATGTATTCCCCAAACAATTACCATGTGTAGATAGTATGTTTGACAAATATTGGCCTTATTTGCCTATTTGACAAATATGACCAATATCAAATACACGTATCCGTACCTTTATCGGTTTTTGACGCACATCAAAGGAGTCAAATAGGCAAGTAAACAAAATCAAGTAAAAGTTTGGTATTTGACGTCCATGTGTGGAAGGCCGTATTTGCCTTTATTTGATTGTTTGTGTATACGTCAATAATTTTGCCAAATGCAACAAATAGCCAATAGCAAATACAAATAGCCATGTGAAGTGCCTCCATAAATAACATAATATAGTGTTCCGCAAACTTTTTGTGTCCAAGGCATATATCTGTGAAAATAAAATTTTTGGAGATACACTACAAATTAATCAGTGCTTGCAGGGTTGCTCTGAGTTGCCATCCTTTCGTTGATGAGATATTCCCTTTTTAGGGTTCCGTAGTTTGGTTCTACTACTGACCAAGGTACACCAGTGTGCCCCGGGCCCCGGCACACCCTTTGCGGACCACTGTAGATCAGTGGTCCGCAAAGGGTGTGCCATAAACGCTTGTCGGTGTGGTATGAAACATAGGCTAACACTATAGGTGTAGTATATTTAAAGATATTTGTGCGACGTTTAATGCTCTAAGGGCGACATCGATTCAACATTCGTTTTACGAAAACTAATTGCGACTTCAACAGAAATCAAATTATGAGAAATAAAGTATTTTCGCGTACTCTATTATTAATATAAAGTACAGAGTACAATGGGCATTGTCCAAAAAAAATCACATGTACTTTTTTATAATTTTTTTCGTTAAAATAGGGTATTTTAAGCATATAAATTAAATAATTTTGAAATTCATTGGCTAGTTTTTTCTCAATAAATTTTTAAAGTTTCGCTCTGACGTCATCATCGGCGGCCAATTGACCTCTGCAGTATGTTTAAATTTCCTTTCAATCTTATTATAATGGCTGGTTCGTCAAATGCAAGTTCTCATTATGAGAAAACTGATACGAGAAGCTTACCAAAAGTTCGAAACGTAATGTTGGTCGAATTTATTGCTAATTTAACGCCATTGAAGGTCAAACTAAGGTTAAACATATTTGTTCAAAAATATAAGTAACTAATGGGTATTTTCTTCGTTTATATACAGAAAAACGATCACTGACCTTATTCCTCGAAATGTTTTTGTAATGAGCAAAATTTAAAAAAAATGGACAATCCCCATCACCTTAAATAACGTACATATTATAAAGTACGGATGGCAACCCTAACTACACAGTAGGGTTTTCAAACATTATCGAATTTGTCGACTCTTTCAGGATAGATCCTGTGACCCTGGACACGCTGGAGCGGCGCAACCTGGCGGAGAGCGTCGCGCTCATCAACCACACCTCGCACCCGCACGTCATGCCGAACCGTAAGTTGAGTTTCCTATCTTTTCTGGCCTTTGCATCCATTGTGGATGCTTTACAGTATTTTCAGAGCGAAGTAACTACTTTTCAAACACTGTAGTGCCTGGGATAAGATTTTTTTTTTATTGAATAAGGGGGCAAACGAGCAAACGGGTCACCTGATGGTAAGCAACTACCGTCGCCCATGGACACTCGCAACATCAGAAGAGCTGCAGGTGCGTTGCCGGCCTTTTAAGAGGGAATACGCTCTTTTCTTGAAGGTTTGCAGGTCGTATAGGTCCGGAAAAACTGCTGGTGACAGTTCGTTCCAGAGTTTTACAGTGCGCGGCAGAAAGTTACGCCAAAAATGCACTGTGGAAGACTGTCACTCACCAAGGTGATGAGGATGGTATGTTTTTCGCGTGGGTCGATGGCGAAAAGTTGCAGGTGGTATGATTCCGAACAATTCCTCAGAACACTCCCCGTGATACAACCGATAGAGGATACAGAGTGAAGCTACATCTCGGCGTAATTCCAGGGGGTCCAAAATGTCCGTTTGTTTGCCCACGCACTGGCATTCTCGCAATATAGTCGGCTAGTCCAGATGAATGAGCATCTCAATACTAGTAGCTATTAAGACGTAGTCTAAGGGCCTGTTTCACCACTTCCTGATAAGTGCCGGATAGGCTATCCGCAACTTATCTGACAGAGTATGGATTATCGGTTAGATAAGTTGCGGATAGCCTGTCCGGCACTTATCAGTAAGTGGTGAAACAGGCTCTAATACTCCATACTCATCTGTCAGATAAGATGTAGATAGCCTATCTGGCACTTATCAGGAAGTGGTGAAACAGACCCTAATTGTTATTATTGATCAATTCCAGGTGATGTGTACAACGTGGGTATGTCTATCGTCCGCGGCAGACTGAAACACGTCGTCGTCAAGTTTCCTTATAGCGAAAAAGGTGAGCATCAAACTGAGGACGGACGAATAGACGAACTCGCACGACGTAACTTTACCTATTAGATTTCTAATCATTAGAAACGTAAATGTAAAAACGCAAAAAAAAATATTGTATCGAAAAGTATCTAAGTGAATAGTGTAAGTAGTGTAGTGTAAAGTATAATTATATTATATACTTACGGTACTTTTTTATCCAGAAGTCTCATCTTATCTTATATATAAAATTCTCGTGTCACAATGTTAGTCCACGAACTCCTCCGAAACGGTTTTAATGATTTTTATCAAATTTTATATGTAGGTCTGAGAATCGGCTACTGGGTACTTTATATAATATTAATAAGTGCATTTGTTGAATAAATAATAGTAAATTATTATAACCTGAGACTGACGGCGACCATTGTTTGTGCGACGAGATAGCGATCGACGTTGCCATGGCGACGTACTTATTTAGTCACTTCAATAAAATAATATGGGCGAAATACTTTATATTATGGCAAAGCAACGTTTGCCGGGACAGCTAGTTTAATATAAAGTTTTCTGACCGCCGTACTCAGAGTTATTCAGATTTACCTTCAATTTAATGAAGAGTTTGACAGAATATTATATGGGGCTTATGTAAAAATTTTGAACTTCCACTCTGAGTGCGGCAGTGAGTCAGCAATTTTGTGACTTTAACCCATCAATCCCCAAGCGGCCGACGGCTGCCGCATAGCAATTGAAAATCTATTGTGTCTGTGATACCCACCATGGAGGTGTTAATTTAAGTACAAAATTGAATGTTAACAATTATAATTTGAATTCCAGGCGACATGTTCTCGACAGCCCACATCGTTGGGAGTATCAAGCCGCGCTGGCCTCTACATCCAGCTTACATGCATACATTTGGTACAGAATGAACCATAAGTATTTTATCAACGAAGTCCTTAAATTCAAATTTAGTTACGAGTAAATACGTTCACTTATTTACAAAATCAAGCAAAAACTAGACATAGGTTATTTTAAAATCAGTAGGTAATAATTTATGGCACTCAGCTCGCATCGAAACGTGACGTGGCCAAATTTAATTATTTAGGCTTAGGACGTGTTGAATTTTTGAAATAGCGATTCAAATTGAGTATTTTTTTATTACAAAAGAAGCGACACATTTAATTTCAACGCGATATCGTTCTACGCAGCCTGATTTAGTTGATACAGATCGAAATTTTAACTTTGGCAATGACACGCTTATTATCTTTTGTAAAGGAGGAGTAAAAGCGCAGCACTCTCGGTGTGAATTGACTCATAGGGCGTTTTCACACTGCGACGGTAACGACACGACACGATACCACAGAACATATAAGAGCCACCGCACATATAATACAATTTCAAGTTGGCCGACTATCGTGCAAACTAAATTGCGTAGTGTCACAATTTAATTGGACAACTTTATCGTGTACGCTGCCAGCCGCAGACTTTTAGATTTATTTGGTAACGGTGTTGCTAGCCTAGCGACGTGTGTGTTAAAATGCGTAAAAAACACGCTTTTATTGTGGCACTAATAAAACGAAAAAAAAAAGAAAGGAGAATATTTTGGGTGCATTCAATACTAAGTGATAGAATATTAGAATTAGTACGATAGTCAGTTTGTACGATAGTTGGCCAACTTGAAATTGTATAATATGTGCGGTGGCCCTCTATTCTGTGGTATCGTGTCGTTATCGTGCAGTTTGAAAACACCCATACTTGCAGGTATAACGGAGAACTACTTCGTGATCGTGGAGCAGCCGCTGTCGGTGTCCATCGTGAGTGTGGTGAGGAACCAGATCGTCAACAAACCCCTGTCCTCCAGCCTGCAGTGGTACCATGGACATAAGGCAAGTATGGTTATTTTTAATCTTCTAAGAAAACCGTACTTGTTAATCGTGTATGTAGGTGTGTCCAGAATGTTTCAGTTATGTGTTTTAAGCTCCGTTGCACCAAAATTAGTTTTTCGCGCGGGAACCGTACTTCTTTCCGAGACGAAAAGTATCCTTTGTCCCTTCCCGGTACTCAAAGTATCTCCATGCCAAATTTCATCAAAATTGGTTTAGAGGTTTGAGAGTGAAGATGACATGATGAGAAAGACAGACGGACAGACAGACACATTTTGGCATACATTTATAATATTAGTATGGAAGTATTGATATAACCTTTTTGCTTTTGAAAAACAATGAATATTTTCCTGAACAATAATTCTTGCTTGGAGTGGTAACTGGTAGAGTAACCAAGGTGCTTACGCCAGCGTTCTTTCATTCGTCATATCTCTCTCTTCCTGTACTTTCAATACCAATCTAATGTTAATGCTTTTCAGACCCACATAGTGCTGATCAGCAGGAAGAGTGGTCAAGAAGTGAAGAGGTACCAGACAGACACTCTGTTTTTCCTGCACATCATCAACTGTTTCGAGCGGGACGGAAGACTGGTGGTGGACCTCTGTGCATACAAAGACGCGAAAGTTCTGGACGCTATGTATATAGCTGCTATAGAAGTGAGTATAGAATTTAATTAGCTAAAAGCGGAGCTTTGTGAGGGCTCACGTCGTTTTTCTGCGTGGTAAAATTCTTTAAGGCAGTTTTTTATTTTAATAGTAACCAAACCTGGACTGACCGATGATAACACATCTGAATATAAATAAAAATTACTATGTTAAAGCACCAATAGGCGTGATAGTTTTATCGTAAAGTGTACCACAAAAGTGCTCAGATTTTGGGATATACTAGAGCTCGCTTCGCTTACCCTGATAAGACATAATACGGAGGAAAGCTAAAAATATTAAAAATTTCCGGCTTTGTTATAAATTATAATAATTCAAGACGTGAGTGGAAGAATAAGGTAAGTAACATGAAAAAACTTCCCGTTTTTTAGCTTAAATGGAGGCATTAGGGCCGGAAAAATTATTTGAAATAGAAAAACTATGAAGTGTATCTGTAGCCAGATATATTAGCTAGGATATGAAGCAGATAAGTTACAAGTTTTATTAAAATAATTAGGGAAAAAATGAGGTATTGTCCGTATGTTACGAAATGTTACTTGTTCAATTCTTCCACTCACGTCTTCAAGTATGAATGTATCTTACCAGGCAAATGACTTTATTTGGTACAGCTTAAATTCGAAATGGTATAGCATTTTTCGATTATGTAATCGATTTATATTGAAGGTCGTGGGTTCGATTCCCGCGTTGGAAACATGTTATTTCCAAGTTTGGTTAGGACAATGCAGGCTGATCACTCATCACCTGATTGTCTGACAAGTAACGGCCGTTCCCTTTGATTTGATCTATCTCTGGTTTTGCCCTACTAGAGATAGAAATAGCTCACATTAAGCCCGTCACAGACTTAGTTATAATATATATTAATATATTTATAGCTAGGCATATTTTCTATACTAAATCCGCATGTCACAGAAATATATATTATAGCTGAGTGTGCGGTCACGTGAAAATTATTATAGAAAATATATAGTAATATGCCAAGCTATAAATATATTGATATATATTATAGCTAGGTCTGTGACGGGCTTTAGACATTAGAGACATAATATAATCATGAACGTAGAAAAAAGGCGGACGGAGTCTTGTCATATACAAAACTGTGTCTTCACTTCTGAGTCGGCCACGCACACATTCTGACGCCTGTCAAATGGTATGGACTAGCGCAAGAATGTGTGCGTGCGGACCGTGTACATACAGCCAGCTGGCCGACTCTGAACGACACAGTTTTGTGTATGGTGGGACTCTGTCCGCCTTTTTTTATACGTCCATGAATATAATATTTTATGTCAATTCAATGTTACAGTGCCACCAACTTATCTGTTCAGTAGCCGGGGTCAGTAGTGTCGCGTTTAGTGTTGCTATATAAGAATGTTTACCAAAACTGTAGGGAATCCACTGTAACTGGGCTGTATCTGTATTCTGCACACATGGGATGTCCTTTTACGGCCGTTATAAGCCAACATGTTTTTTTTTTTATATATGTCTGTGTATTTGTACGCGCATCAGGAAATCTAGTCAATGTAAAATGCGGTTTTCATAGTTGTATTCGTATTATTTAAAAACTGGCCCATATAGAGCTGCTTCTTTTTAAATAAAAAAGTAATAATTTATTAAAAGCATTTTTAAACACGTACGTCGTAACTCGTACGTAGTAACAGTATATTATGTAAGTACTTATAACAAAATAAAAATAACAACACTGATTTATATCTTTTTTACAAGCTTTTATTTGACTTGGCTTGTTCGTATGTAAAGTTTGTACTAATTGTTTTTTTTAATATTTATTTTATTATATTTTATAACAATAATTATGGTCTTGATGTCGATCTTCAAACAGCTGTACTCCAGAAATTCCAGAAGTAGACGGGCCTGACGATTCCCACAACTCTCTGTCATCATAATCATGAATCACACCACTCGAGTCGCTTTCGCTATCGCAAATCGCTCACTAACACCTATAACAAAAAGGAGTTCTATTAAAACTATGAAAAAATAAGTAAACTATGAACCAAAATATTTTTGGAACATACTGAGAACAAAGCACATTTTTTAAAGAACCTGTGGGATTTTTTTTCATTAACTAGCAACACGAAACTGTAGCTGCTGCAACGCGCTCGGCACGTTTTTAAATGGTATTTTCGGAGACTGAAGGCGTTTCTCTTCTTTCATAAAAGCTAACACTTTTAAAATAGTTTGTCGCGTATCACTTTTTAGTGGTTTCGGCATGATAATGATACTTTTAACAATAAAACAAGACTTACAACACACAGAACACACTCGCACTTCAAAAACAAATAGCGAATGACATTTCACAAAATGGCAGTTGTAGTTACAATTTTGTCTACTGAACAGATAAGTTGGTGGCACTATAACTGCGATCGGTTGTATGTCAAACCAGAGATAGATTAATGGTGCATTTTCACTGGTCGATAGGGCCCGCATGCGGGGTGCGGGTGATTTCTGAAACGCATGCCTCGACCAATCAAAATGCGCCATTAGTTGTCAATTAGTTGTCATAGACTCCCCGCATGCTGCTTTATATACCGCACGAGTTAACGACAAATGAAAATGCGTCCTAAATATTGGGAACAGCCGTAAGATGATCCATGCGACGGATGGGCGTGTAAATAGTCGGTCCTGCGCCTGATCTCTCGCCGGTCGTGTCGGTCTTCCGTCCCACTGGGGTATGAGAGTAAAATAAGAAATAGAGTGTATTCTTATGTACTGCGCACACATTTGGGCACTATAAAATTGCTCCTGCGCAACGGTCCTGGTTTCAATGAAACCGGCCACCGTCACCGAAACCGGTGTGGTATTATAAACCCTATTCCTAACGCAAAAAGGTTTATTCTGTTTCATCGGATTCTTTCAGACGATGCAGAGTAACGCGGACTACGCGGACTGGTTCCGCGGGCGGCCGATACGACTGGACATCGACCTGCAAGCGCCCACCATGACCATCATACAGCCAGCCAAACTCACCGACGTCGGCTGCGAGACGCCGAGGATACACTATGAACAGTACAACGGTATGTACTGAGAAATCGATTTATAGGCAGATAGCGGACTTATGTTATTTGGTCAGGTTTTGTCAAAGCCAGCCGGCTGATGACGACGAAGACACGTATTGAATTTCAGACGCCGAAACTAACCCGGCCGTCTTTTTTCTGAAAATCATAAAAAAATTCATAAGTCGAAAACGACACAAAATCATAGTACATGGGGGTGATTCGGAATTCGGATACCCATCGACATAAGCTATCAAAATTATTGAAGTGAAAACTTCTTTAGCATCGTTGAGCACTTTTGTGGGATGGGTAAAAACTGTGAAACTCGCGTCAGATTTTCGTGTTAATCGAAAAACCATAGAAAAAGAGTAAGACTGTTGGAGAGTAGTGTTTTGTGTCGAACTCGAACTCGAACGAAATGTACAGTCGGGGAAATGAGTTGTTTAGCAGAAATGTACAGTCGGGGAAAATTGTGCTAAGCAGAAATGTACAGTCGGGGAAATGAGTTCTTTACCAGACGCGCTGATTAAGGCCGCGTTTCCGCCTGCAAGACAACTGTCGCGAGAAGTGTCTGACAAGTGACAGTCTGTCTGACGGCAGCTTTTTTTTTCAATTGTCGATATTTTTTAATCGATTGTAAGGGTTTCGATTAATTAATTAAAATGATCGTTTTTTTTTTTAAATCGATTTTCATAAAAAATGGGTTAAAAAAATAATGCACAACGTTAATAATCAAGTTTTTACTTCTGCCGGCACTCCCGGAGCGCAACCCTTTTTTTTTTTTTTGGACGTCACTTTCTTGATCACCCTGTATAAAAGTTTCTAAGTATTCTCTAAATGTGAATTCAAAGTTAATAGTTCAATGTCTAGACAAACAAGGCATTAATTTCAAATTTAAAACTCATCTGTCTTGAAGAGTAATGAAAGATCACCCATCTTAAACTTTTCTAAAGGACCTTAAGCTCCTCAGTACTTAGAACTTTATTGAAAAGCTTTTACCGGTAATTACATTTAAGAGTATTCTGTTTACAGGTCTACCATACAAATACTTTTACGCGATAAGTTCAGATGTAGACGCTGAAAATCCGGGCGCGGTAAGTGAACATAATAATATTTATTGTTCATATTATTGATATTGGGTTTGAGAGCTACTTTAAAACTCTAATTATAATAATTTTAGAACCACTGACCGAATTAATTGCAGACGGGCAACTTTTATCTCATGAACCAGGAAAAGTTTACCTAAGGACAATCATGATTTTTTACACCAGAGCCCTGATTCACAATGCGTAATTCGACTCGGATTCGGAAACTTCATCGCGCGACATCCAATAATGGTCGATTTACACCGGTGACTAACGGGTCGATTTTAGTCACCCGGCAAGTCACCAGTCGAATCGCCTGTCCAAGTCGAATCGCTTCCCCATTTACACGGGTGACTAATGGGTCGATTTTAGTCACCCGGCATGTCACTAGTTCATTCTGCGTGAAAATGTCGCGTCTGCGCTCGCTACAGTAGTATTCGCAGCAAGCGATCGCTTGCAACTGAGCGTTTACACGGTCGATTTTAGTCACCAGCCGCATGCGGCCAATGGCCGCACGACTTTGGGTCTTGCGACTTTAGTCGCATGCGGCGTAGTCGAATTGCCATTTACACGTTCGATTTTCGCCGTGCGGCGTAAATCGTGCGGCTTTAGTCACCCGTGTAAATCGGCCATAAACGCTCACTGCGCCAGGCATTGACCAATGACCGCACGGTAAAGTTTCCGAATCCGTGTCGAACGGGAATCGTAAATCGCCCTGCAGAAAGTTGTACCTTTAAATAAATTAAATAAAACTTTTCAGCCTTTCGTATTGCCTATATTTTATATTTATCTTGTAGATAATAAAAGTGGACACGTGCAGCGGCGAGACGATCAAGTGGTGGGATACAGACTGCTACCCCAGCGAGCCGATATTCATACCCAGACCTGACGCCAAGGTTAGTTGAGGTTAATGTAACCACTAACCACATTAGGATAAGATCGAACAAGGAACAAAGGTACAAGTTGGAACCGAGCGAAATAGTAGAGCCGGGTTATGAACATTAATTTCGATGTCAAAAGTACTTTCTATTGTTGAACTCATTTTACGTCGTATTACTTCGGGCGCTTGTCTACGAATGAAAGAATCAACGCGTGCACAGGGGTACATTACATGACACCGCAGTAACGCGGCGTATACGTCGCGCACACGCAGCGCTAGCGCAGCCGCAACGTACTGATTGTTCCAGTAGAGAAGCGGCGAGACAACGCGACGTACGCGCCGCGTTGTCGCGGCGTCTGCGCTGCGCATACTTTCATCGAATACCTACGCTGGTCAAACGCTAGTGTGACGGCAGCCTATGTACTTTAATCCATTGCAAAAGTCACTTGATGGACCCCCGACAAAAAAGAGGGGTGTTATAAGTTTGACGTGTCTGTCTGTCTGTGTAGACGCCTGTGTGTCTGTCTGTGGCATCGTAGCATCCAAACGGGTGGACCGATTTTGATCTAGTTTTTTTTGGTTGAAAGCTGACATGACTGAGAGTGTTCTTAGCTATAGTTCATCATCAGCCGGCTCATTGCTGAAATATCACGGTTTATCTGGTTCGTGATAGGCCGATTAGCAACTTGCAGTCGTTTGATGGGTTTTATACTTTGCATTCTGATTCGTGACACTTCTGAATATGATATACACATTATTGGAATGTTGACCTGGTGGTGCAGCATCACCTGGTAATCAATAGGATACCCAACTCCTCACCAACTTAGAGCAGAGGTTTCGTGTTTGGGCTCATTTTAATTGCGACAACCAGTAAGACATAGATAAACAGTAAATATTTGCATGCTGCTGTGGAGCCAAACCCAAAGTGGAGGTTTCATGTTTGGGCAGTGGGCTCATATTGACGGCCTCATCCAAGAGGACATATTTTATAGATGGTATTCATTGGGATATTATGATAAAGTTGATAGGAATTATTCCCCACAAGTTTAAAAAGCATAAAATAAAATTAAAATAAGAAATTTAAAAAAACTCCCGCAAAAAAACTTTAAAAAGTAAAGAAATAATATTTACTGACTTTAAGTTTAAATAATTCCTAAGAGTAAAGTAATATTTTAGTCCATAAATGTTGTCAAGGTGTGTCGGGGGACCGCTAATGTAGATGTTTGATTTCACATAACATTATAGTTTCAGGGTCAGTTCACAACGACTCGAATCGAGAAAATCAGCGACTATTATGGTGGTACAAAATGCAAAAGTCGCTGTTGTGGGCAGTGTGGTAGTTTACTTGGCGGTCCCCTGACACACCTTGACAACATTTATGGACTAAAATATTACTTTACTCTTAGGAATTATTTAAACTTAAAGTCAGTAAATAATATCTTTACTTTTTAAAGTTTTTTGGCGGGGGTTTTTTTAAATTTCTTAATATAATTTTATATTTTTTTTTGTGAGAGCGTTAAATGTTTCGGAATTTGTCATACTGCATACATTATGTAATGTCTAAGTTTGATAATTATAATGTCTAATTATAACTATCTAATCTTATATCTTTAAACGAGCAATTCTTGTATATATATAATTGGAATCTCGGAATCGGCTCCAACGATTTTCATGAAATTTAGTATATAGGGGGTTTCGGAGGCGATAAATCGATCTAGCTAGGAATCATTTTCATAAAATGTCATTTTAGGGGTGTTTTTTGAATTTTTTAAATACCGAGCGAAGCTCGGTCATATAACTAGTAATTATCTTATTAGATAAATGTAATTACTTGATAAAGTCCGGTCATTGAACAGGAATAAATGTTAAGGCCTATAGGAATCAATATAGCCTTGAATTCGTGCATGTGCTTTTTATGATCAACGATTAGTGATTACTGATTACTCCGCCGTCTGTGAGCCGAAATTCTTTCTTTATTGTATCTAGAGTTTTCATAGAAAGTAGAGCAGCTGATTAGCAATTTAATTCCATATCTGGGGACACGCCAATTATCTTTTTAGCCCCCGACCAAAAAGAGATGTGTTATAAGTTTGACGTGTCTGTCTGTCGGTCTGTCTGTCTGTCTGTCTGTCTGTGGCATCGTAGCATCCAAACGGGTGGACCGATTTTGATGTAGTTTTTTCTTTTCTTTCTTTATATTTGTATTCTAGGGGGAGGACGATGGTGTGATCGTGAGCGCGTTAGTGTTCGGTGGTGACGAGCGGCGCGTGGCCATGGTGGTGCTGGATGCGCGGACGCTGACGGAGCTGGGGCGGGCCTGCTTCGCCACGCCCTCCCCAGCCCCCAAGTGTCTGCACGGCTGGTTCCTGCCCGAGCAGTACTATGCAACCTAATTGTTGGCGTTGGCACTTGGCAGCCATCTTATGCATTGGCATCTGAGATTTTTGTTTAAAAAATACTAGGCCTGGATTTTCTGTAGTAAAAAATCTTATGGCGAGAGTCGAGACTGTACTAAGTGACATAAGTGTAGTCTCATCTTTATTGAGTCAAAAATTTGGTATTTTACCTTAACCGTGATTGATTTCCCCTGCAACAATCTGATAACCATGGCTACGTTACACGTATGGCGAGCTTATAGTAATAATTTAAGTGTGATGTGGTGAATGTTAATGTGTCTCTTATAATATGCTTATGGCCCAAGCAGACCATAACTCTAAATTTCCAAGCAAACACAAGAGAAAAGGATTTATCGAGAAACTTTCCAACATCAATAGTATTTGGCATTATATTCTCAATTCGATGTATTAGATTAACACACTACTATTGACACTACTATTGATTAACACACTACTATTGATAATACATGGTATTTACGCAAATATTGTTTGATGGAAAAAATGTATGGCCCTGTTAACATATCTTATAGTTTGTAAGTTGCAAAGGTCCAAAGACATAAATTAGATCCAAACTCTCAGGTCTCGAAAAGTCGTTGACCCTTAATTATACCTGATCAGTGATCATACATGAAAGAAACGGACATAACGGACGGTAACATAACACAAAAATGGGCGCCGGCAGAAATAATTTCCAAGGGGTGCAGATTTTAGTATTCTTTCTTTTCTTTTCTTTTTACTTTTTACGAACAACAGTGACTGTCTATTTACGTCAACGGAATACATTTAGTGCCGAAACATTACGAACTATCCTTGTAATAGGGTTACAAAATGCTTTTTATTTAAAAAAATCCTGTTGATCCCGAGATTCCCAAGGGGTGCAAGTGCACCCCCTGGCACCCTCATGCCGGTGCCCATGAACACAAACGGATGGTAGACAGTCTCAGAAAGTCTACAAACAGATAATAATTTCTTATTGAGTGGATAGGAAGGAAAAAATAGTATAAGGAAAATGTGTATCAACTTATCAAGTATTAATTTAATTCCTATGAGTACCTAATAGATTTTTTAATTTTAAGAAAAATATTTTTTGAAAGAGGAAAACTGATGCTAAAATAAATTGACATCAACATTTTGAAATCCTGATCTTAATAATTAAAAGTAAACAAAGTATTTTCGTCGTTTTACTAAATGTTAATGTTGTAACAATGTCGAGGCACAATATAAAATATACTTAATATTGTATTTATTATTATTATTATACTGTTGTTATTAAATAATAAGTATTCAAAATAAATGTTGCCTAATATGACGTGTGAATGGTCTTTTAATGTCCTATTATAAATTATTAATATCTTAAGGAAAATCCAGAAAGTGAGTGAACAGTAAAGTGAAATCTTGAGAAACCCATTACACAGTCATGCAAGCGACTCCGTCAATCATGAATTATGTTTGACTGATGGTGACTGATGGACTGACAAACAGTGCCGTAAATAGCCTTTTTTGGACCCTGTGCGAGCTACTATAACAACGCCCCTGTTTTTTTTAGATATTATAATATTAGGTACCGAGAGCAACGCTATGTTTAGGCCTGGGCTATTTTCTTCAATTCTGGGCGATAAAACTTGGTGATGATGGTTCACCAATTACAATTGGGACACTAGAAGCGCAGCGGGAACTTATCGGGAGAAAACAGAAAAAAATATATTATGTCCTGCCTGGTCTGGTCATTCTAGCGCCCCCCAGAGTCTACGCCCTGTGTCTGGGCCCCGGTGGCACTGCCCTATTTACGGCACTGCTGACGAATGCTATTGTCACTCAATTCTCTTCAGTTTTATGTCAGTCAAAGCCAACATTTTCAAAGGTATACGTTTTCAATTTTGTCAGAATGTGACAACACTCACTCAAAATTCGTGACTGATGGTTGCATGATGCAAAAATCAAAATATCCAGGTTTTCGTCAATCAGCTTCATGCAACCGTCAGTCACGCTCTTACAGGGTAGGTTACCCATGAGTCACAGCCATGACTGTGGTAAAACTGACAGCAAAACCTACCGTGTAATGGATGCCTTAGGCCTGTTTCACTACTTCCTGATAAGATAGGATATCCACAACTTATCTGACAGATACTACAAACTCTTTCTGTTCTGTTGACAGATAGAGTTGTGGATGGCCTATCCGTAATCCGGCACTTATCAGGAAGTGGTGAAACAGACCCTTAGTATTGTAGAAGTCAGCCTTTGAATGACGACACTGTTACGAAATTAGTGTGGCTTGAGTGGGCGAGGTGGCCGGTTTGTGCATGCTTACCTAAGCAAACAATAATTACTCGTAATTGTTTATTGTTTGCAGGCAAGAATAGAGAGAGAGAAACGAAAAGGAGGAAAAGAGGATTAGCTATCTGTTTATTATGATATCTCATGGTATTTATAAAATTGTTGTCCTATCAGAGAAATTGATTCTTGGGCATATGGGGGACCAACGTATGGCGCATTTTCACTGATCGATAGGGCCCGCATGCGGGGTGCGGGAGATTTCTCAAACGCATGCCACGACCAATCAAAATGCGCCATTAGTTGTTATAGACTCCCCGCATGCTGTATACCGTACGAGTTAACGACTAATGAAAATGCGCCCTTAGTTTGGTCGCGTTACGTCAAACCCAGCCGACAGATCACAAAAACATTGAATTGACGCGATCCGACCAAATGACGTTGGTCTGTCAACTGCCTAGGAATCAATTTCCTCGATGGTACACAGGTAACTTCAGTAACAATCGCACCTTCTATATAATATTGATTAGGAAAAGAAATTCTATGGGACTCTTGAATATTTCCAATAAGGAAGTATACGTTTGTAAATATTTTGCTCAACACGCACGCCTATCAATGTATTATCTATATATTGTTATCTACGAATTACTGTATCGCGGATAACACCTCCATTATAATATATGGGTGACTGTCAATATCATTTAGTTCTCCCACTGGCACCGTACCATAAAAAAACTAAGATGGCTGAAGAAGAGTTATACCCTCATGCCGACTTGTCAATTTATTTGAGAACATGTGAGGAGGAAGTCTTGGAACCTATTAAAGGAGAACTGACAGGTAATTTCTAACCGACTGCGAGAAGGATGGTGTGTTTATGAGTCTGCTCATATTTTTAAGTATACCTACCTAGTATCGAACTTAATTATAATTAAGCTATCTTGATAAGAAAAAAGAAGAATAATTCAAATAAAAAAAAACCCAAGCCAAACAACTTTAAAAAACTTAATGAAATAATATTTACTGGCTTTAAGTTTTAATAATTCCTAAGTGTAAAGTAACGTTTTAGTCCATAATTATTGTTGTCAAAATGTGTCGGGGGACCGCCAAGTAAACTATGGTAACAGTGACTTTTGCATTTTGTATCGCCAAGTCGCTGATTGTCCCGGATCTAGATTCGGTTTGCTGTGAAACCTTAAAAAACTATAATGTTATATTGTAATCAAACATCTACATTAGTGTTCCCCAGACATACCTTGACAACAGTAATCCTTATTTAATAAATTGCCCCCTTATTTAACAAATAAAAAAATATATGGACTAAAATATTACTTTCCACTTAGGAATAATTTTAAAAACTTTAAGTCAGTAAATATTATTTCATTACTTTTTTTATAGTTGTTTGGCGGGGATTTTTTTAAATTTCTTAATTTACACGTCTAACAGACACGTCAAACTTATAACACCCCTCTTTTTTCGGGAGTTAACAAAATAAAAAAAGGGTTTAATTTACTAATTTACTAGTAGATACAGCTAAACTAAAGAAGAGATTGCTGGTAATATTAAAACTAGTATGATGAATTGATTAAGCCTTAAAAAGCTTCGCAGCTAAAATATTATTATTGTCGTGAATTCATTGAATATAAATTCAAAGGCAAATTCAATAAATAGGAAATTCCAATCAGCAAATTTTGATAGTTCCTTTTATAGATAATGATTATTTAAATACTTATCAGTACTATGTTATTCTTCCTATTGCATGCCTTATACTATTAAGCAAATGATAAAATTTAATATTAATCCACTAGTGACTAACTCACCCAACGATGAGAATTTAGTTTTTTAATTTTAGTGCAGTCGCCAGAGTCCTCCGAAATTTGTAATAGTGAATGGATTTTTGTTTTTGAGGTGTCATTTTCTTTTTTACGTTATAACTTGCAAAGTTTACCAAAAAAATTTTTGTGCTTTTAATTTTTTAGTTACTTATTAAAAATTAATATTTCACCATATAAACCCGGTTCAGAAAAAAAAATTTTCTTGTTCCTGTTATTTAATGACTCTTATCCGATTCTTTACGTTGAAAATTAACCAAATACACAATTAAAAAAAAAATTAAATACAACTACGAGAAAGTACCTAATGGTAGACCTAATGTACCTAATGGTAGACAGAACTTATGACAAAAATACCATAAAAATAAGAATTACTCTAATTATTTCTCACCACTGTAAATTTTATAAGCTTCTCAAGCTATCTGTTGAATTGAAAAAATATATTAGAGACGCCTTCGGGAACAAAATTTTAAAATGGGATCAGTTTTCGTAAATAATATGACCGCGTCAACACGCGCTCGGCAATTTCTTAGAAGGCGAAATTTTGCACGTAAGTTTTGAATACATTTATTTGATTTTTTGCAATTTCTATTGATTTCATTGGATTAATGGTCATGTTGTGTACACTAATTAATGTTTATTAAACATTTTTTATCAATTTTCCCTAACATTATAAAGGGTGTCTACTATTAGTTCTTGAAAATGTAAAAAACCTAATAGATGACATGGATCTCATCTTTGAGTTTTGCAATACATACTAAAGTTATTTTGTACTTTATTCTACTGCAAAAATCATCACTATTCTCTGAAAAAATAATTCTATTAACAATCTAAGAACTTAGAACTACTACACCTAAAAATGGACATGGTGTCTAATATTAGACCTTGTACTGAGTAGTAAAAAAAAAAAAAAGAAAAAGGAGAGCTGAGAAAAGAAAGAAGAAAAAAGAAGAGGCAAAAGAAGCATGGAGACTAAAGACTGAAAATAAATTTGCTACGTAAAAAAGACGGGCTGCACTCCTGGAGTGCCGGCAGAAGTGAAAACTTGATTATTATCGTTGTGCATTTTTTAACCCATTTTTTATGAAAATCTATTATAAAAAAATCGATTTTTTTAATTAATTGAAACCCTCACAATCGATTAAATGTTAAACCCACTTTCATGAAAATCTATTTTTAAAAAATCGATTTTTCAAATTAATCGAAACCCTTACAATAGATTAAATTTTTAACCCATTTTTATGAAAATCGATTATTAAAAAATCTATTTTTTTTAATTAATCGAAACCCTTACAATCGATTAAATTTTTAACCCATTTTTATGAAAATCGATTATTAAAAAATCTATTTTTTTTTATCTGTATATAAATTTCGAGTTCAAGTTCGAATTCGAGTTCGAGTTCGACACAAAACACTACTCTCCATCTCCAACCGTCTTACAGTTTTTCCGAGTTTCACAGTTTTTACCCATCCCACAAATTAAATGCTCAACGCCGCTAAAGAAGTTTTCACTTTAAAACTATGAAAAATAAAAATAAAGATAGTTTCAGCATGGAAGAAGAATGAATAGAATCTGGAGACAACGTGGATAATATTTCTGATGCATGTAATTACTATGATGAAGTAAATTAAATCTTTTGAAAAATGGTAAATAAAGACCTAATAATAGGAAAAATGTAAAATGTAATGTAAAGTTCTATGTCAACTATTAGTTCATATTGGTGTCTACTATTAGTGATGTTCGTTTTTTGTGATGTCTTCTATTATTACTTATGACTAAGTTTACAAAAAGACCAATAATATATTTTTAATTGATTTGTGAGAGAATAATTATAATAGTTTTATTTTGTAAGAGTTACTGAAGACTTGGAAGAACTTATCAATCCTTTATATTCATAAATATATATTTTATAACATTCAAATGTTTCATATTTCCTTATAGTGTCTGCCATTAGGTATCTTCCCTTATAAGGTTTTTGCAAAGTTTTTAGAGATTAACGCTCGTCGTAATCAAGATAAAAGGGTTTGGGTGGATTTAAGGATTGTAACCAAAAGTGTATTAAACTTACTTATTGTGCGTATTTAATTTTTAGAGAAATTATAACTTTTAAGTACTTAAAAACGTTTAAATATCTCCAAAAACGTGTAAAATAGACCGAACACATTTTTCTATATTTTTTGAGAATTTATTTAAGTGAGAGCTAAAATATTAAATGTATCGACTAATTAAAGACTTTTTCTAGTCTTTGAAACTTATTTAAACTTTCTACTTAAAACCAGAAAAAAATAGGGTGCTACAAATCTCACGTACATACTAAAGACGCATGCTGCGACCTATGCTTGAAAAATGCTTACCTGAATACAAAAAATATCAGTTCTTAACCTAATTTGTATTTTTTTCCTTTAAGTGTGTTTTAGCAAATATAATTAATGAAAAAAAAATTAATAAAACATCAATTTTATTTTGTAAAAACCTAACCAAAAGAAATAAAATACAGATTTTCTTCGAAATATCCGTGAAAAGTTTGTGCTACATTTTCAGAAAATTTAATAAAGTAAGAGCTAAAAAGTTATACACATTAAGAAATAGAAGGCTTTGTTAAGCCTAAAAAATTATTTTAAACTTCCTATTCAAAACCACAGAAAAATAGGAACGCCATTTACCTGGCGAGGCACACAACAAGCACATTTGAAGGTATGATCATCTACATGCAAAAATATTAATTTTAAATCTAAATTACATATTTTTTTCAACTTATTTTCTTTCTTTGGAATATAAGCAACTATACAAATAAAAAAAAATATATTTTAAAGAAAGAAATGTGCAAATTTTCTTCATAATTTTATAGTTTATGAGTTTACTTGAAGTGGAAGAGAATAATTTAAAAATCAAAAGCACAACTTTTCAATAGGTAAACTTTATTATTTATGTTATCAGCTACACATTCCTTTTTTTCTTTTCAATTTTCATCCACTATTGCAAAAATCGGAGGTTGGCACGATTTTTACGCTCTGGGAACTCCACTATTTTAAATTGAAATATTTTAAGAGCTGAGTATGATAAGAGTTTTCAAAATCGCCTGTCATTGTATACCAGTGAAATGAAGTAAATGTTTAGGTACTTGTTTTAAGGACGTTGGCATTTTTGTATCTTACGTAAGTTAATTACGTAAGTATTGAGTAGGTATTGAGTTATGAATGCAGACATGTTCTTTAGATCATATTTAAAACTCGACAAAATGTTTTATGTTAATACGATCAAATTAATAAAATCAGCGGAAATATTTCGTGTAGTTTTGAAAATCGCTACAGTTATTCCTTGTGATATCCAGATGAACATGTCAAAAGTCCTCAAGGGTGGGGGGTGAGCTAAGAGTGTAGGGGGGGGGTCAAAGGACCCTTTTTTTAGGTTTTTGCTCATAAGTAAAAAACCTGCACAAATAGCATTACGGTTACTTCTAGGAAAATTTTCTACATAAAATTTCCTCTAAATTATGTCCTATAAATTTTTTTGTACGGTCGATACTTTAGGAACTACAGGGGGGGTCAAATTCCTCAAAAGTGCGAATCGCGAAAATAACACGCATCGAACGTCCGAGACTAAGAAAACAACTTATTCTGATTCAAATACCTGCTATTCACAGATAATTATTTGTCCTAGCTTCTATTATTACAAAACGTTAGACTAGGAAGGCTTTCTTCATCATTTTGAAATATTAAAATGAACCTTACTTCCATGTGCTAAAGTATTATTTTTATTAACTAATATCTCCTTATAGTAGCGAGCACGAGCGAGAAATCGATTTTCTTGGTTTGTCCCTTTCGCACAATTGCCATGTAAAATATACGATAATACATAATTTCAGTCTTGATATGAAAGTTACAGTTCAACAAGAGCATTTCCTAGCTAATGCGAAAAACAAGTCTCGACTTATACAACTCCTCACAGAAAAAATGCAGGCAGAGCAAATTGAAACACGAGTGGCACCTAGTGATGCTGATTGTACAATTATAAAAAGTGCAATTGAAAAAGTCGCAAACTATCCTGAGGTTGCTGTTGTTGGGGAAGATATAGATTTAATAGTCCTTCTTATGGCTCTGTCACCACCAGATAAGCAAATATTCTTTGTGAAGCCAGGAAGAGGTAAAGTGGAAATGCAAATATTGTCCTCACAAGAACCCCAAAAACTCTCATTTTGCTCTTCCATTCTTTTCCTACATAGCTTCAGCGGTTGCGACACAACTTCAGCTATTTACAGGAAAGGCAAAGTGTCAGTTGTTAAGCTATTTGATCAAAAACCAAAAATCAAGGATATTGCCGCCATCTTCTACAATCCAACATCAACATCTGAAGAAATAGCAGAGTCAGGAGAAAGGATGTTTTTGACGATGTATCGTGCAGCCACTGATCAGCTTGATCTTAACAGACATCGATACTCAGTTTTTGTCAAATCCAGCACCAAAAAATTATAGGATCAAATTTAAAGAAAATTTTATGTAGAATGTTTTCCTAGAAGTAACCGTTACGCTATTTGTGCAGGTTTTAGACTTATGAGCTAAAATCTAAAAAAAGGGTCCTTTGACCCCCCCCTACACCTTTAGCTCACCCCCCACCCTTGGGGATTTTCGATATGTTTATCTGGATATCTCAAGGAATAACTGTAGCGATTTTCAAAACTACACGAATTATTTCCGCTGATCGTCCATTTTCGGCTTAATTTTCTTAGGCTATGTGGGTTATACACAAATGCTTAACAGCGACCATATACAATGTGTGTCAAAACTAAGTGATAATACTTTAGGGGGTGTACGAGTTGATGTTCCTTGTAGAGAGTTTGCTGTGAAAGTAGCAGAGACCATTTTTATTCACTTTCATACGGGCAAGCGCCACGAGTTTCCCCATACAAAAGGGAAAAAAATAAGTATTTCAGCGCTGCTACTTTCACAGTCAAGTCTCTACAAGGAACACATACACACCCTAAACTAAAGTTTTGTTACACCCTGTTGATACCAGCTATTGACAATGATAGCTGGTATATTAGAAACTAGATGTTCGTCATGACATGACATCTCGTGACTCTGGACTCTGGAGAACGTTCTCCAGAGGCCAGAGAGTCCAGTGGCGGCGTAAGGCATATGCGACGTGGGCGACCGCCCATGACCTTGAGGTCCGAGGAGCCTCGCACCCCTTAGAGAGCGACAATTTTTTTAAAGAATTTACGAGTTTTATAATTTTTGTAAATTTTAATTTTTACAAATAAAAGTTTGAGTATCAAAAAATTCTTTCAACAAAATCCGTCCCCTTACGTCATCTATCAGGGCCTCGCAATAGTACATTACGCTCCTGGGGCAGGAAAATAAGAAATGTCTCAGATCACACGTAATCGTTGGCCGAGGCGAAGCCGGGGTCAACAAATATGTGATCTGAGACTTTCTCATTTACTGCCCGTGGTGCGTATACTATTTTTCTCACCGACGGAGGCGAAAAACGGCAACATCGGTAAGCGCATCGGGAAGAAAGTTGACGTTTTCCGCCCGGAGGTGAGAAAAATAGGTACATATCTTGCCCACATCAAATTTCGGTCTTGCTCCGCCACTGAGTGAGTGTAATCACAGCTTAAAGCCAAGTGTATTCTAGGCACAATTCCGGCTTGGCTAAACGGCACTCTACTTCGGAACGGGACCGGAGCCAATCAGATCGGCCCTGATCGCTTCGGCCATGTCTTCGATGGAGCAGCTCTTCTTCACAGGTTAGTACTATGCCACAGCGGGATATTTTAATAATAATTATTCGATTGAGGGTGGGTTTCACCAGAGTCGTGGTTAAATAAAAGTTATGGTTATAGTTAAGGCTAACTTAGCTTTAACCTTAACTTTGATCACAGAAATTGACAGATGTCTGATGCGTTTTTTTTAATTAAAGTTAAAGGTAATGGGATTGAGAGTATAAAAAGTTGAATTATCCGTAAAAATCGTCATGAAAAATATAACACTGTGATGTTTCACAGTGTAAATTTTCACGAAAAATTTTAGATAGTATGAGCGGTTATGGTTAAATATGGCGTCGGACGCCATATTTAACGGTAACCAAATATTTGACATTTTTAGAGTGGATTGGACGAACTAACTTTAACTGTAACTTTAACTTTAACCTTAACTTTGTCAACAGTGCAAAATGTCAAATCTCTGGTTAAAGTTAAATATGGCGTCCAAACACCCCATATGCCCATCCGACATCTGTCAAATTTTCCGGTTAAAGTTAAAGCTAAAAGGTCGCCATATTTAACTTTAACCTTAACTTTAACCACGCCTCTGGTGCAACGCAGCCTTAAAGTTACAGTTATATTTAGTTAAAGTGGACGTGCAACCCACCCTAAATTGTTATGATAAGCGCTTTTTAAAATAAATTGTATTGTTATGCAGGTAACAATATTTACCAATTGTTTTGGAGCTTTCACTGTAAAATAATAGTAATTTTTTTGTTGAGTGCAGCCGAGGAGAGCGTTGAATTTACATTCAAGATATCGCTACTCGTCCTTTTCCAAGGCCAAAACAAACATATCATATTGGTGTGCCCAGAAAGTTGAAAATGGGAGTAGGAAAAAGTTTTCAATACGAAAACGGTGTTTCGTCACCGTACTTCAAATAATCAACGAATTTTATTCAGAGTAAATTTATTACATTTTTTTTCTGAACGTTGAGACTATGGTGTCTACCACCTGGGTATACCAGGGTATACCTATGAGCTATTTTAGTGCCTTTAGTAAGTAATGTTGTATGTTTTATCTCCCAGGTTCCTGGTCCGTGACGGTCACGTGACATACAACTGCCGGTTCCTGAACTCTCGGACGTACCGCCGGAACAAGGCGGCGCAGCGCATCGTCATCTCTGAGTTCGGGACCAAGGCCGTGCCGGACCCCTGCCATACTATATTTGACAGGTATGGAAAATCTAGGGACACGTGGTGAACTTGGTGTTTACTCTTGCACACCTAGTCTTGGTCTTAGTTTTGCTAGTCTTGTTATAATTATATATACCTAGCTACAATGTGTGACAAAACCATTGAGATGGACAAAACTAAGTAACAAGTTTTGCTAGTCTTGTTCTTGGTTTAAGTCTTGCTTTTGACGTGACAACATCTTATAATTCGATATGGGGTGCGCGCCCGAAAAACATGACAGTTCATGCGGCGTTGCCTCGCTGACAGCTCTGAGGCATTTCATTTACACTTTCAAGTCTTTCAACAACCGTAAAGCCCACCTGGGCCGCGCTCTTTGTTTCGATTATATTACGTATTTCGATGACTTAGAGAATACTTTTGTATGAAGAAGTTTGGTTAGTTATGACCTTTGATACATTGACCACACTCTGAATGAAAAATAAATAAACAATCTGTGAGCTATTACAGTCGGGGCATTTTAATAGGCCACATTTGACATCTGTCAGATTAATCTCCATAGTGAGGTGAACTGCGTAAAAACATCGACCAAAACGAATAAATCGATACGGACTTGAAATAAAATATTTGAATTTTATACGTTATTTGTAAAACCAAAAACAAATTCCTGTCCCTTTATTACTTTTTCTTTGCAAATTCAAGGACCAAAATAAGACAAGTACATAATTTACCAAAAACATTGCATTTATTCGCTTGAATTATAAAAATTGTTAAATTTAGTATTATCATTATTCATTTCCCATAAATATGTGTTACTTTTCACAACGTGGTTATTGATTTATGGGGATGTTTCGTTACAAGTAATAAATGCATCGATACTATTTATTAGCTTTAGATTTTTAGAGTAACATCCCTAGAGTTTAAAAAGAAAAAGGTCAGCTGACGTAACATTGTAACGACGTGCAATTATTAAGATCAGAATTTGTTTATTACGTTTAGAATTGTTTATCAGTAAAAGCAAATCGTTAAATAATTCGTATCGGTCATGTTTACAATAAATATGTAATCGTAATTGAAAAAAGTTAATCAATTGTGCAGTTATAACAAAACGAAAATATTTATTTTTTATGCACGTAAGGTGGTGGTTACGTTACGTGTTACGTTACAAGGTTACGTGGTGCAATTTTGATGAACTGTCAAATGTGGCCTATTAAAATGCCCCGACTATAGTATTATTTTGGCTATTCAAAATTGTGTTCTATTTCCTACGTGTCAAGGTATGACTTGTGCTTTGTTCGAAGATTTTACTGGATTTCGTCTTTGTTCGAATGTATGTAGCGTTTTGTATTGCGAATAGTTTATTTTACTCATTATAAATATTTTTAGACGAATTGAAAGGAATACATCGAAATAACTTTAGGTTACAGTCGAAAAAGTCAGTAAACCGACTTTACAGACAACCGATTTTTTTTTGCAAGACCAAGACCAAGACTGCAAGACCATGATTAATTTAGCTCAACTACTACCGAGTAGAGAGGCGAGACAGTGTCCTCGGCCGAGCACTCGGTATGTTTACGCACTCTTTTTTTTATGCGCAGGGGAAACCCATCATGGGTGCCCCGGGTTGGGAATGTGCCTCAGTTATTGCTGAAGCACCCCGGGGTTATGTGGGACATATTTATGCACTCTCGGCCAATCAAATGCAATGTCTCGCTTACGTTATTTTTGAAATATTAACAGATTCTCGTCGTACTTCTACCCGTACACCCGGATCTCGGACAACGCTGCGGTCTCCGTGTACCCGTTCGGGGACCAGATGTACGCGCTCACTGAGACACCGTCCGCTTGCATACATAGGTTTGTTTAAAATAACACTAATAAAGGAAAGTACTATCAAAGAAGTTGATTCAGCACATGGCGGACCTGCGTAATTTGGTTGCGTTGTGTCAAATCCAGCCAACAGATCTCGATCATTAAATTGACATAAGTCGATCAAATTACGTAGGTCCCTCAACTGCTTAGGAATCAATTTCCTCGATGGTACAATAAATACGGTAATCAATTAGGAAAGTACAATAAATCCTAATTATAATTCTTAAAAACTTAATTGTAATTACTTGTACCTGCGCATGTTTTCATTTGAAAAAGTTTGACTATTCCCAAATTGAATATTCAACATGACTTTAACACACTACTTAGACCACAGCCTCAAAATCAGCGAGTAGCGAGGCGGTGGCTGCAGCGGCGCGGCGAGCGACACTTGGCGTACTATGACGCACAGCGTACTAGACGGCACACCTCCGTGGTCTAGTGGTATAGAGCGCGGCTCTTGACTCGGAGGTCGTGGGTTCGATTCCCGCGTTGGAAACATGATATTTCCAAGTCTGTTTAGGACAATGTAGGCTGATCACCTGATTGTCTGACAAGTAAGATAATCCATGCGTCGGATGGGCATGTAAAAAGTCGGTCCTGCGCCTGATGTCTCGCCGGTCGTGTAGGTCTGCTGTCCCACGGGGTTATGAGAGTAAATGAATAGAGAGTGCTCTTGTGTACTGCGCACACACTTGGACACTGGTCCAATTGTGTGCTTGTGGTTTCAATGAAACTGGCCACCGTCACCGAAACCGGCGTGGGAGCTATTATAGACGGTTTATTCATGTATATGTCGCAGGGAAAAGAAGATATCAGGGATATCCCGAAATCCCTAGGGATATCACGAAATTGCGGAAGATACCGAATATTCTTGTTTCTTACGTCTTCTTACTAAACAAATCTAGTGATATGTCATTTCACTAAACTAAATCTAGTGAAATGTCAGAAAAGCGGATACCGCCGAATAAAAATCGAGCTACGCATTTCTCTCGCTCGCTCTAGTACCCACACGGGCACTACACGTGTTTCTCTACTTTTGCTGGGTACAAATTCTTCTTCATTCATTGACACAGTCACCTTGTATACTAATAAACGCAAAATTGTCAACAAAATATTATAATCTATATGAAACGGGCATGCGATGCGACGTGCGCGCGTGCTACCTGTAGCGTAATAATTCAACGACTAAAATCACACGAGCCGCGCCAGCTCGAGCGACGCATTTGTTTCACTTCCACTAGTGCCCGTGTGGGTACTAAAGCGAGCGAGAGAAAAGCGTAGCTCGATTTTTATTCGGCGGTATCCGCTTTTCTGGCATTTCACTAGATTTAGTTTAGTGAAATGACATATCACTAGATTTGTTTAGTAAGAAGACGTAAGAAACAAGAATATTCGGTATCTTCCGCGATTTCGTGATATCTCTAGGGATTTCGGGATATCCCTGATATCTTCTTTTCCCTGTGACATATACATTGGAACGCGTCGCCCCCGCTCCCGCCCCGCTGCTCGCTGATTTCGAGACTGGAGTCTAAAACTTCACTCGTACTTTTAAAAATCCACTATTTTTGTAACCCTTGAAAGTTGAAGTGCCTTAAAACGGCTGAAGAAGTTTCACTTCATCCCCACAATCGTTTCAGGATCGATACGGAGACGCTAGAGACTCTGGAGCACAAGGATATCTCGCCGTCCGTGCTGGTGCACCACACCGCACACCCTCACATCATGCCCAATGGTATAATGACCTAATTCATATATTGATCCGTGCCTATTCATATTTTTCAGCTATTGCATAGCTTTTCTTGCGGGCTTTAAGCGCGGCGGTGGAATCAAAAAATTCCGTAACGAAAAAACCTTACTCCGGCCGGACGGTGCAGCGATGCCAGAATTCAGCACGGTATTTGACGTGTGACGTGCGGCGTGTGACTAGACAACTAGAAATAATATATATTATGAAATGCAATAAATAATCGGCCAAGTGCGAGTCGGACTCGCGCACGAAGGGGGTACCGTTATAGAGCGAAAATAGGCCAAAAATTGTGTTTTTTATATGGGAGCCCCCCTTAAATTTTTATTTTATTTAAATATGATTACTAATTATTAAAGTACAGAAATAATTAAGACTTATGTAAAAATTGCAAGTGCCTACCAGTTGTCATTATTGATACCGAGCAAAAAATATTTGAAAAATCACGTTTGTTGTATGGGAGCCCCCCTTAAATATTTAATTTATTTTGTTTTTAGTATTTGCTATTATATCGGCAACAGAAATACATAATCTGTAAAAATTTCAACTCTCTAGCTATTACCGTTCTTGAGTTACAGCCTGGAGACAGACGGACAGACAGACAGAAAGACAGACGGACAAATGGACAGACATCGAAGTCTCAGTAATAGGGTCCCGTTTTTACCCTTTGGGTACGGAACCCTAAAAATGCTATGCAAAAGCTGTACCGCGGCAGTCCCCGAGCACTGCGCCGAGTGTTAGGCCGTGTTTCCACTGAAGCCTAGCGGAGTGGAGCTTAGCGGTGCGAATTGACCAATCACCATGCTTGAAATCTTCGCTCCGCTTCGCTGTTATTCCGCTGGAATAGCACGATTGTCGATTGGTCTATTCGGGCACCGCTAAGCTCCGCTCCGCTTTGGTGGAAACACACCCTTAATATTTTGAGAATTGACAGAAATCAAACTCGGGCTAAGTTTAAGTTAAATATTCGTAATGATGTAGGAATTCGGTTAGATATAGTTGTTAGTAATATTCACAAAAATTATAAACCAGGCAGTTGTGTTACGTGTATTTGATAGCAATGTTTTCTTTACGTTACTATCTGATAAAGCGTTCACCAAAATGTGTTATCTAATAGGTTTATAATAATCAGTGTTATTCATCAATGTTATGGTCAAAGGTAGAAATAATGTCGACGATTACATAAAATTAAATAGATTGATAGATAGATATATAATACTTGATTGCGCACATTAAATTAAGTGCAATCAATTAGCATAAGAAAACTTAACAAAACAAATGTGGGCAAGGGCAGCCTTATCGCTATTAGTGATCTCTTCCAGGCAAACCTGCAGAAGCGGAAAATTCCCTAAAGAGGTACTTATCAGCGACCTGTAAACGGCGTTGCATGCATTGTAACAAAAAATCGCAATATATAAAAATAACAATACTTAATTTGAGTCTTTTAGGGATTGACTATCAAGCCATGGCCCTGGCTCCAACGAAGTATGGTTGCAAGATTCTGATTACTGATAGCCGTAATTGTAGACTTCAACTCATTAGCAGCGTGGGTATAGATTTGGAGGTCGTCCACATAGAGGTTAAGATGTTTTTTTGATGCGTACGAGAAACCCTTTATGGTGGTTGGTAACGAATTTTATAGGGTAGGAATATGAGGTCCGGTAGGAGAAAGCTTCGGCGTTAAATTGCCCAATAACTATGTCCACATTATACGCTTTCGTCTTCAATTTTCGTCATCTTCTTTCATTCAACTTTCGTTTTGGCGCATTCAATAATAGAATGCGTCAAATAACGCAATGCCAACTGTCATTTTTAATAACAAAGTGAAAGTTTTAGACGGTCAGATGCGTCGCAGGCATGGCTCACATTCGCTGTTGACTGCGCTATAACGCATGCCCTTGACGAACAGAAAAAGGCATAGTGTGGACACAAAGCTAATATGTGTGCTTACATGATCAGCTTGTGAGGATACAATTATGAAACCAAGTAAGGAAGGTGCAGTTATAAAAGAAATACGTTGGATTAAGAGTTGTGTTAATTATGGACCGGAGTTTGAAGGCACGGGCCTCCAAACTCCGTTGTAGTAAATTGCATACGTTTTAGAAGATAACATTGATTTACAAATATAAGGAAATTGGGTTTCGATGTTGGTGGTATTTTTTTTATTAAATAAGCGGACATACCTCCGGTAAACTCACTCACTCGGCGAAACACAGTGCAAGCGCCGTTTCACGCCGGTTTTCTGTCAGCCCGTGGTATTTCTCCGGTCGTGCCGGCCTAGTCGTGCCGAAGCATAGCTCTCCCACGTATAATCTCCCACGTATAAATTAATGTGAGCTCTTATTTATTCTATTAATCCTTCGATCGTGGAAAAACGAGACACAATATACTTTCTATTGTTGTCGCGATCACCGATGCTCATGCTTGAAAATTTTAGGAACTAGGTGTCACCAAAACTTATATAGAAAATTATTTTCAGGGGACATGTACAATGTTGGCATCTACTTCCTGAAAGGATCGCTGAAACACGTAGTCGTCAAATTCCCTCATTCAAAAGATGGTACGTATATGAAACGAATAGTAATTTATTATTAGTTTTAAAATGAAATTATTACGTAATATTCAACGTTTTGGGAGTAAACGTAAAGTTCCCATATAACATAGTAATTAAAATTATTATTATACTGAGTCTGGGTGTACATAGGACATCGAAACCGGGTTTTCCCGATACTCGAAAACCCGGGTACCCGGGTTTCATTTAACACAAACCCGAGAACCCGGGTTTTGAAAATTGCGCCCGGATTTCTATGCCCTAATTGTACACCATAAGGACTAGAAGAGTGTAGAGTTAAAACATATAAAACAGCTGATTATTTATCCTATTCTTGACCTGACGGTATACATTTGCAGTCAGATATATATCTCTCTTTACCTCTGTTTATTCGTGTGTTTAATAATATTTAAAAAAACGTGTATTTAATATTTATGTATTAATTTTCCAGAGGACATGTTCAGTTCAGCTCACATAGTCGGTACGATTAAACCGCGCTGGATCCTAAACCCCTCGTACATGCACTCGTTCGGTAAGTATAAAGTAGCAAAATGTGAGAAATTACATTTTAAAAAATAACTGAAAGTAATAAAATGTCTACCAAGTAATTCATTTATGGAAATAATAAAAATTAAATTCATTTGAAACTGTCCAAGACCGCCGGTAGCAACATGCATGTTCATACAAAGGTCTTTCATATTTTCTATCGGACAGGATTGTACTACCTAGTCAACAAAAAGTCTACCATCTCCTTTAAAATTTCAAGTACAATTTCATCTCTTCCAGGCATAACGGAGAACTACTTCGTGATAATCGAGCAGCCCATGTCGCTGTCGCTGCTCAACTCGGTGATGGCGTACCTCAACAACGATCAATTCTCCGCACTCATCAGCACCTTCCCTGATGAGGATGTAAGTAATAAAAGCCTTTTTGATGAGAAACTAGCGTTTTTGAAAAATCGGGCCAACTTTGAAACACACGAATGGGTCAATATAATGAAATATCACATATTGCAAAAACTTGCTACGGAGCTAGCTACGGGCTACGGGCTTAGCTACGGGCTACGGGACTACGGGGTTAGCTACGGGCTACGGGGCTGGCTACGGGCTACGGGGCTAGCTATGGGCTACGGGGCTATCTACGGGCTACGGGCCTAGCTACGGGCTACGGGGCTAGCTACGGGCTACGGGCCTAGCTACGGGCTACGGGCCTAGCTATGGGCTACGGGCCTAACTACGGGCTACGGGGCTAGCTACGGGCTATATTACTATTTTCCTCAATTGACTAATAATAAAATATTACTTACACGGTTGTTTACACGGTTGTTTAGCTTCCACGATAAGTCACGCTAAGCATAAGAAAATTTTGTTACCTACTTACAAAAGATTGTCAAAACTTTGTAAATTTCCTTTCCCAGACGCACATAGTCCTGGTGCACCGGGAGACGGGCGTCGAGAAGCGATACCGGACCGACCCGCTGTTCTTCATGCACGTCATCAACTGTTACGAGGCGGACGGCAAGTTGGTCGTAGACCTTTGCTCCTACAAGGACGGCAAGATTATTGATGCCATGTTCACAGAGGCCATAGAGGTGAGAGTTGCTTGTGTTTTTAATCTGATTTCAATAAATTAACTATTGGGGCTTACTAGAAAAATGGGTACAGCTCGCATTCGTCAATTATGTTTAATACTAAGTTGTTGATACAAATGTCTTAACCTATTATTTATGGTTCTAACATTCTACCATCGTAATGGAGTGCAATTCAAAATCTACCTAGAATGTACACGACTTTAAATTACATTCACATGCAAATTGTATAATGTATATATACTGAGAATCTGAAATAAAAAATTAAGAGGCCGGGTACCCTTGGAATTTCTCATACATACGTAATACGAAAATCATTTTCTCATACGAAAATATTTAACATGTTTGAGTTGTTTTTCAGTTTAAAATAGAAATTACCTAGGTTCCTGCACAAAAAATTACCTAAAAATATTTAAACCCAAAAAAATTTTTTTTGTTTAAAATTTTTTTTTAGTAAATTTACTACTAAATATTTAAACACTAAAAAATAGAGTAAAACACTAAAAATATATAAATAAATATTAAATTTACTACAAAATATTTAAATATTAAGAAATATTTTTTAGAGTTTAAATATTTAGTAGAAAATTTACTATTTATTTATATATTTTTTAGTGTTTTACTCTATTTTTAGTGTTTAAATATTTAGTAGTAAATTTACTAAAAAAAATTTAAACAAAAAAAAATTTAGTGTTTAAATATTTTGAAGTAAATTTTTGTGCAGGAACCTAGATAATTACTATTTTAAGCTGAAAAATAACTCAAACATGTTAAATATTTTCGCATGAGAAAATGATTTTGGTATTACGTATGTATGCGAATTTCGAGGGTACCCGGCCCCTTAAGAATCTGCTTACGGTATCATAACAGCTATCAACACGTTATTAAGAATTCATTTAGATGAAATTAAAAAAATATGTCTATTTAAGAATCTGTCTTGATAATTATTTACTGCGATTTTCTTACGCCGGTTCTTCTCGCCGGGTTAGTTCCCGAACCCGTGGTAGGCACCATGTAGTATCAACATTCTGAAAGCATTTTTTAAAAATGTATTCAGAAATAAAACTATTTTTTTATTATAGTTTACTACTACTATATAGGACTGTACAGTGTACAATGTCCTAAACCTAAACCTAAAATCTGTTAAACCGAGAACACGTTCAACTCCGATCGGTTGCGATGGTTGTTCATGTAGCATATTATAACTAAATGACACCCGCAACTCGGTTGCGGCAAAATTCGTTTATCGCACGAGACCTGTACATTTTTCTGTACCCGGGACTCAAAGTATCTTCATACCAAATCAGCGAAGTCGGTTCAACAGTATGGGCGTGAAGAGGTGCCGTCAGACCACCGCAGCGCACGGAGAGACTACGAACGTGCGTTCGCTTTGCAAGAAAATATATTTTTATGTGACTGTGTCCACTGCAACCCACGGACACGCTACGCACGAATATACGTACGCCGCGTGGCCGTGCACAGCATGCGCCGCGGTGGAATGACGGCTTAAGGGAGTTCCATCCGGAGATTCCGTAATTGACCGTATTTAAAACCTTATAAACTCGTAATCTGAAAGCTACTAAGTTATAATAAAAATACAGCAATAATCTTCAGTATATCAGCATTCCTTCTGTCGTTTTAAATTTTATATTTTTGTTTCTTATACTCATGCTAACAGCTTCCAAAATAATACCAATTTGTTAAAATTCAAGCATACATTCAGTATCTCCTTAGGATTTACAAATTACTTTTATTTGAAACTCACTCCAATAGATCGACAATATCATAAACTACATATTCGCCGTTTTAATTTTTTTTTAGGACAATTTTGAACTAAGATAGGTAAAAATAATAGGGTTTTGGCGCGATCTCGGCAACGCGGCAAATGTATGGCCAAGGTCGTTTGCTCGGGGGACGACCTTAACACACGGACGGACACACTTTCGCATTTATAATATTAGTATGGATTTACTATATATTTCAGACAATGCAGCACAACGCGGAGTTCGCGGACTGGATACGCAGCCGGCCGGTGCGGCTGGAGGTCGAGTTGGCGGCGCCGGAGTTGAGCAGCGCCGTCTACCGCACCATAGCTGATGTCGGCTGCGAGCTACCCCGTATCAACTATGAGCGGTGCAACGGTGATTATTTGATTAATAATAATTACTAGTGATAGGCCGAATGTGGTTGAACCGAATACAAACTTCGGGCAAAAATGAAAAATTCGGCCGAAGGTCGGCCGAACTTCGGTTCAATTTCGCCGCGCTTTTTCGTGTTGTGACTTGTTTACATACTTGCTGCAAATAATTGCTAAGTGTACCCCGCCCGCACTCCGCACTTCCCGGCGGGCACGGGGCCGTTAGCCAGCTAGTCATTTATAAGTTGTAAAGAGTAGGGGTTCATTTTTGTTTTTTTTATTAAGACGTTAGATACATTTCTTAGACTTGTTGATAAGGGCAGTAAAAATTTATTTTTTGATTAAGTAAGAAAGATTTCTAAGGCTAGGTTTTACTTTGGTTAGTAAGAAGAGCGGTTTAATTTTGTGTTTTGTTTGTAAGTAACCAAATTTTTTTGAGACTGGGTCGTTAAAAAGCCCAATTTAAGTTTTTTGTTTATAAATAAGTAATAGTGAATGACAGTAAATGACTATGAATGAGTATAGTTCTTGTACCAGACTTGTTTGTTTCACTCTTAGTACTGCAGATATTATGTTTTTTAATTTTTTTCATTAATTTCTATTATGACTGTGCAAGTATATTAATTAGTGCCGAATGTTCGGCATTTTAAACGAAATTCGGCAGAGAGATGAAGTTCGGTTCAAGCTGACGTACGATTTAACAACGCACGATAGCAGGAAACAAAACATCATGTCCTTGAGATGAGCGTTAAATGGCGAAATTGTGCAGGATGATATGAAAAACTGGGAGAAACCAGTGTCGAATCAAAAAAGAAATTAAAAAAAAATAAAACATACTGCAGAATGTGCAAACAAAAACGGGCTTTGTGTTTTAAAGACAGGAATTGAAATATATTAATAAAAATATGTAATATTTTCGATATCCTCTTATTTTTGTCTTTCCCATCTCTACTAAAAATACTTTCTAGTGCGGTTCGGGTCGATATCGGCCCGCCACTTTCCCTGGTTTATTTTGAGAAATTCCCTTTTCCTGTTTGGCAGATCCCGGGGCGAATCAAATCTAAAGTAGTTAGGTTCAAGGTTATTCCAACAGTCTAAAAACTGTACACCTACATTATGTTTTCGCAAAGTTATAGTAATTTAATCTAACCTTGTGCTGGTGGGTCGAGAAAGGCCCACCCCGCACTGGCGTAAAAATCATTGGGGGCACACTTTGGCCCGCTGCCGCACCAGACGAAGGTTTAAGATTTTACTTGCCGCACTGAAGGTGTTTAAATAGTTTTTTCGGGACAAAAAGTATTCCTTGTCCTTTCCCGAGACTCAACTCAAACTGTCAGTCGCGTTAAGGGCGTTCCGTCTGGAGATGCCGTAATTGACCGTATTTAAAACCTTATAAACTCATAATCTGAAAGCTACAAAGTTATAATAAAAATACAGCAATAATCTTCAGTATATTCCTTTTGTCGTTTTAAATTTTCTATTTTTGTTTCTTATACTCATGATATCAGCTTCCAAAGTAATACCAATTTGTTAAAATTCAAGCATACATTCAGCATCTCCTTAGGATTTACAAATTACTTTTATTTGAAACTCACGCCAATAGATTGACAATATCATAAACTACATATTCGCCGTTTTAAATTTTTTTTAGGACAATTTTGAACTAAGATAAGTAAAAATAATAGGGTTTTGGCGCGATCTCGGCAACGCGGCAAATGTATGGCCAAGGTCGTTTGCTCGGGGGACGGCCTTAAGACCCGATTAATAAGTTTTAATAATTATGCAACGCGAAAGTTTAAACTGTTATCAGTAGAAAATTTTTTAAATGCCAAACATGTTCGTTTTTCTCTGTACGGAACAAATGCCGCACGTACGTTTCAAGTGCAAGCCGGCACACTCGCGCGTGAAAAAATGGAACGCTTGCGCTAGTCTCACGGAATTCCGAATACGGAAAACGAATTCTGAAGTCAAATACGGAAACCGTGCTTTGGCGGCCGGCCTAAAATGTCTCGAAGTGCGGCAGCTGTCGCCTGGGTTTGACTACATAGGTCCCCCATCTGCCAAGGAATCAACTTCTTTGATAGTACAAAATCAATTATCTATTATGTAAAAACAACAAAATAACAACACGGCACGTGTTGTTATTTTGTTGTTATTTTGGTGTTTATCATCTAATAGATTATAGGACCGAGCTCAAGATAAGATTGTAGAATTAATTTCGTGGTATCTTGATACTTTGACAAACAATTAGCAAAAACATAGATTCTAAGTAAATATTTGAAACTTTTTGTTTCAGGAAAGCCGTACAAGTATTTTTACGCTGTAGCTTCCGATGTTGACGATGAATATACAGGCTCGGTAAGCATTTCCTTGATTTTTTTAAATAAGAACATTCAACTTAGTGAAGCATTGAGACAAATATTAATTACTATAAGTAGTTCATTGTAATTAAATAAAGATTATTTAAGCCCCATACGCTATCTGTCAAACTCTTTATTATTTTGAAGCATAATGATGATGATTAGCTTTGTCCACACTGTGCCTTTTTCTGTTCGTCAAGGGCTTGCGTTATAGCGTAGTCAACACCGAATGTGAGGCATGCCCGCGACGCATGCCCTCTGACCGTCCAAAAGTTTCGCTTTGTTATTAAAAATGACAGTTGGCGTTGCGTTCTTTGATGCATTCAATTATTGAATGCGCCAAATCGAAAGTTTCTTTTCATTTAACTTTTGTTTGGCATATTTAATAATTGAATACGTCAGAATCCACCCGCGTTGAACGAAAAGTGTCATAGCGAGCTACGATTTCAACGTGCGTGACGGGCATGCCTCACGTTCGCTGTTGACTGCGCTATAACGCGTGCCCTTGATGAACAAGAAAAGGCTATATAAGCTATTTAATGTCTCTGAGTACGGTAGTTGAAAACTTTTGAATTCTTTTGACTTTTTACACTAACTTAATTAATATAAGTCGTTTCAAAAATATGGAGTTCTCAGGAGATGACACTATAATAAATTACCTTCTGTCTGTTTTAGCTGATAAAAGTGAACGCAGACACGGGTGAGGTGACGCGATGGTTCGAGAAAAAAAGCTACCCCAGTGAACCGATTTTCGTAGCTTCGCCTGATGCTAAGGTAATTTTTAAAATTATCAACAAAAACAAGGAGGAGTATTAAATTAATAATATGACTATGCACAGTAAAACTGGAACTAACTGTTCCCAACAGTATTTCCATACCAATACTGTAATAATCTTTATTTAGTTTACTGTGAAAGTGGCAGTGCTGAAAGTAACTGTTTTTTGGAAAAATTCATAACGCTGCGTTTATCCATACCTAGGGCAATAAAATAAGAAATGTCTCAGCTCATACGCAACAAACATAATATTGTGATCTGAAGCTTTCTTATTTACTGCCGTGGCGCGTATACTATTTTTCTTATCGACGTAGGCGGAAAACGGCAACATAATAACGGCGCGGCGTAAGCGCGGCGGGAAGAAAGTTGACGTTTTCCGCCCGGAGGTGAGAATAAAAATGGTTCGAGCGCTGCTACTTTCACAGTTAACTCTATACAGGAGACACATACACGGCCTAAAGTATTATCACTTTGCTTTGTTATATCCTGTATTTATCATTTATTATCTTTTACTTATCTCTCTCTAGGAAGAAGACGACGGTGTGATCCTCAGTGCAGTGCTGAAGGGCAAGGACAAGAATTGCATCCAGTTGCTTGTGCTGGACGCTGGTAACATGGAAGAACTGGCGCGAGTGAACTTCACCACACCCTCTCAAGCTACCAGGTGCTTCCACGGATGGTTCCTACCTGATAACTTAATTGCTTCATAAGTCAAAGCCGATTTTGCAACCTTGTTGACTGATTATTTATTTATTATTTTAATATGGATGGGTGCTAATTTATTTATAGATGTATATTATACGAATTTTATTTATTTTCATTACCTCTATTTTTGGCCTATGTATTAATTGGGTGATTTTTGTTCTGTATGAAACGAAAAAAGTAGACCGTGATTGAGGAAATGATCTTTGGGGGTACGAAAAATAATTTTAGAAAAGAAGTTATATTATTTTTAATTATTGTTAACACAGTCTAATATAAACATGAGATACTCCAAAAAAGGACAATCTGCCCATTTAATTCTGCTGACAATCTCTATTTAATATTAACAATAATTTATTATTTTAATAAAACTTGATATTTATTTCTATACTTGCGTACACTTGATGTTTCTAGCAGAGACCCATATCACAGTGTTGCTTCTTGCGTCTGTTATTGGTTCTTTCCTGATTTTCCTCCTCCATAACATCTGGAAAACAAATAAGAATTACGCGCAGTCACATATGTTACAGAGGACATTACAGATAGTGCAATCCACGAAGACGCTCCCCACTTTTTCTCCTAATCGTTTATAGTATATATGTGTGCAAGCTTTCGCAAATGTTTGAGTGTTATCGGTACACACTAATTTACTATCAGTGCACGCGCACACTACAATAAATATACCAATTAAGAGAAAGCGTCACGGTCAAAGGGAAAGAAGCTTCCTAAAAATTGGTAGGGCGGGTCTTCTTTTTAGGGTTCCGTACCCAAAGGGTAAAAACGGGACCCTATTACTAGTCTCAGTAGACTTCGATGTCTGTCCGTCTGTCTCCAGGCTGTAACTCAAGAACGGTAATAGCTAGAGAGTTGACATTTTCATAGATTATGTATTTCTGTTGCCGCTATAACAACAAATACTAAAAACAAAATAAATTAAATATTTAAGGGGGCTCCCATACAAATACGCAATTTTTGGCCTATTTTTGCTCTATAACGGTTACGAACCCTTCGTGCGCGAGTCCGACTCGCACTTGGCCAATTATTTTTACAAGCATGGTCTAATAAACACGTGGCAGCCAAAACATAGTACATACCTAATATTTATTGCAAATTTGTTCAGAATAATTATGCTGCAGTAAAATAAGAAGATAAAATATAACAATTATTACTGAACTGTTACCTAAATACAAAGATTCGCTCCGTTTACCATTCACTTTAGATGCGCTCAATAAAGGAATTCATTTTGTTCTGATTTGTACTATAAATTGTTGATGACTAAAATATTATTATTATTGTGTTACCCTGAATTGTTTATTATTTTAGCAACTTCGTGGATTGCACGGACTATAATTTGTTAAACTAATATTATGTATTCTGTGCTATAATCTAAATGTATCTCAAAATGCTGAACTGATTAAAGATAAAATTTAATAAAGAGAGATAAATATGCCCTAGCATAGAGCATAGGACATAATATGTTGTGTGCAATAAAGGTGCTACCAATATTATGTCGAAAAAGTTACCTCAAGTGATTTTCTGAACTTAGTGGAGATAAGGCTGAAGATGATGGGGTTAAGCACCACGCTCAGCCAGTTCGTGATCAGCATCACTTGGAAACCGATGCGCCAAAGCTGAGAACAAGTATTACTTTAGACCAGAGCCTGAAAACAAGACTTTTTTATTATCGCCTCTTTATAGGATCGCCGGTCAAAATGTATGGAATTTAAAATTAATTAACGCTTATGTCAATTCCATACATTTTGATCGAAAATTCTATAAAGAAGCGATAAAGAAAAGATCTAGGCAAAAGGACTAGCTTATCATTAAAGTTGTAGATAGAAACTCAAATGTTTATTTCTTTATGCATGAAGATAAAATATTTTTGTGCCACTGTCCAGTTAAATATTAAAGGATCTTAATCATCATAGGTCACGACTAGTGGCAAAGTGGCAAAGGCTCTGCTGGTTGGTTGTTCGATGATAGTGCTAGCAGCTAGGGAAGGTTCGAATTCAGTAGGAGTTGGGAAATTAAGGTGCATGTTACATTTTATTATTCGTAGGTTAAGAATAATAAAAACTAAGGAAACGTAACTCCCATACTATTACCGTTTCAAATTTGGTTCTTTTCGACCTGTCATGTAACGTCAGCCTTTATACCGCTCAAGGCCATCTAAATATTGCAAATCTATTGAAATGTGTACCTACACTTTTTTGACAAGTATCTTGGAGCATGTTTTTTGACGGAGTTACTCTTCCTTAGTTTTTATTATTCGTAGTTCGTAGGGCATAATATACAAATATTCACGAGATACCTCTTTAAGTAAATAGTGTTTTATACCTCGTCAAGTAGTATTTGTTGGTGCATGTCGTATGCGAATATGACAACTCGGAAGATGAAGAACGGCATCCAGCAGATGAGGAACGACAGCGTCAGCACTACTGAACGTAAAGTACATGTCTTTGTTAGCAGAAGAAAAAAAAACAAATGAGAAAAATGATAAGAAGTAATAATTAATTAAACAGTAATGGATAAAAAAGACAGGGAAGTACTTAATAAAAAAAAAACTCTTTGTCATGAGAAAAAAAAATGATTGCAATTGGCTAAGTGTGCAACAAAGTTGAGCAATAAAGTACAGGAGCATAGTAACGGTTTCTTCTATAAACAGTATTTCTGATACATACCAATTAGTTTATTGACTCTCCCTCTGTTCCTCTTGTGATTGAACACAGCGCTGTTGGAACTAGACTTTTCTGTATCATTTATTTTCAACGCGATCATCGTGTAAACGAACAACATGATTCCCAGGGGTAGAATAAAAGTTACCACTGCCAAAATACCGTTGACGATCCTGCTGTACGGCGTAGGAACTGTGAAACATATGGCTACCGTCTTCGATTTTACCAGCTCAACTCCCCAAATTTCTGGCAGCGTTTCCAATATGGCGACTACCCATAGCGCAGTTATGACTTTCATAACTCTTTTCACCTTCGTTTTCAAGAGCATCGGGTACCATATCGCTACGTATCTTTCCACCGCGAGTACTGTCATCACTAGAATGCTGTTGTTCCAAAGCACTACGATGCAAAAGAAGTGCACCTTACACGCGAGATTTCCGAATTGGTACGAGTTGCTCAAATACTCGTCCACTTCAAGTAGTATCGCAAAAGTTACGATCAAATCGGACACCGCCATGTTAAAAAGGTAGTAGTTGGTCGCTGTATGCATCGTTCTGTCGCAATAAATGACAATGCATGTAAGTAAATTTCCCACCAAACTCACAATAAATATCGTGCATTTTGCCACTATGAGTACTAAAGTTGGGTCGTTGATATTGACTTTTTCCAGAAACTGGGACCAGATTTCTTCATCGTATTCCTTGTATGCTCCAGTGCTGTTCATTTTAGGAGTAGATTAGTTTATTGTAATTGTTTTTTTTTGTTACTGCCTTGTTTTTATTGTTATCGGTTTTTCCAAAGCCGACAGTGAGCGCGACCGGACATAGTATCGCTGTAATCCACTATCCAATGTTTGCGAATAACGTAAGAGCCTAATAACGGTAAGTTAATCTTGTTTGCTCAACAAGTTTACCGAACAATTAAGTCAATTTAATTTTCGCTCTGTTTGTACAAGATAATTTTTACTAGTAAAGGCATGCGCACATGATGTTGTGAAAATTAGAAGCGTTGTTGCAACTGAATTATAAGGGTCAATTCAGACCGCAACGCGACGAGGCGAGGCGCGACGCGGCATAAATTTGAATGGATTTGACAGATTTCAATTGCGCGAGACGTCTTGCGAACATGGAATATAAGTACTCTGTACTACCGTTTCGAATCTGTCAAATCCATATAAATTTGGAAATGCATCTACGCGTCGCGTTTCGGTCTGAATCAACCGTAAGCAGCATTTTAATTATATTCGTCCTCACACTTTATTCGGCTGAGACGAGAGTCCGTCGTACTATCAAAACCGATCAATGCGGTATACCCGTGGCCGTGGCATGACGTTGGGCGTCAAGGTAATTTTACCGGCCCTTTTTATGGGACGTCTTCTCCCTTCCATAAAAAGAGCATTATTGCGTATTTGCGTTCTTTTGATTTTTACATGTATAAATGGCAACGCAACAGAGCAATCTCGCGTCGTGTTGCTCTTAAGGCAGGGATTAATCTCAATCCAAAACGATAACCTTGCACACAGCCAAAGACCACGCGTATACTCGTACGCATCGCAATAAGATTCATTTTAGCTAAGCATAAAACTGTAGTTACTAGGGGCAGATGTTCTCTATTTTTCATGTTTTTTTTTTTAAATATCTTTGGAAATAAATATTATGAAACAAAATTGTTCGGTTCAGAATATTTAAATGTAGATTTACTAACAATTTATTCAAATAAAATATATAATTATCCTAGTTAATACTTATATTTCGATGAATTAGATTTTTGTCGGAGGTGAGTTTGTAAATTAATTACAGCCAAAGTATTACGTTTTATAAAAATGTTTATGGTTTAAACTTTAAAGTCTTTTAAATATTGTGCTTTATATCTCATATTTTTTTACATTTCGTTATTATATAGGTAAACTGGGAGTCACGGAATAACAAATTGGGGTTGATCCTCGCCTTAAGGGCTGGTTTACACGTATTAAGTAGATAAGTAGTTAACTAAATTTTAACTTAATTTTAAGTTACTTATTGCATGTAAACACAAAATTTTGTAGCAAGTAGTAAGTTAAAATTTAGTTAAGTACTAAATGAAGAAATTAGAATTTTGACTATTTTCTGTTAAGTTGGCAGGCGGGGCTTGTCACTTGACAAATTTCCGGCAGGCACTACAAATTAAGTTAAAATTTAGTTACTACTTATCTACTTAATACGTGTAAACCAGCTGTAAGGCTCAACCACAAAACTGCGTTGCGACAACACATCGTAAAAGTCTAAATTACTGTGCAATAGTTGTTTTTGCGATACGACACCGCAACGCAATGCTGTGGCCTGGCCCTATATAAATATGAGTAGAAAATACGGGCACATAATATTTGTAAAATTTTGTAGATTCTAATAATAATTGGGACATAAAAAACATCTTTAGATTTTGCCTTTAATTAAGTATGTAAGAGCCTTTTAGCAGTTGTTGTCGAAGCGTATCTCTGGGAAGTCGATCACTTGCGCCTTCCGCAGCACCACTTCTTGGATCTCCCGTCCCCATCGCGGGAATGAATTCCCACTTGAATAAGCGAAGTACTGAAACATTTAAGTATTCATAAGAACAAAGACTAAATTGTAAAATTGTTCGCAGTTTATTTTTTTTTATTTTATTTATTTATTTCATTTTCTTATAATATACATAACAGTTATACACTTCCTGCAAAACTGCTTACGCAGTTTGACTGCAAGTTACAGTCTCTTTAAATGCTTATATATCTAAATATATATTATAATGTGAATAAAAAATTGTTTCTGTTACATAATATTATATTATAATATGAATTACGTAGGTACTTAAAGGAAACTAAAGCGTCCCCAACAAAAACTCCCTCAACATTCTTTTAAATTTACGCAAATTGGATTGTATTATTACAATCATTTTTTTTTCAATAGTAGCACATAGCACCAATCTAAGGGAAGCATTTGGCCAAAGCGGGAAAAAATGAGGGGCGGCAAAATTGACTTATTCCTATCTTTCTACATAGCCATTATAGCCATCCACCTCCCAAGTTTGTGAATTTTACCTTCCAACTAGTGATGAGCAAAGCAAGACCAAGTCCAAGACTCGACCAGTCTTGGTCTTGGTCTTGGTCTTGCTAGTGCAGTCTTTTTTTTTATTTTTTATTTACTGTTTATTGCACACATACATTTTTAACGTGAAATATACACAGAAGAAAAATGACACAACAGTTAGTTATCTCTAACAGAAATTTCTTCCAGCAGTCCTACGGAGAGAAATGTGATGGGAAATATCAGATAGGGCGTGACAGAAAAATTAGAAATCAACACTGTAATACACATACAATAAAAAAAATCATAAAAGTATAATTATATAATACAAATACATGACATAAATAATAAATATATGATAATATACACATACTACACATAATTTATAAATAATAAATATTATAATATTAAAATAATGTACTTACAATTTATACCTACTCAATAAACAAATACACACTATATAATGTATATTTAATAAGAGTTTTAGGATTCATTGTTGAGGTAGTGCTCTTTTAGTCGCTTTTTAAATACAGCGAAGGAAGGGCTGTCACGAACGGTGTGGGGAAGGGAATTCCATAATCTAACTGCATGAACGGTTAAAGAATAGGAGAAGAAATTGGAGCGATGGGATAGATTCGTCCTCACGTTGGATCTGCATGAGATGTCAGAAGGTCGAGCAAAATTAAAACGATCTATAAGGCTAGAGGATGTAAGGAGATAGGATTGTAAAGGATTTGTAACGGAGAGAGAGGATATGGGAATTTCGCCGGAGCCGGATCGGGAGCCACTTTAATTTCGATCGAAAAGCTGATACATGGTCGTACTTTTTTTAGCCCAAACACGAAACGGATGCAGAGATTCTGCAACCGTTCCAGTTTTGATAATAGCTCTTCAGTAACGTCCAAGTAACAGGAGTCCGCGTAATCAAGGATAGTGAAAATAAGGGTTTGGACTAGAAGGATTTTCGTATTCAAGGGCAAGAAATTTTGGAGGGTCTTAAGCGTGTGTAGCGAATGATGCACCTTTTTACTGACATCATTGACCTGAGCATTCCAGGACAAGTTATTGTCTATAATTACACCAAGATTTGTCACTGCGTTCGCAATGCAATCGGAGTACCATTAAACAGGATCTTGGGGATATTGTGCAAGCGTTGGGTCATATACTTACTGCCGATGATAAGTGCTTGTGACTTTTTGGGATTCACCAAGAGACCAAAAGAGTTAGCCCAATCTGCAATCCGCTGTAGATCAGCGTTAACATCGCTGACTGCGGAACTAATGTGAGATTGGCGATAAATCTGCAAGTCGTCTGCATAGAGATGGAATTTACATAATAATATGACTAAGGTTACTGTGTTAATAAAAATTGAGAATAAAAGAGGAGAGAGAACGCCACCTTGTTCCCCCGCATCGAGATCACATCAGTCCGAGGTAACCTCATCAGATCGAACTCGCTGCGAACGGCCCCGAAGATATGAGTCGAACCATTCTACCACTGAGGAGGATACGTTAAGGGAACGAAGGATGGAGAGGAATATATCAAAATCTACTGAGTTAATAATAATAATAATATCTATGGACGCTTCACACCACGTCAATCTGGCCCCGTGCTAAGTACCTGAAGGACTTGTGTTACGGGTACCAGACAACGGAAATATATTTAATACTATTATACTAGATTTTTATAATATCATACACATATTTAATACACGTCCATGACCCAGGAACATTAAAAACCTTTTTGTTCCGTCGGCGGGACTCGAACCCGCGACCCCCGGCTTGAGCTGCCACACACTCTACCCATTGAGCCACAGAGGTCAAGAGTTGAAAGCACTACTAAAGTCAAGAAGAACCCGAACCAGTCTTGGTTCTGGTTCTTCTTGACTTGGTCTTGGTCTTGCAAAAAGCAAGACTCTTGCAAACATTTTTCAAAACTTTTTGTAACGTTTTAAATTTTTTTTAAAACATTTTCAAACCTAAATTATTAGACTAGCTACATGATCTTTAATCTTAACTTCTTAAGAGAATGATCCTTGAATTGAAAATACTAATGAAATGTCGAGAGCCAACTTAGCATAGGCTGATCTTTTAGCGGTAATAATGTCCTTAAATTTTTTTTTTTAATAATAACTTTCCGTCGGACTTCTTCTAGAGTATTTTTAGGGTTCCGTAGCCAAATGGAAAAATAACAAAACCCTTATAGATTCGTCATATCTGCATTCTGCCTCTCTGTCTGTCCGTCTGTATGTCACAGCCACTTTTCTTTGAAACTATGAGTTATACAATTAAAACTTGTAGAGAAGTAGGTGTAGTCTGTGAAACGCATTAGGATTTTCACAAAAATAGATAAAATATTAAAAATTGTAGGGGTCCCCACTCCCCATAGTGTACAACTAAAACAAAAAAAATATTTTGGAACGAAGTTCCTTATCGCGGGTTGCGAAAGGGGGCTAGACGGAAAAAGTTATAACGATATTTTACTGACACTTTTTGCCACAGACATAGATCAAGATAGATACGGTATCTATTTTGATATAATATGTTTGTGCTTTTTGCTATAGTTGTATGTCGTGCGGCGTGCGCGTCTTTCTCTGTCTGTCTGTCTTTCTCTCTCTCTCTCTCTTTCTCTCAGAAAGCAAGCCAGTTATGATTTTTTTTTAGTGTATACAGGCTTTTTGTACATAAGAAATAACTTCGTTCCATCCGGACTCCGGGTGCCCCTTGACACCTCTCAAGTTTTTTTATTCAAACCTATTCTAACCTATACGTGTGGGGTATCTATGGATAGGTTTTTCAATATCATACTGAGATTTCTAATATAATTTTTTTCTAACCTGAATAGTTTGCGAGAGAGTCCCCTCCCCTCTAACTTGTAAAGTAGGGGCATGATAAGTCTGAAAAAATATATGATATACGTACTATAAAAACTACCAAGAAAAATTGGTGTGAACGATAACTAGCAAGCAGTTTTTCTTATACCTTTTTGCTGCTGCGGAATCCTTCATTTGCGAGTCCAACTCGCAATTGGCCGGATTTTCTCTCGGATGGAAGAATGCCGCCACGTATATTCCCAAATTTTTAGTTTAAATGCATGGTTACACATTTACACAATCAAAAGGGTAAAAATGGGACCCAATTACTTACATATTGCTGCCTGTACGTCTGCCTGTTTCCAGGCTGTATCACAGTGTAAGAAGTGTAATATGTAATATAAAATATTTATAAGTAACATATTGTTACTTATAAATATTTTATCTCTTAATATAATAGTCACTGCGACGAAGTAAAATTTTTTTAGCAAGAGTCTTGCATGGAGCAAGACTCTTGCATAGTCGGTCTTGGTCTTGGTCTTGTTCTTGCACACCTAGTCTTGGTCTTGGTCTTGCTAGTCTTAGGGTAGTCTTGGTCTTGCAAAAAATGCAAGACCAAGACCAAGACTACCCTAAGACTAGCAAGACCAACTCTTAGTCTTGGTCTTGCATTTTTTGCAAGACCATGACCAAGACTGCAAGACCAAGACCAATTATGCTCATCACTACTTCCAACCTACTTAAAGTTGGATAATGGAAATATTTAAGTATTTTATTAAAAAAATTCCCCCTGTTATCCCGCAACAAAACTCCCATTTGGTTTTAAATATGTAAAAACTAAAAATGATCTAAATCAATCACTATCTCAAAATGACATACGGCGAAAATGATTTTTACCCGGAGCTAAATAGGTAGATCGGACCCTGCATAGCACAGAAGTTTCATAATAATTATTGTACAATCAGAAGATAAGACTGTTGAATATTGTCTGTTGAATGCTCACCACTCTCGAAGCGACTTCTGTCAGGTTGCTGGCAGGGAGGAACTCCATGCGCGTGGAGGCGCCCGGTGAGGAGCCGCCCGATATGGCTACTGTGGTCTCGTTCGTGTGAAGGTTATGTGTCAACTGAAAACGTTTATAGCGGCTCCATTAATTACTGAGTTAGTTTCGCCGATTCAGCCCGGTGAGTTAGAGCAACAAAGAATAGTAGTTTTACAGTTATTCCGGTACAACATAATATGTTGTACGTACGTGGAAGATTATCTAGTGACACGTATAAAAAAAATTGGTGTATTAAGCTGATTTGGCCTGAGATGTATGAAATTGTTGGAAGCATTTTTGAATAACGCGTAGCGTTATTCGCTGATATTTCATAAATTTCGCTGTCGGCGCCGACGGTCAGCGAGTCAGCGTGAGACTAAAATCAGCCTTAGATTTAATTTGTGAGCCGACAAATTTTGCTATTTCAAACGCGAGCGTTATTCATAGTCCTTGCTTAAACAACAATTTTTTTTTTTGCGTGACTGTTTATAAAAGACTTAGCTACAAGCCAAATTTTATGCCTTGGCTGTGATAACAATATCACATTATATTTTGTTTTACTCCCTTCATAATGAACTCAATGGCTTAAATTAACCTCAGGAGCCATAACAAATACAGAATACTCACGAAATAGGTCCAAGACACCAGTCTATAAACGAAGACGCCCGTAACTCGTGTTAGCTCATGTCCCTCGAAATCGATGTCCACATCAAACCCCACTTTCACCTGATTGAGGTTGAAGTCTCCTCTGAAAGAAGCTATGGTGTTCTGTTCTCCATTGACTGTAGATGTGGCGATGTTGGCGAGGAACTTGCTAATGTCTATATTCTCAATTGAGACGAGGAACCCGTTGGTAAAGTTGACTGTGCCGACCACGTGCCAGTTGTAGAGTTCGATGCTGGAAAATGAAGTAAAGTTTTTATGGAAGACCTACATTTCCCATAGGGTAGCTAGTTATGATATTAGATTAAGATTCTTATTAACATGATTTGGCTTAAAATAATACTACCAATTTTACTTTTTAGTTTAAGGCATTAAATACACGTTGCCCTAAACCTAAGTGGTATTCTGCGCGTAGATATTGTACTGTTGTTCCTACAGCAAATAACTGTACTTTTTTTATTCATAAGAGCGTAAAAACGAATAGTAATACATAACTTACTCAACAGGTGTAGTAATGTCATCCATCTTGAAGTTACTCCACCACACTTCATTCTCCAGTTCTGTGACTGTCTCCTGGATGACTTGTGTGAAGTATCCCAGAGGGTTCACCACGCAGGCCCTACTGCCTGGAAGTAGAAATTTAATAAATATTAAAGTGACGACTGGCTTCAAATGTTCTAATTACTACTCTTAGGCCTGGAGATAGTGACACAACATTCTTGGTGATTTGTTCCAGTATGGCGGTTTTACAGGGGTATAATTACGTAAAGGCGAAAAGGAAAATGATGGTCATAGCGCTTGCACTGGCATGGCAGCCCAAACGCGTGGGCGTTAATCAAACGTGTCGGATAGATAACGAGTGTCGAACGATTTGTTCCACAAAAATACTTGTATTTTCAGATAGTCGAAAAAAAAATAAGTAGGCGAAAGCGTAATGCCATACTTGTCGGGTGCGGCTTACAGCCCGCCATACCGACGCGAATACGTTAATTTTAATAAAAAATTGAACCATTTGTACCAGGCTTATTTTTGCATAGCTAACTACGAATAATAAAAACTAAGGAAGAGTAACTCCGTCAAAAAACATTCTCCAAATTACTTGTCAAAAAAGTGTACCTTAGGTTCACTTTTCATACATTTGTAACATTTAGGTGACCTTGGGCGGTATAAAGGCTGACGTTACATGACAGTTCGAATGGAACCAAATTTAAAACTGTATTAGTATGGGAGTTACGTTTCCTTAGGTTTTATTATTCGTAGATAGCTAATCATCGTCGAGTAGCCATTCACGAAAATCACCTTGCCATACTTTTCCGACAGCGCCCAATGGCCGCCATACCACTGCAAAGGTGGTGTAAGTTTTTCAAAGAAACTCTTGTTTTAGTGGATGTTACTTTTACAATCGATAAAAAATACATACCCCAGTTTTGGCACATCACAGTAGAACACAAGAGGCTCAAAAATATGCATATTTTTAACATTTTTGTGTCTGCAAAGAAAATGATTGAAATAAATAATAAAAAATAGTTTCTTATGTACAGTTTTAATTGACTTATCTACAATTAAATACGATATTATAAAATGAGCAGGTGATTTCGCCTATCACCATAATAATGGATCTTATCAAATAATAAGATTTCTGTGGATATTTGATAAGAAACAGTAGAAAGTCAAGATTGTGAAATATTACCATATTGCACGTAACTATACTATAATGAGTTACGATATAAAATATGTCTAATATTATAAAATGTATAATATACAGACGATATATTTTAATATACAGATAACTATCAGACTGTCAGAATAGAATATTTATCAGTTACATTAGAATAAACGCTAAAAGAAAACTTGTTAGAAAGTATCATTGGTTTACTATTTAATATAATATAATACTGTATATACCATATTATATTATATATTATATTATATTATACGGACGACCTCCGTGGCTCAATGTAGAGTGTGTGGCAACTCAAGTCCGGGGTTGCGGGTTCGAATCCCGCCGACGGAACAAAAAGTTTTTAAATGTTCCTGGGTCATGGATGTCTATTCAATTTATGTATCATTTAATAAAAATCTTAAATATATGTATAGTATAAAAGTATTAAATATATTTCCGTTGTCTGGTACCTGTAACACAAGTCCTTCAGGAACTTAGCACGGGGCCAGACTGACGTGGTGTGAAGCGTCCATAGATATTATTATTAAAAAAAAATAAAAAAATATACGTCTATTTATCTACACCAAATTTGATAAAAACTGTCCCAGTATAGTAAATTATGTAGTAAAATAATAATAATGAAAATCATGTTTTTAACATTTACTTACACAAATGAAAACATTTGAATTTTATAAAGAATATGTGTTCTTTTATATTTTCGCAGCATGTTGTTTTTATGCTCTAAAATTGGATATTCAGTTACTTTTCAGACAAAAACGGCTATACACTTTGTAAATATTTTAACTAGTGGGTAATATTTTAGATACATTTTTTTTTTTTTTTTTTTTTTTTTTTACATGGGGAAATGCATTACGCATCCCCGGCGGATTGGGGACATCGGCCGGGGTATGTGGGACTCTCCGAGGAACTACCCACTAAAACCCCATGGTGCTCCACTCACCGCTTAGGCAAAGTTACGGGCACGATCAACCCACCGCAACTTTACCAACAGTTGTCTGTGCCAGACTCATCAAAACATGCAGGCTTTTCTAGATCGCCTCGCGAGGCGGCCTAGAAAAGCCCACATGGGGGCCGCGACGTGCAGGAGCACCATGCGCATCACGGCTCTCTCTGGAACTCGGTGCAATGGGCGGCGGTGACCCCACACTGCCACCCCGAGTATCCTGGCTAAGGCAAGGCGCTGCGGCCACTCCGTGGTGCGCGTCTTCTCCTCGGCCGTCTCAAGGGGTCGAGCGCCTCCCGTTCTCTCCTGCGCTCGGCCTCCTCCTTTGCAGTGATGACATCCTGGGCAAAGTCATTCACCGCTTGATACGCAATCTCGCTGCTCAACATTGCCCGGATTATTGCTGGCAGGGAGAGGTCCACTCCGATGGCAGCCGTAAGGGCCGCGCGTTGTTCTGTCCAAGATGGACAGGTCGACAATGTGTGTTCGGCCGTGTCCATTTCGTTAAGGCAGTGGTGACATCTTGTGTCACTCTCTCTCCTCGCGATCTGGCACAGGTACCGACCAAAGCAGCCGTGCCCGGTCAGTATCTGTGTCAGATGGAAGGAGAGTGCTCCGTGTCTCCGTTTTACCCACTCCTTAAATAGTGGGCGGATTGCTTCTATCAGGGCGACGCTTACCAGCGGTTCCTGCAAACGCTCCGCCCAAAGGTCTAACGACCTCTCACTCGCCTCAGCCCTCCACCGACGCATGACGTCCGGGCGGGGGTTGCTGCCCCCCGCGCGAACCGCTGCGCAACGCCAATAAACGTCGGCGAGAGCTTCTGCGTCGATGTCCCACGGGACACTTCCAGCGAGTAGGCATGCCGCATCGCGGGAGATGGTACGATACCCACGCACCGCTCGCGTCGCCATCACTCTTTGCAACCGCCCCAGTACATGCCTGTTGACGGCCGATAGTCTCCCAGCCCAAATCGGAGCTCCGTACATGGACATGGAGCGGATAACGCCCATGTACAGGCGCCGACATGCTAAATTTGGGCCTCCGAGGTTCGGGAGCAACGATGCCAAGGCCCCAGCGGATTTTGTTACTCTGTCAGAGAGCCGACGAAAGTGATCCTTGAAGGACCATCGCCCGTCTAGGATGAGTCCCAAATAGGTGAGTGTGGGAGTAACTTTTATAGTAGTTCCACTCACAACCACAGCCAGATCCGGTGGTGGCGGATTCCTTGGCCTGTGAAAACACAGGGCCTCGGATTTATCTAGGGCCACCGTTAGGCCGAGTGCTCTAATCCGATTAACCACTTGCGCCACAGCCGCCGTAGCAAGTATCATCACCTCGTGGTAGGTTTTGCCACGACAAACGACGGCCGTATCATCAGCGTAGCCGACCAACTCTATGCCCTGGAGGTAGGTACCTCTCAATACCGGGTCGTATCCAATGTTCCACAAGGTCGGACCAGCAGCTGAACCCTGCGGAACACCACAGTCAACCTCTTGCTCCTCCCAACCCTCCTGGGTCGGGAACTGCACTGACCGCTCTGAGAGGTAACTACCAATCGTCCTTTGAAGGTACTTAGGAACGCCGTGGTGTCGTAGGCCATCTTTTATTGTTGACCAGGGCAATGAGTTAAAAGCGTTTGATATATCCAAAGACACAACTAACACTACACCATCCTGGCTCACCGCCTCTTCCGTAATATCTCTCAGACGAGCGACCGCCCCAATTGTAGACCGGCCCGAGCGAAAACCGAATTGGTTGTCACTCAGATTAGGCCCTACGGTCTCCAAATGGTGCACCAAGCGCGATACCAGAACTCGCTCCAATATCTTGCACATCTCATCCAGCAAGACAATGGGGCGGTACGCAGACGGTTGATCTTCGGGACGCCCATTCTTCTTAAGAAGCACTAATTTACCAGTCTTCCATAATCGGGGAACTCGGCCCTGGACCAGGCAATTGGTCAAAACTTCGAGTACCCTTGACTCTAAGTGCTTCATCGCCAGGGCCCACGCACGGCCTGGCACGCCATCGAGACCGGGAGCCGTGTTTTTACGACTCATCCTAAGTACCGCCGACGCTAGCTCAGCCGGCGTTACGGGCGGAACTTCTTGCTCTCCCTCAAGTTCAGAGTCTTCCATTAGTGGTCCAGGCCCTGATTGGTACCGCTCAGTTTCAGATGGAAACAGAGCAGATAAAACTCTGTTTCGGAGCTCTGGTGCCAACGTCTGTGTTATTGGGGGCCCAGTAGGTCGCAGCTTTTGACGTACCCATTTATAGGGCTTGCCCCATGGGTCCTCTTCGAGAGTTTGCAGCCACTCTTGCCACGCGTCAGTCTTCGCCTGGGAAATGGCATCACGAAGAGTGAGGCAGACCGCGCGGTATGCGTCGTACAGCACTTCCTCTTCCTGCTGGTTTCTATTACGCCGTCTGCGATACCTCTTGTAACGGCGACGGGCCGCCGTGCATTCTTGTTGCAGGGAATTCAGCTCCGGACGCCACCAATATGCTTGGCGCCGTGGTCTCAGAGGCCCCACACGTGGCATAGAGGCATCGCAAACGCCATGCATAGCCCTTTTTAACCACTCCGCGCATTCATCAACGTCATTGGAGGGCAGCGGTGCCCAGGACGCAACAATAGCAGCTTCCTCCAAAAGCTCCGGATTCATTCTCTTCAGGGACCACCTTGGGCCGCCGCCGGATGGAATTGGGCGGCCGGATTCTGACGCAGCAGCGATGTCAAATCTGATATAGAGGTGGTCCGATAGAGTTTCAACCCCTTCAAGAACCTGCCAACCATTCGTTCGACGAGCGATAGAAGGGCTAACCAGGGTAAGGTCTACTATTGACTCTCCCTGCCACCGCACACATGTGCTGACAGTATCTCTGTTGGCTAGGACTAAGCCGGTTGTTGTAAGCCAGTCTGCAACCGCTCTGCCTCTGGCATTCGTCGCCGGTGAGCCCCATAACGAAGACTTCGCGTTAAAGTCCCCGGCAACGATTACAGGATTGGCTGCTGTGCTCACGTAAGTAGTGAGCTGCAGGAGAAAATACTCAAATTCTGCAATGGGTTTGTTCGGGGAGAAATAGACACCCACCACAGTGAGAGCCCCCAAGTCCGCGGCGACGTAACCGTGGCCCCGGGTCGTGTTCCTCGAAGTTGGTGGCACGATTCCAGGACCAAATATCAGGGCCACTGTTGAGTCCAAGTCGCCGATCCAATCATTCCTAGAAAGGACACGATATGGTTCGGCTATCACTCCAACGTCAATTGTCCGCTTCATCATTTCCTGAACCCACAGATCCTGCGCTCGAGCACAGTGGTTCAGGTTTCCCTGCAAGAACCTATGGAAAGCCGTTATTGGGCGTCCATGAGGGCCGCTCCAGCCTCTAAAGCAGCCGCAGATGTTGTTGTGGCAGCCTTAGAAGCTTGGCTCCTGTTGGAGCCCTTCTTTTTCTCTGGCAGTTGCTTGCAGGGCTTACTTCCAACAATGTGATCCGCTTTTTTTCCGCTCGCCGCGCATAATGCGCAATTGGGCAGATTTACGCACTCCTTGGACCTATGGCCAGGCTGACCGCAGCGGAAACACAGCTCACCACGATCAGTTTCAAAGGAGCATGTCGCCCGCGTGTGTCCTGCTTCAAGACAGCGGTAGCATCTCATGATGCGTGCAGATAAAAGTGTCACGCGCACCATGGTCCACCCTATGCATACCTTAGTATTAGGTGCAGTCAGCCGCTTCGCGGCCTCGACCGGGCACTTGATCCAGGCCATACCTCGACCACTTCGATTTAAGCGAATCTCACCGACCTTTACTTCGTTGACTTTGCAGCCACCCGATACCGCAATGGCGGCTGCAATCTCATCCGCGGAGGCCGAGTCATCCAGACCTGTGACACGCATCTCGGCGCACTTTTGCGGTCGGGAAATGCGTACCTCCTCCTCTCCAAATATCTCCCTCAACTTGCCGGCGAGAGCATCGGCCTTCTCTTTGCAAGCTGCTCCAGAGACCTCGTACATACGGGCCCCGGTTACAGCTTGCCGAAATTTAGCCGCCGGAATCTCTAAAGCAGCGAGGTCTAGACGCTGCTTTGCCTTTTCTATGATCTCCTTGTATGTAACACCCTGTTTTTCCGCATCCGGCTGCAGCGTGATCATAACCGCTGCAGATTTAGGTGTACGGAGGCTACCTCTCTTTTCCTTTTTCTGTTTCCTATTTTGAGGCACTTCATTCTTTCTTTCGGCCTTCCTCTGTGCCTTCGCTTTCCTCCTAACCACCTGCGACCATTGCTCGGTCGGGGGTGGTTCCTTATCTACCGAAATGGGAGCGGAGTCACATCTCGCGGCTGCTGCTTCCATCGCTGCGGCAGATTTTTTTACCTTCTTCTTTTTCTTCTGTATCTGAGCCGTGCCAGGATTGAGCGGGGGCGATAAAGTCGACACCGCTTGCTTCGGCTCAGTGGACCTCTTAGCCTTCGACACGGTTATTGTTGCATCTTGGGCTCCCACTTTTTGCTTATCAGCAGCAAGGGGGGGACGCAATCGTGGCTCTGGCAAAAGCCGAGCCTCCAGACCTTCTAGCCGCGCATCCATACGAGCACTCGTCACTGAGACCGCCTCGCACACCGCCCGCTGTAACAGCTCTTCCACATTGAGCTCCCTATCAATAGGAGCGCACTGAGGTTGGGCATCAACCAGCTTGTACTTGACGGTCTCTAATTCTGTCTTAATTTCTGCGAGCTCCTTAGAGAGGCGCGCATTCGCCGCCTCTAAAGCCCTTGTCTCTGCCGATACCGAGCGACCCAAAAGGACTGAACAGGCCTCTCTTATCGCCTCGGTCGCTTTGTTAAGGGCCACGACGTAGGTTCCTTTTAAATTCTTTGATTTTTGGGCCACATTGGTAATGGCCCCCAAATTTTCCGTTATTACAGCACCCATTTTGGCTGCTGTAACATCTCCGTCCTCCATTATCGCAAAGTTCGAGTTTTCAGAGGATATCGACAACAAGTGTGACCGTAGGTACGGCAGTCTCTGTGTTGTCGTCGAAGCCTCCACCTCTGGGGCTCTCATCTGCTCATCGACGAGATCCCGTTTATCCTTGGCCAATCCCGAGTATATGCTTGTGGTGGGGGGTCTGCCTCTGCCGCGCTTGGAAAAAGGTTTTCGGGTCGCTTCCCTTTCCTTTTCTGGGCTGTCCTCTCCACCTCGTCTCTTTCGCGTGTACCTCTTCCTCTCCTTGTCACTCTCGCATTCGTGACTTCGAGAGGCGGTGGTCTCATTGCCGCTCTCCCCATCCGTTTCGGGTCCAGGTTTCACTCGGAAAAATTTTGATTGGGTCGAACGGGACGCCACAGGCGTTTCCGCTCGAGGTGTCACATCACCCTCACTCGCCGTCAACAATTCCATATTATCGTTAAGCTTCTCATGATCCGTATTCGTAGCGCGTAAGTCGTCGTTTTTTTCCATCAAAGCATGTTTGGGGCCCCCAGTATACACGGCCCTATCTCCCGCCGAAGCAGGAGTATGGGATTCCCCGGCGTTGCCGGAACCCACCCTGGGAGAATTATCAGCATGCTTACCGTCCATGTTCGATCATTATAGGGCTGATTCTGGCCCGATCATTGGGTGATTCTGCCCGTATTCTAACTGCGTGGCCACCTGCCCGCCATGCACCCCATCGCCGAATACAAACTTAGGGTTAGGGACCCACGGGTCCATCCATCCGCACCACACTCACTGATGCATACATTCAAACACACAATACTGTAAAGAAGAGATAACTAAAAATGAAAGATAGGGGAAGAGAAGATGGTGAAAACAGAAAAATAATAATAATAATAATAATACATCAAAAGAAGAGTAAGCTACATAAAAAGGACGAAAGATAGATGAAAGACCGGCGTTTGGCCGTCTGGATGCCTCACTCCGTGTAAAGGGCGAAGAGGCGCACCCAGACGTTGCCCAGGGACACCAACGAGGAGGAACCGGTAACGCCCCCAATATTTTAGATACCTACTCCATAGTCAACAGAATAAAGGTAGTATTGGGATTTTATTGATCTTTAACATAGAAATAATAGCAAAGTCAACACAATGATTTATTTTAAGGAACAACGGCACAGTTGTAACAGATGGTGGGGAAATCCAGCTCGTGTCGCGCGATGTCCTGAGCGATGGGCGCGAAGACGTGGTCACCCCAACCTGCCACGGAGTCCGCTATACTATTCCATATAAACTGAAAGAAAAATATCATTTTGAATAAGCTACATATTATGTAGAGCTCTTTCTACAGAACATCAGAGGCCGTAGACAAAGTCCCTTTCGTTAAAAACGATGACGAAATTCGTTATCAAAATGACGTATGGAATTTGACATTAGTCTTCGCAAGCGAAATGTCATTTGGCTTAGCGATGACTTATATCAAACCGCATACATTTTGATAAGGAATTTCATCATCGTTTTTAACGAAAGATATTTTGTCTAAGGGGGCTGGCTACGAGCTACGGCGTAGACCAGCCCGTAGCTAAGCGCGTAGCTTCGGCTTCTAATACCATCTACGTATAACATACAGGGTGTTACAGAACTAAGTGATAATACTTTAGGGTGTGCATGAGTCCCCGATATACAGGGTGTAACAAAACTAAGTGATAATACTTTAGGGTGAGTACGTGTTCCTTGTAGAGAGATTACTGTGAAAGTAGCAGCGCTGAAAGACCAAATTTTTTTTTCACTTTTGTATGGGCAAGCGCCACAGCGTCACGAGTTTTATCATACAAAATTTGGTCTTTCAGCGCTGCTACTTTCACAGTGAACTCTATACATATAAAGGACAAAATGTACAGACCCTAAATTTTTTTCATTAATTAGTTTTGTTACACCATGTTCATGTTCTTGAATACTCACGAAGTAAGGGATGGTTCTCGATATGTGGTTGTAGGGTAGCATCTGGAGGCGGTTGTTGTGTGTGAGTGCGGTCGCCACCACCCGCGCTGTTATCTCGCCAGTGTACAGGTTCTTTGGTATCTGAAATGGTTTTCATTATATTATTGTAAAAATCGATGATACAAATTATTAGAATACAATAATTGTGGACACGGGTTCTCAGAGGAGAACCCGTGTCCACAATAAAGTAAGAGGAGAGTCCTCTTACTTAAAGCTTTTATGCTGTGATACCGAAAAAACCTTCAATTGTTCACGAGGATTTTTTTCCAAACTCATATTATGTTTTCAGAAAAAAATGTACTGTTGTCACTGGTCATCGATTTTTCTGCAAATATTCTATAAACTTCCTAACCTGTTAGAGCTCAGAGCATTGAAAATTATACATTATCAGTTACACTACAGTTCCTCACGAAGAATTTTTATCGAACAATCACGTCCATATGAAAAGTATAATTTTACGTAAAAGTATAGTTTTAAGTACAAGGCGCACTGATATGAATGTTACCGACGAGTCAACGACCCCCGCCGCCGCCCGCTCGCCGCCTGCGTTGAGTCGAAGCCGAGTCCAACTCAGCAGAAAAGCTACGCTAATGTTGCTGCTTGCCCCACCCCGCCCCACCCCTGCGGGCGAAAACAAGGGTGAAGGATGGCCGCAAGGCCGAGCCTCCTCGACTCAACAAGGACGAGAGCAGGAGGTGCGATGAGGAGGGCTTCACACTTGTGGAGAGAAGAAAGAAGAGGAAGCCCACCGTCCGCAACCACCGCGGCACCGCACCTTACGTACCCGAGCTGCGTCTGCGCAGCGAGGTGCCCGCGACGCCGCTCTACGTGTCACGCCTGCACTGGTCCATGGAAGTCGAGGACGTCGTTGACGACATCCGCGAGAAGACCACCTTCACCTTGAGAGTGGAGCGTCTGTACTCTCGCCACAAAGTTAACTCACAATCCAATCCTTGCGAGTACCGACAAAACTTTTGTCCACTCTCGAGTTGGAGGAGTTCTGGCCCGCCGGTGTAGTTTACCGAAGATTTCGGGGAAGGTTCCCCAATGAAGCGCGCATCACGTCGCCGCCAAGGAAGACTACGTGATAATAGTGTGAATGTGAGAGTGTGGTGAGAATAATAACATGCTGTAGGATAAGACTGTTCGGTGTGCATCCGTTGTCTGATTGCCATAACACAAGTTCAACTTAGCATGGGATTAGACGACGTGATGTACACTGTCTAATTTGTGCTATTGTGTATTATTGTATGAGTATAATAAAGAATTTGAATTTGAAGAAAGAATTTGAATCGGATAAAAAGCACATATACCAAGAACTGAAACTGTATCGTCGGGTACAGGATGACACCAGTGAAGTAGTGGTCCTCTTCATTGACTCTGGCGGTGACGTCAAAGCCGATCAGCACATTGTTCAGTCTCAGGGTGGCCTGGGGCTGCGCTGACGTGGTGCCGTCGCCGTTGTTAACCCACATCTGCTGGATGGTGTGTTCGATGATGTCCATGCTTTGGACGGACACCACGAACCCATTCTTGAACTCCAAGTGACCGGTGTATTGAACGCCGAAGATGGTTTCACTGAATTATATATAAAAAGAATAATAAAGTGATTCATTGTTATAAAAGTATGAAGATTCTGATAAAGTGCCGAATAGGCTATTCACAACTGTTTTGACAGATTCTTCATACTTGATCTGTCAAGTTAAGTGGTCAATAGCGTATTCGGCACTCATCAGGAAGTGGTGAAACAGGCCTTTAATATTGTTTAAGGCTGTTAATGGATATTAAAATATATCAGATGATGGCAAACATCTTCTGCCATCATCTCACTGCTATACGGATGCTTAATACTACTGATAGTGAAAGGGCATGAAAGGACACAATAATAAATGACGATATAGGGATATCATCATATACAAGAATGGTTAAATACATGGAAATGCTACTTACGTAGTCAAATTTTTTCTCAACTGCACCAGAATGGTTTAAAATTCCAGTTTATGGTAGATTCCATGTATATTTTGTTATGGAGACGACATTAAAATATATTAATGATATATTACAATTATATAATTAATAACCAAGGACCGATTACTGATTGGATCTAGGGTAGAACCCTTTCTGCCTGTAGCATCTGTTACATTTTTCGTCCCTAGAAATAGCAGCAATCACGGAGCACCTACGTACTTCATGTCCACAGCAATATCCTGTATCTTGAGGTTGGACCAGCCGGCTTCCTCCACATGGTTGGCTGTCTTCTGTATCAGGGAGATCAGGTAGCTTCTATGGTCCACGAGACGAACATTTCTCACTATAATAAGAAAAAAAATTGTCCGTAACCTTATAAATATGTGAAAGTATAATATATTATTCTGTCTGTAATCTTTCAAGGGTTTTAGTAATGTTCCTTTCCTGGGAGATCTTACAGTTATTTTATTATTAGCTTTAATGCTAAGTACTCACATACGGTTTTGCTCGACAGTTTTACTCGAAGTCGAGCAAAAACCATCGCGTGGACCGCAAAACTCACAGCTCGAAGGCTCGCATCGAGCGAGTTTGAAGGCTCGAATCGAGCCGGCTTGACAATTTTTTTGACACTAGTTTTTATTATTCGTAGCTAATTTCCTTCGAACTGAAGTAAAACTATCGAGCAATGCTGAATGTGTGGACGAAAGCCCGAGCCGTGGTATTTACTCTACGTGATTGCTCGATCGAGCAAAACCGTATGTGAGTACTTAGCATTAAAGCTAATAATAAAATAACGTAAGATTCTTCAAACTGGCTCGATGCGAGCCTTCGAGCTGTGAGTTTTGCGGCCCACACAGTGGTTTTTGCTCGACGTCGAGTAAAACTATCGAGGAAAACTGTATGTGAGTTTTTTTTTTTTTTTTTTTTTAAAGAAGGCAGGTCGCTATAGCCCTGGCGTCACTGCGACCCATGAGGATCTATTGTGACTCCTTCGCACTAAAGAATCATCCCCAACCCAATACTGCTCATAAATTGAACGATATGGTTGGGGTTGGTGCCACGAATTTCCTCTGTGGATGAGTATTCGTGGCGACCAAGGTGCCTGTTCCTGCTCTGTACTAGAGCAGGACAGTCGAGGAGAAGGTGCATAGGTGTTTCATCCTCCTCCTCACAGAATCTGCAAGTCGTTATGCTACAAATACCCATTCTGTTTAGGTGTTTGTTGAGCTTGCAGTGCCCAGTTAGGCTTCTGGTAAGGATTCTTAATTGGTTCCTACCCAGGGTGAGCACTAATTCTGATAGTTTCTTGTTGAAGCCAGGAATTAGTGCCTTGGAGTGTTCAAGGCCAGGGGTCTCAGCCCATTGCTTCCTGCATAGTGTGTGGCCCCATTCCTTGAGCACTTGTTTTGTGGTACTGGGAGTTATACCACAGACAGGTTCTGGGCCATATATGAGACTCTCGGCCCCAAGCCTAGCCAGTTCGTCAGCGGTTTCGTTGCCGGGGACGTTACTGTGGCCCGGGACCCATACTAGGCGGATGCTGTTGTTCCTTCCCAGCATGTTTAACGTCTCAATGCATTCCAGAACTAATTTGGACGAGACTTCTACGGCAGTCAGTGCTTTAAGTGCAGCTTGACTATCGGAGAAGATAAACACGTTTTTATTAACTAGGGCCATCTCCAGGCTTTCTAGTGAACAACCGAGGATAGCGAAGACTTCAGCCTGAAACACGGTCGCAAACTCCCCCAAACAGGCGTATTTGCCTTTCGGTGGCCTGCCTCCGTAGAATCCGGCTCCCGCACGGTTGTCTTTCCTTGATCCATCCGTGAACCAAACTATGTCGCTAGGGCATCGATTGGGATTTTTCTTTCCCAGTCCTCCCTGGAAGGTATAAAAACCTGATATTGCTTCGAAAAGCTATTCACCTTGATCATGGCATCTGATGGCATGGCCATGACAGGTGATTCACTGAGAGACTGTTCCAGCTGTCGAAATGGGGTGGAGGTCCAATTCGTCTTACCCGCCGTCCTGGCCCTGAGAGCCACCTTTCTGGCCTCCATCTGAACAAGCAGAGGAAGCGGAGTTAAGTTGATCAGGGCCTCGAGAGAAGCGGTGGGTGTTGACGAGAGTGCACCCGTGACTATAAGACATGCCAGTCTCTGTACGCTGTTTAAATTTTTATTACAGTATACTTGTTCAGCCTTTTTATGCCACACTACGCAGCCATATGTGGTAATCGGTCTCACTACGGCTGTATATAGCCATAGCATTGCCTTCGGCCGAATACCCCATTTAGAGCTGACAAGCTTCCAACAGGAACCCAGGGCACATCTAGCCTTTTTCGTAATGTACTTGATGTGCTTATTCCAAGTGACACCATGTATGTGAGTACTTAGCATAAGAATGTTTTACAAACTATTTATTATGTAAATCTTAGTATAAAATTGAATTTATAATAAACTGCCCAATGGAACCGAATTTTAGACAGACATAGAGTTTATCACACGTTTGAAACGACCCTTAGCCCTACCAGACTTTCAAGCAGTAGATTTCAAAATACGAATAAAACATATTATTCATATAAAAAAAAATAACACTTACCAGTCAAACAACCCAAAAACAGGCATGATATAAACGTAATTAAAAACACTAGCTTCATGTTTATACATAGACTAATTTACATACTTACTTACAACACACAATGTAATAGGATTTGAAATTATTGCAGATAATCATAAGTGTAGATCACAAATCAATTTTTGATAAAATAATAATCAATAATAAGATAAAGGAGATTTGCTTATTATCGTGCGTTTTATTTAACTTATCAGCTGAGGACTAAAATATTCTTAGACTTAGGGTCAATTCAAACCGACAAGCCTGTATAGCTTTGTACACACTGTGCCTTTTTCTGTTCATCAAGGGCATGCGTTATAGCGCAGTCAACAGCGAAAGTGAGGCATGCCTGCGACGCGTGCCCTCTGACCGTATCCAAAACTTTAAAAATGACAATGTTGGCGTTGCGTTCGTTGACGCATTCAAGTTGAATGAAATAAAATGGGGAAAATTGAAAACGAAAGCGCATAATGTGGACATAGCTTATGGATTTCACAGATTGGCGAGATGTCTCACACTCACGATATATTCTGTCAATTCAGTATAAATTTAGAAATGCATAATATCTACGCGTCGCGTTTCGGTCTGAATTGACCCTTAGGAGTTATATATGACGTCCTCCCTGTAACAGGAAGAGCGAAAAAGTAAAGCAAGTTCTGTGAATATAGTGTAAAGGGTAGGTAAAGGAATATTTATGACTAGAGACCGGATTATATGCAACATAAAAAGCTTGTTATATGCATGCAAATATGCATGAAAAATGCTTGAAATATGCACGAAAATTGGCAGAATACGCAAAATCAAATGACAATATGCAAATTCAAAATCTGCATACAATTAGTAAATTATTACTTTTTGATAGGCGATAATAGGTACTTACAGTAACATCATAATAAATAAAAATACTTTGTTCTTTTTTTTATAATATGTAGTTCTTTGTTTTGAAACTTAATATATATTTAATAAGTACTTAGAGCTTATACAATTAGTACGATTTAAATGTAACCTATAATTAGTGGCAATTTTATATTATGTACATATACCTAATAATCGGAAAAATCCACATACACAATATCTAAATGGTAATATTAGATTACGGACAGTAAGTTGAGCACTTTTACAATTAGGTACCTAGCTACACTTCGTTACGATAGTAAAATCTTTACGTACCAATGTATCTTAATATTGTTAGTTAATTTCATAATAAATTCAGCTATACATTTATCAACACAATAAAATCTGATTTTAAACGTAATATTAAATATTACGTTGATTGCATTAAAAGTAAAATTACTTGTTTTAGTATATTTTCTATGACTTTCAAGCCTTCGTTCAAAATCATTACTATAAAACAACAGTCACTTTACATCACTTGCGCTAAGAAATAATACTACTAGTATTATAATTTTCCAGCCTCTATGAGCTCCTTTATTCTGTACTTCTGTATCTTCCCTGACGCGGTTTTGGGGAAGTCGACTGTCGATTTCACTATCCTGGGTATCTTGAACTTGGCTAGACGTCCTTCGCAGAATTTACTCACGTCCACAGAAGCCAGGGAGGCCCCTTCTCTGAGTTTTAGAACTGCGCAGAGCTCCTCGCCTAGCCTCTCGTCTGCCACTCCTACTACCTGTGAAATACAAAGTTAACATTACAATATAATGCTATGGATATCACATTACGTAGCTCCTACGGAAATTATATAGCAATAGAAAACATTGTCAAGTGAAAGTTTAGTCAAGACGCGTGCTTTCAATTGTAATTCAATTAAATTAATTCCATTTATTTATTTCTGTCCAGATTTTCATCCATAGTGAATTCATTTTTCATTCTACTTTTTTTCATTCCGTAATATGACATTAAAGTTAGAAATAATATAAACGTGTGACTTGTGAGATTTTACATAGGTATAGCGCATCGCTAAGAGTCAGCTTCAAGCCATGACATATCCCGTACCCGCAAATTTTCGCTCAGTACGAGTAGTAACAATTTATTAATCTATGGTTCTGCTATAACCTCACTATGTAAATTGTCAACTGCATCTATTTTAATACTCTGCTCCTCCCTATGTTACCTGGCTCTCGAGCACATCAGGGTGTGTGTTGAGCAGGTCTTCAATCTCCTTGGGCGCGATGTTCTCGCCGCCTCGCACGATGATGTCCTTGATCCGCCCCACTATCCGCCCGTAACCGTCCTGCGATATCGTGAATGTGTCGCTGAAATTATAAAATCGGAGGTAAATAATCGGCATTTCATCGAAAATATATTTGGTGATGGCCACTAATCTGCAAGGCCTTTAATTATAAAAACAGACCCCACATTTATGATAATGAGCGTGTTGAAATTCTATTTGCAACCAGGTGCCGCTATGTAGCCTTAGGGTCTATCGTGTCAATTAATAGGCATACTATTGTGACACAATATGATAATTGATAACAATATCGTTACACATGCCAGCTATATTGTGACACATGACAACACTTTAACTTTAAAGACCCTAAGGCTACATAGCGGCACCTAGTGGCAAATTAGAATACTGTCTTTGCTTTGATACGTTTATTAATTATTACAATTTTACAAACAATGAAAGCCATAAGGGTTGCCGTAACCTCTAACCCAGAACGCTGCGTAGTGCGTACAGAGTTAAATATTGTAATTAATAAAGGAGAATGTATCGTTATTGCTAGTAAAATAGAATTCTTTCAAAACAATAATTACCCAGTAGCCACCCATCCCTCCTCATCAATGGTCTGCCTGGTCTTCTCTGGTTCCCCCCAGTAGCCGATCATGTTGAGGTACCCTCGCACCAGCAGCTCGCCAGGGCTACCCCACGGCACCATATTCTTTTTATCGTCCACTACCTGCAAAAATATAGAAACGCTTCCATGATTTATGAGTACCACAATACATCTGGAATATCTACCGTTGTCTTTGATATTTTTGTATACAACATTATATTTACAAGTTATTTAACTTTTATTATGTAGGTTTGGGGCAAATATCCTATCGAATATTTACCCTACCTAACTGTCGATCTGTCTGTCTGTACTTATGTTCGGAAATAAATTTGTCGGTCTGTAAGTCTGTCGATATTTATTTCCTACGGCTTACGTAAAAACCACAAATATACTCCGCTATCGGGATTCGAACCCGATATGTAAGCAATAATAAGGAGGATAGGTATATAATGCGTGAAGCGCTTAACACTAAATGAATATGGAAGATGAAAGGAAACAAGATAAAATACTTACAGAATGGAATTTATTATGAGGATGAATACACAGTAAATATAAAGCACAGTGAAATCACAAGAGTAAGAAATAGCACAGAAAATAGTATAGAAAAGCACAAATGACAATATGAGATGAAATTATGAATTATGAGAATACGATCGAACTACGAAAGCAAAATGGTCTAAGTAAGAGGGACACAAGCGATGCGTATGGGAGCCTACAGCGGAGTGGCGTGTGCGCTCGTCGTTTCTGGAAGCCGGCTTGCTCGGCGACCGGTTGTAAGGAAGACGGACACACGCCGCGCGGAAGCGATAAGCGTAGCGATTTTGTACATAATATAATAAATATCGCTACAGTACTCCCCGGCTGAGTCCGTTGACTACGGACGATAGTAGTCTGGAAATCTAACCCTTCGACCGCTTCTGGTACGTTTTGGCTCTGGAGTCGCCGTGGTCATCGGTGTGGTGTCTTCAGCTGGAGATGACGTTTTCTCTGAAGGTGCTGTTGACCCATCCGATGTCATGTAGGCCGGTTTGAGGCGATCAATGGTCACGGTCTGCTCTTGTCCCTGAACTTCGATGACGTACGCCTTACTACCTCTTCTGATGACCTTGAAGGGACCAAGGTAAGGTGGTTGCAGCGGCTTGCGCTCCGGACCTTGGCGAAGATAGACGTAGGTGGCATCCTTCAAGTTCTTCGGTACGTAAAATGTACGGTTCCCGTGCCATGATGTTGCTTGAGGGCTCAATCTGCTGAGGTGGTTGCGTAGACGGTTCCCAAACTCCGATAGGTCTTCTACGGTGCTAGGGTTCCTCGTTGAGAAGAATTCTCCCGGCAAGCGAAGAGGTTCTCCATAAACCAGCTCTGCGCATGACGCATGCAGGTCTTCCTTCCAGGCGGTCCGAATGCCCAGAAGCACTATCGGCAAAGTTTCGACCCAGTTGGGCGTAGAGTGGCAAGATATCGCCGATTTCAATTGCCGATGGAGACGCTCGACGAGTCCGTTGGCAGCAGGGTGATAAGCCGTCGTGGTGTGATGAGTAGCTCCTAGGAGATTTGCCAAATTCTTGAACAGGCTACTCTCGAACTGACGTCCCCTGTCAGTCGTGATTCGCTCGGGACATCCGAAGCGGGAAACCCAGCCAGCTATGAATGCAGCTGCGCAGGATTCCGCGGTAATGTCACGTAGTGGGTACGCCTCTGGCCAACGTGTGAACCTGTCGACAATTGTCAGACAGTATCTGAAGTCATTCTTCAGCGGCATGGAAATGATATCCATGTGAATATGACGAAAACGTGCTGTCGGTAGCCTAAATTGCTTGAGAGGGGCAGAGGTGTGCCTTCCAACCTTATTAGATTGGCATTCATGGCATTCTTGACACCACTGCCGACAGTCCTTCTTGACCCCAGGCCAAACAAACCTCTCCGTGACAAGGCGGACACTCGCCTTGGTTCCTGGGTGGCTCAAGCAGTGCAAGGTTTTGAAGACATGACGACGCAGCGACGGTGTGATGTAGGGTCGAGGAAGTGGAGTTGACGTGTCGCAGTAAACGGTGACATTAGTACCAGGCACGTTCATCTTCTCCAGACGAAGCGATGATCCAGTCTTCAGCAAGGTTTGGAGTTCCGAGTCGCTCTCTTGGTCTCTCGCCAACGACTTATAGTCGACAAGAGTCAGCCCAACCTCTTCTATCCGTGAGAGGGTGTCAGCCACGCAGTTCTCCGTTCCACCGATGAACCTGATATCAGTGGAAAATTGGCTGATATAGTCGAGGTACCGGAATTGGCGAGGAGAACAGTTGTCACGGCGTGTAGTGAAAGCGAAGGTAAGTGGCTTATGGTCCGTGTAAATTGTGAACGTCCTTGCTTCCACCATGTGCCTGAAATGCCGTATAGCCTGATATATCGCCAGGAGTTCGCGGTCATACGGGCTATACTTGGTCTGGACTGGGCTCAACTTCTTGGAGAAGAAAGCGATTGGTTGCCAGCCTTTCTCCGACTTCTGCTGCAGTACAGCTCCGATGGCTTTATCTGAAGCGTCGGTTTGAATAGCCAGCTCGAGCCTTGGGTCTGGGTATGATAAGATGGCAGCCTCTGTCAAACTCTTCTTGCAGAGTTCAAAAGCTTGCAGTTGATCGGCAGTGAAGTTGATGGGCTGCGAACCTTTGACCTTGGGGCCCGCTAGAAGTGCGTTAAGCGGTGCTTGAAAAGCTCCTGCCCTGGGGATAAAGCGACGGTAAAAATTTACCATCCCCAGAAATCGTCGAAGCTCCTTCACAGTTTTCGGCTGAGGAAAATCTTGAATAGCCTGCACCTTTGTCGCGTGTGGGCTAATGCCTTCTGCAGAAACTGTGTAGCCGAGAAAAGTTACTTTCGACTGCCCAAATACACATTTAGATGTGTTGATAAGGACAGCATAATCCTCGAGCCTCTGGAACAACTGCTTCAGATGCTGTTTGTGCTGCTCCTCAGTCTCGGAGAACACCAGAATATCGTCGATGAAGCCGTAAGTGAAGTCGAGATTCTGGAGAACTTCATCGATGAACCGTTGGAATGTTTGAGCCGCGTTTCTGAGACCGAAGGTCATATACGGGAACTCAAACATTCCGAACGGCGTGGTGATGGCTGTCTTCGGGATGTCCTCTTCACAGACGGGCAGCTGGTTGAAAGCCTTTACCAGATCGATGGTGCTGAAGATGCGCTTCCCAGCCAGGTGGTAGGCAAAGTCTTGTATGTGCCTAACTGGGTAGCAATCTGGTATGGTGCGGGCATTCAGAGCCCGGTAGTCGCCGCATGGTCTCCATCCATCATCCTTCTTCTTGGCTAAGTGTAGAGGAGAAGACCATGAGCTCTGTGAAGGTCGTGCTGTACCATTCTGCACCATCTCCTCAAACTGCTTCTTGGCGATAGCAAGTCGTTCAGGATCCAAACGACGAGGGTGGCTGGATACAGGTGGTCCCGGAGTAGTCCTGATGTGGTGGACAGTATTATGCTTGATAACTCTGTCTTTACCAGCTGGACGAGTTATATTGGGGAACTCACGGAGCAACTGGTGGTAAGCAGAGTCGTCGTAAACGGTACGTACTGACGCAATGTTGTCGTTGCTAGGTTGATGAGGGAAGGACACAGAAAGAGATGTGAGTCCATCTACCAGTCTCTGATTACGGCAGTCGACAAGCAAGTTATAAAAACTTAAAAAGTCGACTCCAATAATAGCTCTTGTGACGTCAGCAATAGTGAACCGCCATTCGAATGCACGACGAAGTCCGAGATCGAGCTTGAGATTGACAAATCCATACGTAGAAATGACCGTACCATTGGCAGCAAACAGCTCGTAGGTTGACTTGGTGTTAGCAGGCGCTCGAACAGCTGATCTTGGGAAGACACACAAGTCAGACCCGGTATCAATGAGGTACTGTACCTTGGACTTCCGATCAGTAATGAAGAGTCGGCCTTGTTGTTGGTAGCAGCCGCTGACGGCCTCTAGTGACTGCTTTTGGCGTTTCCCGAATGGAAAGTGCACGGTGATTTGCATTTTCTAGCTTTAGAGCCAAAGGAAAAATGGTACCAGCAATGGGGATGACCGTCGGGGCGTTCTCGGGATCGTGAGCGATGACGTGAATGGCTGCGATGGCGATTCTGTGAACGAGAACGTGGCGTGAATCTGCTATTGTGTGTTAACCTCTCCAGGCGCTGAGTCAGGGCCTCAACCTTCAATTCCAGGGAGCTGGGTGAAGCGGCAGCTGCAGCACTAGCGACCTGTGGTTGTACAATGTCGTTGACTCGGTCTGCCAGATCCGCTACCTCCTCTAAGTCCTGTTTCCGCTGTGACGCAACAATAGCCTGAACGTGTGGGGGCAGCCTACTAGACCAAAGCGTGAGCAAAACATCGTTCGGAATATCAGGTCCTGCCAAACTTTTTAAATGCCGGAGAAATTGACTGGGCGTCCTATCACCTAACTCTTCGTGCTGGAGCAAACGCAAGATTTTTTTCTCGCGCGATTGTGAAATTCTTTTAATTAATTCACACTTCAGTTTTTCATATTTATTACTGGCCGGTGGATCTACAATAATATCTTTAACAATTCTGGCATGTTCTTGATCGAGCTGACTCGTAATAAAATTAAACTTAGTAGCATCACTACTTACGCCAGATATTGTGAATTGCGATTCCACCTGCGCAAACCACACTTCAGGTTCCTCAGGCCAAAATGGTGGAATGCGTACGCCCACTCGATAAACTTCGCCCGAGTTAATGTGTCCGCAGGCCATTCCGCCAGCCGCGGTACCTTGTTCGCCCGCCATCTTGTCGCTTGCGCCCGCTTCGTCCTGCATGTCCTTGGGTATCGTCAGAAGGTCACCACTGTAGGTTTGGGGCAAATATCCTATCGAATATTTACCCTACCTAACTGTCGATCTGTCTGTCTGTACTTATGTTCGGAAATAAATTTGTCGGTCTGTAAGTCTGTCGATATTTATTTCCTACGGCTTACGTAAAAACCACAAATATACTCCGCTATCGGGATTCGAACCCGATATGTAAGCAATAATAAGGAGGATAGGTATATAATGCGTGAAGCGCTTAACACTAAATGAATATGGAAGATGAAAGGAAACAAGATAAAATACTTACAGAATGGAATTTATTATGAGGATGAATACACAGTAAATATAAAGCACAGTGAAATCACAAGAGTAAGAAATAGCACAGAAAATAGTATAGAAAAGCACAAATGACAATATGAGATGAAATTATGAATTATGAGAATACGATCGAACTACGAAAGCAAAATGGTCTAAGTAAGAGGGACACAAGCGATGCGTATGGGAGCCTACAGCGGAGTGGCGTGTGCGCTCGTCGTTTCTGGAAGCCGGCTTGCTCGGCGACCGGTTGTAAGGAAGACGGACACACGCCGCGCGGAAGCGATAAGCGTAGCGATTTTGTACATAATATAATAAATATCGCTACAATTACTATATAAAATAAAAACTAAATAATAAAAAATAAAAAATATGCAATCAACTTTTAGAAAAAACAATAATAACCATTTTATTCTATTAACCATTAAGTATTTGTATTAAAGCATTGTTTGTATAATATTTTAACGTAAGCAATAACTTTTGCTAAAGCAGGCACTGATAGATATTATATGGCACCTGCGGCGCCCCTTTTTCTCCGGTGCCCTGAGCGGTCGCCAAACTACGCCCTCTCTAAGCCCGATATATATCTAGGCGCGACGAAGTTGTTATCATCAGATATTAAAGACCTTGGAGAAAGTAATATAATATGTACCTTGACTTCAACATGATCCTGTATGTACCCCACAGTCTCGGCGACCACATCCACGCTGTCGCCCGGCACCGACTGGAACACGCTCGCCGTCGTCTCCGTCAGCCCGTATAGAGCCTGAAAGTATCAAAATTTATCTATTGAGACTTGGGCAGTGCTAGATTTATTTATTTATATAAAATAAGGGGGCAAACGAGCAAACGGGTCACCTGATGGTAAGCACCTACCGTCGCCCATGGACACTCGCAACATCAGGAGAGCTGCAGGCGCGTTGCCGGCCTTTTAAGAAGGAATACACTCTCTTCTTGAAGGTTTGCACGTCGTATAGATCCGGAAATACTGCTGGTGACAGTTCGTTCCAGAGTTTTACAGTGCGCGGCAGAAAGTTACGCGAAAAACGGTGGAAGACTGCCACTGATCAAGGTGATGAGGATGGTATGTTTTTCGCGTGGGACGATGGCGAAAAGTTGCAGGTGGTCTGATTCCGAACAATTCCTCAGAGCACTCCCCGTGATACAACCGATAGAGGATGCAGAGTGAAGCCACATCTCGGCGTAATTCCAAGGGGTCCAAGCTGTTTGAAACACTGTGGCAGTCAACAATTCGAGCGGCCCTTCGTTGGATACGATCCAGAGGGAGCAGTTGGTATTTTGGCGCCCTGCCCAGAGATGAGAACAATATTCCATATGAGGCCGAACCTGCGCCTTGTAGAGTTGTAGGCGTTGGTCCGGTTATAAGTGTAGTCCACTTTATTTCCGTCGCTTGTGTACGATATCTGCCGCCCCTAGGACGCGGCCTATACACTATACATCCAGCCATTTCAAGACTTAAGAACGATGAGTTTCCTATTAGTGACATAGTCCCTCGATCGCGGATTCTTGGAAATCTATTGTTATCGCGGTCGAATTCGACCGCTTGGGGATTGACGGGATAGAATATCATTGCTTAAGAATAATAACTGTGATAAAAGTCAATAAACCAAGCCTTTGCTGTATTATTATTTATTATAACAAGAGTCAGGACTATTTAGAAAATCTTTAAATCGACGTCTTCAAGCGCAACTTTGCGCCTTGCGGCAGCGAAATTGTTGATACGGTAGTGAAATTACCGTATCAACAATTTCGAAATCTTTAATGATCACAGTAGAAAAGTGAAAGAATAGAAATAAGTACTATCACTTTTTCTATTCTTCCCTAGAAGGAAACTTCCTTTAGCAGTCATGGTAATTTTGCAGAACTGTGCAACCTAAACTCTGTCTTTGTACCTAGTTCCATTTTCAAATCTCTAGAGTCTAGGTGATAAAAGTGTTTCTTACCATAACTCAAAAACTATAATATCAAATACTGTCTTTGTAGTTTCACATTCAAAACTATATTAAATACATGGAATATACCTCACCTTAACCTCTTTCGTCTTAAGAGTTTTCTTCATCTTCTGTATGAGTTCGGGGCTGCAGGGGGCGCCACCGGACAGGGCCGTATTCAGTTTGAGGGGGAGGTCGGCGCCTTTGATGTGAGAGAGCAGGTCAACGTACATGGTAGGCGTGCCTGACACATACGTGCATCTGTAATGCGATGGCACTATGAGCAATATAATAATAATATCTATGGACGCTTCACACCACGTCAGTCTGGCCCCGTGCTAAGTACCTAAAGGACTTGTGTTACAGGTACCAGACAACGGAAATATATTTAATACTTTGATACTATACATATATTTAAGATTTTTATTATATAATACCTACACATATTTAATACACATCCAGACCCGGGAACATTGAAAAACTTTTTTGTTCCGTCGGCGGGATTCGAACCCGCGACCCCCGGCTTGAGCTACCAACGTGCTCACCACTGAGCCACAGAGGTCGTCAACTTCTGTAATGTAATTATATAACCCCGATGCTAAAGTCATTATCAAATAGGGGAAATTGATTTCCATAAAAATATACCATCCTCATCACCTTGATGAGTGGCAGTTTTCCAACATGCGTTTTTGGCGTAACTTTCTGCCGCGCACTGTAAACTCTGGAACGAAATTTCACCAGCAGTATTTCCCGACCTATACGACCTGCATACCTTAAAGAAGAGAGCGTATTCCTTCTTAAAAGGCCGGCAACGCACCTGCAGCTCTTCTAATTTTGCGAGTGTCTATGGAGCGACGGTAGAACTTGCTTTCAACCAAGTGACTCGTTTGCTCGTTTGCCCCCTTATTTTATTATTTTATATAAATGTAAGAATGCTGAGATGGAGGAAACTAGTACTTGAAACGGAAATAACAATTAAGTACCATAAGATAATACATAATAATTGACACAACACAATAAACAAGTTAATTCAGACCGCATCGCGACGCGTAGATGGATTTCTAAAGTAATGAATTGACAGACTTGCATGACGTCTCACGCAATTGAAGTCTGTCAAATCCTTACAATACACGCGTCGCGTTGCGGTCTGAATTGACCCTTAGATGTTACTCACTTTTGTGAAAGAAGCGCGTTCAAGTTGTTGGAAACGTTGTAAGTGGGACTAGCCAGGACTATGGTCGACCCAAACTGCATCGGAGACAGCAGCGTGATGATAGAACCCAGCGCGTGGAACATTGGAGCCTGGAACATTTAAAAACAACGTGAGAGGGTCAAGGGACACCCGGATGGAACGAAAAGTTATTTCTTATGTACTATCAGAGAAGTTGATTCCTAGGCAGATGGGGGACCTACGTAGTTTGGTCGCGTTACATCAAACCCAGCCGGCAGATCACAATTGACTTGATCCGACCAAATGACGTTGGTCTGTCAACTGCCTAGGAATCAATTTCCTCGATGGTACCTCAACAAAAAAAACCATCGCTACACCACACTTTTCAATGCGAGAGAGAGAGAGAGAGAAACACGCGACACTTTTGTGCCATTACAACTTTTCGTCTAGCCCCCATTCGCAACGCGCGACAAGGAACTTCGTTCTAATATATTTTTAAATTTAAAGTTTGACTATTCTTTAGTCGTTACCTGCAGGCTTAGCATGATCACCATAATAGGTTTCTTAATCTTACTACGGAAGAATAGACAAAGTGACAGATTTACAAGGGTAATCTGCGATTTTGTCGCTTAAATCCATAAACCTATCTTTTTTTCAAAAGTGTTCGAAAAAGCAATGCAAACTAAATTAATGAGTTACCTTAGCACCAATAATATATTGACTAAGCAACAATTTGGATTTATAAAAGGGAGCTCTACCACCCTAGCATGTTTCTCTCTAATTAAGCAAATCGGTGAGGCTATTGACAAAGGTCTAGAAGCCGCCGCAGTTTTCTTGGATATGAGTAAGGCATTTAATTTTGTAGAACATAAAATACTACTCAATAAATTAGATAAATGTGGTATCAGAGGAAATGCTAACAATTGGATTAAATCTTACTTAGAAAATAGGACACAGTGTACGGAAATAACTAATATATCCAACAAAAGAGTAAAAAAATATCAGTCGCAATTCAAGTTGAATACTATCGGAGTTCCACAGGGTAGTATACTCGGTCCTATCCTATTTTTATTGTATATTAACGACTTGCCGCAATCAACAAAGCATGAATGTATTATGTTTGCTGATGACACGACATTAATAATTAAATGTAAAAAAGGACAATTAAATCATTATATTAAAATTGAATTGAATAATATAATAAATTGGCTAAACAAGAATGATTTGAAAATTAATTTAGATAAGACAAAAATTACTAAATTTAATAAAAAAATTGATGACAATGATAATGAATTGGATCCTATAAAATGCGTAACAACAACAAACTTTCTAGGTTTTACAATTGACAATGATATGAAGTGGAAAGACCATGTTGACTATGTGTGTAATACATTGAATCGATTTATTTTCGCCTTGAGAAGAATTAGAAATATAGCATCTGTTAAATCAGCACTAATGGCATACCATGGATATGTTGCATCTATTTTAAGATACGGGTTAATATTATGGGGGAACTCATCAGATGTCTCAAGGGCATTTATCGTTCAAAAAAGATGCATAAGGGCTATAGCTGGAGCTGACTACTTGGAACATTGTAAACCACTATTTAAAAACCTGAAAATTCTTCCCTTACTGTGCCAGTATATATTTGAAATCTGTCTCTTTGTTAGAAAATACCAATATCTATTTCCAACAAATCAGGTAATGCAGAAACAAGGGTCAAGTAGGCATAAGCATAAAATTTGGGTACTTAAACAAAACCTAGAAATTTATCGTAGAAATGCATTTATCATGTCAATAAATGTATATAATAAGCTACCAAATAATATAAAAAATATAACAACCTACAATAAATTTAAAAATAATTTGTTTTCTTGGCTGTCAGATAAATGTTTCTATCCAAATAAAGAATATTTTGAAGACAGACAAAATGAGGGAAGGTTTTGATTAAGTTAAAATTAGATTGTTGCTATTTTTAGAATTTCCTACTACAATATAAATAATTCTGTAATTTTAAATTCTTTGACATTGGTAAATTATATAATTTTAAATTGTAAATTTGACTAATTTGACCAGAATTTTATTGGATTGACATTTTTATTTCATTTATTTTAATCAAATAATAAGCAATTTTATAACTTGATTACATGACCGCAATGTATTAGATAGTTGGGAGTTGGGACTCAGTTATTAATTGTACTGTAGAAGTGTAGAGTTATGTTGAAGCGAATCTTGTAACTATTCAGCATTGTACGTACTCCCAACAGAATTGGTATATTGTGATTTGTGATATTTGGTGTGCTGGAAACTGAAAACTAATTATTATCTTAGTTTATCATTATTATTTTTAACAAAAAATTAAAACCGACTTCCAAGGTAAAAACAATAATAACATTAATATGAACTAAAAAGTATTAAATAATTTTTACTATCTAATAGTGCCTTTTTCCGAATTCGGCTAAACCTCAACTATTTCTGTACTCAATCTTCATTATTTTGAAGTCGGTACCAGATAGCTGAATCTTCAGTCCTCTGACAGAATATTTAAAATTTTTGGAACTGGCACCGACTTCAAAATTATGAAGATTGAGTACAGAAATAGTTGAGGTTTAGCCGAATTCGGAAAAAGGCACTATTAGATAGTAAAAATTATTTAATACTTTTTAGTTCATATTAATGTTATTATTGTTTTTACCTTGGAAGTCGGTTTTAATTTTTTGTTAAAAATAATAATAATTTCACTCTTTTTAGTTACACTAGTAGATAAATCTTCGCGTATATTTTACGTATCTTATTACAATTTGTTAAGAGTCACAACTCACACTCACAAAATAATATAATATTATCAGTGAAGTGAACATATTATTGTGCTAAGTAATTTAACAATTTTAATACTTCAAGCCCGAAGCGGTCACCGGCGATTGCGATAACAATAGAAAGGCTATTGTGTCTCGTTTTCCACGATCGAAGGATCTATCAGATAAAAAATTGTACAAACTTGCATAGGATGTAGCGTAGCATAATATTTAATATTATCATAATTATTGACAGCTGTTCTTGTTATCAAGAATTCAAATCGATAGGTACTTAGTGCACTATCTATCGATTAATAAGTATAACTAATTAAAAAGACACTTAATGACTTTGTTTTGTTTAAATGCTCTTTTTAAAATAACTTTATTTTAATTCTATTTGTCTATTAAAATTTTATAAAGTAGTAAAGTATTCGATCTGTATATAAAGTAGTTAGTAAAGTATTCGATATTCTGTCTTCTGCCGCCATGCGCCGCTGGCCACGCGCCGCGGCGGCGCTGGGCGTCGACGCCGACCGCCGTGTATTAAAAACAAACAGGTGTTGTTAATTGTTATACAGTACATAATTATTATTATTAATACTAATAATAATAATTATGTACTGTATGGATATACATCCATACCTATGCCTTGTACTATTATCTATTCTGTGCCATGAGACATTGGTAGCCTTAACACGACGTGGTAATGATGATGACGACGATGATGATGATGATGATTATGATGATGAATATGAATTGCATAGTAGTTTATGCTTTCTGTTCTTAAAACAACGCCGAAACTCCCAAACGTGTATCTATAAGGAATCAGGAGTTCTCTCAGCATCATCGAAACCATGGTATACCTTTACCCAATATTTGACTTTTTGGTAGCGTATTCTTAGTACACTTCACATAAAACCAAAATCACCATATGTTTCCATATAAATTTCGAGGAGTTCCCTCGATTACTCGTGGATCCCATCATCAGGTCACCACCTTTGTGAAAATGGGACCAAATTGGAGTAAAACCTAATACAACAAAACTAAAAATTTCGAAAATCGGTTCACAAACGGCGGAGTAATCGTTGAACATACAAAAATAAAAAAAAATAAAAAAAATATCCACAGCCGAATATATAACCTCCTCGTTTTTTGGAAGTCGGTTAAAAAACATACAAATATAACTACAGTCACGGACAAATCATGTATAGTTTTCGCTAGTATGTAACAATTCAGATTTCAGATACCTAATGATAATAGTGATTACCAACACTCAACTCACAAGCTTTTTGATGAAAGTTACTCATTGATGGTTTTTTGGGTGCTAAATAAGGGAGAAGACCTAATGGCAGACACTATAAGGAAACATGCAACATTTGAATGTTATAAAATATATAATTTATAAAAATAAAGGATTGATAACTTGTTCCATGTCTTCAGTAACTCTTACAAAATAAAACTATTATAATTGTTCTCTGACAAATGAATTAAAAAATATATTATTGGTCTTTTTGTAAACTTAGTCATAAGCACTAATAGATGACATCACAAAAAACGAACATCACTAATAGTAGACACCAATATGAACTAATAGTTGACATAGAACAATACATTACATTTTACATATTTTTTTCTATTAAATTAGGTCTTTATTTGCCATTTTTCAAAAGATTTAATTTACTTCATCATAGTCACTACATGCATCAGAAATATTCTTCTTCCATGCTGAAACTATCTTTCCTTTTATTTTTATTTTTCATATTTTTGAAGTGAAAACTTCTTTAGCGGCGTTGAGCACTTTTGTGGGATGGGTAAAAACTGTGAAACTCGCGTCAGATTCTCGTGCTGATCGAAAAACCTTGGAAAAACCGTAAGACGGTTGAAGAGTAGTGTTTTGTGTCGAACTCGAACTCGAATTCGAATTGATTGTAAGGGTTTCGATTAAGTAATTAAAAAAAACCGGCCAAGTGCGTGTCGGGCCACGCGCAGTATAGGGTTCCGTAGTACCGCTAGTTTTTGTCAATTTTTATATGGTCAATGAACGTATATTATATAGCGTGTTTTATACTACTAACAACATCATCTCAGTTACTTTCAAAGGAATTTAAACGAAAAGTCCCATTTTTACTTCGCCGAATACATTTTTTTTAGTTGATCGACTTTTACTCAATTACTTATGAAGTCTTCTTAGCCGTGATAGTTTTCCTTTTAAATTCAGCATATTTCCTACTCCCGTGAATTTTTTCACATTTCCAGAACCCACCGTTTAGCTGGTAGAAGGGGGGGGGGGGGGGGGGGGCACTGGACTCTAACGATTTTTTCCACTTTAAAACTTAATATTTCACAAACGGATCCCTAAATCGGAAAATGATCTATAAATGCTCGCAATATTTTTAAAAAACCTATTCAACGACACCCCACACAATGGAGTGGGCGCGAAAAAAATTATCATCCCCGCTTGATGTGTAGGGGAGGTACCATAAAAAATATTTTGTTGCTATCATTAATATGTGTATTCATACCAAATGACAGCTTTGTAGGTCTCTGAGTAAAACCGCGGACAGACAGACAGACAGACAGACAGACAGACAGACAGACGGACAGACGGACAGACGGACGGACAGACCGAAACTATAAGGGTTCCTTATTGACTACGGAACCCTAAAAACGATTTTTTAAAAATCGTTTTTCATAATAAATGGGTTAAAAATTTAATCCATTGTAAAGGTTTTAATTAATTAAAAAAAAACGATTTTTAGTAATCGTTTTTCGCAAAAAAAAGTTAAAAATTTAATCGATTGTAAGGGTTCCGATTAATAAAAATATCGATATTTTAAAAATCGATTTTCATTAAAATTGGGTTAAAAATTTAAGCGATTGTAAGGGTTTCGAATAATTAAAAAAAAACGATTTTTTAAAAATCGATCTTTTGAAAATCGATTTTATGAAAATCGATGTTTTAAAAATCGATTTTCATAAAAAATGGGTTAAAATTTTAATCGATTGTAAGGGTTTCGATTTATTAAAAAAATCGATTTTTTATTAATCGATTTTCATAAAAAATGGGTTAAAAAATGCACAACGTTAATAATTAAGTTTTCACTTCTGCCGGCATTCCCGGAGTGCAATCCGTCTTTTTTCCTAGCAAATTTATTTTCAGTCTTTAGTCTCCATGCTCCTTTTTCTTCTTTCTTTTCTCAGCTCTCCTTTTTCTTTTTTTTTACTGCTAAAAAACTAAAGCAATCGATTTTTAGATCAGTACAAGGTCTAATATTAGACACGTCCATTTTTAGGTGCAGTAGTTCTAAGTTCTTAGATTGTTAATAGAATTATATTTTCAGAGAATAGTGATGATTTTTGCAGTAGAAGTACAAAATAATTTGAGTATGTATTGCAAAACTCAAAGATGAGATCCATGTCATCTATTAGGTTTTTTTACATTTTCAAGAACTAATAGTAGACACCCTTTATATTGTTAGGGAAAATGGATAAAAGATCATAAATAAACATTAATTAGTGTAAACAACATGACCAATAATCCAATGAAGTCAATAGAAATTACAAAAAATCTAATAAATGTATTCAAAACTTACGTGCAAAATTTCGCCTTCCTTAACCTATTTGCTAAGAAATTGCCGGGTGCGTGTTGACGCGGTCACATCATTTACGAAAACTGATCCCATTTTAAAATTTTGTTCCCGAAGGCATCCCTAATATATTTTTTCACATCAACAGATAGCATAAGAAGCTTATAAAATTTACAGTGTTGAGAAATAATTAGAATAATTCTTATTTTTATGGCATTTTTGTCGTAAGTGTCTTCTATTAGTTCAGTGTCTACCATTAGCGCCTTTCCCTTAGTTATTGCGTAGTTCTGTTTTTATAAGTTTCATTGTATTAGTGTTACGTATAGGCTTGCCAGGCCATAAAATGCAAAGGCCGGACTGCGCACTATATAAGGCCGGACATTTTAGCCTAAAAGCCGGACATGTTTTTTTTATTGCCAAACATAATGTTTTTACAGCTGGGCTGTTGAAAAAAGTATTTATACGTGGTGAAAAGTGAGGATATTCGATATTTATTAAAAGATGGACATAATATTTATAATAAAAAAACTCGTTTACGAATTTGAAATGTTTATTAAGTTACACTATTACAGTTTTACTTACAAATGGATCATCAGTCTTTTGTAGATAATTAAATATTATTAAAACTAAAAAACAAATGAATATAGCTCTCTTTTGGCATTCTTAATACTATAAACTAAAAAATATAATAAAACAAATAAAAATAATCATTCTTCTGGAAAGTAACAAAAAGATAATATTAATTTTACGGCTAGGTAAGAATTTACTTTATAGTAGGTATTTATAGAACAATTTAAAATCTTTAAAAAATAACAAAATCTAGTTATATTTGGCACTTGCACCTACTTTGTCAAGAATTTCGTTTTCCTTAGAAATCATATCGTAAAATTCTTTACATGTTAATTTTAAATTGCATAACAAGAACATCATCTTAGCAATTGTATCTGTTTGTAGTCTACTGCGTTCCTTTGTCCACTGGGCGTTTATTAAAGAGAAAACTCTTTCAACGTTGGCATTGTGGCCTGGTATTGCAAAATAATATTCTGCCAACTTAAGCAGTTCCGAATAAAATTCTTCATTATTAAATGATTTAAAATACGAGGTCCACTTCTGATGTGCCAACAGCTTTTTAAAGTCAGAGTCATCTTCGTGTTGCTTTAAAAATTTTATGAAGTTTTGCCACTGATCAAAAAATTTATTGTCATTTAACTGTACATTTTTTCTAGACAAAGTGTCTATCGTTTTTGCCCCTTGTTCCCAGCTTGGAATATTAGCTAAAGTCATCCACTGAAAGTGTTTTAGGTCAGTACAAAATTCACTGGTCCAGGAATTCAGGTAATCTTTGGCAATATTGTACATTCTTCTCATGTTTTGTTTAAAATCTTCTACCTCATCCCGACGAGCCTCCGATAAACGCCGTAAAATTTCGGTCACTTTCATTGGGCAAAAATTTTGTTCCAATCTTTCGTTTATATTTTCCACTACTTGCGAACACTGATCAATTACTTCATTGACAGAAATATCAGCAGTTTCAGTGTGTTTGATTCGGCTTTGGTATATAGACATGAAAGAATGTAAGAGCCATAAATAACACTCAGAGAAGTCATTTTCGAAAAACATTTGCAATGTTCTGGCCGGATAACTCAGTGAAAGAAAGTATGACTTTAATGGCTCGTACATTTGCAAGATTCTCTCTATGGCGGGATAAAGAGATAGCCAGCGGGTTTTTGAATGGCTAAGCATACGTTTAAAATCAATTTCCAATTCTGAACAAACTTTTTTTAAAGCTTCAGTACGAACTGTGAAGCTGGCAAAATGGTTGTGCATTTGCATCACTATGCTGTCTACACAGATTGGTAAAGATTCGATTGCGTGATGTACGGAATTGCTGAAGATATGTGCAATACATCCAACACCGACCATATCATCGTTTTGAGTAGCTGATTTGAGTCTACTGTAGACGCTGTTGGTCCCACTTCTCTCTCTACCGCCAAAGTTAGTATTGGTGTTGTCCGCTGAAAAAGCTATTAATTTATCCAATAAGTTTTTGTCCGTCAAAATGGTGTGTATGTAAGTGGATATTGTTTCAGCAGTCTCGTTCGGTAAGGCCTGTAGCTCCAGTAATTTAACTTGAATTCCTCCCTTTTCAGGGTTGAAATATTGTATAAGCACAGGAAATAGCTTAATAGCACCATGGTTGCTACTATCTGTGGAGACGCTCAAGTATCTGATTTTTGACACTTCTTTTAACATATTTTCTTGGGCAAATGGGCCTAAAACATTTTTTAGGATAGCTTCAGCTTTTGAGCGGGAACAGGTTACATCTTTTGCGATTTTCGAATCTGGATATATACTCTTGCAAAGTGGAGCTGTGCAATCTAGTGAGTTAAATGATTCGTGATGTTTAACGGTATGATAAACCAGAGTAGCTTCTGTGGCCCGAACGCTCCGTTGAAGATTTAAGTTCGCATTGGATTCCATGAAAATATCAATTCTTGATGTAGATGCCGTACTACGAATCTTCATTTTGTGTTTTTCGGTATTTTTTAAGTCAGCTTTGCCCTTATTAGCAATGGAAATTATTTGATCACAAATTACACATTTTGCGTCCCATGGCTCTTTGCCAGATTTGAACATCTTGTATTGACTTTTTAAACTGTCAGAAAATATACATTTTCTTTTCGACATGACTAATAGAGAGATCTGAAACAAAGATGTTGTACTTGTATTTGAGGTTTGTCAATAACACATTAATGCTACAAATAGGAAAATATAAAACTAACTCACCAAAAATACGGTCGCCGCTAACTGAAATACTTAATTGTACGTGAACACACGCCAAGCACGCGCAAACGCCACGCGTTCCTAGGGCAGACTAACGGGCGCGAACCTGTCTGCGGACGGTGCGAGCAGCGGGGCGGGGTAACCACGCTCACGCACGCCACGCGCGGCGCGGCGCGAATCGCGGGCCGGAAGATAGTTTGCTCTCCGCTCGCCCTTGTCCGTTCGGGTCGGGCGCTCGTCCGCCCATCGTCGTACGAATCGCCACTCTGACAAAAAGCCTGACAAAAGCCGGACAGGCCAAACACGTACATATTTGGCCGGACGCGACTGCAAAAAGCCTAACATGTCCGGCTAAAGCCGGACACCTGGCAAGCCTAGTTACGTATTAAGTATTGTTTTTGGAGATACCATACAGTGCCATGTAATAGCTAATAGGCCTATTTTGATTTTTGTAACCTTGTAAAGCACAGATATTTTGTAAAGATGACACTGACATGTTAATATCTTTTTTTTCTTTTTTCTTCTTCTTCGTCTTATATGGTTTGTTTTTAATTAGACGATTAGTTAAATGAGAAATTTTCTTAGCTTTTTAATTTGATTGTCAAACAGCTTCCATTTTAGTAACTAGATGGCGTATGGGTAGACAACTATCGGTAATACCAGGGAATACCATCAATACTTGCTACAAAACTGGGCAAAAGAATGTAAAACTTGATACATTTCAATTTAAAAAAGACGCAATAATATTCCAATGAATAGGATAATAGAGTTATTATAACGATGTTTTAGTTAAAACTCACGGAAGAAATAGCCCTGTTTACCGATATTCACACCAAATGTCACAGGAAATATACATTTTGGTTTTGACAACATCTTACCTGCACTTGTGCAAGATAACAGATATTTAATGGCTAATATTTTACCAATAATGAACATCAAAAACACAAATAACACAATTTGGGAAAAAATAATAAAAACCACACCAACAATAAAAAGTAGAAGAAGTTTTGAAAGTGACATGCCCGCCAAAACTCTCTGTCAGTTGTCAGTTTTCAGTTTGACAATTTGCGTGTTCCTAAACTGTTACCAGTATACTGACCTAATCGCTTAGGCCAATGATGGCTTAGATTTAAGATATTTTGATTTAGGCCACACTTGACAGTACACTGATATTTTTTTGAAACACTACCAATATGTTGTCAGTGGTGCCAACCTGCAAATAATTTCAGATGGGTGGGGAACCAATAGAAAATCTAGAAGTGTCTACCGTCGCGCCGTCTGGTGGAGATGATAAAACGAAAACTTCCCTTTTAAGATTTTATGAATTGACATGTTATACAATACGATAATATATGACTAAATTACTTATAAATTCGATTAATAATGGTGTAATGATTATGACAATGTAATGATTATTATGAAATTAATGTTACTAACTTGAGTCTTGACCAATGTTCATATTTTAATGTTTGCATGTCGAGAAAATCGACCAAAATATGTGAGACACTGTAAAATTTTACCATCTTATGACCATATTTTTGCAAATAAAGATTATTATTACTATTATTATTATTAAATAAAAATTTGTCCATTCATTCACGTTTCGCATGTTGTTATGCTAAGCCTGCTGGAATATCATTAAAATTATGTTTTAAAAATCGAAAAAATACTATTCTTAAGCCATACAACGCCATCTACGTAAAAAGCATAGCACTAATTATTAACGTCTTGGGTCTCATGACAAACAAATTAAATTATGTGCTTGATGAAATAACAAAAGAACAACGTACGTACATTTTTATTTTACAGCATAGCTATAGGTGGCGTTATGAAAATTATTTCTAATAAGTACTCTTTAGTTTTTTCTATGATCTATTACTTTATTCTATCAAATAATAATACATTTAGGCTACTGTCTCGAATAAAGAAAGGAAAGTTGCAACTTGAAATATCTTTATTATGACTCGAATATTAATGTAAGAAAAGAAGCTTCCTTCAAAAAATGAATCATGTATATGGTTGCCACCTTTTATTTTTGCATTGAAAGTACATTGGTTACTCTAATGTGGTTTTCGGCATCTGCACTGCCCCGGGGCAGGGTGGGCTGACAAGTGCTGACAGGATACGGAAATAAAGGAAGTTTAAATTAAGAACATAAACTTTGTATAGTAAGTCCACGTGCTTCGTGGATCATCATAGTGCAATAGTTAAAGTTCTTTACGTACCTAGTTTAAGTTCTTAATTCAAATTTCGGCTGTTTCCGTATCCTGTCGACCCACCCTGCCCCGGGGCAGTGCAGATGCCGAAAACGATATAAGTAAGAAAAATAAAGTACACAGTATAAAAATAAAGTACAATTTATTTTTCTTTAGTAATAAGTGTACTTGCGCAAAATCTCCTTAACACTACAGGAGACACTGTTCGCCTTAAAAGGAAACAGATTTTAAACTTGGAATGATGTTCAAGGGAACATCATCCACCTATTCCTATTAAAAGCGACCTTATCGGATTATAGCTTCAATAAAGCTGATTGCTGATATTATAAGGGGGAAAAAAAAAATTAATAAGTGTATTTAAAGCCGGCTGTACACACTCGCCGAGACACAGCGAAGCGGCCCGAGTGCGAGAGTGTAAATGGGTGCGCTCGCCTCGTCTCGCCTGTCTCGGACCCTCTCGGTCCGTTGTCGGTATTTTGCGCCTGAGACAAAGGGTCTCGCGAGGAAAACGAGCGCACTACTGTACACTCTCGCGTCTTTCAGTACTAGTCCCGTCGTTGGACAGTGTAGAACAGAAAAATAACAATAATAAACGTCATTATTAGTCATTATCTGTGAGAAATATAATTAAATAATTATAATTCCGCATATACCTATAAAAACTTTATAATTTAATTAATTTTTTGGTTTATTGTTATTATTTATTATTTGACTGAATTGAATATTGTCAAAGAACGTGTAAAATGCAAGGACAACAATAATAACATGTCATTTTTATTTGTTCATAATTTTTCTTAACAAAGTAATTACTATTAATTATTTTCTCCTACCTCTATAGCAGTGGTCCTCAACCTTTTGAAGTGAAAACTTCTTTAGCGGCGTTGAGAACTTTTGTGGGATGGGTAAAAACAGCTGTGAAACTCGCGTCAGATTCTCGTGCTGATCGAAAAACCTTGGAAAAACCTTAAGACGGTTGGAGAGTAGTGTTGTAACATCGAAATTGATTAATCGAACAATCGATTCTTTTTTTTTCGATTGTCGATATTTTTTTTCGATTGTCGATTTTTTTAATCGATTGTAAGGGTTTCGATTAATTAAAAAAAACGATTTTCAAAATTAATGGGTTAAAAATTTAATCGATTGTAAGGGTTTTGATTACTTAATTTAAAAAATCGATTTTTTAATAATCGATTTTCATACTAAATGGGTTTAAAAAAATGCACAACGTTAATAATCAAGTTTTCACTTCTGCTGGCACTTGCGGAGTGCAACCCGTCTTTTTTTTTTAACACGGGCCACAAACACGTTTTGTATTGGTCTTGGCGTCCCGGGTTGCAGTCAAATTTAGGGTTAAAATATGAACGTTCATAAAATATCTACGAATAATAAAATCTAAGGAAAAGGTACTCCCATACTAAATACAGTTTTAAATTTGGTTCCATTCGAAATGTCACGTAACGTCAGCCTTTATACCGCTCAAGGTCTCCTAAATATTGCAAATACGTATGAAAAGTGAACTACACTTTTTTGACAAGTATTTTGGAGCATGTTTTTTGACGGAGTTACTCTTCCTTAGCTGTTTTTATTATTCGTAGTAAAATATATTATAATATTATTCAAAAGTGTCAAAACTTTCACGACTTTCACGACCACTTTGCACTATTTTGCTGGTGGGGGTGAAATGCTGCTCTATCAGACCGCTCGCTCACAACAGCAACAGCAGCTGACGATGTCGCAGCGACACGGTTTCTACGAATTTGGGTCGAGACTCGAGTCGCAGCACTCCCAGCGATACTATGTATTGAGTACTTTATGTATGTCGTTTACTACGGAGGGAATTTCATACAAACTCAGTCGCTGCGACATGTCGTCTGCTGTTGCTTGATGTCGTCCGCTTCCAACCTTAGTACTATCAGGGAAGTTGATAGATAGATAGCGGACCTACGTCGTTTTGTACATTTATGTTAAATCCAGCCGCGAATCACGACTTGTATTGAATTGAAAAAATCCGACTAAATGATCGTAGGAGATAAGACCGTCAACTGCTTATGAATCAATTTCTTCGATGGTAGTACGTCTATGTAAACTTCATGTCGCAATTTACGGAGAGGATTCATACTTCCATATTTGAACATAAATGCGAAAGTAAGATCCAGTAGATTCGCTGCAATAGGTACGTCGTTTGCTTTAAGCAGGCCTGTCTCACATCCATACAAACGGCGCGGAATCGCCGAGATATTTACCTACTATTCTGGAAAACAACCTGATTTCAACCTTTTGCATAGCGTTTAGAGTTCATAGTACAATAACTGTCTACCGTCTCGATTCAATCTGCCAGGGCTGTCAAGCGAGCGGCACGGCGGCGCGGGGCCGGGTACTATTACTTTGGTTTCGCGGATGTGTGCGCTGCGTACGCGACAAGTCGAGCGAGTGCCAGCCTATTGAGACTAGTCCGGTGGCCGGACGCTTGCGTTTATCATACCTAAACTCGGGAGTGAGACTTCTGTACCGTACCGTAAGGTACTATTATGTATTCTGTGCTTTAATTTCGCCAACAATTAGAACTTTAATACATATTACTCACTTGCATGCAGACAATCGGATGACCCTCATTTAGGGAGTTCCTTTGGCCCACGTAGTAGCAGTTGTTGACTACGCCCAAGTGGGAGTCCAACGCTGCTTTTGGTTTGCCTAAAGAGAAAAATATTCTTTAGGTTACATGTCATTTTTTGAATTTCTTAACTTACAGGAGTAATTTTATAGTGCCCAGGGTTGTGCGCAGTACACAAGAGCACTCTCATAACCCAGTGGGACGGAAGATCGACACGACCGACGAGAGATCAGGCGCAGAACCGCCTTTTTCATGCCCATCCGACGCATGGATCATCTTACTTGTCAGACAATCAGGTTATCAGCCTGCATTGTCATAACCAAACTTGGAAACAACGTGTTTCCAACGCGGAAATCGAACCCACGACCTCCGAGTCAAGAGCGAAGCTCTGGATCACTGGACCACGGAGGCGTTTTTCACGTTATGTTAGTTATGTCTACGTCTGCGTAAAGAGTTTGTTTTTTCTTTATTTTTATCATTTTTCTGCGTAAAATGCATGTAAAAAACTAAACATTCTTTGCTAGCATCGGTACTATCTTAGAATAGAATAGAATGATTTATTGCATAAAATGTGGTAGATCTATAAATAGACTTGTAGATCTATAAACTTCAAATCTTGTAGATCTATAGACCGTACCATTACCTACGGACAAAATAGCTATTTGAATGATGGTTTGCACATAAACATAGGTGATTTTAGGAATGTTTCTTGCAAAGAATGTTTCTTTGCTAGCATCGGTCCTATCTTAGAATAGAATAGAATGATTTATTGCATAAAATGTGGTAGATCTATAAATATACTTGTAGATCTATAAACTTCAAATCTTGTAGATCTATAGACCGTACCATTACCTACGGACAAAATAGCTATTTGAATGATGGTTTGCACATAAACATAGGTGATTTTAGGAATGTTTCTTTGCTAGCATCGGTCCTATCTTAGAATAGAATAGAATGATTTATTGCATAAAGTGTGGTAGATCTATAAATAGACTTGTAGATCTATAAACTTTAAATCTTGTAGATCTATAGACCGTACCATTACCTAGAAACTCATTGATTACCTACGGACAAAATAGCTATTTGAATGATGGTTTGCACATAAACATAGGTGATTTTAGGAATGTTTCTTGCAAAGAATGTTTCTTTGCTAGCATCGGTCCTATCTTAGAATAGAATTGAATGATTTATTGCATAAAATGTGGTAGATCTATAAATAGACTTGTAGATCTATAAACTTCAAATCTTGTGGATCTATAGACCGTACCATTACCTAGAAACTCATTGATTACCTACGGACAAAATAGCTATTTGAATGATGGTTTGCACATAAACATAGATGATTTTAGGAATTTCCCGATCATCTTTGATAACGATAAGATATTTAACTGTTTGTGGAGAACCCACTTGACTCCTTCACACTTTAGACACTATAATCTAATCATATACTTACATAAAAAAATGTAAGTCACAAACAGGTAAAATGTTCATTAAATGGCAAGCGATTATCGTAAACGCTCGCCGCCACAAAATGTATGCGATTTGACATAAGTCATCGCTTCGCTAGCGAATACTAATGTCAAATCCCATACATTTTGTGGCGTTTAGCGTTAGCGTTTACAATATAATCGCTTGCCGCTTGGCTAGACCCGCATGTAAACTGGTCATATTATTGGTAAGTTAGCTCAGTAAAGTATAATGTAATAATGTCATTCAGGGTCCAAGGATGATGTTCTGACGCAGGCGAGTAACAAAGTAGGTTTTCAATTAATAAACCGTTACTAATAAAAAGAGATGCACTGAGTACATAGTCGTTATAGTTACATTCATGCGCCTTTAAAAGTATTGGACACAACTTTGTATAATAATTATTATAATATCTAGACAGTGTAAATACTGAATATTATACATTATACAATGTTGAAATGTAGGTACATAGTCGCTAGTGAGATTTTTTACACGCTTATATTAGCTTAACTTGTAACTATGTACGTTAGAAAATCTTATAACCTTCATTTGACCATTTCCCGGTTGTCGATTAGGATAAAACTTTACCCACACTCTGAGTACAATGATAATAAATGACTGATGACTTGCTAAGAAAGATCGTTACAAATCCAACATGGCGGCCTCCCTATCAAATGAAAGGGTTTGCTGTCAGGAATACGAAAAAAATAATCACCTGACTTAAATCCTACATGGCGGACATCCAAGATGGTGGATTGTCTTAGCGCGTGCTAAAAGCGTGTTCTTTAGTTTTTGAATTATTAATTACGCATTAATTGTTCGATAATGTTTTATGATACAAAAGTCATTAAACAATAAAGCTCACTGGTAGTCCCAGACGTAAAATGTATGATGCTGCCGTCCTCTGGTTTGACTTCCTTCCCATACTGCGACGCATTATGATCGGAGCCTCGTGCTAGCGTGCTAACTGTATTTACACCCCTGTAACAAATAAACTTTATTTTATTTGAGATTTTTATAGCTATAGAATAATAGTAGACAGACAGGCTATCTACCAAGTACCAACTTAAAACACACACAAGCTAATCGCTGAAAAAGGCGTATCTAGATTCTTGACGACTGCACACAATTATATAGAGCTTAATCTTGGTTTAAACCACTTTATAGAGGTTTTTGCATACCAGGCGCAAACAATAGAGCTAACCCCAACTATCATTCACCAGTGAACGTCGTTTTCAAAACCAAAAATTTGGAGTCATATTCTCAATAGTATGATAAGACGTGATAAGCAATGGGGATTGTCCATTTTATTTTAATTTTTTTTAACAAAATTTAAAAAAAATGGACAATCCCCATTGGCCGCCGATGATGACGTCAGAGCGAAACTTTAAAAATTATTGAGAAAAAACTTGCCAATGAATTACAAATTATCATGCCACAAAAATACGTATTGAGTTAAAAATACAGTTATTTTCTTTCGATCATTTAGAACAAGACTACATTCATAACTCAACAAAATAATTGTAGGTTAATACACAATGCTTTACAGCAACCAAGACAAACAACTTACTCAAACTTCTCCTTCCCACAAGCCAAAATAGTGGTTAGACTAGGATACTCGGCACTTTTCAGCTCCCCTTCCTTCGCTTTGCTGATATCTGGTATCATCTGCTTGATCATGTCATAGTAACGCTTCGTCTTGATGTTATCACCGATAACAAGACCTCGTAGTTCCGCCTTCTTGATACAGTATCTCAGCTCTGACGCTTCGTATAGTGGGTTTATAAGAACCTGATAAAATATAAAATGTATTCTTTTTAGTAGATAATAAGGTTGATGATTGTTTGAATGTACTATAGGGTCAAAGCATGCGGTTACTATTATCGAGAGAAGAATTCTAGTAGTTGTTGTAATGTAGAGCGGAGCCTAAGTAGGTACATGACTGTGCACTTGGACATTAGAATATAATATTAGAAATTAGAATATTAAGGCAACATTGCTTCGATCACTAATATACAAGATACACAGTCTCATACAAAACCTCTCGAAAATCTGTCCCCGAGTAATAGAGTTTAATGAAGTATACATTTATCTAAAATCAACCTTAATTATAGTAATTATTAAAGATCTTTTTATAAAACAATGAACATTTGTGTTTACAAAGCAATAAAATTTTTACGTCCTGTTACACGGGGCCTTGTATTTCGGGTTTTAAAAAAAGGTTTTTTATTAACACACACTTTTATTTCACTTCACAAAGACTTAGGAATTAGAATATATAACCGACGAGACTTGACTTAACAAAGGATATAGTAATGAGGAGAGGTTCCTCCAGTGAGACGGCGAATTGAAGACTGGAGGTCCAACCGCTGGGGATCTAATATACTAGTATAATAGTGCTGACAAGACTTAAGGTCTAGTCAGCTAAACACCTAACAATGTAAGGGTGTAACAACCCCCCGGTTGAGTGTAAAGTTGGGGATACAAACAACTTTACTAACTAATTCTTAACCTAGGCGGGGATGTCGTCAAACCCTCATCTAATTCCAACGCAACGGGTTGTTCCTGACCTTCAGTCTTTTTATTACACTTAAAGAATTTGTAAAAATTAAAATAGGTGAAGATCTTATAAAATACAAAACTACAAACTAAAATACACAATAATAAGGTTGTGCCAGAATAATGTGTCCCGTATTTTATGATATGTGGTTGTTCTATTAATTTATCGGCCTGATTAAGTATAGAATTTGAAATTTGTTCATTTAAATTTAAATTATCTAAATCGGTATTAATTAAAGATATAGGGGGCACATTACTCGACGATAGTAATTGCGTAACTTTGTTTAAGTTACAACAAGAGTCGTTGATTAAATTAAAATCAGATGGCATAGGATTTACAGTAATATTAATAACATTATTTTTATTAGGTATTAACCTAGTACTAGAACTAAATGCAACACAGTTGCCAGGAAGCGATATAAGTCCAGTTCCCAATAGGGTGACGACACTTTCGGGTCGGTTCAGACAGTCTATTGATAATTGTGTCGGAACAGAATGAATAAAAATCCATTGATTATTGCTTAATGTTTTCCATATTTGTAAATGTCCATGTATAAATTTAGTTTCACATTGAGCGGGAGGTTTTTTCGTAACTCTCAATAAGAGTTCACTCTCGCAGGTCGGGAACTCGTTAACGGTGTATAAGTTCGTTGCGTCACATATAATAGTCCGAGAGTCGACGGTGGTACACTCGCCTAAATTATTTAAATTACAGAATTTTTGTTTGTCTTTAGTCACTGCGATATACTTAGTGCTAGGTATAATAGTAATATAAGTGTCCGGATTTTCCGGGTTATAGGGTATCGGAAAAGCTATACTATGATACAGGTTAAATTCGCTGGGAGCGACTAAAGGGATTCTTAACACAAATATAATTTTCCTATTTATATAATAACAAGATACTTTCGAAATTTTCATAAGGCGATACATAGAATCTAACTCTAAATTGACAGGGAATTCGACATCATTATTCAAGTGAATATGGCTCTCGGCGAGCTCTCGGTATAACTGACTCGGTGTTATGACTGACGGATGCAGGATGTTTTGACTACTGAATGTAATGGCATTAGATAAGTCTTCTAAACGAAACGACAATGTTAAGAGAGTGGCTTCCAAACTGTTGAGAATAGAATTAATATTTGTCATGAAAACTAAATTATTCGAAACACTACTTAAGTTATGAATATTTACCGAGAGATTGTCGACTGCGTCACTTAAACGAGCTTCATTTATTTTCATTTCATGAAAGGTTTTGTTATATGAATTTAATGTAAATTTAGTTACTAAAAGGTTTTGTTTTATTAATGAAGCTAGTTTAGCTTGATTATCTTTTACAATTTCAATCGCCTGATCGTATCTAACTCCGTCGTCCTCGTCTAAGGATCCGAAAATATGTTTGAAGGCGGTACCAATGCCGCTAAACCAAGCCGACCGTTTGCTGGTCTTTGACATAAGATGTGATATTGAATCAAATTCTTTGACTACATCGTAATACCGTGCAGTTATGGGTTCTAGCATGCTATGACATTCGATATTATTTAGTGCTTCTGATTGTTTGCATAGGTATCTAGCAGTTCCTAAAATAGAATTGATATTTTCGATGTGCGGCCCGATATAGGATGTATCGACTGGTATCATAGTATCGAGGTAAGTTCTTCTCATTTTGAGTTGTCCTAAATAATCGAAATAAATTCCAGGACTCGACGTAATAGCTTGGACATAGTCTTGTTGCGCTATTGCGGTAACGCTGGAAAATAAAATATGTTTATTTACTTAATTTTATGTTTATATTATAACTTAGTATAGAAATAATTATTTACTTTAGAATTTAATTTATTTTAAAAAATTATTTACTCTGGTCGAATTATATATATTATACCTAATTAATAGTTATTTTTTTTTTATGTTTCAGGAACAGTTGCGGGTTTAACTTCGTCGAAATGATGTTTCACGTGTCTACGATTTATTAGTAGTGATAATGTATTATATCCATGTATTTTAACAACTTTATATGGGCCCTTCCACTGGGGTGACAAGGCTTTTCTGAGTCGGAGATGATTCTTTAAATAGACATAGTCACCTACTTTGTATTGAATTGGTCGAGTGCGATTATCATAGTAAGTTTTGGAAGTTTGTTTAGATGCGACTATATTTTGAATCGCTTTATCGCGGGAGAGTTTGAATCTATGCTGGAGCATTTTCAGGTATTCGGGATAGGTGACGTCTTGTGGAGTGTTATAAATGGAATCAGGAAGATAAGGTTTATGTCCAAATAGGAGTTCGTAGGGTGAGAATTTAGTAGTGCAATGTATATTAGTATTGTAAGTGAGCATGGCTGTGTAAACATAGCGAGGCCAGTTATCCTGGTTTTCATTTGTAAACGATTTAAGTACTCTTTTAATGTAGAATGACTGCGCTCTAGTGCGCCCTGAGTCTGAGGGTGATATGGGGTTGACCAAATTTGTTTGATTTTTAGGAATTTACAGGTTTTCTTAAACAGCTCTGCAGTAAAGTTGGTACCCTGATCGGAAAGAATGGTTTTGGGGATGCCAAACAAGGAAATGAAATGGACTAAGCAATCACTTGTTTCTTCTGCTGTGATTGATCTAATAGGGTAAGCTGTTGAGAATTTCGTTAGGTCGTCTTGGAAGGTCATGATGTACTTAAGTTTGGCTGTGCCTGCTTCTGGCAGGGGTCCTACAATGTCAATAGCTATACGCTGAAATGGAGCAGTGGATGTAGTAGTGATTTGCATAGGAGCTCGGTTAACCTGTCTTAATGCTTTATTTTCTTGGCATTGTTTGCAATTTTTAACATATGTTTCGATGTCTGAGCGCATACCCTTCCAATAATATTTTTCTTTGATTCTACTCAGCATCCTGACGGAGCCAAGGTGTCCAGCGACAGGTAAGTCGTGATTTTCTCGTAAAATAGTTTTAATTTCGCTAAGTGATGGATACATTATATTATTGTGATAAATATGGACGGCTATACTGGAATCGTGAAACAGGTATATGATCATATTATATATTTTGCTAAACGTATGTTTGTCAAAGGGATTTTTGAAATCTGATATGGCAATTTCTGTAATAATAGATGAGTTTACTAATATATTTTTTATTTTTTCCAGGGATTGAAAAATATCGCGGTAGGAGCTTTCTTCGAAGTGGTGTACTTTGGTAAAGAGTAAGTAGTAAATTTTATTATTGATTTCTAAATTTTTAAATGAGTATAGTTCTTTTTCGCTTTGTAATATTTCTTCTTTATTTGTAGAATATGATAGGATATCATTTACATAGGGATTAGATTCATCTAGATCAATAGAAGTTGGTATAATAATGTGTGAACAGGAAGTTTTAAGTAGAGACTCGTTGTGTTCAATAATATTAGTATTAAAGGATTTATTTTTATCTGCAATAGTTTTGAGAAACTGTGAATATTTTTCGTTAAGATTTATATTGGTAGATGGAGACTGTTGCTCTTCTGAAACTATAGGTGAGGGATTTCTGTTAGGCGGACGTAATAATTCATCTAAGTCAAATTCAGATGCTAAGTCAGGGGCTTGTTGATTAGAACCACAGGAACCAGCGTCTGAAAGGTTATCATTAGGTAATGGAATAGTGTTTTCAGGATCGATGCCGCCATACGGAAGGTAAGGGGATAGGACGTCGTCAAATGATGGATTAGCTATTATTGGTGTTTCATTTTCAGGTAATGGATTAGAATTTTCAGGGACTATATTGTTTTCATTATTGTTATGTTCAGGAATTTCATTGCTTATTTGTTCAGGATTCAGTGGAGCGCCTATTTCTTCTAATACATTATTTGGAGATGGAATAGAGTCTAGAGGATCTTGAACGGGATTCAGAGGTATTAATTCGGGAAATAATTGTGCATCATCATCATCTGGGAAAATAGGGTTGACAGGATAGCGCGATAAAGCATCAGCTACTGAATTTAGTCTGCCTTTACGATAAACTATTTCATATTCGTATTCCTCGAGTTGTAGGCGCCACCTTTGAAGTCTGCTGTTATGATTTGAGTGATTGCAGAGCCATTTTAGGGGTTGGTGATCCGTGACTATGGTGAATTTTCGGCCATAGATGTATGGGCGGAATATTTTACAACCAAATATTATTGCTAGTAATTCTTTTTCAGTTACAGTGTAATGGCTTTCACATTTATTTAATGTGCGTGAGGCAAATGCGATAGGACGGTCTTTACCTATTTGACCCTGGGATAATACGGCACCGATGGCGTGTTCAGAGGCATCACAGGTGAGGATAAAAGGAAGATTATAGTCGGGATAGGAGAGAACAGGTGCAGAGGTAAGCTTATGTTTTAGAGTATCAAATGCAACTTGTTGTTGATTTTCCCATTTGAACATTGCATCCTTTTTTAGTAAAGAAGTCAGTGGTTTTGCTGTCATAGAAAAGTCGGGTATAAATCTGCGGTAGTAGGAGACGAGGCCAAGAAAGGATTTTATATCTTTAGGTGTTTTAGGTGTTGGAAATTGTGTCACTGCTTCGATTTTGTCTGGGTTAGGTTTGACGCCGTTTTCAGTAATGAGGTGTCCGAGATATGCAACCTCTCGTCGAAGAAACTCGCACTTGTCCGGTTGCAATTTTAGGTTATATTTTCGAAGTCTGTCAAATATTGCTTTTAGATTTTGAATTTGCGAAATAAGGTCAAATGAATATGTAACAATATCGTCTAAATATACGAAACAGCGTAGGCCTTGGAGTCCTGAGAGTGTGGTATTCATGAGACGTTGAAACGTTGCGGGTGCATTTTTAAGCCCAAATGGCATGCGTTTAAATTGGTAATGTCCCTGAGGAACGGAGAAAGCAGTTTTAGGTGAATCTTCAGGGGAAACTTCAATTTGGTGGAACCCGGAAGCGAGGTCTAGGGTGGTGAAATACTGGCTTTTGCCTAATTGATCTAGTATTTCTGTTATATTTGGTATGGGGTAGGAGTCACCAATCGTGACGTCATTCAACTTTCTATAGTCGATCACAACTCGCCATTTACGATTACCGGATGCGTCTAACTTTTTTGGGACAACCCAAATGGGTGCCGACCATGGAGATGATGAAGGTTCTATAATTCCTTGTTGCAACATTTCATTTATCTGTCTATTTACTTCTTCTTTATGGATTTCTGGAAAACGGTAAGTTTTGGTGTGAATTGGAGCGTCGGAGACGGTTTTAATTTCATGTCGAACTGCGTTTGTAAATGTAAGTTGTTCCCCAGGAAGATGAAAGATATCAGAATAATCAGAACAGAGTTTATAAAGGGCATTTTTTTCCTCTTTATTGAGATGAGAGACTCGTAATTGTTTTAATACTTCTCGAGTACGTTGAAAACTATTTGTATATGATACGGTGTGAATGGAATTAATAGATATAGGAGAGTCAGCATTATTTACGTTATCAGAAATGTAGGGTAAAAGAACTAAGTTTAAATTTGATTTAATGTGTACTGGAGATTCGGAAGTATTCACGACGGATAAGTTAATCCTTTTGTTAGGTTTTACAGTGACTAGGCAATTAGCTATTAATAAATCTTTAGATATTTTTTGATCTAGTATAAGACCCTTTTTTAATTCGGGGTTCACGACGGAGCATTCAATAACTGTTTCTGTGCGAGCTGGGATGAGGTAAGTTGGTTCGAAGAAATGTAATTGTAAGAACGTATTATTAATATATAAACGGTTTTCATTGTAATCTATTTTGCAGTTATTCGTATTTAACATGTCAGATCCTATTATTCCATCGTATGGTAAGTTAATTTCTTTAATAACGTGGAATGTATGCAATATATGAGATTTCGGTAATTTAATTTTTAATTTAAAATGACCTTCAGTTTGTATTGACTCAACTGTTGGATCAATACCTTTTATATTGATAGTGTCTTTTTCTAATTTAGGACTCCGGGATAAACAGGAGCGTTTAATTAAGCTAACTGAGGATCCTGAATCTACGAGTAAGCTCAACGGAAGGTCAGATATGGAAGACTCTATTAGAACATGAGGTAAGAGAGTTTTTGTTGGGTTATTTGTTATTTCGAATACATTTGATTCTTTGGATTTAGTATTTTTTTGTGTATTATCAGGTTTGGTACTGAGAATTTTGGATTTATTAGTTGATTTCGATTTTTTAGTAGAATCATCGATTGTAGTATTAGATTCAGAGGATTCAGTGGATTCAGCAACTGCAACGTTGGATTTAGGAGATTCAGTGGATTCAGCGACTGTGATGTTGGATTTGGGAGATTCAGTGGATTCAGCGACTGTGATGTTGGATTTAGGAGATTCAGTGGATTTTCTTTTATTTTCTAAAGATTTTGTAAATGATACAGCGGATTTAGCATTTAAGGATTTAGTAGTAGTGTCGGTTTCAATATTACTGTGTCTCATACGACACCTAAATGAGACTTCCTTTAGTTTTTTACATTATCTACTTCGTCATAAGAGTTATCATTGTTGTAAGTGATATTGTTATCAAACGTGTGATGATTGGCAAGGTCTTGTGTGAAGTGAACTGGATTAGGTCTGGAAGGCCCAGGATTGTTATATTGATTATTTCTGCTATTATTGTATTGTCGTTTGCGACAATTTTCGATAGTGTGCCCTGGATGTTTGCAATACCTACACACAAGATTGGGAGAGTTATTTGAATCGTGACGCGGCACATATTGATCTTTTCTAAAATTATTGTTATATGAATTTCTCGGCTGAAAGTTTCTATTGTTATTAGGGACGTGATTGCGATAATTGCTATTAAAATTTGGACTCGAATTTGATCTCTTTGTGGCATAATAAATTTTCTCCTCGGATATTGCTGCGTTTATGGCTTCGTTAAGGTTTTCCGGCTCGCGGCATCTAACTACCGTTGATATGTTTGGATTTAGTCCCGTTATAAAAGTATGTAAAGCTAAGTCTTCCATTGCAGCGACTCGGCCGGCTAGCTCGGCTTTCTTTTTAGTTGGTATCGAAATATTTATTTCCGTTAATAGTTTGCTCAGACAACTCTCAACTCTGAGTGAAAACTGGTTGACTGATTCGTTGGTGCCTTGTTTGCAATTTTGCAGTTCGGTGAGGAGGTGAGTATAATGTTTTTTCTCCCCAAACTGCGTTTTCAAAAACTCCTCTAATTGAGTCCACTCACTAAATTCTTTAATATTTGCAGCGGACTCTGCGCGACCTTCCAATCTACTGAGAATATATTTGAAAATAATTTTCTTCTGTTCCTCGGTGGCTAATCCTAACGCATTATTGCAGTTACTTAGAAACGGGGTTAGTTTATCTCTACTCCCGTCAAACTTGCCAATGAATTGGATTAAAATATTCAATTCTACAGCCGGCATTATGGATTTAGGAGGTTTAGCAGGCTCAGTCGATTTACTTGTTTCGGGTGCCATAGACGAGAAGGACTAGTTTAGTTTAACTAATATGTCTTAGAAATAAAATAGAATGTGACAGAAATTAAATAACAGAATTACAGTTTGAGAAACAGCGACTAAAGACTTACAGTTTCATAGAGCAGGCGATTGTGTACACGGCGATAAGAAGCATGACTGGTCAGACGTAGATTCGGCGAATCGGCTCGCAGCTGTAGCGGCGTAGTGTGATTTCTCACAATATTTTCCTCACTTTTGACTACACTTTATTACTTATATGCTTTTATACACAGATTGATTTTGCAGTTCCACAGATTCCACTGATTTTGCAGCGTGTTTCACTGATTTTTCGCGAATTTTCACGGTATTTCACTGATTTTTTCGCTAATTTCGGAGACGTTACCGGGGATGCACTTTATCATCCCACCGCTGCCACCAATGTTACACGGGGCCTTGTATTTCGGGTTTTAAAAAAAGGTTTTTTATTAACACACACTTTTATTTCACTTCACAAAGACTTAGGAATTAGAATATATAACCGACGAGACTTGACTTAACAAAGGATATAGTAATGAGGAGAGGTTCCTCCAGTGAGACGGCGAATTGAAGACTGGAGGTCCAACCGCTGGGGATCTAATATACTAGTATAATAGTGCTGACAAGACTTAAGGTCTAGTCAGCTAAACACCTAACAATGTAAGGGTGTAACAGTCCGATGCACGCTTCATACTAAATTCAACCATCCGCGTATATGATTTAAGTTCAAATTTGTATAGTGCCAAAAAAAAATCCAATTTTACGACCGAAATTCGCCGCTGGAACAGGGCGAAGTGAAGTATGAGTGGAGTCGAACTGTTCAAATTTTTTTTGTTGATTGTAATTTGTTTGTAATAATTTTAATAGTCCATTTTTTTATTTTTCCGAAGTTTAATGTATAGAGTGAGGAGTAATTATTTTTTACTTGTAATATTATGTTGTTCTAATGTTATGTCTAATTTTATCATTAACCAAAATATACATAAGTGTACATACATTTTCCGATAGGCCACAAAGGACAACTCACATCACCCAACGCCCATACTTTTTAAACTACTTAAAAAATCCTTAATGGGAACTATATTTGATCGAAGATGGGAACATAATATTATTACCACATCTAACTGGATCTCGAGGAAACCTGAAAAAAATCCTCAATAAAAAAATAATAGTAATAGCGACTCCATCAAATGGAACAGAAACATAGCTTATAACCCGAACATTTCAAGTGGGCATGATAAACTACGATAAGTACCTTTAGTATGAGTATTCGCAATTGAGATGGTTTATACCTGGTGTTGATTTATTTACAACTTAATTTTAAAACTGTCTTTTGGTGATTTCTTAAAGAAATACCAATATTTACAATACAATTGTAAGAAATATATTAGGATAAAATTAATACTTACCGGAAATATGAAATTCCATCCTTTTTTTTGGTTTTAGACGTATGATTTCTACAATTATTAAACGCGCACCGAGGCATGTTTCCCGGCGGAGCGTTCGAGCACTACTAAATCAAAAGTGCACCAGAATGTTGAGTTTGGTGCTCTTTTGGTGAGGTCGTTTTTTGCCGCGGATTGTGTATCTTGTATATTAGTGATCGAAGCAACATTGTCTTGATGTTGTTCGAAGTACAAGTGTCAAGATAACAAAGCTTCAACCGTATATCTTATATCTTTCAACGAGCAATTCTTGTATATAACTGAAATCTCGGAATCGGCTCCAACGATTTTCATGAAATTTAGTATATAGGGGGTTTCGGGGGCGATAAATCGATCTAGCTAAGAATCATTTTTAGAAAATGTAATTTTATTCGTGTTTTATCGAATACCGAGCAAAGCTCGGTCAAATAGCTAGTAAATACTTAATACACGCACAAACTCCGAGAAGAATCAAGCAAGTGTGTGCTCTACTATTGCAAAATTACCTTACACTCTCTGCTGCATTTTACATTCTATACTAATATGATTGACGACCGCCGTGGCGCAGTGGTGAGCGCGTTGGTAGCTCAAGCCGGAGGTCGCGGGTTCAAGTCCCGCCGACGGAACAAAAAGTTTATAAAGTTCCTGGGTCATGGATGTATATTACATATGTGTATCATATAATAAAAATCTTAAATATGTGTATAGTATAAAAGTATTAAATATATTTCCGTTGTCTGGTACCCGTAACACAAGTCCTTCAGGTACTCACCACGGCACCAGACTGACGTGGTGTGAAGCGTCCATAGATATTATTATTATTATAAATGCGAAAGTGTGTCTGTCTGTCTGTTACCTCTTCATGCCCAAACCGCTGAACCAATTTTGCTGAAATTTGGTATGGAGAGACTTTGGATCCCGGGAAAGGACATAGGATACTTTTATCCCGGAAATATGTACGGTTCCCCGCAATAAACGAATTTCGAGCAACGGAGTTGCGGGCTTCTTGGTTTCAAAATATCTCACACTCTCTACATTTTCCATTCGTCATAATTCATCAGAGCTCGCACGCGGATTCTCAATATACTCACAGAGATCAGGCCCACTCTGGCAGCGGCAAATAACGCTATGATCCAGTCCATGTTGTTGTGTGACCAGATGCCCAAGCGGTCGCCTTTGGAAAACCCATTCTGGCGTAGAGCACATCCCAGGGAATCGGCCTGTAAAATTCGTTTCATTTTTTATATGAGTACGTCCCACTGGAAGGACCATGGGACGTAAGACGTAAGGGGCCGGGTACCCTCGAAATTCTCATACCTACGTAATTCCAAAATCATTTTCTCATACGAAAATATTTAACATGCTTGAGTTGTTTTTCAGTTTAAAATAGTAATTATCTAGGTTCCTGCACAAAAAATTACTTCAAAATATTTAAACATTAAAAAAAAAATTTTGTTTTTAATTTTTTTTTAATACTAAAAAATATTTTTTAGTTTAAATATTTTGTAGTAAATTAACTATTTATTTATATATTTTTTAGTGTTTTACTCTATTTTTTAGTGCTTAAATATTTAGTAGTAAATTTACTAAAAAAGATTTTAAAGCAAAAAAAAATGTGTTTAAATATACTGAAGTAAATTTTTGTGCAGGAACCTAGGTAATTACTATTTTAAACTGAAAAACAACTCAAACATGATAAATATTTTCGTATGAGAAAATGATTTTGGAATTACGTATGTATGAGAAATTCCAAGTGTACCCGGCCTCTTAATTACTCTTTTCACTCGCACCAAAATTCTGTTTTAATTCATTATAATCTAAGATGTACCTAATCAAAGGTAATTTTGCTACCAATTCTAATGATTTACTTATTTCACGACCCATTTTTTACCAAATGACTAATAATCAATTTTTCTATTGAGCAAATGGAAAAATCGTAAGTACATTGACTATTGCATATTTAAACATAGTTAAGTAATCGACCGGATAGTTAAAAGTTACTTAATCATTATTAACCTATCATACATAAACTATTTTATTTATAAAATACATTTATAAATAAAATGGTTTATGTATGATTGAATTAATAGAAACAATTGAACTCGGTATAAAATATAAATTATTCATTAATTCTTGCATTTTTCGTATTGATAATGTTGTATAGTGTTTGCATTCCATAACTATAATAATAATTATAGTTGTTGCTAAGTGAAGACTAAACAAGAATTCGTTTGTTCCGAAGGAATTATAGCTTCTTATTTAGAATATTATATTATGTATTATTAACTAGATGACCCGGTGGACTTCACATCACTTAGCCTCTTAGCATATTATTTTCTCACTGCACAAACTTCCTTGGACTTCCACGAATATTTCAAAACTAGAATTCGTCAAGCCGGTTCAGCCGTTCTCTAGTTTTAGCGACCGACAAAAATGGAAATTAACTTTTATTTATATAGCAAATATCATATTATATAAAATATAATAAAGATTACTATAATAGATAAAAATATACAAAAGACATTGAAATCCCCGGCTGTTTGGGGAGGGCCACCATGGTATGTGGGACTCCCTGGGGCAGGGGTCAAGAAATGAAATGACCTTCGCGGTCCACACGTTTTATAAAAACATATTTTATAAAAAATATACGTACGTATAATTACGGAAATTACAAAGGTATTTATTTACATATCAATAAGAAAAGTGTAATTTTTTTTATCTAATTATTTATCTCTCTGATATTTGGAGTGAAATTGGTGCAAGTCATCGGTAAGTCGAGATCGAAATTTATTTTTAAAGAAGTTCATCTTCGAAAATGCTTGTTCCGCACACAATGGGTCGGCGGTCCGGATGCGGACCGTGGTCCGCCATTTTGTGACCCCCGTATAGTAGATATGCCTCCAGGCCGTCCCCGGACATACCTACTAAGCCCCAATGGTGTTTCTGTTCTTCCGCTTAAGGCAGTCACGGGTGACGGGATACGCGGAATGCACAACCGCGACAGTACGAGTATACTAACCCTGTTGAGGAGTTCCTCATACGTGATATCCCGTTCCTCATGGAGTGACCTGACGGCGAGCCGGCCGGGGTACTTGTGGACGGTGTCCTCTATCACCTGGCCTAGGGTCCTGTAGGACAGGGGCTCCACGCCGGGGTGCCGCAGGTAGCTCTGAGCACCCTGCTGGAGGTTGCGTGATAACCTGAAATATTATATAGCATGAGACCAGAAAATGACCTCAACCTTTCTTTATAGCTTCTTTAAGGCTCGTCCCTACGAATAATAAAAACTAAGGAAGAGTAACTCCGTCAAAAAACATGCTCCAAAATACTTGTCAAAAAAGTGTACCTTAGGTTCACTTTTCATACATTTGCAATATTTAGGTGACCTTGAGCGGTATAAAGGCTGACGTTACATGACAGTTCAAATGGAACCAAATTTAAAACTGTATTAGTATGGGAGTTACGGTTCCTTAGGTTTTATTATTCGTAGGGTCGTCCACATTTGTATCATTTGCGCGATCAGATCTCCGTCGCGATCAACGCGCCGTATTAATTATGCGTATCATAGTGTGAACGCCCATTAGATAATTCTGCCGATCATGCGCGTATTTGACACGACACGTATCAGATACGCGGTTAATAGCGATCGGGGCATATCATGATACGCGTATCATTTTGATACGCTTCGATGATACGCGACGGAGATCTGATCGGAGATACAAATGTGGACTAAGCCTTATAGAATCGTCGATCAAAACGCTTGACATAAGCGCTCGTTGATATGAATTTGACGTTCGAGTTTCGATTCGTCTAATATGTCAATTCCATACATTTTGATTTTGGATTCTATAAAGAAGCGATAAAGAAAACGTCTTGGCTACCGGCTCAGATCGGGCGTCGAGAGCCCAATCTATCTTTAAATATATAAAATTCTCTTAATTAATATGGCGTCATTTTAACCATTGTTGATATAGTGAAATCTAATATTGACCTCACCATGCAATAATAATCATTATTAATTATAATTGAATATCAAAATACGATTTACAACAGCCTGCAACTTGCAAGTAAGTACTTAAGGGCGTTCCGTCCGGAGATTACGTAATTGACCGTATTTAAAACCTTATAAACTCATAATCTGAAAGCTTCAAAGTTATAATAAAAATACAGCAATAATCTTCAGTATATAAACATTCCTTTTGTCGTTTTAAATTTTCTATTTTTGTTTCTTATACTCATGATGTCAGCTTCCAAAGTAATACCAATTTGTTAAAAATCAAGCATACATTCAGCATCTCCTTAGGATTTACAAATTACTTTTGTTTGAAACTCACGCCAATAGATCGACAATATAAACTACATATTGGCCGTTTAAAATTTTTTTTGGACAATTTTGAACTAAGATAAGTAAAAATAATAGGGTTTTGGCGCGATCTCGGCAACGCGGCAAATGTATGGCCAAGGTCGTTTGCTCGGGGGACGGCCTTAATATATCTTTTTGTAAAAGATAGATGTACGAATTGCATACATACAATCTCTTTCAAAGAATACTATACAAATACTGTATTTTAGTAAGTAGTATAGATTATATTATCAATATAGCAATTAACTTTTTAAAATGCAGTATTATACCTGAATTTACTGCATTTTAATTAGTAATCACTAGTAGGTACTGATTAAATGCAGTAAAAACTGTTTGTATGGAGTTAACATAATATACTGCGTTTTAATTAGGTTTTCACATGACTGTGTGTGTATACGGAACTATTTAAAAACAGTATTTTATTTGTATTTACTGCGTTTTAATCTGAAATCACAAAAAGTCCTTTCAGCAAGTGATTTTACTGCGGTTTATATAGCAATAATGTCTTTTTGGCGGTAAATGGGATAGTTACTGCATTTTCAATAAACTTTATGGCTAAAAATAAAATACTTCCATTTAACGTAAGATAATGTGAGTAAATAAAGAGAAAAAAATGTAGGTTTAGAATATATCAAAAAACGGAAAATCACAAAAATGCGCCTTACTGCGCTTAATGCCCGCTGTACACTCTCGCCGAGAGCTCTCGGGCGAGAGTCTCGTGCGAGAAACGCTTGCCCGAGTGCGATCATGTACATTCTCGCTTAGTTCAATCGCAGTTATGAACTCAGAGAAGATGGACGAAAACGACCATTCACCATTCACCATGCATCGAAAGATATCATTGTAATCCAAAGATTTATAATCATATTTAATTTTATTTCTCACAGATAATGACTATTAATGACGTTTATTATTGTTATTTTTCTGTTCTACACTGTCCAACGGCGCGGCGGGACTAGTCCTGAAAGACGCGAGAGTGTACAGTAGTGCGCTCGTTTTCCCCGCGAGACTCTTTGTCTCGGGCGCAAAATACCGACAACGGACCGAGAGGGTCCGAGACAGGCGAGACGAGGCGAGCGCACCCATTTACACTCTCGCACTCGGGCCGCGTAGGTATCACAGACACAATAGATTTTCAATGTAAAATTTAATGTATTATAATATTTATCATGTTTAAAAAATAACTTTTTATCACGTTTAAAAGTTATTTAATACTTTTTAGTGCATATTACTATTGTTTTTACCTTCGAAGTCGGTTTTATGGTATGAATATTCTTAACTTTTTACATGTAGGGGGCTCGGGGGGCGAAGCCAATTGTAATCAAACCTCACTCGAAAACTGAATGTGTTGTATTCCTTGAGATATTCACATAAAATCAATAACTTAGTATTTTCTTAATACATGAGAAAAAACGCAACACTAACGACGCAAAGCTGTTTTGTTTTAACCCGATTCTAGAGGTAATCAAACCTCACTCCAATACTGAAAGGTTGTTTTCCTTGAGATATATATTCACATTAAATCAATAACTTAGTATTATCTTTAAACATGAGATAAAAACGCAAGGGTCTACACAGACGGACAGCATTTCAACTGCAATCCAACCGCAAATTTCATCAAAATCGGTCCAGTCGTTTGAGAGAAGTTCAGTGACATACACACTCACAGAAGAATTATATATATATATCCAAAATCTTATCTTTATATATATATATATATATATATGTATATTAAGATAAGATTTTGGAAGCTTAAATCACTCTCCTCTGTTGGCAAAATTAGAATTCCTGTTTTATAGACGTCTATTTGATTGATTATTCTGTGTTATAAAAGTTGACCAATCGTGTTATTCAATGGTTACCTCAAAGACAAAGACAATATGATGAATACTGACAATGAACTTTAATTTCTTAGCTTTAGTTATTTTTGATAAAAATCGATATCGATGCAGCCAAAACTATCAATGCTTCAGTCAGTAGTGCATACTTCATGTACCTACGTCGAATTTCGTTAATTAAAACGAGTTTATCGAATAAAAAACATTTGAATAATACATAGGTTTTTGATTAATAAGATAATATAATAATAAAGATGTCTCGTAAAATTTAATATATATTTACATTTTAAGATAGTGGGTAGATAGCGATAAAACTATTTACATTGTGTATTTCGGTAGAAGTTGCAGAAATACCAATTTATATTTCTAAAATTACTACCATTAATAATATTTTCAGACCTTTTAGGGAAATTAAGTATTAATTATAGTACCTACCATAATATCATATTTTAGAATTTATCATTAAGGTTATTATATTTTAATACAATAACAATTTTTCAGTTTGAATGCGAGGGGGCCGGGAAAAGTAAAGGATATTAACAAGCTATTTTTTTTGGAGGAAATAACCCTCGTTGGGGATAGTGGATGTCCATGAATGGCAGGAGAAACAGTGTACCTGGCATTATTAATATGGACTTCGCTACTTTACCTTAGGTCTGCCGAACACTTCCTCTTATTCTCTAACAACTGTCTCATTAGTAACAGTCTAAACTCAGTATGGTTCTCTGTCGCTCACGTGCCAAAATATCTCTGTAAGTCTTACTTCACATACAATATTGTAATCATAACACTTCGATAACCTCAGATAAGGCGGATTACATAACATGAGTGCAGTTACTTACTTATCAATATTTTGATAACAATTAGTAACATTGACCTTGACTATACTATTGTTTATAATAATTATAAACGTCACCTAATGGTTTGACTGATGAATCACATAATAGGTTGTTTTATTTCAAGACGTCACATAAGAGTTACGGGGTTGTCAATTCATCAAGAACAAAACTTGGAATATTGGCTTAAGGGACCGCTAAATTTTAGGTGTTGTTGGTGAAAACAGGCATTATTCATATTTTAATTGTATCAAATAAACTTTTTATTTTTTCTGACGGAAACGAATGATAATATTAAGGTCGGTCGTATTTTGCACTTCCGGTTTATCGTGTTTTGCATTATATTAATATAATTACTGAATTCTACTACTTATTCTAATACTACTTATTCTAATATTACTTATATTCTAATACTTTGTTACTGAATTCAAAGGATTGTTTATTTTTACCCAACTGCCAGGAGGGTTGTTTTTAGCGCGTATCTTGTATGTAATATTCTTTATTACCTTGTATCTCCAGAACTGCTCAACGGATTTTCATATTTGAGGTATCGTTAGATGTGTCTTAGTAGCCCGAGTATTCTTAGATATGTGACATTAAAAAAACCAAAATGGCGGATTTTTGACGACATGATACGAGGTAAAAAAAATGTACCAAGCATATCGAGTGGGGTATCAAAATAAAGGATTTTAAACACTGATTCCAAATATATCATAACTTGCAGTTTTAATATTAAATAGAACGATAAAAATTTAAACAACTTACCAAACCTCGTATTGTATTTGTAGGTACACATTTCTGTGTACCCTACAATCACGGGCGATGTTTCCATCAGCACGGTAGTTTGTTTATTTGACTGTCGAAATAATTAAGTAGATGACTACATACTAAAACGTCACCAATAAAGTAAATTAATTAAAAAATAATAAAAAACCTGACTGCAAAAAATGTTTAACTAAAAAGACCGAAACAAGACCTAATTCTGCCGGAGGCATCGAATCCATGTTTTAATTGATACGACTCTTGGTTACAAGTTTCATACCAAGATAAATAGAAGGCTTAGTAGGAAAATGGAAAAGAAGAAAGTGGACTACAAAATGCAGTCGTAGGCATGTCACACCATGTTTAACATATTTTCATAAATCATATTATTATTTTTAACAAAAAATTAAAACCGACTTTCAAGGTAAAAACAATATAGTAATATGAACTTAAAAGTATAAAATAACTTAGTACTAAGTACCGACTTCAAAATAATGAAGACTGTAGTATTGTACAGAAATAGTTTAGATTTAGGCCAATTCTGAAAAAGGCACTATTAAAGAGTAAGAGTTATTTTATACTTTTTAGTTCATTTACTATATTGTTTTTACCTTGGAAGTCGGTTTTAATTTTTTGTTAAAAATAATAATTTCACTCTTTTTAGTTATCTACAAAATAAGGCTCCAATACGAATGTTAACTATTCACATTATGTTACTGTAAGCGAAATTGTGGTAAATGCTTGCAGTTATTTAAGCGATGCTGCAATTTCAAAACTTTTATCTTTAAAGGTTCAGGAGTTCTATTCAGTGCCTTTGGACCAAAAGACACCTTCGTATGAAATTTCTCTTATTCGTATGAAATTAGTCTTCTTATTCTTGTAACATAATATGTTTAACTTACTAAAAACAACATTTTAACCACTGAGTGTTTTGACAAATTTCAAGGATTTCCCTCGATTGCTCATAGATCCCATCATCAGCTCACCATTTTCGTAACTGTTATACAAAATTAAGATTATATCCTATACAACAACACGAGAATTTTGAAAATCGGTCCACAAACAGCGAAATCATCATCAAAAACAACTGCTTCGATGCAAAATATCGCGAAAAGTACCAATAATTGGGTCATAGTGTGATGACCCATGGTATAATTATGGTTGTGATGATGATGATTAATCAAATTGATGTGTTGGCTTATGCTTTCAGTTGTTTAAACAACGCCGAAATTCCCGAGCCTGTACCTATAAGCATTCAAAAGTTCTGTTCGGTACCTTCGGATTCAGGATATAACCTGGTGCAAAGTCTTTGTTTTTGGTAGCATTTACCTTGAATGCTTCAGAAAAAATCGAAATCACTATATGTTTCCATACAAATTTCAAGAAGTCCCCTCGATTACTCATCCCATGATCCCATCATCAGATCACCACTTTTATGAACATGGTACCAAATTTGAATCAAACTCTATACAACACAAAAATAATTTTGAAAATCGGACCACAAACGGCTGAGTAATTGTTGAACATACATAAAGAAAAAAAAAATACAATATACAGCAGATATTACCTACTCCTTTTTGGAAGTCGGTCAAAAATTAATATTCATGCGCCTATCTCTAAAGGCTCCTGTTCAGTGACTTTCTTTCTATCACAACACTCCTGGAAAGTCATTAGCTCACTATAATTACCTCATAATTCATAGATCTCATAATCAAATTGCTAACTTGGTAACCTGATCACCAAGTTTGAATCATTTACTTTGCTATAACAATATAACACCATTGATATAATTTTTGAAATAGTTCGACAAATTAAGAGTTATGATTTAATGATTAAGTCTGCGTTACCACTGAAGCGGAGCGGAGCTTAGCGGTGCCAAATTGGCCAATCACCATGCTCGAAATATTCGCTCCGCTTCGCTGTCATTCAATTGATTGGTCAATTCGGACACCGCTAAGCTCCGCTCCGCTCCGCTTCACCTTGGACCTTCTCATCAGGTCGAAATAATATAATAAAATAATTTGCAAAATAGCTTAACTTTCTACAGAACAATGTTTAAAGACATTCGTGATCCGTTTTGATCTAAAAATACTATGAAAAATACCTACTAATTATAATATATACCATAATGTGAAGGCGTATGGTGGAATAGTGGTGATGATGATGATGATGATTAATGTAATTAGCTTAGTAGTATATGCTTTCAGTTCTTAAAACAACGCCGAAACCCCCAAACATGTATCTATAAGGAGTAAGGAGTTCTGTTCACCACCTTCGAACCATGGTATATCCTGGTGCAAAATCTTACTTTTTGGTAACATATGACTAGAATACTTCATATGAAACCAAAAAAAATATATGTTTCCATTTGAATTTTGAGGAGTTCCCTCGATTACTCATGGATGCCATCATCAGGTCACCACTTTTGTGAAAATGGGACCAAATTGGAGTGAAACCTAATACAACAAAACAAACATTTTGAAAATCGGTTCATAAACGGCGGAGTAATCGTTGAACATACATAAAAAAAAATATCCACAGCCGAACATATAACCTCCTCGTTTTTTTGGAAGTCGGTTAAAAATATATGCCTCCGACTGCATTGTATAATCCACATTCTTCTTTTACATTTTTCTATGTAGCCTTCTATTCATCCTGGCATGAAATACGTAAGCAAGAGTCGTATCAATTAAAACATGGATTCGATGCCTCCGGCAGAATTAGGTCTTGTTTCGGTATTTTAGTTAACATTTTTTTGCGGTCAGGTTTTTATAAATTTTTTTAATTATTAAATATCGTGCTGCAAGACGATAGTGGCAATTTAGAGGTTTAATATGCTGCTATGGCTGTTTTAGTAAACTGTGACAGGGACATTAAAGACGCTTATAATTTCAAACATTTTTTGGGTCTCTAACAAATTTTACTGAAACAGTAAATAAGATAATATAATTAACAAGACGTGGGAGAGCCATGCTGCGGCACGAATGGGCCGGCACGACCGGAGAAATACCACGTCCTCACAGAAAACCGGCATGAAACAGCGCTTGCGCTGTGTTTCGCCGAGTGAGTGAGTTTACCGGTGGCCCAATACCCTACCCATTTCCCTTCCCTACTCTTCCCTATTTCCTTCCCCACCCTCCCCTATTACCCCTTAAAAGGCCGGCAACGCACCTGCAGCTCTTCTGATGCTGGGAGTGTCCATGGGCGACGGAAGTTGCTTTCCATCAGGTGACCCGTTTGCTCGTTTGCATTTTTTTTTTCTAAAATATCACGATATTTTTATTCCATCGATCACCAATTCCAGGAAATCCTTCGCTGTCGCGGCCTATATGGGCCTCACGGGGCTTGAGGGATTAAACCCGTCCTTGAGTCACACTACACAGTGACGGACATAATCTTATGTTTAGTTTTACAACAACGAGATATAGGTAAAGTTCACTCTATATAATATTATTAGGACTGCAATTTTGTCACGCTTTATTCCGTTCCTATTATTAAAACCATATCAAAAACTATGCTAATAGTAGTCTTTAAAAGTTAGTCTTTAAAAGCCGATTTTTTGGTCTTTAAAAGCATAGTTTACTTTTTATAGATTTTTTTTATTTAAAGATTACTTACATTATGATGTGATTGAGTGAGTGAAAGGTCTTGCGGGGGCACTTGCTCATACAAATCACAAAAAAAAATGTATTTTCAGCTCTGCTACTTTCATAATGAACTTTATTTTAGCGACACATACACACCCTAAACTTTAGAACCTAAGTTTTATCACTTTTTTGTTACACCTTGTATACACAATAAAAACAGGAAAAAAGACAGAAAAAATAAAAATCAATACCAAGAAATTATTTCTGAAATTCACCTATCTAGTTAGATATTAAATCCTTGGTCAGTTTGTTTTAAGAAAATTAAAGTTTACAGCTTTATTTATAATATAAATAATATAAATCTTACCTCAAATGATATTTAGCTATAGCTTTAAACAGCTTAATTTCGGTAAACATGGTGGGTGGCGTGACGCGTCACTCGCGGCGCGTGGACTGCTACTGATAACGCGCGCTATCAATTACTGTATTATTTACTGTTTATGATCAGGGTCGCATCTAGATCCTCTCACGGAGGGGCAACCATGGGGCAACTGAGAAGACATCAAGAAAGAATTTGGGTGATTCCTTCGAATGTAGGACGGAAAATGTTTAACGTAGAAGCCACAGCCAAATTAGTTTTATTACACTTAAAATTAGTAAATTCATAACCAATAGGATTTTCACGTTATTTCGGTGTTCGTCCTTAATATTACATAGTCGTTGGTGCATTTCCATACAACCTTATAGTCTAGAGTCTAGACTCTAGACTCTAGAGGCAAAGAAAGACCGAGAGTTTAATATTAATAATATGATCCTTCATCCTATAGATAATAATAAATTCTTTTTTTGCACATTAAAAAAACATACTAGGGCTGTTTGAGAAGTTCTCGGCTTTGAGAATTTTTCTAATGATATAAATAAATTCAGTCTTTAACTAGATGACATGGCTCTAAAAATTCAAATTAGAAGAAATTTTAATGACTAAAAAAGTTGATTAAAAAAAGTCTTACAAAATGAACACCGAGATCGACTACGTCTCGTTGTAATGTGAATATCTCCGTCCCTGGTAACTCTAATTTTGATTTGAAAAATGTATTGTAATACTGAAAACCAAGCCAAAATTTTTCGGCAGTGAAATTTAATTTACGTATTTATATAATTTCATAGAAAGCCTTGCAAAGCGGGTGTGTGAGCATCTGTGTTGTCCCAATTAATAACAATCCGATCATCGTGTTCGTAGGGCTCTACTGCACATTTTTTTTATGGTAAAGGCCTAATAAATTACTATTTCCCGTTCAAAATATACATTTATTTTAGAATATAAGAGTAATTTAATAGAATTTACTCCTCAATAAAAAAAATTGTGGCCTTAATCTGTGACACCCACTTTTTCTAGAAGATTTCTTTATAGCTCGATTTTCCACGCTCATTAAAAGATTAGGCTATTATTTGGCGTGATTTTAATAAAATTAAACTAATGAATAAATTAATATTACAAAATAAATATAACTTGAATCTCTTTATCACAAAATATTTTCAAAAAATCAATTTAATTTCCGAGCTGCCTGATACTTCGAATTTTGTCGGAAAACGCGGCACCGGTTTTTCAAAGACATTTATTTTTATCATAACGATATTATAAAACAAAAGTGATGCTATGTTTTAAATGCTTGTTTCTTTTATCAATTTATTTATTCCGAGATTAGATTTTTTTTAAATTTTAGGCGTTTTCTTTGAAAATGAACGATTTTTAGCAACTGGGGTAGACTAGTCTTTAAAGACCTATATTTTCTATTTTAACTGTTGTGTATTTTTTAAAATCATTGTATATGTCCGTAAAGATATACAAAACTTGTTAAAAATAACAAAGACTAATTCCGTGTTCACAATTCAATTTTATTAGACTTTGCAATAATAGCGCAATTGTTTGAATACGCGCACCTTCACATTTCTGCTGACTTGGCACAGATGGTTGTTCAAAAAATTTTTTTCTAATGAAGCAATTTACAAAAGGCCCCACGCCTTTTAATCTTGTTAATAATGACCCTATACATGGTATATGTTATACGCTTGTAAGACAATCAGAAGTATCTAAGGCCGAGAACTTTTCAAACAGCCCTCGTACTATAAAAATTGCAAAAAAAAATGCAAAAATCACTTTCAAAGAAATATTGTTCCTTTGACTGGTTTGGCCGCTTTCTTTTTTTTGATAAGGGGAAATGATAATAATTATATCCGGCCCTGCATCATCAAGGGACAAGGACAAGCATTTTGCTCTTCAGGCAGACAGATAATTATATTATTACCCATTCAAAACAAATCGACCACGCGCATTGTGCGTATACTTTATAATATGGTAGGTATGTCTGGACCTCAGTCTGGGCTCTGGAGTCTGGACCCTTGTAATTCATTCGTTCGCTTTGTACCCCTACTTAACACTTTAAAGGTTGATACCTAAGTACGTCTAGAAAGTACGTAAAAATTACTACTGAAGTCAATAATTTAAACAGTAGTAAATAGTAATAATTATTTATTATTTTGTTTATTGGCAAATGTTAATGTCTATTTTGATTTTCAGCGTAGTTTTCTATAATGGTCGATTTACACGGGTGACTAACGGGTCGATTTTAGTCACCCGGCAAGTCACCAGTCGAATCGCCTGTCCAAGTCGAATCGCCTGTCCAAGTCGAATCGCCACCCTAAAAAGGTTCGTAACACTCTAAAAAAATTATAATATTATTTTGTCCATGTTTTCGTGAGTGCCGCCCGAGGTCTGCGCTCGCTACAGTAGTATTCGCAGCAAGCGATCGCTTGCGACTGGGCGTTTGCACTTTGCACGGTCAATTTTAGTCACCAGCCGCATGCGGCCATTGGTTGCACAACTTTGGGGCTTGCAACTTCCGCATGTGGCGTAGTCGAATTGCCATTTACACGGTCGATTTTCGCCGTGCGGCGTAAATCGTGCGGCTTTAGTCACCCGTGTAAATCGGCCATAAGGTGAACCAAATTTTTTGTGAAAATTTTCTCAGGATTTTATTAATTTGTTTATTTTATTTTGTTTTTATTTAAAAAAGAACACCAGCGAATTTGTCCCACAGTGTGTGAGGGACTTTTCAAAGCCCTGCTAACGTTAGTTCTGTCTAATGTTAACTGGACGTCTTGTTCGCACATATTTTGTCAGCACCGTACGCGCCGAACGCACCGCCCGCATAGTACACGAATTAATGCGGCGCGTACAGTGCGGACGAATGTGCAAAGTTTCACATCATTATCCATATAATTCATAATTAATTACCTTTAAATTTAAATTGATGAAATTTTTGTTACATACTCTTGTGGGAATAATGTGTGGAGGCCAAAGGAAGATCTTCCGACCGAGCGAGGCTTGGTCAGGCCGAAGCCCACGTGATTAATTTCAGCTGTCGTATATATTATACCGACACGCGCAGAAAACTTCGATAGCGCGATGCAGGAATGTTAGGCGAAATGTGGGTACCGCCACACTCTACACTCTAAAGATAAAATTCAAAATATGTTAGTTGAGTTTCAAATTATTGTTTTATGGCCATTTTCCTAAAAAGTCGAAATTTATTCTAACTCCGGAAATATCTGATCCCACCAAAACATTAAATGTAAAAGGTGCCAAGCAAAATATTGCATAGCTATGCAATATACTTCTGTCGTAAAAAGTTTTCAGATCACATTCAAGCCAAGCCTTCAACTTATTTTGTAATTGAAATCAACATTCAGTGAATGTATCAATTATAGTTTTCTTTATTTTAAAACTAGCTGGCCCGACAGACGTTGTCCTGTCTTAACGACAGTGATTATTTAATTCGAATTGGTATAAATAAGAAAACAATATATTAAAATTAGTATCTTCATGCCAAATTTCATCAAAATAGATTAAATAGTTTATGCGAAAATCATAAAAGTTTATTGTGCAGGAACCGTACATTTTCCGGGACAAAAAGTATCCCTTGTTCTTTCCTGAGACTCAAAGTATCTCCATACCGAATTTCATAAAAGTAGACTGAATAGTTTAGGCGAAAATCATAAAAGTTTATTGTGCGGGATTCGTACATTTTCCAAGACCAAAAGTATTCCTTGTCCTTTCCCGAGACTCAAAGTATCTCCATACCAAAATTCATCAAAATAGATTGAATAGTTTACGCGCAAATTATAAAAGTATATTGTGCAGTAACCGTACATTTTTCCGGGACAAAATGTATATATATAATGTAATGTCCTATTCCTGGTTCTAAGCTACCTCTCCACCAATTTTCAGCCAAATCGGTTCATCCGTTCTTGAGTTATAAGTGGCGTAACTAACACAACTTTCTTTTATATATATGAGTATAGATTATTATAGTGGCTCGGCAATGAGCACATAATTATTAGGAAACAAATATAAAACTGCATATTTGAAGTAGTTCATACTTACGCGCAAGCGTAAAGCGTTTTTTTAGTTTATCGTAACGACGCATCTGGTCCATGCAGGTACCCATATAAATCCAATTAGTCGCTGATTATTTCTCTAGTGCTCATTGCCAAACCACTATAATAATTTTAAAATAAAGAAAACTATTGATACATTCACTGAATGTTGATTTCAATTTCAAAATAAGTTGAAGGCTTGGCTTGAATGTGATCTGAAAACTTTTTACGACAGAAGTATATTGCATAGCTATGCAATATTTTGCTTGGCTCATTTTACATTTAATGTTTTGGTGGGATTTCATTTCTTTTTTAAGGTTTTTTTTCTTTTCAGGTCACGTTAAAACTATTCTACCATATTAACAAAGTCTTAAGACTTCGCTGTCTGTCTGTCACCAGGCTGGATCTCGAGCAACCGCAATAGCTAGATAGTTGAATTTTTCACAAATTATGTATTTTTGCTGTCGCTATAAAATAGAATAGTCCTATTAAAATAAAATAATTTAGGAATGGCGGGTCTCGTACAACAAACACGATTTTTTTGCTTTTTTTGCTCTATCTTCATAATAGTAACAGTAAGCTTTTTGGAAATTTCAGAAAATACTCAATTGTATTTCAACTTTAATAATAAATAATAAAAATTAAATAAACCTTTTATTTAAGGTGGGCTCCCATACAAATTTACGGTACAGAACCCAATCTACGCCAGTCCGACTCGAACTTGGCCAGTTTCATAATTTTTCCTTTCATTGTGAATAAATACCTATCCGGGTACTAAATTTCAAGTTTCTAAGTCTGCTAGAATTACCTTAGAATTTTGATGATCTGTCAGTCAGTGACAAAACGAAGTAACTTTGACCATCCGTAACTAGTAAACTATTAATCAGAATATAATGTAATTTGGAGGTTAAGCTAGTATTAATACTTGCTCCTAGTCGTCGAAATTCCAAATCTCTAGCTTTGTTAACATCGAAGATAAGGAGGGTGTGAAATAGCCGCGAACCGCTTCAAGAAAAGTATGGTACCGCCGTGTCTTTGCTAAAAAGCTTGGCTGGGGCACTGCCGTGCCCCCAGATTTCCTGAGGATATTTGTTGTGTCACGCGAATAGATTACAAGTGGGCCACTTGACAACATCTTGTACCTATGGAATGTAGATATTTGGGTAATCTATAGCCGCAATAAAATGTATTACCCGGGTAAGAACAATAAAATATATCATAGAGGTGTAAACTGTAGCGTTATATCAATTTATCTACATAATAATATTATCTATACTACTATCAGGCTTATATTTTTTTTTCTAGCCTATGCTGTCCCACTGCTGGGCAAAAGCCTCTCCCAAGGTCTTCCATTGTGCTCGCTCCTGTGCCACCGCTGGCCAGCCAGGCTGGTATGCTTCCAGCTCATCGCGCCATCTTTTTCTAGGCCGGCCGCGGCGGCGGCTTCCATCTTCCGGTACCCACTCTGTTGAGATCTTTGCCCAGCGGTCGGGATGCATGCGGCTTACGTGTCCCGCCCAATCCCATTTCAACTTTGCTGTTTTTACTCCTACGTCCTTGATTCCCGTTTTTGAGCGCAGTGTGGTGTTTCTCATTGTATCGAGAAGTTTAACTCCTAGCATACTGCGCTCCATCGCTCGTTGGCATACCCCGAGTTGGGACTTTTGCAAATCGGTCAATGACCAAGTTTGTGCACCGTAGGTTAGGACGGGCAGAATGCACATGTCGATGATTTCTTCGCTTCAGGGAGATAGGTAAATCCCCCTTCATCAGCGTCTACATGGACCAGTAGCTCCTCCAGGCGTTTTCGACTCTACGATTGACTTCCTTCCCATTTCTATTTTCAAAGGAGACTAACTGGCCCAAGTAGATGTACTCGTCCACATATTGCATTTCTTTCTCGTCTACCTCGACCCTACGCTTCGTGCTATTGGTCATTATTTTAGTTTTGGACCTATTCATTGCTAGTTCCACCTTCGAGGCTTGTGGCGTTCAGATCTTGGAGCATTCTTTGTAGTTCCGCGGCTGTGTCAGCGAACAAGACAATGTTGTCAGCAAAGCGAAGGTTTGTTAACCTTTTCTTGCCAACTTCAATGCCCATTGCCGCCCAGGGACCTTCCAGTTTCATGATTTCAGTTCCAGGCCTATATTGCAAAATGTTTTATATGGAAAGTTTTTTTTTTCAAAAGTACGGAACAGGCGCGCCAATCTGCTCCTAATTTAGGTAATAATTAGGGGCAGATTGGCGCGTCTGTTCAAAATAAGTTGGTTTTAAATTAAATGACTGCTTTTGAGTTTCCTTCCACGTAGTTGAAACTATATCGAAACAGATAGACAGGTAAACTATTAAAAATTCAGCAGCTGCTATGGAAAGTGTTTCTCTGCATACGTCGGTCGCGTGCATCGGCATTTACTTTAGCTAAGGGTCAAACAAGATGCAGTATAATTAACAACAATATTTAAAAACTGATTTACTGGCAAATTATCTTTATACATTCACAAAATGTAAATTAAGCTTCATTGTGTAATAAATAATAAAATAAAAAGCCTTTTATTTGCTCCAACAAATAAATTAAATTATTTGTTGGAGCTCTCGATGTTTCTGTACTCGTATATTTTAAAATTTGCAATTATGATGAAAAATTAATTTACTAGATACATTCCATAAATATCACATTATACATTTAATATTAATGTTAAAAGTACAATTATTGTTTGTATTTGCAATTATTATAAAATTAATTTACAAAATCTAATATATATAAATCTCCTGTCTCGATGGTTGTCCGCGATGGATTCCTAAACTACTTAACCGATTTTAATGTTTTTTTAAATGTGTGCTTTTCTCCAACTTGAGAGATAGGATAGCTTAGATCTTTAATTATAGTCGCAATTTTATTTTATTGCAAATTATTTGTCTATAATTAATTGACAGTCACAATTATCTGTTAACTCCAAAAGATTCCAACAGATGTCGATACTTTTCGACTGGATTGAGTGAGTAACGGCTACTGGGTACTTTATATAATATTGATAGGTACATTTGTTGAATAAATAATAGTAAATTATTACAATCTGAGACTGACGGCGACCATTGTTTGTGCGACGGGATAGCGATCGACGTTGCCATGGTAACATAGATATTTAGTCACTTCAATAAAATAATATGGCAAATACATAATGGATGGCAATGCAACGTTTGTCGGGACAGCTAGTTATTATATATAACAATGTCACAAAAATATAGCAAAATCAAATTTCTTAATTATTATTTCTTGATATAATTATCTAATATGTTACATAGTGATTTATATGTTTAGAACCCCCGTTTGGGTAAAGGCCTCCTCCAAATTTGACCACCACTCCCTGTCTTGTGCCACATCTATCCAGTGTCTACCGGCCACTGCTCGTACGTTGTCTGCCCATCGTTTGTGTGGACGTTCTGGTCGGCGTTTCCCTGATCTAGGTCCGTGCCATGCAGTAACCGACTTTGTCCACCTGCCGTCTTTGTACCGTGCAATATGTCCTGCCCACCTCCATTTGAGTTTTAGTGCGTGATCTCTGATATCCAGTAGTTGGGTCTGATCTCTAATGAAAGTGTTTCTGTATTGATCACTTAGCTTTATCCCAAGTACACTTCGTTCCATGGCTCTTTGGCGGATTTGACCATGGACCATGTTTGGCAAGCATAAGTTAGTGTTGGTAGAATACAGGCATCCATAAGATCTTTTTAATATTTAATTGGCATTTTGGACTTAAAAATATGCTTAAAGCTCCAGTAGCGGTCCCATGGGATTGACATCCTTCTCTCAATTTCTTTACCGTCTGTATCGTGAAATGATATTAGTTTTCCCAGATAAATATATTCTGAGACGTAGGCAATTTCATGATCATCTATTTTTATCTGCTTCTCTACATAGTTAGTCATTATTTTTGTTTTTTCAAAGTTGATTACTAAGCCGACTTTTTTACTATTTCGATGTAGAGTATTTCCTCTATCTCTGATGCATTGTTTGAAAAAATCACGATGTCATCTACGAATCTTAGGTGCCTTAGATATTTGTTGTTTATGTTGATGCCAGATTCCGCCCAATTCACATGCTGTAGGATAAGTTCCAGTACGGCTATGAAAATGTTTGGTGATAGAGGGTCACCTTGTCTTGTGCCTTTACCTATTTCAAAGTCCTGTCTAGTTTGATTCTACTTTTACAATTTTTGTAGATGTTCATGATTATGTGGATATATGTCTCGTCAATTCCATGATATTGTAGAGCACTAGTAATCGATTGGTGCGAAATGATGTCGAATGCTTTCTAATAGTCGACGAAAACCAGATATAGAAGCGTATTAAATTCTTTATGTTTTTCGACGACTTGGCTAATAACTCGAATATGGTCTATTGTTGAGAATCCAGACCTGAAACCCGCCTGCTCTACTGGCTGTTTGCTATCGATTTTTGGTCCAATTCTTGCCAGGATACATTGAGAGAACAGCTTATACAGAGAAGACATCAAACTAATTGGTCTGTAGTTTGTTATGTTCGCAGGCAATGATATAATAAATAATAACTCAAAGTAGAATATCATTGTTCGCAGGGTTTTTTGTAGAGAAGTACTACGAGTATATCTGACAATGTCCATTGTATTGTGACAGCTTTTTCTTTAAGGATATTGTTAAATATATAATGTTATTATGTCAGCCAGTGCATCTACACCTACTTTTAGAGACTCATTGGAAATAGAGTCTGAACCTGGGCTCTTGTTGTTCTTTAGGCGTTTAATAGCCAGCTGTATTTCATTGACTGTAAACTTGCTTACCGTGTTTGAGTTGTTGTTTGAGCTTAATTGTGTAACGCAATATTAATTCAGACGTGATTGAAATATTCAATCTTCTTTAGAATATAATATCCCACTAAAAACATTACAATATGTAAAAGTTTCCTCGATGACCACAAAATTTTTGCCCTTGAAAAAGGCTTAGCTATTTCGCTACCGTCGTCGTGGAGATGAGGTGAATATTTAGTTTCTGATCTAGTAGATAATTAACGAAACAGCCAAGCCATATATACTTACTAATAATATGTAGAATTTGTTGGAGTTAGGGTCGATAGAGTTAGGCCGCGAAGATTCAGAAGCTTGGCTCTACATTAGATCTGATGTCTTTTTCACAGGGCAAACTTTTTGTGGTCGTCGAGGTAACTTTTACATGAAATGTTTTTTGGTGGGATTTCAGTCCTTTTTAGGGTTCCGTAGTCAACAAAGAACCCTTATTACTGGACACTGTTATAGGTCATAACTTACTTGCCAGAACTGAAAAGCTAGTGCAGAGAGTCCAGAATGCTTGTGTACGATTTTGTTTTACAGTTCCTCCTCGCGCTCATGTAACACCTTTCATTAATAATGCGAGCCTTCTCAAGATGAAGGAGCGCAGGAAATTACATTTTGCGTCACTACTCTTCGACATTATAATCACTCGTACGCCTTCTTATCTATATGAGAAACTATCTTGGGCCAGTGACTTTAGTAGGCGAACCAGAGCCTCCCAGTATCAAATCACGACTCCACGCCATAGGACTGCAGCATTCCGTGGATCGTTTAAGTATGCTGCCTCCCGCTGCTGGAACAACCTTCCACCTCCTTTTAGGGCGCTGAAATCGAAAAATTCGTTCAGTCGTCACTATAAGATTCATCTGCTTAAGACTCAAAAAGAAGTTATACATACTTACCTGAGGTTTATGCACCACGTTCTGCAAGTAAGGTTATCCAACGGCGGGACGATCTTCCCTGTTCCTTGTGCGTGTTATATGATTATGTTTGTCCAGTATCCACCTATTACTATCTCAACTTTTTCATTTTGATTCTTGTATTGTAAATAGTTAATATATTAGACTGATTAGCATCATAACAATAATTTATATGCCACGTCACAAATGCTAAAGCGAACCACATGTTTTTTATTTTTATCCATCCATAGATTATAGACCCTTGTTGTCAAACAACTTTTTTTTTTTGTTTATACATAGGCAAAAAACCTTATAATGTACACCATTTATTACTAGCATTAGTTTTTTTTGTGTTCTTTTTGTCTATTAATGTATTATTTTTATTTTTTATTGTTGTATTATTGTTGTTTTTCCTGTCTATTATGTGGTGAAGTCACTCCTTGGCCCCTGCAGAATACCAGTGCAGCGGGCTTGCCTGCTGCGTATAGCTGAGCTGGGGCCAATTCTGACATCACATAATATACATGTAGCTTAAGTCCTTTTTTATTATTATTTTTTGTTCTGTTTTGTGTATGTTGTGTGTTGTCAAAATAAATGTTTTCTTATCTTATCTTATCTTATCTTATAGTTTCGGTCTGTCCGTCCGTCTGTCTGTCTGTCCGCGGTTTTACTCAGAGACTATAGGACCTACAAAGCTGTAATTTGGCATATTAATGATGGCAACAAAATGGTACATGAAATAGTCAAAAAATATATTTTTTTATGGTACCTCCCCTACACATCAAGCGGGGATGAATATTTTTTTCGCGCCCACCCCATCGTAAGGGGTGTCGTTGAATAGGTTTTTTAAAAATATTGTGAGTATTCATAGATCATTTTCCGATTTAGGGATCCTGAATTTAAAAGGAAAACTATCACGGCTAAGAAGACTTCATAAGTTATTGAGTAATAGTCGATCAACTAAAAAAAATGTATTCGGTGAAGTGTAAAGGAACTTTTAGTTCAAATTTCTTTGAAAGTAACTGAGATGATGTTGTTAGTAGTGTAAAACACGCTATAAATGTACGTTCATTGACAAAAAAATTGACAAAAACTAGCGGTACTACGGAACCCTATATTGTGCATGGCCCGACACGCACTTTTTTTTGTAAGTTGCTACTTGCTAGGCAGTCTTTTTAGTGTTTTTTTTTTAATTTTTTAGTAAGCGGTTTTTAGTTAACGTCCATCCCGTGTAAACTTTCATGTCCTTATTTATAAAATTGGTAAAAGTCTCATTTAAACTTCCATTACCCCCCTATGAAACTTATTTTACCGCGTAACTAAATTTCGGCGTATTTGAGATATCAATAAAATATAAAGTATTAGACCTATTCAATTGAGACTTTGTATGTTCAATAAGTCTATTATTGACATTATATCCTGAGAATATAAACTATTTGGCACATCGGGAACCAACTCTATGAGGGTCAACTTTCACTCCCCCCATTTTAGGGGATGTGGGACGAAAATGATAAGTTTATGAATTTTTTTGTTGGTTGATACTAAACTTAGATTGCATACCAAATTTCAGCTTTCTAGCACTTCAGGAAGTAGCCAAATATTTTGATGACCATCAGTGTGTCAGTGACGAAATCGGTGTATTTTAGATATCAATAAAATCTAAAGTATATGAGCTATTCAATTGAGACTTTGTATGCTTAATAAGTCTATTGATTACATCATATCCTGAATACTCCAGAAAAATTTACTGTTTCTGCGCTATAAACAGATCTTGGGCAAATTGTAAAAAAATCTTTGTAATTTTATTTTTACTGTTATAAAATTATAAATTATTTTTATTTTATTATATAAAACAAATATTTATTACAATTATTACAAGTTGTATTCATTAATAATTATAGGTAAAAAGTTTACTTACGCGATAGTCAAGACGGTACCACCTTATAGTATTTAAACAGTTTGTAATTAAGTCAGTAATGGGGATTGTCCATTTTTTGTAAATTTTGCTCATTACAAAAACATTTCGAGGAATAAGGTCAATGATCGTTTTTCTGTATATAGACGAAAAAAATACCCATTAGTTACTTATATTTTTGAACAAATATGTTTAACCTTAGTTTGACCTTCAATGGCGTTAAATTAGCAATAAATTCGACCAGCATTACTTTTCGAACTTTTGGTAAGCTTCTCGTATCTGCTTTCACATAATGATAACTTGCATTTGACGAACCAGCCATTATAAATAGGATTGAAAGGAAAAAAAAACATACTGCAGAGGTCATTTGGCCGCCGATGATGACGTCAGAGCGAAACTTTAAAAAATTATTGAGAAAAAGCTAGCCAATGAATTGCAAAATTATTTAATTTATATTCTTAAAATACCCTATTTTTACGAATAAAAATATAAAAAGTACATGTGATTTTTTTGGACAATGCCCATTAATAAATATTTACGTTGAATACTAAATTCAACGTAAATATTTATTAACTTAAATTTAGACTCTTTGGAGCTAGACAAGCAATAATAGTTAAAGTTAATAAATTAAAGAGTAGTAGATTTAAACACCTTTACGAGTATATATCATGTAGATGATTCTATAAATAACTTTGATTTCAACGTTTATTTCACAAAATAAATAATTCAAAGCCGCGAATCAATATAGGGTCCCGTTTTTACCTCTTGGGTGGGGAACGCAAAAAACAATGGTAGATTAATAATAATAATAATAATAATAATAATAATAATAATAATAATAATAATAATAAGGGGGTGAAGCCGGTCCCTCCTAGTTGGTGTCCCCGGGCAACACTTGGGTGCGCCACCCCACTGTCTTCGGGGTGAGGTACTCACGTGGCTGATCGTCGGCTCTTTCTTTTTCTTTACTATCCTTCACCGTCTTTTTATTAGTTGATTCTTGGTTTTTCATCGGTTTTGGTTTTGTTTTATCTATGTTTCATCACCTGTTAGTCCTCTCTTACTATCTTTCCATTTTAGTTAACTCTTCTTTTGTTTATTTGTTTAAAGTTATGTAAAATGCGATTGCGAAATAGAGAAATACCCCAGGCGGGTACCGGAGCGGAAAGCAACGGAGAATCCCGCCCCGGGCCCTCAGGTCCGGGCTGCCCTCCGTATTCTGGGGTGGGCACCGTGTCGCAGAATCATAATATAAGCCTTCAAAGGGGCACTTTATCACCGTGTCTCTCTCCAATATCATCACTCTTTTCATCGCCACCATCGTCTCCAGCTTCATATCTCATGACATATAAATCCAGTTCATCAAATTCATCTCCATCAATCGAATCTACTATGGATGTTGTGCAGGAGGCTAGTTTAGCCAGAGTTACTGCACCCGCCCGTAGTATAAAGTGCAAACGTCAAAAATGGTCTAAAGAAATGAACATTTTCATAATGCACCAATATTTCATCCTCACAAAATTAGAAACTGACACTAAATCATACTTGACACAGCTGCATACATTATTTTCATCACAATTTCCGGAAATAGAAGCAACCAAACAGAGAGTAGGTGACCAACGACGAGCAATAGTCCAAAGACATCTCCTTAGTCACGAGGAAATTTTACAGATAAAAAACGACGCAAATATCTTTCTACACAACCGAAATCACTTAACAAATGGACAAAACATTACACAATTAGATAGTACTGATCACACGCAGAGAATGAGATGGACGACTGACATTAACGAGAAAATAATGAGAGCCTATTACAGGATTACCAGACTAGAGACTGACCTTACTACTTACAGACCGTTATTACATCAAGAAATTACAGCCACATGCCCTTCCATAGCTCACCTCTCAATACAAAGGATAGCAGACCAACGGAGATCTATTGTCAGTAATAACCTCTTATCAAACGATCAGCTTAAAGCAATACGTGAAGATGTACAAAAAGAAATAGATATTTTAGCAACGGAAAATAGCCTAGAACATGTAGAACAACCGCAAAGTCCGTTAAATAGTGCTCCCACGCTAACTGAAGACTGTATTCAAAACCTTAATGACATTATAATCCCAACACAAAATCATTCATCTGTAAAATTACCAAAAGAATTGGAGACACAGCTGAAGGAAATGTTCACAGAAACATATACGGTGTTTAAAGATACAGACCCAACATCACGTCCGCCCTTGCCTAAACTGAAGCCTTCAAAAAAATTATATCAGATAGTCACTCATATCAATACTGACATACTCCCTAATTTACTTGAATATGACACTGACTTTAACACACTACATACTTACCTCTATACCGCAGCATATACTTCAACAAAATTCTATGGAGTCAGAATAAATACTAATAATACTGATTGTGCACACAGGATGCGGACAACGCCCTGGTGGCATAAGCGTCTTGAAGATAGAATAAACAAACTTAGAGCAAGTATAGGCAGGCTTACCGCATATACAAAGGGTACCCGATCACCACACCTAGAAAAAGAGATTACTAAAATTAAGGAACAATATAAAATACATTCACAGCATGAGACAGAAAACTCTGACATAGCACACTACTTAGATACGCTAAAACAAAAACTAAACATATTATCTAATAGATTAAAAAGATACAATGAATGCACCAGCAGAAAAACACAAAATAAAGAATTTAACAATAACGAAAAATTATTCTACAGGAAGCTTACCCAAAAAGAAAATAACAAACATAGCCCTACACCTAGTCCTGAATCCATGCACAAATACTGGTCAAATATATGGTCCCACCCAACTCAACATGAAAACAGTAAATGGATCGATGAAGATAAAGATAGATTAAAAGACCTACCTGAAATGGAATTTGAAGAGATTCAATTGGAACAGATGAAAGCTGTTATAGCGAGAACACACAACTGGAAAGCGACTGGATCTGACAACATACACAACTTCTGGTTCAAAAAGTTCACATCAATACATACACTATTACACAAGCACATAAATTCATTCATACAATCACCAGACACAATCCCATCCTTCATCACACAGGGTATAACATACATGCTGCCAAAAGATAATTCAGACACTACAAATCCGGCAAAGTATAGGCCCATAACCTGTCTACAAAATATTTATAAGATTATTACAGCATGCATAACTGACTTAATATACGCACACATAAGCAAACATAACATCCTAGCCGAAGAGCAAAAAGGTTGCCGTAAGTTTAGTCAAGGATGCAAAGAGCAACTTATCATAGACTCAGTAATATCACAACAGGCCTTAAAACAGAAACGTAGCATATATACCATGTATATAGACTATAAGAAAGCGTTTGACTCGGTACCCCACTCGTGGCTCATCTACATTTTGAAACATTATAAAATTAGCCCAATCATTACAAATTGCCTTGAGAAAACGATGCCTAACTGGCAAACTAAATTAAAAATTTTTGATTCCTCTAAAGCTGCTGAAACCGACACAATCTCTATAAGAAGAGGCATATTTCAAGGAGACTCTTTAAGCCCACTTTGGTTCTGCCTTGCACTCAATCCTCTTTCACACATTCTGAATCAAAGCAACCGTGGTTTTAAGATAAAATATAACTCGCACCATACTTCACTTTCACACCTCATGTTCATGGACGATATCAAAATTTTTGCAAACACACTGAACAACATACACACTTTAGCAGATCTCACACTTATGTTTTCAAACGACATACACATGGATTTCGGAATAGATAAATGTAAAATACAGGCAGTAAAGAAAGGTACAATAGAACACACAGAATACAAACTTAGCAATGATCAAATAATTGAGGCGGTAGACCCGATCGAAGGATACAAATATCTAGGATACTACCAATCACAAAAAATACACTACAAAGAAACGAAAAACATACTCAGACAAAAATTTAAAGAAAGATTACATAGAATACTACACACACACTTAAACGCAAAAAATACAATAAAAGCAATTAACACATACGCCATACCCATACTTACTTACTCCTTTGGTATAATACGTTGGAACCAAACTGAACTAAAAAATTTACAACGAACTATTAATACAACAATGACGAAACATAGGAAACATCACCCAAAGGCCTGTGTCCAACGTTTAACTTTATCTAGAAATGAAGGAGGTAGAGGACTGATTGATATTCTAAATCTACACAATAGACAAATAACACTTCTCAGAACATTCTTCTACAATCAGGCACAAACTAAAACTCTTCACCAGGCTATCTGCAACTCCGACATGTACACACCACTTACACTCGCTGACAACACTAAAAAAATAAATACCTATACAAACCAACAAAAAATTGACGCATGGACCCAAAAATCTTTACATGGACGACACCGCCTAGATCTTACCAATAATGCCGTTGACAAAACAGCGTCAAACGCGTGGTTGAAGCAAGGCGAGCTCTTCCCAGAAACAGAAGGTTTTATGCTGGCTATACAGGATCAAGTAATAGATACCAAGAATTATAGAAAACACATAATAAAAAACAGAAACTATAGAAGCGACCATTGCCGCCACTGCCATAAACACCCTGAAACAATACAACATATAACAGGCGCTTGCTCATCAATCACACAAACAGATTACAAACATAGACACGACCAAGTAGCCGCAATCATACACCAGACACTCGCACTCAAGCACAAACTCATCACACACAAAACACCATACTACAAGTACACACCACAAATCATACTAGACTCACCGGACTACAAACTGTACTGGGACAGGACAATACTGACAGACAAGACCGTGCACCACAATAGACCTGACATAACACTACATGACAAACGAAATAGAACTGTATTCCTAATAGACATCGCCATACCGAATTCACACAATCTCACTACCACACATACAACTAAAGTCACAAAATATATAGACCTAACAATTGAATTAAAATCACAGTGGAAAGTTAATGTAGTTAAAACCATACCAATAGTTATATCAAGTACCGGAATCATCCCAAAAACATTACACAGTAGTCTCAAAACACTCAACATTCACCCACTCACTTATATCACACTTCAAAAGGCTGTAATTCTTAATACATGCCGAATCGTCAGGAAATTCCTGTCGATTACTTGATTTTCAATTTAAGCTGAAGCTGCTTGGTCACAAGCCCGCAGCTTTAGTGAAGCACCCCTAGTGGAGAAGTAAAAAACTTAAAAACATAATAATAATAATAATAATAATAATTGGTTTTTGCATCGTTTTTGTTTTTGGTTTGTCTAATTTTCACCACCTTTGTTTCTTCTCCCACTATCTTTCCATTTTTGTTAGCTCTTCTTATATTTTTATTTTTATGTGTTAATCATATTAAGGAATAAAATGCGACTACGTAATAGAAAAATACTACCCCAGGCGGGTACCGGCGCGAACAGCAATGGAGAATCCCGCCCCGGGCCTTCGGGTCCGGGCAGCCCCACGTATTCTGGGGGGGGCGCCGTATCGCTTAATTCTGTCCAGTCTTGCGCTGCTGCAGATAACATAATTCCAACAACGAGCCCAACACACTTGTGTCCAACATCACCTACCTCATCCGTCAGCTTATTTCCATCGCCTCACTCGTCACCGCAGTCATACATGCTCAACAATTCATCTTCATCACGGTCCACATCTTTATCATTAATGTCAGATGATGTTACACAGGAAGCAATAGCTGATGATCCTGTGCCCATCGCTGACAGCACTCCATCTACGAGTACTTCAAAAAATACTCACCAAAACCCCGTAGATCACAATATCGCCATTCAACCACAACTCAACATTACACCAGCAAGAAGTGTTTTGCAGGACATGCTTCCTCCAACCACTCTTGCTGGAAAAAGTAGACAACGGATGAAGTGGACTGATCATATCAACAAAGAACTTCTCCGTTGCTACTATATCATTACATCATGTGAATCAAACCTCACCGCTTTTAGACCATCACTGCATAAAAAATTTATAGAAGTTTTCCCAGAATTAAGTCATATATCCGAACAAAGGCTAGCAGACCAGATCCGAGTCATTCATCGCAATAACAGAATATCACTTCCTGAAAGAAATAAAATAAAAGCAGCTGTTGCCCAAATTATTAATAATACCGATTTAAACATTCAAAATAACCTAACACAAAATTCAGATTTACAAACTACACCATCTACCACGCTGTATACAGATAGTTATCCTTCCACCAATGATATAATTCCATGTCATTCTCCCATCGCAACCACAAATTCATCAATCAACTCGCCAAATATCCCGGATACCTTCGAACAAACCATTACGATAGAGTCACTTAATACAAATATTGATACCGATTCCACTGAAACTCAAAAAATTGAAAACATCTTTACAGAAATGTTAATAAAGTATTCTGATACAGACCCAACTCTTAGACCTATCATCCCAAAACTTCATATAACGCGCAACATAATTAAAACTGTTAATGTACTCAATAACTTAATTGCAAAATATTTAGAAGGAAAAGAGTTCCCTGGCCTAGATGAAATCCACATAGCCATATACAGTGCAGCTATGACAGCTGCAAGTTTACATAACAGAATAAAAACTCTACCTGAAAATACAAACACAAATAAAACAATAGATCACAGCAACCCAAAATGGCAACAAAGAATTGAAAACAGAATTAAGAATTTACGCAAGGAAATAGGACAATTGACTCAATATCTCGCAGGCAATCTCTCCCCAAGAAAGCAGCAAAAAGTAAACCCGAAAAATCTGTCCAACGCACAACTACTAGACCTCCTAGATAACTTCAAACAAAAACTTCAAGCCCAATCAAAACGATTGCGGCGGCTTAAAATCAGCAACTCGCGAAGAAAAGATAACATACTATTTCATAGCAATCAAAAAATATTTTATCAAAATCTCACTAATGAAAATTTTAAAATTACACAACCGCCTAATATAGATGAAGTAAAATGCTACTGGGAAAATCTTTGGTCCAAACCTGTCCATCATAACATGCAATCTTCTTGGCTCGATTCTGAAATACAGGAATGTCAAAATTTGATCCCAATGCCTGAGATTAAAATCAACAAAGATGATGTTACAGTTGCAATAAAGAAAACCCTGAATTGGAAAGCCCCGGGACCGGATAAAATACAAAATTACTGGATAAAATACTTCACAGCAACGCACCGATACATTGCAGAAATTTTCAACACATTTATAGACGATCCCCGGACAATACCTTCATATCTAACACAGGGAATCACATACCTAAAACCTAAAGATAATAATAACACAACTGACCCAACGAAATACCGCCCCATAACTTGCCTCCCAACCATATATAAATTGCTTACATCCATAATAACACAAAAACTTAACACGCATATTACACAAAACACAATTATACCAGAAGAACAAAAAGGATGCGCAAAAGGGTCTAAGGGTTGTAAAGAACAGTTAATCATAGATGCTGAAGTACATAATCACGCTAAACAAAACCATAAAAACTTATACTACTCATACATTGACTATCAAAAGGCTTTTGATAGTGTCCCCCATTCCTGGCTAATACATGTTTTAAAAATATATAAAGTCGATTGTAAATTAATTCAGTTCCTGCAAAATTTAATGTCAACTTGGTCCACAAAGCTTCATTTAAGAACTATTGATACTACCTTCACTACACCCCCCATCCAAATCAAACGTGGTATCTTTCAAGGAGACTCTCTCAGTCCTTTATGGTTTTGTTTAGCTCTTAATCCTCTCACCAAAATCCTAAATAAATGCCACGGTTATGTAATAGACAAGACAAACAAAATTAAAATAACACACTTGCTATATATGGACGACATAAAAATCTATGCTACAGATAGGCAACAACTAGAACAGCTTCTAAGACTAACGGAAAAATTCAGTACAGACATAAAAATGACATTCGGGACCGATAAATGTAAGATTAACTGTATCCTAAAAGGCAAGCACACTCAAACGGAACCCCATAATCTGGAACTACAAGGAGGCACTATAGACAGCATGCAAGAGAAAGAAACATATAAATACCTAGGATATATACAGAGTACAGCAATTAATCATAAGGAAATTAAGAATATGCTAAAATCTAAATATAAATTAAGAATAAATAAAATACTATCTACCCAACTATCAGGCCGAAACAAAATCAAAGCTATAAATACTTACGCCGTACCAATATTGACATACTCTTTTGGAATAATAAAATGGACAGACACAGAACTCGAAGCTCTTAATATCGCAACCCGAACCGCTAGTTATAAGCACAATATACATCATATCCATTCAGCAACCGAACGATTTACGCTAAAAAGAAAATTAGGTGGCCGCGGAGTCATAGACATAAAAAATCTGCACTATAATCAAATACATAACTTAAGAACCTATTTTTTAACTAAAGCCAATACGAGTCCATTACACAATGCATTAATAAATATTCCCCACTCAGGTACACCTTTAAAACTAAATGATAACCAATTCGATCCAACACATAAAATAGTAAAAGATAGTGATAAAATAATAAAATGGAAAGGCAAAGCGCTCCATGGCAAATTCCCACATCAGACAGAACAGGACCACATAGACCAAGAAGCATCCTTCAGCTGGCTAACAAAAGGTAATATATACGGTGAAACGGAAGGCTTTCTCATTGCAATACAGGATCAAATAATCAAAACACGAAATTACTCCAAATATATACTAAAAGAAAATATAGAAACCGATAAGTGCAGATTATGTCACCAAACAACCGAAACCATAGACCATATTACTGGAGGATGTAGTACTTTAGCTGGTAAAGAATATACACACCGTCATGACAACGTAGCCAAACAAATACACCAACTACTAGCAATGAAGCACAACCTTATAGACACACACACACCGTATTATAAGTACAAACCTAGTAATGTGCTTGAAAACAGCTCTGTTAAACTTTACTGGGATCGCGACATTGTCACAGATCGAACCATCCTCAGTAATAGACCGGATATAACTCTCACTATAAAATCTGAAAAGACTACATACCTTATAGATATCGCCGTCCCCAACACCAATAACCTAAAACAAAAGCATAGTGAAAAAATACAGAAATACATTCCCCTCGCAGACGAGATTAAGCAAATGTGGCGTCAGAATACTGTTAAAATAGTACCTGTTATCATATCCTCAACCGGCGTCGTCCCTAAAACTCTACATTCTGCCCTGAAAACAATAGATTTACATAAAAATTCATACATACAAATACAAAAATCCATTGTCATTGATACATGCTCTATAGTTCGTCGATTTCTTAACCCATCCTCATCTTTCACCACATCACAATCATAACTCTGCTTATGAATCAGGTTACTTGGCATCAGCCCGTACCTGAATCTTTTATCCGGCTAATAGCCGAGACCCAAACTGTTTACATAATAATAATAATAATAATAATAATTCTTTATTGACTTAATCAGTACAACAATCCTACGAAGACTCTGACACCCAAACTAGGCTAATGCCCGTATCTCAGGAGTCAGCGGCTTCTCCCAATTTTTAAACATTTAAAAATAAAGGAGTTGAAAATATATATCACAAAAATAAGTATAAAAAAATATATATATAGAATTTATTTACATATTATGATTTATAATACATAATAAATAAATACAGATATTCAAAAGATAAATAAATAAATAATACTATTACACAAAATACATTAGGATAAGTATTATGAATTTAACATTATATACAGCCAATATAACATTATATTATAATATTATTACATTAGTTAAAAAGATCTTCTGTCTCACAATAGTTTAATGTCAAGAGCCAGGTCTTGGTAATTGATTTACATTCGCGAAGTGAAAGGGGATAGAAATTTAATTTTTTGTTAATTTTATTGTAGAGAAAAGTTGAAAGATATGCTCGTTGTCGCCTTGCAAGTGTTGTGCGAAAATTAACTGTGGGGAGTACATTCGGTATACGACGTTTGTTACGGCAAATTTGTGGGTCGAAAGGGGTATTAGCATGTTGTTTGATTAATATATTATAAACAAATAGCTGCCTAATAGTGAGTAGCTCGCACTTTTTATATAAAAGTATGGTGGGATACCTATAGGGTCCAAATGTCATTACTTTAAGTAAGGACCTTTGGGCTCTTTCAAGCTGAATAAGGTATGACTTGCAGGCTCCACCCCACACACATACACAATAACTTATTACTGATTGCGCAAGCGCATAATAAATGGTGCGGAGGGTTTCAAAATCAGCGGCATACCGCAGCATTTTAAATGTCCAGATTAATTTGCGAGTACGTGAGGTTGTCATTTCAATATGGGGAAGCCAACTCAATTTACAGTCCAGCTGGACACCAAGGTATTTTACAGTCTCTGATTTTGTAATATTGGTGCAAGTACAATTAGTGTTTTTTTCGATACAAGTGTGTATTTTAATATTTATGTCTTCCACGCGAGAATTGACAGTTTGAAACTGTAAAAACGACGTTTTGGAAATATTTAAAGTGAGTAAATTATCGTTAAGCCATTGAGCTACTTTCTGCAGTCCAGTTTCGGCATTTTTGTGAACCTCAGTCCAAGTATCCCCATAGAAAATTATAGCTGTATCATCAGCATAGGTAAATATCTTGTTTTTAAAATTAATTAAAAACAAGATATTTACCTATGCTAATAAAAAATAAAAAAAATTACATTAGCATCGGAACTTATATTATTATTAATCTTTACTCTCTGTACCCTACCGCTAAGGAAATCTTTAAAAATGGATAAAGCTGCACCTCTTATTCCAATGCGCTCCAATTTATCCACAAGAATGGGTATCGAGACTGTATCAAATGCCTTGGCGAGATCGAGGAAAACACCAAGACATTTTTGTTTGCTGTCAAGTTTTTCGGTTACATAGTCTACTAAGCTACTTACGGCATCTTCTGTTGACATACCAGTTCTGAAGCCAAATTGGGAGCTAGACAATAAGTTGTATCGGTTTAAGAACTGTATTAACCTCTTATTAAGTAGCTTTTCTAATATTTTGGATAATGCCGTAAGCACTGAGATTGGCCTATAATTTGTTTTGTCGTCTCGTGCCCCATTCTTATGGACTGGAGTAATCAGGGACCTTTTAAATACTTTTGGAAAACAACCTTCTTCGAAGCATGTTTGAAGTAAGGCAGTGAGTGGAGGAACAATAACATGCCTTACCATTTTTAAAAATCGAGCTGGAATGGAGTCCCAACCTGTGGCGCAATCATTTTTTAAGCTTAAAATGAGAGAATTTACCTAGATTAATTTGGTCGGCTTTATTTTTTGTTTACATTTATATTAAAATGAATTAAAATGGAGTGTACCTAGTCCTGAAGCTGACCATAAAGTCAGAGATCAAGGCCGGGGGCGGCTAATTACAGACGTGAAAAATGCACTTTTAACAGCCCATTAACGTCATGCATTTTTACGCTCCACGTAATTTAAAGCTCATATCTGATTTTGAATTTCAAATTCTTTATATTTATTACTTAAGTCTTTTTTTCTATTTAAACCGACTTCCTTTAATCCTGCTCTTCACATTGGCATGTGAGGAATACAAGCGAAGCGGGTATATTCGTATATCATTGGGCACAATCGACGCTAGCCTATGCTTCGTTGTCTTGATGGAAATTAGGGCGTGATTACACCTACCTAGTAGAGTGGCGTACAGTGGCCTGGGCCCAGTACATCCATATTAAACATGCTGAGTGCTCGGCCGAGATCACTGTCTTGCTACTCTACTCAGAAGGTGTGATCAGGGCATTACAGCTACATCGTTGCCTGTGAAGAAGAGTCGGTCGCTGCACCAAGCGTGGAAAGTCTTCAAACAACATAAGTACATGTTTGCACGAAAAATCTTATTTATTTTTTGTCTGTAATTTTTTCAACCAATAATGTCTCAGAGTTTAGTAAAATATCTTGTGTGCAAAAGTTAAAAAGGCTATCGACCTTAATACGGGGGTGTATCTGATCTTGGTGGTAGAATCGAGGCCGCCCCCCCCCCTCCGCCGGAAGCGAGGGCGCACGCGACCTCCCCTCTCTGACGAACACATGCAAATTCGCTTGACCTCCTGAGGCCGATACAATCGACTTTCCGAGACCCCATTCTAACGCCTTAATATCCAAGTTTCAGAATTTAATGTCCGCTTTGGGGTCTTAAATGTTGAGCTTCTTAAATACTTTTATAGATTAGCTATAGTTAGTGTGGCAAAGCGCGTCACCCCGGCAAGTGCGCCATATTATAGCTGTATTTTTTTTAGATAAGGCAAGTCGCTATAGCCCTGGCGTCACTGCGACCCATGAGGATCTATTGTGACTCCTTCGCGCTAGAGAATCAGCCCCAACCCAATATTGCTCATAAATTGAATTTTCGACATATTATTATAGCTGTAATATTCATACACCATAATTTTATACTACTGATTGGAGATTTCCACATTTCCACATTGGCGCGCTTTGCCACACTCACCATATTATTAAATTTTATATTAGCCATGCTATGCGCTCTTCAGAAAAATGTTTTGCGGTTCACAGCAAGCGTTATGCTTAGCTACACTCATAAGGTCGATTTGATGTTGCCATAAAAATTATTATTAAAAGAAACACTGTGAAATTATGCTATTTGGAGTTTAAACTTTTTATAATGCAGATGTTACTAATTTTCCACAACCGAAAAATGGAGCCCCAATTCATTTGATTTGTACACAAAAGCCTTACATTCTAAGAAACAAATTTTCTTGTTTTGTTATTCCGTTTTGAAAAATTAAATTTCATTTCATTTCATTTCTAATCGTGTAATTGCATTATAAGTTGATAAATCTATTATTTATTAATGTAAGTCAGATAATCCTGGATTTTTAGCACTATGTTAAGAAAACTCAGTCTCTTGTAAGGAAAAATAAGTTTTCAAGTAACATTTTGGAATGTAATATTATATACACTTTTAATATCTATTAATTATAACAGTTATTAAGAGAACTCTGTGATGTAATTATAGTCTAAGATCCGGCCATAGAATGACCTTCACCCATCGTATTACGGGATGAAAATGATTTTTTTATAAAATTAAATATGCTAAAAAATATATTTACAGAAGGTTGTCTGAAAAATTTGGTGCAAAGTGTAATTAATTAATAATTAAAAAATTATTTTTTTTAAACATTACACTCATTCCCTTACGCAGAAAACTGTATACTAATCGAAAGCATGTAGCTCATAGAATATGCAAACGCTGGGTTGACTTTTTTTTCCGGTGCAATTATCAGGTAGGCAGCTATATACAGGTAAATCGATACTAGTAATTTGCAACGATCCAGTTACGCGATAAACCTTATATCAAAATAAAGATAATTTTATTATGAATATAATGACATAAGGTTGGCTGCAAAAAGTTGGTGCTAAATCCCGGTTGTCGATTTTTGAAAAACGTAATATTCGTGCGGTTGAATACGTATATATATATATATATATATATATATATATATATATATATATATATATATATATATATATATATATATATATATATATATATATATATATATATATATATATATATATATATATATATATATATATATATTATATATATATATATACATAATATAATGACGATTTATATATATATATATATATATATATATATATATATATATATATATATATATAAATCGTCATTATATTTAAGTGTATGAATATTTTTGTAAATAAATAATTGATGACATACTTATCTTGAAAATTTTGTGTTTTTTACATCAGGAGACTTAATCAAATAAAACAAAGCAAAAAATCAAAAGTTTTTCCGAAAAAAATTTTAAATAAAACATAAATTACAAACATGAAATACAAAGCTATAATTTTGTATAAAAATTTAATTTTATTATAAATACAATATTTTGATTAATTTTTTTTTTTAATTAATTTTCATTATTCAATTAATTACATTATTCATCTGAAATAAAACTTGTATCTTCAAGTTCACAATATTCGTCACTATTTTCGTCTTCTGTCATTTCAGCAATATCTTGTACTGTTAAAGGCGTTTGGTCCCCAATGAATCCCATTGGTTGTAGATAACCATCAAGATACCAACCACAATTTTCAGGTTGTAATTTAACAGATTGAGGATCCGTCGCATGAAGCCACATAGAATTGACAAAATTGACAATTGACAAAATTGTTCTTAAAATTTTTTGTTGCAGTGATATCCAGCACGGTGGTATAGTATTTGAGTCAAAACTACGGACAACAATATATTATCAAAAAATAATATCGATACGTAGCAGCAACAGTTGCTCCGAAATAATGCTCAACACTTACTGTAGTCTATCGCTATCTTCCTCAATTTCACAAACAAAGAGCATGTGCACTCTCTTTCTTTCGACGATTGAGCGACACACAGCTGCAATGCTGCGTCCTTTTCTATCGCACTGGATACGTTCCTCGGACCTCTCTTTCACACGTATTCAACCGCACGAATATTACGTTTTTCAAAAATCGACAACCGGGATTTAGCACCAACTTTTTGCAGCCAACCTTATGTCATTATATTCATAATAAAATTATCTTTATTTTGATATAAGGTTTATCGCGTAACTGGATCGTTGCAAATTACTAGTATCGATTTACCTGTATATAGCTGCCTACCTGATAATTGCACCGGAAAAAAAAAGTCAACCCAGCGTTTGCATATTCTATGAGCTACATACTTTCGATTAGTATACAGTTTTTTGCGTAAGGGAATGAGTGTAATGTTTAAAAAAAAACATTTTTTAATTATTAATTAATTACACTTTGCACCAAATTTTTCAGACAACCTCCTGTAATTAAATTTTTTAACATATTTAATTTTATAAAAAAATCATTTTCATCCCGTAATACGATGGGTGAAGGTCATTCTATGGCCGTATCTCCTACTATTATATCGACACTCTTGGAATTGCTCTTCAAAAACAAATTTTCTTTTGCGCACGCCAAGTTGCAATTTCTTTAGCGATTAGAAGAAAGAAAAGTCACTGCGAGTAATCATAGTATTACTAAATTCCAACGAATCCGCTATAGTGATTAGTGATTCATAAAAAGGGTAGTGGCTTACAAAATGTCGTTGAACCATGACAAAACCAAAAATTGCCTTAAATTCTATTCATGCTTTTGTAGACTTGCAAATTGCAATTAATTGAAAACCTAATAAAGTTGTGGAACAGAGTTTTTTTTAACACTTACACTTCTTCAGTAAACCACGCAATAACCTAACCTAACCTAACATTGTAAAATTTTAGTACCAATACTTAGAGATAGTTTAGCTAGAGCCCAGAAATGTAACTGGCACAGCTATTCAAATTTTAAAACTTCAATTAATAATTGAGCGCTAGCTCTCAGCACGTAGCTTCGTAATTGCTACCATTTCAACAAAAGGGGTGTGAAAATATTTTAATGCTTCCGATATTCAACCCCCCACCGTCAAAATTGGGTCAGTGCATGAGACATTCTGAGACATCGCCTTTCTACGTTTGTTTGTAAATTCGAGTTGCGTTGCCGCCGACTTTATTTACTGGAATCATGCAAGAGGCGAGGCTCGGCGCTACGCAACTGCCGCAGTCGTGGCCCGCCCGCCCTGCCGGCCGCACCGGCGCCCATCATGATCGCGTTCTCGTGCTGTGACTCAGGGTAGACTGGCATGCGAGAATGTCTCAAGCCGGCGGCAAAAAGGGCAAGGGCCCGCCGAAGAAGATCCCCCCGCCCCCGGAGGAGGACAAGACGACGCAGAAGCAGCCCTCGAAGCCGGACGAGAAGGACGAGACCGCGTCCAACAATGGGGACAAGAAGGAGACCAAGGACGGCAACGGCGCCGCCGAGGCGCCCAAGCCGCCCAGCGCCGGGGTCAACATGCGGGATGCTGCGGCCAAGATCCTGGGGCTCGCGCAAAAGGGCGAGTGGTCGGCGGTGGAGCAGACCCTTAAAGTTCTGGAGAAGCTGGTGGCGGCGGGGGGAGAGGACGCAGTGTCAGTGCCCATGGCTGGGATCATAGACCCGGTACGTTGCTTTTTCCTTATGTATTTATTCGAGCGCCTGCGACAACCCCTAATTAAGTCCTTAACCGTAATAGTGGCGGGGAATATTAATGTAGGCGTTTAATAAAGCAATAATTAGATACCGCAAGGAGGTTAACGATGCTAATTTCGAGGCGCAGGGGCACAATACCCTTGTTCCTGAACGAGATATGTTAAAATATTGTGTTTCTCTGCAGTTGAAATGGAACATTACTTACAAAATATAATATTGTTGCTGAGCACAATAGGGTCACATTAATTACATTATAATCTAATATCCTTATCAGTATCACATTTTAAAATAAACGAACTCTGAAGCCAGTTTATAATGAGTACCTAATAACTCCTACTTCTGCTGAAAAAACCTTGCGATTATATTGTGAAATTCTCTCCCAATCTCTTAATATCTGTCAGTTATATTTAATGATATTTCAGCTAGACAGCTAGAACGTATAATTTACGTTAGGCGCTTGATTGAAGTTATATACTGCCGCGTTCGTACAAGGTTCTAGCTTAGCCGCTTTATTATTTGTAAAACATAATCAAGATGTAGCGAGCGGGAATGCAAGAACACGCAACTTACTATGAATATTTCCTAAAATTATAATTGAGTTAGTTTTTAATATTTTCATTAAACTCTAGGACCTAGACTTTAGTAAAAGTTCCGAAGAAGAAACGTACTAACTACAGCCTAGGTTAGGAAATAAAATTACTAAAAGCTCTCAACTTAAATTTCTCATTCTTTTTCTTGTACAGTAATCAGTATGAGTTTTTCATCTATCGCTGAAGGAAAAACAAATGACATTAAAATATTATAAAAGTCACCCAAAATAATATTTAAGTACATCAAATAGGTAATTACAAAATTTAGAGAAATATCCGAGTTTATAACATGAATAGTATTAGCCTTACTCACTTATTATATACACAGAGAAAATATTTTTTTACTTTGAGTAGGCTCTGAAATTAATGAGCTGATTTTGAATAATTAGTATTGCTATAAAGTTATTATGAAGCTGAGTTATTACCCTTAGACCTTAGTCATGGTGATCCCCATTTAAGCGAAGAAAGTTCCAAGATAATTTAGTCTTTAAAACTCCACGTGACGCCACAACAAACATATTTTGTTGTTTTTTTTTACATTTAGATAAACAGACTAAGATTATTATGTTTATAAGTATGTTATGTAATTATAATGATAAATAACATGTCAATGTTTTGACTACTACTATATATATCAGTCATTATTAAAAAGTTTTGCAACTCAATCACGGTTCAGACTTACCTCTATATTTTACTAGGTAACGCCCACAACTCCGTTGCGCCAAAATTCGTTTATCGCGCAGGAACTGTACATTTTCCGGGATAAAAAGTATCCTGAGTCCTTTCCCGGGACTCAAAGTATCTCCATAGTTTTCAGCAAAATCGGTTCAGCTGTTTTTGCGTGAAGAGGTAACAGACAGATACACTTTCACATTTGTAATATTAGCATTTTTTTTTGCTGAAGGCAGGTCAAGTAGCCCTGATGTCACTGCGACCCTTGAGGATCTATTATGACTCCTTCGCATTAGAGTACCGTCCCCAACCCAATGCTGCTCATAAATTGAACAATGTGGTTGGGGTTGGTGCCACGAATTTCTTAGGTGGATGAGTATTCGTAGCAACCAAGTTGTCTGTTCATGTTCTGTAGTAGAGCAGGGCAGTCAAAAAGAAGGTGTTTCGGTGTTTCATTCTCCTCCTCGCAGAATCTGCAAGTCGTTAAGCTACTAAGACCTACTATTTTAAGGTGCTTATTTGAGCTTGCAGTGCCCAGTTAGGCTTCTGGTAAGGATTCTCAATTGATTCCTACCCATGGTGAGCACTATTTCTGACAGTTTCTTGTTGATCCCAGAAATTAATGCCTTGAAAGTTGGAGTGTTCAAGGCCAGGGGTCTCAACCCATTGCTTTCTGATCAGTTTGCGAACCCATTCCTCGAGCACTTGCTTTGTGGTACTGGGAGATATTCCGCAGACTGATTCTAGCCCATATATGAGACTCTCGGCCCCAAGCCTAGCCAGTTCGTCTGCGGCTTCGTTAGGGCTGCCCAAGATTGGGATGGTTGGCGCTCATTGGCGGAGGCCTACGTTCAGCAGTGGACGGCAATAGGCTGATCATGATCATGATAACTAATGTTATCTCTGATGTGGTTTATCAGCTTTTAGCTTATCGTGTCAGTTTGTCGGCGGGATAGATGACAGCGTGTGTTGTAATTTTTCCACTCTCCACGAGCTAATTAAGTGAAGTGCCTCATTTTGTCCAAAAGTCCGTATCAGATTGCGGTAATTGCTTAAAATATATCCATACTATGCTAATATGTATTGAGACGTTGAACATGCTAGGAAGGGACAACAAAATACGCCTAGTATATGGGTCCCAACTTCCGGGCCACAGTAACGTCCCCGGTAACGAAGCCGCAGACGAACTGGCTAGGCTTGGGGCCGAGAGTCTCATATATGGGCTAGAATCAGTCTGCGGAATATCTCCCAGTTCCACAAAGCAAGTGCTCGAGGAATGGGTTCGCAAACTGATCAGAAAGCAATGGGTTGAGACCCCTGGCCTTGAACACTCCAACTTTCAAGGCACTAATTTCTGGGATCAACAAGAAACTGTCAGAAATAGTGCTTACCATGGGTAGGAATCAATTGAGAATCCTTACCAGAAGCCTAACTGGGCACTGCAAGCTCAAATAAGCACCTTAAAATAGTAGGTCTTAGTAGCTTAACGACTTGCAGATTCTGCGAGGAGGAGAATGAAACACCGAAACACCTTCTTTTTGACTGCCCTGCTCTACTACAGAACATGAACAGACAACTTGGTTGCTACGAATACTCATCCACCTAAGAAATTCGTGGCACCAACCCCAACCACATTGTTCAATTTATGAGCAGCATTGGGTTGGGGACGGTACTCTAATGCGAAGGAGTCATAATAGATCCTCAAGGGTCGCAGTGACATCAGGGCTACTTGACCTGCCTTCAGCAAAAAAAAATGCTAATATTACAAATGTGAAAGTGTATCTGTCTGTTACCTCTTCACGCAAAAACAGCTGAACCGATTTTGCTGAAAACTATGGAGATACTTTGAGTCCCGGGAAAGGACTCAGGATACTTTTTATCCCGGAAAATGTACAGTTCCTGCGCGATAAACGAATTTTGGCGCAACGGAGTTGTGGGCGTTACCTAGTAAAATATAGAGGTAAGTCTGAACCGTGATTGAGTTGCAAAACTTTTTAATAATGACTGATAAAATTTCGTATCGATGTTTTGACTTTTGACTATAGTAGTAGTATTCAAATATTCAAATAGAACTTTGTTCTTTGCATAGGTCGATTTGAAAGAAATACATCGAAATAACTTTAGGTTACAGTCGAAAAAGTTTGTTTCTATTTATAGAGATTCGGAAGCGAGGGTTAAGGGGTTAAGGATAGTTGGACGTGACAACGTCATACGTTGTCACGTTCAACTATCGTCAGTAAACCGACTTTACAGACAACCGATTTTTTTTGTTTACTGTCTATGTTGGTGCTGCCTCTGTACTTGAGCCTACGAATAAAAAAACTAAGGAAAGGTAACTCCCATACTTCCATCGTTTTGAATTTGGTTCTCAAGGTTCTTTTCGCACACTTAAATAATATGGTAATAGAAACGAAACACAGCCCAATGATATCATTTCTAGGGCCTAGACAAGTGGCAAGCGATTATCGTAAACGCCAACAAAATGTATGGGATCACATTAGTTTTCTCTAGCGAAGCGACGACGTGCCAAATCGCATACATTTTGTCAGCGTTTACGATTATTCACTTGCCACATGTCTAGTAGGGCAGACTTCAGTTGTTGTGATGGAAAGTCCATGTTTTATATTATGTCGATTCAGATACTTCCATGGGCTCGATTGGACTGTGCTCTGTTTGGTATGCTACAACATTATTTTGAGGATGACAAATAATAGGCGTTGACTGATTCTCGGATCCACAGAATAAGCTTACAACATTTTGGACACAATCGGTCAAGATGCTTAGGAGTTAATTTATTTTATTTTATTTATCTATCAATTTATTGTACACTGCAAACAAATAATGATACAATTACCATGGAAATACTGTACAAAAGAAACCTCTTACTGCAGCCCTATAGAGAGATAATATAGTGTAAGTACAGAAGATAGAGTTTGTTAATAGACACCGCGAAACGCGAATTTTACCTACCGTACCACTACGTCAAGCGAATTCACGTATAGTGAGTCTATAGTTTTACAGTTTAATAAATGTTGAGTTATGTGACAGAGAGATTCAGTCCCGGCGCCGAGGGCAACGCTTTAGTTTGCCTAAGCGTTCCCTTACTTTGGTGGAAGTCCGGTCCGAGGTAGACCGGCCGGTCCAGTTCCCTATGTTTGTTAGATCCGGGATATCCCTCCTCTATACGGCTGAAGGCGAACCGCAGGTGGTTTTAGTGAGTAGGAGTCTCACATACCCCCGGAGTACCCAACCCGGGGCACCCATGATGGGTTTCCCCTGCGTTAAAAAAGTGACAGAGAGATAAAATAAACGTCAAGCCCCAGATAAACTATTTATTCATTTATTGTCTTAGCCTTTACATTACACAATCCATACAAGTTCCTAATTCGGAGGTTAGGGAGAGACTAAAACACATAAAATAAGTTGTAAACACGTAACACACAAGTTAAGAATGCAAGCGCCAAGCATACATTATATATGGCAAACCAAAAGGGCCATCAAAACTCGTATCAAGGAACACATTGCAGATGTCAAACACCGTAGGAACACCAAGTCCGCAATTTGTGAACACACACTGGATCAACCTCGCCATTACATAATATTTGATAAGCCAAAAGTACTGGCAAAAGAAGCAAGTTACCGCCCAAGAATGATACGCGAGGCCATAGAAATTAAAAAAACACCCTAAATTTAACCGCATGATGGTTGGGTGCTGCCATCTAGTTGGGATCCAATGATTAACAAGCTAAAGCACAAATTTATGACACCTCGGCTTCAAGACACTGTAAGTTCTGCGTAAATCGGAACGCAAACAAAAATTGATGAATCTTCGGGTAGCTGAAGAACTTCAAGAAATTTGACACCTGTCACCTCAATCCACCCGTGACCACGGCCGCTGTAAAGTAGCCGAAACGTCGGGATTAATATAAGTGCTCCGCGACAAAATCCGTAAGTGTTTAAACTTATATCATGAGGGATACTCGCGAAAACTTAAGAAATTATTACTACTTCTTTATCTTTTTTTATTATCTTTCGGGTTTTGGCTTTAATGACTGGCCTAGTCATTAAAGCCAAAACCCGAAAGAAATTAGTAACTTGATAAAATTTTAGGGGGTTGTAAAAGAAGGTAAAATAACTTACCGTGTGATTTTGCAGCGTTCTGGGGTGTACGGAAAGGGTTGAAAAGGGGTGAAAAAGGTTTTTTGTTAATAAGTAATAACATTGCGTAAAAAATTAGTAACACGCTGCATATTTGGAATTAGGTTGTTCTTACCGTTTTGTAACGTGTATTAAATTTGCAGCGTTTTGAAATATACTGAACATTGTTTAATATTATAAAACAATAAAATTTGTTAATAACAGGGGTTTTTTACTTAGTTTTTTACTTTAGGGGTTGTATTAATTTTGCAGCGTTTTGCGACATACGGAACATTGTTTTTTTGCAAATTGCTGTACATTTGATATACGTTAGGAAACGGTAAAAACAACTTAATTATAAATTTGCAGCGTGTTCCTACATTTTTTACCCTTGTTAATAACAAATTTCATTGTTTTTTTAATAATAAACAATGTTCCGTATGTTGAAAAACGCTGCAAATTTTATATACGTTACAAAACGGTAAGAACAACCTAATTCCAAATTTGCAGCGTGTTACTATTTTTTTACGCAATGTTATTAACAAAAAACCTTTTTCACCCCTTTTCAACCCTTTCCGTAAAGAAGTAGAACGCTGCAAAATCACACGGTAAGTTATTTTACCTTCTTTAACAACCCCCTAAAATTTTATCAAGTTACTAATTTCTTTCGGGTTTTGGCTTTAATGACTGGCCTATTATGCAAGTACGCACTTACGTCCCTACAATAAACAATATTATTCTAATGGATACCTATAAAATATTATAAACGTCTAAAAACAATATTTGACAACAAATATTATTCAAAAGCACAGCGTTTTTCATTTCTAACAATATGGAATGGAGTTAACAAGTTGCAGGTATAAAAACGATATAACTAAACACCGAAATATTAAAAAATCAAAAAGAAAGATAAAATCAGAAAATTTTAGGCTAAAAGCGGATCCAATTTTAAAAAGATAAAATTTATGTTCGCCGCAAATGACTGTCGGAACAGCTCGTATGCAAAGTTTGGGTTATGGTTTTAGTGTATCCAGCTACAGCTAGCTTAAAATATTTAGCTTGAACATGCAATCACTGTCAGACATCATAGCTTTTGTTATGACTAGTCCGTTACCTAGTACATTACCTAATGATATAATAATCCAAACAAAGAGACTAGTCATAAAAGTACCATCGAGGAAATCGACAGTATATATTATTAAGTCTATGGAGGAAATTGATTCCTAGGTAGTTGATAGACCAACGTCATATGGTCGGATCATGTCAATTCAATGTTACTAATTGTGATCTGTCGACTAGGTTTGACGTAACGCGACCAATCTTAGGAATCAACTTGAACTGAATCAACTTCTCTGATAGTTAAATTTTGACTTGCCTTGTTTTTCGATTACTAGGTAAAAATTGGTATTAATATATTTATCTCGTAGTTAAAAGGTGGTGAGAGATGATCACAAATGAGGTGACCGGAGGCCTAATGGGAGCCCACCCCTTTACTCTTTAGGCATCCCTATTTATGTATTTTGAGATATTACACGTAATGTAATACACATCACTTGACGACTCGTGTACTTCATACTTTCCACAAAAAATCGTTTAGCATCATTTCAGCAGCAGCAGATTTGGAATCATCTGTCTCGTTTTACATTTGCTGATATTATATTAAAAAAATATATCCACAGCCGAACATAATAATAATATTACCTCCTCCTTTTTTGAAGGCGGTTAATTAAAAGTGAACAAGTGAATGATAATTCATGGGAAGAAACGGTAACGGTTGGTAGGACAAAAATCTTATGAACCGTATGACAAAAATTTTAAGAAAAAAATTCCGTAATCTAAATTTTTATAGGTTTAAATAAACCTTATTTACAGACAACAGAGTAACGTTGTTGATAAAAGTATCGAAAGGTTCGTAGTAAATGGGTGTATGATGTATATAATTGAGGTGGGCGTTCTGTATACATTGTGTGGGCCATCGGTGACGAACTGCCAGCCAATGGGCGGTCGAGTGGCATCGTCAGACAACACGCGTATGTGTGCGACACACAGGGGGCTATTCTGTGAATCTCCGTTCGAAATTCTGCTGAATAAACTTGTTATGCTACATGAAAATTCATTATAATATACATGGATCTTTTACACAAAGCAATAGTATGAGAGAAACAATTTGTATTCGTTTTTTCTTTTAAGTAAAAGCTGATTTAAATAATATATGTTTCTGACAGAAGGTTGTTTTTCGATAAATTTATTTTTATTTTCATAGCGAACTCTATGGGAAAGTCCATAAAGAGATTATTAATATTAGATGCAATAATATTATAATTATGAGATTGTGCATTATACTCGTATTCTGTAGCAAGTTAGCAACTAGCAAGTCAGCAAGCAGAATTACATTTTTATTTGTTGCAATAGGTCAAAATATCTTAAACGTTAGTAAGTGCGTACGTAACTTAGTAGACGATTTAAAATTAATTGTAATATTTAATACCGCATGATATCGAATACCCATAACATGTTTTTAGAATATAACCCCTATATCTATCTGAATTTTGTAGAAATTCATTCATTTAAATGTAAACAAAACTCAAAACCACACTTCCTTATTTTTTCCTTCCTTGTTTTCGAAGAAAATGGTAATGATTATATTACTAACAAAGTGTTTTAAAACTCAATCGACACTCATCTAATTAATTATTATTAATTAATATAACAAAATAGTATTTGACATAAAATATAATAATATTATAGAGCGAAAAATAAAGTGTCCTACAATATTATGCCCTGTTTACACGCCTACAGTAAAGAAAAATAAAATATACAATCAGAGACCATTATCGAATAGATAACCTTCTCATTGTTTTGAAATCGGTTAAAAAGTTTTGTAATGATTTTGTAGTAAATATTGTGTGCTTTTTTATTCCATTATATTACCACAATAAGTGAAGATATTATAATAATTAGGATTTGCAATTATCACTAATGGCTATAATACATGTAATTTTTGTTGCAAGCAGTCATTTAAAGTTATCTGTTATGCAGAATCTTTTAAAACAAGTTAATAAATTCTTAATTAGTAAAAATATTAGTTGTTGTTGTTACAGTACATATTACATAGTTACTTGACAAAAACAATATTGTGTTTCTTGGAAGCGAAAAACTCAAAATCGTATCGGAAACATTCAAAACAAATCATACATGATGGCAGTTTACACGACAGCAGAACCCCCCGCTATAAAAGTTGGTGCACGAACGCGCCGCACGCCACCGTTGCCTAGACATCGCCTAACAGATCTTAGAGGTACCTCCAGCTTATACTGGTAAACAAAACCCCTATCTACGGGTAAACAAAAATATCATCAAAGACATTCTATGCTAACAACGATATTTTTTATAGCTAAAAATGGAAAAGTGCGTTCACGCGCCATAATTCCTTCAGTCCACCAAAGTACGGAAGTGCATAAAATAAAGTTTTTACTAAATGTTATTTTGCATAGTAGATAGAGAAAACTATAACCGCAGATATCTTACTTAGTTTTCTACAGATATTAAACATTTCATAGTCATCAATCATCATATTTATTATTTCAATATCATAATATTATTTTGCATTAAATGAATTTTATTTTCTGTGCAGATCGTCGTTCTGTCACTATTACCGATTGCTTTTGAAGCTCAATGATCATAATATCTTGGTTTTTGAGGTTATCCGCCACTTATTAGTTTTTTATACTACTCTTGGTATAGTTCTTGCAATCGCGCGCGCGTGCGCGTCGCCCTTAGTTGTGTGAGTGACCATTTCTATACACGCGGACATGGCTCGCTCGCTACTGACTGCTCCGTCGGGTACGCACACTAACGAAAATGTCTATTCACATTTCCAACTACAAATAAAGGCGACGCGCACTCTTAGATTGCAAGAACTATATACAAAATTTTATCTTTGGTTAGTTGGATCTGTCACAATAGGCCGGAAGTAGGACTTCCCTAAGAGAAATTAGCATAATATACCAATGCTATGAAGGCTTGTTTATTGTTTAAGGCACCTCGACTTTCTTAGAGTGCTTTAAGGAAAGACATAATGTGATATTTTGCATAAAAATATAATGCATTATACGACGTAATTTAAACTTATATTCAACCGTGTTATTATGGATAACATACTCACTACTTATTGTTCGACCGTTTTGTTATGGCTCCATTAGTTACTGTAACAGCACGTACATTACTAGGGCAAACAAAAAATGTATGACCCGAATATTACCATTAACCAACTAATAGTACGAATGTGCCCCTAAATGCATAGTTAGTTGCATTTATTTAAACCGGTTTTTTGAATTACTTTGCGTTTATTATCCGTTGACATTTTGACAAACGATCAACACTTGCAGTATTTGGTGAAATTGGAACCAAAAATACATATTAATAGTGTTATTATGACCATTTGTTACAGTTAAACAACACTGTAAGCTAAAACGGGGTCAGTTCTCGCCCAAGAGTAAAAAAAGTGAGCATTATGTAAGTTCGGCCGCAATCATTTCTCAGAAACGATCGGCGGCGCGATAAGCCACGAGTATAAATAAACTTGGAAAAGAAGTCTATTAATGGTTGAGTTTGTGAAATTGTCTAGATCCACGGGGGTCGTAAGAGGGGAAATTTGGCGGGAATCATACAATCAGTTTCCCTTTCTCATGGTAGAATAACGTAATCTTACAATTTTAAATTAAATCAGCCTAGTATTTTCATAGCTATTTGCAAATAAGTAATCGAATCTTTCGTATAAAGTAAGCACAAGATTTGGATTTATTAATCCTTCGATCGCGGATTCTTGGAAATGCTATTGTATTCTATTGTTGTCGCGATTACCGGTGCTCATGGGGCTTGATAGGTTAAAATACCTGCATAAAATTACACTTTTACCTAAGTTGTGTGTGTGTATGGTTTTTATTTTTAATGCTTTTCCCAGTGCGCAATCCCCAAGCGGCACCCGGCTGTCGCAAAATAATTGAAAATCTATTATGACTGCGATTCCTACGATCCAGGTATTAAAGTAAGCTAAAATAAAATAAAGAAAAAAAATAATTAAATACTGCAGAGCCTTTTGGACTATTATCGTGAAATCTCGTCTCGAACAACTATCACAAGAAAAACTCCCAATTATAGTCAATCGAATATTTGCATCACTATTAGCAAAATATTTTATATTGTTCAGGTCATATAATGTATACTTTATTTTTAAAACAGATAGCTGTAACAGTAGATAGCTGTATTATCAGATCCTCTTTTCTTAAAACGTCATTGATCAACCTGATCATTAAAATCGGGAACACATCCAGAGCTTTTTCTTATCTCACTTGCATAAGTGTATAATAATATTAAGCTTAATCATAGTAAGACATAGTAAAGGCGCGCGTGCCGTGCCGTAATATCCACGCGCGGTGGAAAGTGTGTCAGACGGTATCGAGTGACCAGTGACCACTCGATAATACCTTCACTTATACAGGGTGGAGCAAAATTAAGGAATAATACTTTAGGGTTTGTGTGTCCCTTATACAAGATGTTTGTGTAAACACCGTTGTCCTTGAAACCATCAAATGAGCCCGTCAAAATGAACAACTTTTTCTATGAGAACAATGCTGGGAATTAAAAAAAATCTGTCTTCATACCCATACAAATTGCCGATCCGGGCATCCGTGTTTGTATGAAGACGGCATTTTTTTTGAGTTCCCAGCATTGTTCTCATAGAAAAAGTTCTTCATGTTGATGGGCTCATTTGATGGTTTCAAGGATAACGGTGTTTACACAAACATACTGTATAGAATTCACTGTGAAAGTAGTAGCGCTGAAATAACAAATTTTATGTAATTTGTATGAGCAAGTGCTCCAACGCGTTGGATATTTTTTGTAAGCATTGGAAAATTCATGACGTTGCAACGTCATGAATTTTCCAATGCTTACAAAAAATATACTCATTCAGCAATATAGGGTACCCCTACATACCCTAAGGCCTAAAGTATTATCACAAAGTTTTGTTAGGTATACTCTGTAATACAAATACTCGAGAACTGGGGCCATACTAAACAAACAACGACAACCCTCGAGAACTTCCTAAATGAAGTAAAAACCGGCGTCGCGTAAGAGAAAATCCTGGTGTGTTTCATTGAATTAGGGAGGGCATTATAAAAATAAAAATGTTTTCTTGGAAAGCGATGCTATCATCATATAGAATCTTACATTTCATCATCGATGAAATTTGTTAAATTTTTTATTTTCAAAAACTAGTAAATAAGTTTCCTTCTTAATTAATTAGTAGGGAATTTGAAATATTTTATTATTATTATAGCGTATTTAAGTTTTATAGTTGTTGAAATAAATCAAACAAAGTGGAAAAAGATAAAAATAAATAAATAGGTTGCTAGTGCTACGATTTCGTAGGTGCTCGTAGCACAGGCGTAGGCCGTAGAGCCACGTAGCGCGTAGCCCGTAGCGGGAATGTAGAATAGGGTTGTAACTTGTAGTAAATACTTAGCATTCTTTTATTTCCTAGATTGAATGAATGAATGAATATGCTTTATTATGCTCAAAAGTCAAAATATACAAAAGAAAAAGGAAAACATGCACATGACAGCATGAGCACAAAGGCGGCTTTATCGCTTAAAAGCGATTTCTTCCAAGCACCTCTGGCGCATGGAAATAAATTACAACACAGTGCAACTTAGTTGGAATAAAACTAAAACTAGAAATTAAATAAGGCTTATCATACATCTTAATTACTTAGGAATAATCTTACACATTAAATTATTACACTTACACTAGATTATTATTCTTCTATCTATATTTTGGCCTTAAGCATATGTAAAATATGCATACAACAGAACAATTTTAACAAAAAATTTCATCAGTTTCACCAAAATAGCATCAGCTGAAGTCTCTATCATTTATTTATTTATTTAACGCTTTATTGTACACAAGAAACACATAAGGATACAATTAACACGGAAAGACGACACAAAGGACCTGCTTATTTCTAAAAGGAATCTCTTACAGCAGCCCTATCATTTTTGTTGTTTTCGTCTATAAGGGCTAGTTAGATTGAAAATCAGGGCAATCTACATTGAAACGTGACTATAGTCATGCATATAAAAACAATTGTATGTACTGCATAAGAAGATATTCATTTAATTGATAGACTATAGCTAGATACATTATAGTCCGCGCGGAACTAGTTGGCCGCGCCGCCGTTATGCTCACATACCGGCGGCGCGGCCAACTAGTTCCGCGCAGACTATAGCCAGATTATAAAGTAGATAAATTACAAGGCTTGTTCAAATTATAAGGTAAAAAATGAGTAATTGCTCTTATATTATACAAAGTTAGTTATGTGGTTCTTCCATTCGCGTCTTTAATAATTGTCCCGGGTATTATTCTTTATCTTTTCGTATAATATGACGTGATACGTCATGACCCACACCATATTTATTATATCCTATATCTACCCACCGGAAGTAACGCCATGTCCACAGCAATGCGTGCGGATGTTGACACTTCCGGTACTGTCTTCCGCGCTGCAGTTGGTTTTAAAATAGACAACCTGCAACCTGCCGCAGCGTATTGCTACTGATAGTATGATTCTACAATCTACATATAGTTTCTTAATTTACTACTATTCCTATAGAATCTTCTTTTTTCTAATTTAAATTAAAATATTTAATCTAATTATTCAACTTTGAAGTATTGGATTTATTAACCCTAATGTGAATTCAGACCTCAACCCGACGCATAGATGCATTTTTAAATTTGTATGAATTTGACAGATTTGCAAGACGTCTGCAATTGAATCCTACTATCCTACTAATCCTACTAATATTATAAAGGCGAAAGTTTGTGAGTTTGTATGTTTGTTACTTTTTCACGTCTAAACAGCTGGACCAATTTTAATAACATTTGGTATGGAGTTAGCTGTTACCCTGGATAACAAATAGGCTACTTTTACTGCGGAGAAATATTACAATTTATTTTCCCTAATAAGCGACGGGTAACACCGCGGGGCACAGCTAGTATGTAATAAAGTCGTGTAAAGGCGTTCACACAGCTTTTCGATGTTTTATAAATTTAAGGTGATCGCAAATTTATCAGCACGCACACGCCAGAATTCGTTGTATGAAATGATGTGAAACCTCGCACATTCGTCCGCACGCGGCGCGTACGGTGCGGACCGCACCGTACTCGCCGCGTTTCGTGTACTATCAACTATGCGGTGCGTTCGACGCGTACGGTGCTGATATAATATGAGCGATGAACTCTCTTGCAAAACGCAAAATTAAAAAAAATATATGTAAAAATCGATGTGGGTAGTTAGAATTACTCATAACACCGATTGCTAATGAATTAACGTTAATGTGAAGTTTAATATCCTGGTGGCGCGGAAGGCGTACAATGGCTTGTAATATCCGATAGCTTTTAGCGCGATTGCACGATGACCGGAGACTACGCCTAGTCATGCTCCGCGATTCACGATTACTATTAAAAAAGTAGACCAACCTAACATCGGAAGTTGTATGACTCCTTTTTTTAGGGTTCCGTACCCAAAAACGGGACCCTATTACTGAGACTTCGATGTATGTCCGTCTGTCCGTCTGTCTCCAGGCTGTAACTCAAGAACGATAATAGCTAGAGTTGAAATATTCACAGATTATGTATTTCTATTGCCGCTATAACAACAAATACTAAAAACAAAATAAATTAAATATTTAAGGGGTAAATTAAATATACCCATACAACGAACGTGATTTTTCAAACATTTGCTCGGTATCAATTATGACAACAGGTAGGCACTTGAAATTTTCACAAAAGCCTTAATTATATGTGTACTTTAATAATCAATAATAATATTTAAATAAATGAAAATTTAAGGGGGGCTCCCATACAAAAACCACAATTTTTGGCCTATTTTTGCTCTATAACGGTACGGAACCCTTCGTGCGCGAGTCCGACTCGCACTTGGCCGATTATTTCTTTAATTATGAACAAAAATAATAAATTTTAAACCTTAGACTTCAAATAAGGTGACATGATGACCACTCCGTTTTACTTGAAAAACCCAAAACCCGAATTAACAAAATTAATCACAACCTAATATTGATTATTGACTTGTACTTTTATTTTTTGCCATGAACTTAATGTAACTTGTCTCTATATGTTTTAAGTCCTTGATGAGTCACAGTTTCTTATTGAAACGATATAAAACTTAGACAAAATAAAAATATATTAATATTGTATTAACATAAATCCTAATAGTTGTTGAAATGCAATGCAATGAAGTGCAAATGTGGACACTGGACGTACTATCAGAATTTTACATTTATGATGTACTCGTATGCCGACAAGACGCAATAATAAGTGTAGACTCGAGGTGTCCAGAGATAGATCCACTGGATAGTTTGAAGTGAAACATTTCGAGTTTCTTAGTTTAATTTCGCATTAAAAGCATTTCTTGTATAAATTCTTGAAAACACACCTCCAAAAGTACGTTATACCCGCTAAGCAATAAGTAAAAACATTAAGACGTGGCCTTGTCAGACAGCCAATTCCCAAGGATGTTGAGGCAAGGTCGGAAATCCCCATCGATTGTGGAGCTCACGCAAAACTCCTGGCCGCTGCCCTTGGCCCACAAGTCCGAATAATGTGGGCCAGCGTGGGCCAACGACGTGGGCTAGCGGGGGCCAACGCCGGGGGCCAGTGGCGGAAACAACGCACGGACATTGATCCTCGTTTCGGCGATATGCAAATCACACACAATTATTGTATGTTGCGGTCTAATAAAATGTTTATGAATTCTTAAGTTTGTACGAGTAGGTTGTATTTGTTGAAGGTTTTGGTGGGTTTATTACCTGAGTAAGGCGGAACGTGGCCTTAAAATTATTAATTAAAAGAACTTTTATATTTACCTCTTCCTATAAGTAACGTTAGAAGACTTGAAAGTATTTAGAAATAGTAGTACAATTTATTAGATGATGAAGTTATGTAGGCCGCACGTCGAATCTCGAATCTCAAAAAATTAAAAAATTAAAGGCCTGTTACACAAAATATACAGATCAAGCAATAACGTGACGAAATAAAGCTTCTCTGGATCTTTCCACTTACACCTTACATCGAGTGACAAAACTTCTGTGTAAGCTATTCGTCACTTATTTGGGTCAATTCAGACCCGCGCGACGCGTAGATGCATTTCCAAATTTGTACTGAATTGACAGATTTTAATTGCGTGAGACGTCTTGCAAATCTGTCAAATCCATACTTTAAAAATGCCTCTACGCGTCGCGTTGCGGTCTTAGTAGGTAGTTTGTGAACAGACCTCATTTATGATGCATATCAGATTATTATGAAAGCTGAAAGTTTCGCATGTAATATTAAAATCTGAATTACATTTTGTTCCGGTTGCGCCAAATACGACCCGCGGCTGGTGCTTTACGTACATTATACGTACGAATACCGTGGCTACGGTAGAAATATTACACCTGCAATCATCGTGAATTATACGGAGGGAACGAACACGTTATTATACTAGGTACGTATATATATAAAACACGTATGAAGTAGCTAACTCCGTAAGGGAATTTTTTTACTGAAATTATAATACTCCCCACACCGGTTTCGGTGACGGTGGCCGGTTTCATTGAAACCAGGCCAGGTACGCAGGAGTAATTTTATAGTGCCCAGGTGTGTGCGCAGTACACAAGAGCACTATCTATTACTAAGACCTTATTACTAAGACTTCGATGTCTGTCCGTCTGTCCGTCTGTCTGTCTGTCCGTCTGTCTGTCACCAGGCTGTAACTCAAGAACCGCTATAGGTAGACTTCTGAAATTTTCATAGATTGTGTATATCTGTTGCCGCTATGACAAGAAATACAAAAAACAAAAAAATTTAATATTTAAGGGGGGCTCCCATACAACAAACGTGATTTTTTTGCTATTTTTTGCTCTTAATCAATAACGGCAACACATAGGCAATTGAAATGTTCACAAAATACTTAATTTATAATAAAATTTAGATAATTTAAATAATTAAGGGGGGCTCCCATACAAAAAATACAAGTTTTAGTCTATTTTTGCTCTGTAGTGGTACGGAACCCTTCGTGCACGAGTACAACTCGTACTTGGCCGATTTTTAAATACATATTATGTAATATCTTCGAAGATATCAATTTAAATCATAATATGCTGTAAAGAGTCATATAGATCTACTAGCTGTCCCGGCAAACGTTTCTTTGCCATATTATATAAAGTATATCGCCCGTATTATTTTATTGAATTAGTGACAAAATAAGTATGTCACCATGGCAACGTCCATCGCTATCCCGTGACCCACGTCGCATAAACAATGGTCGCTCTTTATAGACAAATAATTTGTGATAAAATAAAATTGCGACTATAATTAAAGATCTAAGCTATCCTATCTCTCAAGTTGGAAAAAAGCACACATTTAAAAACAAAAAACATTAAAACCGGTTAATTAGTTTAGGAATCCATCGCGGACAAACATCGTGACAGGAGATTTATATATGTCGCAGGGAAAAGAGGATATCAGGGATTTCACGATATCCCTAGGGATATCACGAACTCCCGGAAGATGCCGAATATTCTTGTTTGTAACGTCTTCTTACTAAAAATATCTAGTGATATGTAATTTCACTAAACTAAATCTAGTGAAACGTCAGAAAAGCGGACACCGCCGAATAAAAATCAAGCCACGCATTTCTCTCGCTTGCTCTAGTATACACACGGGTACCTACTTTGATGGGATCATCTAACATCTGAATCTGACAAGTAAGATGTTAGATGATCCATGCATCGGATGGACATGTAAAAAGTCGGTCCTGCGCCTGATCTCTCGGAGGTCGTGTCAGTCTTCCGTCCCACCGGATTATGCGTGTAAAGGAATATAAAGATTGCTCTTGTGTACTGCGCACACACTTCGGCACTATAAAATTACTCTTGGCCTGGTTTCAATGAAACCGGCCACCGTCACCAAAACCAGAGTTGGAGTTATTATTATTATTATCACACGTGTAATGCAACTATAGCAGACCTGAGGGGGCATCACCATATCTCTGAATCATACAGTTGAAACCAAGTGAGGGTTCTTCATCAGATACTTCAGACCTTTGATTTTTGACGTCAAATGAAGCAGCCGACCAAGTTGAATATTTTTGTAAAGGTGGTATGTCGATCTCTAGTTTGGTTAGGCTCTTGTACAGGCACAGGTACTACAGGTACTCCAGCTCTTCGATTATCCTAGTTTTTACGGTTCCGTACCCAAAGGGTTAGTCTGTCTGTCTGGCTCCAGGCTAGACGAGCCGCGCCAGCTCGAGCGACGCATTTGTTTCACTCCCACTAGTGCCCGTGTTACGAGTGGCTCGATTTTTTATTCGGCGGTATCCGCGTTTCTGACATTTCACTAGATTTAGTTTAGTGAAATGACATAGCACTAGATATTTTTAGTAAGAAGACGTAACAAACAAGCATATTCGGCATCTACCGGGAGTTCGTGATATCAGTGGGGATATCGTGAAATCCCTGATATCCTCTTTTCCCTGCGACATATATATTAGATTAACAATGTATTTTAAGTGTTTAATTGAATTAATGCCGTATTGGTTAAAATCGCTTCGAAAATTTGCCATTATTTGTCGTTAAAAATTATTATTATTTATTATTATTAACAGCCGTTAGTGTCCCACTGCTGGGCAAAGGCCTCCCCTGCCTCTTTCCACGTGTCTCTATTCTTCGCTGTATTTGGCCAATCTTTGTCTGCAGCGTCTAGCTCGTCGCGCCACCTTTTCTTAAAAATAAATGACAAAAAACTGTTATTGTGGGATATCCATAAGAGATAGATATAATATACCATCGCAGAGTTTTCTGTAGACATTTTCATTGTGTACAATACTTAGTACATTATTTTGATAAATCTCGTAGGGTTCAGCCTGAGTTTGCAATGTAAGTGGAAAAAATTGAATTATTTACGACATCACAGAAACCCCAACAATAACAGCTGTATTTCTCCACTGTTTAATGAATGTTATTATACTTATAAACCTTCCTCTTTAATCACTCTTTCTATTAAAGAAAAATCAAAATCCGTTGCGTAGTTTTAAAGATTAAAGGGAACAAAGGGACATGATGAATAAGCTACTTTGTTTTATAATATGTATGATAAACACAACGACTGCATTAGACTAAATTTTTATGGAACAAACAAACATCTTTTTAAAGCTGCACATTAATTGTCAGCACCGTACGCGCCGCATTTTAGAATTCGTTGCATGACGTGACGCCACGAAATGCAGCGTTTATGGTGCGGACACATTCATCCGGCTTCGTACGAATAGGCATTTTTTAAACCTGGGGTTAACCATAACATAATATAAACTAAGGTTTGGCTACTTACAATTAATATGATACTCGTAGTAGGTACTTAAAATATTTTTGATGCAGATAGTTATACTCTTTTTACATTTTCTTGCTTAGTTGAAGGTTACTAGCACAAGTAATAGCTAATATTAGTTTTATAGCTAGTTCAGTTCGCAGGGACTAGAAAATGAGGTTTAATTAGCAATTAAATCCCACCAATCACAGGCGAGCGAGTGATTAGGGCGTTCGCCATTATTCCGCCATTATGGTGTCACGGTGCACACGCAACTCTATGCAAACACCGTGACTTCCAAGAATGTTTGCTTAGCGTATGTTACCCGACTGCAGCAAAAAGAGTAATGATATCGGCACTATATTATAATTTATAACATGCCAAAAGGAAGGTTACAATTAATGATTTAAATGTATTGTGTTTGTATGTTTGTTTCACCGTCACGCCTTTCAATATCCTAGTTAGCCTAAGTCCAGTAATGTATGTTTGTTTCATCATATCTTAGTTAGATATGATGAAACAAACATACATTACTGGAAAAATTATTATCACCATTTGTATTGTTTTTCTTGTTGTTGTTTATTTGTTTGGTTTTATCGTAGTCGGGAAACAACACACTATAGTCTCTACGCCATAGACTAAAATATCTACAAAAGTCTACACTTTACGTAGCTGGGGCCATTGTTTGAGTCTCAAAACAGTTTCGTGGTATGGACCACGAAACTGTTTTGAGACTCAAACAATTGAACGAAAATTCCGCGTTCTACTCTAACAAATGTGAAATGACGTTGTTAGAGCAGGACGCGGCATTCTCGTTCAATTGTTTGAGTCTAAAAACGGTTTCGTAGTAGGCCTACAGAATATCTATAACATTAAAAACTGCAGCCACTTTAGTGACACTATTAACAGGGCGAGCGAACCGAGCCCTAGTATAATCCCAAAACCTGAGCACTTTTTTGGTACACTTTACGTAAAAACTATCACACCTATTCATTTGTGCTTTAACATAATATTTTTTATTTATATACAGTAGATGTGTTATCATTGGTTAGTCAAGGTTTGGTTAATATTAAAAAATAAAAATACTGCTTTAAAGATTATTACCACGCCGAAAACGACGCAAGCCTAAGCTCGGCTATATAGCTAGTAATACTATATTGCATTCTATTCTCTCACGTCCCTTTAAAAATACTTCTAACTTACTTTATTTAAAACAAAAGGCTTGCACAAATTGTTAATTTCTTCAAAATGGCGTGTCATATCGGTGTTGCCAGTTTTTGGGTTTAGTTCATTTAAACACCTGCCGTTAAATACTTGGCAAATTATCAACACGGAATATTTACCGCAACGTATGTTAAGTAGGTAATTCAAAAAACAAGCAAAATACGATGCGGATTGTTAAAATGCTTTATTTTATTTATTCTGTGTAATTGGTGAACGTTTAATTTTTTTTGTTTATTACCTGGATTCTGCTTTGCGCATTTTAAAGACTCACTGCGAATGTTGGCTATTTTTAAGACATTTATAAAATTACGTGCAATACTTTGACTTTATTGCAATAAATCAAGTTTAAGAGGGCGAGTGGCGACTAATCAAAAAAATAATCAAACATCGTCCATCTCTCTTCACACTCACGTCCGTCTTTCATATGCCAGATGAAAAATGACGACGCGGATTTATCGCCAAATTAGTTTTTCCTAATAACTCGATAAATATACAATATTTAAAAAATCCGCTAGGTCGGCTTCTCAATGGTAGAATTTTACACAATGTGTTAAAATATTAACTTAGTTCAATGCACGGTTATGGCAATAAATGAAAAATTCATGAAAATTACCGTCGGTGGCCAAATTATTATACTCACTCGAAAAACAATACGTTTTTGTGCCTCATAAGGAAAAAATTTTATCTTTAAAAAAGTTAACATTTTTTTTAGCCTTGTGGTAAGGTGCAGAGTCCTGCATACATATGCAGGTCCCCTCTGGCTGCTATTCAGCCATCTGGGGATGGAGATGACTTTGTAAAACTAGCAGATATTGGACTTAACGCATGGTGTGGTGTAACCACGTGTAGTCGACCATTCCCCTTTGAGCTAATCTCGCCCCATGTCGTAACCGACGAAGGAGGTTTAACTCGTTCAATATCACAGCTTTTATAAAAAATTTCATGTCGCCTTCGGTGAACAAACTAGGGATTGTCCTGGAGGATCTGAATCAATTGGGTCATATTAAGGTCATGCCTTTTTCTTCATAATTAAAAAAAATGAAATTAAAATAACTTGTTTTCCTCCTTTCAGTATTCCTCAAGCCAGTGTTTTTACATTGTAGCAAACGCCAATCGCTTAGCATGCATGCATCTGGGGTAAACTTAGGTTTTTCGAAGGACGAAAACAACTGAAATTCAGCTTCTTCAGTTTCGCCTTAGCATTCTGTTAGATAAAGCTACGCCAGCATCATCTAACAAAACTTTTATGACTTTCAGGGGTTTTCTTCTGTTCTCAACAATAAAACGCCTTGTTTCCTCTCCTGTTCAAGCAGTCGAATGACGTTTTCTACCACATTTATCAACTCGCTATGGGGACAAAGATTTTTTTAGGTTCATCACTTTTTTATATTTCAAAGTGTAGACTGGGAAACGCCTACTAATCTCGCAAATTCTCTCCGGGTATGATTAATATGACGAAGGTGTCTAAATTTTAGATTTATTTCTAGCTGAAATATCTGAATTCTTTCCCATGGCTACATCTTCCATTATTTTAACTTAAAATTACATTATCACAAACAATAACCAAGAAACACTAGAATCATGTGTTAATACCTATTATTTATACATTATAATAAAATAGATAAGACTAAAGTGTTGCTTTTTATAACACGTTTCACGCAAAAAACATTTTTAGCGCCTGTGTCTAACTCCCTATTGCACGCACTTCGCACAGGAAAATATGGCAATAGTGACTGTCGTACTAAATGGTGTTATCATTACAAGAATATTATTGAATAATAAACGTTACTGACTCTCTTACTCACAAAATGTATAAGACAGCCTAAAGTAACAAAAAAGAAAAGAAAAAACTAAAACTAACAACATAAAATGGCTAAACAATCAACCAATACAAATCTATGTAAAAATCTCACATTGAGTATATTAATTTGGCCACCCACTGTAGATGCATCTTTGTGATTTTTGTTTATCGGGAAAATTTGAAGATATCGTGTTTTTGCTCAGATCAAATTCTTGGAAATATAATATAGTATCAAATTTTAGAAAATGAAACAATGCGGGGCTTATTTTCAAGTATAAAAATGAATTATAAAATCGAAAATTTAGGGCTAGACGCGCTTAAATTCCAACAGCTATAACTGATGAAAGCTCGAATCTTAGATATCCATTGAGTAGCTTTCGGGTAGACACTATAAAAATAATGAGGCTTGTATTTTGGGGGTCAATATAGTATGTTACAAAAGTTTTATTTGCTCAATACGTATTTACTAACCTTATATAAATCTCTGTCGGTAATGTTATTGTTTGCAAACATTTTTCACCCTTAAATAGTTTAGACACTACTACTATATTCTAAGGACACCGACATTTTCAATTTTTTCGTCAGCATCCTTTACAATTCCTGCTTTTGCTAGCTTACGAATTCATATTATAATATCTGGCAATAGTAACAACGAGCTTTTGCTCGCAGCTTTGCTCGCGTTAAGAAGTATTATTATATACAAACTTTCATACCCTATTTTAACCCCTTGGGGTGGGAATTTATCAAAATCCTTTTTTAGCGGATGCCTACGTTATAATATCTACCTGCAAATGTCCTTGGCGCAAAAAATTTAAATAATAAAATAACAAAAAAAAAGGATATGGGCGAACAGCCCGTAGACGGTCCCAATTTTATAAACAAAAAAAATATCTACCTGCTTGCCAAATTTTAGCCCGATCCGTCAGTTGCTTGGGCTGTGCGTTGACAGTTTTTTAAACATATATTATATAGATGTGTGTTTGTTTCAGCAAACCGGCATGACCCCGCTGATGTACGCAGTGAAGGACAACCGTACCACCTTCGTCGAGAGACTGATAGAGCTCGGCTCTGACGTCGGAGCCAGGAACAATGTGAGTACTTTGTATAATCTTTATACACGCTTGTTTTTTGACCCTAAGAGCCCCCGCAGACTACAGACTTTTAGTCGGCCGATGGTTTGACCAAGTTGGGGTTAACATCTCCGTGGTCTAGTGGTTAAGAGCTCTCGACTCGGAGGTCGTGGGTTCGATTCCTGCGTTGCAAATATGTTATTTCCAAGTTTGGTTAGGACAATGCACGCTGATCACCTGATTGTCTGACAAGTGAGATGATCCAAACGTCGGATGGGCGTGTAAAAATTGGGTCCTGCGCCTGATCTCTCGCCAGTCGTGTCGGTCTTCCGTCCTACTGGGTTATGAGAGTGAAAGGAATAGAAAGTGCTCTTGTGTACTGCGCACACACTTGAGCACTATAAAATTACTCCTCCGTACCTGGCATGGTTTCAATGAAACTGGCCACCGTCACCGAAATTGGTGTGGGGAGTATTATTATTATTACAAATCGGGGTTCAGTACATTATTATCGGCCGATACAAATCGTTTAGTGTTCGCACCTTTATACATGATACATCTTCGTACTGATTAAGCTTTCAATCAAACTATCTGCCGACTAAAAGTATGCAAGTCTGCGGGGGCTCTAAGGGTTAAATTACATTTTTAAATTTATATGGATTTGACAGATTTGCAAGACGTCTCACGCAATTGAGGTCAGTCAAGTCAGTACTTTAGAAATGTAACTACGCGTCACGGTACGGTCTGAATTGACCCTTATACAACGTGTAATAAAACAAAGTGATAACTTAGATAACTGATAATACTTGAGGGCGTGTATGTATCTCTTAATACAAGGTTTACCAAAACTAACTGATAATACTTTAGGGTTTGTTACATGCAGATGCGTCCCTTATATCCAGTGCTAAAAGCGCATTTTTTATGATTTGTATGCAAGCGCCTCAGCGTCAGGACTCAGGAGCTTGCCCATACAAAGTGAAAAATAATAATCTGTCAGTGCTGCTATTTCACAGAGGACTCGTACGGCATACCTACCCAAAAGTGATCATCTCTTAGTTTTGTTACACTGTATAGCTGTAAAAAACTGAAGCCTCCTTCACGGGGACGTTATTCAGCCTTGATGACTTTCGAGTGCGACAGCCAATATTAGTGAAGTTTTTAAGTCCAAGACGAACGGAAAAAATAATAAATAATAATTGTTAATAGACCCAAAGGAAAAAGTGAAAATGTTATAAGTACAAAAAAATAATAATTTATAGGTATAGTTAAGTATCGTAGCACTTATTCTAAAAAGTTGTAAGGACGAACGACGACGAAGAATTAATTAGTGTGAAATGAAATGAAATGGACGCTTCACACCACGTCAGCTGACCCCGTGCTGTACCTGAAGGACTTGTGTTACGGGTACCAGACAACGGAAACATATTTAATACTTTTTATACTACCTATACATAATACATATTATATATTTAAGATTTTTATTATATCATACACAAAAATTTCAAATACACGTCCATGACCCAGGAACATTAAAAACTTTTTGTTCAGTCGGCGGGATTCGAACCCGCGACCCCCGGCTTGAGCTACCAACGCGCTCATCCACTGAACCACAGAGGTCGTCAACTTGTTCTACTTGAATTTCAAGTTGAACCAAAATAGAATCGCTTTTTATCGTCTTCTATTTGTTCCATAACAACAGTTAGTATTTTGTGTAGAATAGCGCGTATTTGTCGACGACGTTGCGCGTTCTTTGAGGCGTCGAAAATATTAATGTCTGCAGTCTACTACAAGAAATGTAAACTCGTAACGCACTAAAGCGCTAAAGAACTTGCCTTTCAACATGCACTAAAATACTCTCCTAAACAGTAAGATAATGCAAATCAGACCTAGTGGTGATAGTAGATTCTCAATGACTTTCCGGAGGGCGGAGCCATTAATTTTAAAGTGAAGCCATCAAAATGTTATCTAGGGTTTGATCTTGATTCCCCTAAAAATAGGCTTATTATCTTCGTAGGTTATAGTTTTGAACTGTCGATTATGTCTGTATTCCATCACTAAACTACATCAGGGTTCACGTGCGTGATCTTAATTTGAGCCGTTTATTCACAACATAGCCGTATTTTTACAATCATAGCCGCTCGTAAAACCAATTTTTATATTTAGTGCTCTACGCGGTTACATAAATACGTACAGAACTTACAATGTATAGAAGTGGCAACATAAATTACCTACGTAATTAATATTCAAAGAAGTATGAGTAAGTACGTATAAAAAAACAAACATTTTGAGTTAAGAAAAATTAATAATATACTGATAAGAAACATTTGAATAATATGATAATAATTTTGATTCGTAGATAATATTATTATAGTTTATCCTATATCATTGTCTTAGTCATAAGAATTATGCATATTATCTTCTATGTGCATAACATGGCAAAAGATATTAATATATATTGTGTACATAATATATTTCTATTTTGCTTCTATTAGATTTTATGTACACAAATTAAGGTAACGATGATATTAAATATTTCTTTGATGGTTTACACATGAAACAAACCGCTAAATTCAATCGTTATGTTTTGTTAGTTTAGCAGTAAAAACGAATTTTTTACGTGTTGCTACAAATTTATGGGTTTCATTTTAAGTTTTTAAGTAGATAAATAATTAATTATGCTTTGATAGCATTTCAGGAACGGGAAATATAATCATTTGCGTACGTGTGAGATTATTAAGAAGTTAAAATATCAACGGCACGTACTGACGCATACTGAAAGTAGTAATAATAATTATTATTGTTAGTCGGAAAATAAAATGAGTAGGATAAATTAAAACCATAAACATTTTTAACCCTTCGCCGGCGATAAAAAGTGATTCATGTTGGCCAGAAGTAATAAGTCATAACGATGGTAAGGTAGCAAAATGCATAAAAACCTACCAAGGTTAGGGTAAATTATTTCTGCCCTGACATAAATACACGTTAACTAGGTCTTAGCTTAGATAAAACCCTGTTTAATTACTGTATATCGAGCTTATCGACGACTTCGTCCAACTGTGACGTCTAGCTAGCGATTATTATGATTAAAGTTATGATTATCAGCAAAATTTAATTTATTGGAATTTGGAACGTAGTTCCTTTTCGCACGTTGCGGAAGGGGGCTAGGCTAGGCCGAAAAAATTGTAACGACACTTTTTTATTGATAGTACCTGCATGGTAGTATCAATAAAAAAGTGTCACAGTATTCCTGTGCGTCAACTAGAAGGCGCGTTTTTTGAGAATAAACAGCGATGCGTTGTTAGTATTTCTCGGCGTAATTAGATGGCGTGTTTTATATAATTTTTTTGAGTAAGTATATGTATTATGTACATATTTTTTGAACATAAGAAATAACTCTGTTCCATTCGGGTGTCCCTTGACACCTCTCAAGTTTTTTTTTCAAATGAAAATTTACGTCATGACAGTACCTACTAAGGGTACGAAACATTCTGTTGTTGATTCTTCGTTTGAGTTTTTGTTGGTTGATGAGATACACCAACATAAGTAAAAATATGTTTACTAGAGATATGATACACACATGATAATATGACATAGTATGATACAAATAAGTGAATTACAGTAAGACTTAAGAGTCTCTATGTTTTGGAATATTCTTAGTTCACAGTTACAAGTAGTCAGTTATCTTGTTCAACAAATTTCGTTGTAGCAGGACGAGTTTTAGAAGTTTTACTTCTCCTGTATGAATTGTACGCAAAGGCTGCTCCACTGGAGTCATAGCATATTATGCTAAAGTAACAGTATGTTACAGAGTAAAAAAAGTTTTCTTTATGCTCAAAATATTATTTTGAGTATAAAGAAAACTTTTATACAATAATTTAATTAACAAAAAAAGACGGATTGCCGGGAGTGCCGGCAGAAGTGAAAACTTGATTATTAACGTTGTGCATTTTTAACCCATTTTTTTTTGAAAATCGATTATTAAAAATCGATTTTTTTAATTAATCAAAACCCTTACAATCGATTAAATTTTTAACCCATTTTTAATGAAAATCGATTTTTAATTAATCGAAACCCTTACAATCATTTCGAGTTCAAGTTCGAATTCGACACAAAACACTACTCTCCAACCGTCTTACGGTTTTTCCAAGGTTTTTGATCAGCACGAGAATCTGACGCGAGTTTCACAGTTTTTACCCATCCCACAAAAGTGTTCAACGCCGCTAAAGAAGTTTTCACTTCAAAAATATGTAGGTATTATCAGAGAAGTTGATTCCTAGGCAGATGATGGACCTGAGTAATTTATTAGTGTTAAGTCAAACTCATCCGACCGATCACAGCTACCATTGAATTGACTTAGTTCAACTTTAGTCATTATAGGGGGTTGACCTCGAAAAATCGACATACATACCCAGTATATTACCACGTAAAAACTTATATTTTGGCATCCTAAAACAGTTCTATACCATACTATAAGCCGACCAAACGACGTAGACAGCCTAGGAATCAATTTCTTCGGGTATACATTGGTAGATTTTCATACTTATTCTGATGTTTTAGGGTTCCGTACCCAAAGGTTTAGTGAAACAGCGAAGTTTCAGTAAAAGGTTTCCGTTAAACCTTTTACTGAAACTTCGCTGTTTGTTCGTCTGTCTGTCGTCAATTTGCAAAGTTTTCTCAGGTATTGTAGTTCTACTTATGGCTATAACAACAAATACTGTACATAAAATTAAAACTACGAACTCCCACGCACAAAACATATGAAAGTGGTGCGGAACCCTTCGTGCGCGATTTCTACTCGCACTTGGCCGGATGTTATCATCTGCGACAGCGAACTTTTCCAATATTAATCATACGAGGATACTACAAAAAATAAATCGATGATATTATAATAATTTTACTAAAGCTTACATCATAAACTACAAAAAAATCCGGACACACTGACGTAGTTCCCCTTTGTATTCAGATTCCATTTGTCTCTCGACATATCTAATCGTTATTCTATCTGTTTTAAAAATACTTGAAAATTGTGAATATCATATTTCACGACTCATTAAAAAATGTTCAGTGTCTCACTCAAAGATGCCTCAAACTCTATCTAAACGGCAAGGTGTACGAAAATATAAAGCAAAAATCAGATTGAAGGGAAAAACTGTTAAGGTTTTCTTTTTATTACCGCGTGGGCGAAGTAGCGGTCAAAAGCTTGTAAGTGTTATTTTGAGTATTCCTACTTAGTGTAGACATTTCAAGATTGTATAATTTTTCCTCGGTAGTTCTGACTCCAGACTCAGGTAGATTTTACAAAATTGTATCATTTTTTGCATCAGCAGTTCACGTCTGTAATTCTGTCATTTTTGTGTCAGAACTCCTGACTCAAAGTTAACCCCTGACTCAACAGGGAAAGTCATTATGTGTGGTGAGTTGGTGACTTCATTGGTGATGAAAAAAATGTATAGGGATGTAGAAAGCCTGAACGTCAAAATCTAAAGGGCCAAAACTACTGAAGGTATTTTATGAATCACCATCTTGAATCACACGAAACATTATCAAGAGCGTAACCGCAAAATAATCAGGTCTGAGCACGCAACGCACAAACTACAGGGACAAAGTTAAATAATAATTCCGAATCAACAGAACTTACTCGATCAACGATATCAATCACGCGCGATTCTTTCACGATGGACAGGAAATCCTACCTATATATCCTCACATCTTGTATCCTCAAATCTCAAAACTTGAAACATATCCGAATACGTTTATTATTTCTTTATTAAAATCGAGCGTTACGGTTGGAAGTAGGTAGGTATGTACTGTTTCCAACCAGCAAAACGTGTGTAGTGACGGTTGAAACTATGTGTGACCATAACATACATCCGGGATTTATACATGATTAGAGAAGAGCCTGCCAAAATGAATTTTCCCCTTTCTTGACTAATATTAAGTAGGTTTCCCGATTACCGTTTGATTATATTGGTTTCACTAAGATATTATAATTAGATCACTTAAACGAATTTAACTTGTCTGCGTCAGAAATAGGACGTCTTATTTTAAAATTTGCTACTGGAAGCTAGCCAATTTACAAAGAACTGAAAACTTTAACACTTACGTAAAAGTGATTATTAAGTAATTAAACTGTTGTGTGCTTCTTAGCCACGTTCTGATTTTCCCTTCAGTTTAAACCAAACACTGGAAGTGAGCCACTACATTGTTCACCAAACTCTGACCACGTTTTGATATGATTTAAAATATGTACTTATAGTGAAATCTAAGGCTTAGATTATTTAAATAAATAAATAAATAAATTCTTTATTGCATTAATTATTACAAACAATAACTTATTACTAGAGGACTCCACACTAGGTCGGACCTGTCTCGTGATTTAAATTACAAAGATTGGTATAATTGGAATTTAAGTGGAAAAAATAAGGTTCTTTCAAAATAAAGGTTATTGTTACTTGCAGGACAACTACAATGTGCTTCACCTCTCCGCCATGTACTCGAGGGAGGACGTTGTCAAACTGCTGCTTTCGAAGAGAGGAGTCGACCCTTTCGCGACCGGCGGCGTGAGTAAAATATTACTTTTATATACCTTTCATATCCAACTGTATATAAGATCTGTATAATACAAAATCTATTATATGTATATTGGGAGGTCTAGAGGACACCCAGCAAGTATAGTCAGATGACTATACTTGCTGGGTGACCTCTAGACCTCCTGTCTATAGATGTAGAGTACTGTCTATAGAATATAGATATAGAGGACACCTACAGCTCTACAGCTGCTAAAGCTTTTAATTTTGAGGAATAGCAGGCAAGCCGCACGAGTCCTGTTTACTAGAAATTATTAACTTGCTCATCACTATAGTTTGTTCGTTCTAAGATGATATGGGTGACAGTTCTCATATTCCTTGCTACGGATTTTTTTCACAAGAAAACAAAAAAAATCAGAATGTAATAAATTATATTCCATCTACAAAAATAAATGTTTCCTGTACTTAATTGTAAATGAATAAAAATTAAAAGTTGCTGAATGCTAACTTATTGATATAAAATTATAAATATTAACTCTGAAATAGGAGTATAAAATTATTGTTACGAAAATATTTGAAAAATGTCAGATGCATGAAACGGAACTTATGTCAATAGAAATTGACACAGTTGAATCGAAATCAAATCGATAAAAAAGGGCGGCCATCTTAAATCGCCGGCGTCACTCTGAAACATCAGTACGAAATCGATAATTTCGATTGCAATTCCTTTACGAGGTGATTCGATATTTTTAAATTATTCGATAATTTTTTTTAACTTCCCTAATTGACAATACAATTATAATGTGTCACGCATATCATCATAAAACGCACAAACTATAGTAAACATACTTATAACTTAAATTTTAGTTGATGCCAAAAAAATTATATCCATATTCACTATAGTTTGTTCGTTCTAAGATGATATGGGTGACAGTTCTCATATTCCTTGCTACGGATATTTTTTTTCAAGAAATCAAAAAAAATCAGAATGTAATAAATTATATTCCATCTACAAAAATAAATATTTCCTGTAATTGTAAATAAATAAAAATGAAAAGTTGCTAAATGCTAACTTATTGATATAAAATTATAAATATTAACTCTGAAATAGGAGTATAAAAATTATTGTTATAGTTCTTGCAATCAACGATTGCGCGTCGCTCTTAGTTGTGTGAGTGACCATATCTATACACGCGTACATGGCTCGCTCGCTACTGACTGCTCCGTCGGGTACACTAACGAAAATGTCTATTCACATTTCCAACTACAAATAAAGGCGACGCGCACTCGTAGATTGCAAGAACTATACGAAAATATTTGAAAAATGTCAGATGCATGAAACGGAACTTATGTCAATAGAGATTGACACAGTTGAATCGAAATCAAATCGATTAATTATTATAATAATTAGAGTAACCCTTATGTTTTGGGCATAAAGGTTCTGAAGTAATATAACTCAATTTGCAGAGTCGACAGCAGACCGCAGTGCACCTGGTAGCCAGCAGACAAACAGGCACCGCCACGAGCATCCTGCGGGCGCTGCTGGCTGCCGCCGGCAAGGACATACGACTGAAGACTGATGGTGTAAGTAATCAAATATACACACACCGGCAAAATTAGCGGAACATAAGTAAAAAGGGCCACAACTTGAATTCAAGTGGGTCGGGCTGTGTGAAATCCTTTTTTATAGTTTCTAAGCTCATTTAAGAAATAAAATATTGAACAAAACTGGCAAGTTGACAGATTTTTATTGCAATTATGCCCTACTAAGGGCCTGTTTCACCGCTTCCTGATAAGGCTATCCACCACTTAATTTGACAGATGGAGTATGGAAAATCTGTCAAATAACCCTATCGGGCACCTTATCAGGAAGCGGTGAAACAGGCCATAAGTGTTTTTCGATGATTGACGTTGTAAGTGTTTCTGATAAGAATGGCGTTTTTAGCGGGGTGCAAGGTATGCCAGCTCATTTGATTGTTTGGTTTATGGAAGAACACATTGCTTAGATACAAAATTAGTGGATTTTCCAGCATCTACGACAGCTAGAGCTGTAACCACTATAGAGAAAGGTCACCCTACCGTTCGGTCAGTCAGGCCTTAGGTGTGTCGGCTTTCGTGGTCCATCGTAAATTTCAACGCTACAGAGAGACTGGATCTTACGTTCGGAGACGAGAACAAGGCAGATATCGAGTGGCAAAGGTTCAGGATAACCGTTTTGTAAGGGTACAAGCCTTAAGAAATCGACCTTAAACTGCTTTGCAGAGATGAAACCTATAGGAACAGGTCCGAGATGTACCTGTAAGTGATTTTACAGTAAGAAGAAGACTCAAAGAAGTTAAATTAAACTCAAAGGTGCCAGCAAGGGCACCAAAACGTGAGACAGGGCACCAAAGAGCCAGGCTAAGATTTGCGCGTGAACATCAAAATTTGACAAGTGAGTGAAATCGTGTGCTGTACAGTGATGGGAGCAAATTCTGTGTAAATTTTATTGACAGGCGATAAATAATGAGGATAAATCGTAAGGAACGCTATAGACCATCAAACTTAACGGAAACAGTGGTATATCATGCAGGCTTCGTAATGGTTTGGGGTTGCATATGATTTGGAGCCCGCACAGAGCTGATGATTGTTAATGATGGTACTTTGACAGTACAGAGCAATAGCACAGACATCCTAGAACTGCATGTTGTGCCTTTTACACAGTTTTTGCGCGTCCATAGAGTAAAAAAATCGGGCATTATGACCTAAATGATGCTAGCGTAGCCCAGGTGGAGAGGTCAGCACGGTCTACGGATGTGGATCCGATTGAGAACGTGTGGCACATCAATGGGTGAACGGTACGAATTAAAACTCCAGCTCCAAAATGTGTTCAGGAGCTCGAGTTGGCGCTACTGGAGGAGTAGAAGAATATCCCACAGGAAATGATCGACAATCAAAATGCAAGCATGTAATGGCGTATCCAGACTCTCTTCAGATCCATAGAAGGCATTACACGCTGTTAACATGGCATTTCTTAAGTAAAAATGAAGAATTTAACTTAAAAACTTACTACTGAAATTTCAAAGATTTTTCTTAATTTTAGATTTTTGCAGATTTTTTTAATTTTACACGTTTTTATGCCCTAAATTTATATAAGTTTTATTTTTTAATCATCAATTATTAAATTAATAAATAAATATATAAAAAACAGCGATTAATTTTCAAAAAAAAAAAATTTTATTATGTTCCGCTAATTTTGCCGGTGTGTATATTTTGTGCAGCAGGATCTCTAGAAATAATCGGTATCCGTATTTTATTTGTAGACAGTGTCGATGATTTTATTGATGATACTTTAAAAGCAATTGTAAATAAAAATGTCAAAGGCAGTGTCTCATAGATTTAGATTTGTTTAGGATCACAAATAAACCTGCAGCAAAAGGTTGAATTTTGTAGAATGATAATTTATCATTAAAAAATTGCAAACGAATAACAATAAGTATACGAAATCCAATCAATACCGTTGTTATTGTATATAGACAAGTTATGTGATAGTATATGATTCACTGCAGCAGTGGTCACAAGGCTCGCGTGCAGCCCTCGCCTGGCACCGACGTCCCCGACAATCACCTCTTAAAACTTAGACGTAAACAAACTTCCATCGATAAAAATTCCTCCAACTACAAGATCGATCATCCCCCAAACCGATGCATCATCACGCACCCGAATTTAATATACGGCTAACTGTTACAAGGCTTTCGTTTTAACGACATTCCGACACAGCAGAAATGAATAGAAACTAGCTAATTATCCGTCGAGCTTTAGCTAGCTAAACCCCACCGCGAAATTTACAATGCAAATCACTAGCGGAATATTAGTTAGCGTTGACGTTGAATTTCGAAATTACCGATTTTAATACAATGAGACTCAGTCCTTTCCACGACACGACTAGGGCTAGTTTACTCTACGATGTCAGCACATACATAATGGAGGATCAAGTACGTATATCGAATCGAGGTGCAAAATTTTCCCTGTTGCATGCTAAAAACAATTTTCAATCGATCAAATAAGTGAACCTACAGAATTTGCAATAAGTTCGAAATATCGTTTGTAATGTGACGGCTGTAGTGCCAGTGCGATCGCATACCGCACTAGCGTGAGTAGTTCGTACATAGACACTGCATCGCATGCATCTTTTCGAATTGGCAAAGCGGAAACAGATAGAATGTCGGAAAACGAGAAAGACTCTCCTTCGAGCGCTAATCCAAATTATCGGTCAAACGTCCGCAGTCCACCTGCAAACTTGCTGCCTAGAGATTTGCAAAGGCTTGAACTAAGTTTCCTCGAGTTGAATAAGGAGCGGGCGAGGCAAAAGGAATGGAAAAAGCTAATACACGATATGGTGTTCCAGAGGGGCAAGATCCCGCTGCTGCTAGCGGTAGAGGCGGGGAACCAGAGCATGGTCCGGGAGTTACTTAGCGCGCAGACGGCGGATCAACTCAAGGTAACTATTTTAAATTGAAACTTAATGTCAGATTAATAATCTAAACGGAACTAATTAATATTAAATTATAAGAACCCCGCAAATAATAATTTCTCGAGTTTTAAGTTGCATAAAAAGTGCTTTTTTTCGAGTTGCATTATAATAATTTCGTTTCTTCTAATTTTAATTATAATTTTAAAGTTATGAAAAGTTATAATAAAATATTATTTTGTTACGACTATTAATTATTAATAAAATGGCACAAACGCGAATTGGAAAATATCCAGTATTAAATAAACATTTGCTACTCAGGCATCAACACCTCTCGGCGACACGGCGTTACATCTGGCAGCGAGAAGAAAAGACGTGGATATGACGAGGATACTTGTAGACTACGGTGCAGCAATAGATGCAGTGAACGGCGCAGGCCAGACTCCACTACATATAGCAGCCGCGGAAGGAGACGAACCTCTAGTTAAATACTTCTATGGAGTGAGAGCGAATGCTGCGATTGCTGATAATGAAGGTCAGTGTAATTGCCTTAAAGTTATTCTTCACTTAAAAAATATTATTTAATAGTAATAATTATAATCACAACTGCTTAAATATTCAAAACAGTTTGGCGTTAAATAGGTCTACAAGAGACTTATTAAAAAGTTAAATGCACATGTGGCCAGCAACAAGAGAAACTCATTAAACGATGTTGTTGTTTCCACAGATCGAACACCAATGCACTTAGCGGCTGAGAACGGACACGCCACAATCATAGAACTCCTAGCTGACAAATTCAAAGCATCGATCTTTGAAAGGACGAAAGATGGAAGCACACTCATGCACATCGCCTCTCTGAATGGCCACGCGGATTGCGCCATGATGCTGTTCAAAAAAGGCGTTTATCTCCATATGCCTAATAAGGTAAAGTATTTGGTTAAATTATTAAAAATTTATTTCGATAATTTTGTCGGACAGGTTTGTTTCTCAAGCCTTTTTAGGTTAAAATTTTAATGTTTAAATTAATTACGAAAAAAATACTTTCAGGATGGTGCCCGAAGTATCCACACGGCTGCGAGGTACGGCCACGTCGGTATCATCAATACATTACTGCAGAAAGGCGAAAGTGTAGATGTTACCACGAATGTAAGTTTCTAGATATTTATATTCCAAAAAAGTATGAAATTTGGCCAAATTGTTTTATCCCAACTCTATCATGATACATTGGTAGCTCATGATAATTATTCACAAGATACATTATTTTAATTAATAATAATTTATTATGTTTTTGATCTTGCACTAAAATATATTTATGTACAGGACAATTACACAGCTCTCCATATAGCTGTAGAGTCCTGCAAGCCAGCTGTTGTTGAAACACTTTTAGGATATGGAGCAGACGTCCACATACGTGGAGGGAAACAACGGGAAACACCACTACATATTGCTGCGAGAATACCTGATGGTGAGAATCTTATTTTTAACTATCTAATCATGCAAATATAGAAACATCTAATAACGTCTCCTATTTTTTTATGTTATAGGCGATAAATGTGCCCTTATGCTCCTAAAATCTGGCGCTGGACCAAATAAGGCAACCGAAGATGGACAAACACCAGTTCATGTTGCTGCTAAATATGGAAATCTAGCTACACTAATACTGCTCTTAGAAGATGGTGGTGATCCACTAAGGAAAACAAAAGTAAGTTTCAGATTTTACAATATCTGTACTATTCGCTGTCAAAAATCAATTTTAATATTATAAATATTTAAAAAATTTATGCTTACAGAATGGTCAAACACCTTTACAAATGGCAAGTCGGAGTTGCAAACCAGATGTAGTGAGGTATTTGTTAGAATTTATTAAAGAACGTAAAGGCGAAAAAGTTTCTTTGACTTACATAGACGCTGTTGATGAGCATGGAGCTAGTGCCCTACATTTTGCTGCACAAATAACCAAAGACGAAGTTAAAGTTCCTTCTGCGGACAAACAAGTTGTAAAATGTTTAATGGAACATGGCGCTGATGTCACTTTGGTGACTAAAGAAAATCATGAAACGGCGTTTCACTTTTGTGCGATAGCAGGAAATAATGATGTTCTTACAGAAATGATATCTGACATGTCTGCAGCAGACGTTGGTAGAGCACTGAATAGGCAAAATTCAATTGGATGGACGCCTTTACTAATAGCGTGTAATAGAGGTCACATGGAGCTAGTTAATAATTTGCTTTCGAATCATGCTAGGGTTGATGTATTTGATACTGAAGGCAGATCTGCGTTACATCTAGCGGCAGAGCATGGTTATCTACAAGTATGTGATGCTTTACTTACTAACAAAGCTTTTATAAATTCTAAATCAAGAAACGGTCGGACAGCGCTTCATTTAGCAGCCATGCATGGATATACACATTTAGTAAAATTTCTTATCCGAGATCATAACGCAATGGTTGATGTGTTAACCCTGAAGAAACAAACGCCATTACATTTAGCAGCAGCTAGTGGCCAACTCGATGTTTGCAAATTATTATTAGAACTTGGTGCCAATATTGATGCAACAGATGAGTTGGGACAGAAACCTATACACGTTGCAGCGCAAAACAATCATTCAGAAGTCGTACAGTTATTTTTACAACAGCATCCTAATTTAGTAATGGCGACAACTAAAGATGGAAACACTTGTGCGCATATAGCAGCTATACAAGGATCGGTGAAAGTGATTGAAGAGCTTATGAAATTTGACAGAACAGGAGTAATATCTGCGAGAAATAGACTAAATGACTCCACACCACTGCAATTGGCTGCAGAAGGTGGACACGCTGATGTTGTAAAAATTCTTGTTAGAGCCGGTGCTTCATGTACAGATGAAAATAAAGAAGGCTTTACGGCAGTACATTTAGCAGCACAACATGGTCATACAAATGTACTTGATGTAATGCGATCGACAAACACTCTGAGGATATCTAGCAAAAAGTTAGGGTTAACACCATTGCATATTGCAGCCTACTACGGACAAGCAGGTACTTTTAAGCAGGCTTAATATAAATAATGTGAAAATACGCATTTTTTACGTATTTTCACTGTCGTATTCAAATAACATTATACTTTTGGTTTTTTTTTGCAGAAACTGTACGAGAACTCTTATCTTATGTGCCCGGTACCGTTAAGTCTGAAGCACCGACCGGAATTTCGTTAGTACCTATTTTGGGATCAGAATCAGGTCTAACACCGTTACACTTAGCGGCTTACAATGGTAACGAAAATGTCGTACGGTTACTATTGAATTCAGCTGGTGTTCAAGTTGATGCGGCTACAAATGAAAATGTAATTACATAATAATATGATTTTTAAAGCATGGTAATGCACATTGTTATAAATAAATTATGTTTGTAGGGATACAATCCGCTTCATTTGGCTTGTTTTGGTGGTCACATGTCGATCGTCGGATTACTACTCAGTAGATCAGCGGAGTTGCTACAAAGTACTGACCGTCATGGAAAAACTGGTTTGCACATAGCATCGACTCATGGCCACTACCAAATGGTTGAAGTCTTGCTCGGTCAAGGAGCTGAAATAAATGCCACGGATAAAAATGGATGGACCCCACTTCATTGCGCAGCTAAAGCTGGGCACCTTAATGTTGTAAAACTTTTATGCGAATCCGGAGCCTCACCTAAAAGCGAAACAAACCTTAATTGCGCTCCAATTTGGTTCGCAGCATCTGAGAATCATAATGATGTACTAGAATATTTATTACATAAAGAACATGACACTCAATCATTAATGGAAGACAAAAGGTTTATTTACAATCTCATGGTTTGTTCAAAAAACCATAACAATATACCGATAGAAGAATTTGTACTTGTTTCACCAGCCCCTGTAGATACAGCTGCAAAATTGTCAAATCTGTATATAACTTTATCAACCAAGGTATGTTATTTTTAACTTAATATCATAAGACTGGAATATTCACGTATTAATACACAGTACTTTAAAATGTCTTTTTATGATTTTTTCAGGAAAAGGAGCGTGCCAAAGACCTTATAGCAGCCGGTAAGCAGTGCGAAGCGATGGCAACGGAGTTGTTAGCTTTAGCTGCTGGTGCCGACTCTGCTGGTCATATTTTAACTGCAACGGACAATCGTAACATTGAGTTTCTAGACGTGCTAATAGAAAATGAACAAAAAGAAGTCATTGCCCACACCGTCGTCCAGAGATATCTGCAGGTAAAAAATAGGTAACTTGAACAACTCCAGTAATTAATCCAGTGCTAAACTATTCATGAAATATATGATTTTCTTCATTACAGGAACTCTGGCGGGGAAGCCTCAAATGGAGCGGCATCAAAATTATGTTCCTTTTTTTCATGTTTATAGTATGTCCACCCGTTTGGATGGTGTTCTCTCTTCCACTTGGTCATAAGTATAATAAGGTTCCCATTATCAAATTCATGTCATATTTGACGTCACACATATATCTTATGATTTTATTAGCATTAGTAGGAATAACTCCAATATACAATTCTATATTTAGGGAAAGTTTAGTACCCAGATGGTACGAGTGGATGTTGTTAATAGCATTGAGCGGGCTTTTGCTATTCGAACTAACAAATCCAAGTGACAAATCTGGGTTGGGTTGGATAAAAATTGCAGTATTACTTATGGGAATGGTGGGAGTTGCAGTCCATGTCGTTGGATGGATTTTTGTTATGCCAAAATATTGGCCTACTTTAATGTACTGTAGAAATCAATGTTTCGCCTTATCTTTTTTACTAGCATGTGTACAAATCATGGACTTTTTGTCTTTCCACCATCTCTTCGGCCCTTGGGCGATCATCATCGGGGATTTAATGAAAGATTTAGGCAGATTTTTAGCTGTGCTAGCTATATTTGTATTCGGTTTCTCGATGCACATTGTAGCTCTGAATCAGCCGTTCAGGAACTATAACAAACCAGAAGACAACAAGTACGCCAGACAAGTTCGGAAAAAGCTGTTTTCAGACGGTAAGTTTTTATCTGCCTTATAGTAAAGTAGAAATTAGGCTACGATAACGATTATAGAATATTATTTTTTTTACAATATTCGACATCAGAGTAAGTAAATTTATTATTTGCATAAAAAATATAATAATAATATTTATGGACACAAAATTAATCGTATAAATTGACAAGTATTTAACGATTTAGATTGCTATACAATATTTTCAACGTTATTTTTATATTAATTTTATATTTCTAAAACTAGATATAAGCCTTCGTTCAAAACGTCAGGCCTATGGTTCTCAGTTGGTCCCTACCGGAGAATCTTATCGCAGAAAACAGGGACCATCCGGTCGTAAGTTACAAAAAAACCGAAAACTCAGATTATATTTTGTAGACTGTGTGGCATACTCCTAATAATTAATTTTTATATGACATTGATGTGCTTAAATCATCCTACTTTGTGTAAAAACCATTCACTTGCAAGCTTCAGAGTTACAAAACGTAATAGGAGGGCAATGTACAAAGGAATACAGAGAACGATTTATTTTATGCAAGCATCATCATCAAAGTAATCGAGAACTTGTAAGATAAAACATTGCGAATTTTTCATGTTTAATATAAGAATGTTTGATAAAGATAATTTATGATTAACATAGATCTAGATCCGTGCTTTGCAAGTTCTGTTATAAATCTTATTTTGTTACGCATACATTGATGATGAATTAAATAAATTTTTGTGCATAGCAGAACATGCATGGTGCGTCACAAGTCTAGTTTTAGTGGAATGAGTGGCCGACCTCACCGCATTTGATGGAGCAAGTTTGATTTGCGCATGCAGTGGCTGCATTTCCCGCGTTTGTTCACCGGTGTCTTGAGGTATTTTATGTTTGACAACCTGGCTGTATGTCTTCAATGTGTCACCGTCGTTGTGACCACGCTATCTATGTGGCGACACAGTTAGAGGGAGAGGGGTAGATTGATGCAGGATCACTAAATTGAACAGAGCTAACAGAATGCAGACATCTGAAGCACACGGAACGACTGCTAACCACATTCGATACATGACATTCACACCAATCTACCCCCTAATTTGCACACACGAATATGCTTGAAACAAACGACAACGCTAGATGTGATTTTAAATTGCTTTGTATCAACTTCGATGACCTCAGGCACTCGCTTGAGATATAACAAGCAAACACTCGTAAAAGACAAAAGATATGAAGCAAATTAAAATGTATGTGATTTTAGATTCAGGGTAAATTGATGCATACAATTGAAAATCCTGCATTAATCTACCCGGTGGTATCGTAGAGCAAAGGAATACTCCACATCTTCCGATTGTCTTCTAGCGACTTTGACGCCGATCGAAGCTTTGGAGAAATCGTTCTTCGCCCTTTTTGGCCAGATCACCTTGTCAGACCTGAACTACATATCTAGCGCTCGGCCCTGGTGGACACAGTACCTCTTCAAATTCGTCTTCGGTGGATACCTCTTGATATCCGTCGTGGTACTCATAACGCTCCTCATTGCCATGATGTCGGACACTTACCAACGAATCCAGGTAACTTTGCTGTCAACTTGCGTTACTTTGTCCACAGTAAGCATGAATCCGATCTTATCGTTCGAGCTGCTGTTCTTCGCGGTGTTCGGTCAGACGACGACGGAGCAGACGAAGGTGCACCGGAGCGACAGCAACAACCAGCCGCCCTGGACCAATTACTTGTTTAAAATTGTATTCGGAATCTACATGCTGGTGTCGGTCGTAGTACTTATAAATCTGCTTATCGCTATGATGTCGGACACTTACCAGAGAATTCAGGTTTGAAAGATATAAGTAATAGCAATACTATGTAACTAACTATTCTTTGTACAACAACTATTTTTAAAGGAAACCCTATTACGAACCTTCTCTATTCATTAATCTAAAAGGCGAAAATTTTATTTACAAACATTAACACACTATTTGATGATAAAATTAGTGTGAGATAATTTTTAATACCGGAATAGATCTTGACCTACTAAAGGCAGGAAATTTTACGTCACAAGTTTATCTTTAATTGTGTTTGCATTGTACAGGTATACTAAAGTTGATTTCAGTAATTCGGATAAAACATTACACGTGTTTAGTTAAGATGTACTTATCTTGAGATGAGAGATGAAGATAAGCTTACAAAATATGAATTTACAAACCGTATTATGTCTGGAGTCGAATGTGAAGTTTTTCAGAGTCATCAATATCATTATTTATACTGTACTAAAAAATTACGTGTTACATTTTAGGCACAATCCGATATAGAGTGGAAGTATGGTCTATCGAAGTTGATTCGCAACATGCACCGCACCAACACCGCCCCGTCCCCTCTGAACCTCGTGACGACGTGGCTCATGTGGCTGATTCATCGGTGCAAGGTAAATAAAAAGTTAAAACTTATAAAGAAGTAAAAAAAGACGGCTAAGCAATTATCGATGACACAAGGACACGTACAACTAATCATATGTATGTACCAAAGCTACAAGCACTCATACCTGCAAATGATGACATAGAGAACAGAAGAGTTTGAACATAAAATATTTATAAAATAAATCAAATTCCAAGGAATATGTTAAACAAAATGTATTATTTACAGGAGAAAATGACAAAGAAGAGTAGACCGAGTCTGATCCACATGGTGGGCATGCATCGTGAGGATCAGCTCAGCGCTCGTTCTAAGGCAGGAGCAAAGTGGCTGTCTAAAGTTAAGAGGGCACAGGTGGTACCTAAAGGTAAGCGCTTTCTAAGATCACAAAATAACTCAGGGACTTAAATAAGATGAAGACGATAGGAATATGCATTCAATAAAAGCACATGGCGGACACTTGCCAACTTTTTACCTTCAAAAGTGTTTCCAACTTGAGACAGTTCATAAAAACAATCTTTCTGAGACTAAACTTACTCGATAAATCTAAAATAGACAGTTCCTATAATGTGTTGTCCTAACACTTTCACTAGACACATAAAAACTATTTTTTTCTAAATTGCAGACTCCACGCGGTTATCCATCGTCCACCTCAGTCCCTTGGGCTCTCAGATGAGCTTCAGCAATATGACGAGGATAGAGAACGTGGTTGACTGGGAGCTCATAGCCAAGAAGTACCGCGCTCTCATGAGGGACGAGCCAGAGGAATCATCCAACAAAGAGGACACGGACAGTGGAGAAGACTCCTCTGAAATAGTCCCCAATAACATAGCTTCCGTTCCGCCTTGAAATAAAAATAGTCGTAAGAAAAGATAATAAAGAGAAAGGAAGTTAGGAGACGCTTCCTAAAATTCAACTGATGTTGTTTTTAAATTAAATGTTAACTGTGAATAAAATGTATATATAATATTTTTGATAACTAACAATTTGTAAATAAACTCAATAAGCAAGTGGGCAATAAGCAATAAGATGAGTGAGCTCACAACTATCAATTTAGTGTATTGCCCACAAGATGTGGCCGCTAATGATAAAACAAAAAAATTATATAAATCATAAAACATTTACCACTACAAATTAAAGATGAATGCTCAATGTGTTTAACAGACTTTGCTTCTTTTCCAGTAAAAACAAAAATAAAGTACTTATTTATGAAACCAAATAACTGAACTTTAGAAAATTCTAATTTAACTTGTGTTATCTTTGTGGGCAAGAAGTTAAAGTCGTAGTTATTACAATCAGGTATTTAGAATATTTGGGGCCAGTACTTAGTATGAACTACCAAGTCCGTCCTATTGCTTTCAAATAAATGAAGAAAAAATTTGATGGAAAAATTCAAGATGAATGTACTTAATTCATATTTTGGTCCCTTGGAAACTTTGATGCCTTTGTGAAACGTGAAATTTATAACATAAGTTGGTGTTAGTGTATATTAATAAAGTGTTAGTGAAAGTATTATAATTAATGTTATTTAATAATATTTTGAAAGCAATAATATTGTAAATAAATAGTATTAAGCAGTAAGTATTATAATAATACTAACGTAATCATTAGTATTATTACGAGATATTTTGTAAATAAATATTGTTTTATGTACAGATGGGTGTTTTGATTTCCTTACAACTATAATAATTAATAACGAAAATTGGTAAGTATTTTTCAAGCTGTTTTTCGGGTTGTTCTACTTTTTCATAATTAAAACTGGTATACTTACTACTCTTGAGCTCTTTGGATTTCTGAGTTTATTTGTGTGCAACTGTAATAATAATATTAGAATTTAGATAATTAGCTCTTTAATATTATAACAACCAAGGGCCTAAAATTTGGCGATTTTTAACGATTTTCTCAGTAGGCCAACCCGCGGTATCAGTTACAAACTCTACTGATACATTTAAAACGTGATGATAATTTCGGTAGGTAATTAATTTTTTCACCGCCTTATAAATAGCGCGATAAAATGACTTAGCCGCAGCGGCAATGAAACGTTTCTCGATGTATAGCGACAGTGTAATAAAGTACAATGAAACTCTTTTATTGTCTGTGTCATACTTGTGTATGTAAGTATCAATGCCCCTTTTCACGTTGGGTCATACATGGACGCTACCACCACTAGACTACGGACGCCTCCGTGGTCTAGTGGTATAGACTATAGAGCGCGGCTCTTGACTCGGAGGTCGTAGGTTCGATTCCCGCGTTGGATCATATTATTTCCAAGTTTGGTTAGGACAATGCAGGCTGATCACCTGATTGTCCGACAAGTAAGATGATCCATGCGTCGGATGGGCATGTAAAAAGTCGGTCTTGCGCCTGATCTCTCGCCGGTCGTGTCGGTCTGCCGTCCCACTGGGTTATGAGTGTAAAGGAATAGAGATTGCTCTTGTGTACTGCGCACACACTTGGGCACTATAAAATTATGATAAAATTACTTCTGCGTAGCTGGCCTGGTTTCAATGAAACCGGCCACCGTCACCGAAACCGGCGTGGGACTTGGGAGCTATTATTATTATACATGGACAGTATGTACCATCGAGGAAGTTGATTCCTATGCAGTTGAGAGACCAACGTCATTTGGTCGATTCAATATTAATCTGTCGGCTGAGTTTGACGTAATGCGACCAAACTACGTAGATCCCCCATTTGCATAGGAATCAACTTCTCTGATAGTACTATCAGCGAAATTGATTCATAAGCATGGTGAGCCTCCGTATGTTTCGGTTAGGTTAAAAAAGTGAATGTCAATCATCATTTATCCGCGACTGGGCTTGACAATTATAACCCAACCAAATATCGTAGGTCCGTATCTGCCTATGAATCAATTTTCTTTATAATATAACTAATTAACTATTGACGAATTATATGCCCTCGAAGTATGCCCTCGATACTTTAGTCATCGCCTATTTATATCATGGGCCAACGTGAAGAGGTCGTTTTATAATGAGTAAATTCTAATTTTTAAGTAATCAATGTTGAAACAGGTGTTTCAAATTTTGGAGCACATGTGATTGCAACAAAACTTCTATTTGACTTATCAAATGCTTAATACCTCCCCTATATTATCTCCTTTCCTCTCCTCAACATTAGTTTGTTTATAATTTATATGTTATAATCTTTTATATTTTCTACAGTGCTACTCCTTACAAATGTTGCAAATTCAGCATATTTAAGGCTGTACTGTGGGTATGTTCAACTTTTTTACTTGACACATATAGTATAAAACAAATGGTATAAAAATTTCAAAAATCTAGCTTTAAAAATATTTTTTTTCTGTTATAGAGCCATCGAGAAATTTAGATTCGTTCCACTGAATGCCCCTACAGCCTTGTTGAAGTCAGAATGTTTTGATACAAGTCGAAATTCTGTTTTTTATGCGTTTGGTTTCGGCTCAAGCCCAGGCACGAATGCTTCTTTGTTAATGATTCAAACTTACTTGTCTATGAAGAAATATAATATCTTTTTATTCGATTGGAGGGAAGAAGTATCGTCGCTATTTAATTTGGACCCCATAAAATACACGCTGGTAGCGGTTCCGAACGCCAAAAAGGTAGGCGCAAAGTCAGCGGGGAATTGACTACCGGGCGGCCCTCGAGCACGAAAGTCAAGTCAAGTGGCACAAGTCTGCCGCTTGCCCCTATTGAACACACACAAAACAGGCAATTCAGTCGAATAGATAGAGAGCTGCAGCTCATTCGTAGACTCATAGACTCGATATTCTTTTAACGTGATAACGTCTTATAATTCGATATGGGGTGCGCGCCCGAAAAACATGACAGTTCATGTGCCGTTACCTCGCTCTGAGGCGTTCCATATAAGGCTTGAAGTGCAAGCGAGAGCGCGGAACGAGCGACAAGGAAGCACAATCGGCCTTTGCGTTCGGCAGCGTTCGACATCCGTCTCTCTCCTAAGTCCTACTTTAGTGAGCGATGCGTCTGCTTAGACAGCTGCTATATTATATACTATAGTACATTTACAATATGTTTTTTAAAGAAAGCGAAAAGTTTGTATTGCCGCCGCGTCGATCCTGGAACTTGGCGCTGTGATATCTAGCTTGTCCCGCTGGGCCAACAAGACGCTGACGTAAGTGCTGCAATTGTCGATATCTTGCTACTCGAAGTTGGTAGTGAGGTGACACTTGTAGTAACTATTGTTTTTACGTAACATTTTTAATTTTTTTTTTTTTATAAAATGTAGAGGTCCGATAGCAGTAAAAAATACAATAAAAGTACTTTGGTGATATATTCAAATAGAACTTTGTTCTTTGCATAGGTCGATTTGAAAGAAATACATCGCAGTAAACCGATTTTTTAACAGATGATAGATCAGCATCGCCATTGAGTTCTTTGGATTTTTCAATAAGGTCGCTGTAAGCGGCTTTACGTACATCGGTGTTCATGTAATCCTTGTTTTTATGGAAATAAACGACTGTCAAAATTGTTTTTGTTGGTTTTTCTGGGAGTTTAGTGTTTGTATTGTTTACAATAATATGTTTTAAAATAATAATTTAAGAGTTCCAGTCACTCTCCAAGGCGCAAATGACGACGGGCCGCCCGTTGCGATCATTTATTTACAGACTTACCCGTGCCCGCGTGGGAAAAATGCGATCTCGCGGGCAGGCTGCGGGCACGGGCCGAAGGGCATGTCTGTGCCCGTATCTAGGAATTGACGAGCAGACATGCGACAGACCTGCCCCTGACGGGCGGCCCGTAGCGGGCGGCCCGGTAGTCAATTCCCCGCGTTAGTCCGGATAATTCTACAGTTTGCTGATGCAATGCAGTATGGCTACAGACTATATGCATACCTATGCAGTATAACTTTGATAAGCTCACACTTTAATTGGTTGTAGGTAGGAAAAATTTGTGGCCGGTCATTTGACGTAATGTCTAAAAATGGTCTAGACTTAGGCACTACCCATGTGATAGGCTTATCGCTGGGAGCTCAAATGGTTGGCTACTGTGGACGAGAACTTCAAAAGTTTAACAAAACCATACCAAGGTAAATAATTATTGTAAAATCAACATTAACGAGGTTTAAAATGCAGGAGATATGTTTCTATTTATTTACGCTATTTCCAAGAATGTTACGTATGTATATAGTACGTAGAATATTCTTTCATCGAACCATCCCTGCTTGTCTCTAACAATAAAATATTGCAATAGCAATATTTTAGTCTGCGAATATTGCAGTAGGTATATCTAATAATCATATAAGCTACATATTTTCAGGATAACAGGTTTAGATCCAGCGGGCCCTATATTCGATGACATAGGGACAGGCCTTCTGCCATCCAGCGCGGATTTTGTGGACGTCATCCACACAGACCCATGGTTCTTGGGCACCAAGAAGCAGCTCGGTCACGTGGATATTTGGTTCAACTGTCATGCGCGAGCGCAGCCGAACTGTGCCGATCCATCTATATTGAAATTTATTGATGGTAAAGACGAGAAAGTTAGCACTAAAATGAAAATTTTGAAAAATATGTCATAGAAATTGATTTTGGCAGACTTTTTCATTTAATAGGGTAATGTGGAGTTAATGTTAGTCTTTGCCTGTGGTCTGGGCATGACGTAACCGGATCGAGCCACGTAGCTCCACCATTTACTTGAATCAATTTTTCTAATGCAATATCAGTTCACACACAAATGAAGCTGATTCTTGTAATGAATTTAGCAGCTTAAAATATTATAGCCTTGATTATAAAGTTACTTTTTCACGGCAAAATAGTTCACATAAAATTATTGTACCTCTATTATCTTACAAAGATAAAGATGTCTATTTTTAGTTTCGTTATGTAACCACGAAGACGCAGTAAGATACTATGCTGCTGCACTACTGTACCCCAGCGACTTCCCAGCGGTAACTGGACGGTCCTGCCAGGAATGGCAGGCAAGTGATGGCACAGAAAATACACTTATCTACGTCGGAGACAATACTGACAGAAGGTGGGTTCAAGCTTGTGTTTAAAAAAATACTTTTCATTTGTATGTAGCCTGCTTGCTATTACTTCGATTGTCTACACCAGACGGGCTGATATCCCTTTTTTGGAACGAAGTCTCTTATCGCGCGTGCGGCGTTGCGAACGAAGGCTAGACGGAACGACACTAACTTAACCTCGACACTTTTTTTAGTACCTGCGAAGTATCTGCGCCAGATGGCGTTGATAAGTATATTGAGTATTCCTGTACGTCAATTAGATGGCATTTTCGAGAATACACAGCGACATCTACCGGACGTTTAAATACATTTTATTACAATTCCACAAAAGTGTCGTCAGTATTCAATATATTTTTTATAATTCCCTTCCACCCGGGTGTCCCTTGACACCTCTCAAGTTTTTTAATATCAAAATTGTTTTTATAACTTATATTTTGTGATTCTTGATTAAGATTATCATTTTGCAGAGCTCGTGGCAACTTTTTCCTAATAACTGACACAAAATATCCTTTCGGTAAAGGAACATCTGGAAGCTATTATCACGAAGTCAGATGATGCTAAATCACAGAGGACAAAACAAAATTGTTACAGTTCAAAATATCATACTGGACAGTGGACTAGATTAAAAATGTATAACCCATATTTTTTTAAATAAACAAATAACAAGAAAGCGTAGCTTATTTTGAGTCCTAGTAATCCCACCATAACATTAAATGAAAAAGGAGCCAAGCAAAATATTGCATAGCTATGCAATACTTCTGTCGTAAAAAGTTTTCAGATGACATTCAAGCCAAGCCTTCAACTTATTTTGTAATTGAAATCAACATTCAGTGAATGTATCAATAGTTTCCTTTATTTTAAAATTATTATAGTGGTTCGGCAATGAGCACATAATTATTAAGAAACAAATATAAAACTGCATATTTGGAGGAGTTCATACTTACACAGGCGGCAAGCGTAAAGTGTTTTTTAGTTTATCGTAACGACGCATCTGGTCGATGCAGGTACCCATATAAATCCAATTAGTCGCAGATTATTTCTCTAGTGCTCATTGCCAAGCCACTATAATAATTTTAAAATAAAGGAAACTATTGATACATTCATTGAATGTTGATTTCAATTACAAAATAAGTTGAAGGCTTGGCTTGAATGTCATTTGAAAACTTTTTACGACAGAAGTATTGCATAGCTATGCAATATTTTGCTTGGCTCCTTTTACATTTAATGTTTGGTGGGATCATTTTCTTGACTGGCAGATTTCACAGGAACAAGCCGGCTTCGTAAAAGGCAAGGGTACTCGCGAGCAAATTTTAAACATCAGGCAGCTTATTGAGAAGTCATACGAGTTTAATACACCTATCATCTTGTGTTTCATTGATTACAGCAAAGCTTTCGATTGTGTTGTATGGTCTGACTTGTGGAGAGTCCTGAAAGAACTTGGCGTGCCGCACCACCTCATCGCTCTTATTCAGGCACTGTACAAGAGTAACAAAGGCGTTGTTAGGGTTAACAAGACCTACTCAAAACCATTTAGCTTTGGAAAAGGCGTCAGGCAAGGCTGCATTCTGTCACCAATACTCTTTAACGCCTACGGAGAGTACATAATAAGAAAAACTTGCGAGGGTTGGAAAGGTGGAGTCTCAATAGGTGGCACGAAAATATCCAATCTTCGCTATGCAGATGACACCACGCTACTGGCCGCAAGTGCACAAAAAATGGCAGAGCTTCTTGATAGAATGAGAAAGATAAGCTTAGAACTAGGCCTCAAGATAAACAACGCAAAAACCAAGCTAATGGTGGTTGATCGCACGGGAACATTAGATCTCGCAGGCCTGCTCGATTTTGAAATAGTCTCCGACTTTGTATACCTGGGATCTAACATCAACAACACAGGATCATGCGAAAAGGAAATTAGAAGACGTATAGGTATGGCCAAGAATGCAATGTCGCAGCTCCAAAAAATATGGAAAGATCGTAACATCTCACGGAAGACAAAAATCAAATTTGTCCAGTCTTTAGTATTTTCCATATTTACCTACGGAGCGGAGACGTGGACTCTAAAGAAAGCGGATCGCGATCGAATTGACGCCTTCGAGATGTGGTGCTGGCGAAAAATGCTCCAAATACCATGGACCGCCTTTCGTACCAACGTCTCCGTGACTTAAAGATAAAAACAAGACTGTCGTCGATCTGCCTACGTAGAGTTTTGGATTTCTTTGGTCACATCGCAAGAAAGGATGGCCATAACCTCGAACAGCTTGTGGTTACAAGCAAAGTTGACGGTCGCCGCCCAAGAGGCCGAAGCCCTATTAGATAGTCTGATCAAGTGCGCACAACTCTAGATACCGGCCTCCATGATGCTCTCCATTCTGCCAAGGATCGCCACAGATGGCATAATGAGGTCGTCACTAAACTCCAAAAGGGGTATCACGACCCTCAGCAATGAGGAATACGACGCGAGGAGGAGGAGGAAGGTTTTTGGAAATTTCAGAAAATACTCAATTGTATTTCAACTTTAATAATAAATAATAAAAATTAAATAAACCTTTTATTTAAGGGGGGCTGCCATACAAATTTACGGTACAGAACCTTATCTACGCCAGTCCGACTCGAACATGGCCAGTTTCATAATTTTTCCTTTCATTGTGAATAAAGACCTATCCGTGTACCAAATTTCAAGGTTCTAAGTCTACTATAAAAACAATAATAACATTCTTATAATATGAACTAAAAACTAAAAAGTATTAAATAATTTTCCTCTCTAAATGTGCCTTTTTCCGAATTCAGCTAAACCTCAACTATTTCTGTACTCAACCTTCATCATTTTGAAATCGGTACCAGATATAGCGGAATCTTTATATTTTCTTTGACATAAAATTTGAAACTTATGGAACTGGCACCGACTTCAAAATTATGAAGGTTGAGTACAGAAATAGTTGAGGTTTAGCTGAATTCGGAAAAAGGCACATTTAGAGAGGAAAATTATTTAATACTTTTTAGTTTTTAGTTCATATTATAAGAATGTTATTATTGTTTTTACCTTGGAAGTCGGTTTTAATTTTTTGTTTAAAATAATAATTTCACTCTTTTTAGTTACCTAGTAGATAAACTATAATTAGTGCCAATTTACATTGTATAAAAAATAGTTTTATATTGTCTTCACTATATGTCATTGAGGCGCTCTGTCGGCGCTATCGCTTGTCCGAACTCCGATTGTTGTTCATATAGTTTTAGTTACACGATGTATTCCATTAGGTTTCGCTAAGGTGCTCCTGAATCGCAGTATCGCTTGTACGTAGGAGTTTTATATAGTTGTATTGGCTGTGTGAAATCAGAAATGTGTCACCATTGGTGTGAGCAGTGAGCATTGAAATTTGAATTGTCAACATTTTGAGTGGTAATTATTGATCTCGTATTGTTATTAGAAATATTAATTAACCCTCCAAGATGACCTCCGTCATAGTCCGCGAGTTTATAAGTGGTCGTCGGTGGTACTAGTTATTCTACGTATCTTATTACAATTTGTAATACCCCAAGGCCCAAATATCAGGTAGATAAATTTAAATAATACATTTAAAAAAATCTAAGTGAACACAACCCTATGCGTGCTAGGTAATTTAACAATTTAACGCTTCAACTCCAAAGCGGCCGCCAGAACAATGGATTTCCAAGAATCAGCGATCGAAGGATGAGCCGAATCACACCCAGCGGCGCGGCGAGTATATTTTCAGTGTCATAATAATATTATGATATTAATCTTTACCTTCATTATTGTAATACATAGTACTATCGCATGAGAAACTTGGAAAGCCGGCCTCGCGGCCGCCTGCGCCTTTCTCAAGCGATACTATATTGTACTACATTAATGAAGATAAAGTTTAAAATCATATAATGACACTCAAAATGCTCGCAGCGCGGCATTACCTGACATTAGAACTTGAATAGGTACGACGCAATGCCGCGATGTTTACGCACACGCCGCGCGGGGCGCGGCGGCGTGCGGCGACGCCGCACCGACCGCCGTGTATAAACAGCCTATATTAATAATTGGTGTTGTTATGTACATAATAATTATTATTGTATCCATACCTATGCCTTGTAAGTTGTACTATTACCTATTTTGTGCCATGAGACATTGGTGACCTTAACACGACGTGGTAATGATGATGATGACGATGATGATGATGATGATGATGATGATGAATTTTAATTGCATGGTAGCATAATATGCTTTCTGTTCTTAAAACAACGCCAAAACTCCCAAACGTGTATCTATAAGGAGTCAGGAGTTCTCTCAGCATCTTCGAAACCATGGTATACCTTGACCCAATATTTGACTTTTTGGTAGCATATTCTTAGTACACTTCACATAAAACTAAAATTACCATATGTTTCCATATAAATTTCGAGGAGTTCCCTCGATTACTCCTGGATCCCATCATCAGGTCACCACTTTTGTGAACATGGTACCAAATTGGAGTGAAACCTAATACAACAAAACAAAAATTTCGAAAATTGGTTCACAAACGACGGAGTAATCGTTGAACATACAAAAATAAAAAATAAAAATAAAAAAAAATATCCACAGCGGAACATATAACCTCCTCGTTTTTTGGAAGTCGGTTAAAAAGTACCTTAGAATTTTGATGATCTGTCAGTCAGTGACAAAACGTAGTAACTTTGACCATCCGTAACTACTAAACTATTTATCGAAATTTCATGTAATTTGGAGGTTAAGCTATTTTTAATACTTTCTCCTAGTGACTGAAATTTTAAATCCCTAGCTTTGTTAACATCGAAGATAAAGGGGGTGTGAAATAGCCGCGAAACGCTTCGAGAAAAGTATGGTACTCGTACGGCCGTGCCTTTGCTAAAAAGCTTGGCTGGGGCACTACCATGCCCCCAGATTTTCCCATAGGCTAAGGATTCTAAGCAGGCGGAGCCGCGAACAAAAACTTTTAATACTAATAACTTAAAAAGATACTTAGGGTGGGGTGCACCAACTTACTTTAACTATAACTGTAACTAGGGGTCGCAATACCGGATCATTTAAGCAACACCGGTATTTTCGGTATTGGCTCCAGACCAATACCGGTAATCCGGTATTTTCGGTATTTCCGGGATTTAAGCTAAAAAAATACTATATGTTAAAGTTAGTTTTCGGAGGAATAGTAACTAGGAACCTAACTTGAATGAATTTATCTTCTAAATAAAATAAAATAAAATTTTCAATTATTATTCAATATACATTCAGCAAACATCATTTATTTCATAAAATCTGGCCAAGTCAAATCTAACTTACTCTAAGATCTCACATATTTTATATAACATGAAGTGTTCCAATCGGTAAAGCAAAGAAATAGAGATACTTGTTCATAATGTTATTTTATTTCTACAAATACATAAAATTTTGATTTAGTATAGAAATTGGCACTCATATAGGTCTCGATTCTTTTTGTAGCGAAGCCCACAGCCGGGCTTAATTTTTATATTATTGAACTTGACTCTTCTTCTCTCTCCTATCTCCTCTGACTTTATTTAATACTAGCTGTTGCCCGCGACTTCGTCCGCGTGGACTTCAGTTTAAAGCGCGCGATGTCAACAAAATTGGTGTCAAAAGCTTTTATAAAACAATCCTGGTACCCCTAAAATCAAAACATCCAAAAATAGCTGTGCAGTGAGCACATAACTTATTTAATTTTTTAAATTAAACTTTATTTATGCCAAATTTTAATTTTTAAAGTATATTTACTATTTATCCCCCCCACCCCCCTATCTACCTCTCTACCTATCTACCCCCCAACTATCTTAATTTGAACAAATTTGCGCATTTTCACCCACTTACAACCCTTTTGTCTAGTTAAAAAGTAGCCTATGTCCTTTCTCAGACTTTAGACTATCTGTGTACAAAATTTCATTACAATCGGTTCAGTAGTTTTGGCGTGAAAGCGAGACTGACAGACAGACAGAGACACTTTCGCATTTATAATATTAGTATTGACAGGGGAAAACGAGCAAATGGGTTACCTGATGAAAAGCAACTACCATCGCCCATGGACACTTTTAAGAGGAAATACGCTCTCTTCTTTAAGGTTTGCAAATCGTCTTGGCACGGAAATACTGCTGATGACAGTTCGTTCCAGAGTTTTACAGTGCGTGGCAGAAAATTACGCGAAAAGCGCACGGTGGAAGACTGCCACTCATTGAAAAAAAGAGCTTACCCAGAAGATCGGCTTTGTCTTTGCGTCGTGGGCCAACGATCCATTTCCTACGTGTAGGGATGGTAGGTATGGCTTGCAGAAATTCCCTTCAATAGCTTTGGCCAACGACCAGAAATGCACGGGTTCCCGAGGGGAGGCACTAGAGTCTCCTACTAATTCTATTGACGTGCTGTTTCTTTGGCCGAGTGATCTCTCTCTTGAGAGACCTAGAGGTTGTAATCCATTTTATATGTGCTGGTTTTTAAATCCCGAACAGACACTGCATTGGCCCAGGATTGATAAGCCTCCTAGTTCTGGCGAGATTTTTTGGAGGATGAACCAAACCAGGGACGAAATTTGCCACCGGTTGGCACTACAGAGGACGGAATGAAAAGCTCCATCATCATTGGCAACAGTTGGTAGTGTTGTTGGGATCATCGGGATGCAAAAAATGACCGCATCTCATCCCAGTCTGCTAATTTGCAGTTCCACACGCGACGATATTTACAGCACGCAGTCGCTATACCGCCGTAAGTGGCACAGAACTCCTAATAAGGCAATGATCCGATGAACCAAGTGGTGCGGTCACGGATACTTAGTAGCCATCAGGATTTGAAGTCAGCAGAAGGTACAACAGGAGAGGATTCTAGCCGTCTACATCTGGGATTCGCGTAGGCGTAACAACCAGTTGTGTTAAGTCGTTCGCAAGGGCAATGTCGCAGACAGATCTCCCCGCATGATCAGTTTTCAGGAACTGAATCATTTAGGTTTTTGGTAGAATATTATTGCTTTTTCGATAGGCGTTTTGAAAAATTTAATCTTTTAAGATAAGCATTATAAAATTTTGGCGCTCCTTATATGTATAATAATTGCAAGCATTTGAATTTTATGAGTTCAAGAGTTGTCAATGAATTCGAAGTTATGAACACAACTCTTGAGCCTTTCGAAATAGATACGAGAAAATTTCGGCACGTAAAATATGGTGTTTGATATGGCATAAATATATAGTTTGGTAAATATATAGTTTGGTATGGCATAAAGCTGTGGCTGATAAAAGATATCTGAATCTGAATATTTTGGAAACGTACTTAAGTATAAAGTAGGTACTTTTATGGTTACCTATCACTAAAAAGGCCCATACTTTTTCTATTTGTACTTGTTTTTCATTTATTTTACTAAAACCGAAAATACCGAACATACCGGTTTTCGTAAAATGAATACCGGTATTAAGAAGACCTAAATTTGGCCCGGTATCCCGGTATTTTCGAAATTCGGGATCCTGGTTTGCGACCCCTAACTGTAACTTTAACTATAACTACAGTGCAAAATATGGCATCCGACGTACCATATTCAACCATAACCGCTCATACTTATATCTAAATTTTTCCGTGAAAATGTTTCACTGTGTTATATTTTTCCTGTCGATTTTTACGAATAATTCAATTATTATACTCTTAATAAAACCTGTAGCTTTAATAAAAAATAAATGCAACAGACATCTATCAATTTCTGTGGTCAAAGTTAAGGTCAAAGCTAAGTCAGCCTTAACTATAACCATAACTATAACCATAACTTTAACGATAACTTTAACCACGCCTCTAGTGCAACCCACCCTTAGATGCATTAATATCATAACGTGTTTGAAGAGATACCATCTACCTACTAAATGTTGATGTATCTACATAATACACGGGTGATGGGCCATTGCCTAATACCCAATAAACTAGTGAAATAGAGAACCAATTGATTAAACATACTATTTAACCAATAAACATTCCTTATCGTCAACTATTATTTCTTAGTACGATCTACCTGACTCTACATACTACTACGTACATTCTTAATTTAAAGTGGATATAGCGTTTTCATTAAAAGTATTTTAATATTTTTCTCTATATGTGATTTTAACCCGGCGACTGCCAGGTTGGGTCATAATGACCCGTGGTGTTTTCAAATGCGTGTATTTTGAGAAAATAATAGTGTTACGTTGCCACACTTCTCAGTAGCTGTAGTTAAAGCCCTGCCCCCCTTATTTCTTATGTGAGCTAAGATGGTGTGCGTCTGGACTGGATGATGAACGTGGCCAAACATACAAAAGGGTCAATATGACCCAACTATGCATTCCATGATGACATTTCGTGCCAGTAACTTTGAGTTAATTATTTGATTATTTCGTTTATTTATTTGTACTGACAGGTGACAAAATATATATTACTCGATATATAACATTATTTTTGCGTTTGATTTTATAAATAACCACTTAGGGGCTCGTACATGGATGTAGTCCATGTAATAAGAGTATGTGCAAAGGAGGTAAGGTAGTTCACAGGAAAAACACCAGAAGAGCTTCCTGTCAAAGTTTCTAGTTTTCGTAAGCGATGCCAGATAATATTTCCCGCTATAAAAGACAAGAATACTACTACTACCTCTCAAGATCCAAAAATTTCATCTGCCCTGAACATGGCATTTCTTTCTGTGGCGTTTGCGTGGATGACAAGGCTCATAGTGACTAAACCTAAGATTCATTATCATTTTTACGTATACTTATTTAAGGTCTAACGTTTGTCATTCTAAAAAGTAAAATACAAAGTGTAGATTAGTCACTTTTTGTTTACTTATTAATAACTTTCGAGATGTTAATTTTTTTAGTTGTAAATTTTAGACTGTCTTTTTAAATAGGAAAAAACGATCATTATATTACTTTTTTTTTGTGTATCTTCAAAATATTATAAACTAAGTACTATTCTTTAAGTTAAATATAAATTTGCTTTAAATATCGTTGAAATAGTAAAAATTAACAACGATTTAAAATCCGGGTAATTATGACCCACCATACAGTTGTCGTTCCTATTTTCTACCAGGCAGACGCCGGGTTAAAAATAGATAAACAGATACTTTATAGCTTACATCAAAGTACAATCATGTTGCCTAAACAAAACTTTAAAAAATATTAATATTGGCAAAATAGTAAAGATGCTACTTATAAGGCAAGCTTAGAAAGGCTAGATTACTAAACATGCAAACTACATATCAATCCAAATGTTTTTTTAGGTCCGTGCCTAAAAGGTAATTAATCATTTTACCTTCTCCTTTAGAAGGAGAAGGTATAATAATTATTTATGACAGACATCCATTCATATCTTTTTGCTTAAGTGTTATGATGAGTAGTAAAGAAAGTAAACAGACAAGCCCATATATAGACGACATATTTGCATAATATACCTGCAGTAGCTATTGCCTACTAGTCAAAAGTGCATGTTAATTAACGTTTAGACAACGTTTGGGTTTCTTCTAAAATGAAGCAATTTTTATTTACTTACGTTTGTTTATGTAAGTACAACATATTACCTGCAACTGATTAACTTGCGATTGCAATCGTTTTTTTTTTTTTGATAGGCAGTAAATCATGGGCTTAAAGATCTTGATAATTACAATAATTGATTATATTACAACTATTTTTCAGTGTTATTATTAAAATTTCACCATGCGTACACAGCGAATTTAAGACTATATTGTGGGTAAGTTTTTGTTATTATTAACAACCTAGGCAACCATTAGAAAATATTTATTTACTTTATCTATCTCTTCGATCACTAATATACAAGATACACAGTCTCATACAAAACCTCTCGAAAATCTGTCGCCGAGTAATAGAGTTTAAAAAAGTATACATTTATCTAAAATCAACCTTAATAACAGTAATTATTAAAGATCTTTATATAAACCAATGTACATTTGAGTTTACAAAGCAATAAAATTTTTACGTCCGATGCACGCTTCATACTAAATTCAACCATCCGCGTATATGATTTAAGTTCAAATTTGTATAGTGCCAAAAAAAAATCCAATTTTACGACCGAAATTCTCCGCTGGAACAGGGCGAAGTGAAGTATGAGTGGAGTCGAACTGTTCAAATTTTTTTTGTTGATTGTAATTTGTAATAATTTTAATAGTCCATTTTTTTTATTTTTCCGAAGTTTAATGTATAAAGTGAGGAGTAATTATTTTTTACTTGTAATATTATGTTATTCTAATGTTGTCTAATTTTATCATTAACCAAAATATACATAAGTGTACATACATTTTCCGATAGGCCACAAAGGACAACTCACATCACCCAACGCCCATACTTTTTAACCTACTTAAAAAATCCTTAATGGGAACTATATTTGATCGAAGATGGGAACATAATATTATTACCACATCTAACTGGATCTCGAGGAAACCTGAAAAAAATCCTCAATAAAAAAATAATAGTAATAGCGACTCCATCAAATGGAACAGAAACATAGCTTATAACCCGAACATTTCAAGTGGGCATGATAAACTACGATAAGTACCTTTAGTATGAGTATTCGCAATTGAGATGGTTTATACCTGGTGTTGATTTATTTACAACTTAATTTTAAAACTGTCTTTTGGTAATTTCTTAAAGAAATACCAATATTTACAATACAATTGTAAGAAATATATTAGGATAAAATTAATACTTACCGGAAATATGAAATTCCATCCTTTTTTTTGGTTTTAGACGTATGATTTCTACAATTATTAAACGCGCACTGAGGCATGTTTCCCGGCGGAGCGTTCGAGCACTACTAAATCAAAAGTGCACCAGAATGTTGAGTTTGGTGCTCTTTTGGTGAGGTCGTTTTTTGCCGCGGATTGTGTATCTTGTATATTAGTGATCGAAGATCTATCTATATAAAATTAAGATATTGATATAGTTTTAGGAAAAACTACAAGTAGAATATTTTTGATACGCCCCAGATTTACTAATTACTTATTATTAAAAATGTTGAGGTTCTGGTTCATGTAACATTTTGACCCAATTTTATTTATGTATTTTTTTATTAATTAGTGATAGATGCAAATGTATAAAGTGGAAAACTGTCGTATATAATAATTTAGCTTAGGTTTGTAACCACCGTACCAATGATTACAGGAATGTTAGCAACTATACGTCAACGCCACTGGAAAACCCTCTACCACTGCTTAGCAATACGTGTTTTAACAAAAATCTAAAGAGCATGATTTATGGTTTTGGCTACACTGCGGGCCCGGACAGTATCTTCACCCTAGCCATACTTAGGAGCTATCTAAAGATAAATTTTAACGTGTTTCTGGTGGACTGGCAAAAGGAGTCGGCGTCGTATCCTCCTTACTTACCAGAGGCAATCACATACACATTTTATGCTGCGCCAAATGCGAAGAAGGTAGGTTGAAAGTAGGTCATTCAATTTAAAAAGTATGTTGAAATCAGAAAATGGCCTTGCCATTTTCACTATTCAATTTGCGCCATTCAATTTTCATACTTCGAATGTAATTTCCACATTAGATAGGCGAGCAACGTTTTCACGGGAATCGAGTGGGGTCGATTCCCGTGAAAACGTTCTCTGCTCTAAGTCAAGAGCACCACCAACATATTTTTTTGGATTTATACCATAAATAATACTGATCAATGAAATTACTATAGGTACTATCAGATTATATCCTGAGGCAGATAGCGTAGGTTAACCTTTGATGGTACATTTACAGGTGGGAAAAACATGTGGCCAAGCGTTGAACACCTTGGCAGATAGTGAGCTAGACCTGACCACGACCCATGTGATCGGCCACTCCCTCGGTGCCCACATGATGGGGTTCTGTGGCCAGGAGTTGCAGAAGTACAAGAAGATTATGACCAGGTAAGTTTTGCAGCATAGGTAACTAAAGGTGGCGTATTGGACGCCAGTAGGAAAATTAAGAAAAGATCGGTCAAAATTCCGTTCTATAAGATGTTCAATAATGGATTAAATTAATTTTTATGCCAGGGATGACAGTTCTGAAGAAGTTTAGAAGCCTCAGGCAAAAGCTAGTTACAGTGTTAGTTTAAGCAAATAATAGAACCACTGTTGGTATTATACAGCAATGTCTTTTATAACGGTAACCAAAATGTAGTCTTAACAATCATCACTTGTATATCAACTACACACTCTCAAAGAAACACAATATTCATAGGCATTTGGACGAGGGCTGACCTATATATTCATCATGACCAGCCAACAGATCACTCAAGTCTATAACCTGACTAAATGACATAGGTATTTACTATAGCACGTATAATATCCATTACAGACTGACGGGTTTAGACCCGGCGGGGCCAATATACGACTACAGTTTGACGAGTGGGATAGGTCCCTCCAGCGCCAAGTTCGTGGACATCATCCACACAAACCCCGGTGGTGAGGGGACTGTACGGAACCTGGGCACAGTGGACATACGGTTCAACTGCGACAAGCCTTACCAGCCGCAGTGCGCCGACGAGACGTCGATAGCGGATAAAAGTGAGTGCGATACAACTTTGGGCTGACATTTACTTCGACTATCATCTTTACTTCCTTACTAATGTTATAAAAGCAATATTATAGTCTCTTTGTGTATCACCTCTTCACGCTTGAACGAACGAACCGATTTAGATGAAGTTTGTCATGGAGATTCTTTGAGCGACAGAATAAAACAAAGGGCAGTTTTTGTTGCGGAAAAATGTTTTCGAGCGATTAACGAACTTTGGCGTAACGGAGTTGCGCGCGTCCTTTTATGACGCCCGCAACTCCGTTTTATAACCGACTTCTATAATAATATAATATATACTATACAATCTTAATTGGCAGTTATCTACAGAAAGCCTGTTTCACAACTTCCTGATTAATGCCGAATAGGCTATCCACCACTTAACTTTACAGATGTAGTATGGAGAATCTGTCAAAAAAGTTGTGTATAGCCTATTCGGCACTTTATCAGAAAGTGGTAAAACAGGCTCTTAATAAATATATTATTTGCGAAATATGTTTGCGATTTTTACAGCATCCTGCAGCCATCTATCAGCGTGCTTCTACTTCGCAGAGGCTGTTCTAAACGGGACTGCCTTCGCGGCGGAGCGCAGCAGATCATGCCTGCAGTGGCAGCGGCTGACTTCTACTCCAGAAACCAGCAACATCATCTATGTCGGAGAGACTACTGACACCAGGTAAAGTGATCAGGGGTTCCTAGCCTTTTTCAGCACGCACTTTCATTTCATAAAAGCTAAAACAGACGAACATATTATAACCTCCTCCTTTTTGGTCCTAGTTTTTGGTCCTAGTTTTTGGTAGTCGGTTAAAAAATGTTTACTATCTTGAAAATGTCATGCCTTCTTTTAGTAAATGCAAAGAACGGGATGCATAACATGATATTTAACCTATCAAGCCCCATAAGAGCACCGGTGATCGCGACGACAATAGAATAACAATAGATTTCCAAGAATCCGCGATCGAAGGATTAATCTAGGTTTATTGGTTGAAATGATGCAAGTTAGCCTGACATTAAAAGAGGATGATTATATTTTTCTTTTCAGTGCTCGTGGTACATACTATTTAAGAACCAGAGACCGACCGCCTTACGGCTTAGGAGTTGAAGGTATCCGAGCCACCTGACTCTACACACGCTCAAAGTTCAAACATCAACGTCCACTATCCAGCATCTGAATGAATGTTTAACGACGGTTTATGGTTTCAATAAGTTAAATATTTAATACATTGTAGAAACTAGTATACGTAGTTTCATTTGAAAGTATGCATCGCAAACCATATTAAATTATTTTAAGAGGGCGACCTATGACAGAAAAAAATCGGTTTTCACCCGCGCACTTCATACCCCCCGCACTTTCATACAAGGCATTCAAAATGTCACCGCGGCTATATTTTTGCAATATTCTCTCTATCACCTCATGAAATTAATTTTCTGCAGATACAAAGGAAACTCTGGAACCGTGTGTGGCTGCAGAAAAGCAGGTCTGATATGCTTTATAGTACATAATTCAAGACGTGAGTGGAAATATGAGCTAAGTAACATGAAAAAAATTCCCGTTTTTTTGCTTAAATGGAGTCTTTAGGGCCGGATAAAATATTTGAAATAGAAAAACTGTGGATTATATGTGTAGCCAGATATATTAACTAGGTTATGGAGTAGGTAAGTTACATGTTTTATGAAAACAATAAGGGAAAAAATGAGTTATTGTCCGTATGTTATGAAAACCGTATGTTATGTGTCCACGCTCTAAACCATTAGACTATGGAGTTCGTTGTGGCGAGAGAGTGCACTCTACTCGGTATCTGCATGGCCGTAACAACATGACTGCCTATGCTACTGACTGTACTTTTATCTTTGTATACTTCCGTATAATTCGGTGCAAACAGTCATGTGTGACAACGTGAGCGGTGTCCATGTGCTGGCTAACGTGCCGCTTTACATACAGACAGATTCAATGTATATTTAAATAATATTAAATACTAGATGACGCCCGCAACTCTGTTGCGCCAAAATTAGTTTATCGCGCGGGAACCGTACATTTTTCCGGGATAAAAAGTATCCTACGCCCTTTCCCGGGACTCAAAGTATCTCCATACCAAATTTTAGCAAAATCGGTTCAGCGGTTTGGGCGTGAAGAGGTAACAGACGGACAGACAGACTGACAGATAGACAAAGAGACAGACAGACACACTTTCGCATTTATAATATTAAGTATGGATCTTTTTCCGTCGGACACGTTGCTCGCACGCGCACAGTTTTTTTACGCTGGTAGGGTGAGTACACATTACAACGTGACGACTGAGGAAGCGATGCGATAAATTTTTATAAGCCATTCAAAATAGCCTAACACTGCGGCAGCAAGACTTTTAATTTAATGTGTATCTTCTTGTCTGGTAAAAAAAGTTAAATTTTGAATGGCTCTTAACCCGGCGACAATGACGCCGGGTCATATTGACCCGAGCCATGTTTAATTGGATATATTTTGTCTTTGCGCCAATCGAATGTTTTCCAATCTTCGTATAGCTGGATTCACAACCCTCTTCCATCCACCTAGCTCTTACAGCTAGAGCCGTACCTTGTGTGCAGCAAGATATTTGCGCGTCAAGTTAAAACGGGTCATTATGACCCAGCGTCATCGTCGGTGTAGTATTTTCGTGACTATTTTTTATTACTATTAAAATGTTGTTTTGCCTTATTTTTTACGTATTAAAGGACAATATCATTGACAAATAGCCCAGAAAGGATTTAAGAGTTGTTACAAGAGTTAGACTTTGACGATGACGAGTCTCAGGCTGCTTTGGGCACTGAACTTGAGGGCCACGTATCTAGGTAAAAGTGAAAAAATTCCTGGAACTTACAAAAGATGTGAAGTATGTTCATCTTAAAAAGATAAAAAAATACTTCACACATGCCCAGCATGGATTATTGGACAATTTTTATATGCTAGGGCATGATTACATATTGTGATAACTTTAGTAGTTCTATAACTCTGAATGAGGAAGCAGAAGACTGATTTCTTTTTATTTTCATGTTAGTAAGTTATCAGTAAAATTTATCCTTCATAGGTAGAAAATTTTGCGAAAATATAAAATTAACGCACGTTTAACGTTTTCAAGGTTGATTTTGCACCCGCCGTGAAGAAAGCCAAAAACAAAAATATTTATCATATAACACAGGTTTTTTTTTTTATATTTAATGCATAATTAAAGTCCCCTTTTTAAATAAATAATAAACAAAATCTGGTAGCATACTTAGTTTCATTAAAAATGTATAGTCTACTAAGTTCGGGTCAAAATGACCCGACGTCATAGTCCATGTAATTATTTTCACGTCATTGACGCCGGGTTAAAATCTTATCAAATAACGAAGGTCTGGCTGCCTCAAATTAACCCAAGAGCTGGCTCTTATGCTCGTAAAATGACAAAGGCTGTCTGACTTTAAGCCATAGAGGGCTGGCTCTTGGAAAATGATGAAAGTCTAGCTACCTGGCTTTAAGGCCGTCCCCCGAGCAAACGACCTTGGCCATACATTTGCCGCGTTGCCGTGATCGCGCCAAAACCCTATTATTTTTACTTATCTTAGTTCAAAAGTGTCCTAAAAAAATTTTAAAACGGCGAATATGTAGTTTATGATATTGTCGATCTATTGGCGTGAGTTTCAAATAAAAGTAATTTGTAAATGCTAAGGAGATGCTGAATGTATGCCCGAATTTTAACAAATTGGTATTACTTTGGAAGCTGATATCATGAGTATAATAAACAAAAATAGAAAATTTAAAACGGCGAAAGGAATGTTGATATACTGAAGATTATTGCTGTATTTTTATTATAACTTTGTATCTTTTAGATTATGAGTTTATAAGGTTTTAAATACGGTCAATTACGGAATCTCCGGACGGAACGCCCTTAACCCATAATGCAGGGGTTTCCAATCCTTTTCAGCCTGTGGCGCAGCTGCACGAAAAATATTTTGTCATGGCGCCCTACTCAGAGTAGTAGAGTAGGCTACTCTACCTAGCTATTAGAAAAATATACTTACATAAATAAATACCTTTACTGATTAAAGTTAGGTTAAGCAGGTAAATAGTAATAAACAAATATTTAATCGCCTGCTTTGCATAATAAATATTTTTATTTAACCCATCAAGCCCCGTACGAGTACCGGTGATCGCGACAACAATAGAATACAATAGCAATTCCGAGAATCCCCGATCGAACTATTAATTTTATAATATTTGTGGTTTCGGATAGTGATGGAGGATCGACTCACGGCGCGGCGCGGCGCACCAGGGAGCCGCGGTGCACAGTTTGAGAACCCCTGCCATAGAATAAGGGCTGGCTCTTAGAAAATGACGAAGGTCTAGCTGCCTGAATTTAACCCATAGAGCAAGAGCCATCTCTTACTCTATGGGTTAAATTCGGAGCCTAGTCCATGTGGTACTTAGATACAATGTTTTTCAGCATATGCAAATGTCCACGTGCAAGTCGGCCTTGTCAGCATGTCATGAATTAAATACGGTGAAGTGTGCCGCATTACTATACATGTATTGTTATTGTCACTCGTACTCGTGTATTGTTCGGTTTATTTCCTAAGGGTCAATTCAGACTGCAACGCGACGCGTAGATTCATTTCAAAATTTGTATGTATTTGACAGATTTGCAAGACAGTCACTCATGCAATTGTCGCGTTGGGATTTGAATTGACCCTAATAGTTGGGGAGGGAAAGAGGGGATTTGAGTTTGAGGGAGTTTAAGAGAAGTGTCTGACAGTCTGTCTGACAGCAGCTTGCAAGTGTAAGGCCGTGTTTCCACCTGCAAGACAACTGTCGCGAGAAGTGTCTGACAGTCTGTCTAACAGCAGCTTGCAAGTGTAACTGTCGCGAGAAGTGTCTGATAGTCTATCTGACAGCAGCTTGCAAGTGTATAAGGCCGTGTTTCTACCTGCAAGACAACTGTCGCGAGAAGTGTTTGACACTCTGTGTAACAGCAGCTTGCAAGTGTAAGGCCGTGTTTCCACCTGCAAGATAACTATCGCGAGAAGTGTCTGACAGTCTGTCTGACAGCAGCTTGCAAGTGTAACTGTCGCGAGAAGTGTTTGACAGTCTGTCTGACAGCAGCTTGCAAATGTAAGGCCGTGTTTCCACCTGCAAAATAACTGTCGCGAGAAGCGTCTGACAGTCTGTCTGACAGCAGCTTGCAAGTGTAAGGCCGTGTTTTCAAGTGCAACACGGCCTTAATTTCGTATACGGACTCTTTATTGTTTACCGGTGAGCGGAACTAGGGAAAATTTTGATACAAGATAATAATTATTATGTGTCATACGCAATACATCTTATCTAGTTTTACTTGAAAAATATTTAATAACTAGGCAATTGTTAAAGGAAGACCATTATTACGAGGAAATATACATAATATGCCTATGTAAATATTTTGAGACTTGTGACGCTAAGCAACTAGAAACTTATCTCAAAAACAACATATAAATAGAATTAACAAGTGTTGATATTCAGTGTCTATGAAATACTGTAATATCTATGAAATAATTTCGTTTTAAAATGCATTTCGTTTCGAACATTTTGTTTTTTATAAGTAAGTAATTTTGTGTTAGCACTGTACTCGGAGAAACATGGCGGTAGCGGTCATTGACTCGGTTGACTCCCAGTCAAAAAACTTGTCATTTACTATATGAACCGCGATTGACAATGGACTAGGAACATCTGACACTTCATTGTCAATCGCAGGTTATATAGGAAATGACAAGTTTTTGATTGGGAGTCAATGACCGCTACCGCCATGTTTTTTACTGTATAGTTAATAAGAAAAGTGTTTTATGACAATAGTGACATCATTGTGATACCATTTTGGGTAATTTTAAATGGATTTTGCATCAACTTTTGTTACAGCGTTGTTGGAGTTAAGAAACTCGTATGCAGCATATTTAAGGTTGTATTGTGGGTAAGTTTGAATGAAACATCTCCTTAGAGTTTAGTTAAAATTCTACTATAACTTCTTCTATAATTCTTCTATGTTGTTGATGTGCATCATACTAACCATGGACGTATAAAAATATCCTTTTTTTCTACGTTCATGCTAGTATCCTTACATTCATTCTAGAAGCATCTACTAGGTTTAAGTCGTAGCACAGTTACAGTAAGCAAGATTTTTTGTTATATGTATTAATTAAACAATCGTATAATATATTCAACAAACAATCGTATAATCGTAAAATATATAATCGTATAATAATAATCAGTGATTTATCGCGTAAGCAGGTATCAATTGAATTATCACGGAAGTAAATTTCCAACAGTCAATAACTTACCTAACCCAACTCCCATATTTTTTTCAGGAACGTCGACGATTACATCAGCACAGAGCTAGAGGAGCCTCTACCTTTGCTGGAATCGAAATGCTTTAACAAGGACCTAAAGACGTTGGTCTATGCTTTTGGCTTCACGTCCAGCCCCAAAGCCGATACTACGGAGTCCGTTGTGGAGGCTTACATGAAGATTGGTGGTTATAACGTGTTTGTTGTTGACTGGGAGAAGGAGGCCGCGTCGCCTTCCTTGATAATGGATGTTGTGACTTACCCGGCGTCGGCCGTACCGAATACAATAAGGGTTGGTACTTATCTTTCGTGAGTATTATGTTTTTGGGTGTGTTGTAAGTCAATCTATGAAAAATTTTATTTGAATTTGCTGTGTTTTTAAGAGGAAACCGGTGGGGAAAGATGGGGTTGTCAAGGGGTGATTATAATATTATAAGTTAATAGAGTGAGGCAGTAAGGTCCAGAGCATATCTGCCACACTCAGAGTGGAACATTAACTACTTAAATGTCTGTCAAACTCTTCATTAAATTGAAGGTTAATCATAATTAAATGTCTGTGAGTACGGCAGTATAGTTGCTCAATTAATCAATTTTGCCACATCGTCACAGTTCTGCGCGTTTCGACGTTCCTTATCATCATGATACTGATATTAATCTACCATACCGCGCCTACCATATTAAAATATCAATGTTAAGCTTGCATAATAGCTATTTGCATAAAAAAAAAACCCCGCCAAACAACTTTAAAAAGTAATATTATTTACTGCCTTTAAGTCCAAATAATTCCTAACTTGTGTAAAGTAATACTTTAGTCCATAATTGTTGTCAAGGTGTGTCGGGGGACCGCGCCGCCAAGTAAACTACAACATACAACTTAACCGCCAAGTCACTGACTATCTCGATTCAGTTCGCTATGAATTGATTGTGAAATCAAACATCTACATTAGCGGTCCCCCGACACACCTTGACAATAATTATGGACTAAAGTATTACTTTACACAAGTTAGGAATTATTTGGACTTAAAGGCAGTAAATATTATTTTATTACTTTTTAAAGTTGTTTGGCGGGGGTTTTTTTTAATTTCTTAATTTAATTTTATTTCATACTTTTTAAACTTGTGTTGGTTAAAGTGTAGAATAATTCATATCAACAGAATCATAAGTATTCTCATGATTACCATCAATCAATGTCCTTTTCGATGAGGCTGTCAATATGAGCCCAAACATGAAACCTCCCCTTTGGGTTCATACGAAGCTCGGTTCCTATAGAATCCAGGTGATGCTAAGCAGCAGCATATAAAATATATTTACTGTTTATCTACTTCTTACTAGTTGTCGCAATTAAAATGAGCCTAAACACGAAACCATCTACTTTAAGTTGGCGAGGAGTTGGATATCCTATTGATTATCAGATGATGGTGCATCACCAGGCCAACTTTTAATTATTATGTGTAATACGTATATTGTATATTCACAAATGTCACGAACTAGAATGTAATATAAAACCCATCAAATGACTACAAGTTGCTAAAGGCCTTTCATGAACTAGATAAACCCTGACTGTCCAGCACTGAGCAGGCTGATGATAATGACTGTGTTAGACAGATCCGGGATTTCCCTCCGTTATACGGCTGAAGGCGAACCGCAGGTGGTTTTAGTGAGTAAGAGTCTCACATACCCCCGGGGTACCCAACCCGGGGCACCCATGATGGGTTTCTCCTGCGATATCAAAAAAAAAAAAAAAAGGCTGATGATAATGAACTGTAGCTAAGAACACTCTCAAACATGTCAGCTCTCAATAAAAAAAAACTAGATCAAAATCGGTCCACCCGTTTGGATGCTACGATGCCACGGACAGATACACACACATCGACAAACAGACAGACAGACACGTCAAACTTATAACACCCCTCTTTTTTGTCGGGGGTTAAAAACCTTATCAGTCATCTTACTTTCAGATTGGTGAGCAGTGTGGTCAAGCCCTGGAACAAATGTCAGTCAGCACTCTCAACTTGAGCACTACTCATCTGATGGGACACTCGCTGGGTGCCCATTTAGTGGGATATTGCGGTAAAGAACTACAGACCTTCAACAAAAATGTATCTAGGTAAGTTGGCCCTAATGTTGATGACTGAAGTGTAATGAAGGAAAACTTCAGTGTTTCTCTCATAATCTTCATTGTATGTTTATAACCTTGGCTGGACACCTTGCAACATGTCTAGATAATAGGTATCTCCTCTTTCTTTTTCTTTTAGTATGTAAGTAACGTTTTAATAAATTACTTAGTAATAATTTTAGATTTTTATAGGTGTAGCTATAAAGATAGGAAAATGGCCGGGCGTTTTAGGCATTCATTAGGTCTCAAACATCAATAGCTGTTCTTTATACCTTGTAAGGACACAAGTAACAATATAAACTTTAGTGTTACTACACTATTATAACATTTTGATTACAGAATAACCGGGCTGGACCCGGCCGGTCCACTATTCGACGGGCCGCTCTCGCTGGACGGACTCAACCCGTCGCGGGCCGAGTTCGTGGACGTCCTGCACACGGACCCGGGGGTCTACGGGACCAAGGAGCAGCTGGGACAGGTCGACATATGGTTCAACTGCGCCTGCAAGAACCAGCCACAGTGCACCGACGAGTCAATTATTTTTAAAGGTGGTTAAAGGCGTAAGAGGTGTAAAATTATTGTCAAAGGCGACAGTGATTTGTCACAAATCACTGTGGCTAACCAGATAAGGCTCCTCTCGCGAAAAAAGCGTGCAGATGAAACCACTTTTCATCGGCACTAACAGAGAAATTATATCTGAAAAAAATAATTAGTAATCTACATGATATGATACGTAACGTGGTTTTGCCATATTTTTTCTATCGGTATCACATAATAAAGAAATAAAAAACCAAATCACCTCCAAATCGTTGAATAAAACCACTTTACTCCTTAATTATTTATCAAAAGAAGATATAAAAAATATCTACTGCTTTGCAAATGCAATACATAAGTTGATAATTTGATTTTTTTACTTTTTTGAAATATGTATATAATAAGCCTTAAAAAGTTTTTTTCTCCTATTTCGCCCTATCATGGACGCGGCGGGCGTCGTAACCGCCACCGTACAAGGCGCGCTGTTATGAATGTTATTTTAATGTCATTTACGTCGATATTCGCACTGACAGACAATGATCAAGGTCATTGGCGGATATAGAGGCCTTAAATTCAGATTGATACAGCATTACAAAGATACTGCATTTTATTCACGTCTGTAGGAACATAGTGGTAACTTTGTCAAAATGGATCCACAAAATGCACACTGTGTCTAAACACACTAGGCTGAATTACGCCGGCGTAAATTCGGACGTAAACGCATACAAAATACGCACGGAACGCGATGGACGACACACTATGCTGAAATTTCGTCGCGAGCCGAACTTCCGTCGAGCCGAGTCGAGCGTAAATTTCGGCAGCGATTTGGCGATAATGTATGGATGTATGTATGTATGGATGTTTGTTACTCTTTCACGCAAAAACTACTGAACGGATTTTAATAAAACAATACAATACTTATTATAGCTTATAGTTATACATCAGAATAACACTTAGGCTACAATGTTAACCGACTTTCGAAATGGGGGAGGTGTTATGTTCGTTTTTTTTTATGTTCAACGATTACGGGCCAATTTATACTTATTAGCGCAAAAGCGAAGTATCAAAACCGAACATAGCAAATCCAACCTTAACTCCCACACATTACATCTGAGAATTTCTGAATCGGAGCAATTCCGCCGCGTAATTTCGGCTCTTCGCGTAATTTATATAGTGTGTCGTATCAGACGGATGCGGCGGAACGTAATTTTGACCACGGAAATTACGCCGGCGTAATTCAGCCTAGTGCGTTGACACTAAGGCGTACTTAACTTATAGTTGGTTGTTGACACTCGGGTCGATCATACAATTTTTATTGCTCTAGCCAAATGCATTACAGTAACGGGAGCCGTATTGGAGTAGTCCAATATTATATCAGACTGTATTCTGACGATGTTTCCCCTATCATTATTTTAGCGGCAGGTTTTGAAATCAGGATAAACGTTTGTTAGATTTACCTGCACCTTAATAAAACTTAGCTTGCTCAATTAATAAAACATGTTTTGACCACTCCAGACGCATGCAACCACCAGGACGTGTGCTACTATATGGCTGAGGCTCTGCTCAACTCCACCGCGTTCGCGGCGCAGCAGTGCGACTCCTGCCACGACTGGGTCACCTTGGACGCCACTCCAGAGACAGATTCTATCATCTACATCGGCGAACACACCGACAGAACGTGAGAACTCTACAAATATTAAGTGTGCTATAGGGCGACAGTCTAGGTACACTACCCTTTTAACGTTTAATGATCAGTTGGGGCAACTAGTACATAATATGGAGATAATTTTACTCCCAAGAACCTAAATTGATTTAGAGTGCAGCCTGCGAATTTTTTCACGACTATAGTAACAGGTAACATCTAGGTAGGTTATCGATTCCACACTTACTTCTGATAGTAGGATTGTCAGCATAAATTATCGAATTCAAAATCCCATGCTCGTTGCTCGTTTATTGACGAGTCCTTATCTTAGCCTTAGATGTTTGAAATAATATATCATATTTTCCAGAGCTCGAGGCAACTTCTATCTCAAGACAAGCAGCGAACCTCCCTACGGCATGGGAGCGGAAGGCCTGACGTATATCTATGAACAAAGGGACGAATAAGCTGCATCTACTACAAAAACATTTATTAATAATTAACTATACCCTTATTTTGACACTTAGGTTTTTTCTAATAAAATATAATAAGTAAATATGTAGTTTAGTTTGTTGTTATACTTTTACTTTCTACGCACATATCACAATCTTAAAGAACTAGTCAAATATTTATAATTCGTCTGAGTAAACAGTATTATCTTAAGAATCGCTAAAAACACAATTAAGTAATAATATCAATTATTAATTTTATCTTTGAAAACATAATATTTAACTTTCTAGTTCCTTCACGGTTTGTTAAATACTACAATAGTGGTAGTCAAAAGATCAGTTGTACAAATGATAAGTAAGTCATTTGACTTACTTATCATTTGTACAACCGATCTTCGGAGGTTAATAATAACATTTTGATACATAAAATAAATTTGCAGAGGTACCTGTTATGGCAGGTGACCTTAACAGGCACCTCTGCAATGTATAATATCTATACTCGTATTAATAATTTCGTGCAGGGGTACGGTAGACTCGATCGAAACCTTATGTGAATAATAGAAAATAAAAAAATATTGAGTTCGAGAGAAGGAGAATTTCGTTAAATTCTAATGGCACCATAAACTTAAGATGCAAAAGACCAACAAAGAGTGCGAGAGAGAAGAAAATCCTTTATGGAATTATAACAAGATAAAAAGAGAGAGGCAGTCTCATGAAAACTGTAACCACTTTCATTTGACAGGTCGGCCAAAAGTCATCAATCGTTTTTATGCCCTTTCGGTATTTGCAATTTATTGTCTCAGACCAATTTTATTGGTCTGAGTTTATTATTTAAATCCTTTATTATTTTCATATTATTATTAAATACTATTACATATAACAATGGTAACTTGTTCTGTGAGTGATTGCAGTGTAAATCATAGGAGTAATCCTGAAAAATATACATTTCAAAGGTAATTAATCTTCATGTCCTAATTACTACGATGTGTTTATTTTCGCTATATTCTGTCTTTAGTTCTCTATCTTTATATATAAAATTTTCGTGTCACAATGTTAGTCCACGAACTCCTCCGAAACGGCTTTACTGATTTTTACCAAATTTTATATGCATATTCAGTAGGTCTGAGAATCGGCTACTCGGTACTTATTATATTGATAAGTGCATTTGTTGAATAAATAATAGTAAATTATTACAACTCGAGAAAAACGACGATAAATATGTCACCATGGCAACGTCCATCGCTATCATGTAGCGATGGACGTTGCCATGGTGACATATTTATTTAGTCACTTCAATAAAATAATACGGGCGATATACTTTATAATATGGCAAAGAAACGTTTGCCGGGACAGCTAGTTTCAAATAAAATATTAATCCTCCCCTTTACTTTAATATTTTGCATAACTAAAGGTACTATTGTTCTTAAATCACACAATTTTTGAAGAAAAAATTTTCATCAAAATTGTTTACATATACGCTAGGGCTTGAATCAAATTATGAAATTTACCGATATGCCTATCGGTATTTTACAAGAAAATAAAACTAATCTAAAAATGTAATGGGGGTGTAAGGGTATTATGATATGTATTTAATTTAAGAATAAATAATATACTATGTTTGTCGTTTACTTTCAACTTTATATTTGAATTTCTATTAATGTAAGGGCTGATTTGTCAGATAGCTTTTACCTGAATAATAAGTAAGTAACTTTAAAATGTGTATATTATTTACCCTTATAAGAACCTCATATTATAACATATCCGGCGATTGAAAAATCACCCCAAACGAAAATGTGTATCTACTTTTCAATCGTCACCCTTTTTCTATCAAATACGGGAAAGTACCTAATGGTAGACACTGAACTAATAGATGACACTTATGACAAAAATACCATAAAAATAAGAATTACTCTAATTATTTCTCACCACTGTAAATTTTATAAGCTTCTCAAGCTATCTGTTGAATTTAAAAAATATATTAGAGACGCCTTCGGGAACAAAATTTTTAAATGGGATCAGTATTCGTAAATAATATGACCGCGTCAACACGCGCTCGGCAATTTCTTAGCAAATAGGTTAAGGAAGGCGAAATTTTGCACGTAAGTTTTGAATACATTTATTTGATTTTTTGTAATTTCTATTGATTTTATTGGATTAATGGTCATGTTGTATACACTAATTAATGTTTATTTAAGATTTTTTATCAATTTTCCCTAACAATATAAAGGATGTCTACTATTAGTTCTTGAAAATGTAAAAAACCTAATAGATGACATGGATCTCATCTTTGAGTTTTGCAATACATACTAAAGTTATTTTGTACTTTATTCTACTGCAAAAATCATCACTATTCTCTTAACTAACTTATAATATAATTTAGTTAAGAGAATAGTGATGATTTTTGCAGTAGAATTATACTTAAAATATAATTCTATTAACAATCTAAGAACTTAGAACTACTGCACCTAAAAATAGACATGGTGTCTAATATTAGACCTTGTACTGATCTAAAAATCGATTGCTTTAGTTTTTTAGCAGTAAAAAAAGAAAAAGGAGAGCTGAGAAAAGAAAGAAGAAAAAAGAAGAGGCAAAAGAAGCATGGAGACTAAAGACTGACAATAAATTTGCTAGGAAAAAAAGACGGGTTGCACTCCGGGAGTGCCGGCAGAAGTGAAAACTTGATTATTAACGTTGTGCAATTTTTTTACCCATTTTTTATGAAAATCGATTATTAAAAAAATCGTTTTTTTAATTAATCGAAACCCTTACAATCGATTAAAGGTTTAACCCATTTTTTATGAAAATCGATTTCAAAAAAATTTTATGAAAATCGATTTTAAATTAATCGAAACCCTTACAATCGATGAAATTTTTAACCCATTTTTATGACAATCGATTATTAAAAAATCGATTTTTTAAATTAATCGAAACCCTTACAATCGATGAAATTTTTAACCCATTTTTATGACAATCGATTATTAAAAAATCGATTTTTTAAATTAATCGAAACCCTTATAATCGATTAAATTTTTAACCCATTTTTTATGAAAATCGATTTTTAAATAATCGATTTTTTTAATTCATCGAAACCCTTACAATCAATTCGAGTTCGAGTTCAAGTTCGAATTCGAGCTCGAGTTCGAGTTCGACACAAAACACTACTCTCCACCTCCAACCGTCTTACGGTTTTTCCAAGGTTTTTCGATCAGCACGAGAATCTGACGCGAGTTTCACAGTTTTTACCCATCGTGCTCAACGCCGCTAAAGAAGTTTTCACTTTAAAAATATGAAAAATAAAAGGAAGGATAGTTTCAGCATGGAAGAAGAATGAATAGAATCTGTAGACAACGTGGATAATATTTCTGATGCATGTAGTTACTATGATGAAGTAAATGAAATCTTTTGAAAAATGGCAAATAAAGACCTGATAATAGGAGAAATGTAAAATGTAATGTAAAGTTCTATGTCAACTATTAGTTCATATTGGTGTCTACTATTAGTGATGTTCGTTTTTTGTGATGTCATCTATTAGTACTTATGACTAAGTTTACAAAAAGACCAATAATATATTTTTTAATTGATTTGTCAGAGAATAATTATAATAGTTTTATTTTGTAAGAGTTACTGAAGACATGGAAGAAGTTATCAATCATTTATATTCATAAATATATATTTTATAACATTCAAATGTTTCATGTTTCCTTATAGTGTCTGCCATTGTCTCTTCCCTTAAAATATATTATGATACCTAATTTGAATTACAAAATCTTTGAAAGTTGCATATTATTTATTTCTCATAGAAACGCAGGTAAAATAACTTGAACGGACAATACTATCGATAGTAAAATATACATCACTAGCACACGCACACATTGACAGATCAAAAATCGTCACGCATTTTCGGGTTGTCAGGTGGTCTATACGATAGTATAATATAATATTATGGCACTGACAAGAAAACAAACTTCACGCGCCATCTTGCTGTAAACTGACAAATGCCGCATCATGTATCATTGACGTAAAGACCTACCTGCTGGCAGTGGCGCACCCTTTTTTTGTAGTTCCCGGAACTAAAGGGCATGCATCGTTATAAAAAATAAAAGTTTAAAGTTCTAACTGATGACTGATGTATTTAATTTGTATTTTCATTGGCTCAATACGCATGCAAAGTTTAGAATATTTTTTTATTTATTTATTAAGCATGAGATACATACCTAAACATTATATAATTAAACAGAATGACAGCACCATTAAACCCGACAAGGGTTTGTCCTGGTGCCATATTTATATTATACAGGGTGATTGACTATGAGTGATAACTAATAACTGATACTGTCTTACTTCTTGATTTGATAGACAGCTCCTCAGACGATGATTCTGATATAGAATGTGAAATGCAGATTGCAGTAGCACATTCCAAAAGGAGAAACATTTGGATAGAGCCTCACATAAAAAAGAGAAAAACCTGCGGCGAATTTAACCTTTAGGGTCTACATAGACGGACTGCATTTCAACTGCAATCCAACTGCAAATTGCAGTTTGAATGCAGTTGACACGACTGCAATGTGACTGCAATAGAACTGCAAACACGCAGTCGGATTGCTGTTCAGTTGCTGTCGGCGTGCAGTCGTGTGAACTGTTTGGTTTGCAGTTCTATTGTAGTCGCATTGCAGTCGTGTCAAATGTCGTGGAAATATATATTTCGTACCATAATATTTTATCTTAAGATACGAAATATATATTTCGTATCTTAAGATACAAAATATAAAATATAAATTAACTTCGTCGTGTGTGATGGTTCATAGGATTTGTATGGTGAGCGATATTCTAAAATATGCTCTAAGATAATATATATTTTATATTATCTTCACCGTCTGTGATGCGCTTAAGTCCTACTTGAGTGAGCGATGCGTCTGCGTGGACAGCTGCTATATTATATACTATAGTACATTTACAATATGTTTTTTAAAGAAGCGATCCTGGAAGTTCGCGCTGTGATATCTTACTTGTCCCGCTGGGCCAACAAGACGCTGACGTAAGTGCTGAAATTGTCGATATCTTGCTACTCGAAGTTGGTAGTGAGGTGACACTTGTAGTAACTATTGTTTTTACGTAACATTTTTAAATTTTTATTTTTTTTTATAAAATGTAGAGGTCCGATAGCAGTAAAAAATACAATAAAAGTACTTTGGTGATATATTCAAATAGAACTTTGTTCTTTGCATAGGTCGATTTGAAAGAAACACATCGAAATAACTTTAGGTTACAGTCGAAAAAGTTTGTTTCTATTTATAGAGATTCGGAAGCGAGGGTTAAGGGGTTGAGGATAGTTGAATGTGACAACGTCATACGTTGTCACGTTCAACTATCGTCAGTAAACCGACTTTACAGACAACCGATTTTTGTGATAAAATGTACAGTTTGGAAAAAAACAGGAAAAACCTCATATTCATACCTTTGACCTTGAATAAAAATTTTTGCACTAGGAGGATCGCCGGGGACTTTTGAGGTTTTATTTGTAATGATGTATTTAACGTCTCTACCAATTTTCAGCTCTATGCGAATTATTCCGAGATTACGATTTTTTTGCGTCTAATTAGACCGGGCTATCATTCTTTTATAATTTACTAGCTGTCCCGGCAAACGTTGCTTTGCCATAATATAAAGTATTTCGCCCGTATTATTTTATTGAAGTGACTAAATAAATATGTCACCATGGCAACGTCCATCGCTATCATGGTCGTCGTTTTTCTCGAGTTGTAATAATTTACTATTATTTATTCAACAAATGCACTTATCAATATAATAAGTACCGAGTAGGCGATTCTCAGACCTACTGAATATGCATATAAAATTTGGTAAAAATCAGTAAAGCCGTTTCGGAGTAGTTGTTGGACTAACATTGTGACACGAGAATTTTATATATTAGAAAGATATCATCGATCATTTTTCTTCTTAGTCAACTCTGTAGACTAAGAAGAGAATGGGGATTGTCCATTTTTTTTTAATTTTGCTCATTACAAAAACATTTCGAGGAATAAGGTCAGTGATCGTTTTTCTGTATATAAACGAAAAAACCGGCCAAGTGCGAGTCGGACTCGCGCACCGAGGGTTCCGTACAAACCTGCAAGGTTTACAAAGTTCGTTCATTACGACAATCGAGTATGAGGAAATGGGTAGTAAGTTTAAAATTATTAAAAAAATATATATTATGTGATGTAACTAAAAATTTATAGTTTTCGTAATTTTTCCTTTATCTATGCTATAAGACGTTGCTTCGTACCAAATTTCAAGATTCTGAGTTCACGGGAAGCACCCTGTAGGTTTTGATTCCCTTGCAAGTGTCGAAAATTTGCGGCATAAACGGCTGTATCTTTTGATTGCGTTGGCTTAGAAGTTTGATTTTTTCACAGCTTCAAGGGACAGTAGACCTGAGTAATTGATATAAATTTCAGCTTCATACCTCCACGCGTTCCTGAGAAAAAGGGTCTTGACAGACGGACAGACGGACAACAAAGTGATCCTATAAGGGTTCCGTTTTTTTCCTTTTGAGGTACGGAACCCTAAAAATACCCATTAGTTACTTATATTTTTGAACAAATATGTTTAACCTTAGTTTGACCTTCAATGGCGTTAAATTAGCAATAAATTCGATCAACATTACGTTTCGAACTTTTGGTAAGTTTCTCGTATCAACTTTCACATAATGATAACTTGCATTAGACGAACCAGCCATTATAAATAAGATTGAAAGGAAAAAAAACATACTACAGAGGTCAATTGGGCGCCGATGATGACGTCAGAGCGAAACTTTAAAAATTTATTGAGAAAAAACTAGCCAATGGATTTCAAAATTATTTAATTTATATTCTTAAAATACCCTATTTTGACGAAAAAAAATATAAAAAGTACATGTGATTTTTTTTGGACAATGCCCATTGTACGATGATATTATAACGTTTCTTGGAAAAATACCGTCCTGTAGAGTCTACACTATAGACTCTAGAGCAGTGGTCCCCAACCTTTTTTTCATGCGGGCCACAAACATGTTTTGGTCTTGGTGTCGCGGGCCGCAACAATAATTTTTTAGAGTTAAAAAATAACATTCTTCAAAGTTAACGATTTAAAAGTGGAAAAAAATTAACGACTATCACGTAGACTACGTTTTATTTTGCCGGTGGGCGTGAATTTCAAAATTATATTTTAACATTACGCGGGCGGCGGGCCACAAAATATAAAGTCCCGGCGCGCGCCGTGGCGCGCGGCGGGCCGCATACCATCGTCTTCTCTTTTGAATTTCAGTCAAGTAGGTATTACAAACAATCCTACTAATATTATAAAGGCGAAAGTTTGGATGTATGTATGTATGTATGGATGGTTGTTACTCTTTCACGCAAAAACTACTAAATGGATTTTAATGAAACTTTACAACAATAAAGCTTATACATCACAATAACACATATTATTATGCTACAATTTTAACCGACTTTCAAAATGGGGGAGGTGTTTTTTTATGTTCATCGATTACTTCGCCGTTTGTTAACCGATTTTCAAATTTTTTCTTTTGGTGTATAGGGTATCATCCCAATTTGGTACTATATTCACAAAAGTGGTGACCTCATGAAGGGATCCATAAATAATCGAGGCGAGTCCTCAAAATTTATATGGAAACATAATATGGTGACTTCGGTTGCGTGAGAAGTATTCTAAGCATATTATGCTATCAACAAGTAAGATTTTGCACCAAAGTATACCATGGTTCGGAAGGTGCTGAGAGAACTCCTGATTATTTATAGATACAAGTTTGGAAGTTTCGGCGTTGTTTTAAGAACGGGAAGCATAATATGCTACTACGCAAATTATAATCATCATCATCGTCGTCAGTTTGTTTCTTTGTTTGCTTGAACGCGCTAATCTCTGCGATTAGCGCGTTCAAGCAAACAAAGAACTATTGGTCCGATTTAATAAAATCTTTCAGTGAAAGATAGCTCATTTATCGAGGAAGGCTACAGACTATATTATAGAGTATAGGCTATAAATTACCACGCTAAAACTAATAGGACCGAAATAAACAAAGGAAAATGTGGAAAAACGGGGAAAATCATTAGAAAGGGTTTATCTCCCGAATTTTTGTTATTTGGCATAGATATAGAGTAGACCACGCGAAGGGACTTTTCAAAAATGTAAAAAATGTACGAAAATGTACGGTTTCCGTAAAATTCCTAAATAACGCGGGCAAAGCCGCGCGGGATTTCTAGTGCAATTATATTATAGATATACATTTTAGAAAGACCCATTAAAGATCTAACTCGCGACTGATTTTCTATGGTCTTAAACGCAAGACGAATCTAAAAAATTTATGCTTATTAACATAATATTATGCGTAACTCGTTTCAAGGTTTATGCAATTTTTTGAAGACTAACTTTACTCGTAGTACGTACGTCCAAACGCATCATCAGATAGTAAGAGACTTTTGTGGTCCATAGACACCCGCACACTGACCTCCATTATACAAGTACGCTGGACTAATGATACCCTTTGAAATGACAGCTACTTTTTGTGCCTATTTGAAGCGGAATCAGCTCCCCCATTATTCGGAGTAGGAACTAAATTTGACGTAAAAATGAAATTTGAAATTTGCCATATTGGCGCTGACAGCAGTAGTGGGAGTATTTGGAACTAATACTAGTGATGTACAACTGTCTTTTCTATTATCGATTAAATGTTTCCAGATTCAGATAATGTCGACCATTAGGATAAAAATATTAAATTGCATAATACAAACGCTATATACTTGACACTTGTATTAAATATTACAGACTTCCTCTCCGTAATTTAGATAGGCGTAATAAATTAACAACGATTTCATACGTAGATAACGTGAAGTAGCAGTACCTATTTATAATCCATTTATTTTTACCAGTTAGCACTAAGTACGAAAAACTAAAAACAAAACTGAAGATGAGCTTCTAACAAAAACTTTGTTGTATAGTATTTTTTAATTTCATTTCTAATATTATGAAAGTATGTAGTGCTAAAGTGTATCGTATTAAAGCTGAACAGAGCTGAATAAGTGTTCTGTGTGATTAGAGTTTAGACCCTAACTAATCTATACCATATATACCATATAATATAATAAAGCGGAAGAGTTTGTTTGTTTGAACGTGCTTATCTCAGGAACTGCTGGTCCGATTTGAACAATTATTTCAGTGTTAGATAGCCCATTTTATATATTTTATCACGTTGAGACTAATAGGAGCTAAGAAATAGACGAAAATGTGGAAAAAACAGGGGAATGTATAACGTGAAGGATTATATAGGCTATTTTTTGTGGACCAATTTGTCTGTGAAATAATATATTTACGTGGGAGAAGCCGCCCGGAACGTCTTGTAATAATATAAAAGTTTCCTATTTATTTATGGATCTAGCAAGCAAATTTTTATCTATTTACTTTATCTCATTTGATTTTCGCCATTTTGGCGCTGATTGCAGAAGTGCGAAGGAAATTAACTAATTGAATAATGCGATCCATAAATAAATATAGAACGTTTGAATACATTTTTCATTGGGGTGGAGTAGAAAAGGTATTTATAAATAATAAAAATATATGTGCGATACTTTAACATTATATTTTATTAGTTACCGTTACACTGTTACAGTCTGTCAAGAAAGAGTAGAGTTTCCAAACATAATCCAGATCAAATGGTAGTTATTGCGCCTTGTATTTTCACAGAGAACGTTTGTACACTTCAAATAGTAACGGCAAGCGGTAGTAGCAATTTTCGGACGCCAGGCTTTTCAATTTTTTTCAACCATAATTCCAGTCTTCCTTCGTCAGAACGAAACCTGTCAATTATTTTAAGAGCATAATAATATGTATTTGATAATAAAAATCGGTTATCGGAGATTTCAATACAATTGTTATAGATATCGATAAGTTTTATCGACAGAAAACACCAGCACCATTGAATTTTATTGTTTATCAAAAAAAGGTAAAACAAAGGTAAATTTGTGGTGAATACGGTATAATAAGATTAGTGCCACATTTTTAAGTGCCTATATTATCAATAAAAGTTTAATATCGTAGAAATTTGCTGTTAAAATCACTTACTTGTGAAATGTAACCCCACATCCCTTTTTGTACCGCGTTTTACATAACATACACTCTTTCATAGTTTAACTATGAACTACCACCACTTATTTATATATTACTTAATCGCGTAAAACCTTTTAAAACACTTTAAAAACACGAAAACAATTCAAACGATTAAGCCATAGAGAAATATAATACATACATGGTTACCAATGGTTACGTCAAATTTAGTTCTCTACCCGAATAATGGGAGCGCTGATTCCGCTTCAAATAGGCACAAAAAAAAGTGGTTTCATAGATCCAGCGTACTTGAATAATGGAGATCAGTGCACCCGCAACATCAGAAAAGTTTTTTGGCAGCTTTTAAGAACGCCCCCTTTGTGAATGTCAGTATGTCGTAATTGTAATTAATTAGTTATAAATTATTATCTAACTAAGCCTATGCCACGGAATTGAAAACTGGCATGAAATAGCGCTTGCGCTGTGTTTGTGAGTGAGTTTACCGGAGGCCCAATCCCCTACCCTATTCCCTTCCCTACCCTCCCCTCCTCCCCTATTATCTCTTAAAATGCTGGCAACGCACCTGCAGCTCTTCTGATGATTCGAGTGTCTATGGTCGACGAAAGTTACTTACCATCATTAGGTGACCCGTTTGCTCGTATGCCCCCTTATTTTATAAAAAAACATCAGTTGTGAATCCCTTTTCTACTACAGAAGTTTTTAACCAGAATAGTGTTCAATAGAAAGTTTTACTTTTCATTGCTCACTCTGGTAATAACTCGATCTTCAGATATTTTAAGAACACAATCCTTATACACAAGATGCGGGTTAAAAGAGGTGAAAACAAAAAAAAACATTAGACCACATTAATTAGTTAAAAAAGTATATTATAATAATATAAGTACAATAAATATTTCATTTCAAATATGATTAAAACATTACAAATTAAAAAAAATCTTAGATAAAATGTTTACACTTTACAAGTTTAAAACGTTGTCTAAACTAACGGATGGATCATTGTCAGCGTAGATGCCGGCGAGGGATCTGCCGTACGGTGACTGCCCGTTGGTGCTCAAGAAGTAGTTACCGTTGTCCCTGAGAAAAAAGAAATAGTTTGAGTGTTGAGTGATAAATGATTGCCGTTGTCCCTGAGAAAAAAGAAATAGTTTGAGTGTTGAGTGATAAATGATTGCCTCAATTGATGAGCGAAGGTGGTGCGAGCCAATGTTGAACCTGAGGTTTTCCGTTTTTATATTGGTAATGCCTTTTATTAGCTCCAGTATTACGACTATTACGAGGGTACGATATTACAAAAGATTGCGATAATCTTTGAGGGTGTTGAAAATGCTTAAAAGACGTATACGTCACGTATCCATGAAACGAAAACGAGATCTACGCCGGAATTTTCCAAATGTTGATTTCGGCGCTCAATTTTGTTTTAATTTCGATTTAGGTACATATACGAGGGCTGTTTGAAAAGGTCTCGGCCTTACATACTTCTGCGTATTTTACAAGCGTATAACTTACACCATGTATAGGACCATTATTAACTAGATCAAAACCAACGCCTTTCGTAAATAGCTCATTAGAAAAAATTTTTTTGAACAACCATCTGCGCCAAGTCAGCATAAATGTGAAGGCGCGCGTATTCAAACAGTTGCGCTATTATTGCAAAGCCTAATAAAATTGAATTGTGAACACGGAATTAGTCTTTGTCATTTTTAATAAGTTTTGTATGTCCTTACAGACATGTGCAATGATTTAAAAAAATTACACTACAGTTAAAATAGAAAATATAGGTCTTTAAAAACGAGTCTACCCCAGTTGCTAAAAATCGTTCATTTTCAATGAAAACGCCGAAAATTAAAAAAAAATGTTCTAATCTCGGAATAAACAAATTGATAAGAGAAAGAATAATAAACAAGCTTTTAAAAAATAGCATTACATTTGTTTTATAATGTCGGAATGATAAAAATAAATGTCTTTGAAAACCGGTGCCGCGTTCTCCAACAAAATTCGAAGTATCAGGCAGCTCGAAAATTAAATTGATTTTTTGAAAATGTTTTGTACCAAACAGATTCAAATTATATAAATTTTTTAATATGAATTTATACATTACTTTAATTTTATTAACATCACGCCAAATAATTGCCTAATCTTTTAGGTGGGATTTCACCAAACACACATAAAACTTCGATTTATAAAACTTAGTTCCCATTGAACGCGTTCATGCAGCGACGTAAATCTCGTTCTCTTTCAAATGGATTTCACAAAATTCTATTGATCGCGATTATTAAATCTAAGTTTACGTGACGTCACGCAATTATTTTACATGTATTCGGTATTTTAAAGCCTTTTCACGTTAATTTAACTTCAAAATAGAAAGAAACAATACATAAACTTACAAACGCATGTGTCTAAACTGTCATATTGACATTTCCTTTGTCTATGTTTTTCGTTCCGCCATGACAGGGCTTGAACGGGTTTTATGACATCGAACTTCGGACTTTGGGCGTTCAGAAGATAAAACTCGGATTTGCTGTGAACGCGTTCCGTTTACGCTGGTGAAATGCATTTCGATGTTATAATCGCGTTTATACGTTCTGAGCCGGTTTAGAGTGCTTTGAACGCGTTCCATTTCTTTGGTGAAATCACCCCTTAATGAGCGTGAAAAATCGAGCTACTAAGAAATCTTCTTGAAAAAGTAGGTGTTTACAGATTAAGGCCACAATTTTTAATTAAGGAATAAACTCTACTAAATTACGCTTATATTTTAAGACAACAGTACATTTTAAACGGGAAATAGTAATTTATTAGGTCTGTGCATTAGGACCCTACGAACACGATGATCGGATTGTTGTTAATTGTGACAACACAGATGCTCACACACCCGCCTTGCAAGGCTTTCTATGAAATTATATAAATACGTAAAATAAATTTCACTGTCGAATAATTTTGGCTTGGTTTACAGTATTACATTACATTTTTCAAATATAAATTATAGTCACCAGGGCCGGAGATATTCACATTACAACGAGACGTAGTCGATCTCGGTGATCATTTTGTAAGATTTTTTTTTAATCAACTTTTTTAGTCATTAAAATTTATTGTAATTTGAATTTTTAGAGCCATATCTTCTAGTTAAAGACTGAATTTAAAATTGAAATAATCATCTCAAATCATTTCATTGGAAAAATTCTCAAAGCCGAGAACTTCTCAAACAGCCCTAGTATATTATTGTTTGAGCAATTTTAGAAATACATTTCGAAGTTGTTTCTTGTCTCGTTTTGGTAGTCTTCTATCTCCGATGCAAATAGCTGGTGCGTCTATAAGAGTCTGGTTTAGCTGATTACATCCACACAGCAGCAGGCGCAATGGGATTCAAGATGAATGGATAGGTATTTAAGCGTTTTTGGAAATTCTACCCCCAAGGGGGTGAAATAGGGGTTGAAAGTTTTAAGGAAAGTCCGTCATTTCTTAAGTTAGAAACATGAAAGTTTATTTTTGGACTGCTGATCAAAAATTAATGAATAGGTATTTAAGCGTTTTTGGAAATTCTACCCCCAAGGGGGTGAAATTGGGGTTGAAAATTTGAATGAAAGTCCGTCATTTCTTGATTTAGAATCATGAAACATTATTTTTGTGCTATTATTTAAAAATGAATGGATACGTATATTTAAGCGTTTCTGGTAATTTTACCCCCAAGGGGGTGAAATTGGAGTAGAAAGTTTCAATGAAAGTCCGTCATTTCTTGAGTAAGAAACATGAAAGTTTATGGACGTTTGCTTAAATAGGGTCCCATTTTTACCCTTTGTATAAGGTACCACAAAAAGGGGAAAACTATCCATCTTTAACTATTATACTATGTTAACGCGGACGAAGTCGCGGGAAACAGCTAGTAAAATATCGACGGGTGAAAGCAGAAGTGGCGTAACTTGAAAAACCCAACTTTACAGGAGAGCCAAAAAACTTTTTTAAAAATTCATAACTTCTATATTTATTAAGGTAGAAACTTAAAAATTGGAACGTATTTAAATTAATCTAAGACCCATACGAAGAGTTTGTTAAAATTTTTCTAAAGTTGATATTTCATTGATTTTTAACAAGTTACGACAAAAAATATTTCTATTTTACGCAGCAGAAATGTTGTATCTTTGAGAGGAAATGTATAGATAACATAAAAAAGCATAATTTTTTAAGCGACAGATCTGTCGTATCTCAAATATAACACGCCCCTACACATTTCATTTCGCCGTATCTTGTTTACTTAATTAAATTGCCTTACAACTTTTGGTTCAAGTGCAAAATCGGCGACAGACGTTGTGAAAATGAAATGCTGTATCTTAAACTAAATGAATTGTTTGTTTTAAATGAATGTCATTGTAACAAATGAAAAGAAATAATATGACTATATCGACGGGTGAAAGCGGAAGTGGCGTAACTTGAAAAACCCAACTTTACAGGAGAGCCAAAAAACTTTTTAAAAAATTCATAACTTCTATATTTATTAAGGTAGAAACTTAAAAATTGGAACCTATTTAAATTAATCTTAGATCCATACGATGAGTTTGTTAAAATTTTTCTAAAGTTGATATTTCATTGATTTTTAACAAGTTACGACAAAAAATATTTTTATTTTACGCAGCAGAAATGTTGTATCTTTGAGAGGAAATGTATAGACAACTTAAAAAAGCATAATTTTTTGAGCGACGGATCTGTCGTATCTCAAATATAACACGCCCCTACACATTTCATTTCGCCGTATCTTGTTTACTTAATTAAATTGCCTTACAACTTTTGGTTCAACTGCAAAATCGGCGACAGACGTTGTGAAAATGAAATGCTGTATCTTAAACTAAATGAATTGTTTGTTTTTAAAAAATGTCATTATAAGAAATTAAAAGAAATAATATGACTATTTACTATTATTTTTTTGTAATATAAGAAAATAAAGGCATGGAAATTTGTTTTATTAATCATTAATCAACATTGAAACATGAAATTATTGTAATAAAATGATAATTAATATAATAAAACATTTTTTTCTTTTGTTTTTTTCTACTTCATAAAGGTTTAAGCCCTAATATTTTATTCATACTCATGAGCATGAATAAAATTAAATTCATGAATTTAAAGTTATTCTTTTTATTTTATAAGATATGGGGGCAAACGAGCACAAGGGTCACCTGATTGAAAGTAACTACCGTTGCCCATGGACACAAGCAACATGAGAAGGGCTGCTGGTGCATTGCCGGCCTTACCCGGTACTAATACGCTATCTTTTTAAAGGTTTGCAGGTCGTATAGGTCTGAAAATATTGCTGGTGACAGTTCATTCCACAATTTTACAGTGCGCGGCAGAAAGTTACGTGAAAAACGCATGGTGGAAGACTGCCACTTATCGAGGTGATGAGGATGGTATATTTTTCGCGTAGAACGATGGCGAAAAGTTGCAGGAGGTGTGATTCTGAACAATCCCTCAGGGCATTCCCCGTGATACGTCATGAAGCCGATAGAGGATGCAGAGTGAAGCTACATCTCGGCGTATTTCCAAGGAGTCCAGCCTGTTTGAAACACTATGGCAGTCAACAATGCGAGCGGCCCTTCATTGTATACGATCCAAAGGGAGTAGTTGGTATTTGGCGCCCCTGCCCAGAGATGAGAAGAGTATTCCATATGAGGCTGAACCTGCGCCTTGCAGAGTTATAGTCGTTAGTCCGGACTGAAATACTGTCTTGCTCTGTTAAGGACGCCAAGCTTTTTCGAGGCTAACTTGGCCTCACCCTCTAGATGACATCGGAACTGGACTTCGCTCGATATGTTTACGCCAAGTATTTCAATGTTGGAGGAGAATGTTAAAGGGGTGCCCTGAAAACGAGGAGAATATGAACGAATATGACCATTGGTGACTTTTTAGTAGTGAACGCGCAGACTTGTATATTGGCGGGGTTGAATAAGTAACGTCTACCCCATTCAGAGACTTTCTCCTGTGAATTCTCTATTTAGACACAAGTTCGTTTCGACTCTATATCTAGAAAAATATCGGTGGAGCCGGTATATAGGGCAGCGCCTGTACTATAATCCGCTTAGCAATAAATGCCGTTGGTCTGTAACATGATCTGCTAAGAAACTTGTGACCCATTTGCATAAATTTTCGGGGAGCCCATATGATGGAAGCTTTGATAGCAGCGCTTTTTGCCAAACCCGATCAAAGGCCTTTGCAATGTCCAAACTAACAGCCAGTGCCTCTCCCTTAGTCCCCAGTGACGAGTTAGGTACGCCAAGAGATCACCAGCCAACCGACTCTTTCGGAACCCGTACTGTTTATCCCTGCCGCCCAAGTATCGAAAGAGCTGGGTATTGATAATGGATTCCATAATCTTCGAGAAGACGGAGGTTATAGCGATTGGTCTGTAGCTGGCAGAATTTGAGCGGTCACCTATTTACACCAAGGCTGTCTTCCAAGAAGCCGGGACAATGCCAGAAGAGTAGGTGAACCGAAAAATACGCGTTAAGACCGGAGCCACCTCTGGAGCACACTTTTTTAACACAATAGGAGGGATTCCGTCAGGCCAACTCTACTTTTGGATATCAAGGGAACGCAGGACTGAGCGCTGATGAAACTCCGACATGATGCTCGTGCATCGTGGTATGGTCGGCGTTTTCTATCCCCCATCATCTAGGGTCGAGCTTGACGCAAAGAGCTTACCCAGAAGATCGGTTTGTATTTTGCATAGTGGGCTAGTGATCCATTTTCTACTTGTAGGGATGGTAGGGATGGCTTGCAGAAATTGCCTTCAATAGCTTTGGCCAGAGACCATGTACGGGTTCCCGGAGAGAGTCTCGAGTCTCTCACAGACAGAGACATCTCTCTCTCTTGAAGGCCCTAGAGGCAAGGTTGTACTCCATTTTATATTATGTGTGTGTCCACACATAGACCCGAAGGAGCTCAATATTTATTAACAACAACAATTATAGCTCAACAATATTTTTATTAAACCATCAACAAAAAAATATTAGCAAATTTACATAAAAAAATGAGTCGATATTGTTAACAGAAAATATACGGGCTTTTATCTTTACAAACATGTAAAATCAACAAAATATGTATACAAGAATAAGTGTGTAGATGTCCTGAGCTATGCTCAGGGGAAAAAAATATACGTGGACACATACATGCAACATTTCACTATACGTCTTTAAGCTTTATTTAAGAATAAACGTGTTCAGTTCCATTCAGAATAAACGTACATTGATACACACAAACACGTTTTCTCAAATCGACGCTAACAATCTACTTAAAGGCGTTAAGAATGGCGTATATGGTGCGCCGGCGAAGGTATCATACAGGGGCGGGAGGGAGATGAAATAGCGTTACTTATCTTTGTACTCATTACTTAAGTATATTCATTGGTTGTAAGTATAGGTTTAAGAATAAAATTATGTGTTTGAAATGTAGTAACTTTCTCATACCTATAAAATTAGCATGAAATAAATTGTCGTATCTTTGTAAATGTTGTATTTTAGGCGACAAAAATGTCGTAACTTATTTAAATCAAACTAGAGAGTTAAAAAACCTGTGTCGTATCTTTTTCTAATTTCTCACGCATTGTCGTATCTATCTTTTATCCAAAAATTGTAGTTTTTCGTCTAGTTACGACAATTTTTTTTAAGGTCTGTGCTAAAAGGTGGTAAAAATCCATGGTCGTATCTTTACTAGAATTTATCGCAGAAAGACGAGATATAGACCATTCGACGCAGATTTTTTTTTATACAACAATCAATTAAAAAGTGATTTTGGCCAAAATTCAAGTTACGCCACTTCCGCTTTCACCCGTCGATATAGAACTCTAACAAGGAATACGTGTGGCACTAACGCAGACTCGTAAGGAAATGAACATATTTTTAATATTATCGTATCTTAGCCGTGTGTGATAGCTTAAGATACTATAATATTTTATATTTGGGCATCTTAAGATAAAATATTATATTATCTTCACCGTGTGTGATGCGCTTTAAGCGCATCACAGACGGTGAAGATAATATAATTATTATTTTTAACAAAAAATTAAAACCGACTTCCAAGGTAAAAACAATAATAACATTAATATGAACTAAAAAGTATTAAATAATTTTACTATCTAATAGTGCCTTTTTCCGAATTCGGCTAAACCTCAACTATTTCTGTACTCAATCTTCGTTATTTTGAAGTCGGTACCAGATAGCTGAATCTTCAGTCCTCTGACAGAATATTTAAAATTTTTGGAACTGGCACCGACTTCAAAATTATGAAGATTGAGTACAGAAATAGTTGAGGTTTAGCCGAATTCGGAAAAAGGCACTATTAGATAGTAAAAATTATTTAATACTTTTTAGTTCATATTAATGTTATTATTGTTTTTACCTTGGAAGTCGGTTTTAATTTTTTGTTAAAAATAATAATAATTTCACTCTTTTTAGTTACACTAGTAGATAAATCTTCGCGTATATTTTACGTATCTTATTACAATTTGTTAAGAGTCACAACTCACACTCACAAAATAATATAATATTATCAGTGAAGTGAACATATTGTGCTAAGTAATTTAACAATTTTAATACTTCAAGCCCGAAGCGGTCACCGGCGATTGCGATAACAATAGAAAGGTTATTGTGTCTCGTTTTTCCACGATCGAAGGATCTATCAGATAAAAAATTGTACAAACTTGCATAGGATGTAGCGTAGCATAATATTTAATATTATCATAATGATTGACAGCTGTTCTTGTTATCAAGAATTCAAATCGATAGGTACTTAGTGCACCATCTATCGATTAATAAGTATAACTAATTAAAAAGACACTTAATGACTTTGTTTTGTTTAAATGCTCTTTTTAAAATAACTTTATTTTAATTCTATTTGTCTATTAAAATTTTATAAAGTGTTAAAGTATTCGATCTGCATATAAAGTAGTTAGTAAAGTATTCGATATTCTGTCTTCTGCCGCCACGCGGCAGAAGACGGAACTGAACGGACGGACTGGGCGGCGACGCCGACCGCCGTGTATTAAAAACAAACAGGTGTTGTTAATTGTTATACAGTACATAATTATTATTATTAGTATATCCATACCTATGCCTTGTACTATTGTCTATTCTGTGCCATGAGACATTGGTGGCCTTAACACGACGTGGTAATGATGATGATGACGATAATGATGATGATGATTATGATGATGAATATGAATTGCATAGTAGTTTATGCTTTCTGTTCTTAAAACAACGCCGAAACTCCCAAACGTGTATCTATAAGGAATCAGGAGTTCTCTCAGCATCATCGAAACCATGGTATACCTTGACCCAATATTTGACTTTTTGGTAGCGTGTTCTTAGAACACTTCACATAAAACCAAAATCACCATATGTTTCCATATAAATTTTGAGGAGTTCCCTCGAATACTCATGGATCCCATCATCAGGTCACCACCTTTGTGAAAATGGGACCAAATTGGAGTGAAACCTAATACAACAAAATAAAAATTTCGAAAATCGGTTCACAAACGGCGGAGTAATCGTTGAACATACAAAAAAAAAAAAAAATAAAAAAAAAAAAAAAAATATCCACAGCCGAACATATAACCTCCTCGTTTTTTGGAAGTCGGTTAAATATATATTATCTTAGAGCATATTTTAGAATATCGCTCACCATACAAATCCTATGAACCATCACACACGACGAAGTTAATTTATATTTTATATTTTGTATCTTAAGATATGGAAATATATATTTCGTACCTTAATATTTTATCTTAAGATACGAAATATATATTTCGTAGGGTGTTTTTGTGTCGAGCAGCGGGCTCATCGGTGATCGGACGCACTAGTAGATGCAGTGTTGCCAGTGCTGTATGTTAGAAAGTTACATACCTACTCTCATTCGAAAAGTAACATTTTGATGGAAAAAGTAACATTTCGGATAATTTTAAATAAAATTGACTTATAATTTATTGCTTTATTATTATTATTGCTTAAAAAGCTCATGAATCGAAATGAATGTTTCTCTTGAATTTCTAAAATACTCCTGAAACTTCTTCGTTGACAGATATTGATAAGGGTCTACACAGACGGACTGCATTTCAACTGCAATCCAACTGTAAATTGCAGTTCAAGTGCAGTTTGAATGCAGTTGACACGACTGCAATGCGACTACAATAGAACTGCAAACCAAACAGTTCACACGACTGCACGCCGACAGCAACTGAACTGCAATCCGACTGCGTGTTTGGTTTGCAGTTCTATTGCAGTCGCATTGCAGTCGTGTCAACTGCATTCAAACTGCAATTTGCAGTTGGATTGCAGTTGAAATGCAGTCCGTCTGTGTAGACCCTAAAGGTTAAATTCGCCGCAGGTTTTTCTCTTTTTTATGTGAGGCTCTATCCAAATGTTTCTCCTTTTGGAATGTGCTACTGCAATCTGCATTTCACATTCTATATCAGAATCTTCGTCTGAGAAGCTGTCTAACAAATCAAGAAGTAAGGCAGAATCAGTTATTAGTTATCACTCATAGTCAATCACCCTGTATAATGTATATAGAACTCTAACAAGGAATACGTGTGGCACCAACGCAGACTCGTAAGGAAATGAACATATTTTTAATATTATCGTATCTTAGCCGTGTGTGATAGCTTAAGATACTATAATATTTTATATTTGGGCATCTTAAGATAAAATATTATATTATCTTCACCGTGTGTGATGCGCTTTAGGAGAGAGACGGATGTCGAACGCTGCCGAACGCAAAGGCCGATTGTGCTTCCTTGTCGCTCGTTCCGCGCTCTCGCTTGCACTTCAAGCCTTATATGGAACGCCTCAGAGCGAGGTAACGACACATGAACTGTCATGTTTTTCGGGCGCGCACCCCATATCGAATTATAAGACGTTATCACGTCAAATATAGGTAGGGCAAGAGTGTAGATCTGAGATCATAGAATTCTCTACAAAAAATATTCAGACACTTTTTTCATACGACTTAATATTCCTTATGAATGGCGAGCCTAAAGTTTGGGAAAATCATATCTAATACTTATATTATAAAGCTAAAGAATTTGTGGAGCTACTGCTTTGAATTGAAAAATTCGTTTTTTGTTGGATAGTCTTGTTTATCGAGGAAGACTTGAGCTATATAACATCACGTTGCCACCAATAGGAGAAAAGAAACAGAGATAAATGGGGGGAAACGGGGAAAATTATTTGAAAGAGCTTATCTCACAAACGGCTGAAGCATTTTTTATGTTATTTGGCACAGATATAAAGTAGACCACGAGGAAGGACATAAGCTATTTTTTTTCTTGGGAAAATGTACGGTTTCCATGAAATACATAATTAACAGGGCGGAGCGGATTCTTGTACTACAGCATACGAGGGCTGTTCACAGCCAAACATACTTCAGTGTGACTTATTACCGTTACCAAATCTAAACTTTTCGATTCGCGAAGAGCAACAGTACGCTTGCAAGTCTCTCAGAAGTATGTCAGGCAGAGAACATTTCAATTTTTTCGAACAACCCTAGTATGTAGTACCAGATGTTAAGCGTGGCTCCGCCCGGCCGCGTTAATTATAAATTTGAAGCAAACCGTAAATTTTCTGAAAAACAAAATAGCCTATATCCCTTCACGTGGCCTATTCTATATTTGTGCCAAATAACATAAAAATTGCTTCAGCCGTTTGTGAGATAATTTCCTTCAAATAATTTTCCCCATTTTTCCCCATTTTCCTCTGTTTCTTTGCTCCTATTGGTGGCAACGTGATGTTATATAGCTCAAGTCTTCCTCGATAAATAAGACTATCCAACAAAAAACGAACTATTCAATTCTAAGCAGTAGCTCTACAAATTCTTTAGCTTTATAATATAAGTATTAGATATGATTTTCCCAAACTTTAGGCCCGCCATTTATAAGGAATATTAAGTCGTATAAAAAAGTGTCTGAATATTTTTGTAGAGAATTCTATGATCTACACTCTTGCACTACCTATTTTTGTGATAAAATGTACAGTTTGGAAAAAAAACAGGAAAAACCTCATTTTTAACCGACTTCCAAAAAACGAGGAGGTTATATGTTCGGCTGTGGATATTTTTTTTTGTATGTTCAACGATTACTCCGCCGTTTGTGAACAGATTTTCGAAATTTTTATTTCGTTGTATTAGGTTTCACTCCAATTTGGTACCATGTTCACAAAAGTGGTGACCTGATGATGGGATCCAGGAGTAATCAAGGGAACTCCTCGAAATTTATATGGAAACATATGGTGATTTTGATTTTATGTGAAGTGTACTAAGAATATGCTACCAAAAAGTCAAATATTGGGTCAAGGTATACCATGGTTTCGAAGATGCTGAGAGAACTCCTGACTCCTTAAAGATACACATTTGGGAGTTTCGGCGTTGTTTTAAGTACAGAAAGCATATTATGCTACCATGCAATTCAAATTCATCATCATCATCGTCATCATCATCATTACCACGTCGTGTTAAGGTCACCAATGTCTCATGGCACAAAATAGATAATAGTACAAGGCATAGGTATGGATACAATAATAATAATAATGTACATAACAACACCAATTATTATTATAGGCTGTTTATACACGGCGGTCGGCGCCGCAGAGGCAACGGCGCAGCGCGTGCGTAAACATCGTATTCAAATTCTAACCGGAATAGTCAGGACATGCCGCGCTGAGAGCATTTTGAGTGTCATATTATGATTTTATAAACTTTATCTTCATTAATGTAATACAATATAGTATCGCTTGAGAAAGGCGCAGGCGGCCGTGAGATTTTCCAAGTTTCTCAAGCGAATAGCGATAGTACTACTATGTATATTACAATTTACAGTAATGAAGATATAAGTTTAATATCATAATATTATTATGATTTATGACACTGAAAATATGGTCGCCGCGCCGCGCCGCTGGGTGTGATTGGGCTCATCCTTCGATCGCGGATTCTTGGAAATCCATTGTTCTGGCGGCCACATGTGGCCGCTTGGGAGTTGAAGCGTAAATTGTTAAATTACCTAGCACGCATAGGGTTGTGTTCACTTAGATTTTTTTTAATGTATTGTTTAAATTTATCTACCTGATATTTGGGCCTTGGGGTATGACTCTTAAGTCTTAACAAATTGTAATAAGATACGTAGAATAAACGTAGTAATTCGACGCGTAGGGTGGTATGGTCACTACCACCGACGACCACTTATAAACTCGCGGACTATGACGGAGGTCATCTTGGAGGGTTAATTAATATTTTTAATAACAATACGAGATCAATAATAACCACTCCAAATGTTGTCAATTCAAATTTCAATGCTCACTGCTCACACCAAGCTCACACATTATTAATAATTCACACAACACGCGACACAGGAGCGCCTCAGTTACATCTAGTGAAGACAATATGAAACTATTTTTTATACAATTTAAATTGGCACTATAATTACAGTTCACCTACTAGGTAACTAAAAAGAGTGAAATTATTATTTTTAACAAAAAATTAAAACCGACTTCCAAGGTAAAAACAATAATAACATCCTTATAATATGAACTAAAAAGTATTAAATAATTTTTCCTCTCTAAGTGTGCCTTTTTCCAATTCGGCTAAACCTCAACTATTTCTGTACTCAATCTTCATAATTTTGAAGTCGGTGCCAGTTCCAAAAGTTTCAAATTTTCTGTCAAAGAAATAAAGATTCAGCTATATCTGGTACCGACTTCAAAATGATGAAGATTGAGTACAGAAATATTTGAGGTTTAGCCGAATTGGGAAAAGGCATAAATGTGCCTTTTTCCAATTCGGCTAAAATTATTTAAAAAGTATTAAATAATTTTTCCTCTCTAAATAGAGAGGAAAAATTATTTAATACTTTTTAGTTCATATTATAAGGATGTTATTATTGTTTTTACCTTGGAAGTCGGTTTTAATTTTTTGTTAAAAATAATAATTATACCTTTGACCCTGAATAAAATTTTTTGCACAAGGAGGATCGCCGGGGACTTTTGAGGTTTTATTTGTAGTGGTGTATTTAACGTCTCTACCAATTTTAAGCTCTATGCGAATTATTCCGAGGTCAAATGTTTAATTTTCCTGGGTTATGAACCAAATGTAGCTATCAAATTAGCCCAAGACCAGAAGTTGACTAGATGTTGATTTTATTTTGACCTTAAATTTGGGCCATCTTGATGACTTTCTTAGGTAGTAACGACGTAGAACTAAGTAACTTTTAAACAGGATAAATAAGTATTGTTTCAGACAACAACAGAAGTCGGGCACACAGGCTATACTTGCCTACAATTTTGTCTAAATATTGTCAACAGTTTTGTCTAAATATTATAATGATGATTTGTTAAAAATTTGTTACAGATATACCTACTTAGTCAATAGACAAATTCTATTAATAGGCTATTCAACATGAGTAGTATAAAGGAGCCGAAATTTTCAATCACTTCATAGTCGCAAATTGTGATCTTCTTCAAAATGAAACCATCTTATTTTCTTGGGTTCCATTCTTTGCGTAAGTGAATTGAAAGTTATTTTAAAATTTGTCTGAGGTCTCAATCGATACATCAATAAACTGGGTGTAACAAAACTAAGTGATTATGCTTTAGTTAGGGTGTGTATGAGTTATCTATACAGAGTTCGCTGTGAAAGCAACAGCGCTAAAAAGTAACTTTTTTAAACTTTTGTATGGGAAAACCTATGACGCTCTAGGGCGCTTGCTCATACAAATCACAAAAAACACACACACCCTGTATAATCGGACTAAGAAGTTACACCTTCATATTTCTTTGTGATTAATCTTTACAAATTTAATTTTTTTTTATTTACTGTTTGTACTCCTACAAACTTTATTATATTACTGATTTGTTTTTTGGAACGAAGTTCCTTATCGCTCGTTGCGAAAGGGGGCTAGACAGAAAAAGTTGTAACGACACGACACAAAAGTGTCGGTATGTCGGTATATTTACAACTATAGCAAAAATACTATAGTTGTAAGCCCTGCGGTAGCGCGTGTTTCTCTCTGTGTCTCTTTTTTTTTTGAGTTTATACAGGTTTTTTGTACATAAGAAATAACTTCGTTCCATCCGGATTCCGGGTGTCCCTTGACACCTCTCAAGTTTTTTAGGGTTCCGTACCCGAAGGGTCAAAACGGGACCTTAAATGTACTATATACTTCGATGTCTGTCCGCCTCTCTGTCTGTCTGTCTGTATGTATCCAGGCTGTAACTCAAAAACCGTAATAGCTAGAAAGTTGAAATTTTCACAGACAACAAATACTAAAAACAAAATAAATGAAATATTTAAGGGGGCTTCCATACAACAAACATGATTTTTCAAACATTTTTTGCTCGGTATCAATGATGACAACAGATTGGCACCTGAAATTTTCACAAAATACTTAACTGTATTTATACTTTAATAAATCATACTTAATTTTAAATAAAAATAATAATTAAGGGGCTCCCATAGCAAAATCACAAATTTTTACTATTTTTACTCTAAAATGGTACGGAACCCTTCGTGCGCGAGTCCAACTCGCACTTGTAAGTACCTTATTTTATTTTATTTTGTGTTTCAGTTATATTGCTATCGGCAAGATTAGTTTCCTCGGCAGAGCTATGGTTATTCTGTGGGTGAGTTCAAATTCCCTAAAATAATATTATATACATTGTAACATTATACAGGGTGCAATTGAACCTTCCTGTCAAATTTTTTCCAGGGCTTAGGTATCATTAGGAGAGTCCAATAAACCAAAAAAATAGGGTGTTATTTTTTACAATTACATATTTTATCCCAATCAAATTCCTTGCAGCATGGTCACTTCATACGAAATACGATTTGACGCCGGCTGGTCTGTCGCCAACTCGCCACTCGGGCGCATCTAGGCAACGTTGGGGTAGAGAGGGAGTGACGCGGGGGTGGCGCGGGGGGGCTGGCCGCCATTCGATGACCGGTCGGCGGTCGGTACTCGGTTGCAGTCGCAGTCCGCGCATCGTTGCATAATTACGTAATGTTTTGTTTGTTACCGCCCGCCGCGCGCGTAATTAGTGTGTACTGTGTATGACAATGTATTCTAACCGCGTTAAACCATGTATTCTGTGACCGCGAGTGATACGTGATGGTGAGATGCTACATTTTGAGTAGTGAAAGTTTACACGGAGCTTGAAAGTGTTGTTAAAAGTAAATAAGATAAATTACTTACTTAAACTTACTACTACTACTAGACTTAAAGGTAGGTGGTTTTGATTTTTAATTAGTTGTAAGTACCATCGAGGAAATTGATTCCTATGCAGTTGACATACCAACGTCATTTGGTCGGATCATGTCAATTCAATGATAACTGTGATCTGTCGGCTGGGTTTGATGTAATGCGACCAAACTACGTAGGTCCCCCTTCTGACTAGGAAAGGAATAAACTTCTCTGATAGTAAGTACATAAGTTGATTATGTACATTTTTTAAATACGCCCAATTATTGCAAAGGATGTGGTTTAGATAAATTACTATTCATTTCTAAAGTACTATTCGTAATTAAGCAGAAAGTTGTAATTTTTCCATTGTTTTGATGAAAATCAAATAATTCATTCTAAACGTACCTACGGTCCTAACGCCGTTAAAGTATGAAGGGAAAATTCGCAACTTACGATAATATTACGCAACTTATGGATCGTGGGAATCGGATTAAGTAAGAGTACACGGTTTCTTTGTTGTTTTTGAGTTTTGGATTTTAAGAATTACTTTTTACTAGCCATTGTCTATTGTTGCCGTGTTCTTAGAAGTAGCCGCAAGATGTAAACAGGGTTATAAATAATAAGTTATTGTTTTTAGAAAAGAGCCGACGTTTTATGACGTTGTTTACTGTTTAGAATTGAAATAATAGTTATTTACCCAACATCACATTAAGTATCAACCACCATCTACACCGATACTACAATAATAACAAAAATTATTATTGTTATCAATGAAATACGTTTATGCGGGAGGGCGGGGCGGCGCGCGGGCGTCCATATTTAGTGGTGTTTTCTAGGATAACTTTCGGAAGCTATTTCTCAACATTTTAGTACTGAGTGATTATAAAAGAAAAAATACGTGTATTTTTATTTTTAACAAGGATTCATATATCCAAATTTGGCAGGAAGGTTTAATTGCACCCTGTAAACCTAATGATTTTCATGGAATGTTTTTAACCGTTTTGAATTATATTTTAAAATAATCTTGTATTAGGTATATTTAAATTAATATAAATTAAAAAGAAACCCGTCGATCGTGGGAAAACGAGACACAATAGATATTCTATTGTGTCTCGTGCACCGGTGAGCGTATATGGGGGCTTGATATGAATAAGGGCGACGCTTTGATAATTTGGCTGTAGCGATATCGATTTTTCTCAGCAATGCATATGACTAAAGCTAAGAAATTAAAGTTCATTGTCAGTATTCATCATGTCTTTGTCTTTGAATTACCCATACATAACACGATTGGTCAACTTTTATAACACAGAATAATTAATCAAAAAGACGTCTGTAAAAAAGGGATTCCTATTTTGCCAACAGAAAAGAGTGATTAAAGCTTCCAAAATATGTACATAGATTGGTTCAAGCATACACTTTAATTTGCCCATTGCTTATATGAAGTGTATATTTATGGTTTTTAAATTACGCGACAAAAAACATTTTGTCGCTTACGCCGCGCCCTTTCCATTTTTTGCTGTTCCATGCTCTTGCTTGTTTTATGCAATCTAAAACATATCCAACATGGTTTTTTACTTAAATGCGGCGTCTCCTTAATAATTCTGCGGTAAAACCCCAACTAACAGCTGTTTTACAGGTCTTACGATAACTACACGTCAACCGAATTGGATAACCCTCTACCTCTACTGACAAACACGTGTTTCAACAACGCTCTGAAATCAGTGATCTACGCGTTTGGATACAACACATCACCTGATAGTGACATTACCAAGATGGTGATTAATGCTTATCTGCAAGCTGGAGAAGTGAACACTTTCTTGTTGAACTGGGAGAAAGAAGCCGATCCAGGGGATTCGATTATCGGATATGTACTGAGGTATCCGGCAAAGGGTGTCCCGAATGTGATTAAGGTATATCTATAAAATTTAATCTCAATGTGCATTGTTTACAAAGATTTCTGATTCGCTAAAGGTACGGAGGATGTGACTAAACGTTTTGAGCAACAAACAAAAAATCGGCCAAAGTGCGAGTCAAGCTCGCGCACCAAGGGTTCCGTACCGTCATAGAGCGAAAATAGGCAAAAAATGTATTTTTTGTATGGGACCTACTGTCAAAACGCTAGCCCCGCCTACAAACAACGCTACCCTCCAATCGTGATACAATAATTCCAATACAATAATTCCATGAATCGTGCACCGGGCAATGTGTTTTAGGCTGCAGCTAATAGTGAACAGTATCGCGTAACAACAGATCCCGCATTATAGCACTAAAGTAAAGATCGTAAGTCCCAAAACTGTTTTTTGATGATAACTTAAAAACTAAATACAATACTAATATTTCCTTTAGCTATTATTTTATAAAGTGTGTGATTGTAGTAGTGCAAGTTATTTAATGATAGTAACTCAATAAGTGTAACAGATATTTGTTAAAATGCCCAAAAATATGCATAATTTCGAAAAATAAAACTATTGAGTCAAAATAAGTGAATCGTGTTTTCCGTTAGCTAAGTACCTATCAGATAAATACAATGATTAAATAAATCTCAATTTCATTTGAGTCAATCGTCTTCCGGGATCGTAATACTTATTAGGAAACACAACCAAATTGCACAGCCCGCTCTTAAATATTAACTTTATTTCTATCGGTTCTTGAGATACAACCTGGAGAGAGTGGAGACATACAGACAGACAACTAAGTCTTAGTAATCGGGACCCTATTACTAAGACTTAGTAGTCTGTCTGTATGTCTCCACTCTCTCCAGGTTGTATCTCAAGAACCGAAGAAGAAGAAGAAAAATCTTTTTACCCTTTGGGTACGGAACCCTAAAAATTGATGATAACATGACATAAAATATAATATTATAATCTTAGAGTATTAATAACAGTTGTTATTAATACTCTAAGAATACAATATAGTACCTATATACCTAATGGTCTGATGATAAGTGCGATGAACAGAAGTAGGTTCTTGAGTTTTACAGTTTTTAACGACTGGACCCCGGTCATAGATAAAAAGCCAAATCTGTATATCAAAAGCTGATCCATCCGTATAAGAAATTGGTTAAAACTTCAGATTGATACTTCGAGGGCGTTTATGCCTTTTTTTAGGTTGGTAAAACATGCGGTAAAACACTAGACATAATGTCTGAATCCACGCTGAACCTAGAAACAACGCATCTTCTTGGCCATTCCCTGGGAGCGCATTTAGTGGGATACTGCGGTACGGAACTGCAAAATCACGGCAAGATTGTAGGAAGGTAAGGAAGTTTGAAACTCTCATAATTGGAGAATATTTTTTTACAATGGGAATTAAACTTGTCACTACTTACATAGAGTGTCCTTAGAACGAGGTGTCTAGTTATAATATTTTCCATGTTATTATACTTTTGTGATAATTAATATTATGAAGTTTGGTGACTAGCTTCACGGTTTGTCCTACTAATAAAAGGTAAGAAAATAATGCATCGTGTAAATAGGCGAAGAGATGTTACATTTTCGGCCACAAACTAAATTCATCATGTGCAAAAAACTTCAGAGTTACAGGAATGGATCCAGCTGGCCCGGGATTCGGAGGGCCAATCTCCTTGGACGGCCTCACGAAAACCTGCGGCACGTTCGTGGACGCCTACCACACCGACCCAGGCGTGTTCGGCATCGACGAGTCAGTCGGCCAACTGGACGTCTGGTTCAACTGCGACGACAACCACCAGCCGAAATGTAAAAATGAGACATTGCTAGAAAAAGGTAAGGTATATTTTACTACATTTTGAGTTAAGCTAGAATAAACTGTCACCAGCAGTATTTCCGGACCAATACGAACTGCAAACCCTCAAGAAGAGAGCGTATATAGCAGCTCTTCTGATGTTGCGAGTGCCCAAGGGCGACGGTAGTTGATTTTCATCAGGTGACCCGTTTACTCGTTTCTTTAATGTATTCGGCGAAATATAAAGGAACTTTTCGTTCGAACGTAACTGAGATGATGTTGTTACTTGTTAGTAGTGTAAAACACGTTATAAATGTACATTAATTGACCATACAAAATTTTTCAAAAACTAGCGGTACACGAAACCCTATATTGCACGTGGCCCGACACGCACTTTGCCAGTTTTTGATTTTTAAGTTGCCGTACTCTTGTTTCAGATACTTGCAGTCACCTTGCTATTAACTACTACGTCGCCGAGGCGATTGTCAATCCCACGGCTTTTGTCGCATCCACAGCTGACTCCTGCAACAAATGGAAGTCTCAAAATACCATGGATGATTTGATCTACATCGGCGAATATACCGATCCTCTGTAAGTTTCCCGCCATATTATATGATTCCCGCTGCCCAATTAATTACTCATTCGTGCGTTTTTCGCGTAACTTTCTGCCAAGCATTTAAAACTGTGGAAGGAACTGTTGTCAGCAGTACTTCCGGAGTCCGGACCAATACGATCTTCAAGAGAAAAGAGCGTATTCCGTCTTGAAATGCCGGCAACGCGCCTGAAACCTCCTGATGTTGCGAATGACCATGGGCGACGATAGTTGCTTATCATTGGGTGACCCGTGACCTGAACCTAATTTTACTAGAAAATTTTTAGATTACGCACACTATAAATAATTTAGTGTGCGGAATCTAAAAATTTGGGTTGGTCTTATGGACTCCCAATTCAGCGTTTCTTGTTCGATTTAGTCCGTAATATGAATTTAAGCATGTTATTTCCTATCAAACTACAAAATTATTCTCATGAAACTACAAATCGACACTTGTATTTCATGATAATACCATTTTGTAGGTTGATGGAATAACTGGATAAAACATGGCCGAAGCATTAACTTGGTATTATGATAGAAAAAATGCCACCAGGTTTTAATTTAGTCAAAACTCAGATGTTCCAACGCATAAAGCCCGTCACAGACTTAGCTATAATATATATTAATATATTTATAGCTAGGCATATTTTCTATACTAAATTCGCATGTCACAGAAATATATTAGTATAGAAAATATACTTATAGTAACATGCCTAGCTATAAATATATTAATATATATTATAGCTAGGTCTGTGACGGGCTTAATGGATCAAAAACCTAAATCTTTATTTTTCTTCTTTTTCAGAGCTCGTGGTAATGCTTACTTGAGGACCAACGCGCTATCCACATACGCCATGGGGCTCGCTGGAGCCGTTGCTTCCACCTAGACACTTTTATTTCTCACTTACAACCTGGCTGCATAATAACAGAGTAAAATGTAATTAATAAAATGTGATGTAATTTTATCGTTTTAATGGGTATTTACTGCAAACTACAAAGTACAATCCCTTAATGGTTACAGAGTGCACGAAATATGTTTGTGTGTGTCCCATATTTACCCAAACACTCTGAAATTTTTTTCTAAACCACAAGGCTGCGTTTCCACTGAAGCGGAGCTGAGCGGAGCGGATTTTAGCGATGCCCGAATTGACCAATCGTGCTATTCCAGCGGAATGACAGCGAAGCGGAGCGAAGATTTCGAGCATGGTGGTTGGTCAATTCGGCACCGCTAAGCTCCGCTCCGCTCCGCTCCGAATAGCAAGATTGGTCAATTCGAGCACCGCAAACCTAAGCTCCACTCCACGTCAGTGGAAACGTACCCTAAGCAAGAACATTTTAACAAGTGGGTAAATAGCATTTTATAACATAACGGCAATTACCCATTTTTACCTTATAATTTGAAAAAACCTTTTAACTTAAATCCTACTTCATTATCTAGCTAATATATCTGACCATACATAAATCTACATTTTTCATTTCAAGTCCTTTTTTAAGTAACTATTTACACCAAAACGTAAATGTAAGATGTACCCACTTTATTATCTTATCCACATACGTCTTCATTTGTGCCTGCTTTACGTCTAAGGTTCTAGACATAGACAAACACAGACTAACACCTAATAGATTGAGATAAAGTATTTAAGCCGCTTTACTATCATAATATATTCGATGCGGGTCAATAAAACGCGAAACGATAACCCAATTTTTGGAGGACAAACGAAAAATTTATTAAAATACCGTGAAAATGATCGCAATTAACACGAGATTAACTTTTACGGCGTGATCAAAATCAAGGTAAGACATCACCGCCGATGACATGATCCATTTGACAATGAATAACAAAATAAAAAATATCGACGACGGACGAACATAATAGGTATAACCTTCTCCTTTTTGGAAGTCGGTTAATAAAATAAACAAGTCGAAGTTACTTACATACAATGCAACAACTCCTTACCTATAACAGAAGAAAGTGAAGTATCACGAATACGTAGCAAAGAAGAGTTTTGTTAGGTTATAAATTATAATATACATATAGATTATAGACATTTCAAGAGTGACTCAAAAATCTAAGCCTAAGCATGCCGGCTCAATTTATACCGGCGCGGCGGCGGGAAACGAAATGGAGGCAACTTTTTGTAACTGTACATAGCACAATGAACTTTATGTCAACAGTTTAACACACAAATTAAACACGAGCCAAAAAATTGGACGCACGTATCGCATCGTATTTAATTTGTGTGTTATATTGTTGACATAAAGTTCATTGTGCTATGTACAGCTTCGTTGCAAAACATCGCCTCCATTCCGTTCCGTGCCGATGTAAATTGAGGCTTCGTCCACATTTGTATCATTTGCGCGATCAGATCTCCGAAGACCGATCAGATCTCCGTCGCGTATCATCGAAGCGTACCAAAATGATACGCGTATCATGATACGCCCCGATCGCTATTAACCGCGTATCTGATACGTGTCGTATCAAAAACATGCATGATCGGAAGAATGATCTAATAGGCGTCCACAGTCCACACTATGATACGCATACTTGATACGGCGCGATGATCGCGACGGAGATCTGATCGCGCAAATGATACTAATGTGGACGAACCTTAAGAGCACCTTTACCTCCCTTTAGTACGCTACTCTCTAACTCTACCAAAGAACAGAGTTACAAATAAATACTGATACTCTTTGTTAAGGACAATCGGAACTTCTAGTAGCTCTGTATAGACGTTATACTCGTAATGATAAAGTAATATTCTACGTGAGGAGCATCACCAATATTCTTCATTTCAGTAGAATGATAATGCCAATCACGTAGGCCTAAAGGCTCTAGGAAAGTCTCGGTCCTGGCCTTCGTGGTCTGACTTAAAGAAGGACACGTCATTGCTATATATTTCTTTGTGTTAAAAATATTAAAAATATTGGCATTTCACAGGCGTCTAGATTGCAAGGTTGTGGGTTGAATTTATTTCAACTTGATTTCAAGTTTCAACACAGTTTAAAAACTGAGGTGTTGGAATAGCATATATATGCAGCTGATTAAATAAAGATAATTAATTTGTTGACGCTTTTTACATATTCCAAAGACCAAACATATTTTAAAAAGTTAAAACCTCTTAATTGGTCAAAATGCCATTAATTTTCCGCAAATTTCTCTACAAAAATACTACTACTGGGTAAAGTTGATATTATTTTAATAAAAAATATATAGAAAAAGTATAAACCAAAGAACCCCTAAAATCCATATCATTACCTTCCTCGGTCCACATAAAAAGGAAAACCTCGATCCTCGGCGATCGTGCCATTGACACCTGCAGCGTGCGCGCACAGTGATTAGTGATACCGCGGCGCGCGTACGCACACTCCCAATAAAAAAATTGTGTCACTGTCCTAAAAAAAAAAGTGTCACTGTACCGAAAAAAAAGTGTTACGTTTCCGAAAAAAAAGCCTGACACACTAATTAAGCGCCACTGACTGAAATTGATGGTACTGTTCGAAACACTTATAAATTGTTAAATTACATAAACAGTTTTTTTGTGCAAAATGCCGAACATAATCTGGATTGCGACTTTGATCTTTTATGGTTTGTATTTTTATGATCTATGATATTTTATGGTTCTATGTAATTGGGGTTTAATTTGCCAGAGTAATGATATCTAAAACAATTAATATTTGGAACTAAATTGACTGAATAAATATTAACAAATCCAGAAAGTAATATTTCAATAGATTTCAATAGAAAAAAATAATTGATGAAATTGTACTTAATGCAACAAAATGTCTCTACTCTCTACCTATAATATTGTGCTACCACCAAAGATTTATTTGTTTGCACATAAATTACTAATTAGGTAAACCCCGATTTTGATGACATTTGTTACGGTTAGATAAAACCTGGATAAAACAGTCCTCGAGAAAGGACCTTTTTGTCACGATATTTTTATTGTTCTATGACAGCAAAATGTATGACTCCGTACTAAGTCGCGATAAATATATTTTAGATTATAAAAATATACGTAAATACTTGTTTCAAAATATGTACATGTCTGCAGTGGAATTTCACCAGACTAGATAGATTAGTCAACAATTAATTGTTTTAGCACCTGTACAAATCTTAATGTTTAGTATTGCGAATTTTATTATTATTATCAAAACTGGCCAATGCAATGGTGAAGGTCATTCGAATGCACTTGGATATTGAGAGAGTTAAAAAATAGTCTTTAGAAATACAAAAATACTTTAGGGGGTTAAAATGTATAAGTATATCAGATAAATATTAAAAATGTTAAAAATGCGAAAGTCTCTGTCTGTCTGTTACGTCTTCACGCCCAAACCGCTGAACGGATTATGCTGAAACTTGCCATGGAGATACTTTTGAGTCCCGAGAAAAGACGTAGGATACTTTTATCCTGGAAAATGTCATCTAAGTTACAAAAAAATCTAGAGGATTTAAACCCTAAATAAGCGCTTCTCTACATAATTCATAGAGTCATCGAGTAATAACATAATATTATGGCTATAAAATATATCCAGTAGCCAGAGTTTAGAATTATAATTCAACAATTAAACGGCCTCAAGCAGAGAAATCAAGCTTTTAATTAAGATTTTGATAATAAGCTCCATTAATTTTCTGTCAAACTCTTCATTATAAAAATTAAGCTTATTGTAATCACTTAGTGTCTCGAAGACCGAAGTGCAGTTATAGGCTACAGAATAACAGAATACACCAATTATTAAGAAAACTTATTATAGTTCATGAAAACCGTTCTACCACACAAGATTAATCGTCTGTAATTGCAAAACTGGATATAGCCCATGTAAAAGAATGTAACATAAAAAATTGGTTCACCGATTACCATAATTATCTCGCTAATATGCCTCATTACTTATCTAGTGTGTTACAGTAATAGTTGTGTTAATTAGCATGACAGTTTGGTTGGCTCGTGACGGGGAAAGGTTACTGCATAGATAAAGGGCCATCTTGCTCTACATTGTCTATGGCCTAAATGATGTTGAGTGTTTTCTTTTAGGGCACTTAAAAATTTTATTTGTTCTTTACTACTTTACTAAAACTGCGACAAGGGAATGTATAGGTATTTATCGCAATGAAAAGTAACCCATATTCTGTCCCATGGTCTACTCTATGCCTATGCCAAATTTCATTAAAATTGGTCTAGTAGTTTCGGAGCTTATTTTTAATACTAGATGATGCCCGCAACTCTGTTGCGCCAAAATTCGTTTATCGCGCGGGATGCGTACATTTTTCGGGGAAAAAAGTATCCTATGTCCTTTCCCGGGACTCAAAGTATCTCCATACCAAATTTCAGCCAAATCGGTTCAGCGGTTCGAGCGTGAAGAGGTAACAGACAGACAGACAGACAGACACACTTTCGCATTTATAATATTAAGTCAGTATGGATGTTAATAAAATCTAACAAATAGACTTTTCCTCTTTAATATTATTAGAATACATGAAATAAGGGCATTATAATGCAAAGTTACTCTGTTAAAGTATCTTAGTCCGATTCTAATTGTTAAATATACCAATAATAAATTCGATGGAGTCACGACTCACGATATTATGTTGAAACAGTAAAAATGTGACTGTTGAAACGTGTTTACGAGAGCACCATTAATTTGTATTTTCAAAACGACTTTAGATGAATTTTGATTCTTCTAAACTCTAAAATTCCATCTACACGTAATATCAATATCATCCAGATTCCAGAATCAAGTCTAAAATAACGAGATTTGAGGTTAAGGTCAAATTTTGATGTACTTAATAATTAGAAATATGAATTTTCCAATTTGACAACACTCTACAGTCTGTAAAAGAGGTTTTAGCCCATAGCACACTACATCCTTCCATAGAATTATGGGCTACGGGCTACGGCTACAGCCTTTTTTTGTAACCGCTAATATTACGATTGACGAAATTAATCAACTCTCAATTCCAAATACAAATAAAAGTTTGAAATATAAATACATGCTCGTTAAGTAAACGAGTTCAAGAATAAGTAGGTAGCTCCAGTTATAACAAACGAAGGTTAAAAAGTTCACAGGCTCTTCACTATGTTTGACTATCGTTAATGTTTACAGATGACACTTGCCTACCGGCAAAAGACTCCTTGCATCCCATTCGAGCGTATAAGGGTCAATTCAGACTGCAACGCGACGAGGCGAGGCGAGGCGCGGCGCGGCATATTGTATGGATTTGACAGCTTACAATTGCGTGAGACGTCTGGCGAATCTGTCAAACTCATATAAATTTAGAAATGCATTAGACCATTATTTCCCAAAGTGTGGGTCGCGACCCACTGGTGGGGTAGATTTTGGGTGGGCCCTGAAACTATAGGAGTTAGGACGATTGTCGTACTCGTTCGATTGTCATTTTACTCGTTCGTTCGTCGTCGTGGGTGCTTACGGGACGGGGGCGGAGCATTCGAGCGCAAACGTAACTGTAAGTACAGCTGACGATGACGATAAGTATGGTGGATTGGGCATTGTCCAAAAAAAATCACATGTACTTTTTATATTTTTTTTCGTTAAAATAGGGTATTTTAAGAATATAAATTAAATAATTTTGAAATTCATTGGCTAGTTTTTTCTCAGTAAATTTTTAAAGTTTCGCTCTGACGTCATCATCGGCGGCCAATTGACCTCTGCAGTATGTTTAAATTTCCTTTCAATCTTATTATAATGGCTGGTTCGTCAAATGCAAGTTCTCATTATGTGAAAACTGATACGAGAAGCTTACCAAAAGTTCGAAACGTAATGTTGGTCGAATTTATTGCTAATTTAACGCCATTGAAGGTCAAACTAAGGTTAAACATATTTGTTCAAAAATATAAGTAACTAATGGGTATTTTTTTGGTTTATATACAGAAAAACGATCACTGGCCTTATTCCTCGAAATGTTTTTGTAATGAGCAAAATTAAAAAAAATGGACAATCCCCAATTAAATGTTGCGGCACCAACATACCGCTGCTTTTTTGTCTTTATGACACAAGGTGGGCCGCGAACTTTAAACTTTCTTATAGATGGGTCGCGGTCCCGACAAGTTTAGGAACAGTGATGCGTGATGCGTCTAATGCAGTGTGCATTAGACGCATCACGTTGCGGTCTGAATGAATCCTTAGGGTCAATTCAGATCGCAACGCGACGCGTCGACGCATTTCTTTTGTACTGAATTGATCACTGACAGATTTTGTGAGCGTGAAACGTCCGGTCCATACAAAAGAAATTCGTCTACGTTTCGCGTTGCGGTCTGAATTGACCCTTAAACGTTACTTTCAATCATCTGTTGCATTTTTGCCTCATTTTAAAAGGGACAACATTAATAAAATATATTGTTTAAGTAATCGTTTTTGCCAAAAAAACAGTGTCGGGACGATCTGTGGTCGGGACCAAGATGTTTTTGCAATTTTATTATTGTGGCGTGATTCATACCAAATAGCTGTGCCTAAAATGTCTCCAGCGTTAGTTTTCGTTTCTTTTCTTTGTACTTGGATGATATTGACAGGAGACTGTAAAATATGGAAATAGGTACTAACTGAAGCTGTCTCTCGAGTTTTAATCCCGGTTTTCTCCACACGCCACAACAGTCTGTACCATTCCGTTCAAATGCGTAAGGTAACTCCAATAATATTATGTATTGTGTCCCTGCAGGTTAATAGTAATTATTAACAAAAAATTAAAACCGACTTCCAAGGTAAAAACAATATTAACATTAATATGAACTAAAAAGTATTAAATAATTTTTGCTATCTAATAGTGCCTTTTTCCGAATTCGGCTAAACCTCAACTATTTCTGTACTCAATCTTCATTATTTTGAAGTCGGTACCAGATAGCTGAATCTTCAGTCCTCTGACAGAATATTTGAAACTTTTGGAACTGGCACCGACTTCAAAATTATGAAGATTGAGTACAGAAATAGTTGAGGTTTAGCCGAATTCGGAAAAAGGCACTATTAGATAGCAAAAATTATTTAATACTTTTTAGTTCATATTAATGTTAATATTGTTTTTACCTTGGAAGTCGGTTTTAATTTTTTGTTAAAAATAATAATAATTTCACTCTTTTTAGTTACACTGGTAGGTAAACCTTCGCGTATATTTTACGTATCTTATTACAATTTGTTAAGAGTCACAGTTCACACTCACAAAATAATATATTATCAGTGAAGTGAACATATTGTGCTAAGTAATTTAACAATTTTAATACTTCAAACCCCAAGCGGTCACCGGCGATTGCGATAACAATAGAAAGGCTATTGTGTCTCGTTTTTCCACGATCGAAGGATCTATCAGATAAAAAACTGTATAAACTTGCATTGGATGTACTCATCTACTCATCTAATACCAAAAATTATTTATTTGGCAAAACAACGTTTGCCGGGACAGCTAGTAATATAATATTATCATAATTATTGATAGCTGTTCTTGTAATCAAGAATTCAATTTCAAATCCATTCAAATCGATACTTAGTGCGCCATCTATCGATTAATAAGTATAACTAATTAAAAAGACACTTATTGACTTTGTTTTGTTTAAATGCTCTTTTTAAAATAACTTTATTTTAATTCTATATTTTGTCTATTAAAATTTTATAAAGTAGTTAGTAAAGTATTCGATCTGTATATAAAGTAGTAAAGTATATTCGATCTTCCGCCACTCGCCGCGCGGCGGCGCCGCGATACCGTCGCCTCCGCGGTGCTGACCGCCGTCTATATTTAAACAAAGTGTTGTTATACAGTATAAAATTATTATTATTATTAGTATATCCACACCTATGCCTTGTACTATTATCTATTCTGTGCCATGAGACATTGGTGACCTTAACACGACGTGGTAATGATGAAGACGATGATGATGATGATGATGATGATGATTATGATGATGAATATGAGTTGCATAGTAGCATATGCTTTCTGTTCTTAAAACAACGCCGAAACTCCCAAACGTGTATCTATAAGGAGTCAGGAGTTCTCTCAGCATCTTCGAAACCATGGTATACCTTGACCCAATATTTGACTTTTTGGTAGCATATTCTTAGTACACTTCACATAAAACCAAAATCACCATATGTTTCCATATAAATTTCGAGGAGTTCCCTCGATTACTCCTGGATCCCATCATCAGGTCACCACTTTGTGAACATGGTACCAAATTGGAGTAAAACCAAATACAACAAAGCAAAAATTTCGAAAATCTGTTCACATACGGCGGAGTAATCGTTGAACATACAAAAATAAAAAATAAAAAAAAAAAAAAAAAAAAAAAAATATCCACAGCCGAACATATAACCTCCTCGTTTTTTGGAAGTCGGTTAAAAACGAATCAAAAGTCACTAGTGCATTGGTCACCTTTGTTTTAACACACAAACAGGCAAGCGTTAATTGTAGAATTAAAGATGCACAAATCGAATTGATATTCGTATTTTATGTATTAAAAAAATATAATTGGGACCACATGATTCTATTTCTGGGGAGTAACAGGTAACCTTTAGTGTCATTGTGTTAACTATATTATATTTTCTGCTTTCAGGTCTTATACACAGCACATCGCAAGTTCAAATAAGATGCTATAAAGAGTAAGTATTTAATACCTACATACTACTTGTGCCTACGTTTAAAATGAGGTTTTGGGAATTTTTAAACGTTTATCTTGCATTACCTACTTATTTACAAAGAAATATTTAATTATAATGTATTAAAGTATTATAATTAATATTAAATTGTGTAACGTAGGCATGTTAGAATATTTTGACCCGACCGTGGAAATGCGAATGTGTGTATGTCTGTCTGTTACCTCTTCACGCCCAAACCACTGAACCGTTTAGCTGAAATTTGGTACTTCAGCGAAATCTACTTTCGAGTCCCGGGAAAGGACATTATCCCGGAAAATGTACGGTTCCCGCGAGATAAACCAATTTTGACGCAACGGAGTTGCGGGCGTCATATGGTATTATGATAAGCACCTAAGATAAGGACTATAATATAGAGCTTAATCTCTTGTCTCGTCGATAAGAGCTTTTGTGCTTAAAACCAAAGATGTCCTATCTTGCCACAATAATCCTATAAGTAATTTCAATAATGTCTTTTTAATCACAGAGAAGTATATCTTATTTAAAAATATTCACCTTAAAAGTAAACGTTGCAATACTCTTAAAAAATGTAAAATCTTTAAAATCTAAACCTCAAAAAATAAACAAATAAAACATACAATCTAAATTCCTTACCTATGCCTAAAAAGTAAAAAAAGCAAACAAAACACCAATAACTGTTATCTAATAGTTTTGTAATAGCGAGGTCGATCACGGCGACATTGAATTATTTAATTGTAATAAACGCGTACAATACAAGTATTACACAAATAAATTCGTTTACTGTACCGAAGGTTGTATTTGTGAATCGGATGCCAACTTCCGTGCTTTTACCTCATTTCCTATCTCTTTTTGAGAGAAAGGGGACCTTCGATAAATTGATATCTCCTCTAAATGTAAGCTATAATAGTAGAGCAGAGAAGTTTACTATGTTATGTTAGTATCTAGTAGTCCTAGTAGTTAGAAAATGCCCCATTGTATTACAGGGTGTAACAAAAATAAGTGATAATACTTTAGGGTGTGTACGTGTTCCTTGTAGAGAGTTCACTGCGAAAGTAGCAGCGCTGAAAGACAACAATTTTCTCAGTTTTGTATGGCCTATGGGGTAACTCGTAACGCTCGGGCCCTTGCACATACATAAGTGAAAAAAAAATCGTCTTTCAGCGCTGCTACTTTCACAGTGAACTCTCTACAAGGAACACGTACACACCCTAAATTATTAATCACTTATTTTTGTTACACACTGTTTATAAATAAGAAATAAAGAAATGTGTAATAATGATTAACTTATTGGAAAACCCCGGTTTTTTTAGTGTTTTTTTTTTTGGCTTCAATTGATTTAGTAATTAACGCTTTTTATTGGCTAAAGTTAAATCATTAGCCAAACAACTTAGTACGTATATCGTTATTGTTGTTGTTTGGTAATTATATAAAGTTGAACCTATCAAAAAACTTCACAATACAAACTGGGCATTACTGAATCTTTTTTAATCAGATAATTATCACCATTCGATAGTGTTTTCTTAATAATAATAAGGTTCTATTATTATTGACTATATACTAGTGTAAATTTAATGAAAATTTTGACAGATAATGTATGGGGGCTTATGTCAAAATCTTAATTTAATTACAGCTAAGTAATTAATATTCCTCTCAAAGTGCGGCAGTACATAAATTAATTATCGTAGCGAGTGTATCTGAACAAAAACGCAGACTAAACACGTCTTCAGCCGTCTGACCCTTGAAGGCTTTGCATGATGTTTTACACAAAAACCTGGTTCCTGGGTCGCGACCTCACATTGTAACCGTAAAATACAATATACCTTGCCTACAAATAATATTATTTAGTCTGTGACCCAGGAACAAACTTAAAATCATTTGAGTGACTTTGTATTAAGAAACGTTTCTTTTAAAAACCTTAATAATGATAATGACTCCCGCACCGGTTTCGGTGACGGTGGCTAGTTTCATAGAAACCAGTTCAGTTACGCAGGAGTAATTTTATAGTGCTCAAGTGTGTGCGCAGTACAAAGGAGCACTCTCTCTACCTTTAATCTTTATAAGTCTTATAACCCAGTGGGAAGGACGACCGACACGACTGGCGAGACAGACTTTTTACATGCCCATCCGACGCATGGATCATCTTGCTTGTCACACAATCAAGTGATCAGCCTGCATTGTCCTAGCTTGGAAATGACATGTTTCCAACGCGGGAAGCGAACCTACGACCTCCGAGTCAAGAGCCACGCTCTGAACCACGGAGGCGTTTCCATATCTATCCCGGAAAAATGTACGATTCCCGGGCGATAAACTAATTTTGGGGCAACGTACGAGCATGACATCTAGCTAAGCATATTTTGTATCATTATTGCACCAGATAACCATGCTGGTAATTAATAATATGGAGCTAACACGTTTTGCACAATATAATCGCTGATCAGGTTTACCAGTCACCGGTGTGGTCGGTAACAAAAACTAAACAAACTTTGCAATTGCTTGTATTCGGACACGATGAGTACTGGAGTGTAAAGGCCATGTGTACAGTCGAAGACAGATATGCAACACTTTCGAACGGCTGCAGTCAACATTAAGACCGGGCTGCCAAAAATATAAAAACACGCTAGCCCCGCCTACACACCCCGCTATCCTCGACCAATCGTGATATTATAATGATTCCATGAATCGTACCCGCAAGAATTGTATTTTGCGCCGCAGCTAATAGTGGATAATATCGCGTAACAATTAGGGTTCCCGCATTATAGCACGAAAGTAAAGGTCGTAAGTCCCAAAACTGTTTTTTGCTGATTACTTAAAAACTAAATACAATACTAATATTTCCTTTAGCTATTATTTTATAAAGTGTTTGATTGTAGTAGTGCAAGTTTTTTAATGATAGTAATTCAATAAGTGTAACAGATATATTTTGTTAAAATGCCCAAAAAGATTCATAATTTCGAAAAATAAAAGTATCGAGTCAAAATAAGTGAATCATGTTTTCTGTTAGGGCTTAGGCTATAAGTATCAGATAAATATACATGATACAATGATTAAATAAATCTGAATTTCATTTAAGTCAATCGTCTTCCGGGATCGTAATACTTATTAGAAAACACAGCAAAATTTGACAGCTCGCTCTTAAGTTCGCTTGGCGAAATTGCGTAAAGTTTTTTCGGGTATATCTGAAAAAATGTAACCTGGATACCCTCTAAAGGCGCAATAAGCGATTCTCATGTGATATGCACCTGGCACCATCATGATTAACCCTAAAACGATTACAGGCCACATCTTCTCGTAGTGTTTATTGTCTAAATAGCCCGTCGCAATAAGGCATCCAGCAATCAAGATTATAGTGCCACCGCCGCATAGAAACGCCGATAAACTTATGGCTTTCCATGGAATCTTCTCCGGAGAAAGTCTGACTTCTCTCTCTATGAATTAGTAGCTCTACTTTCCTGCATTTTCAGCATGCAGCGTGTTAAACATATTGAACTGGTAATTAAGAATTTAGTTATGTAAATGGAGTCTTTTTCAGCATGCAGTGTGTTAAATATATTGAACTGGTAAAGAAGTTAGTTACGTAAATGTAGTCTGTAGTGAACTATTTTCAGAACCTAGTGACCCACGTTCCGATTACATTCATTATAAACTATAGTTAAAATAATAAATATACTAATGCACATTCCATTTAATTTCTTACGAGTATACTTACATATTATAGAAGAATAAAAATATTACAGTTTACAATAATACAAAACCATCCAATTCTAAATTTTAAAAATGCAAAATTCATGCATCTTTGATCCAGTCCATTTACTATCAAACTTTAAAATGGTAATGGCAAAATATATAACCTCCTCCATTCTGGAAGTCGGTTAAAAACCACTAACTTTAACAATGCAAGTTGGTGGTTACATAAAATATGTGTTGTTACTGGCTGTTTACTATGCTGATCACGGCGATTACCACACAAGGAAGAATTTAAAATTTTAATTCCTTTGTCATCCACTTCGGTGCGTCTGTAGGCCGTGGTATAATACAAATCATAATATTATTATTGCTCGTGTTTAAGGCTGCTGTATCGAAAAAAGTTTGCAGATGAAACAACTTTCCATCGGCATTAACAGAGAAATTATATCTGAAAAAAATAATAATTAGTAATCTACATGATATGATACGTAATTTGATTTTGCCATATTTTTTCTATCGGTATCACATAATAAAGAAATAAAAAACCAAATCACCTCCAAATCGTTGAATGAAACCACTTTACTCCTTCATTATTTATCAAAAGAATACATAAAAAATATCTACTGCTTTGCAATACATAAGTTAATAATTTGGTTTTTTATTTTTTTGAAATATGTATTATTTTAAGCCTTAAAAAGGTTTTTTCTCCTATTTCGCCCTATCATGGACGCGGCGAGCGTCGTAACCGCCACCGTACAAGGCGCGCTGATATGAATGTTATTTTAATGTCATTTACGTCGATATTCGCACTGACAGAAATCGACCTGCTAATTTAGGGAGTAGAAGGCCCTTAATACTATAGTTTACTTGCAAATGGCACCACAGCTTGTGGGTATGGTCACGACTCTCGCAAGACTTGAGGCAACACTTGATAAAGTGCCGGATAGGCTATTCACAACTTTTTTTGCAAATTCTCCATACTTCATCTGTCAAGTTAAGTGGTGGAAAGCCTATCCGGCAGGCGGCACTTATCAAGAAGTGGTGAAACAGGCCCTATAGCTAAATAAATGAAAAAATAATCTAGTCTAGAGTCTAGAACTCTAGAAGTCTAGACCAAAGGAACTACAATCGTTTAGGTAATGTAAGGATTTTGCCTGATTCCTACGTAAAATTACTTATCTTATAGGTATATGGGCATTTCTCTACTAAATGGAAAATCGCTGTCCCAAGCAAATTTTATGTAGGTACTTAATTCTTTAATATCGACTTCTTTTAGGATTAATATGGCCATAAATGTTGTATTCTTGGTGCACCATTGCTTATTAAGTAATTTAATATTGTTTTCGAGAAAATTAACGTTAAACACCTCAAAACACAGTCCCCTGGTATGTCCTTTTTCCAGAATTACAAGCATTGATACCATATATTGAATACTTTGCCATTTATAAGAGAATGATAATCATATATAGTTTAACAAGACTGTAAGCATCTTATTAAATTTGTACTTATATCTATGATAGAAATTTATTAAAAAAATATGTATGAAGGTTGTCCTCAAATTTTTTAATCAATCGCCTGATAAAATTTGAAAACGCCGCTCAATTCACTTTCGGTATCGATCCGAAACATTACGATTGTGAAATGAAACGCAACCGGTGTGGAGTTCGTTCGGTTGTACAGGTAAACAGACAGCCGCTGTTTTCTTAATGGCGCCACTGCTTTTGTTAGTGAACGACGCGTCTCAGCCGTTAGTAGGAACAGTCCCCTGGGGAGTATTTGTTTTCCTATTTCAAGAGTTTTAATTAATATAATTTGTTTAAAATAGTTTACTTACGAGCATGTCTTCACACCTATTTTATAAATGCGATACGATTTAATAATTTTGAGTTATTTAGTTTTCAAGTAAAAAAAACAGTCCCCTGTCATTTCATACATAAATATATGAAAATATAGACATTATTTTATAGTTTTCCAAAGTCAATACCGATCTTTGAGAAATAACAGATGTTTCCCTGGATAGTAAGATTTATTTTCAGTAGTATACCTACTTTAGTAATATTTTTATTTATTTTTAATAACATTATAAAAGCTGATTTATGTCACACAATAAGTATTTTAGAGAGACTGTTAAGGTAAGAAGTTGATTTTAGTTCGTTTATCACAAATGTTATAGTCTCTCCCTCTCTCTAAAAGTCACTATTTCATAAGTGTACTGTGTTTTGATCTCGTTGATTAGTGTTTTAGTAATATTTACATATGTAAGTGCCAAAAAAAAGTAAAGCTTGGAATTTTAAACTAACAGAAATACTAGTTTTTTTATTCAGAAAAACAGTCCCTTGTCACAATTTTGCACAAAATCGTTTATAACTAAAAAACCAAGAGGAAAATGTGTCGGCTTCTTTAATATATATATTTAATATACTATAGCCTTTCTATGTATTAACAGACATTCTCAACATTTAACAAAATTTGCTTAGGACAGTCTTGTATGGACGAGTTTCCGAATAGCAGAGAATCACCTATATAGCGACCAAAGTTGGCGCTAAACGTGTCTCAAAAATTTAATTTAAGCAAAATGACTTGAACGACTTCAGTCTTGGTAGTTGGTAGAGCTATAAATTTTATTAACGAATACCGCGGTGGCGCGGGCGTGACTTTGTCGATGTATTAGTATTTAGTGTTTATGTCGCAGTCCACTGGTTAAAATAGCCGATCGATCAAATAGCTAGCCCTTTGACTGAACAACGCCATTCAATCACACGGCTGTACGTCGTTTAGCCGACTTGTGGACTGCAACGTTCAACACTACAGCTAGACGACGCTTAGCTTACTGGTTAAATGGCAAATTAACTAAGCTGACCATTAGTTTAGTATTATTATTATACACGCGCAATGATAATAAGCAGAATAAATTGTATTCTAATTCATTTTGAAAACAATAATTGCAATTATTAGTTATTACCTTGTTGATGCATTTCATAATCCCGTAATTTTTCCTCGAATATTTGTTACAAATTACAATTTTGATTCACTCGTATGTGCCCCCATAATTTCTGTCACTTTAATAACACTTGTAACGTATATTTACGAAATATATCATAACAAACACCGGCTAGTTGACGCCATATTGTAAACAAAACGCATCTAGCGCCGCGGTGGTGAGCGCTGAACTAATTCAATCAAACGGCTGCTTTTGAATCAGCTGTAGTGTTGAACGTTTCGAGCGACTGAAATATTCAATTAAAAAGCTAGCCGTGAGATTGAATGGCGTTGTTCAGTCAAAGGGCTAGCTCTTTGATTGAACGGCTATTTTAATTAGTTGGCTGCGACATTAACATTAATTACATACACATACGTTATTCATTAAAATTTTATTGTGTTTTAAATATAACTTAACTAAATATTTAAAAAATAATGCATTTGTTAGTTGTTACTGACCTAATAAGAAATCGTTAATCAGTATCAATGTTAAGCAAAACCTTGCGACATAGGATGCGGTTTAGAAATATTTTGATGCAGTTTTGTACCAATTAGCAATAAAAATTACCATATTTCATTTACGTTAACCACCGAGACACAATGTCAGTTAATAAATGTAAATAACTAAATTAATTACTTAACTTGTTAATTGTTATGGCGTAACAGACAACACGGTTGAGAGTACATTAAACAACTTTACCCTTTACTTTCCTTTGGAGGGAGAGTATTTGACCAAGTCCCAAGTAATTAGAAGAACAACAATATTTTGGCTTCAGTTTTAGGGCCGTGCTACACCGGAATGCCAGCGGCGAGACGAGCGCTTTCAGTGTCATATGATTTTAAACTTTATCTTCATTATAATATTGTAATACATACCTATACAATATAGTATCGCTTAAGGGGCCGGGTACCCTTGGAATTTCTCATACAAACGTAATACCAAAATCATTTTCTCATACGAAAATATTTAACATGTTTGAGTTATTTTTCAGTTTAAAATAGTAATTACCTAGGTTCCTACACAAAAATTTACTTCAAAATATTTAAACACAAAAAAAAATTTTTTTGTTTAAAATTTTTTTTTAGTAAATTTACCACCAAATATTTAAACACTAAAAAATAGAGTAAAACACTAAAAAATATATAAATAAATAGTAAATTTACTACAAAATATTTAAATACTAAAAAATATTTTTTAGTTTAAATATTTTGAAGTAAATTTTTGTGTAGGAACCTAGGTAATTACTATTTTAAACTGAAAAATAACTCAAACATGTTAAATATTTTCGTATGAGAAAATGATTTTGGTATTACGTTTGTATGAGAAATTCCAAGGGTACCCGGCCTCTTAAGAGCTCGGGCTGACGCGGCCGCTCAAATCAAATTCGACACTAGCGCCACTACAAGTTTTATATATCGCTGTCTCGCTATTGCGAGGTACCCCGTGCCCCGCCGCCCCGGACGTCCTGCACGGCAGCGTAAGTATGTGTGCGTGCATCGTCATTCATTATTTTACTCTGATCAAGTTATTCAAGCCGTGCGTGTGTTGCGAATTGTATAATATTCTGTTTCATGAACAATACTATTTTGTGGTTGTCTTATTTTTTGGAATACAGGCGCGGGCGTATTGTCGTCGATCTTGTCACTGAACTGAACAGAATACAGATTCTACAAAATATATTAAAATAATATAATAATAATAATAATAATACAATATTATAAAAATCTACATTGGACTCTTCACACCACGTCAGTCTGGCCCCTGCTAAGTACACGGACTTGTGTTGTAACAAGTACAAGACATGTTATACTTGCCTACCGGATATATTACCTATATATTCACTTTTTATTAGGGTTCCGAAGTCAACAAGGAACCCTTATAGATTCGGTCTGTCCGTCCGTCTGTCCGTCTGTCTGTCTGTCTGTCCGCGGTTTTACTCAGAGACTATAGGACCTACAAAGCTGTAATTTGGTATGAATACACATATTAATGATGGCAACAAAATGGTACATGAAATCGTAATTTTTTTTTTTATGGTACCTCCCCTACACATCAAGCGGGGATGAAAATTTTTTTTCGCGCCCAGTCCATTGTGTGGGGTGTCGATGAATAGGTTTTTTAAAAATATTGCGAGTATTCATAGATCATTTTCCGATGTAGGGATCCGTTTGTGAAATATTAAGTTTTAAAGTGGAAAAAATCGTTAAGAGTCCAGTGTCCCCTATTACCTTTTACCAGCTAAACGGTTGGTTCTGGAAATGTGAAAAAATTCACGGGAGTAGGAAATATGCTGAATTTAAAAGGAAAACTATCACGGCTAAGAAGACTTCATAAGCTATTGAGTAATTTTATTTATTTATTTATTTATTTTATTTTATTGGAAAACAAAACAGTAATTAAGTGACAATGTGGATAAATACATAACAAGCAGATACACAATTACATTGTTTTCGCATATAAATACCTACTTACAAAAGGGGAAAATAAACATATAACATAACTCTTTAAAAATTTACAATTATTTCGAAAACCAGTCTCTAGAAAGTGTATTTCTAATAACATTAGGTGATGATCCAAAAAGATCGAGTGCGGAGCCATCTGTCGAATGAGTGCTGCTGTAGTAATTGTAGGTATACATAGACCTTATAAAGAAGGAATTTTGCCTGTAATTAGTACAGTGAGAAGCCATAGAGAGAGTCGGTCTTTGTCGCATGTGTGTTACTTTATAAGGCACGCGTATGTTAATTTTTGATAGTAGAGTAGGAGAGTCAACACGAAATTGAGCAATTTTCACTAAAAAGATTATATCAGCGAATTTACGTCTCTCTTCTAGGGGTAAAATATGATGTTTTTTACAAATATCTATATAACTGGCGCTACGGTCATCGTTGCATTTATACTTCAAGTACTTAATAAATTTACGTTGTATTGATTCCAGTCTGTTAATATGAACCTTGTACGGGGGGTTCCAAACCTGAGAACAATACTCGAGGATACTACGCACGTATGAACAATAAAGGATCTTCAACACTTTTATAGACCTAAATTGAGAGCATGCTCTTATTACAAAACCAAGGGCTCTGTGGGCCTTTTTAGCAATAGTGTCTATATGTGGTTCATAACTTAGTTTACAATCATGTATGACACCCAGGTCCCTTATTTGGCTTACACGATTTAAATTAGTACCCCTAAGATTGTAATCAAAATTAACTATGACCTTTTTTCGAGTAAATGATGACTAGACACTTCGAAATATTTAAAATCATATTATTCATGAGACAGTACTTACTAAAAGCCTCTAGGTCTCGCTGCAACAGTAGACAATCAGCAAGATTATTAATCTGCTTAAAAATTTTCATATCATCCGCGTATAGAAGAAAACTGCAGTATTTAAAACAGGAACCAACATCGTTCAAAAATATATTAAATAGTAGAGGACCTAATAAAGATCCTTGTGGTACTCCAGATGGCACGAAATTCCATTTAGATGCATAGCCATCAAGAACCACTGCCTGGGATCGATTCTTTATATAGGAGGAGAACCAGCGAAACAAACTACCATGGATACCGGCCGAATAAAGTTTCTGTAATAGTATAGAATGGTCTATTAGGTCAAAGGCCTTACTAAAATCAGTAAAAATCGCAACCACTTGACCTCCCGAGTCCATAGATGAGCTAACAAACTCAGTAAAAGTGATTAGGTTTGTATTTGTTGAACGGTTTTTAAGAAAGCCATGTTGTTCTTGAATAAAGTAATTCGAGAGCGAGTGATGAACCTGTTCATATATAATTCGTTCGAATACCTTTGCAAACAAACACTGTTTCGAAATAGGACGGTAATTTTTTATTTCATTTTTATTGCCGCTTTTGAAAACTGGCGTGATAAAGGCTAATTTCCAAGTTGGCGGAACAATGCCCTCATGTACTGATCTTTTAAATAAGATGCATAACGGTTTTGTGAGAGTTTTGGCGCATTTTAAAATAAATAAGGGAGGGATTAGATCAGGTCCGGCCCCTTTCGAGCAATCTATAGTAGACAGAAGTTTGTAAACTATATCATATGTAATCTCAATACTACTTATTGTATTGGAGGAAGATGAAGCGCTGTTATAAGATTGATTACTAGATACATGTGTGGGGGGGTTGTTTGATTGGACCGGCGTGGTAGAAGAATATACAGACTGAAAATATTGAGAAAAAGCATTACAAATGTTTTCTGGAGAGTCGATAACTTGACCTTCGTAGATTAGTGTCGATGGTAGAGAGTTTGGGCCATACTATTCCATACTAATTGCAAAAAAAAATATAATATAAATTTAAAAGTGTGTCTGTTTGTCTGTCTGTTATTACCTCTTCACGCCCAAACCGCTGAACCGATTTTGCTGAAATTTGGCATGGAGATACTTTGAGGCCCGGTACCGAGTTTTTGTCCTTTGCCATAGAATACTTTTTATCCCGAAAAAATGTACGGTTCCTGCGCGATAAATGAGTTTTGGCGCTACAGAGTTGCGGGCGTCATCTAGTTTTTACAATATTATTATACACATTTAATACACATACACATTTTACAATAATTATACACATATACTTATAATTATACACACATATTATTATATGTATATGTGTGTGTATAATTATACAAATATACACATTTTATAATAATTTTACAATAATACACATTTTATACACATTTAATACACAATCATGAGTCATGAGCATGACCCAGGAAAACGTTTTGTTCTAATGATACCTAAGCCCTAATAATTTGGCCGGTGGCTGTGCCGGTGGGTTTAATTTATTTTATTTTTATTAATTTTATTTATATATTTATATTAGTAGGTAATTAGATAAAATTAATAATATCGGAGCTAGACGTATTTTTCATACAAGTTTTACGACCGAATACGCGATAGGTAATATATAAAACTTGTACGAGAATGCGCGAATTTTCTGCTATCTATAGTCAGATAATAATATGTACTAATATTATAATTCTGCAGAGTTTGTTTGTTTAAACGCCATAATCTCAGGAATTACTGGTCTGAATTTGAAAAATTATTTTACTGTTGGATAGCTCATTTGTCGAGGAAAGCTATAGGCTATATTTTATCACGATAAGACTAATAGGAGCGAAAAAATAGAGGAAAATGTTTTTTATGTTATTTAGCAAACATGAAGAATAGACCACGTGAAGGAACATAGGCAATTTTTTGCGGAAAAATGTACGGTTGCGTTAAATTCCTAAATTACGCAAGTGAAGCCGCGCGGAACATCTTCATATAATATAATAAAATTGTAGGAAAGTCAATTGTGTACATTGAATACTTTTGTACAATAAATAATACTTGGGATGTGATCTACTATGCTAACGCGGACGTAGTCGCGGGCAACAGCTAGTATGGAATAATCGTTGTCGCAAATATGCTATACTAGCTGTTGCCCGCGACTTCGGCGTTATCATAGTAGATCACATCCCAAGTATTATTTATTGTACAAAAATATTAAATGTACAGAATTGACTTTCCAACGATTTTATTATATAAGATGTTCCGCGCGGCTTCGCTTAGGTACGTAATTTAGGAATTTCACGCAGACGTACATTTTTCCGCAAAAATAGCCTATTCTTCATGCTTGCCAAATATGAAATAACATAAAAATTGCTCCAGTAGTTCCTAAGATAATAAGCCCTTCCAAATAATTTCCCCAGTTTTTCCACATTTTCCTCTATTTCTTCAGTGCTATTAGTCCTAGCGTGATAAAATATAGCCTTAGATATCCTTTCTCGATAAATGAACTTTCTAACACTGAAAGAATTTTTCAATTCAAACCAGTAGTTCCTGAGATAAGCTCATTCAAATAAGCCCATTCAAATAATTTCCCCCGTTTTTTCAACATTTTCCTCTATTTCTTCGCTCCCTTTAGTCTTATCGTGATAAAATATATCTAACATCCTTCCTCGATAAATTAGCTATCTAACACAAAAATAATTTTTCCAATCGGACCAGTAGTTCCTGAGATTAGCGCGTTTAAATAAGCCCTTTCTATAATGTCCCATTAACTTGGCTTGGCTTTTTAAATTTATATAGAAGACTAAATGAAGGGGAATTGTGGAGACTGTACATTTTCTCGCAACAAAAACTATTGTATAATATCCTTTCCTCAAAGTATCTTCAACGATTCAGCCATTCTCGCGTGAAAAGATAACAGCCATACAAACTTTCGCATTTATCATATTAGTACATCTATATAAAATTCTCGTGTCACAATGTTAGTTACCGACTACCGTACTCGAAACGGCTTTACTGATTTAATTTTATACTATGCACTAAGGTCTGAGAATTGGTTACTGCTACTGGGAGTACCCAGTAGCAGTAACCAATTCTCAGAGAAAAAGTATTTTATATTGATAAGTGTATTTCTTGAATAAATAATAGTAAATTACTACAACTCGAGACTGACGGCGATTTATCGAGGAAGGCTATAGGCTATAATATTTTATCACGCTAAGACTAATAAGATGGAAGAATTTTATACGTGGGAGAGCCATGCTTCGGCACGAATGGGCCAGCCCGACCGAAGAAATACCACGTTCTCACAGAAAACCGGCGTGAAACAGCGCTTGCGCTGTGTTTCGCCGAGTGTGTGAGTTTACCGGAGGTCCAGTCCCCTACCCTATTCCCTTCCCTTCCCATCCCTACCCTCCCCTATGACCCTATTCCCTCTTAAAAGGCCGGCAACGCACCTGCAGCTCTTCTGATGCTGCGAGTGTCCATGGGCGACGGAAGTTGCTTTCCATCAGGTGACCCGTTTACTCGTTTGCCCCCTTATTTCATGAAAATGTGGAAGAAACGGGAAAAATTATTTGAAAGGACTTATCTCACAACTACTCGAGATATTTTTCTGTTATTTGGCACAGATAAGAAGTAGACCACGTGAAGGCCCATAGGCTATTTTTTGTGGACTAATATTTTGTCAGTGAAATATCTTATTTAAGCGGGCGAAGCCGCACTGAACGTCTAGTACTTTATATTATGGCAAATCAACGTTGATTTGCCACAATATAAAGTACTAGACAGCCGGGACAGCTAGTATTAGTAGGTATGAAAGTATCACTGACATATAAATTAAGTATAATGTACTTACATAATATAATAGAAAGTATGAATTATTATTGACCTTAATTTATTAGTAAACATTTTACACATTTAAAAAATACTTAGGATGTTACGATTTAGGAAAAGTCTCATTATAATATTGTTAGGAGTTTCTCCAGAATAAGCCCCGCCCACTAGCATTTGTAGTGGGATCGTTCCCCTTCCCTTGCCGTCGGGCTATAAAACAGGGCGTCAGCACGCAAGATCCACTTTTTACTTCGGGTCCTCTTGCGTGCGGAAGCTCTGCTGGTTTGACTGTCGGTGTGATTTGTAATCGTGAGTCCTATTTAAGTTTTGTTAAATATTGTGATAAATGTGTTCCTTAGTTTATAATTTTGTAATTTGTAAATAGTTTTAATTATTTGTAAATGAATGTGATTTAGCGTAATAAATATTTGTTTTTTTTCAATGTTTTTACTTCTGGTTCCTAAAATCAGAAGTGAGGGATTGAATCCATTTGCCTTAACCGTTTTGCTTTTCCATACCACTAAGGAATACATTGGACATAATATTTGGCCGTTTGTAACTTTTTTTCAATTCACCCTCGATTATTTTTATCGAGGTTTTATTTTCTTTTGTGTGAATTTTGTGTTTTATTACAATGAAACCGCGTAGATCACGAGACAAACCACGCCGGCATCGCCAGGCGCGTCGTAAACGCAATAGCACGTTGCGTAGCGTATCCCGCGAGCGTTCTCGTTCTATTTCGGTTTCCTCGGTTGATTCTAATCGTCGTAATTCGCGTAAACGTACACTGACGCCTCCTTTGTATCGGCATAAATCACGGCGTGACGCTAGCTATCGATCGAATTCGCGAGACCGATCACGTTTGCGTTCGAATACGGTTTTACAATTGCGTTCACGAGACGGGCAGGCTTCGGAGTCGCACAGTAGGCGTTCTATATTCGATAATACACTAGACACTATTTTGACACGATTAGATGCGATCGAAAATAATTCTATAGGAGTGTCGTCGAAAGGGCGAACGGTAAGCGGCGTTCCTGAACGCACTCCTACGCAGATAATCACCGACGCGTTGCAGTCGATAATTCCGAGTCGCTCACAAAACTATTACATATCGAATTTCGACCCATCGATTCATGACATCGATACTTGGTGCGAGGAGGTGGACCGTGCACAATTAGCTAATCAATGGTTAGACGGTGAATGTTTGTCCCGGGTCGCTAATTGTCTTAAAGGCGACGCCAAAACGTGGTTGAATGAGTGGGTCACCTGTGATAGGACGTGGAGTAGTTTTAAACGCGAGTTCAAGCCGTTGTGTTCTAAAAACTTAGATTACGCGAGAATTTTATTCGAAACGATGTGTACGAATTCTGATAAATTCTTGTCTTATAGTGAATACGCCCGACGCACAATCTTACGGCTACGAATAGTTAAGGGAATAAGCGAGGAACTCATGACGCTTATCGTCATACGAGGTATAAATGACGCACACGTGCGCGCCGCCGCGGCGAATGCTAACTTGTCGCCCGATACTATCGTTTCGTTTTTATCGATATATCAAAAGCCAAAACATGATAAAGTGCATACTAAGGGACAAAGTCAACCGCAAAACGGGAAAACACGTTTTACTGAATCTCATACACGGAATAAACGTCAAATTAAATGTTTTACTTGTAACCAAACGGGGCACAAGAGTTTTAATTGTTCAAAGAACATAAATAGCAACACGCCAGTCAGTGAATCGTTCGATGCAGGTAAAACATGTACGTTTTGTAAGAAAGCCGGTCATTTAGAAAATTCTTGTTTTGCTAAAGCTAGATCGCAACCGCAGAAGCGCAACGTTAATCTCTGCAAGGACTATTTAAATTTAGATCGCAACCGTAGCCGTGACATAACTACGGCAGTAGTACAGGGCATACCTATCGATGTTTTAATTGATAGTGGTGCCCTCGGCGTGTCCTTAATCTTCTCGGATGTGTTAAAATATTTTTCGCATTCCTTAAAACCGATCAAATGTACACTGAAGGGATTAAGCGATCACGAGATATCCGCTAGCTCATACGTTACGCTCACGATTGAATTTAGAGATATCTCAATTGAAGCGGATCTAGTTGTAGTACCGGCACCGTGCATTAATACTTCTATTATAGTGGGTACTGACGTTTTAAACCGGGAAGGCATTACTTACGTTAGAACAAGGGATAGGCAGTATATTACACACACTCCTACACTCGTCACTAATGTCAATACGGTAGGCGATTCGAATCTACAGGAGATTAGGACCCCACTAGAGGGTATGGAGCGGAATTGTTTGTTGGAAGTCGTCAATGATTTTTCGAAATATTTTATTTCTGGAACCGCTACCACTACAGTAACCACGGGTGAAATGCACATAAATTTAACTAGCGACGTGCCTATAGTGTACCGTCCTTATAAACTTTCTTTGACTGAGAAACTTAAAGTCCGAGATATAATTAACGATCTCCTTTCTAAAGGCATCATACGGGAGTCCGAATCCGAATATTCTAGTCCGATTATTCTGGTGAAGAAAAAGGACGGATCGGACCGAATGTGCGTCGACTACCGAGCGCTAAATAGAATTACCGTCAAGGAACGTTATCCATTGCCATTAATCGACGATCATATTGACCGACTAGGCGATAAGAGGGTCAAGCGGTTCTCTTCCCTCGATATGGCAACTGGGTTCCACCAGATTCGTGTTAGTGAATCTTCCATACCCAAAACCGCCTTCGTAACGCCGGATGGCCATTACGAGTACGTGAAAATGCCGTACGGATTATGTAATTCCCCGATTGTATATCAAAGGTTGATAAATAAAACGCTCCGTAAGCATATTGACGCCGGTAACGTCCTGGTCTACATCGACGATGTGCTCCTGATGAGCCACACGGTTAGCGAAGGTATAGAATTGTTACGTGACGTATTACAAACTTTAACAACTGCCGGGTTTTCAATAAATCTTCGTAAATGTGTATTTTTAACGACCGAGATCGAATACCTAGGCAGGGTCATAAGCGAGGGTCACGTCAAACCTAGCCCCACTAAAGTCAAAGCCCTGGTGGACTCTCCAGTCCCTCAGAACGTCAAGCAGGTCAGACAGTTTTTAGGACTCGCCAGTTATTTTAGGCGTTACATAAAAGGGTTCGCTACGATTACGCGATGTATATCGATGCTTACAAAACAGGGGGTAGCTTTCCGTTGGGGTCCTGAGCAGGAAGCCGTTCGTCAGGAAATCATAACGCAACTTACAACGGAGCCTATCTTAGCCATATTCGATCCGAACTTACCTACCGAAGTCCACACCGACGCAAGTAGTATCAGTTACGGAGCAGTTCTTATGCAAACTCACGGAAATAGTAGCAAGAAAGTAGTGTCCTATTTTAGCAAAGTAACCCAGGGTGCCGAGAGCAGGTACCACTCCTACGAATTGGAGACTCTAGCGGTTGTGAGAGCATTGCAGAATTTTAGACATTATTTAATTGGAATTAAATTTAAAATACTTACAGACTGCAATGCCCTCAAAGCCACCGAGCGAAAGAAGGACCTACTCCCGCGGGTAGCACGTTGGTGGGTCTATTTGCAAGATTTTAATTTTGAAATAGAATATAGGAAGGGTAGCATGATGTCTCACGCGGACTATTTGAGTCGAAACCCCTCGTTGGAGGTAAATAACATTACTAGGCCACGTAACTGGGCTCAAATAGCACAAAAAGCCGACGATGAAACACGACAACTTGTTCAGAGGCTTAACGATGGTAGCCTCGACTCGGACAGGTATATCTTTCGAAATGACATTTTGTATTACAAATACAGACCTGTAGGTGAGGAGTCGCGGCTACTTTGTTTTATACCTAAGGGCCACAGGCTAAGCCTTTTACGCGTCTTTCACGATGAACATAACCACATTGATTTTGATAAGACTTTAGATTTAATCCTGAAACATTTTTGGTTCCCAGGTCTAAGACCTTTTGTAAAAAAATACATTAGTCACTGCCTTGTTTGCCTTTCTAAGAAAAGAGTACCTAGAGCCCCTCTTCAAAATATTACTTCGTGGCAAAAACCCGAGATACCGTTTTCTATAATACATTTAGACACTTTAGGACCCCTTCCCGAATCTCATGGCTATAAATTTGTTCTTTTAATTGTAGACTCTTTTTCAAAATTTATATTACTTTACCCAATGTTTAGACAAGATGTAGGAGAGTTATTGAAGACTGTAACTAATTCTATTTCACTTTTTGGTGTACCTAAACTTTTTGTAACCGACAAAGGTAGAATGTTTGAATCTTCAGATTTTACTAAATTTCTTAACGATATGGGCTCTACGATTCATTATATCACACCTGAAATGCACCACGCAAACGGGCAAGTAGAAAGGTACGCCCGGACCGTACTTAACATGCTTCGAATCGAAGTTAATCACAAATCGGCTGCATGGTCTGAAACTTTGTGGAAGTTACAACTTACTCTAAACATCACGAAACATAAGACCACGCAGATGTCAGCACTAAACCTTCTGATTGGAACCGAAGCTACAACTCCTATTATTCGGTCCCTTGTTCGCGATGTGGCGATTGAAAGTTCTACTAATCGAGAGGGGCAGCGCGAGCTACACAGGCAGCGGGCAACTGAGCTACTGGAAAGAAACAGGGCTGCGCAAGACACCTACGTTAACCGGCATCGGCGGCTACCCAAGGCGTATAATGTTGATGACTTGGTTTTTGTTATCAAGTTTTCACAGGCAACCGGAAAGTTAGATCCCGGAATGCGAGGGCCCTACCGGGTCGTTCGTACACTGCCAGGCGGGCGGTACGAGCTACGACTTCTAAGCGGCGCCTTCGGAAAGACAACCCAGGCGGCTGCACAGCATATGGTGCCGTGGCGTGGAGAGTGGTGTCCGGAGACCTGTGCTGCATTCTTTGAACGTGAGTAACTGGCTAGACACGTGAGGGCGGACTGCGGGACGACCCTTTTAGCAGCGGACTGCGGGACGCTTGCCGCGTGTTTATGCTTTGGAGGACGGACTGCGGGACGTTCCTCGGGCACGGACTGCGGGACGTTGCCAAACTCTTGTCTGGGTGTACTGCGGGACACCTCTAGGAGGACGGACTGCGGGACGTTCCTCGGGCACGGACTGCGGGACGTTGCCAAACACTTGTCTGGGTGTACTGCGGGACACCTCTAGGAGGACGGACTGCGGGACGTTCCTCGGGCACGGACTGCGGGACGTTGCCAAACACTTGTCTGGGTGTGCTGCGGGACACCTCTAGGAGGACGGACTGCGGGACGTTCCTCGGGCACGGACTGCGGGACGTTGCCAAACACTTGTCTGGGTGTACTGCGGGACACCTCTAGGGGCACGGACTGCGGGACGTTGCCAAATTTAGCATGCTTATTGATGGGTCATGACCATAGCTTTTGTTGATATAAAACTTTGTTGGATGTTGATGAATGACGAAGGATGGATGCAAGGGGCCTTGTAAGAGACGTATAACAGGGTGTGTAACACTAATTTTATGTGTCTTACAGACGAAAATGGGGCTGGCGCAGAGAACGAGAGTGACGAGCCAGGACCGTCGCGTGACGAGCCAGGACCGTCGCAGGAGGTTCGAGAGAACGAGAGTGACGAGCCAGGACCGTCGCAGGAGGTTCGAGAGAACGAGAGTAGCGAGCCAGGAACGTCGTAGGAGGGCGGCTCGTCTGCAGTCGTCGCTACGCCAAGACGTCAGGATCCAGCGCCAGCCGTGTGTGGCAAGACTCGTCCAGATATCCAGAACGCAGTCGAGGGCGATGCGTAGTCAGGAGAGGCCGTGTTAGGAGTTTCTCCAGAATAAGCCCCGCCCACTAGCATTTGTAGTGGGATCGTTCCCCTTCCCTTGCCGTCGGGCTATAAAACAGGGCGTCAGCACGCAAGATCCACTTTTTACTTCGGGTCCTCTTGCGTGCGGAAGCTCTGCTGGTTTGACTGTCGGTGTGATTTGTAATCGTGAGTCCTATTTAAGTTTTGTTAAATATTGTGATAAATGTGTTCCTTAGTTTATAATTTTTGTAATTTGTAAATAGTTTTAATTATTTGTAAATGAATGTGATTTAGCGTAATAAATATTTGTTTTTTTTCAATGTTTTTACTTCTGGTTCCTAAAAATATTATAAATAGTAGAAAAATACCCTATCGCTATTCCTAAACGTTATTTACAAAATACTTAGTATAAGAAATTAATATTATGAGATACATAATTATTATATTATTATACTTACTGTGTGATACATCATACATCCCAGCTTTCGGTACTTATCCATTATTATCAAAAGTTCAAGCACCACAAATCAAAATAATTATATTTTGTTCAAGCAATTTACTTCAAGTATCACAAAAAACTATCAAAATCAACAACAATAACATTCTCTCGATCGCGGATTCTTGGAAATCTACTATTATCGCGCGCGCAAGCGGTCGCATGCGACCGCTTGGAGCTTGAGGGAATATTGTACTTGAATGCCATGAATGAATTATGTACCGGTTACCCCACTCCGCCGCCCGCGCCCTTCGTTGCCGCTGTTGTGCGAGCGGATAGGCACGATACCAGGTTGGAAATTATAGAGAAATTGCGCCGCGTTCACGAATACCAAAAATGATGAATGAAAATTTATTATATTGCAATTCTTTTGAAGACATTCTGTAACTACACAATATAGGAGGTGGTCCCAGGAAAAATACATAACGATTCGATGAGTTTTTAATATAAAACAAGTGTGCGAAAACTGAAAAGTATGTCGTCAATGGTGTAAAAATGCATGAAATGTAATCGTTTATATTTTTTAGTGTGTAAATATTTTGTAGTAAATTTTTGTGCAGGAACCTAGGTAATTACTATTTTATGCTGAAAAATAACTCAAACATGTTAAATATTTTCGTATGAGAAAATGATTTTGGTATTACGTTTGTATGAGAATTTCGATAGTACCCGGCCCCTTAAGGAATCTACGGCCGCCCGTGGCCGCTCGCAGTGCCGTAAATAGCCTTTTTTGCGCCCTGTGCGAGCTTCTATAACTGCACCCTTGTTCTTAACCGACTTCCAAGGAGGAGGTTATTATTATGTTCAGCTGTAGATTTAATCTATACTTATAAAATTACATGTCCTGACTGACTGACTGATTCATCATCGCTGAGCAAAAACTGTTAAAGATACAGCAACGAAACTTGGTGAGTATGGTTGTTTTATTAAGTAGACACTCACTAAGCAAGGAACTTTGAAAATTTTACCCCGAAAGGATTGAAATAGAGGTTGAAAGTTTGAATGAAAGTCCGTCATTTCTTGAGTTAGAAACGTGAAACTTTATTTTTGGGTTACTGATTAAAAATAAATGGATACGTATTTAAGCGTTTTTGAAAATTCTACCCCCAAGGGGGTGAAATTGGGCTTGAAAATTTGAATGAAAGTTAGTTATTTCTTAAGTTAGAAACCTGAAATTTTAAGTTTGAATTACTGATTAAAAATGATTGGATACGTGTTTAAGCGTTTCTGGTAATTCTGCCCCCAAGGAGGCGAAATTGGGGTAGAAAGTTTCAATGAAAGAAAAGTTGAGTTAGAAACATGAAAGTTTATTGGCGTTTACGTTTGACGTTTGCTTAAATAGGGTCCCGTTTTTACCCTTTGTATAAGGAACCACAAAAAGGGGAAAACTATCCATCTTTGTTATTATAAGCCCTCTCTCTGTCATCTTATAATATCCATTTAGTTAAGTACACTGATTTTAGTCAACCCCTACAGCACAAGATTCTTAGTGTAGGGGTTGCGCACCTGAATTTGTATTATCCTGTGTCTATCTTTTGTTTTGTTTCATTTTATTGTTTGTATTTACTGAGAGAGACAATAAACTATTTTTCATTTCATTTTTTCATTTTCATTATACTGTGGCGGTACCCACAATTCGCCTAACAATCCTACATCGCGCTATCGAAGATTCGGAGAACGGCAAGATATATACAACGTCTGAAATGACATCAGTGGGCTTCGGCCTGACCGAGCATGCTATCTCGCTCGATCGGAAGATCTTCCTTTTCGGCCGCCACTGACAACGTTAAATTGGTGACCACCGACAAGAACACGCATCCTTCATCATGGACATCAATCATCATCAACACTCCCCGCCCCTCCGCACCACGTCAGCAGACATCAAGCACAACCGGGTCGCCTCGACCATAAGCCGCGTTGGAGGTCCGCGCCGGTCGAACCCGTGTCCGGCTTGAACGGGGCAGCCATAGGCTACAACGACCGGTCAGCAAGCAGAGCACGGGGTCCCTCCCCTGGTCATTGCACGCGTAGCTTCGGCCCACACCTGACAACACAAGCGCATTAAAGAATACCACCGGTCTTCGGGGGGGAGTGATGTGGCGGTACCCACAATTCGCCTAATGTCGACACTACATATAGGCGAACGCGTTGGCCAACGCGTCAGCCCAATGTGTAGAACAGGCGTTCGCGCGTTCGCGGTAGGTATTTAGAAGTTGGCCAACGCGTTTGCGAGCTTGCCGCGCGGTGTCGGAATGATCAAAGGAAATTTGTCGCAAGGCTTGCGTTCCATCCACACATAGGCCGCGCGATCAGTTCGCCCGGAGCAGCGCTGAAGACTGCCTTCTTGTGGCGAATTAACATCTAACTTGACGAAATAGTGAACAATATAAGTATCGAGTAAACATTTAAATTTATTGAGTTAACTATCAGAGTAAATCAGCCTGTGGAACAAAAAAATCATATCAAAAGTGCTAAAAAAATAAGGTTCTTGGACATGCTATTTTCCTCACGATGTTTTTAAGGGTTCCGTACCCAAAGGGTAAAAACGGGACCCTATCACTAAGACTTTAATGTCTGTCTGCCTTTCTATCTGCCTTTTTGTCCGTCCGTCTGTCTGTCTGTTTGTCTATCTGTCTGTCTGTCTGTCTCCAGGATGTATACGAGTATCTCAAGAACCGCTTTAGCTAGATTTCTGAAATTTTCACAGATTTTGTACTTATATCTGTTGTCGCCATTAACAATAAATATACTAAAAACAAAATAAATTAAATATTTAATAAATAATAAATATATATTAATCATGATAATTATAATAATAAGGTAATAATTATTCTATACTTAATATATACTTATAAATAATAAGTAATAAAATAATTATATTATTTTCATATTATAAAATATGTAAAGGTACTCTTTCTTTGTTGGTTACGTTTTCTCGCTTTTTACTTATTTATTTCGAGAATACCCTTTAAAAACTATTTTTTTGTCCACATTTATAAAGTAATTATAAGCTATACAGCTGCAGCTGTGAGCGACTCAACATCCATTTTGAATCCGTCCGCACATTGGCGCGATCCAAAGCATACTGAATGACCTTCCAATGTGTGGATTACTCACAAACGCCGTTGCAAGCGCATCGCCAACGCGTTGGCCAACGCGTTGGCAGTGCGTTCGTCTATATGGGGAGGCAGCTTTACAATCCTACATCGCGCTATCGAAGATTCGGAGAACGGCAAGATATTATATACTACGTCTGAAATGACGTCAGTGGGCTTCGGCCTGACCGAGCATGCTATCTCGCTCGGTCGGAAGATCTTCCTTTTCGGCCGTCACTAACAACGTTAAAATACTATGTTAACGCGGACGAAGTCGCGGGCAACAGCTAGTTTTTAATACATTGGGAAACATCTCTGGGGCGCAGCAGGAACTTATCGGGAGCAATTCAAAAAAATAAGAGTCTGCACGCCCAGTGCCTGGGCACCGGTGGCACCGCCCTATTTACGGCACTGGCCGCTCGTGGCCGCTCGTGGCCGCTGGCAGCCGCCGGCGGCGGCGATTTCTCAAGCGATACTATGTACCTACTACAATGATGAAGATAAAGTTTAAAATCATATGACACTGAAAGTGCTCGCCGCGCCGTAGCTGCCATTCCGGTGTTATGTCGCGGCCCTTAGGCTTCAGACTCGAAATCAGCGGGCAGCGGGGCGGTAAAGACTTCGAAAATCGAGCAGCCGCCACCGTTACCGCCCCGCTGCCCGCTGATTTCGAGATTGAAGCCTTAGCCCTTAGAGCTGCAATCATAGAGATTTAATAAATTGAAAATTCATTTGACATAAGCTCCATATTCCCATACACTTTCTACCACTTCACTTCACTTTCTAACACTTCATAATATTATTAAAGTTGAAAGTACCAACTGCGGACTGCCCCTGCCCTCTTGGTATATGAGTTCACATTACAATACCTACGGCCCGTGTTTTTGGTCAGTACTCAAGCATCTCGGTCTCTACTTTCAAGACACGGTTCAGGCTCTGTGATTGGTTGGCTATCAAAATTTGGACCAATCACAGAATTAGACCGCGTCTTGAGACCGGGTCGCATCTTAAGTACTGACTAAAAATACGGGCCAATATATTTGTGTAACAAGATGTACCTACGAAGTACGAGCCTAGTATTATACTTCTCAAAATTTCCAGCTCAAGAAGTAATTACACGGCAATCGACTTGGAAAACCCCGGGAAGCTGTTGAACTCGAGCTGCTTCGACTACGAGCTACCGACGCTCTGCTACACCTTCGGGTACAGGGGCAAGGTGGACGGACCGGCCACCACGGCGGTTGTCAACGCCTACTTGAAGTACAAGAAAAGGAATGTCCTGCTGTTGGACTGGGAGGAGGAGGCCGATGGGGGCGCTCTCGGGATCAAACTGGGTTACGTCTTCAAAGCTATGCCTAATGCGAAGCATGTAAGTAGTTACGGAGGGCGAGTAAAGATAGTTCAGAGACACTTAATTAACACCTCCATGGTGGGTATCGCAGACAATAGATTTTCAATTGTTATGCGGCAGCCGGCTCCCGCTTGGGGATTGATGGGTTAATCATACTATTATGGCGTGAATTTAGTTACTATTTGTTGCCACTAGGTGCGCTGGTTCTTTAATGTAAAAAGTTACAAAGTCACAAAGTTACTACTCCTATACTAAACCAAATACCCATGGTAAACCAAAGTCCTACGGTGAATGTTGCTTCTTAATTCTTTAAGTAAGAAAATCCACATATTTTATATTTGCCTACGTTTGACTTTAAGTTTTATTGGTGTAGCGTATAGCAATTAACCAATTATATCATAATTTGTTCATAATTTTTAGATCGGCGGAAGATTAGGCAGCGCATTGATCAAATTGGCCAAAGCCGGTCTCAACATGACCAATGTCCACCTCATGGGACATTCTCTGGGGGCACATCTCATGGCCCACGCCGGAAGATTCACCAGGGCTAAGGGGTACGCCGTTTCAAGGTCAGTGAGAAATATGTAGTTTGGTCAATTATGAATCTGCTACTATGCTTCTTCTTTAATAATTCTTAGCCCCAACTGCACCAACCAAATCGCTTATACTTAGTCTGTCTACTTACCTACAATCATAAGGCCTAAGCCTCGAATTTTTCGGGCAGCGGGGCGAGAGCGGTCTAGTACGCCGCGCGCCGTTCGCCTTGCCTCTGCCTTCGTGGCCAGTTCCATCACTTCCATATAAATCTATACATTGAAATTTGAAACGCGCCTCTCTCGCACCGCGGCCGCCCCCGCCCCGCTGCAAGCAAAATTCGAGGCTGAGACCTTAGTCATATATATATCAACTTACATTTAAAATCTTTTTCTTTTATGTACCGTGTCGTGTATTTCGCTCTTCGATAAACACTAAACACCGCTTTCAGAATAACCGGCCTAGACCCAGCCAGGGTGCTATTCGAGGGCATACCGACGCTCCAGAAGGGTTTGGACCGCACGTGCGCCAAGTTCGTGGACATCATTCACACCAACCCTGGCAACTACGGCTCGGAGAAGTCCACCGGCACCGCAGATTTCTGGCCCAACGACGGCAACCATGGTCTCCAGCCAGGCTGCCCGGAAGGAAGCTTTGAAATGTTCTCGCAGGAAGGTAAGGCTTGAGGTTAAAGGAAAGACGAATTTAATATAAGTTTCCGGGTGCATTTCCATCAGAACCGAGCTGCAAGGAACGTGTTTATGAAAACCTCGCGCTGCGCGCAGCGATTCTATTAGATGCAAAACAACGCAGCTCCATTGGAAAAGCAACCTTTGGCTGCGTTCCCACCGGAGATGAGCTAAGCTGCGTTACGAGGAATGTGTTTTACAAAAACCAATAGAATCTTTGCGCTGAACGTGACAAATAAAGCGTTTCTATGGTTCTTAACGAACAGGGGCAGACCCAAGAAAAGGTGGCGCGATGAACTAGACGCTGTCGATAAAGAGTGGCAAAATACAGCAAAGAATAAAGACATGTGGAAGGAAAGAGGGGAGGCCTTTGCCGAGCAGTGGGACACCATCGGCTAATAATAATAATATGGTTCTTAAAACACATTCCTCGCAACGCAGCTTAGCTCATCTTCGGTGGATTTTTCGCTCGCGTAAATGAAATAATGTTCTCAAAAACACATTCCTCGTAATGCAGCTTAGCCCAGCGGCAGAAGAAACGCAGTATTAAATTAAACCCTTTCCAGATATGTGCAGCCACAACCATGCGTGGCAGTTTTACATCGAAACCTTATTCGCACCGACCTCCTTCCCAGCGGTGAGCGCTGATACTTATGAGGAATTCGTTGAGATGGACGGCCGCGCCAACTCCACAGCTTACATGGGCGAACTAGTCAGCACAAAGTACGTATCTTGCTATGTTTAATAATAATAATAATATCTATGGACGCTTCACATCACGTCAGTCTGGCCCCGTGCTAAGTACCTTAAGGACTTGTGTTACAGGTACCAGACAACGGAAATATATTTAATACTTTGATACTATACATTTATTTAAGATTTTTATTATACCATACATATGGTCGCGCTCAGTTTAAAAAGTCATTTCATACCGAGCGAAAATCGTTACAATAATGGTAATCCACTAATACACAACAGCTTTGACCGTCAGCCACTTCATAATGGGTGGAATAAAAATTAAGAGCATCTCAAAGTTGTTGTTGGGAATCGTACTGAATTGACAATTAAAAAGATCCCAATTCGCACCCAATAAAGGTTCATATCTAGATTATACACGTTTAGGTTGGGTAGGTGTTATTTTAGTTTTAGTATATAACAACAGATGGCGCTTTTAAAGTAAAATGTATATAATTCTTCTAAACAAAATTATCGAATTAATTACTTAAAATTGCTATGTGAGATAATTTTATGGTTAATTCAAACGAAAATCGCCCTCAGCTGAATGTTTGCAGGTGGAAATGTCGTCTACGCGACGCCCTAGGATACATTGAGCGCGAAGTAGGGCTATATTGGTCATAACTTATATCGCTGGCTGACGGTCTTCCCACCATCGTATTAGCGACTGACGGTTTTCTTTATTATTTACAAAGTAGAAACATTCACCTGTATAAATTTTGTACGGTATAAAATGACTTTATATTCAAAAAATTTTTACATGTTCAGTAACGCGACTGACGTTGAATCCCCCGTCTGCAATACGGCTGACGGTGATTTTTTGGTTAAACATGACCTCAATAATCATCCATCAAAGTTTCATTCGGTATAAAATCACTTTTCGCAACTATTTTTTTTTACAACTTTGAAATACTCTCAGTTAACATTCCACCACGGGTGCGGCGACTGACGCTGATTATATTGATTGACTTCACCCCCTAGGGGTAGAATTACCAGAAACGCTTAAATACCTATCCATTCATTTTTAATCAGCAGACCAAAAATAAACTTTTATGTTTCTAACTTAAGAAATGACGGACTTTCATTTAAACTTTCAACCCCTATTTCACCCTCTTGGGAGTAGAATTTCCGAAAACGCTTAAACACGTATCCATTCATTTTTAATCAGTAACCCAAAAATATAGTTTCATGTTTCTAACTCAAGAAATGACCGTGGAAATGAAGGACTTTCATTCAAACTTTCAACCCCTATTTCACCCCCTTGGGGGTAGAATTTCCAAAAACGCTTAAACACGCATCCATTCATTTTAAATCAGTAACCCAAAAATAAAGTTTCATGTTTCTAACTCAAGAAATGACCGTGAAAATGAAGGACTTTCATTCAAACTTTCAACCAGTATTTCACCCCCTTCGGGGTAGAATTTTTAAAATTCCTTCCTTAGTGGGTATCTACTCAATAAAACAACCCTACTCAACAAATTTAGTGGCTGTAGCTTTAACAGTTTTTGCTCAGCGATGATGAATCAGTCAGTCAGTCAGGACATGTAATTTTATAAGTATAGATAAATATTAAGCTACCGCTGGACAAAAATTTGGTCGGTATGAAATGACTTAGAAATCAATAGCACTACCTCCCCTATTAATATATTTATTATCCAGACGCGGGAACATTGAAAACATTTTGTTCCGTCGGCGGGATTCGAACCCGCGACCTCCGTCTTGAGCTACCAACGCGCTCACCACTGAGCCACAGAGGTCGTCATCTTTCTTTTATCTTATCATTTTTCGTAGCTGTGTGTTAGCTCTTTTATAGTTTTAGACAAGGTAAAACACCCAATTACTGGCACTTTAAGAGTTTATGACTAAAAAAAATCCTGTTATTGGCATTTAAGTGTTTTGAAACAAAAATGTAAGGTGCTTAATTACTTATAACAGGAAGCCTGTTAAAGATGGGGTTTTTTCCCTGTACAGAATCCAAAGGGGGGAAAATGTAAAATATTACACATTCTTGTGTCCCATTTTGAGCTCTATGAATATTCACTGGGTCTAAACATTCAGGACAATATATTATCTTGATTCCAGAGCCAAAGGTAACTACTACTTTACAACGAACTCTCAAGAACCATTCGGGATGGGCGAAGAAGGAACGCGGCCCAGCAACCAAGCAAGAAGAAGAAGAACCCCATACAAAAAATACACAACTACCCTCATTAAGCTTGTAGGATTCTTTAGATGATTTAAGTAACTAGCTGTAAAGTACAAAAATAAATTACATTATACACTACTGTCTTAATTACTTGAACTTATTATTTTTGTGGACCAATTTGTCTGTGAAATATCTAATCTATACTTATTATAAAACAAAGTCGCTTTTTTTCCCTCATGTCCCTTTGTTCCCTTTAATCTTTAAAACTACTCAACGGATTTTGATGATTCTTTCAGTGTTAGATAGCCCATTTATCGAGGAAGGTTATAGGCTATATTTTATCACGCTAAGACTAATAGGAGCGAAGAAATAGAGGAAAATGTAGAAAAAACGGGGGAAATTATTTGAAAGGGCTAACTTAAATGCGCTAATCTCAGGAACTACTGGTCCGATTTGAAAAATTCTTTCAGTGTTGATAGCCCATTTATTGAGGAAGGCTATAGGCATAATTTTTAGTGGCTATATATTTTATACCCGTGCGACGCCGGGGCGGGTCGCTAGTTTAAAATAAAGCTTTTGTTAATTTTTACTTTTCCTGGACGTGTAGTTCGAACTGTCGAAAAAAAATATAATTTGTAGTGAATTTAATAAGATTTAAAGTCGTCATAGAATATTTTTTGCTACAACGCATATTTTTTTTGTTATTGACGAAAACCAAAAAATTTAGACCTTTGTCGCCCTTTGTTTTTGTGTTGTTGTTGACTGAGTCATAATTGAGTAGTATAAGAAAAATAAACTGAAATATTATTTCCAAAATAAATTAACTAAATAATATTCTTATAACTAGTGTCTTAGAAGTAAAAGTCATCACGAATAATATTATTAATTTATTATTTAAAATAAAAAATAATAAATTGTGATAGGACGTAGTACTTTCGTAAAACTAAAAAATATTTTACAATTTGTAATTATTGCATTACTAATTTTGGCCATCACAAAATAAAATAATTTATAATATTAAGATGATATTTCTTATATTATTATGCACAGTTGAGGAAAACCTCGATATTCCATTTTTGAACCTGAGCTTATCATAATCTCTTAAATAAAGTGCTCCGCACTTCGTACAATACGGCAGTGATCTTTATGAACTATTCTTAATAATTACTGTAATATAATAACTGATGTGTCTATAATACTGATACTAAACATATGTACACGTAAATTTAGAAAAAGCCTTACGCTACTTATTATTGCTGGCGCATGAATTGAACACTTCTTGTCTATTTTATTTAACACTTTCTTCTTGTGTTTACAGTTTGGAGTAAAGACCTTAATAAATTATTAGTTATCTTTCACTTACGCACAAGTAGTGATAAACTACGATAACATGGCGCGCCCCTCCAAAATTCGAAACGTTTGAAGTGCGTTGTCCTGCGCGGTTGGCTAGTTATGATTAGTTGACCAACAAATCTTGGTAATAAGTGACATTAAGGGAGATCCCACACGTCACACTTTTTGTATGATCGAGTCTGCGGCTTACATACAATCTGCATTCTGCGTGGCGCGCGCCATTAGAATGTATGGAAGCCGCAGACTCGATCACACAAAAAATGTGACGTGTGCGATCTCCCTAAGTGAAATATTACGAGTACTAGTTGATTGGTTGAATACTTACTACATACAAACTCTTTCATAAGGATGTGACTACACACATTGAAACAGTAATTTGGAGGGGCGCGCCATGTTATCGTAGTTTATCTCTAGCCATAGACCTTTTTCAAAATGTCTCTTTCCGTCGACCACGAGACTTATTATAGCAGCGGCATACTGCCAGGTAGGTTGTGCTAAGTAGGTGTAGTCGTGTAGTACCGCTTCATAGTCTCATCGATGTCAACCAGCGCGTTCCGGACGTCGTGAGTCGACGCACCGATCGTCTCGAACGTGTTAGCTAACCTCTCTACCGCCCGCGCCTAAAATTGTTACAAAATTTTACTTGTGTTCTATTTCCTGACATGACATTAAAATGCCCGTTTTCACCAACTACACCTAAAATTTAGGTGTCCCCTAAGCCAATATTCCAAGTTTTGTTCTTGATGAATTGACATCCCCGTAACTCTTAGGTGACGTATATCTCTACATAGTATAAAACAAAGTCGCTTTTTCTGTTCTCATGTCCCTTTGTTCCCTTTAATTGCGGTTTTCTTTAATATATAGTGATTAAAGAGGAAGGTTTTAGGTTTGTGATAAATATGTATATTAATTATGGGAGTTCGCTATTTTACAAGTAAAATATCAGACAGCCATTCTAAGACAGATTAATTGTCAAGGCAACCGTCGTCGTCGCCACATCCGTCACCTAAGTGTACGGGGTCGTCTATCCATCCCGTAAATTATAAACGTCACCTAATGGTTTGATGGATGAATCGCATAATAGGTTGTTTTATTTCAAATAAACGTCACCTAAGAGTTACGGGGTTGTCAATTCATCAAGAACAAAACTTGGAATATTGGTTTAAGGGACACCAAAATTTTAGGTGTAGTTGGTGGAAACGGGCATAATTTATTTAAATGACTTTAATAAGAAATCAACGGATATTTTCTTTATTGGTTTTGTATATTTTTTAAGTGTTGATATAATGCGGTAAGGCGTCAATGAGTGGTCAAGTAAAAATTCATGAGTTGAATTTAATCACATTTCTGTGTCAAAAAGACTATAATTGTTTTACAGTCTAATACCGCCGCAACTTAGACAATTTCATAATAATATTATGTTCTGATTTCGTATCTTGTTTAATTATTTTTTTATAGTCAAATGCATGTGATATGAAAATCTGTCGTTACCTGTATAATAGAAGCTTCTGCAAGCCTCTCCATAGCTTGAGCATTCATTTGTGATGCATGCGCTAGTTGACTCATGGCCGTTGTTTGGTCACTCATAACTTTAACCTGAAATTATGAAAATAAACAATTTGTAAATATCATATCCAAAACCACAGAATCTTCAGTCGAAAATTCGGCGAAAAATCTATAGAATAAATAAATAAAAAAAGGATATGGGCAAACAGCCCATAGACGGCCCCAATTTTTATAATAAAAAAAAAACCACAGAATCTGAACTAAACTAGTGGTAGACATCATGAAGGACGACTCTGATGTAGTATTATGCCGTAATTAGAGGGTACTATTAAATAGGGGAAATTGGTTGATGCATCACAGCAAATTGTACTATCAGAGAAGTTGATTCATAGGCTGATGGTGGAACAATGTCATTTGGTCGGATCATGTCAATTTAATTTTAATTATTGTGATATGTCCGCTGGTTTTGATGTAACGCAACCAAACTAGTAAACAGTAGGTCCCCCCATCTGCCTAGGAATCAACTTCTCTGATAGTACTATGGAGTGTAGATGAAAGGAGAACTATCTTACATGGGGGATATTTGAAAAAGTGTCCAGCTGTACGCAGTAAATTACAGTTGAAAAATCCTCCACGAGTGGCGCTAGCTGCAGCCAAAGGGTATGGAATAAATTATGGAGTGTAGGAATGAATGTAGCCGTTGGTGACAAAATATAAATTATTACTGGAATATAAATTATTACTAGAATTACTGGGTAATACCAATATACTGTGAAAAATATAACCTAAAATAGCTGAAATAAAAGTTGCTAAATGTTTTAAAATTTACCTTGTTGCTACTGTAGCGCCACCTTATTTTATATTAATTCACCATTAGTTTCATCCTAATCTAACGCATTTCTGCGGACACTTTTTACATACAGAGATATTCCTCCTCTATCTACACTCCATAGATAGTACCTATGTGATATATTACAAATGCAATATAATAATGCATGCAATCCAAAAGCAGCTTACCAATTTCTCCATTACAAGCATTTGTCTTTCCTCATAATCGGGTGCTGTTCCTGCAAAATGCATAACAGGTTCAGGGTCAATATTACTGGGTTCTGGGATGTCCTCGTTACCAGATTCCTCCTCAAAATATGACGTGTCATCTGTCAAATGCTTCTCCACTTTGACTCGACTACTCTCTCTGTCCTCTGAAACATTGTAATAAACTTTTTTATGGATTGAAAACAAAAACCCTTTACGGAGATCCAAAAAGTTTACATGTATCACAGGGCAATGTTTGTTCCTTGTGTGACACATTGTAAATGTTACTCGACACACAAAGCCAAAACACTATATATTATTATTTATTACTAACAAATTATTTATAACTAGAGGACTCCCGCAAGTCCATTGCACCAAAATTTGTTTATCGCGCCGGAACCGTCCATTTTTCCGGGATAAAACTATCCTGTCGTTTTCCGGGACTCAAAGTATCTCCATGCCAAATTTCAGCAAAATCGGTTCAGCGGTTTAAGCGTGAAGAGGTAACAGACAGACAGACAGACAAACACACTTTCGCATTTATAATGTTAGTATAGACTAGCTAAAAGCACACACCAGTTGTCACCCCTTGACTGACTGGTGATAACACCAAACACGTTAAAACATAAAAAAAAATTGACTGACTGATGATAACACAATACACATCTACATTCTACAACATGTGTAGGGTTGCCAACCATCCTGTTTTCCCAGGACATGTCCAAGTTTGTAAGTGTTCTGGACCGTCTTGGATAGTTTTTAGATAGCATCCTGGGTTCACTACAAATTATCCAAGTTTAAAATTTAGTTACTAAACAAAATTGTTTGTTTTATATTATGATAAATAGTTTTAAATAATATATTGTTTTATTGATTAAAAGATATTATTATTTTAATTTCCTAAGCCTTAATGTCTTTTGTCACTAGATAATTCTACTATTCTACTATTTCGAGTCTTGTGTCCTTGTTTTTGGGCGAAATTGTCCTGGTTTTTGTAACTTCAAACCTGGTTTTTTAAATTTTAGGTTGGCAACCCTAGTGTAGCGTAGTAGAGGGGAGGCATTCAATCCCCGTTTGCTCACTCGTATTTTGTTTTTAAAATTTACCTCAACTTCAATACTATTGTGAGATACTCATATTATATTAAAAATCACGAATTCGAAGTCTGTGATTTTTTTAATCTTTAATATTAAATTATGTAGTAACTTACTCAAGTGTGATAAAAACAGGTTGTATATCTTCCTCTCTACTGGAGAGCCCAAACTGTTAGGATCACCACCAGCCGATATCACCTTAGATCGGACTGTTGATTTCTTGTCCGCCCAGTACTGTAAAATTACATAGAAAATTTATTATATTTTGTCTCCATAAGATTATAAAATTTAGAGTTCTGTATTTCATAACTGTATTTTAAAAGCATAAAACCGACTTCAAAATTGTACGTAGGTAATTAAGAATTAAAACTCCCTATCTCTAAAACTACTGAGCAGCATGGCTAATATTATGGTTGCATAGTGATGCACTCTCAATCAATTCACTGTTCACAAAATGAATTGTCAAAACTGTCAACGTCACGAAAGTCAAATTTGGACCAATTCAATTGGTCTAAATTCGTACTAATTTGACATTCGTGAATTTGACAGTTTTGACAATTCATTTTATGAATTGACTGAGAGGAATTGCTATGAATTTGATGAACTTGCACTATTCTTTAAGTTGAACAATACCTAGTAAAACAAAAAAAGAATTACTGAAATTGAAATAGTACTTTCAGAGACATGCAAACACAAACATAAAAACATGCACACAGACATACATACATGATACAATATACATTATACATAATACAATATACACATACATAATACAATTTGGGCACATTTATTCACATGCTAATATAGACTAACTGCTAACATAATATACGAAAATTGGGCAGTTCTGGAAATATTACATACATACTCGTCGAATAATATGATAACCTCCTTTTTTGAAGTCAGTTAAAAATCAGCTAGGTATCAAGTGATTTATGAGGTTTTAATAATTAGTGATTTAGAAAGATTTAAAGCAGGTAATGTGTGTTGTATTTGTTTCAGCATCTGGTGACTGGTAAACAGATGTTGCAACAAATAATAGCACAGAAACTGTACATTTTTAGGCATTAAAACTATCCCTTTCATTTTTCAGGACTCAGGAATGTATCTTCTTAATGAATTTTATCTTAAAATTTAGTTTGTCATTATTTTTATCAATATTCCGCGAAATAAACTTCCACCTTTAAGTAAATGAGTAAGTGCACGCATAGGCATACGTACAGCACCTCCCTCCTCCCACACTGCCTATGCGTACACTCGCATGCAAGAACTTGCAAACACCACCACCACACAAGCAATAATGTTGGCAAATCCGCAAGCCGACATATACTAATACTACTATTCATGCTTCGTCATGTCATCCTTGGCAACACAAACTCGCGGCCTTTCATAGTTACATTCATAGATTATTATCGATCCCTCTTAGTAAAGATAATTATCAAAAGGAGCTTAATATCATTTTCCAAATTGCGATATCCAACGGATATAGTCCAAAAATTATTGAATAATATTTTGAAAAATAATAACAAGAAAGAACTGGTTAAGTTTTTGTACGCAGGTCCTATTGATAAGGAGATAGTTAGATATAAGTTGGTATACTTAAAGGTGGAAGTTTATTTCACGGAATATTGCTAAAAATAATAACAAACTAAATTTTAAGCTATGGATTTCCGCAAAGTAACACCTGATTCCATTAACTGAATTTTATCTTATTTGGTTCAGCATTTTAAGTATCAAGAAGTAACAGACTGATACACTTTCATATTATTTTATAACAAGCTATTGCCCGCGGCTTCACTTATGTTAAGAAGTATTATTATATACAAACTTTCATTCCCTATTTTAACCCCTTGGAATTTATTAAAATCCTTTCTTAGCAGATTGCCTACGTTATAACTTATAACATCTGCCTGCATACAAAATTTCAGCCCGATCCGTCCAATTGTTTGGGCTGTGCGTTGATAGATCACCATGTCAGTCAGTCACCTTTGGGTTATAGATATAATAATATAAGTTTAGATTTTAATATGCATTGATACTTACTTTGACCCAAGACTTCATGGGCCTATTTGGACCACCAACATTGTTTACAATTTGCGTCAACTGGTACCATAACCTTTTGCTCTCGTGCCTTCCCTCTAAGCCTCGCATCTGACCTAATCCGAGATTAGGGTGCTTTTCCATAAAATCTACGATTGCTGAAACTTGATCGTGGCTAGGACGACCCTAATACACAAAATGTTCATCATGTATTAAAAAGCTGTTATCAAAAGAAATCATGTTTATAAACAATGGTACGGTAACTGATAGACAATAATCGAGTTCTTACTTGATTACTCTCGAGATTGTAAGAAATGAAATAGATAATGGAAATAAGCATATCAAGTGAGAACCTACCGAAACCGATCGGTCCGTCATTTTTGAAAAATATCCCTTTTACATTCGGATAATTATTATGTAATTTAAGATCCTTAGCATATTGTATTATTGTAGGTAAATTAATATTTTAAAACTATATGCACCAAGAAAGTAGAAAAACGACAACATTTAGTTGAGTTGGGGCCATTGTGTTTTAACGTTTGGTAGTCTGTGGTGTTTTTGTTCTCTATGGTTTATTTTTTCTTTAATTATTTATAATGACGGCTGTACACACTCGAGGAGAGTCTCTCGCCGAGATCTGGAATTCTGGACACATGGCATTCTGACACTCTCGTTTACATTGCGAGAGCCAAAGAGACCCTTTGACTTGGGCCCAAAAAACCGACAAGCCACCGAGACCGACCGAGACGAGAACGAGAGCGCGAGGCGAGACGAGAGCATAAAGTTAATATACCTATCGGAATCGATTCCGATAGGTATATTACCTTTATGGATGAGAGCTACCTTACACACTCGCGCTCGGCCTGTCTCGGGGTGTCCCGTCATTCACCCGGCGGCCGAATCGCAGTATCGCAGTACTATTTGTGAATCGCATTTGACTTTGTCAATTATTGTCTCTGGTCTATGGCTGTATGGGCAACACTCCCTTTGCCTGTCCCGACCGGGACGAATTAAAAAAAGAAATGTGTGTGTCGAGTTTTGCCGGGAATTCGAAAGAGTAATGTTCTGTTTTTGTATTTAATTTCCTAAAATTGTGTTATTTCGGTTTTTAATGTATAATGTTGGTAGAATATTAACCATTAAATATTCGTTGTCGTGCACAAGTGTGGGCAAGTGATACAACTTCAAGAAACGTGCCATTTTGTGTTCCCTCCAAAACTCCATCGAAAGTTTTAGTAAAGGGTCTACCACTTTACTAAAACAACTGACTTGACTCGTTGACTTTACCGACTACTTTTTAGACTTTGACTAGACTTTCGACTTGACGATATTCTGGAAAAATTACTTGAAAATTTTGTAAATTTTTTACGAAAAAATATTTTTTCCCGCCAATACTTCACTTGACACTGGCCATGGTAAAGCCGAGCGCCATAACAAGAACAAAAAAAAAATCTGTGTGTCAATTTGACAGTTAAATTGTAAACAGCTGTTTCTTGCGGCTTTATTTTGCAGTTTTAATATTTATCCCAGAAAAATAAGAATACATTTAAATTCTACAAATATATACTTGTAATCTGTGATTTAAATTAAGCACAGTGCATACAATTTTTTTAGGTTTAATTTCATTACGGGAACTGCACAATCACTGTAAATGTCTGAATCCGAAACTATACCAATCATTGACCATGATGCGAAAGGCGAAGCGAACCCGAAGAAAAGAGTTCGTCATAGAAAGAAAAACTTATACGAAAACATTTTGAAACAAATGGAGTTCTACTTTAGTGATGCAAATTTAAGTAAAGATAGATTTTTAGGAGACCTAGTCAAAAATGATCCGTATGTGCCGATTGCTGAATTTTTAAAGTTTAACAAAATAAAATCTCTAACTCAAGATGTAAACGATATTGTCAAGGCAATGAAACATTCCACCTTCTTAGAGTTATCAGAAGATAAAACCAAGGTAAATGGAACACACTGATGGCTTCTAAAATGTTATTATATGTATTTGACACTGTAGAGTGTAGTTATACAGGTAAAGATTTCCAAACCTACCCCAAGATTTATGGGGAGCGGGGGTGGAGGGGGAGGAGAGGTTATTACCCCTAAATACCAAATCCACACTGAGGAACCCCCCAGTTTTGGAGCTACTCACCTTTGAAATTTTCAGAAGAATGACGATTGTTTTGTGACGGTCGCAGGCTGCTGCCGCAGCACAGTCACAGTTCTAACCTGACCTACTTTTGGACTTTCTGGATTGTTTTTGTTGTTGTTTTGGATGGGTTGCTGCACCCCCAGAGCCCTCCCTTTTATTTTGTGACGGTCGCCGGCTGCTGCCGCTGCACTCCTGCGTAGCTGGTCGGGTTTAAATGTAACTGGCCACTATCACCGAAACTAGTGTGGGAGCTAATAATTAATTATACAGTAAATTAATATGTTGTAGGTTAAGAGGAAACTCCCTATGATGCCGTATGACGCGGATTTAAGGACTGTTTATGTGGAATCCATACCAGTGACAGCGAGCAGAGAGTGGCTGGAGAGAGTTTTCTCAGACTTTGGACATGTTGCTTACATTTCATTGCCCAAGTTCAAAAATTCCCAGAGAATTAAGGTATTTTAATTTTTTACCTATAACTTGTCTCTCAACCTCTTGAACTCCACTGGATCGATATTGAGCCACCTGGCTGCACTGGACCTCATGCAGTGTTGCAACTTATTTTAGTGTAGGTATATAAGATTTAATTTCGTTTGTTCAGTCCATTATTTTAAGGAGTATGAAGTTGGCTACAAAAACAAATGCACTAAATTTGTTGCTGATTGGCGGAATTTAATAAAACTTGAGAAACGTTTTAAAAAAATTAAATGGCGCCATAGAACTCCTTAATTGAGGAGTTAAGTAAATTAAAATGCCCTGTTAACTTATAATTTTTTTATATGTTACAGGGCTTTGCATTTATAGAGTTTGAGAAACCTCAAGATGCCCATAAATGTATAGCAGCTTTTACTGAAATGGGTTGTAAACTTCCTACTTGCATGCCGCCAGAAGAGCTTTCATCTATAAAACTATTCTCTGTAGAAGAACCAGAAGAGACCAATGAGACAAAAGAAGAGTATGAACCACCTAAAAAGAAGACCAAGAAAGCTAAAGATAGGAAGAAACATTTAGATTTAAAACCAGATCAAGAGGGAGATACAGAAAAGAAGTTAGATACACCAACAGTAAGAAATTGAAATTAATTCTTTTGGGTTTCAAATATTAATGCTTCGATCGAGGATTCTTGGAAATCTATTGTTCTCGCTTGGGTGTTGAAGCGTAATTTTTTTTTTTTACTAGTGTAACCTTATTTTGAAATGTGATAACTGATAAGTCACTTGTTAAAGTTTGTGCCATATTATGTTACACTGTTTGTGCTAAGTGTTAAAACTTACATCAGTCTTTCCCAAAGTGGGTGATAATGCCCCCTTGTTGGCGCTGAAGGTATAATATATAGGGTTTATATCATTCAAAGTGGGCAGTACACAAATTAAGTTTGAGAACCCCTGACTTACATCCTAGTTTTATTCACCCTAACAATGGATGCTGATGGTTCTATATTTAAATTATTTTTGTTACAGGAGGAGAATAAATCAATAGCTTCAGCTGAGGTAATAATTTTACTGTTATTTCTAAAAGCTTATTTAAATATTTAAAATTGAATACTTGTTTACATAATATTAGAAATAACTCTCATTATCAGACCTCAATATTGAAAACTAAGGCTGTGTTTCCACTGACGCGGAGCGGAGCTTAGCGGTGCCGAATTGACCTATCACCATGCTCGAAATCTTCGTTCCGCTTAGCTGTCATTCCGCTGGAATTGCACGATTGGTCAATTTGGGCACCGCTAAGCTCCGCTCCGCTTCAGTGGAAAACACTCTTAATTCTATGTATCAAGCTGTTGTTTTTTTTTCAGGGAGATAAGACAACAGACATAGAGTCTAAAGATGAGCTCACAAGTCACGATGAAGGCAAAAAAGATGATGGTACTCCACGAAAAAAGAAACAAAAGAAAAGGTCAAAAGATAAAAGCAAAAGTAGTTTAGCAAAAGGTGAAGCTCCCAAGGGAGCACTGTGGGGCTTGCAAGTACTGCCAAAATCAGAGTGGAAGTCATTAAGAAATAAATATTTGAATTTACAAAGAAAGTACATGAAAGAAATGAAAACTAATCTCTATAACAAGAGACATGCCTACTCTGGCATTCCCACTGCTGCTTCAGCAAATGATCCAACTGAACCAGGTAATTATTTAAATACTGTTATTTTAAAAAATAAAACTACTTTGTAAAAAAGACAAGAGGATTAAGGGCGTTGAGCATTCGCTGCTTTAAGCGTGCGCCTGGCGCGGCCACCCCTTTGCTGTTTTAGGGCGGCCACGCCCTAAAACAGCAAATAGATATATTCTATGTGACTAAACAATAATGTTTTCTACAAAAATAATTATTGTATTGTGATTTGTGTGATGTGTCTCCTTTCAGAAGAAAATACCCAGGAGGTAGACAAAGAAAAAGATCAATTACAAAAAATACCTGGTGTATTTGTTAAGGAAATTCTTTCTGAGCCATGCATAGATGTAAGAAGCACTAAAAGAATGGTATGTATTATTATTTATTATTGGACGTGGTGATGATAAAATGTAGAATTAGAAATTAAGCAGATTTTTATAATTTTCAGATTAAAAGCAACACTCACGCCTTACATGTGGAGGTGAAAGAAGGACAGAGCGAATTATTTATTCGTTTCGATTCTGCGGAGGCTGCAGAAGAGGCAAGTTTAATCTTGTATATTTTATTACAGAGGGCAGCCCTTTCGACTTTTTGCCACATGGCATACATTCGTTGATTAATAAAAAAGTTTCTTACGCCGGTTCTTCTCGCCGGGTTAGTTCCCGAACCGGTGGTAGGCACCAGTAGTATCAACATTCTGAAAGTATTTTTTAAAAATCTATTCAGAAATAAAACAATTTTTATTCGTTTATTTTATTTTAGGCCTGAGCACTGACCTCCATTATACAAGTACTGTATAATGGAGATCAGTGGGCCTAAGAACAGGTTTTATCTACTTTTTATATTGATACAAGAAATCATTTATATGGCAAAACAACATTTGCCGGGTCAGCTAGTAATATATATTCTTTACATTCCAGTACACTGCCAAGTCGAACTGCGCGCGGGTGCTCTCCGGTCCAGAGGAGCAAGAGCAGTGGCAGCGCGCCATCGAGGCGCAGAGCAGCGCCCGCCGCAACCGCCGCGCGCACGCGTACCCCCCGCACCCCGCCTCCCCGCAACCCACGCACACACATATACGCTTCGACGAGTGATGCGTGTACTGTCAGGTGTTCACACACACATACGCTTCGACGAGTGATGCGTGTACCGACTACCGTCAGGTGTTCACACACACATGCGCTTCGACGAGTGATGCGTGTACTGTCAGGTGTTCACACACACATACGCTTCGACGAGTGATGCGTGTACTGTCAGGTGTTTTAAAACTTTAATTTTCGTTTACTTAATACTTTATGTGTAGTTTTTTTTAATATATTACTATGTTCCGCCACTTCTTAATAAAAATGTTTTGTCCATTATCTATGAAGATAAAAACAGTGTAACAAAACAAAGTGATAATACTTTAGTTAGGGTGATTTCATGATTTGTATGGAGAAGCGCCTTGGCCCAGCATCATGACGACCTCTGTGGCTCAGTTGGTGGGCTGTTGGTAGCTCAAGCCGGGGGTCGCGGGTTCGAATTCCGCCGACGGAACAAAAAGTTTTCAAAGTTCCTGGGTCATGGATGTGTATCATATAATAAAAATCTTAAATATATAAGTAATGTGTATAGTATAAAAGTATTAAATATATTTCCATTGTCTGGTACCCGTAACACATGTCCTTCAGGTACTTAGCACGGGACCAGACTGACGTAGTGTGAAGCTGTGAAGCGTCCATATAGATATTATTATCATGGGTTTGCCCATACAAAATTTTAGAAAAAAATTAAGCATTCAGCACTGCTACTTTAACAGTAAACTTATACACACCCTAAAGTATTATTGGAACGAAGTTCCTTATCGCGCGTTGCGAAAGGGGGCTAGACGGAAAAAGTTGTAAGGACACTTTTTTTTAGTACCTGCGAAGTAGGGGCAGATGGCGTTGATAGTATTCCTGGGCGTCAACTAGATGGCGTTTTTGAGAATAATCACTAATCGGTGACATCTACCAGACGTTAAAATATATTTTATTACAATTCCACAAAAGTGTCGCTGTTAGTATTCCTGAGCGTCAACTAGATGGCGTTTTTGAGAATAAACAGCGACAGCTACCGGACGTTTAAATAAAATTTATTACAATTCCTTCACTAGTAATTAATCGAAAGGAACTTCGTTCCATCCGGGTGCCCCTTGACACCTCTCATTTGGTTTTGTCACTTTGTTTTGTTACACCCCATATTTAAAGTAATAAATAAATGTTTTTCAAATTGTAAATATCTAATTACTAGTTAGTAGAGACTGGTGACTGGTAGTAAAGTTCTTGCAATCCACGAGCGCGCGTAGCCATTATTTGTAGTTGTAATAATTGTAAAATGTAAATAGACATTTTCGTTAGTGTGCGTACCTGACGGAGCAGTCAGTAGCGAGCGAGCCATGTACGCGTGTTACATAGATATTATGGTCACTCACACAACTAAGGGCGCCGCGCGCTCGTAGACTGCAAGAACTATAGTAATGTTGTGGTTGTTGCATCAATGTTTAAGCAAATATTGCTGTTTGAAGAATGTACTTTAGAATGCATAAGTACTAATGTTACTTTTAGTACATTTCCACCACTACTATGTTGATATTAGTAGTTTGTCTCAAAATATTTTCCCAAAAGAACAGCGTGCAAATAATAGACTATAGTTTAAGTTTAAACACTTACGGATTTTGTCGCGGAGCACTTATATTAATCCCGACGCCCGTGACCACGGCAGCTGTAAGGCAGCCGAAACTGCCTTACAGCTGCCGTGGTCACGGGCGGACTGAGCGATGAGGCGGACTGACTGACCACGGCAGCTGTAAGGCAGCCGAAACGTCGGGATTAATATAAGTGCTCCGCGACAAAATCCGTAAGTGTTTAAACTTATAATATCATGACTCATGAGTGATACTCGCGAAAACTTAAGAAGTCATTATTAGACTATAGTTTGTATAAACGTTAATATAGTAAGAGAATAAAATAAAAGGTTTACATTTAATGTAACATCTGTTTTTGTACAACACCTATTTAAAGCATGAAATTGAAAAGTTTGTAATGTTTTCTATGTATGAATGGTTTAAGTGTTAATGGATCCAATATTAAGAAAGTAATTAAAAAGAAAATTTATTAGCAATAAATGCAACATCGAAATTCAGTCTTAAACACCTACACTTATAGCTTAGGCACAGGCACATAACTTATAAAAACGAAAAGTATAAGTACTATAAAAGTACTGTACCTACATATTAATTAAAATACACATACAATTTCCTATTTATATACATTATACAATACCTACGAATAATAAAGTTTTATTATTTGCCTTTGCCCAGCAGTGGGACACCATTGGCTATTAATAATAATAATAATTTGTAGTATAATACAATATAAAATTAATCACATTCATTACCAATAATGTATTGGTTCATATATTCAATTGATAAGTATACTTACAAAGGAAATACCTGAGACATAAGTAAAAATTAAAAGATGTCGAAACTAAATGTATTAATAATATAAAAAAAGAAAAAAATGGTTGCCTGTAAAGTCGGTTTTACGGGCGAAGATTTTACGTGACAACGTGTGGGAGAGAGACGCAAGGCATTCGGCGGGCCTCTCTCTCGTTCGGTGACTCATCGTAACGTTACCGAGCGTTACACTTTTTCATAAGTGACTCCCAGCCGCAACCTAATTTAAGACGTTGTCACGTCAAAAATCTTATGTTATGGCACTGGAATAGTATTTCATTTTCTTATTCTGTATCATAAAAAAGCTATACTTATTAAAATAAATCGCAATTTCTGAAATTGAAGTATAGTTACAGAAATACAGAAAATTACATCAAGCACAACCAAAAATGTTTCCTTAATTTTTCTCCACCTTTTAAGTACTTACAAACAGAGTAAATTCATAATATAATAAGTGTCAAATATTGTATTGTTGCTGCTTTATATTGAATAAAAGAGACAAAACATGCAGTTAATCTATCAATAGTATATTAATACAATTATTATTTAAGTAGTATTGCAATAACCAAAATTAAGTTATTTTTGTTTAAAAGCAATTCCAAAATTTAGGAGTAGACTCAGTATCAGCTGCTATTCATTATACATCACAAACCTTTATACAGCTGCTTTATTATACCTAATTAGTAAGTTTATAAAATAGTAATACTTAAGAATTATTGGTACATCATATTATATAAAAAAGTATAATGTTACAAAATTACCTGCAATATTTCCTTACGTTAAATAAGCTCAAATAGTATGGCAATAATGATAATTACATAATATAAATTGAATTGGGAAGACGCTATGGAAGGTATAAGAAATATAACAACTTTTTGTAATGTAGTTAGGCAGTCATATACAAGTATCCACAAAATTTTAGGAGGTACTTGACCAGTTGATTAAATATATTGCAAAGCTTACGTCAAAGAAGTTAGTTATGTTCTATAATATTTCTGTCATAAAAATAATTAAAAAGTTTAGTTTTATTATCACATCATTAAGTAATTATGTTATAGTAACAGGTAGTTATTATAAGTACCTAAATAATTATTATGTACACAAGAGGTAGATAACTTCTATTGCTTACATCTACGATGTTTCCATATTTCTATGCACAGTAACAGGTGCTATGACACTATTTTTACCACAAGGTAGCACGGTCACTGATATATCGGTAGGAATATTGTGTCTATGTTTAACTTTAGTAGGAACAGGAAAACTGACGTCGGATTTTGTATCGTCCGAAAGTATCGTGGGATCATTCACAGAGAAGCCGGTAGCTTCGGAGTCCTCGTGGGGAGTCATCGTCGAGTAGCCGTGGTCGGAGCCTCCGGCAGTATGAGACCTTCGGTACCCTGTGACCACCCTGTACGGAGATATCGGAGCCTCAATCTCCATCACCGGCAGTAGCTTGTCTTGGCCGTTCTGGTCGGGCATATCGTCTGATGACATGTAACTCAGTTGAACATCAATATCTTGCCAAGTCTCGGCTGGACCGTCGACGTACAAGTTGTGACAGCTGGCGGTCGTAGTGTTTTGTCTGTAGCAGTATATCGCGACAGCTATTACCAAGCTGATAGTAACGATACACCCCGCTATTGGTCCAATGGCCGAGTAACTTGCGAAAGCGTCTCTGTTGACCTGGCCGAAAGTACCCTCGCCGTACGGAGTCACGGCACCGAGTACACCGTTGAAACAAGTCGATTGAGAAGTACAAAACGGCGCAGCTAGCGGCGTGCGGCCGTCTGCGTCCACCTGACACCATTCGCAAGCCAACACGCCTAAGCAACTCGAATGGGTCAAGTAGTTCTCACATTGAAAGTCGAAACAGGGCTTCAGATTTTCAGCGTAGTTGTGGAAATAGTGCGATTTATGGTTATTTTTCTCTGGTACCAAGCCGCACAACGGTATGTCCTGGCTCATGTTCGATTTGTTGGCCTTAGGACACTCGTACCATTCGGAGCTACATTCGCAGGGACACTCGCACTCTGTTTGCTCCATGCGGTTGCAGTTGAGGCAGAGTCGGTCGAACATGCTGCAGGGACAAAAAGGTCCGATACTTCCCAAGCTACATTTCGAATTCACGAGTCCAATGAAAGAGTTAGTTCCCGGGATAGCAGTTATGTGATAGTGAACACAGTGGTCGCCTGACACGATATTTGATAAAACATTCGGCAGGGACATGTTAAATTCGTAGTATCTTTGTATAGTTTTATCAAAAAAGTTGCTGCACATCTTCTTGGTGACGAAACCTTTGTGATTTAACATATCGATAGCTATCATTGACTCCTTATGTGTAATGTGCTGCTGCTCTATTGGCCCTGAGCTATTTGGATCCATCAAACCTGGGTGTGAAACCAAGTACCCTCGGTTGTCCATTATAAAACATTTTATATAGGCCAATGAACATTGTGGCATATTTTCTATGAGTAGCTTATATAGAAAACCCATAGTGACATCCATCGAAACAACCATGGGAGGATAAATTGGACTTTGAAGAGCATAAGAAATAGATATGATGTAGCCCGCCCCACCAACATCGAGAGTAGGTGGTGTGAGAATAATTTTGTCTGGATTTTCCATGGCATTTGTATACCACGGTCTTCTAACAGGCTCATAGTCATATTCTAACACAGTACCTGGAAACATCACAAGGACACCGCTTTCTGTTGCTGCGTATCTCCTCACAACATAGTTAGAAAGTGGTCCATGAAGGTGTTGCCTTTTGTAAAAGGATAAAATGGAATTAAGGAACCCGACATCTTGTTGTATTTCATTCTTTAAGCCAGGGTTGGAGAGCAGTCCATGAGCGACACTCTTTATATATGCCAAGTAATTTTGCATGTATGCCAAAGCTTCCTGTCCGTCTGCCATGTCATAGAGGTAAGTAAATGGAGACTGAAAACTGGATGGACTTAAATACACTGTCCCTTGGTCAATAGTTGAGATTTGTTTAAAATGCCTACATAATTTCCCAGTCTTTGGTGGAAATAAGTCTAGTCTATGAAACAGTATATCTTTGCTACTTCTTGAAAAGTAAATGTTAGACATGTTCATTATACTGTCGTTTTTAAAGTCTGTTACGAGGCATACAATATAATATTTATAAACCCACTTCCATTCATATAAAACATTAGTAAAATTATTGATATCAAATTTTATGTTACCTGATGATTTTTGGAGCATCTTTTGTTTTAACTTTCCAACAAACCTGTGGGGCTCAATTGACTCCAAGTGTGTGAATTTAATTTTTTCCGATGTAGACTCTGGTCTTGGAAAATGTGAATGCATAAGTATTTTTCCTGAGAAATCCATAACGAATGCTCTTTTATCACCGTCTCTTCCTTTGAAATAAATGATATCTTCTGCTAAATCAGACCAGTACAAATCCAAGCCAAATATACCACCGGAGATGGGGTATACCAAGGATATAATATAATCTCTCTCAGTTGCTTCCCAAATTGGTCCCTCGACTAGTGTCTTGCTTTCATAGTTAGTGGGCATTAAGGACAAAAATGCTGATGCAACCTGACCAATTACTCCACTGTTGTTTATATGCAACTTCATAACTGAATGCTCCTTAGAATGGTTGTGCCACTTGTCAAAGGACAAAATTCCTAATGACTTATTTTTATTGTCGTCAGTTTCATAAAACAGCCCAATTGCTAGCTTCTCTGTTGCATTGCTTTTCATGTGTGGGAAGACTTTGAGCCAATTATCATCCTTTAAAATCTTTGTATCAGTGAGATAAATAAACAATTTATTGGCAGGCAATTGTTGTTCATTTAGTAAATTTTTCATCTCTTTATTTATTGTCACAGGTGGCAATAGGGAGTCGGCCACTTCAAGTGTTGTTAAGTATTCTCTTAACAGGAGTTTGTTAGTGTCTGTTGCATTGGCAAACTTTGACATTCCATCTATACTGCAGGAGTCTTCGAACTTCATAAAATTGCTGGTATTTGCTACCTTAACAGTGAACATATCTATGCTTTGCAATGCAAAAACAGTCTCCTTGACAACATTAACTATATTCTGTAATGTTTCGGAATGAACAAAGTTGTCTACTATGAAAACAACATATTTAGGGTCAGGGTGCACTATTTTATGGTACAAATACCTAAGGTTCGTATGTGGCATTGCAGTGCAGTCTTTGTCGGTGGCATAATCCAAGTGGGAGAGGAAATATTGTCTCTTCACTTTTAAGTCCTTAAATCTACCAAATAAACTGGATGGTTCAATCAAAGAAATGTCTAAAATGTTCGAATTCTTTATAAGCACTGTTTTTCGTATTGAATTAAACGGACAGGGATGTGTGAAGGATGGAGTATTGATGTGTTTGAAAGTATCATTCATTTCCATTAGTATGTTTGTTGCTGACGACACTTTATAACTGAGCTTATCAACGATACTCGTTAAAACATCTTGGTCGGCGTTGGACGAGCGATTTATTTTGTAAGTAGTCCGTATTTCTAAATGGGATGTATATTCACTTCCAAGCTCCTTGGTCACCATTTCATTAAACCTGCTCGCCAGAGTCTCTGAAAGGTTTCTTATGCGTGTTTTTAAATCACATCGGCTGCTATTCTTTCCGCAATTGAGGTCGTTTGAAAGTAAAGACGAGAATAAACTCGCTTTGATGAAAAACAACAATATTATCTTCATATTGTAAACAAGCTTTTGACAAAGTTTGAAATGTTAGTATGTTTTAGCCGATTTAAGACTTCCGATATCCATTATTTTTGTGCTTGTACATTTCAAATACTTTCTGAACTCACACATGAAATTACACAATCAATGAGGGATTTTCTTATTTTTTTAATTTGATTGTCAAACAGTTTCCATTTTAGTAACTAGATGGCGTATGGGTAGACAACTATCGGTAATACCAGGGAATACCATCAATACTTGCTACAAAACTGGGCAAAAGAATATAAAACTTGATACATTTCAATTGGAAAAAAGACGCAATAATATTCCAATGAATAGGATAATAAAGTTATTATAACGATGTTTTAGTTAAAACTCACGGAAGAAATAGCCCTATTTACTGATATTCACACCAAATGTCACAGGAAATATACATTTTGATTTTGACAACATCTTACCTGCACTTGTGCAAGATAACGGATATTTAATGGCTAATATTTTACCAATAATGAACATCAAAAACATAAATAACACAATTTGGAAAAAAATAATAAAAACCACACCAACAATAAAAAGTAGAAGAAGTTTTGAAAGTGACATGCCCGCCAAAACTCTCTGTCAGTTGTCAGTTTTCAGTTTGACAATTTGCGTGTTCCTAAACTGTTACCAGTATACTGGCCTAATCGCTTAGGCCAATGATGGCTTAGATTTAAGATATTTTGATTTACGTCACACTTGACAGTACACTGATATTTTTTGAAACACTGTCAGTGATGCCAACCTGCAGATAATTTCAGATGGGTGGGGACTTGGGGAGGGGAACCAATAGAAAATCTAAAAGTGTCTACCGTCGCGCCGTCTGGTGGAGATTTAAAAAAGAAAACTTCCCATTCACATGCAAAATTAGTGAAATACGGAAAGTTTGATAATTAATATAATTCACCACTCCATACAGCTTGTTTGACAGTTGACACACTGCACACCACAGAACACTTTTACTCCTCTGCACCATAAAGTTATTATACCTAGCGGAATAGAGAAACAAAGGCTTGAGCAAGCGAGATGCCACTATCAGTAAGACCGCGTGGTAAAAAGAGACGTGTGATACATGACAGCAGCACTCTTTTTTTGACGTCCAGTCGGCACGTGCCGCACGTTGTCAATATAATCTCATAGAATTCATGTTCAATCATGCTTGTGTAAGTGTATACGTACACATATTTTTCACACAGATGAAAACCAATTTTGGTTACGTTTGACAGCTCGAGATTGTTGCTCTATTCCGATAGGTATATTAACTTTATGCTCTGCACACAGCCCACAGCTAAAACCATGCATCAAAGCATCAAGATTGATCCTTCATCCAAGATACTGTGTTAAGCTTGGTGTTATGTGTATTATATTAATTCCATGGTATAGTCAGTCAAGAAAGTCATGACAGGCGGGAAATTTTTTAAATGAAATAAAAAATATGAGAATTTTATTAATTCGAGATAAATAATATGTACAAGGTGACAATATTTAAAATGTAATAAGCGTTCTCTGTGAAAATACAAAGAAAACAATACACCTTATGCGTGATTACGTTTAGAAAAATATTTTTCCGCCTGTCATGACATGGTCATGACTTTCTTGACAGACTATATAATAAGTCTGGGTATAAGTTGTTAATAATAATCGGCCAAGTGCGAGTTGGACTCGCGCAGGAAGGGTTCCGTACCGTTAGAGAGCAAAAATAGGCTAAATTGTGTTTTTTGTATGGGAGCCCCCCTTAAATTCTTATTTTATTTTAATATTATTATTAATTATTGACTTAGACATACAATAAGGGCCTTCGTGAAAATATCACATGCCTACCGGTTGCCATTACTGATATAGAGCAAAAAAGGCAGATAAAATCATGTTTGTTGTATGGGAGCCACCCTTAAATATTAATTTTATTATGTTTTTAGTATTTGTTGTTATAGCGGCAACCGAAATACACAATCTGTGAAAATTTCAGAAGTCTAGCTATAGCGGTTCTTGAGATACAGCCTGGAGACAGACAGACGGACGGAAGGACGGACGGACGGACAGACATCGAAGTCTTAGTAATAGGGTCCCGTTTTTACCCTTTGGGTACGGAACCCTAAAAAACCAAATAAGTAGGTACACACAAAAAAGTTTTATATACCTATTTTATATCTATGGATGCATAATACACATCCAGACCCGGGAACATTGAAAACTTTTGTTCCGTCGGCGGGATTCGAACCCGCGACCCCCGGCTTGAGCTCAACCAATTGAGCCACAGAGGTCGTCGAAGTACACAACTATGTAGTAATTCAAAATATTATATTATTAATAATACAAAGTAATATCTTTAAATTATTAGACACAATATATTTTTTTACGATTGAATATTTTCATGTTTCTTTTTCTGCTTTCTTGCGTTGCTACTTATTGTAATCTGTTCAATTGTATCGTTTAATGTTGAGTCTCTTGTTTCAGGTGTAATGAAGAACAACGCGCTAGCAGTGATAGCAAGGAACGCGTAAATAAATGCACCGAGCACTGGTGATACGAGATCCTGAAAAAATTGTAAGGTAAGTTAATAAGTACAAACAACATTATCTTTAAACTATCATGGAAGATGAAAGACGGCAGTACACACGAACAAAACAGTTTTCACTCTAAGAAAGAAGGAATCTGAGAGAGAAAGAATACTTTAAACGAGAATACCAGGTTGGTCAGCACTTGCGACAGTTAATTTTAAGAGCGGGCTGCTAAATTTTGCTGTGTTTTCTAATAAGTATTACGATCCCGGAAGACGATTGACTTAAATGAAATTGAGATTTATTTAATCATCGTATATTTACCTGACATTTGCCTAACGGAAAACACGATTCACTTATTTTGACTTGATAGTTATTACTTTTCGAAATTATGAATCTTTCTGGGCTTTTCAACAAATATCTGTTACACTTATTGAGATACTATCATTAAATAACTTGCACTACTACAATCACACACTTTATAAAGTAATGGCTAAAGAAAATATTAGTATAATAATTGTATTTGATTTTTAAGTAATCATCAAAAACGTTTTGGGACTTACGACCTTTACTTTCGTGCTATAATGCGGGAATCGTTGTTACGCGATATTGTTCACTATTAGCTGCAGCGCAAAGTACAATCTTCGCGGGCACGATTCATGGAATCATTATATCACGATTGGAGGATAGCGGGGTGTGTAGGCGGGGCTAGCGTGTTTTGATATTTTTGGCAGCAGGCTCTTAACCTTTTTAAATAAAAATAATTTACCAAAGCAGGCGTTAACGGTGCCAGCATGGTACCGCCACACGACGCCAGGGTACAAATTCCGATGCACGAGCCACGCACACTTGTCGGGAACAGCTCCACAGTGTATACCACAGATCCAGTGTAGATAGCTGATACTATGAGCTTTCCTATTAAGAATAACGTAATTTTCACCCATCTATAACCTGCAAAGACAATAAAAGTATCTATTGTAAGTGCTTTAGTAAAAGTACCTAGGTATACATAGGTAAAGTCGTGTCATGCTATGAGGTAAAAATTCTAATGACGGTAAAAATAAACCAGATGATCAGTTTTTCTCTGATATACTGGAAGTTGCTAAGCTTAATGAAAAATAAAGTGGTCGAAAAGTAAAAAAAAATACAGTAGGTACTTTATGAACCATCTAGTTAAAGATGTTTTTAATTATAGGTGTACCAGAATCTGATGGCAAAAAGTGAGAAAATAAATTGACTCTAGTCTCTAGCAATACCGGGGTAATTGAAATAAAACATTTTGATCCTTTTCTTTTAGCAGCTTATCTGTGTATTTAACATGTAAATATAAAAATTTATCTTTATATTGATAATTATTTGATATTTTTTGAAAATTTGCTGTCAAAAATTGCCATCAGATTCTGGTAGACCTATAACATTCTTTATATTCCCACTTTGTACTTACTTGGAGGAACAAATGCAATGGCAATGCAGTTTATTCCGCACAGCAAAAATCCACACTGAAGAGGTTTTCGTCTTCCAATTTTGTTCATCACGTATATAGAGATCAGCTCGCCGGGAAAGGATGCGAGTGCTGTCATCAAAAAGGTGGTATATTTATCACCCGGTAGGAACACTGAGTTGACCAGCATACTGTAGTATATGAAGCTCACTGCCAGTCTCCACACCACCCCAGCTACGAGCCTCTTCAGAATCTCCTTTGATCGCATTACCTCCCGAAATCCCTCAGTGGTTACGTTGTTGTTCAAACCGAATACATTTTTGAGATTTTCTTCGCTTATCCTATCGATCACTTGCGGTTCTATCCCTAAGTTATTCATTTTGACCATCCGCTTCAACGATTCCTTGGCCTCCTTGATTCTGCCGTTTAGGATCTGCCATCGCGGGCTCTCGTTGAGAAAGAAGATGTTGCACGTGAAGAGGATTGGAGGAGAGCATATAATATACAAGATGTTCTTCCAATTGGAGACGAACATGGCAATGCAGGCCAGCACCGCTTCTCCCATGTAGATGGCGTAAGCGAAGAGTACACCAGCTACTATTCTAGTCTTCTTGCTGCTGTTCTCTGACACTGAAAGAGGCACTCACTTAGCATTGGTTGGGTCAGTCGACGATAGATCCATGTGTCGCTTATGGACTTTATTCCTTGGCAATAAGGTCTAACAGTACACTGGATATGTCGTCGACTGTACATTAGATATCTGATGGGGCTTCAATGGGATATTACTTATCACTGTAGCCGCGGTATATGCGCCAGTGGTAATGGCACCTTCCAAAAACTCCAGCACAATGTACACATTGTAAGATGTAGCCAGGACCTTGAAGTTCCCTATTAAACATCCCAGGGTGCATACTATCAAAGTGGGTTTGCGGCCAAATCTGAAAATAGAAAAATGTATTATATTCGATATTGGGTATCACAATACTTAGGTTTAAATGTCAATAGCGATTATCAGCCTTGTTGCCTACAGGAAAAGGCTTAACCTGAAGTCTTACGGCTTACCTGTCACACATCCATCCCGATGCTAACATGGAGATGATCATGCCGATCCCATGTGCTGTACCCACAAAGCTCACCTTCCACGGCTCACAAGCGAGATTCAACTACGCAATAAAAATATGAATGAAACTTCTCCAAGCAGCAGTATGGGGATACTGCTTAAATTTAAACGCAAGATTTATTATTTTTACTTAGTGTACGCACAGTACACAAGAGTCCTTTTGCACTCATTAATCATAGTCGTGGACCGTGGCAGTCATCCTTCGGATGACCTGCAGGCTGCACCTCTTGTGTCTGTCTACCCTGTCCTTGTATTTGGAAACAAAGTTTTTGATGTTCCAAATCATAATCGGCGAGCAAAGTAGCCCCTGCGACTGTCCCCTTTCAAAACCTAGTGGGACACTTTTTACAAAAATTGTTTTTTTTTTTGCATAAGCCTTCTAACCTACTAGGTCCCTACCGAATGCAAAAACACCGGCGCAATTAAAAACTCACTCAAATTTTTTGTATGGACACAAATTTCATTATACAAATGTGAAAAATATGGTGTTTCAGTGCTGCTACTTTCACAGTGAATTCTATAAGAGGAATATACGTACAACTAAAGTATTATCACTTAGTTTTGTATTATATATATATATATATATATATATATATATATATATATATATATATATATATATATATATATATATATATATATATATATATATATATATATATATATATATATATATATATATATATATATATATATATATATATATATTTAAGCATTGCAATACCTAAGTGCAGTATCCAGTACTGAACTATGATACGTTTATGCGCTCTCCTATAAAATTTCGTTTTTTGGCTCTTACTAGGTTTTGAAATGGGGAAGCCGACTGGTCCACAATTACTGTTGTAGTCAATTGATAATAATATTTTCTCACCTCAGCTACAATAGTATCATTATTCTCGTACACCCAATCACTACACTTTGCCGTTGCGTTCACAAAACTGTCGTTAGTGCAGATAGAGCCTTGTGAAGTGTGGTTGATCAGGGGCCGGTAGCATCTGTCGATATCCGGATTAGGCCACCAAGTAGGAGACAATACTGGCTCTTTGGAATCACATTCGGGAATACGACACCTAAAACGAAAGGTGTGGTCAAATATTTGAAAAAAATCTATTCTATTTCTTTCTCTAGTCTCTACTATCGTTAACTTAATGGAAAAATAGAAAGAAATGCGGGCAGTATCTTAGAAAAATATATAACAAAGGTTCTCTATAGTTTGCTGATACGCTTTCATAAAGATCTAAGCTAAGTTATGACTAGGTTATGACTTATGATAGTTCAAAGCTTACCGATAGTTCACGTCTCCCGCTACAAAAACAAAATTAACACTGACCATGGACACAAAAATCGCCGGTACACACGCAAGAAAGTACTGCCATGCTTGATACCTGCCAGGCCTTTCCAAAATCTGCGATATATCATTATCGTCTTTCTCCTTAATGTGCGCTCTACACATCGCTTTAAACAACGACGGCCTACTCATTTATCCTATTGCTAACTATACTAGTTTGTAATATGTATGTTTGTTACAGTTCAATTCGTTCGTTGGACCAATAAATAGGGTTAATTGATGATACGAGAGTACGGCAACCCAATGACCAGGCAATTTTTAACAAAATGGTTGCAAGTGTTCCAAGAGCTTTGTGAGTGCTGAAAATATAATTTTGACAATAGATAACTCAGTTAGATAGTTTAGAAGTTATTATGAATTACTTATGAGTTATGACTACTCCGGTCCAGACATTCGAACCTCGAATTCGAAGTTAAGACGATCTGTAAAAAACTTCTACTCTACATTTTTAGATCTTTTAAGAAAATTAAATAAAACACATTAATATTAAAATTAAAAATTATAATCAATTCATAAAACGCTTATTCTTACAATATGTACACTTCTTTATTAGGAACTTAAAAATCAAACCTAGATTACTTATCAAGAGATTGTTTTGATTTCTCTATCATTCAATACATTTTAAACATATTTTCGTCGGTGTTCTGTCTATTCAGTAAGTGTCTCCTCTGTAAAATAGCTGTGGTGTACTCTCTTTTATAATTTAAAAGTAAAGGCGTCAATCCACCGCAGTGCACGCTGTGCACGGGCACACGGCGCACGGATTTATTTCTTTGACTACGTGGGTCAACGTTTCCACTGCAGCACACGCTATACAAACACGCTTACGACTATGTACATTGTACACGCTTCTGTGTATCCCGTGCACAGCATGCGTAGCATGGCCAGCGTTGAGCTAGGTGTGCACCATATTCGAGCAAGCTACGTGAGTCAATTCGTGTGTAGCGTGTCCGTGGGTTGCAGTTGACACAGTCACATAATATATTTTCTTACAATCTTTTGACGACCTCTGTGGCTCAACGGGTAGAGTGTGTGGCAGCTCAAGCCGGGGGTCGCTGGTTCGAGTCCCACCGACGGAACAAAAAGTTTTTCAATGTTCCTAGGTCATGGATGTGTATTAAATATGTGTATGATAATATAATAAAAATCTTAAATACATGTATAGTATAAAAGTATTAAATATATTTCCGTTGCCTGGTACCCGTAACACAAGTCCTTCAGGTACTTAGCACGGGGCCAGAGTGACGTGGTGTGAAGCGTCTATAGATATTATTATTATTATTACAAAGCGAAGATTGACGCACGTGCGTAGTCTCACCGTGCGCTGCGGTGGATTGACGGCTTAAACCAAATCTCTGAATTTAAAACTTGCTGTTTCTACCATTGTGTGACGTTTTCACACAAAGTAGGTATCAGCGCTGTGTCTGCAATTTGTTCAACGTTTTTTACGCTGGATTAACTGCGTTCGTTTCCGGAAGTTGCGTGTCTGTCGCTTTAGGTTCTGTTGCCTTTTTCAATTCCTTTGCCTTGTGTACGCTCAGGTTGAGTTGATAGATGGTGTCCAGTAGAGGAGTACCCTTGGTTTCTGGTGTTATAATCAGTAGCGCCGACGCGAGCGTAGCGATAAACGCAAAGCAATACGAAGAGAATGTTGGCGATATTACGGTCTGAAACAAAGAAATTAAATTAGGCTTGGGTTTATTTTAAGGTTTAATACACACACCGGCAAAATTAGCGGAACATAGGTAAAAAAGGGCCACAACTTGAATTCAAGTATGTCGGGCTGTGTGAAATCCTTTTTTATAGTTTGTAAGCTTGTTAAGAAATAAAATATTGAACACAACTGGGAAGCTAACAGATTTTTATTGCAATTATGCCATACTAAGTGTTTTTCGATGATTGACGTTGTAAGTGTTTCTGATAAGAATCGCGTTTTTAGCGGGGTGCAAGGTATGCCAGCTCATTTGATTGTTTGGTTTTTGGAAGAACACATTGCTTAGATACAAAATTAGTGATTTTCCAGCATCTACGACTGCTAGAGCTGTAACCACGATAGAGAAAGGTGTCACCTACCGTTCGGTCAGTCAGGCCTTAGGCTTTCGTGATCCATCGTAACTTTCAACGCTACAGAGAGACTGGATATTATGTTTGGAGACGAGAACAAGGCAGATTTTGGGTGGCAATTGTTCAGGATTACCGTTTTGTAAGGGTACAAGCCTTAAGAAATCGACCTCAAACTGCTTTGCAGAGACGAAACCTGTCGGAACAGGTCCGAGATGGACGTGTAAGTGATTGTACAATAAGAAGAAGAATCAAAGAAGTTAAATTAAACACAAAAGTGCCAGCAAGGGCACCAAAACTTGAGACAGGACCGCAAAGAGCCAGGCTAAGATTTGCGCGTGAACATCAAAATTTAACAAGTGAGTGAAATCGTGTGCTGTACAGTGATGGGAGCAAACTCTGTGTAAATTTTGTTGACAGACGATAAAGAATGTGGCTAAATCGTAAGGAACGCTATAGACCATCAAACTTAACGGACACCGTGGCCTATCATGCAGGCTTCGTAATGGTTTGGGGTGGCATATGATTTGGAGCCCACACGGAGCTGATGATTGTTAATGATGGTACTTTGACAGTACAGGGCTATAGCACAAACATCCTAGAACTGCATATTGTGCCTTTTACACAGTTTTAGGTAGTAACTTCAATTTTATGCGCGTATAGAGTAAAAAAAACGGGTATTATTACCTAAATGATGCTGGCGTAGCCCAGGTGGAGAGGTTAGCACGGTCTACGGATGTGGATCCGATTGAGGACGTGTGGCACATCAATGGGTGAATGGTACGAGTTAAAACTCCAGCTCCAAAATATGTTCAGAAGCTCGAGTTGGCGCTACTGGAGGAGTAGAAGAATATCCCACAGGAAATGATCGACAATCAAAATGCAAGCATGGAATGGCGTATCCAGACCCTCTTGAGATCCATAGAAGGCATTACACGCTTTAAACATGGCATTTCTTAAGTAAAAATGAAGAATTTAACTTAAAAAATTACTACTGAAATTTCAAAGATTTTTCTTAATCTTTGATTTTTGCAGATTTTTTCTATTTTACACGTTTTTATGCCCTAAATTTATATAAGTTTTATTTTTAATCGTCAATTATTTAATAAATAAATATATAAAAAACAGCGAATAATTTTCAAAAAAAATAAAATTTTGTTATGTTCCTCTAATTTTGCCGGTGTGTTTAGTTGTTAGAAATGTACCATCGAGGAAATTGATTCCTAGGCAGTTGAAAGACCAACATCATTTGGTCGGATCATGTCAATTCAATGTTAATTGTGATCTGTCGGCTGGGTTTGAAGTAACGCGACCAAACTACGTAGGTCCCCATTCTGCCTAGGAATCAACTTCTCTGATAGTACCTAATATGTCATACAGTTTATAATTAGCACATTAATGGAATCAGGCGTTACTTTGCGGAAATCCATAGCTTAAAATTTAGTTTGTTATTATTTTTAGCAATATTCCGCGAAATAAACTTCCACCTTTAAGTAAATGAGTGAGTGCACGCATAGGCATGCGTACAGCACCTACCTCCTCCCACACTGCCTATGCGTACACTCGCATGCAAGAACTTGCAAACACCACCACCACACAAGCAATAATGTTGGCAAATCCGTGCAAGGCCCCTCACCACCATGCAGGTTGAAAACCTCGACGCGCGTTTCGCTCCAACACCGGAGCATCCTCAGGATGTGGACTCTACGAACAACGTCCGTCAAGTGCCGCCGCCGGCCAAAACACCTACTTTTATACCCTATCGAGCCCCGCTACTATCCCCACTACCCCCACTACCCTCACCAGTACCCCCGAACATATTAATAAGCGGTGACGTAGTCAAGCAAGTTTGGTCATTCAACAATGCAAATCTGTTATTTTTCTTTTCTTTTATGATCTCTAATTGTTCCAACACGCTCAGCCGAAAGCCTTTATCGCATTTATGTAAAACTTTATAGGAATGGTCATCGGGCACGGTATGATTACTATCTAAAAGATGTTTAGCAAAATGTGACTTATCAGGATGACCATTCCTATAAGCCGCGATATGTTCTTTATACCGAGTCTCAAATCTGCGTCCAGTTTGACCCACATATACACTATCGCATTCAGGACAATCGATCTTATAGACACCAGACTGATATCTTTCATCAATTCGGTCTTTGTTATGACACAAATGATGTTTTAAAGTATTATTTGTCCTGAATGCGACATGCATATCGTTGTTTTTCATTATTTTGGATAAGCGTGCAGATACCTCACCCATGTAGGTCAAACTGGACTTATATCTAACTATCTCCTTATCAATAGGACCTGCGTACAAAAACTTAACCAGTTCTTTCTTGTTTTTATTTTTCAAAATATTATTAATAATTTTTGGACTATATCCGTTGGATATCGCAATCTGGAAAATGATATTAAGCTCATTTTGATAATTATCTTTACTAAGAGGGATCGATAATAATCTATGAATGTAACTATGAAAGGCCGCGAGTTTGTGTTGCCAAAGATGACATGACGAAGCATGAATAGTAGTATTAGTATATGTCGGCTTGCGAAAGATTCCAAAACTGTGTTTATTATTAACTCTAGAAATAGATAAATCGAGAAAATTTAGGGTGTTATTATCTTCACATTCTAATTTAAATTTAATTTTAATATAGGCATGCTGTACGCATGCCTATGCGTGCACTCACTCAAAATGAGCTTAATATCATTTTCCAGATTGCGATGTCCAACGGATATAGTCCAAAAATTATTAATAATATTTTGAAAAATAAAAACAAGAAAGAACTGGTTAAGTTTTTGTACGCAGGTCCTATTGATAAGGAGATAGTTAGATATAAGTCCAGTTTGACCTACATGGGTGAGGTATCTGCACGCTTATCCAAAATAATGAAAAACAACGATATGCATGTCGCATTCAGGACAAATAATACTTTAAAATATCATTTGTGTCATAACAAAGACCGGATTGATGAAAGATGTCAGTCTGGTGTCTATAAGATCGATTGTCCTGAATGCGATAGTGTATATGTGGGTCAAACTGGACGCAGATTTGAGACTCGGTATAAAGAACATATCGCGGCTAATAGGAATGGTCATCCTGATAAGTCACATTTTGCTAAACATCTTTTATATAGTAATCATACCGTCACCGCTTATTAATATGTTCGGGGGTACTAGTGAGGGTAGTGGGGGTAGTGGGGATAGTAGCGGGGCTCGATAGGGTATAAAAGTAGGTGTTTTGGCCGGCGGCGGCACTTGACGGACGTTGTTCGTAGAGTCCACATCCTGAGGATGCTCCGGTGTTGGAGCGAAACGCGCGTCGAGGTTTTCAACCTGCATGGTGGTGAGGGGCCTTGCACGGATTTGCCAACATTATTGCTTGTGTGGTGGTGGTGTTTGCAAGTTCTTGCATGCGAGTGTACGCATAGGCAGTGTGGGAGGAGGGAGGTGCTGTACGCATGCATATGCGTGCACTCACTTATTTACTTAAAGGTGGAAGTTTATTTCGCGGAATATTGCTAAAAATAATAACAAACTAAATTTTAAATTAGCACATTGAATAATTTTGTAATAATGGCCATAAAATTCTGTTTCTAAAGACCTGATTGACAAATAAGCTGATTTTGCTATTGCATAAACATTAAACATACACAGCTTCTGCAACATAAAATTTGTTGTGGAATCAGTTCTTACTCAAATGCTACTTTTTATCGTAGCAAAACGTGCGGTTTCATGATGTTCCTTTAAAAAGTTGTGGGAAACATCAGCTTTACCAATGCCGGTGTCAAAGGTGCGAGCATGCTGCCGGCGCAGGAGGCGAGGGTGCAGAAGCTGACGCACGATCCTCGCACGCTGGTGGGGAACAGCTCCATGGTGTACACCACGGTGCCAGTGTAGCACGCCGACACTAGTAGCTTGCCGAACAGGAATAGACAGATTTTCACCCATCGGTATTCTGAGAAATAAATGGTATTGTCAGACAGGCAGCACAGGGTAATGCAAGTTGAGAGGTTTTTTTAAACATAAAAGATCAAGGCATATTTTATGGTCACTTCGTGTATACTAAGTTTAATCCAGCTATATATGATCCAGTGGTTGAAACCAATGAAACCAAAAGTGGTTTGAGGCACTCCTTAAATAGGACGTAATTTAAGAAACTCATCGAGTAGTGGTTTCTTGGTAGGGATAAAAAATGTGATACCTAATTATGTAGAAATGTTAAATACTAATTATTTACTGAATATGGGACAAGTACCTTCTGGAACATAAGCACTCCCGACGCATGTCACTCCACAAACTAGGAAGCCAAACATCAAAGGTTTTCTTCTACCAATTTTGTTCATCAGGTACATAGATATTAGCTCCCCAGGGAAGGATGTTAGGGCAGTCAGCAAGAATACTGTGTACTTATCACCAGGGAGCAATACAGAATTGATGACTAAACTGTAGTAAATAAAACTGGCAGCGAGCCGCCAAGTGATGCCCGCTACGAGCCTCTTCAAAATCTCTCTCGATCTGAACATCTCTTTGAATCCTTCTGTTTCATTTTTCTTATTCAAGTTGAAGACTTTTCTGAGTTCGTCTTCGGTGACGTCATCTATTTCTTTAGCATCTATCTTGAGTTTGTTCACTCTGGCAATTGTTTTCAAAGTTTCTTTCGCGTCTTTTATTTTGCCGTTTATTATTTGCCATCGCGGACTTTCTTTAAGCAGTACCGTATATGATAGGAACAGTGCAGAAGGTGTGCATATGATCAGCAGCAAGTTCTTCCAGTTGGGTACATGCATGGCAATAACCGCGAAAAGTGCTTCTCCCATGTAAATGGCATAGGCGAATACAACTCCTGCCAATATTCTCGTTTTAGCATTACTATTTTCTGTCACTGAAAGCAAATTAGTACTAAGTATCAGAGAAATTGATTAATAGGCAGATGGACCTATGTTGCGTTACGACCGAGTAATTTCTTACTTATTCCCTAACCTATTATATATTTTAATGACATAATACATAAAAATAACAGCGGAAAGATAAAAAACTATTATGTACTTTACGTAGATACTCTACGAAGGAAATATTTCAATCTGTATGGAAGTACAGAAAATTTCTTCTCGTTGAAAACAAACTTACGTAATACTGATCCTGCTGTATAGCCTCCCGTAGATATGGCTCCTTCTAGAAACTCCAAGAAGACGTAGACATTGTAAGACTTTGCTATGATCTTGAGATTACCGAGTAGGCACCCTACGGCACATATTATTAGCGTCGGTTTTCGCCCAATTCTGAAACAATCACGCCAAATTCTAGTTAATAATTATAACATGTGACACTTTGTGATTCAGTAAAACCATTGCGTGATGAATTTGTTTTATTTACGTAAATATTGCGTGAGGTTTCTGTAAAGTTTTTTAACAATTAGTTGGTCCAAACAATCCGCGGGATTTTGAAAATTATGCCAGCAAGCAACCTATGGGTTCAACAGGGAGACATACAGACTACAGCCTACAGCCCCTTCTCTCAAATAGGAATTAGAGAATAGTAGGGATCCCAGATAAATTATATTACCCATATTTTTTTTAATAACGAACTCGATGTTTGAGTTAAAACACGACTTAAATATCTTGTAGGTTGTATGACTCAATAACTCACAGAGCAATGAGCAAGAGTGTATTCTCCTAGGTAGTTTTGGAATAATTGTATGTATGATAAAAACCCGGTATATTATTCAATTGTTATAAAGCAACATACTTACTGTAAATCTTATTTACTATGAGATAATAAGAGGCTAGAATAAACTCAGAACTCAGATAAATATTATATCACTCATATTATGAAAATTTTATTTAGTAGTGTTCTTAAAAATTACTATTGTAGAGCTGCGTAGCAAAAGTTACCAAAATAACTAAACACAATATTTAATAAGTAAATATTTAATCTATGACTAAAATCTTAGCTGTTTGTCTTATTTTACAGCACTTTATGAGTGTAACTCTACATTTTACAGTAAAAGATAACCAGTGTAATACCATAAATTACTAAAGATTAAGGTTGCAGTTGTTTTAGATTCTAGACGTTGCTCGATAGTAGCGATTTATGTCACGCACAAATTCGTTCATCACGGTTTCATAATAGCAATACCAAAATATACAGACATAATACAGCTAGGTTTCACGGCATAAAATATGTGTAAAGTGAGGTTATTAAGCAGACAGACAAGTATAATTATTATAATCCATACTTCCATACTATCCATACTAATATTATAAATACGAAAGTGTGTCTGTCTGTCTGGCTGTTAAAGAGGTAACAGACAGACAGACAGATAAACACACCCAATAAAAAACACGCCCAAACCGCAGAACCAATTTTACTGAAATTTGGTATGGGGACTCATATCGGAAAAGGACGTATAGAAATAGAGTCCCGGAAAAATGTACGGTTCCCACGCGATAAACGAATTTTGGCGTAACGGAGTTAAGGGCGTCTAGTAGTAGTATATTATATAATAATAATAATAATATCTATGGACGCTTCACACCACGTCAGTCTGGTCCAGTGCTAAGTACCTGAAGGACTTATGTTACAGGTACTTACCAGACAACGGAAATATATTTAATACTTTATACTATACATATATATTTAAGATTTTTATTATATCATACACATATTTAATACACATGCCATGAGTCATGAACATGACCCAGGAACATTGAAAAAACTTTTTTGTTCCGTCGGCGGGATTCAAACCCGCGACCCCCGGCTTGAGCTGCCACACACTCTTAACCATTGAGCCACAGAGGTCGTCAAAATGGTATGGAGGTAATGTTTAAACATGACGTCGTATTCTCAGTTCGGGTTTCCGTTTTTAGTGTTATTACGTGTTATATTTTTTTATCTACCTGTCACACATGTACCCCGATCCCAGCATCGCTATGATCATCCCTATGCCGTGTGCTGTTCCAATGAAGTTCACTTTCCATGGTTGGCAGCCGAGATTTAGCTGAAAATAATAATACGGTATTAGGACTTAGACGACTACCTAGGTGTTAGGACTCCTAAGACTACAGAAAATTGCAGAAAATTTTCCGCTGTTCTCCTATCCAACCACTAGCCAACTCACTCACAAGTAACGACAACTAGTTTAGAAATTCATAAAATTGCTTTAACAAGTGAGGGTCAACTTACTTTAACTACTAAGACAAGTGTCCAAAGTTGTCGCCAGCATAATATGACTAAAGCGCAATATTATATAAGGAGGATAAAAATATGAATGGCTGGTTGGCTGGTAGTTGGTACAGTCGATTAAGTCTTTGCCTCGATGACGGTTATAATAAGTAGGGGTTCTAATATCAATATCAATGTATAAAACTTTATTATATTTGATCTCTACAGGGGGGCAATTGCCCCTCTTGGTGACACCCTTGCAAGTGGCCTTTCTTGGCCCGTAGAATAAATTGTAGCATAACACAACTTACTTACATCAGCGACAATCGTGTCATTGTTTTCGTACACCCAGTCCGTGCAAATTTCCACTCGGTCTGTGAAACTAGTGTTGGTACACACAGGATCGAGGCCTACTAGAGATTCGTTGAGGATAGGTCTGGAACAGCTGTCGATCTGTGAGCTGGGCCACCAAGTTGGCAGGAAAGTGGAGTCAGTACCCTCACATTCCAGCACGCGACACCTAAAATGAACCGTATTTTAAATAAAATTAAGTCTCATTTTAACTACTCTGACCCATTCAACAGGTCTCAGATGTATATTATTAATAATGACTCCCACACCGGTGACGGTGGCCGGTTTCATTGAAAACCAGGCCAGCTACGCAGGAGTAATTTTATAGTATCCAAATGTGTGCGCATACACAAGGAGGGCACTCTCTATTTTCCTTTACTCTCATAACACAGTGGGACGGAAGACCTACACGACTAGCGAGAGATCAGGCGCAGGGCCAGGACCGACTTTTACATGCCCATCCGACGCATGGATCATCTTGCTTGTCAGACAATCAGCCTGCATTGTCCTAACCAAACTTGCAAATAACATGTATCCAACGCGGGAATCGAACCCACGACCTCCGAGTCAAGAGCTGAGCTCTTAACCACTGGACCACGGAGGCGTTCAAGATGTAGATTGCAGGTATTGTAGACATACATCTATGGGTATCGTTACACCTACCGAGTAGAGTGACGAGACAGTGCTCTCGGCGAATTTTATTGACCAGGATCACTGTCTGGCCGGGAGTACCTCCGCTGCTGCCGGCGCCGGTTGCCGAAATGGCTGCCGGCGCCTATTTGGCAAACATCGCTTGTCAAATATCAGAATATAATGATATAAAACATGAGTATTGAACTAAAGGACTATGCAAAGTACCAATAATAAGGTCATTATGACCTGTAAGGATACGTAGTGATGATGATTAAATGTGATCTGCTAGTAGCATATAAGTACCTTTCTTTCTTTAACAACGCTGAAACTCTCAAACATGTATAAGGAGTTCGAAGTTCTGTTCAGATCCTTCGGAACCGTGGTAAACCTACTGTGTTGCAAAATCTTACTTTTTTGTGGCATTTGATCAAAATGCTTCACGAAAAACTATAATATCTACAGCCGAACATAATATAACCTCCACCCTTGGAAGTCGGTTAAAACTTCTAATATTTGTTAACCGGCACTGGATCCCAGCGCTTTACGCATTTTCACCGGTTCCCATTTTGAGTGCCGGCGCTACTCTGTGGCCGGCGCCGGCAGCCGTTGTTTTAAATCTCGGCTGCCGGCAGTATACTTACCGCCGGTTCCCATTACTGATATTTTTGGGAGCCGGCGCCGGCAGCGGAGGCATTCCCCTGTCTGGCCACTTTACTCGGTATGTGTAACAAGGTCCTAAAGGCTAAACGCGTTTCGTCCTCCACTCCCAAAGTCCCACAGATTGTTCATCATATTGTTGCATATTTTACGTAAATCTTTTGCATTCGAATCTTCTCTTTATTGGTCTTCATTAATTAAAAATACTGACTCCATAATTTTTTGCAGCATCAAGCACGCCATCATTGGTTTTGAGGAATTTTTGAATTGGCTCTACCCTGACCACCAGCTTTAAATCCGATACAAATGGAAACCTCATGATTGATTTGATGATTTTTGATCATCTAGTAAAATTTAATTAATTTTAGTATTAGAATTCCGTACAATTTATTTAAAAACAAAAAATGTAAGGTACACTCACCTATGGTTGACATGTCCGGCAACAAACACGAAATTCACACTCAACATAGAAACAAAAATCGCCGGCAGACACGACAGAAGGTACATCCATGCCTGGAACCTGCCTGCTTTTTCTAGAATACTTGATATATCAATCTTATCTTCTTTGATTTCATCGATCATTTGTTTGCACATTCTTGAATCTATAAACGAGTTGGCACAACTCTCAACGACACCGAACCGTATCTATAGAGCTAGGTATCAGGTAGGTAGATAACTAACAGTAAACTTTCACAATCTTATATAAATAGTTTTGCTGAGCAAATATAATAAACAATTACATCAAGAACGTGTGTCATAAATTCATATAATATTAAAATATGTTGATGTCAACAAAATTTCCTTGTATGCCTTGTATTTTGATATTTTGCTGCGCAGAAAAAATGCTGACTTTCAACACGATAGTCCATGCCGACGGTATTTTGTCAATCAATGTTCTAAAATTACTTACTTTTATTGATATATTCAACAGCTTTGTCCACACTGTGCCTTTTTCTGTTTGTCAAGGGCGTGAGGCATGCCCGCGACGCATGCCGTATCCAAAAAACAAAAATCACAATGTTGGCGTTGCGTTGAATGAAAGAAGATGACGAAAATTTAAGACGAAAGCGCATAGTGTGGACATAGCTAATGATCATTTCAGTCGTATCGATATGTAGAGTCGGGCAACCGTATCCTCATCGTAAATCTATCGTATCAACAAAACGTAAAGAAGACAGAGAGAAATAAGAATCAATAATGATGAAAAATTTTATAAAAACATCATAACAACATTGAGATGTATGGAGTTGACACCGTAACGCAATGCTTGGTCACATTCAAGAGACGCTATATAGCCGCAGCGCACTTAGTCGGCCGCGAGCTCTTCTGCGCGCTTGACGTATGACAATTATAAAAAAACAAAATAAAAGTCACAAAAATGCCTTGGTGTGTCTTATGACATTGTAAAAATAATTCCAAAAACACTTCCAAATGCGACGACATAACATTTTATAGATTTGTATTCTTATTTAATTATTTTCAATTAAAATACGAACATTTAATTACTAGGCGAAGACGCGCGCCATTTCGCATTGTCATAGAGTAGTAGATACAGAGGGGAATGTAGGCATAATACAGATAATATCTATGATGAGACAACAATGAATGAAGTATTCAGGTAGACGAGTTTGTATTTTGGTAATATAAATACGGTATTACGTGTATATTATACATGCGTACATTATAATTGTATTTATAAATATTTAAGGAATTGTAGTGGACTTTGAATCCATACTTATTATAATATAACTAGCTATCCCGGCAAACGTTTATTTGCCAATTATGGCGAAATACTGTATATTAATACAGTATTTCGCCCATATTATTTTATTGAAATGACTAAATAAGTATGTCACCATGGTAACGTCGATCGCTATCCCGTCGCATAAACTTAATGGTCGCCGTCAGTCTCAGGTTATAATAATTTACTATTATTTATTCAACAAATGCACTTATTAATATACTAGCAACCCGCTCCGTCGCACGGGTATAAAATATATAGCGGCTATATATTTTATACCGGTGCGACGCGACTCCGGGATCATTTTTTCAGTGACTATATTATAGCCACTAAAAAATGATTAAAATCGTTAGCCTATAATCCTTCACGGGGTCTACTTCTTATCTGTGCCAAATAACATAAAAATTACTCCAGTTGTTCGCGAGATAAGCCCTTTCAAATAATTTACCCCGTTTTTTCCACATTCGACTTGTTATATTATTATTTCGTTTATTTCTGCATGACTAAAAAGTTGGATTTCACATAACTATTTTCAACTGAAATCCAATTCTTGAGTCATGCAGAAATAAACGAATCTTTGTTTGTATACCCCTATCTTAGATGAGCCGCCATATTGGATGTAGAATGACATTACATTCGTTTTCGAGTTATTCTCAAAAAGTTATTTCATTTAATATCCATACTGTTATTATACGACGGCATAGAAAATAACTATTCCGCTATCTTGGATGATCGGCCATTTTATATTTATAGTGATGTCAAATACTGTATCGTGCATTGTCATTCAAACCAAACGTGTATACAACATTTCAGCTCATTCGGTTAAAATATTATATTATGTACTTACATACAATATACATACTTCGAAATTGAGTTAAAAAAATCCACCCGAACTTACATAATAATAATATGTAAGTAAATAATAATATACAGAGCAAGTTAAATAAAATCTTTTAATAATGTTTAGTAAAAATCTTTATTTATTTTATCCGCTAACTCAATTCTGCGTTCATTCATGTGTAGGCACAAAACTTTGTCACTTCTGCGGTACTGATCTATAGCCATTACCGCCCCGCCTCTCACCCCGCTCATTCCTCAAGTGTGACATGTTTTTTGTTGGCAATAGCAACTCCATACATCTCAATGTCATAACAACATTGAGATGCATAACAATGAGTTTCTAAAATACTAGAGTGGCAATGTCTTACAAACGATTCTCAGAAATGCGTAACCACTTGATAGCCCAAAAGACAATGTCACTTTATGTCATTATGTATGGCAGATATGCCTGCAGGCATCTTCAAAGTGGTGACGCGTTGCTGTCGTAGAGTGTAGACTGCCAATCTAGTTACGTTAGTAAGGGCGCATTTTCATTAGTCGTTAACTCGTGCGGTATACAGCATACGGGGAGTCTATGACAACTAATGGCGCATTTTGATTGGTCGAGGCATGATCTCCCGCACCCCGCATGCAGGCCCTATCGACCAGTGAAAATGTGCCATAACATAGAATATCATTGCATCATAATATTATCTACGCACATGCTGGAAAACTTCACGGGGGTAAAATATATGAAAAGAATTTAAATTATGATTAGTAATACCAGAGACAAGATCCTCTTTGGTAATACCATACAAAAATAGTGCACTGATACCTTCCTTTAATATCATATACCTATGTTGTCGTATGTACACTCGGGGAAGTTGATTCCTATGCAAATGGGGGATCTACGCAGTTTGGTCGCATTACGTCAAACTCAGCCGACAGATCACAATTAATATTGAATTGACATAATCGACCAAATGACGTTGGTCTCTCAACTGCATAGGAATCAACTTCCTCGATAGTACATTGTTATTATAATAAGCAACACTTTTGCAGATGCTAACAAGTAACAAACTATGCCATTTTAGTTTTTCTCGGATAAAAACAATCCTATGTCCTTTCCCGGAAATAAAAGTATGCCGAATTTCAGAAAAATCGGTTCAGCGCGACGGTTTGAGCGTAAAAACTATAAAGAGGTTACAGACAGACAGACAGACGGATACACTTTCACATTTATATTTATAATATTAATAGCCAGTATGGAAGTATAGATATTGGATCCAAGTGTGTTAGTAACGCTATAACTCGATAACGGCTGCACCAATTCTGCTAATTTTAGTCTTAAAATAATAATCCTTTGAGTCCAGGGAAGGTTTTGAAGTGATACGAAATTCACCGGGACTGCTAGTCAATTAATATTTTATTTACTTTGTGATATTACGCTGATCGGTCCCGATTATATTTGTAATCCGTCTGGGCCGAACCACGTCAGAAAAGAATACCACGAAAATCTCTATCATCTGATATTTGGTTTTCTTATCTCTATTTATACAATAAACATTATACATATATACATATTGTGATATAATGAGCATTAATACTTCGATCGGAGGTTCTAGGAATTCCCATTGTATTCTTTTGTTGTCGAGATCACCGGTGCTCGCGCGGGGCCTTCTGTTTACATTGGACGTAATAGGTCTTTAATCCTTATTAAAGACCTATTACGTCCAATGTAAACAGAAGAATGTCTCTACACTAGTAGTTAGTACACATAAGATGAGTAGGTACTTTATCTATTGAACAGATCTCGAAAATCGCGTAATTCTAGGGAATATTGTTCTTTTTACGACGGTGACTTCACTTTTATCTTTTCACAAATACTATAAAATAACAAGGAAAATAAATTTTAAAATTATTAACTTAAGCTATATAAATGTGATATCATCTTGATATCATGCCCGTTAATATTTAGTAAATAATAACCCATTAATCAGTGGTGAGGGAACTTACAAATTCGAATGATACAGGAGTCAGGAGATGATATGGTCAAGCAAACCCTGAAGGATCGTGGAGAGAGAACGACGAATCCTCTGCCCTCCTCCGTCGGCATACAATGCCCTAGCGCATTGCGGATTGCGAACCCCCTTCTTTCTTACAGAGCTCCGGGAGGATAGGAAAGCCTGGGTTAGCTGGTCTCGGCTCTAGGAAAAACACTTAGGGCCTGTTTCACCACTAGTTCCTGATAAGTGACGAAGAGGCTATCCACCAATTAACTTGACAGATCTAGTTGCATGGAAAATCTGTCCAAAAAGTGTTGGATAGCCTATTCGGAACTTTATCAGAAAGTAGTGAAACAGGACCTTAGGGTTGTCGAAGTGTCCCCTAACTTTATAATAATAATAATAATAAATACTCTTTATTGTGCACACATAAAATTGAAAAATCAAGAACATTAATTATAAATAAGACAAGTATAACACAATGGCGGCCTTATTACTAATTAGTAATTTCTTCCAGGCAACCACGGGTAGAGGAAACATTATATTATATATACATCAGGTGAATGTGCCATAAAATACAAGAAAAATAAAATTATATATTATTATTCATGATACATATATCTAATAAATACACAGATACACACATATCTACCTAGACTAAAATACTAAAATACATATCGACGGGTGAAAGCGGAAGTGGCGTAACTTGAATTTTGGCCAAAATCACTTTTTAATTGATTGTTATATAAAAAAAAATTCTGCGTCGAATGGTCTATATCTCGTCTTTCTACGATAAATTCTAGTAAAGATACGACCATGGATTTTTAACACCTTTTAGCACAGACCTCAAAAAAATTTGTCGTAACTAGACGAAAAACTGCAATTTTTGGATAAAAGATAGATACGACAATGCGTGAGAAATTAGAAAAAGATACGACACAGGTTTTTTAACTTTCTAGTTTGGTTTAAATGAGTTACGACATTTTTGTCGCCTAAAATACAACATTTACAAAGATACGACAATTTATTTCATACTAATTTTATAGGTATGAGAAAGTTATTACATTTCTAACACATAATTTTATTCTTAAACCTATACTTACAACCAATGAATATACTTAAGTAATGAGTACAGAGATAAGTAACGCCATTTCATCTCCCTCCCGCCCCTGTATGATACCTTCGCCGGCGCACCACATACGCCGTTCTTAACGCCTTTTAGTAGATTGTTAGCGTCGATTTGAGAAAATATGTTTGTGTTTATCAATGCACGTTTATTCTAAATGGAACTGATCACGTTTATTCTTAAATGAAGCTTAAAGACGTATAGTGAAATGTTGCATGTATGTGTCCACGTATAATTTTTTCCCCTGAGCATTGCTCTGGACATCTACACACTTATTCTTGTATACATAATTTGTTGATTTTACATGTTTGTATAGATAAAAGCCCGTATATTTTCTGTTAACAATATCAACTCATTTATTTTTATGTAAATTTGCTAATATTTTTTTGTTGATGGTTCAATAAAAAATATTGTTGAGCTATAATTGTTGTTGTTAATAAATATTGAGCTACTTCGGGTCTATGCGTGGACACACACATAATATAAAATGGAGTACAACCTTGCCTCTAGGTCCTTCAAGAGAGAGAGAGATGTCTCTGTCTGTGAGAGACTCGAGACTCCCTCCGGGAACCCGTACATGGTCTCTGGCCAAAGCTATTGAAGGCAATTTCTGCAAGCCATCCCTACCATCCCTACAAGTAGAAAATGGATCGCTAGCCTACGACGCAAAATACAAAACCGATCTTCTGGGCAAGCTCTTTGCGTCAAGCTCGACCCTAGATGACGAGGGATAGAAAACGCCGACCATTCCACGATGCACGAGCATCATGTCGGAGTTTCTTCAGCGCTCAGTCCTGCGTTCCCTTGATATCCAAAATCAGAGTTATCCTGACGGAATCCCTCCTATTGTGTTAAAAAAGTGTGCTCCAGAGTTGGCTCCGGTTCAACGCGTCTTTTTCGGTTCTCCTACTCTTCTGGCATTGTCCCGGCTTCTTGGAAAACAGCCTTGGTGTAAATAGGTGACCACTGAAATCCTTCCAGCTACAGACCAATCGCTATAACCTCCGTCTTCTCGAAGATTATGGAATCCATTATCAATACCCAGCTCTTTCGATACTTGGGCGGCCAGGGACAAACAGTACGGGTTCCGAAAGAGTCGCTTGGCTGGTGATCTCTTGGCGTACCTAACTCGTTGTTGGGTTCAGGCGATTGAGTCGAAGGGAGAGGCACTGGCTGTTAGTTTGGACATTGCAAAGGCCTTTGATCGGGTTTGGCAAAAAGCGCTGCTACCAAAGCTTCCATCATATGGGCTCCCCGAGAATTTATGCAAATGGGTCACAAGTTTCTTAGCAGATCATGTTACAGACCAACGGCATTTATTGCTATGCGGATTATAGTATAGGCGCTGCCCTATATACTCCCCCGATATTTTTCTAGATATAGTCGAAATGAAGTTGTGTCTAAATAGAGAATTCACAGGAGAAAGTCTCTGAATGGGGTAGACGTTACTTATTCCAATTCAACCCCGCCAATACACAAGTCTGCGCGTTCACCACTAAAAAGTTACCAATGGTCATATTCGTTCTTATTCTCCTCGTTTTCAGGGCACCCCTTTAACATTCTCCCCCAGCATTGAAATACCATCTATACTCTAGAGATAGATATCATCTAGACTCTAGAGGGTGAGGCCAAGTTAGCCTCGAAAAAGCTTGGTGTCCTTAACAGAGCGAGACAGTATTTCAGTCCGGACCAACGACTATAACTCTGTAAGGCGCAAGATGGGCCTCATATGGTATACTCTTCTCGTCTCTGGGCAGGGGCGCCAAATACCAACTCCCTTTGGATCGTATAGTTACAATGAAGGGCCGCTCGGATTGTTGACTGCCATAGTATTTCAAACAGGCTGGACTCCGTGGAAATACGCCGAGATGTAGCTTCACTCTGCATCCTCTATCGGCTTCATGATGTATCACGGGGAGTGCCCTGAGGGATTGTTCAGAATCATACCTCCTGCAATTTTTCGCCATCGTTCCACGCGAAAATCCTCATCACATTGATGAGTGGCAGTCTTCCACCGTGCGTTTTTCACGTAACTTTCTGCCGCGCACTGTAAAATTGTGGAATGAACTGTCACCAGCAATATTTTCAGACCTATACGACCTGCAAACCATTAAAAAGATAGCGTATTAGTACCGGGTAAGGCCGGCAACGCACCAGCAGCCCTTCTCATGTTGCTAGTGTCCATGGGCAACGGTAGTTACTTTCAATCAGGTGACCCTTGTGCTCGTTTGCCCCCATATCTTATAAAATAAAAAGAATAACTTTAAATTCATGAGCATGAATAAAATATTAAGGCTTAAACCTTTATAAAGTAGAAAAAACAAGAGAAATAAATGTTTAATTACATTAATTTTCATTTTATTATAATAAGTTTTATATTTCAATGTTGATTAATGATTAATAAAACAAATTTCCATTCCTTTAGTTTCTTATGTTATAAACAAATAATAGTATAATATAGTCATATTATTTCTTTTAATTTGTTACAATGACATTCATTTAAAACAAACAATTCATTTAGTTTAAGATACAGCATTTCATTTTTACAACGTCTGTCGCCGATTTTGCACTTGAACCAAAAGTTGTAAGGCAATTTAATTAAGTAAACAAGATACGGCGAAATGAAATGTGTAGGGGCGTGTTATATTTGAGATACGACAGATCTGTCGCTTAAAAAATTATGCTTTTTTATGTTATCTATACATTTCCTCTCAAAGATACAACATTTCTGCTGCGTAAAATAGAAATATTTTTTGTCGTAACTTGTTAAAAATCAATGAAATATCAACTTTAGAAAAATTTTAACAAACTCTTCGTATGGGTCTTAGATTAATTTAAATACGTTTCAATTTTTAAGTTTCTACCTTAATAAATATAGAAGTTATGAATTTTTAAAAAAGTTTTTTGGCTCTCCTGTAAAGTTGGGTTTTTCAAGTTACGCCACTTCTGCTTTCACCCGTCGATATATACAATATACACATATTAATATATTTATTTATACATACATACAAACAAAAATATATATATATATATACATATATATAATATATACTTACTAATTACTTAATTATTATTGTTAGCGATAAGAGAGAGAATGAATTCAAGTTATTCAATTACTATCAACAATCATCATTATATGCGATAGCAAGGAAATGTCTCTTGACCGAGGTCTTAAACCGAAATAGTGTTTTAGACATTTTGATGTCTCTTGGTAAAGCGTTCCAAAGTTTTATTCCGGTAATAGCAAAGGATGAGCCATAAAATTTGGTGTAATGTACAGGCATTTCCAGGAGCAAATTAGACACTGATCGCAAATCTTTAACGTGTGCCTGTCGAAATTGAAAGTTATTTTTTAAGTATGAAGGTAAATGCGGATCATGTATAGTGGAATAAACGAGAGAAAGAAGGCGAGAATCCCGTCGAAGGCGAATAGGCAACCACTTCAGCTTTGCACGGTATTCGGAGATGTGGTCGTATTTGCGAAGGCCGAAGATAAATCGAATAGCCAGATTCTGCAATCGCTCGAGTTTGTTTAGCTGGTCCTCTGTGAGATTTACAAAACACGCGTCCGCATAGTCCAGCGTAGGTAAAAATAGTGATTCAGCGATCTTAATTTTTGTGGGAATGGGAAGTTACCTACGTAGGCGAGATAGAGAGTGCCAGGTTGCGTATATTTTCCTACTGATCTCTTTGATGTGTTGTGACCATGATAATGTTTCGTCAATGTATACTCCTAAATTTTTAACTGATTTGGTAAAGGGAATTACAACGCCATTTACAACCACCGGAGGTATACATCCAAAGTCGACCCTAGATATTAGCCCAGGACTACCAATAAGTATTAACTGCGTCTTAGCTGGGTTAATATAGAGGCCATGGCTCTTACTCCAGTTACAAATTAAGTTAAGGTCACTGTTGAGTTTATGTATAGCAGCATGTATGTCATGTGGGGATGATTGGCAATAAATTTGGAAGTCGTCAGCGTAGAGGTGAAAAGATGAGGTTAACGATTGTGTGATGCTGTTTATAAAAAGAGAAAAGAGTAGTGGAGACAGCACACCACCCTGAGGAACACCAGTAATGATCATAGACCAATCAGAAGAATTATTGGCTACCTTTACTCTTTGTCGACGCCCCACAAGGTAGCTGCGAAATAGCTCAATAACTTGAGGTGAAAAGTTATAAACCCTAAGCATACTTATCAACACGTCGTGATCGACAGCATTAAATGCACTGTTGAAATCTAGTAATGTCAGCAATGTAAGTTGCTTTTTATCCATTCCACGTCTAATGTCGTCAGTGACCTTAATTAGAGCAGTAGTCGTACTGTGCCCACGACGAAAACCTGACTGAAAGGTACTGAGCAGGTTATTTTGCATCACGTAATTTGTTAGCTGCTCACCTATAAGTCGCTCAAAAACTTTGGACAGAAATGGTAATATAGAAATTGGCCGAAAGTCAGACACCAGTTTTGGTCGAGCAGTTTTTGGTAGCGGGATTATGGTGGCATCTTTCCAAGTAGAGGGAAACACGGAAGACGTAGCACAATGGTTAAGGATGTAGACAAGCACCGGCAAAACTATGTCTAAAACAGGTATTATCATTTTGCGACTAATTTTTTAACTTTAACGTTAACTTTGTCAATGTTATGAGAATAGATCCATGGCAATGGCCATGGCATGGTATTTCGAACTTATAGCGCTCAAATTTGCTTAGTAAATTAACTAAAACCGCATCACTTATGTATGATTTAATAAATCAAATCGCATTTACGCTATCATTATGGAACCCAAGATTATGTTTACCATTAGCTTCTCCGTTATGCTTATTTTCATTATTTGTTTCTTGTCTTGCTTGTGCCTGCCGAGTCATTTCCGTCACTTGCTCGATTGTGTTAGGTAGCGGCAAGCCTTTAGTCTCCGGTATAGTGAACATCAGACCGAATGCGACGACTGATAATATTCCAATGCAGAATGATGTCAGAATGGGTGAGATTTCGGTCTGGAATGCGAAAAAGAAAGTTTCATTATAATGTAGGATATATCAGATAAGAGTTTGGACATAAAACTTATCAATTATTGTAGCAAACAACGCCTCATTTATTTACGCGTTTAACTGTTTCTTTTTCGGTTTGAAAATCTATATCTGATAATCGAGTCTTTTGGAGCCTAATGCTGCCAATTATACTCTACTAAAATGCGTTTGGTAGCTTGTGCATAAAAATATTAAAACAAACTTATCCCAATAGAAAAAAATAATAGTTTGGATAACTTTAAAAAGTATTTACCAATGTAGGCGTCAAAGGTGCAAGCATGCATCCTGCGCAGGCTGCCAAAGTGCAAATGCCAGTACAAAATCCACGCACACTCGTTGGGAATAACTCCAATGTGTACACCACTGATGCTGTGTAGTTCGCTGAAGCTAGGAACTTTCCGAATAAGAAGAAGAGTGTTTTAAGCCAAGTCAATGCTGAAAAAATTAAAGAATCCCACTTGAAAATTGACCAAGGCAGTTCAAGGCACACTGACAAGTTTGGGTCATAAAAATTGTAGAGTTTCATCTATGTGCACATTGCACGGTTAATATGTGAAGTTTAAATTGGTAGAATTATTATAGCTTCGTTTACTTTACATTTTAGTCTCATTAAATTTTTTTTATAATAATATATAGGACGCTTTACACCACGTCAGTCTGGCCCCGTGCTAAGTACCTGAAGGACTTGTGTTACAGGTACCAGACAACGGAAATATATTTAATATTTTTATGCTATACATATATTTAAGATTTTTATTATATCATACACATATTTAATACACATCCATGACCCAGGAACATTGAAAAACTTTTTGTTCCGTCGGCGGGATTCGAACCCGCGACCCCCGGCTTGAGCTGCCACACACTCTTGACCTTTGAGCCCCAGAGGTCGTCAAATTGGAACTCTGCTGAGTTAGTTACTAGATATGAAAATGAGCAGGAAAGTAATACTTACTGTACATTGTACCATCGAGGAAGTTGATTCCTATGCAATTGATAGACCAACGTTATTTGGTCGAATATGTCAATTCAATGTGTCGGCTGGGTTTGACGTAACGCAACCAAATTACTTAGGTCCCCGATTTGCATAGGAATCAACTTCTCTGATAGTACAACTGAACTAGTACTTACATTCAGATACAAAAGTACTAGCAATACACGTCGCTGCACACACCAAGAATCCACCCATCAGAGGCAATCTTCTTCCTAACTTGTTCATCAGGTACATAGACAGTAACTCTCCTGGAAACGACGTCAGGGACGTCATTAAAAAGTTCGTATACTTATTTCCCGGTAAAAACACTGAGTTTACTACAAGAAAGTAGTAAATGAAGCTGACAGTTAACCGCCAAACTATTCCCGCCAGGAGCCTTGTAACGATGATGCTGGACTTGAATCTTCTTTGGTCCCTTCCCGCTTTTCGTCCTCCTTAACTTTGAGCAGCTTTTTGATTTCTTCGTCACTTATGTTTATTCCATTCCATTTTACCATCCGTTTTAGTGACGCTCGGGCTCCTTTTAATCTCCCTGTTATGATCTGCCATCGGATACTTTCGTCCATTATGAGGTAGTACGTTAGGAAGAGCAGAGGAGGGCTGCATATGACGTGGAGAAGGTTCTTCCAGTGCGGTACGGCCATCGCTAAGAGCGCCAACACAATTTCTCCCAGATAAATAGCGTAGGCAAACAACACTCCAGCTAGACTTCTAGTGTTCGCGTTGCTATTTTCTGACACTGGAAATAGACACCTTATATTTACAGAACATCCTGGTGCGAAAACTCATTTTAGTTGCGACTGTAGGTACATAAATTACTGTTCTAGAATTCAAAAGGCGAGGATAAATAATGATTCTTACTTATAACAGGTCCAGCTGTAAAAACTGCGTAAGTGATTGCGCCCTCTATAAATTCAATGAAGATATACAGGTTGTATGATTTGGCGAAAACCTTTAGATTTCCCAGAACACACGCGAAACCGCCGAATATTAAAGTTGGTTTTCGTCCGAACCTGAAAAGCGTGTTAGTGTTATTAGTAACGATTTTCGTGAGATCACTTTACAGAACGAGGATATATGCATCATCTGATGAAAAGCGGTTACTCGCAACACTGGTAGAACTTTAAGAATGATAGAGATTTTGTAACCCACCTATCGCACATCCAGCCTGATCCAACCACCGCAATGATAGAGCCAAGTCCGTGCATCGTCCCCACAAGACGGACTTTCCAAGGATCGCATCCGAGGTCGAACTGTAAGTTAAAGAGAGAAAAAAATCATCGCTTAAAAACGTGTAGGTATTCAACCTAATATTGCCTTATGTAGATTTAACCTGCCTATTAGGTAATCCTAGGTACCTATTAGGTATTATCTGATAACGAAGGGTAGATTATAGATATAATATCTATTGGTGACCATATCAAATAGCTCTACTGGCGAAATTCAAGAGTCAAAAGCCTGATGAAGACAAGAATGAATTAACAACAACAAGGGCTTCTATGCTAAGGGAAAACATTTGCCTTACCTCCGACATAATAGTCTCATCTCTCTCATAGAGTACATCAGTGCACTTCTCCACCGCACCAATAAAGCTCTGGTTAGTACAGACAGAGTGGAGTGTATATGCAGTCGCATTCAGAACAGGTCGATAGCAACTGGCAACTTTTGAGCTCGGCCACCAGCTTGGGGAAAATTCTGGAACGGCGGAATCGCATTCGGAGACTCGACATCTGAAAATGCACATGATCACCATTAGGTAATTAAAATCCACGCTAATATTATAGATTAGAAATTGTATTTGGCTCTCACATTTTCCGCTGATCTGATTTTAATGAAATATTAAATAATATAATATGGAGATACTCTGGATCCTAGGAAACGATCATAGCCAAGATCTTATCGCGGCTTAATGTAGAGCTACCGCGCGACAAACAAATTAAAGGAAGAAGCCACATAATGTATTTTAAGACTTCATTTGGCAATTCTGTGACATTGATTATGAACTCTTTGTTTAGTAAGTATGTTAGTAATTTTATGTGGCTTTTCCACATTGACCCATGAAAGAAAAATACAGGCGATTACGAACGTTTTAAGGGGCATAATATTCGTCTTTAATTTGGTAGACAACTGACAGTCATGGTGGGAATTATCTATCATAAGCCAACGCGGAAGAGAGGCCTTGAAATGGAACTTACCTACGGTTAACATCCCCCGCTACGAACACGTAATTAACGTTTGCCATGGTGACGTACAACGTCGGTATACACGCCAGAAAGTACTGCCATATTTGGTACTTTCCGAACTGCTCCAAAAGATCCTCGAATTTCACTGCACTTTTGTTTATGTTTACTTTTTTAAACATTTTGGAATTCCTTAATTATTATTGTTAGAAGACTATCAATGTTTTCATAAAACTGTTAATGTGTTTGACGGCTTGCTAAGATTTAAATATGTTTATTGTTTATTGAAACTTTTAGGCGACTATAATATTATATCCTATAAAGATTAACAACGAAGCACTCAGATTAATCTCTATCGTTACATTTCATGATTTAACAAACCGTATACGATGGGAATGTTGTTAACCCGATGATCGTTTGCTACATCAGCCAAACACTTCAGGTATTTAATACAAATCTATTAGGCGTAGTAAAGTGCTGACAGAGCCAGATAACAAAGAAGTTTTAGTTTTTCTTTTTATTTTATGGAATTACACACTCGTAAAGCGATCGCTGGAGGACTTTATATTTTGCCTACATAATTATACACGACTGATTTCCACCATAAACCTATTAGCCGTAGAAAGAAACCTTATAATTTATGTTATAGTGGGTATAAGGTACAGATGTACTAGAAAAGCGGACAAGAAAAATTCTTCGGCGGGAGAGCTTTTTGTGCGTGGCCTCATCGGGATTCGGGATAGCCTAGTAAATAGTCTAAATAATCTGCATTTTTTTTAAATCTATGTACAATAAGCGATCTAACTTCCAGGTAATTCAAAACACTAGACTACGTATAAGCAAGGAAACAAAACACTGGTAGTGGACTCTCAAAACTAATACAAATCAAATTATAACTTCCTAAATCAAAGCCCACAAGCCATTTAGCTTACACTTAAGAATCAGCCAAAGTTGTGGTCGGGTTAAAAATAGATACCTATCATACCTACTATGGATTTTCTAAATTTCAACGCATTTAACCTATCAAGCTCCATAATATGAGCACCGGTGTTCGCAACAACAATAGAATAACAATAGATTTCTAAGAATCCGCGATCGAAGGTTTAAACTTGACACAGTAATTATTATGATTCAATAAATAAAATAAAACAAACAATAATAAATTAACGAAACACACGACGAACTGTAATAAAATTCACGACACAAAATATAATGTTTTCAAAATAAATTTTAAAACTCGGTGTGGGTTTCATTTGAGGTAAAAATAATCGGCCAAGTGCGAGTCGGACCCGTGCACGAAGGGTTCCGTACCGTTATAGAGCAAAAATAGGCCAGAAATTGTGTCTTTTTTATGGGAGCTTTATTTTATTTAAAAATTATTAATTATTATTAACTATTAAAGTACACACATAATTAAGGCCTTTGTGAAAATTTCATGAGCCTACATGTTGCCATTATTGATATCGAGCAAAATTAGCCAAAAAATCACGTTTGTTGTATGGGAGCCTCCCTTAAATATTAATTTTATTTTATTTTTAGTATTTGTTGTTAAAGCGGCAACAGATATACACAATCTGTGAAAATTTCAACTCTCTGGCTATTACCGTTCTTGAGTTACAGCCTGGTGACAGACAGACGGTCCCGTTTTGACCCTTTGGGTACGGAACCCTAAAAACAATGTACTCACTTTAATTTACAGTACTAAATTTCATGTCATAATTTAATGTTCAGACTTCAAAAGCTAATTTTAGAACGAAAATGTTTTTCTGAAATAAAATTAAACTCGGTAATTTTCTGGGAATGTCAACAAAAGTCTCATATTTTATTTCATTGTTTAATTTAAAAATAATCATAAAATGTACAATAAAATCGGTCAAGTGCGAGTTGGACTCGCGCACGAAGGGTTCCGTACCGTGATAGAGCAAAATTAGCCCAAAAAATGTGATTTTTGTATGGGAGCCCCACTTAAATATTTATTTTATTTTAATTTTAGTGTCAATTATTAAAGTACAAATTTAATTAGCGATTTTGAAAAAAATTTAAGTGCTCAGCTATAGCCATTATTGATATTGAGTAAAAATATCACGTTTATTTTGTTTTTAGTATTTGTTGTTATCTGGGGGCACGGCAGTGCCCCAGCCAAGCTTTTTAGCAAAGGCACATACTTTTCTCGAAGCGGTTCGCGGCTATTTCACACCCTCCTTATCTTCGATGTTAACAAAGCTAGAGATTTAGAATTTCAATGACTAGGAGCAAGTATTAAAACTAGCTTAACCTCCAAATTACATTATATTCTGATTAATAGTTTACTAGTTACGGATGGTCAAAGTTACTACGTTTTGGCACTGACTGACAGATCATCAAAATTCTAAGGTACTTCTAGCAGACTTAGAACCTGGAAATTTGGTACCCGGATAGGTCTTTATTCACAATGAAAGGAATAATTATGAAACCGGCCAAGTTCGAGTCGGACTGGCGTAGATAGGGTTCTGTACCGTAAATTTGTATAGGAGCCCCCCTTAAATAAAAGGTTTATTTAATTTTTATTATTTATCATTAAATTTGAAATACAATTGAGTATTTTCTGAAATTTCCGAAAACCTTACTGTTACCATTGTGAAGATAGAGCAAAAAAAGCAAAAAAATCGTGTTTGTTGTACGAAACCCACTATTCCTAAATTATTTTATTTTAATAGGACTATTCTATTTTATAGCGACAAACAAAACAAAAATACATAATTTGTGAAAAATTCAACTATCTAGCTATTGCCGTTCTTGAGATCCAGCCTGGTAACAGACAGACAGCGAAGACTTAAGACTTTGTTAATACGGTAGAATAGTTTTATCATGACCTGAAAAGAAAAAAACTTAAAAAAAGAAATTAAATCCCACCAAAACATTAAATGTAAAAGGAGCCAAGCAAAATATTGCATAGCTATGCAATACTTCTGTCGTACAAAGTTTTCACAACACATTCAAGCCAAGCCTTCAACTTATTTTGTAATTAAAATCAACATTCAGTGAATGTATCAATAGTTTTCTATCTATAAAACAAATATTTTTGTTTCTCCAAAATTGATCATATTTTGCAAATTCTTCTAGAAGTATCAGAAGTGTAACTAAGTAGTCATCATAGGGTTTTACCCTGACTTCACCTACACGTAGGCCGCACGTATGCAAACACCCCGGCTAGAGTTCTAGAATTAGAATTGCTGGTTTGTGCCACCAAAAGAAGAAACGTTGTTGCTTGTCTCAAACCTTAATCCTGTTGACTTTCACCTGTGAAATTGAATGCATGTAAGTTTTGTAAAAAATATTAGTACCTACATTAATTTCAGTTGACCGTTGATGCCTTCAATATGCATATTATAATTATTATGACCTTATACGTTACGTCGTGTGCTGTCCTTAGGCCGTCTTTCCACCTGCAAGACCACTGTTGCGAGAAGTGTCTGACAGTCTGTCTGATAGCAGCTTGCAAGAGTACCTACACATTACAATATTTTGTCACGGCGTCCTACTCTACTCTACCCAGCTATTAGAAAAAGATACATTAAATAGACACATTTAACGATAATAGGTTAAGCAGGTAATTGCTAATAATAATAAACAAATATTTACTTAATATTTAATCATGTACCTGCATTACATAATTATTATTCAGGCTCGTAGGCCGTAGCGTTAGTCCATGGACTCGTTTACATGGAGTTTAAAGTTCTACTCCTCCTTTGAAGCTGTCGTTGATGGATACTGAAGACTCAGAATTAAGGTTGAATCGAGTCATATTCAGAACAGGTCCATAGGAACTTTCAAGGTGAGTATCAGAACACCAGCTCGGAGAAACCTCTGGATCATCAGATAAGATCAGAACAGAGATCCTTGACATAGAACTTAGCCGGCACCGACTTCAAGAGAATGGAAATTGGGTGCAGAAGTATTTGAGGTTTAGTCGAATTATTTCATACTTTTTAGATCATTTTAAGACCACTTTTTAATACACTTACAGTTCGTTTCTACTTAATTATGGAGTCCTTGCAAACTGAAGAGCACTGAGTGGTCCGAAATACAGAATTATCTATTTCGGACACAGAAGAATCTATACTAATCTATACTAATCCTTCAGGTCCCGCGCGAGCACCGGTGATCGCGAGAACAAAAGAATAAAATGGGAATTCCTAGAACCTCCGATCGAAAGATTAATACTAATACTCGTACTAATATACTAATAATATTATAAAGCGGAAGAGTTTGTTTGAACGCGCTAATCTCAGGAACTCCTGGTCCGATTTGAAAAATTCTTTCAGTGTTAGATAGTTCCTTTATCGAGAAAGGCTATAGGCTATATTTTATCACGCTAAAACTAATAGGAGCGAAGAAATAGAAGAAAATGTTGAAAAAACGAGGTAAATTATTTGAAAGGGCATATATTTTGAACGCGCTAATCTCAGGAACTACTGGTCCGATTTAAATAATTATTTTAATGTTAAATAGCCCATTAATAGAGAAAGGCTATAGGCTATATTTCATCACGCTAAGACTAATAGGAGCGAAGAAATAGAGGAAAATGTGGAAAAAACGGGTAAAATTATATGAAATGCTTACATTTCATATAATTTTACCCGTTTTTTCCACATTTTCCTCTATTTCTTCGCTTCTATTAGTTTTAGCGTGATAAAATACAGCCTATAGCCTTCCTCAATAAATGGACTATCTAACATTGAAAGAATTTTTCAAATCGGACCAGTAGCTTCTGAGATCAGCGTTTATAGTAGCGTATTTAGTAATAGTTTGAACGCGCTAATCTCAGGAACTACTGGTCTGATCTAAAAAATTCTTTAAGTGTTAGATAGCCCATTTATCAAGGAAGGCTATAGGCTATATTTCATCACGCTAAGTCTAATAGAAGCGAAAAATAGAGGAAAATGTGGAAAAAACGGGTAAAATTATAAAATACTTATTTAGTAATAATTTGAACGCGCTAATCTCAGGAACTACTGGTCGGATTTAAAAAATTCTTTCAGTGTTAGAAAGCACATTTATCGAGAAAGGCTATAGGCTATATTTTATCACGCTAAGACTAATAGGAGCGAAGGTATAGAGGACAATTGCCGCGCGGAACATCTAAATATAATAAAATCGTAGGAAGGTCAATTCTGTAGGTACATTGAATATTTTGTAGAATAATACTTGGGACGTGACCTAATATGCTAACGCGGACGAAGTCGCGGGCAACAGCTAGTTACTTATATTAAGTGTATATTATAAAATATCAAAATTATATTAGTCAAACTTTATGCGTAACTATTCACATAATACATAATATAATATTACTGAAAGCGAAATTGTGGTGAATGCTTGCAGTAATTACCTAAAATCGGTCCACAAACAGCGAAGTAACCTTTAACCTCCTCCTTTTTTGGGAGTCGGTTAACAAAAAAGCTTGCATCTGCTTAGTAAGCAGACGCAAAACTGTTGTGCCTTCGATTACGACATCATTGTTATTTGTTGTCTATCACTGTTTCATTTCGTTTTCATTATATGCTATCAAATGCTTTAACAATCTTCCTCTTACGAGTATTTTTGACGTGATAACGTCTTATAATTCGATATGGGGTGCGCGCACGAAAAACATGACAGTTCATGCGGCGTTACCTCGCTCTGAGGCGTTCAATTTACATTTTTTATTTTTTATTCTCTCAACAACCGTAAGGCCCACCCGGGCCGCGCTCTTTGTTTCGATTATATTACGTATTTCTATGTGCCCAAGTGCGCAATACACAAAAGCACCCTGGTTTTAAGAAAACCAGGCCAGTTGAGCACAAGTAATTTCATAATGCCCAAGTGTGTGCGCAATACAAAAGAGCACTCTGGTTTCAATGAAGCCAGGCCAATTACGCAGGAGTAATTTTATAGTGTGTGTAAGTGTCTGAAAATTAGACCCTTCGCTGTCTTCGTCCTTTGGGACAATTGGGCTGAGTTTGGGCTCGTTCTTCTGGATTTTTCGAGTACTTTTCAGATATCCTGGTCTCCCCCCCCCCCCCAAATTCGTCCTTGAAGTTTTGATGTCTCCGATTTAGTCCAGATTCGGGGAGGGGGTAGCCAAGGTATTGCCTTTGATGTTGGAAGAAACCCCGTTCCTCTAGGCCTATTGGGAGCGGAGTCATGGCCGCTTGTGTTCGACATTTGACAGTTGCCGAGCTGTCAATGTCAAAGTTTGAGTGCTTATAACTCGGCAACTGTTTGTCCTGGATATGGGGTTCTTCGGCTTGTTCCTCCTGGGTTTTTCCCCTCTATACGACCCTGGCCTCAAAAGGGGGGTTTGCACATTGACCTGCCAACTTTTTTGCATAGATTTTTCCCGGAACTGAGGGGTTAAGGCTATGACGTTATCACGTTCAACTATCGTCAGTAAACCGACTTTACAGACAACCGATTTTTTTTTTAATTTTTGTGGCACATGAGTTATGGCAAGATCTACGCTAATATTTGAAGACGTGAGTGGAAGAATCGAACAAGTAACATTTAGAAACATGCGGACAATAACTAATTTTTTTCCTAATAATTTTAATAAAACTTGTAACTTATCTTCTTCATAACCTAGCTAATGTATCTGGCTGCACATATAATCCATAGCTTTTCTATTTCAAATATTTTTTCCGGTCCTAAAGCCTCCATTTAAGCAAAAAAAGGAAGTTTTTGCATGTTACTTACCATATTCTTCCACTCACGTCTTGATTTATTATTAACAAAAATGTATTTTCTAAACAATGAAAGTTTTTTTTACCAGTAATGAGAATCGAGAAATCACAATAGCTTCTCAGTATTTTTCGTAATCAGCCTAATCGTTCTCTATCCTTTAGAAATCTCAATATGCTTGCGTTTAATTGTGCTTGAGGTTCTTTTTCACTGTATTTACGTATATTTAACAGTATGTATGTAATTAGGAATCTTTGAACTTCAAATCCGATATTATAATATCGGATTTGAAGTTCAAAGATTCCTGACCACTCCCATGACTAAATTATAATTTAGTCATGGGAGTGGTCAGTGATTTGTGGTCACTAATAATAATGAGAAAAAAAGTTAATTATGCTCATAAAACCAAGCCTCTGTAATAATGGTAACGAATTTTTGTCATGACCTGCGAGCCACCGAATATTCGAGCTATTAAGAGTAAGTAATTTAAAAAAAAATCAGCGCTCAAAATGTCCATATTGTAAGATATGCATTTTCCATTTCATAATCACCTGTAGGTACATTCAAAATGTAGTCTAAGTTTAAAACTTAATGCACATTGTTCGAGCCCAACCTAGATTGTGTGTATACAATATGTATAGTATCGATTGGTCAGGGGCGGCACGACGGCGGACGGCTAGACTCGCCCGATCATTAACCCAGTTGGCGCGAGGCGGCGCGGCCGGGCAGGCCTGTCCCTTCGCACCATGCAACTGCCCGAAACGCCGCCACCGCCGCTCGCTCCTCTATGGGATCGGGTGCTCCGGGCCCAGGCTCTCCCGCCGGACATCGACGTCCAACTCCTCTACGTAGCCATCAAGGACCGCCTCACGCATCCCGAGTGGGAGGTCCGCTTGCACGCCCTCCGCGTCCTGGCCGATCTGTTGCCGCTCTCCGGTAATGCACTCTCGTTCCCCTTCGACCAGGTCGTCGACAACCTCGGACACAACTCGCCGAACGTGAGAAAGGCCGCGCTAGACGCCCTCAAAGTGTTCTGTTCGTATTGCGAGGACCCCGAGTGTGCCGCTCGAGCTATCCTAGACAAGTTTTCTTACAATAACATAAGACCGTTCTCGTCGGATATGGACACCAAAATAAACGTCGTCACTGGACTCATTTTATCGATTCCCTCTGTGATAGGTATACTGAAGCGGAGAAATCAAAGTTTGGATGTGTTTCCGATATTTCATATTTTAGGGGAGAAACTTTTTGATAACATGCACAAGGATGTCGCGCTGCGCTCGCTGCTCAAACTTCGGAGGGTTTGTGGCCCTCATTTGTTTACGGCGCTATTTTCGAAGTTGAATTTAAAAACGCAGGACAAGTTTCGGTATTTATGTGAAGTTTACGACGAGGATTCCCTCGATGTTTACTACGCGCCGAGAAAAACTCACAATCAACCTGTTGTTCAACTGAATAGGATTTACAGCGGTTCGTTGTCCCAACCTATAAATATTTCTACGGATTCCTCATCGGAGGAGTCCATCGTCATGCCATATTACAAGAATAACAATAACAATAATTATGGTAAAGTAATAATTGAAACAGAAATAAAATTTGATTCGGATACCGCCATAACTATGACGGTTTTAGAACAGAACGATACCGAATCAGATAAATATACAGGCAGCGAGGAAGACTTCGATCACGGAGAGAGAAACATGCTGAGATATAGCGAAGGAGACTCAGACGAAGACTCGGACGTTGTCGTGAAGAAAGTTCGATTCGGTGGTGAGAGTGTGAAAATTAGGACTCCCGATAGTGAAAATTTGCTAACTAGTGAGGACGATGCAAATCAAAATAAACCGCTGGCGTTGCTAGACAAACCAGCGCAAGTAGATAGTACTCAAGAAAATTCAACAGTTAGTACTAAACAAGTAAAAGCAATTGAACCAAAACAAGAACCTATCAAACAAATGGCAAAAGAAATTCGGACAGCTAAAAAAAGTGGCATACCTTTACCAGTGATAAATAATAAAGCTAAAGAAACTACAGTGACAAAGTTTAATCAGTTTAAGTTTAAATCGAAATCTTTAAGTGAACTTTACGACTTTTTCAATAAGAAAAACAGTAACTTTGACAATAAACACATAAAGTCAGACTTTGCTTTAACTCTAACTGAAGTGAGGACCCCGGACAAAGTACCGAGTCCTGTGGAGCCTCACAGAGAAGTTGAGGTGTTGCACAACCTACAGAGAAGTCCAACGCTGTCTCCGCGAAGGCAGCATACTATAGTTAGCATGGAGCGAGATGGGTAAGTTACTGCTAGACGTAAGGGCGCTGACCACTCAATAGCCGCGTACTGACCAAGCGAGCCGCCTCGCCGCGGCAGCCTCGCGTGCTATTGCTCGGTCGGTCAGTACGTGTTAGTGCGCGGCAAACGTCCGAGGCGCCTTTGAGCATCGACCAAAAACCGAAAACTTTTGGCTCGGCCACGGCACGCTCGGGCGAGGCAGCGCGGCTGCTCGCATGGTCAGTACGCGGCTAATTGCGTTTAATTATGAATCATTTCATTTAGTTGTAAATGAACTGGTGGTTTCTGAGAAAGGGCTAGTTCATAATACTTCAGCTTCATTTACAACAGATTTAAACAATCCATCGCAAACCAGTAAACGCCCTGAGTTGCATGTTCCAAATAGCACAGCTATGCTATTAGAGAGCAAACCGGCTTACTGAGCCTGACAGTAAGTGATTACCATCCTTAAATTCGCAACATCTCAGAAGTTTCAAGTGCGTTTCCTCACTTGCCCCTGAACCCCTAAAAAGTCATCACAAACATGTCATAACTAGCACACCATCATACGTAATTTTGCTATCGCTGGGTTATAAAAATCTTACGAGTTATTATATTACATAAATTTTATGTAATCATGTAATCTATTAAGGTAATGTTTTATCATCAAGGATTTCAAGACCTTTGTTATCATTTAAACAAAAAGGTACGTTGGATGATATGGGTAAATAACTAAATATAGAATTACCTCTTTTTGTCGTTGGGGAAACGCAATTACGCATCCCCGGCGGTCTGGAAATGGCTACCGGGGTATGTGGGCCAGGCATACCCACTAAAACCCCAACGAGTGTTCCTGTTTTCCACTTTAGGCAGAGCCACGGGATACGCGGGATACACAACCGCGACCCTGCGTGACACTGCCAACGAGAAAATTGAACCTAGCAAAATTAAAACAAGACTATTAGAATAGCCCATTCTAGTTTGTGTTAGTCCGTTCTTATTCATTCATACTAAATAATAATATTATGATAAATGCGAAAGTGTGTAGATATCAGATTTGATAGCCTTTACAGTCAAACTGCTCAAAAAAATTATGAAAGGTAGAAAGATACTTTGTATAACGCCTAACGGGATAGGTAAGCCGTAAGGGTCTACACAGACGGACTGCATTTCAACTGCAATCCAACTGCAAATCGCAATTGCAGTTTGAATGCAGTTGACACGACTGCAATAGAACTGCAAACCAAACAGTTCACACGACTGCACGCCGACTGCAACTGAACTGCAATCCGACTGCGCGTTTGGCTTGCAGTCGTATTGCAGTCGTATTGCAGACGTGTCAACAACCCCAGGGCTCAAAGTTTATCTGTACCAAATTTCAGCAAAATCGGTGGTTTGGGCGTGAAGAGGTTCCAGACAGACAGACAGACATTTTTACACATTATGAGTGAGTGAGTGAGAGTGAGTATAGCTCCATGTAGAGCTTCACAAACTTTAATAATATTCACTACATGTTAGAAAGGGGAGGTACAGACTGTACCTCCCCTTTCTAACATGTAGTGAATGGACAGACAGACAGACGGACAGGCTGAAATATCTTTATTATCGGGTCCCGTTTTTACCCTTTGGGTAAGGAAACAGGGGAAAATTATCCATCTTTGTTATTATACTATGCAGTATGCTGACACGGACAAAGTCGCGGGCAACAGCTAGTAGAAAATAAATTCTTGTAATATCGTATTGTTTTCTAAGGTGTTATATTAATTTATAAAATAAAAATAAAGCCTTAGAAGAAAAAATAGCAACAAAGTTATTTTTAAAACGTCTGATAATAGTTTTGGTCATTGAAAAGTGTCTTACACAACATGATACTAGTTCAGAACAATAATCTACAAATTATATATAAATATTAGCCATCAGAAAATGAGTAAAGTAAGACTCATTTTTTGTCCACTTTGGTACCTGGTCAGGTACCAGGTGTCACACTTAGAGCTACACAAATTCGCAGGTATTCTAAGTACACGAGGCACTACCAAGAACCTATGGTTTCATCCATCAGAAAGTAAGTTATGTCTTACGCTTTTGGGATCCAGGTCTATTGAATTTTTAACCAACTTCCAAAAAGGAGGAGGTTATGTTCGTCTGTTTTCTTTTGTGCGCAACGAAGTTGTGACTTGTGAGCAATATCTAATTATTTTATAATAAGTTATTGCAGAATTAGTTTCATAGTCGGTTGCCACTTTCATTAACCTCTTTGAGCGTTCTTAGCTCCTAAAATTTTTGGTCTAAATATTATCTTTTATCATGTTAATGCATTTTTTCTTAGATTCCTGGTGAATCTGGTGTCATCGCACACTAACGACTTGGTGTCGCCACGACCGCCTGTTCCCTTGAGAGAGCGTTACGACTGGGAGATGCTGGGCCTGGTACCAGCACACACTATAGACCAGCTGCATAATACGGTAAGTGTTTTGAATTGTGACTAGGGGTCGCAAACCGGGATCCCGAATTTCGAAAATACCGGGATACCGGGCCAAATTTAGGTCTTCTCAATACCGGTATTCATTTTACGAAAACCGGGATTTTCGGTATTTTCGGTTTTAGTAAAATAAATTAAAAACAAATACAAATAGAAAAAGTTACGCCCTTTTTAGTGATAGCCGATAGGTAACCATAATTATTCAATTAGTACCCACTTAATACCTTAACTACGTTTCAAAAATATTTACATTAAGTGGATCTTTTATCAGCCACAGCTTTATACTACTTCAAACACCATACTTTACGTCCCCAAATGCCGAAATTTTCTCGTGTCTATCTCGAAAGGCTCAAGAGTAATTATGTTCATAACTTCGGATTTATTAACAACTCTTGATCTCATAAAATTCAAATGCTTGCACATATTATAAGGAGCGCCAAAAATTTTAAACGCTTATCTTATTATTTTTAACAAAAAATTAAAACCGACTTCCAAGGTAAAAACAATAATAACATTAATATGAACTAAAAAGTATTAAATAATTTTTACTATCTAATAGTGCCTTTTTCCGAATTCGGCTAAACCTCAACTATTTCTGTACTCAATCTTCATTATTTTGAAGTCGGTACCAGATAGCTGAATCTTCAGTCCTCTGACAGAATATTTAAAATTTTTGGAACTGGCACCGACTTCAAAATTTTGAAGATTGAGTACAGAAATAGTTGAGGTTTAGCCGAATTCGGAAAAAGGCACTATTAGATAGTAAAAATTATTTAATACTTTTTAGTTCATATTAATGTTATTATTGTTTTTACCTAGGAAGTCGGTTTTAATTTTTTGTTAAAAATAATAATAATTTCACTCTTTTTAGTTACACTAGTAGATAAATCTTCGCGTATATTTTACGTATCTTATTACAATTTGTTAAGAGTCACAACTCACACTCACAAAATAATATAATATTATCAGTGAAGTGAACATATTGTGCTAAGTAATTTAACAATTTTAATACTTCAAGCCCGAAGCGGTCACCGGCGATTGCGATAACCATAGAAAGGCTATTGTGTCTCGTTTTTCCACGATCGAAGGATCTATCAGATAAAAAATTGTACAAACTTGCATAGGATGTAGCGTAGCATAATATTTAATATTATCATAATTATTGACAGCTGTTCTTGTAATCAAGAATTCAAATCGATAGGTACTTAGTGCACCATCTATCGATTAATAAGTATAACTAATTAAAAAGACACTTACGGTCTAACTACAAAAGATTTAAACATCCGTTGAACAGTTGATTAGAGAAAAATTCCATACAAAATTGTCTCAAAACAACTGTTCAACAGATGTTTAAATCTTTTGTGGTAAGACCGTATATGACTTTGTTTTGTTTAAATGCTCTTTTTAAAATAACTTTATTTTAATTCTATTTGTCTATTAAAATTTTATAAAGTAGTAAAGTATTCGATCTGTATATAAAGTAGTTAGTAAAGTATTCGATATTCTGTCTTTTGCCGCCACGCGCCGCGTGGCGGCGCTGGGCGGCGACGCCGACCGCCGTGTATTAAAAACAAACAGGTGTTGTTAATTGTTATACAGTACATAATTATTATTATTAGTATATCCATACCTATGCCTTGTACTATTATCTATTCTGTGCCATGAGACATTGGTGGCCTTAACACGACGTGGTAATGATGATGATGACGATGATGAAGATGATGATTATGATGATGAATATGAATTGCATAGTAGTTTATGCTTTCTGTTCTTAAAACAACGCCGAAACTCCCAAACGTGTATCTATAAGGAATCAGGAGTTCTCTCAGCATCATCGAAACCATGGTATACCTTGACCCAATATTTGACTTTTTGGTAGCGTATTCTTAGTACCCTTCACATAAAACCAAAATCACCATATGTTTTCATATAAATTTCGAGGAGTTCCCTCGATTACTCATGGATCCCATCATCAGGTCACCACCTTTGTGAAAATGGGACCAAATTGGAGTGAAACCTAATACAACAAAACAAAAATTTCGAAAATCGGTTCACAAACGGCGGAGTAATCGTTGAACATACAAAAATAAAAAAAAAATAAAAAATATCCACAGCCGAACATATAACCTCCTCGTTTTTTGGAAGTCGGTTAAAAAGATCCAATTTTTCAAAACGCCTATCAAAAAAGCTAATATCTATCTATGTATGGACGCTTCACACCACGTCAGTCTGGCCCCGCGCTAAGTACCTAAAGGACTTGTGTTACAGGTACCAGACAACGGAAATATATTTAATACTTTGATACTACACATATATTTAAGATTTTTACTATATAATACACATATTTAACACGTTCCGGGACAGTAAGTCGAGAGGCGGGCCGCAAATTCCTATATATTACGACACAACGTCTGTCGACGGCTGATTTTGAGCTTCGAAATATGGCAGCCCGTCGAGCAACGGGCGTCAACCATAGAATATATAGTAGGCTGACGTATTTGTGTCGTATTACAAGAACTTAGAACTATCTAGTGTCACATCGTGAAGTTTTATGAGCACACAAGTAAACTACACGCACACATGCAAACTTGTCTCGTGTTGTGACATAACGGCCATGGCCGGGTGCACGTATACGCATCCCCCCACTTCAGTCGGAACTGTGTCACAGCGCGGGAGCCTCGCGTCACTCGATTCAATAATATAAAATATTTGAGGCTGATTCCTAAAATATTTTGTGATTTATTATTAAAACAGAGCTATGTATCTGATCTTTTTGAGAATATAGTAGTATTTTTAAGAATCTAACTTTTAACTTAAGTATAACAAAAATTGATACCTCAAAATGTTCCTAAACTGATTATTGTGATCTCATATCATATGTGATTTGATTATTTAGTTGTAGGCTATTTTATAAGCTATTTTGTTTGTGAAAGAAGAGAGATTAAGTTGATGTTTATAATTATTCACTTATTTTGTTATAATGATTATAACATTTTCTTAGTGAGAGAGTTAGTTTTATAGATACTAATAAGTAACTAAAATTTGATAAGTCCTTTTAGAAATCTTGTTCGAAATGTTAATTGTTACTTATCAGAGCTAATTGTTTTCATACTATTTTCATAGTAATACTAATAAGTAATTAAAAACTATTATTTTCTTTTCAATATTTTATTAAAAACGTTAATTGTTTTGGATTGTTAATTGTTGTGGAGCTAGATTGGACATAATATTTGATATTTCGTAAATAAAAATAACACATATATGATGACATAGTAGTCACGTCGACAGACGTAGTGTCATATAACACCCCACAGAAAAGGCGTGATATGACATCACGTTCGAAGGCGGTCACGTCGAGGAACGAACTGTCGTATCACACAATTTAAAAACTATCAAAGTGTATCACTACGTCGACAGGCGGGGGCGAAATTGTATGGGAAATTCATGTGTCAATTTGCATAGGAATTTGCGGCCCGCCTCTCGACGTACTGTCCCGGAACGTGTTAATACACATCCACACGCGGGAACATTGAAAAACTTTTTGTTCCATCGGCGGGATTCGAACCCGCGACCCCCGGCTTGAGCTACCAACGTGCTCACCACTGAGCCACAGAGGTCGTCAAGCTGTGATATTCTACCTATTTTTAGGTAGAATATCACAGCAGACAGATTTCCCAGCATGATCAGTTTTTACTGATCATGCTGGGAAATCTGTCTGCGACTTTGCCCTTGCGTACGACTTAACACAACTGGTTAGTGGTTGCTACGCCTACGCGAACCCCAGATGTAGACGGTCAGAATCCTTCCCTGTTGTACCTTCTGCTGACTTCAAATCCTGATGGCTACTAAGTATCCGTGACCGCACCACCTGGTTCATCGGATCATTGCCTTATTAGGAGTTCTATGCCACTTACGGCGGTATTGCGACAGTGTACTGTTAATTACCCTCTTGTGTGCAAGTTAGCAGACTGGGATGGGTTGCGGTCATTTTTTGCATCCCTATGATCGCGACAACACTGCCAACTCTGTTGCCAATGATGATGGAGCTTTTCATTCCGTCCTCTGTAGTGCCAACCGGTGGCAGATTTCGTCCCTGGTTTGGTTCATCCTCCAAAAAAAGCTAGCTGGTACCAGGAGGCTTACCACTCCTGGTCCAATGCAGTGTCTGCTCGGGATATAGATACCAGCACATTTAAATTGGATTACAACCTTGCCTCCAGGTCTCTCAAGAGAGAGATCACTCGGGCAAAGAAACAGCACGTCAATACAATTAGTCGGTGGGCGTGAATTTCGAAATTGTTTAACATCACGCGGGCCACAAATAAAGTCCCGGCGGGCCGCAGGTTGGGGATAGCGGCTCTAGGGTATCACCTAGAGTCTAGACAATTATTGTAATACGTATTCTGAAATTGTCCTTGCCAATTCTTACCCCGAGGGGAGAATAACCATGGATCATAATAAAATATATAGGCTTTATACTTGGATTTTTAATTTAATATTCGAGCGATAAATCCAGCAAATTATAGCTGTTAAAAGTCAAGGACGTTCAACGAACACAATACGTCTTCGTAAGGCCTTGGGCTACAAGAAATTTCTAAGTTAATTATACTAGTTAATAGGTCCGTTAACCACAGTATAAGTTACAAAAATGATTCTTGACAAGTTAATAAACTTAGACCGTGGGTGTAAACTGCGATAGAAGTAATAGAAGTTACAACTTTGAATTGTCAGATCAACAGCAGCTTCGAACGATTGTAGAGAATGTTCTATAAAAAAATGCATCATTTAAACAAAGATTTTGAGATTGGCCATTTTCTGTTACTGATAGGTTACTGTTCAAAAAGAATGATTAAGAGACATGAAGACTTTAGCACTCTATCTCAATTCTCAAATAATGACTCGTACTCTTATAATTGTTTTCTGCAGCAGAGTCATCTCAACTACGCATGTAGTTCTAGAGTTAATCCCCTACTTAGAGATGTAAGCTTATCTCGTAAATCATAATAGAGGTAGATAAAATCTCAGTGAAAAGTGATGAGTGGTCTCTTTTTGCTACAATCTCCGAAATGATAGTGTCTATACTGTACTCGGCGAAACATGCCGGTAGCGGTTATTGACTCCCTGTCAAAAACTTGTCATTTTCTATCATTGATATAAGAAACTAAGGCAGAGTAGACAGAATGATAGAGTATGCCGACTTAGAACTGATGTAAAAAAAAATTAAGTTTGACGTATTATGACAAAAGTCGTCGCTAGGGTCGTTACCTACAAATTTAGTTGTTTATATTTTGGCACATGCAAAGAAAACTGTCAGAATTCAATTTCAAAATCTTATTTTTAAAAATAAATCATAACAGCCAGCGCGCCAGCCTCTAACTTATCACCCCCAAACCCGACGAATTTGAAAGATATTGAAACCTGTCCATTTCTTTGCAGTCGAACTACTGGTAGTTATGTCTATTGTGACTAAGGTCTTTGTTTTCTATATAAACCGCGATTGACAGTGAAGTGTCCGATGTTGTCAATCACGGCTTTGTATAAAAAATTACAAGTTTTTGACAGGGAGTCAATGACCGCTACCACCACGTTTCACCGAGTACAGTTTGATCTGATAAAACTTTGAGAGATCAAATAACTAGTATAGGTCTACCAGAATCTGATGACAAATTTTGACAGCAGATTTTCTAAAAATATCCTTGATCATTGGATAAATTTATATAATTGCATGTTTCACACACAGAGTCAGCCGCTAAAGGATAAAAAAGGATCAAAATATTTTATTCCAATTATTCCCGGTATTGCTAGAATCAATTTACTTTCGCACTTTTTGCCATCAGATTCTGGTAGACCTATAGTTATTTTACAGTTTACTAGTTTTGCTTACTTATAAATTGTTCTGTTAAGAGTTATAACAAATGTGTGTCATAGTTTATTTAATTGCAGTCCGTAATTCCTGAGAAGGAACTTAGCTGTTTGATAAAATTGGATAGAGATGTTTGGTAGAGTTAATGTTTGTGGAAGACCGATCAGGAAGGTGTGAAGACAAAAATATTATAATGGGTCACTGGACAAGATCCTTATAGGGCGATATATAGTTTAATATATACCGAGGGGCGAGGAAATTGATTTCTAGGCAGTTCACCGTCATTTGGTCGGATCAAGTCAATTTAATGTTAATTGCTGGCTGGGTTCGACGTAACGCGACCAAACTACGTAGGTCCCCTATCTGCCTAGGAATCAACTTCTCTGATAGTACATATTCATAGACGTGTTTTTTTTTTGCAGGAAAACTGGATAGCAGCGGTGAAGGCAGCGGATCAAGTCCACAACGTTTTGCTGAGCCCCGAAAACGTGACCAGAATCGAACCGGTAGCCGAATCCTTCGTCCAGCACATGTTCGCCCTAAGCGATGCGGTAAGACATTTCAATAACTGATAAAAAAAAGAGAAACTTCAACAGGTCTATTGCTTGATGCTTCCGAGGTATATTAACATGGACACACGAAGTAATATGGAAACATAACAATATCATTTCATAGAGATATGTAGAGACCACCATGAATACGAGTCCAGTGTGATTCTATTGTTATATTTTTAAAATCTCCTATTTTATTACTCCTACTTTCTTCACGTCATACACAAGAAATATATTTCCAGTGAAACGTAAATCGCAAACTAGCAGGTACCTAACGCCTACTCTACGTTATGAATTCTGTTTCTACCTTCGTCTAGAGCCTAGACTCTAGTCTATCTATTTTGGATGTGTCTGCGTCAATACTCTATATAATATAGATCCAAATGTCAATCTGGTCTGACCTAGTCTACTTTCGGCGTTTTAATACAATTTCTTACCACAACCATAAAAATACTTACCTTTTGTCCTACTGACCTTAGTAATAGCGAAATAAAAATCTTTACCATAACAAATACGTAGGAACATTTGTAGACCCTAAAAAGCAATAAAATAATAATTACCCCCGATGGAAACGCTTGGTTTCGTTTGTAGGCGATTTGGGTTAACCGAACAATTAACCCCTACCTAATTTCTAACCGCCAGTAACCTATTTTTAAACACGCTAAGTTTATGCTAAATAAGTAGGCCGGCTCAATACTAAGATTATAGTCAAGAGCATAGTAAATTGCCGTAGATATTATCAGGCTGGCAAAAATTAACGGTGGTTTAGCTACCATTACCTTCTTGGCTCTTGCCAAGAAATTTTGAATAGTCTACGTTAATATTTTCACTACAAAGCAAATATAATAGTGGGAATTAAAGACACTGTAATACACGGTCAAATACAATTATTATAGTATCGAGGAGTTGAAATTTAAATTGAGCATTTTCACGTGGTTTCCTATGAATATTAATGGACACTGAGCATGCATGTATTAAGTTTTTTCCATAAATACAAGTACTCGAAAAATCGAATTAAAACTTTGCAAAAAACTCATGTTTTGTGTTTGCACCAAGATTATTACGAGATTATTAGTATTAGTAAAATTACAGTACGTCATCATATATAGGAAATTTATTCTAGATTGTAAACATATATAATAAATACAGGGGTTATAATAACCATTTATTATTATAATCTTGAGAAACCCAAGCGCGAAAAAACCGCGCGAACACCTTCCGCAAATTTCCCAGATGCCGCGACACATGCGCTATATTGAATTTTTGCGAGTCCGACGCCTGAGAGGCTAAACTACTTAAAAAACTTAAAATTGTTATCGATTGAGAAATTTACAAAGATCTCTAGGACGAACTGTCACCGGCAGTATTTCCGGAGCAATAGGACCTGCAAACCTTCAAAAAAATCGGCTAAGTGCTAGTGGGACTCGCGCACGACGGGTTCTGTACAATACCTAGTAATAGAGCGAAAGTAGGGAAAAAATGTGTTTGTTGTATGGGAGCCCCCTTAAAATATTAAATTTATTTTGTTTTTAGTATTTGTTGTTATAGCGGCACCAGTAATACACAATCTGTGACAGAAGTCTAGCAATAGCGGTTCTTGAGACACAGGCTGGAGACAGACAGACAGACAGACGGACATCGAAGTCTCAGTACTAGGGTCCCGTTTTTACCCTTTTGGGTACGGAACCCTAAAAAGAGCGTATTCCCTCCTAAAAGGCCGGCAACACCTACAGCACCTACAGCTCTTCTAAATTAATGTCCATGGGCGACGGCATTTGCTTTCTATCAAGTGACCCGTTTCTTCGTTTGCTCCCTTATTTTATATAAAAAAAAACTTCTAGGTGCCCGCCGCCCGCGCGCCCGCAGAAGGAGCCATCTGTGCGCTAGTCCGGAGTACCAGCGCCGACTGTGTCCGACACTTACTACCGCTGCTGATAGCCAGGATCGCCAGAGAACCGTCACCAGCCGCTATACCCCATGCCCTGCTGCAGAGGATGGCCCTGCACCATGTGGTCGAGCTGATTTTCGAGGAGGATTTACTTGGAGTGAGTATTTTAGAGTCGATCGAAAGGGCTTGCCTGTATTCTTCGACTATATAATGTGACAAGATATTTCTAATACCAATGCGTACATTAGTGAACAAGTAGGGCTAGCAGTGGTTGGCTGTCGGTCACGTAAATCTTTCTAAAATGCAAGTTTTGAGCTATTTCTCTAGCAAACTTGATATTACTCTGACGCGAAGTCTCGATAGTGTCGAATCGAACTCTCTAGAGCAGTATTTCCCAATGTGTGGGTCGCGACCCACTGGTGGGTCCCGGGTAGATTTTGGGTGGGCCCTGAAACTATATGACGATTGTCGTCCTTACGTACGTTTCTTAATTGAAATGGGTGTGGTGACGAGGCACGAGCTTTAGAAAATGCCCAAGTCCAGCAGTGAACGTCAGTAGGCTGACGATGATGATATGGTGGTGAACTACGACAAGAATTAACGGGTAAACGACTAAACGCTGCGGCAGCAACATATTTTTTGTCTCCATGACACAAGGTGGGCCGCGAACTTTAAACTGTCTTGTAGATGGGTCGCGGGCCCGACAAGTTTGGGAAACACTGCTCTAGAGTCTAGACTAATTAAATTTTTCTTCATCGTATAATGGGGCCGTACCACGAAACCGTTTTGAAACTCAAACAATCGTACGAGAATGCCGCGTCCTACTAGATAAGTGATAACAAACGAGAAATGACATTGTTAGAGCAGAACGTGGCATTCTCATTCGATAGTTTGAGTCTTAAAACGGTTTCGTAGTAGGCCTACTGAACAATAAGAATTCCCGGTATCTCATGGTTATTTTTAATCAAGACTCGGACCAGAAACTGATAAAAGCCTTTATTTCGTTGAAGGTAAGCGATAAGGAGCAAAGGAGGAATGCTCAGCTGCAGGCAACGTTGTGTCTGGCGCGGGCGGCCGGGCCGGCGGCCGTGCTCGCAGCCGTCCGCAGACGATTGTCTGGCTCGCCTGAGGCTGACACTTTCTGTAACAAGGTATTGACATGTCTTTTAATGTTAAGTGTAGGCTATGGCATGGCAATAGAGCATAATAATTGTTGGAGTACCCCAATTAGGTACGATTTTGATAAGTAAAAGAAACTATCCTAAAAGAACGCTACTGTGGCTGTGTCTCGTCGAGTTTGTACGGTAATCAGTGACCTAAGAAGATTTTCAGGCCTAGAAAAACGCAACTTAAAACGCCGTTATACTCTAACCGGATATCGCCTTCCTTTAAGTAATCTGTCTGTTTATCGTCGTTTTCGTATTTCGTGGGAAAAAAATAAAAATATTTGAATACTTAGCTGATTTCTTTGAATCATCTTTTCTTATGATTTGTTTTCCATCACCTCCCCGCGAAGATAATCTTCTGTAAATGTTTGCTTAGTAAAGATTAAACACTACGGATGACAGGTGTTTCCAAACACCACGTAATAGGTGTTTCGCTATCTCTTAATCCAGATAGTTCTATTAGTTGCAGAAATATTTTACATCTGTCACATGCTAATTAATTGTTCTGCCAATAGTAATCAGTAATCACCCTCATTCTTCAAATACGTGAAATGATCAACAGAACGGGGTTATAATATTTTGTGCAAAACGCTAGTCTGCCTGAATAAGACAGGATTAACTTACCATGCATCTTTATTCTTTATGCTACTGATCTTTGGAAAAACCATTTTAATCGTTCGATCGCGGATTGTTGGAAATCTATTTTTATTCTATTGTTGCCGCGATCACTGGTGTTCTTATGGTAGGCTTGAAGGATTAATAACAATAACATTTTTAAGTTAGTCCTGTCGTATTCCTCGTCAAGTCGTTACTCGTTAGGGTCTGTACTCTGTAGTTCCCTTATTGTCTATTGTATGTATATGTTACGGGTAATGCTAGAAGGTGAAGTAAACCTAGGTTTACCCGGGTTGACTTAGTATTACCCAAGTCTTTTGGGTAAAGTCCGAAAAATAAGAAAAATAAATTTTAATTCGGGGTTTACCCATACTCACCTAGGTCTACCCAACTCTGGCTGGGTAATGTTAGGTGTTGCGTAATTTTCGAGCCTGTGGCATTAAACTTGGGGGCCCGCGTTCCCCCGCTACTATTGAGGAAATGTTCTGAAGGAATCAGTTTTCCGTTTGTCTTGATAAACTGATTGATATAGAAAATATATCACCCGAAAAAAAAAGTTTACGACAGCTTGCAAATGACAGTCTCTTTCAGGAGGCCAGGGTTATAAAAGGTGTAATTGCAAAACAAAATGTGCAACAAAGAAATGTTCATGCAAAGCTGCAGAAAACTTGTGCAATTCAAAATGTCACAGCAGTTTATCTTGCTCAAATTTAATTTCAGTTTTAATTACAACAACCGCTAATTAGTTTTTGCCATTGAAGCTATTAAGTTAATGTTCTTCGAGAAATTACGTTTGCCTTTGTATGTTTTTTAAATAATAAATGTTTAAAATACCCTTGGATATTCATTTTAGTAATTAATTGGACAATTTTTTAACATTACCCAGCCAGAGTTGGATAGACCTAGGTGAGTATGGGTAAACCCCGAATTAAAATTTATTTTTCTTATTATTCGGACTTTACCCAAAAGACTTGGGTAATACTAAGTCAACCCGGGTAAACCTAGGTTTACTGCACCTGTCCCAGGTGGACTGATAAAGCCGGACAGGTTCCCACCTGCCCGGCTTTATCAGTCCCGGCGCCGAGGGGAACGCTTTAGTTCGCTTAAGCGTTCCCTTACTTTGGTGGAAGTCCGGTCCGAGGTAGACCGGCCAGTCGTGGAGGGAGTCCCGTGTTTGTTAGATCCGCGATATCCCTCCGCTATACGGCTTAAGGCGAACCGCAGGTGGTTTTTAGTGAGTAGGAGTCTCACATACCCTCGGGGTACCCAACCCGGGGCACCCATGATGGGTTTCCCCTGCGACATCAAAATAAAAAAAACTTTATTTTTTATTTTGATGTCGTTTACTCCACCTTCTAGCATTACCCGTAACACCCTTAAGGTAACAATTATTGTTACTTATATTATGTTGTATCAGATTTATATGAAAGTTAAAAGGAACTTATTTCAACTTTTTGTTACAGTTACGAGAACGACTGAACAGACCTGTTGAAAATATAAGACCGAGTCATGTTGCCAGGTAACACATACTTACAAATTATAGGTGTACCAGAATCTGATGGCAAAAAGTGAGAAAATAAATTTACTCTAGTCTCTAGCAATACCGGGGTAATTGAAATAAAACACTTTGATCCTTTTCTTTTAGCAGCTAATCTGTGTATTAAACATGCAAATATAAAAATTTATCCAATGATTTAGGATATTTTTTGAAAATTTGTTGTCAAAAATTGCCATCAGATTCTGGTAGACCATTCATTTGTATCTAACTTTATGTAGATACTGTCAAAATCTCCTAAAGAACCTCCCGCGTAACAGCGAGGCTCTATACTGAGAACGATTGCTATGTTGCGTTTAGATGCGTTATACATACCTACATAATAAATATTAATACACATTAAGTATATCACTTTTTCAACGCATTGGGACTTGGGTGACATAGTATTCGGTGTTTCGTGAAAAGACCGACAAGGAGATGAAGTGGACAATAGCTATATGTCCACACTATACGCTTTCGTCTTCAATTTTCGTCATCTTCTTTCATTCAACTTTCGTTTTGGCGCATTCAATAATTGAATGCGTCAACGAACGCAACGCCAACATTGTCTTTTTTGTTTTTTGGATACAGTCAAAGGGCATGCGTCGCGGGCATGCCTCGCGTTCGCTGTTGACTGCGCTATAACGCATGTCATTGGCGAACAGAAAAAGGCACAGTGTGGACTAAGTGATTTTGCTGCCACCATTTTGAAATTATAGTTGTCGCTGTTCTGACGTCGCAACGCCTTAACTGGAAACACTCTGACGACATTATATTATTTTGTTCTATAACTCTAAATGCGCTTTTTGCCAGAGCATCTCAACTGCCAGTGTCGGTACGTCGCCGGGCTCGGTCCACTCCGCCCACCGCACCTATTCCTTTGCCGCGACGGCTGAGGCCTCTACCGGACTCTGCGCCGCTACCAGGTATGGAATTGGGATAACTTAATCCGTGTTTCTACTAACGCGGAGCTGGGCGGAGAGGAGCGGTGAAGAGCGGTGAAAAGGTGTCAGTGTTTCCACTGAAGCGGAGCGGAGTGGAATGGAGCGCAATGGAGCGGAGCATACGTTTGTAATTTATTGAATGTTTAAGGCTGCGTTTCCATTGAAGCGGAGCTTAGCGGCCCGAATTGACCCAATCGTGCTATTAGAAAGGTCAATGACCGCTGGTGCCACCTCATATTGTGATAAGTGGAGAGATTAAACGAGCTCTTTAGTGTTTTGAGAAAATAAATACTTACTTCAATCCAACAGGTACTACGCCACCTGGGAGGAACTTTGTTCCGAGGCCGCTTTCGCCCATACCGTTGAATGGAAGGTAAGTTTCTTCTTTTAAGTATCCTATCATATTTTTTATTCCTATAAAAAATATGAATTGGCGGCTTTACTATAGCAGCCAGTGGCGTAACTATAACATCCGTGGCCCGTGGCAAATCGATGGGGCCCTGTCAGTAAAAATCGTTACGCTAATAATAAAACAATGTAACTAGAAAAAAAATTCTGACCTCACAGCCCCTTTTGAGTCGGGGGCCTGTGGCATTTTGCCAGCCCTGCCACCCTATAGTTACGCCACTGGTAGCATATGCAGTTTATTCCCGGCAACCGCATTTAAATTAGTTCAACAGAGTAGCAGTTACCTTCTCTCGGGCTCTTTACATTATCCAATATCAAGACAACATTTCTGGTTTTGGGGATCTTATTTAATGTATTATTTATTTTCTAATAATATTGTTGATATCTAGCACTGCAAAGTTACAAAAACAGCTACAACAGTATTTAACTACTAAGCCACGTACTTTGTAACTAACTATCAAGTAATCTCCCGCGAACTTTTTACTAACGAGTTTGCCGCTTTATTACCTTGTTTAAACTCTTTGAACAAACGTTATGCTAAGTAGGCAGTAGCTACCTGGAAAAGTATAATTACCTCCTTACCTTATTGACGCCTCCGTGGTCTAATGGTAAAGAGCGCGGCTCTTGACTCGGAGGTCGTGGGTTCGATTCCCGCGTTGGAAACATGTTATTTCCAAGTTTGGTTAGGACAATGCAGGCTGATCACCTGATTGTCTGATAAGTAAGATGATCCATGCGTCGGATGGGCATGTAAAAAGTCGGTCCTGCGCCTGATCTCTCGCCGGTCGTGTCGGTCTGCCGTCCCACTGGGTTATGAGAGTAAAGGAATAGAGAGTGCTCTTGTGTACTGCGCACACACTTGGGCACTATAAAATTACTCCTGCGTAGCTGGCCTGGTTTCAATGAAACCGGCCACCGTCACCGAAACCGGTGTGGGAGCTATTATTATAATTACCACGGCCTAGTGTCGTAAATATTGCAACATAATAATAATAATATGTTACTGTTGAGTAATTTCCGACAGAATCACCACCACCATCACCAATATAATTACTGATATTATACACTATACAGTATACCATTTTTATTCTTCATACTTGACCTCCCTATTTAATATATTATGTATCCACAGGCGTACATGTATAAGCGCCATATTAACGCCTCTGTGGTCTAGTGGTATAGAGCGCGGCTCTTGACTCGGAGGTCGTGGGTTCAATTCCCGCGTTAGAAACAAGATATTTCCAAGTTTGGTTAGGACAAAGCATGCTGATCACCTGATTGTTTGACAAGTAAGATGATCCATGCGTCGGATGGGCATGTAAAAATTCGGTCCTGCGCCTGATCTCTCGCCGGTCGTGTCGGTCTGCCATCCCACTGGGTTATGAGAGTAAAGGAATAGAGACTAGAGAGTGCTCTTGTGTACTGCGCACACACTTGGGCACTATAAAATTACTTCTGCGTAGCTGGCCTGGTTTTAATGAAACCGGCCACCGTCACCGAAACCGGTGTGGGAACTATTATATAAGCGCCATTTAAGATAACTTAAGAAATAGCAAAAAATGCAGTTTATCAAAGCACACGCGTAAAAAATATTGTGTATGTGTTACACTAATTTAATTTCAAGAACTCGTTTAAGTTACTGTACTGTATGATAGTGGCACTGTGACTTCACCTTGAAATTAAATTACCGTTTACCCGCATGATTACTCATCAAGTTCTCGAAACATTAGTACTGGAAACTAAAACCATTAGTGCCTTCGGTACCTAATCGATATCTACTTAAAAGTTGATACAAGTCCTTTAAAACCTTACTTTAAGAAGAACTTTGCGGTCGCATGCCAGGCAGACAAAACTAAAATAATACCTCAATAGATAATAAGGAGTAACTATGCAGGGTGTAACAAAACAATATTAGGTATGATAATAATTAATAAAAGATACTTTAGGGTGTGTATATTATAATATATTATGTGATGTGTCTTACGAATATAGAATGTGTCCCTTAAACATAATTATTATATATACTTAGACATTTTAAAAAATCACAGAAAAAGTTTTTTTCTGTGATTTGTGTGGGTACTGGGTAAGTAGTAAGCCCACCGGTTATATACTTATAGGCGAGTTCATGACCCCACCGTTATGAACTCGCCCTTACAAAAATTTAAAAAAAAGTTTCAACTTTCGGCGATGCCACTTTCACAGTGAACTCTACAAAGTATAAAACCTCTATGCAATTAATATAATATAGGGTACGGAACCCCGAAAATAACCATACGAGTATCATAACCGTTTCCATGTAAACTATTACAATATTAAATGCTAATCCTATGGTTTATTTGAGCAAATAGCCTATAAGCTTTTGTTGGTGTTTTCATGACGCGAGGAATGGAGGTAATTCGTGATATTAACACAATTACCCCCATACATCATCCAACATGCACGCGCGGGTCAATGGGTCAATTCAGGTCGATAGCAGGAGCTTTGACGCCTGGTTCAAGTGAAAAGGCTTCTACTTCTTTAGAAAGCACGTCATTCAGAATGTTACTAAAATAATAACAAAAAATTTACAACATAACAGCAATTACTTTTTTTTCTTTTAATTTGAACAAACCTTGTAAGACTTCGTCCATATTTGTATCATTTGCGCGATCACATCTCCGATCAGATCTCCATCGCGTATCATCGAAGCGTATCAAAATGATACGCGTACATGATACGCCCCGATCGCTATTAACCGCGTATAGGATACGTGTCGTATCAAATACTCGCATGATCGGCTGAATGATCTAATAGGCGTCCACACTATGATACGCATACTTGATACGGCGCGATGATCGCGACGGAGATCTGATCGCGCAAAATATGATACAAATGTGGACGCACCTTAAGTTATCTACTTCATCATCTAGCTAATTATATATCTAGCATACATAATGTATATTTTTTATTTCGGATCATTTTCCCGGTCCTGAAACCTCAATTTATGCAAAAAAGTAAAATTTTTCAAATTATTATTAGTTATTATAACTTCAACCGCTCAATATGTCTTCAATAGACTTGATGACTATTTTTTTTCTTATTGGTAATTGAAAGACCCTTAAAAAATAGAAACATTGCTGAAAGAATGACTCTCACAGCTTAAAAATTCACCAAGATATGAACAATTTAAACATCTCATAAAATAGACCTGCCCGAAACGCTCCATACAAAATGCTACGAAAGACTGACGTCAGTCTTTCTTAGTTAGTACGGATCGGGAGAGAACTTTGTTCGATAGGTATATTAAATATTGTGTTTATGAAAGTGGTTTCATACCAAAAGTTGCTTTTAATTGCATAAGTTATCGAATGGTATACAAATATTAAGAAATTTAATTGAAAAAAAAATCGACTTGATTATCCAACTTTGAAGGCGCCTAACAAAAAAAATACAAATGCTATCGAGCTGAAATTTTGGTAACGCTTATTTTTTACCGTGCTTTCTTTATTTTATTAACAAAATTCGCTAATCTTTGACCTTATCATCATCCCTATTGGGAGCTCCGAAATTTCTTCTCTGGAGACAAGGATGGTTATTATTTTGAGGAAAGCTCTAGCCTAGTATAGTAGGTGGAAAGTTTCGTCCAAGTACTCCTTCCTTCAAATTGCTATAAGCCAATAGAAATGGAGTTATAGAACCTTTGAAATATTACTCAGCCGGCAACCCCTTGTTTTAAATGGATACGATCCATGCCAGAGAATTTTCGACTCAAAATTTAAACGAGATTTTACTGGTAATTTTTTCTGGAAAATATCGAGCATTCATGAATCAACATGCTTCCCATTTTTGTCCCAGGTCACTGGGTCATATCACATCGATGGTGGGAGCTTTAGACACTAATTGTGAAAGGGTATCAATGGATTTTCATTGGAATATAGGTTAATGGTGTGTGGACATCAATCGATAAACCATAATCGTCTCAGGTTTTAACGTAATTCAAGTGGTTTGAAATTAGGATATAAAAGACTTGGAAAAAAAGATAAACTTACCTACATAGAATATTGCATTTACGATAAACTCTGTACTCAGACACCTATCTTCACCAGAGAGTAACAAGAGATAAAATATAATATTGTAATCGTTTCATCATAGACACGTCCTACTATGTCGTAGCGAAGTCTACGCGTATCGTAGCTTCTCTACGTAGTGTCTACGAACTTCGTAGATAAAGTACTTTTCAATAGAATCATTAATTTCTTTGTGATCGCGTGTCGTACGAAAAGCCATCAAATAACTCACAACTCTAACAACTATTCGATACCTCTTCTGTTGTGTCTAGACGCCCTATTATCGGTATCGTCAAATCGCTCCACTTACCCGTGCTCACAATAATTTACGAGATGTGGGTCACTGAATCGCGCGGTAATTATTCTAATATCTTCGATCTATTCAAAAGCTCGTGACGTCACACCTTACATAATATGACGCATGAGTTCATCAACATAATACGTGCGACGTGCGTAGTTGATTGGGGGCACAGTCATTAGGGGCTAGGGAGGCGAGGCGTCGGTAGCGTGCGATAGTGCGGCAGTCGGTAGTCAGTCTGTGGGCCGCGCTCCTGCCACATGCGGCGGCTGTGCTGCCTGTGCGGGGGCGGCTCCGTGCACCCCGCACCCCCCGCCGCGCCCCTCGCGCCTGACCTCGTCGCCAACCTGCCCGCGCTCACGCGGTAATTTTCCCGCCACCCCATTATCATTCATTCGCAAGTGCGCGCAATTGTACATAAACATTTTTCTTCGCAGGGAATCGAGCCTGAGCGAGAAGGAGGCCGCGCCTAAGCATGACATCGAAGCCGAGGACGTCAACTACGACGTCGAACTCGAGACGAGGCTCCCGGACGATCCCATCCCGCCGCGGACGCCCTCCATCCACGTCGAGGACGTCTCGGAGAAATTCAATCCGTCGATACACAGCTCGCAAACGATAGCCGGGTCTACGAGGAGTACGTCCTCCGAAAACTTGTCCAATCATAGGCCCGATACGCCGGACGCACCCGTGGAAGTCGAATCTCCGACTAAAAGTGAAAAAGCGTCCCCCGCGGTTTCGGTTTCTAGTAAAGACACGAAGTCACTCGTCTCGCAGGACACCATTCAGCTCGAATCGGAGCCGGAGACGCCCGAGCGCGTGTGCGAGAGGGACGTCCGCACCGCGATCTCGGAGTGCTTAGTCCAGGCCAAGCACGAGGACTGGGAGACGATCCTGGGCGGGCTGCTGGAGCTGGAGCGGCTGGCCAGCGACGGCGGTGCGCACGCGCCAGCGGCCAGCTGGCGGGCCGCGGCGCGCTCCACCACGCTCCACGTCCGCTCGCTGCGGTCCCGCGTGGCGCGCGCGGCCTGCTCCACTTTAGGCGCGCTGTTCGAGCATCGGGGCAAAGTCCTGGATCCGGAGCTGGAGGAGGCGGCGCAGGCCCTGCTGGACCGGTGCGCCGACGTCAACAGGTTCCTGCGGGCGGACGCGACGGCGGCGCTGGGGCGCGTCGCGTGCGGTGGCGGGTGCGTGCGGGCCGGGGTCGCGCTGGCCCGGCGCGGGGCGAGCCACCGCGCGGGCCCGGTGCGCGCCGCCGCCGCCCAGGCGCTCGCTCGCCTTGTGAAGCAGCAAGGCGCGGCTCGAGTGCTGGAGCTGCCCGGCGAGCCCCGCGTGCTGGTGCTCCGCGCGGTCGGCGAGCTGCTGGCCGACGCCAACGCGGACACGCGCCTGCACGCTCGCCACCTGTGCCTCGCCCTCGCCGAGGACCACCGCTTCAAGCCCCTCCTAAAGGAGGCGATGGCGCCGAGTCGATATCGAGCCATTGAAAAGTTTGTTGATAAGTTGCGTTGTCGGTAGTAACAGGTAACTTTGTTACTCACCCTCCAGACAAAACAAAGTTGTTTGCGTTGCGCGCGATGGAGTAAGCAATACCTACCTGAATGATATTAAGTACATAAGTATTATCTTTGTTGGTAGAGAAACAACTTGAACTTGACATTATTTAGTTAAGTATAAGTAATTGTTTATCTATTTAAGCAGAAGTATGTAATAAATTTTTAGACATAATATATCGTCTATATACTTTAAGATTGTTATTATAAAAGATTTATGTAATTGACATAATATACGGTAAGTAAGTAAAAATTTAAAAGTTTATAAATAAACATTTTTTCGAAAATGTTGTTCTTTTACTTAGGTAGGTACTTAAGTATGTACCTATTTATCATGTAACTGTTACAATATACGACTAACTTATAACTGTCTAACTTTTGTGATGTAAATGAGCACGAATATAGGTAAGTAAGTAATAAGTATATTGTTTGGCACGTTCTTATTAATTGTGAGTATTCAAGCCAAAGATAAGTTCTTCTAACTCTAAGGTATATATTATTAGGTAAGTAAGTTTAGTATAGATAATTACCTAATAATATATTATGCTTTAATTTAAAAAAAATACTCTGATTGACTCTGATTTTAATAGACAAGAAAGCGACATTTCACTGTAATTCACATAAATTACACATTAATTTATCGGATATATTTTTTATTTAAAAAAACTAATTGCTCTATCCACTTTAAAGATGTAGCTACCTAATAAAAAGGTTTGAAGAAGTTAACTAATTTAAATGGTCTTCAACATAAACTATGAACTATCCAACGCCGCTTTGATCAAACTGAGCTCTTTCTTGTTTTGGAGTTGGGCTTACTTGTGGTGCACCCAAGGGTTTCCTAGACATGCGCCAGAATGGTATTCACGAATGGTGACTCTGTTGCATGGATCCGTTGCCTCTTTCTTCGGATTCTATCAATGCGGCCTCACGAGTTTGTCTTACTCAAAATTAACAGGTAAGTAGAGTTAACTACAGAATGTTTGTCGAAACAATTAATGGTTACTCAAAATCTATGGCCTTTGGTCTTTTGAGGTCTGTTGATTGATTATACCTATTATTCTCGGAACGAAGCAACCGCTCATCAAGTACCTTTTACTTTAGTGCCCGGGACAGTTAGTTATTTTTAATATCCGTGTGTACTGACCAGATGGACAACCGCCAAATGGTTATTGACCAATAATGGCGGTTGATGGTGTCTGAGACCAACCATGTGGGGGTTTCCTCACGGATACAACTATATACCTACCTAGTTCATAGTTGAGAAAGAAAGAGGTTACCGATTGCGTAGTTTAATAATATAAGTGCAAGCCTAAGGTTTAATAGTTTTATACCCACTAGGCCAGACGTTCTTTAAAAATGGCTTGTTACGACGATGCCACATTTAGCCTTGATCCGATACGGAAAGGGCTACTTAAAAGCCTGGTTATAAATTACCTTGAAGAGGCCTATGCGGCCCTCAAGCTTATCGTATTCCTTATAATATATTACCTAAAGTAGAATCAACCAACGGTCTAATTTACAATGCCGTTTGACTAGATTCGGAAACTTTTTTGACAAAAAATTCAATGACTATTGACTAGCAACTAAGCATTGGAAACATTGAAGTTTATTTAACTTGCACTACACCGTACGAGTAGTTTTCAAATCCATAGAACAGTATAGCTATTTGGGAAATAATTATTAACTAAGCCAAAAATTTTGCCAACTTTACTCCTAACCTTCGTTTTGATAGGTACCTAGTTAATATACCTACCAGCCATCCATATCCATACTTCCATACTAATATTATTATAAATGCGAAAGTGTGTCTGTCTGTCTGTTTGTTTGTCTGTCTGTCTGTCTGTCTGTCTGTCTGTCTGTCTGTCTGTCTGTTACCCCTTCACGCTCGAATCGCTGAACCGATTTTGCTGAAATTTGGTATTGAGATTCTTTGAGTCCCGAGAAAGGACATAGGATAGTTTTTATCCCGGAAAATGTACGGTTCCTGCGCCATAAACGAATTTTGGCGCAACGGAGTTGCGGGCATCATCAGCTAGTTGTTAACAACTTCGCTGCCGACCACCGGTGCGTGGCCGGCACCCAGCGAGTGTGGCGCTGGGTGCCGGCCACGCACCGGTGCGGGCTAGCGTCTTAGAAATTTCCTACACTCGGTTTGCTGCCGGCATAGGGCGAGAGACGTTATTTTTGTAATGGCACTGTGCTTGAAATTCCGAACTTTCGTAACGTGTTTTTGTTTTTTTGATAAGTTGGACGGTTGCGTTTGTATGGACTAAATAAAAAAAGATTGATGATGTTCTATTGAAGATGTTCAATTAGAAAGAATTTAGTTTTGTTTCTTTTTTGAAATGTTTATTTTATTGTTTATATCGTAAGAATAATGAAAGTTTTCACTTTATTTCATTGATTTCAATACCTAAATGTACCTAATGCCATTTCGAAAGGTTTTAGTTTTATATTTCCTTTTTCAAAATATTTCTTTTTGTAGTTTATTCTAATAATAGTGCTAGTTTTTATTATATTTGATTTATATAAAAAATAACTGTGCTTTATTCTTAATAAACTATAAACATGACAAAAACTGACAACGCGTTGTTCGGCACTGGGAATGTCTATTCCATTCCCAGTGCCAAACACGCACCGGTGCGATGCAGTTTTTCACCTCTCCGAAATACACTAAAATACATTAATATAATAAATAAATGTAATAATAATCCTAACCAATCACTTTTAAAGTCAAATAAACAAAAAAAACACTTTTGGTCACGGGGGCAAAACTTCTATTTTCCATGTGGCAGCGAAGCTGTTAATATACCTAGGAGCCATATATACCTAGCAGTCATAGCTAGTTTAATATACCTAGCCTCAGCCATAATAATAAATAGCCACCTAATTTTTAGAGGACATTACCGCTAGTCAATATGCCCTCATGGTGTGGTCATGGGGCTACTTCGCATTTGACCTGATGTGGTGTCTGATCTACACGCCTCGAGACTACATCATACTGCTGCACCATGCTAGCGCGCTAGTCGGTGTCAACGTCTACATGGGCAAACAGAACACTGGCTGCAGCTTCGCCTGTACTGTCGCCTTGTTGGAGATTACCAATCCTCTACTACAAACGCGTTGGTGAGAGAAGAAAATAATAACATGATAATATTATAACGTAGTCTACGTCCACCAGCTTTTTTTTACGGGCAAATGACCCGCCACACATTCCCACCACTGCAACTCCTGTGTCGCCAGGATCAACAGTGATAACCAACCACGAAAACCCTTTGACATGATCTCAGGGGTGCCCGAGGGACAAGCTAAATCCATCTTGGGACCCGCAACGAAATTAATCAGAAGACTTCCACCAGTTTGCTAATATTCTCGGCAATCTCAGTCGCAATGTATCTTTCTTGTTACTTGTCAGTTGTCAGGTAGATTATGTTCGCCCAAGCATAGTAAACAAAACAAGGATAAGTGGTAGTTCCGTTTCGCGACACGCACCAAGAAATCTGGGTGCTGTACTCTTAGTAAGTTCAATAATCAATTAATTAAATTATGTTGATGTAGCTACATCAACATAAATTGATTATTGAACCTATTAAGAGTAGGTACATCACCCAGATTTCTTGAATAAGCATTATTATTAATTATTGCTCTAATAATTAACTTATTGAAATATAATTGAACCAAAAGTAACTAAAAGAACACTTGGAATAACAAATACAGACTTTTGTAAATACCAGCTCAAGTATTTACCTAAATAGCAAAGTAAATATAGTTCATTGTTTACCAGGTTTCTCCGTGAATGTGGATACAACAAGACGGTTGTTTACTACACAGTTGAGATTCTGTATTTGCTGATGTTCTTAGCGCTGCGGGGGGTGCTGTGTACCTACTTTATGTACAAAATAATCTTATCTGATACATTTGGAATGGACCAGAAACTTATATCGTTCGCTCTTTACATTGTGTCATCGGCTCTTGTGTACGAAATATTTGGCTACATAATGTACAAATATGAGAAAATCATTGTAGAATTTATACGATGCATCAATCAATAACAGAATTTTTATGATTTTTATGCGATTTTGGCTATAATCTAATAATCGCACGAATGCCAATGGAAATAAAAATACAATGCAGCCATGGAAGACTAAAACAATAATGTATTTTAATAAATACATTTTACAGGCATGTTTCACAGTTTGTATTGATATGGAGAATGTTCGTAATAAAATCTAAATATGGTACACTAATTAGCAACCATGCACAGTAAAATCGAAAAAAAATCAACATGACGTGATTGTAAAATGTAAATGTTTTCTCTTATTTATTAAAATAAATGTTTTATGCAAGTTTTTAATGTTATTTCTGTACATGGTTAAAAAATCTTGTTATATTATGAAATCAAGATGTTGATATTATAACTGTATAAAATATTACTTGTACAGTTTATCCACAATCTTAATGTCTCAACAATAATTTTCACATTTTAATATAAAAATGTCCATCATTTTCATAATAAAACAGTTACTTACTGCAGTCATTAACACTCTGAATTTACTGTAACTGACATAAAGTTTCAACATACAAAGCAGAGACCAGACATACATTTCTGTAGTCATATTTAAAACAAAGTAAAAATTAAAGGGTTTTTTTATATAATTCTGAATCTTTTTAGTTTTCTGAGCAAACTTCAATGGATCATCTACGACTTCTCTGATTTCTCCTATCTCTCCAGCTACCGGAATGTTTGCTGCGAGATTTGTAATCATCTTTGTCTTTGGTATCACTGTACCTATAATCATGATTATCTCGGCTCTCTCCCCGTCTATAGTCATTGGAGTCCGTGTGCCTGCTGTCTCTACCATGCATCTTGTCTTTTGGTCTGTACGGATGATGTCGGTGTGACCAGTTACCCTGTAAACTGGCCATCACAAGATTGTCTGCCGCATGTTGATTAGCATCGTAACTTTCTTGCGGCTGGTTGGCACTGTACATCAATGGATTTCCCTGCTTCAACCTCTCTGTCATTTCCAAGAAATGCTGAGCCACATTGTCCTGGTTCTGGAAGTTTATTGGCATCTCGAGACCGTAACATCTGATAGGGGGCGGCAGCATAACCATTCGACCTTTGCTTTGTAGATTTAAAGTTCTATTGAAAAGGGCTGTCCCGCGAAATAAGTTAAGTGCGTAGGGCACAGACACTTCGTGGCAATACGTTATGAAAGCAAAGTTTTTCTGTCGCCCATCTCTGTCCCTCGGAATCTTTACTTTTTCTAGTGGACCCGCCTGAAAACAAAATAATTTCGCTCGTAGGTTGTTGCAATGTACTTGACAAAGAATTATCATAAAACAAGAAATATTACTTGCAGAAACAGCTCATAAAGTACTTCCTCAGTTACTTGATCCGCTAAATTACCACACCACAGTGTTTTGGTGTCTTCGTCTATCATTTTCAGAGTGTTTACGTTGGTAGCAATTTATTTGCAGATCTTTAACACTCTTGCCTTCTTCATTTAATTGTTGTAACAATAAATGCCAATATCTGGGCTTTCTGAATGAATATTACAAATTATGTTTATAAATACACGTAAAGAGAAAAACCTTTTAGAAACGCAACAAAATAGATAGGTACCTACTTAATTCACCCTCTTTCTCCTTCTTCTTTCTTTTTTTTAATGGCATGTACTGTACAGTACATTGCCAAAGATGAGTGACGATTGAAGAACAGTTTGCCAATGTTGAAGAAGCAAAAAGATTTATAATGTAGTGACTAGTGTTTGCTATTTGTTTGGCTATTTAATAATAATATAATAATAATAATAATAATTGTTTATTTCAGGCAATAGACCCATAAAAAACAATAATTTAAGTTAAAATAAAAGAAATAAATAAAAATAAAGTTAAAAAGTGATACAATTATAATACATCTACAATGTTAAAATCTAAAATAAGTAAATTATCACTTTTGATTACTGCCACGATGCACCGAAAGCCAGTAGGCTGGGATCGAGTTTTCCGGGCACCCGGCACACACAGAAAGGATCTCATTGTTTGAAGAACGGATGCGAGACCGGAATGCTGCGACGCGCGCCCTGATCCGGGATTCCGGTGTCGGCAAACATGCTCGAAGCACTACAGTACTTTGGCAGTCTCATCAGGGTACGGTATGCATTATTGTACTGAACCCTGATACTGCTTCTCGTGGCTTTGGAGCAGTTGAGCCAAAGCTGACACGTATAGAAGCATTGACAGTATGCTCTAAAGAGCGTCAGCTTTGCCTCAACACTACAGCGCGCAAAACGCCGTGCAAGCATGTTGCACCTTATAGCCAGTGCCCGTCTTTCGCGTACTACATCCTGATCATCTGAGAGATCCTCGGTTAAAATGTGCCCCAGGTACCTGAATTGCTCGACCCTTTCTACCTCTTGTCCGTCTAAGCTAACCGATGGGACCCTCTGCGGGCCCTTTCCAGCCTGAAATACCATCATTCTCGTCTTAGCTACATTGTACTTAAGACCATGTCTTATAGCATAGTCCTCGCAAATGCTTAGCAACCGCCTTAGCCCCTTGATTGAGGGGCTCAGAAGCACCATATCGTCAGCATAACTTAGGTTGTTAACGGGCGTGGCACCTATGTGACAACCTATTCGAGTGCTCCTGAGCTCCTCAATCAGGTCGTTAACATACAGGCTGAAAAGGTCCGGAGAGGTTAGCCCCCCTTGGCGCACCCCACACTCTAATATAAAATCATTAGAGGTTGCGGCGCCCCATTTTACAAAGTTAGTTTGGTTTTCGTACCAGTATCTCAACAGACTTACAGTTTTTGATGAAACATTTGACTTCAGCAGCTTTCGCCATAGTAAAGGTGTAGTTTACCGAAAGCGCGACTAAGATCTAAAAAGCAAGCATAGACCGATGTGTTACGTTTTTTGTAATATAAAACTGTCGATTTAAGGGCAAATATTGCCGAGTCCGTTGAGAGACCGGGACGAAAACCAAACTGCACGTCATCAATTCTAGCACTCCTATTTACATTAGGGTAAATCAGCCTTTCTAAAATCTTCCCTATAATAGTTCCTAGTGATATAGGTCGATAATTTTTATGCCCGCTGTACACTCTCGCTGAGAGCTCTCGGGCGAGAGTCTCGTGCGAGAGCCCCTTGCCCGAGTGGGATCATGTACATTCTCGCTTAATTCAATCGCAGTTAAGAACTCAGACAAGATGGACGAAAACGACCATTTACCATTCACCATGCATCGAAAGATATCATTGTAATCCAAAGATTTATAATCATATTTTATTTTATTTCTCACAGATAATGACTCATAATGTCGTTTAATGCCCGCTGTACACTCTCGCTGAGAGCTCTCGGGCGAGAGTCTCGTGCGAGAGCCCCTTGCCCGAGTGGGATCATGTACATTCTCGCTTAGTTCAATCGCAGTAAAGAACTCAGATAAGATGGAGGAAAACGACCATTCACCATTCACCATGCATCGAAAGATATCATTGTAATCCAAAGATTTATAATCATATTTAATTTTATTTCTCACAGATAATGACTCATAATGTCGTTTAATATTGTTATTTTTCTGTTCTACACTGTCCAACGGCGGGACTAGTACTAAAAGATGCGAGAGTGTACAGTAGTGCGCTCGTTTTCCTCGCGAGACCCTTTGTCTCGGGCGCAAAATACCGATAACGGACCGAGAGGGTCCGAGACAGGCGAGACGAGGCGAGCGCACCCATTTACACTCTCGCACTCGGGCCGCCTCGCTGTGTCTCGGCGAGAGTGTACAGCCGGCTTAATATTGTTATTTTTCTGTTCTACACTGTCCAACGGCGGGACTAGTACTGAAAGACGCGAGAGTGTACAGTAGTGCGCTCATTTTCCTCGCGAGACCCTTTGTCTCGGGCGCAAAATACCGACAACGGACCGAGAAGGTCCGAGACAGGCGAGACGAGGCGAGCGCACCCATTTACACTCTCGCACTCGGGCCGCCTCGCTGTGTCTCGGCGAGAGTGTACAGCCGGCTTTAGGGTTAGAAGGGTCACCTGTTCTGGTTTTCGGGATAGGAACCACCATGGTCCTCATTAAATTTTTCGGCAGGTAACCTATGTTTACGCAGATTGTAAAAAGATCTGTCAACATAGGGATTATCTTATCACTTGCGTATAGGACGTGTTCTAGGCTTAGTCCATCAAAATCTGGAGATTAGCCTTTTTTCATTTTAAAGATCACCTCAGCAACGTCGTCAGAATTAAAGCCAGAGAAACATTCTTCGTCATTTTTACTAACAGGTGTAGTATCACCTACGTCATCAGAGACAGGCAATGGATCTACCTTGAAACGGTGAGCAAACAAATCAGCAATTTCAGATGGATTCTGGACGTCATTGATACTTACTGGTCTGCTTTGTACATAGTTTAGGCGTTTATTCGATTTCCAGAATTTGGAAAAGTTTCCGGCTGAGTGCTGAGATGCCATTATATCCATCTTTATCTGTTCTTTATTGTTTTGGCACCATTTCAATTTATTTTTAAAAATCTTCCGGCTACTAGTCATATTATCGTAGAGTGGCCCAGACTGAGGCCTACCATTCCAAAGCCAACAATAAAAAGCGTGCCGTGCCTTTTGATGGAATTCGCGAACATGGTGGTTCCACCCTATAACGTTCTTACCCTTGATCGGTGCATCGCGGCGTATTCTACTCTGTCTGGCAGCATCTTGTAGGCATTTTACAATACTATTATAAAAATTATCAAGCACATAGATGTTTTTTACAAATAAATAAATTATTAACATTACAGATTACACAGTTTAAAATATGACTAGAATTAGATAACAATTTCAAATTACTTAAATTATTATCACTGCAAAGTTTTTTATACTTATTGATTTCATCAGCAGTTCTATTGCCCCAGTGGACACCAGATAGAGGATTGTTAGCCTGAGAATCTTCAATTTTCTGTGCTAGTTTGCACAGTTTGAGCTTGTTAAGTAAAGGGAAGTGATCAGACCAATACACTCCATATTCGATATTGGCAGAAATTACTATCTCACGCGCTGCCGCCGTCACAATGCAATGGTCTAGCCACCTCCTGGCCCCACTTCCATCATTTATAGGTGTAACAGAGTCTGGAGGCAGCAGTTCCGTGTCGACACATACAAGTGAGTGATCAGCACAAAAAGCCGAACCCACGCATGCGCTGTTGAAAAATGAAAAATGAAACGAACACGGCTTACACGGGTCATGTCAGCTGTCACAAGTTCACAACTCACAAATTGTCAAAATATTTTTGACGTTTGAGAAAAGTTGGCCGCTGTCCGCTGATTGCTGAAGCCTCGTTTTGTGCATTTTCAATATTTTACATTTTACGATTTAACTGCAATAAAATTATTAGATTTATATACAAACGGAATTATCACAAAATTATTGAATCTGCGCTTTAAGTCAACAAATTTGACTTGGACAATAATGATTTACTATGTACGTACTATCAATGTAACATCACCATAGATTTGATAAATTATAATTAAAACTACGTAAAGGTTTTGGATTTCTTTTAGTTCAAACCATTAGAAGCATCATGGACGACAGTAGTAAATTCCAACAGATGCAAGATGAAATGTCCAGGTAAGTTTTTAATTTACAGTGTCCAATTAATAAACTTAAACGACTTGATTTAATGTTTATTCTTGTATCAGATTTGAGGCGGAAATTTCTGGATCCGACTTGATAGTGCGGCCGGTGATCGGGGCGGGCACGTTTGGTGCTGTGCAGCAGCAGCTGGACAGGGCTTTGCCTCCTCCGCCTCCACCTCCTGCGATGCTGCAGCCGTTTGACCCCATGGGGCCAAGACTCATGTTCCCAACAGTACCACCACCCCCGCCACCTCCTAATATGATGGTACCTGCATCTGTAAGTATCATTTCAATCTATACTAATATTATAAAGCGGAAGAGATTGTTTGTTTGTTTGAACATGCTAATCTTTCAGGTTAGATAGCCCATTTATCGAGGAAGGCTATAGGCTATATTTTATCACACTGAGACTAATAGGAGTTAAGAAATAGAGGAAAATGTGAAAAAATGATTTAAAAGGGCTATGGAACTACTGGAACACTTTTTCTGTTATTTGGCACAGACAAGTAGTAGGCCACGTCAAGGATCATAGGCTATTTTTGATTTAAGGGGTATCAGAGTTTTAAAAAGCTTTTGACACCAATTTTGTTGACACCGCTGACCACGCAGTATAAACTGAAGTCCATGCGGACGAAGTTGCGTCGAACGAAGTTAATTATAAGCAACAGCTAGTTGCTTATAATTAAATTACACATACTCCTATTGAAGGAATGTTTTAGACACCTAAAATATTCCTTCAATTGTACAAGGCTTATGTTTGACCACTTCTAGAGCATGCGTATGTAATACGGGATCCTTATTTTAAGTAAGATATCAAATTACTTCAAAATGTCTGTACGTTTTCAAGTAACTTGATGTCATTTTTGAAGTAAGTCTTTTCTCTGTAGAAAAGCTACAAAAATAATAAACACATTACGCAATAGGTCTTACGAACAACGACTCGAAATCCTTGGCCTTACCTCGAACAGCGTCAACAAAGGCAAAGTCTGATCAAGACTTATAAGATACTGCACGAAATTTATGATGTGCTTCGTCTTCGAGAACTATACACCCTGAATGCGAATAAGCACCTAAGAGGACTCCTTTAAAATTATGTCAAAATCCCTGCAAGTAGTTACCTAGAAGGCACTTTTTACCTAACCGAGTGGAAGTGGTCTGTAACAGACTTCCTGAAAGTGTTGTAATGGCAACCTTTGTGAATTGCTTTAAAAACGAACTAGACCAATTAGGAGATGAAATCTTCAAACGATTTGACACACACACATCAGCTTAATAGCTGCTACTGTACACAAACAATAATAATAAATGTTGTTCTATGCATAAATTATAATTGTAATATTAATTGATTTGTATTGCATTTATAAGATTGCATCTATTAAAGTTAGCATTTAATGTAAATTTCAGGTGCAAAGGTTAAGACCTCCAATTGGACCAGACGGGTTTCCGGGTCCAATGCCATTCCTCCGTCCGGGGATGCCAGGGCCACAGTTAATACCACCACCACCTCCGAAGCCCCAGCCTGTTGTGCTGTCTGCTGCCCCGAAGCTGTACAAACAACCCCTCGAAGATGAGGAGAAAAAAGACAAAAAGGAGAAAAAACGGGTAAAACAAACAATCTTGCTTCCTTAGGGCCTTATCACACTGGCGATTAGCGAGCGATTTGAAAGCGACGCGACTGCGCAACGCACACGCTGCGTTTGCGCGACGTGCACGCCGCGACAGCGCAACTTCGTCGCGGCGTGGCGTGGACGCCATGCGTGCGCGCTGCGCCTTCGCGTCGCTTTCAAATCGCTCGCTAATCGCCAGTGTGATAAGGCCCTAAAGTGACTTTCCGATGCTAGCCGCGACTGGAAAAAACAAAATGCCGCTTTGTGACATAGACTATAGGTATCATTTTCTACTGACAATTTTTGTAGCGACCCGCTGCGGCGTACAAGTTAGTGGTGTACAGTAATATCTATACTAATATTATAAAGCTGAAGAGTTTGTTTGAACTCAAGAACTACTGGTCCGATTTGAAAAAATCTTTCAGTGTTATTCAACTAATTATGGCTAAAAGTAGAGTTGCGCCTATCAAGAGACAGATGTCGCTACCGAGACTAGAGTTGATGGGTGCCGTCATCGCCGCAAGATTATATAGAGAAGTTACATCATCAGGCCTACTATCCTCATGTAAAGACTATAAAGTCTACTGCTGGACGGACTCAGCTGTTGTTTTAGCATGGTTGAGAAGACAGAGTACATGGAAAGCCTTTGTGAGCAACCGAGTGAAGGAGATATGCAATAATACTTGTATGGGAGACTGGAATCACTTACCTGGTGTTTACAATGCTTCAGACTTGCCTTCAAGAGGCTGCAACGCGAAAACACTGTTAGAATCTAAATGGTGGACTGGTCCTCAGTGGCTGTATTTAAATGAAGAAGAATGGCCTAAGTCTAATGTCAATGAAACGGAAATAGACGAGGCAGCCATAGTAAACGAGCAGTGTAAAATTATAGCAGTAAATATGGATCATAAAAGTTTTTAGTCAAAAATTACTGTATTTGAGCCAATATACAAAGATAGTAAGAATGGTTGCAAGATTACTAAGAATGAGCCCCAAAATAATACAGAAGTATAATATAAATCCTAACCGTATTTATTATGAAGAGTACAGAAATGCAGAAAACACATTAATCAAGATAATGCAGAAAGAAACATACACAGATACAAGGAAAAAAGATAATAAATTAGTAACTATAGAAGAAGAAGGTTTAATAAAAGTAAGTACAAGAGTAGACTGCAGTAAAGAAGATAGAAATTTTGTATACCCAATACTATTACCTGGAAAAAATGAATTGGTTATAAGAATGGTTCAAGAAAAACATAGAAAGATGAATCATGCGGGAACTCAAACAATGATGACTGGACTCAGGAATTTATTCTTATATTACTGGAATTAGAAAATTAACGAAGAAGGTAGTTGATTAATGTATCATTTGTAAAAGATATAAGGCGAAGAATTATGTAGTACCACAACCTCCACTTCCAGAAGATCGTATAGGCAATACAGCAGCATTTGAAGTTACAGGAGTGGATTTGGCCGGACCCCTTGTGCTCAGAGATGGAAAAAAATGCTGGATAGTTTTATATACCTGTGCAGTATATAGACCTGGCTATACACCTGGAACTGATGGATACCTTATCAACACCTGGTTTCATCATGACTCTGCGCAGATTCACAACATCAGACAATGGAACCAACTTTGTTGGCACTGCAAATCTATTACGAGAAATTAACTGGAATGAAGTAGGAGAGGCTGCCCAATTCTATGGAATAAAATGGAAATTTTCTGTACCATCAGCCCCTTGGTGGGGAGGATGGTGGAAAAGGTGGGTAAGGGTGGTGAAGGAGATGTTGAGGAGAATACTGGGAAATGGATCAGTAAATTTTATAGAATTGTCTACAATTCTATGCGATTGTGAAGCAACCATAAATAACAGGCCTCTTACTTATGTAGAAATGGGGGATATAAGGCCTTTAACGCCTGCTATGTTCCTGCATGGTTTGCCAAACAATGAGGTACCAGACCTAGACCAAATAGACAACAGAAGCTTGAATGTACGACACAGATACTTGCAACAACTACGAGAAGACTTTAGAAGGAGATTTAAGAATGAATATTTAGCATTGATTAAAAACAAAACTTACAGCTGTAAAAGAGAACCTAAAGTTGGGGAAATGGTGCTTGTAGAAACGGAGGCAAAACGCATTCAGTGGCCGGTTGGTATAGTTATAGAAACCATCACTGGAAAATATGGCTGTACGCGGATGGACAGGGTTAGAACTGCACTTGGAGACAAATTAAGAGCATATCAAAGATTATATCCCTTAGAAATCTCTGTGTCACATGAGTGGCTGAACGCTACATTCCCACCAAAAGAAAGTACTGCAGGTCAGCAGAAAACTCAGTCTACAGGTAAGACACTCCCTATTCCTGTTCCGCCTGTTCCATATTTATCTACCACCACACGGTCCGGTCACGGTGGTTAAACTACCGCATAGATTTTTTGATTGAGAGTCGTTGACTTGGTTTTAAGATTGATTTAGCCATCCATTTATTTTTCTTTAGTTATAAGTACTTATTTGAAAACATGTGTACTCTTTGTATTTTGTATACAGTTTTAGTGATAAGAAGTACGTACGTATTTGAAAACGTGTGTAAGTACGTCTTATTGTTTTATTTTATATAATTTGTAAAATTCTGTCAGTGAAACATTTGACGATTATAAGATAGGATTTAATTTAGGTAGACGTATGTGATAGAGAGTTTAGACTTAATCATTTTTTTTCGCTAAAGACTATTGATTAGTTTCAGGATGTTGATTAGTTTGCTATTTTTGCGCTCCCCCGGAGTGTGTTGTGTATTCTATTTTCGAACGCAATTCAAATAATTAGATATAATATATCTGACACTGAAAAAGGATTTGTTTTGTTGCTTAGGAACCATATATGATATCGTGTGCTCTTCGTAAATAAAATATCTGTATTTTACATAATGCCTTTGGCTCTTTTAATTAGAATCAGATAAAGTAAGTTCCTACAATCCCTATATCAAGAAAGCTACCGAAAACTGGCGAGTTACGCAACAGATAGCTCATTTATCGAGGAAGGCTATAGGCATTGAGATGTATGGAGTTGCTATTGCCAACAAAAAACATGTCGTACTTGAAGAATGAGCGGGGTGAGAGGCGGGGCGGTGATAGCTACAGATCAGTACCGCAGAAGTGACTAAGTTTTGTGCCTACACTTGAATGAACGCAGACTCTATTTGAGTACCTAAATAAATAAAATAAAACAAAGATTTTTACTAAACGTTATTAAAAGCTTTTATTTAACTTGCTCTGTATATTATTATTTACATATTATTAAATATAAGAACATATTATTATTATGTAAGTTTGGGTGGAATTTTTGAACTCAATTTCCAAGTATATATTATGCATATAATATTTTAACCGATTGAGCTGAAATTTTGTATACATGTTTGGTTTGAATGACGCATTATATGCATATTCAGTAGGTTTGAGAATCTCTTTAAACTACGCAGAAATAGAGGAAAATTTGGAAAAAAAGGGGAAATTTATTAGAAAGGGCTATCTTGAACGCGCTAATCTCAGGAACTACTGGTCTGATTTGAAAATTATTTCAATGTTAGGTAGCCCATTTATTGAGGAAGGCTTTAGGCTATATTTTATCACGCTAAGACAAATAAAAGAATGTGGAAAAAACGGGGTAAATTATTTGAAAGGGCTTAACTCGCGAACTACTGGAGCAATTTTTATGTAATACTAGATGACGCCCGCAACGCGCGGGAACCGTATATTTTTCCGGGATAAAAAGTATCTTATGTCCTTCCCCGGGACACAAAGTATCTCCATACCAAATTTCAGCAAAATTAGTTTAGCGGTTGGAGCGTGAAGATGTAACAGACAGACAGACAGACACACTGTCACATTTATGTAGTAAGTACGGAAGTATGGATTTGGCATATTTTATACCCGTGCGACGCCGAGGCGGGTCGCTACTCGCTAGTATATTAATAAGTGCATTTGTTGAATAAATAATAGTAAAATAATACAACCTGAGACTGACGGCGACCATTAAGTTTGTGCGACGGGATAGCGATCGACGTTACCATGGTGACATACTTATTTAGTCATTTCATTATAATAATATGGGCGAAATACTTTATATTATGGCAAAGCAACGTTTGCCGGGACAGCTAGTTATCCATACTAATATTATAAATGCGAAAGTGTGTCTGTCTGTCTGTCTGTTACCTCTTCACGCTCGAACCGCTGAACCGATTTTGCTGAAATTTGGCATGGAGATTCTTTGAGTTCCGAGAAAGGACATAGGATAGTTTTTATCCCAGGAAAATGTACGGTTCCCGCGCGATAAACGAATTTTGGCGCAACGAAGTTGCGAGTATCATCTAGTATTATAATAAGTATGGATCCAAAGTCCACTACATACTTACCTTATTTAAATTACTTAAATATTTATAAATAGGTACAATTATAATGTACGTATGTATAATGTACACGTATAAATGCCGTATTTATATTACCAAAATACAAACTCGTCTACGTGAATATTTCATTCATCGTCGTCTCATCATAGATATCTGTATTCTGCCTACATTCCCCTCTGAATCTACTACTCTATGACAATGCGAAATGGCGCGCGTCTTCGCCTAGTAATTGAATGTTCGTATTTTAATTGAAAATAATTAAATAAGAATACTAGCCGATGAAATGTTATGCCGTCGCATTTGGAAGTGTTTTAGGAATTACTTTTACAATATCTTAAGACACACCAAGGCATTTTTGTGACTTTTATTTTGTTTTTTTATAATTGTCATACGTCAAGTGCGCAGAAGAGCTCGCGGCCGACTGAGTGCGCTGCGGCTATATAGCGTCTCTTGAATGTGACCAAGCATTGCGTTGCGGTGTCAACTCCATACATCTCAATGACTATAGGCTATATTTTATCACGCTAATGGAAGCTAAGAAATAGAGGAAAATGTGGAAAAAAATGGGGAGAATTATTTGAAAGGGCTTATCTCGCGAACTACTGGAGCAATTTTTATGTTATTTGGTACAGATAAGAAGTAGACCATGTGAAGGATCATATTTTTAGTGGGCTAATCTGTGAAATTCCTAAGTTGTGCGAGCGAAGCCGCGCTGAACATCTAGTGAATCATCATCTCATCACGAACTTAAAACCCTCATTAAAATGTTTACAGAAACGTGAGCGCGAGCGCACCCCGTCACCCGTGCGCGTGGAGCCCGCCCCGGCGCCCGCCCCCGCGCCCGCGCCCCCGCCGCCGCCTGTTGTCACTGAAACAGTCATTACCAAACCCAAGAAGGAGAAGAAACATAGAAAGGTAATATAGGCCTTATAAGACGTAAGTGAAAGAATCGAACAAGTAACATTTCGTAACATACGGATTTCGGACAGTAACTAATTTTTTCCCTAATTATTTTAATAAAACTTGTAACTTATCTACTTCATAACCTAGCTAATGTATCTGGCTACACACATAATTCATAGTTATTCCATTTCAAATATTTTTTCCGGCCCTAAACCCTCCATTTAAGCAAAAAAAACGGGAAGTTTTTTCATGTTACTTACCTTATTCTTCCAATCACGTCTTGTTGGTTATACATCAGCGCTGATTGCTTGCAGTCAGCATAACATACTGAGCTGCGTCGGCTTGTGCTCGAAAACACTAATAATTTATGATGTACTAGAGGACGCCCGCAAATCCTTCGCGCCAAAATTCGTTTATCGCGCCGGAACCGTACATTTTTCCGGGATAAAAACCGTCGTTTGTCCTTTACCAGGACTCATGGTAGATGCCAAATTTCAGCAAAATCGGTTCAGTGGTTTGGGCATGAAGAGGTAACAGACAGACAGACAGACAGATACACTTTCGCGTTTATAATATTAGTATGGATGACAGTAGGCCAATTTATTTCCGCCGCCCCAGACCATGTACGTAATATGTAGAGATAAACTACGATAACATGGCGCGCCCCTCCTAATTACTGTTTCAATGTCATGTCATATCCTTATGAGAGTTTGTATGTAGTTGCAAGTATTCAAATTTAAACCAATCAACCAGTACTCTTAATATTTCACTTAATGTCACTTATTACCAATATTGGTCAACTAATGATATCTAACCGACCGCGCAAGACAACGCACTTCAAACGTTTTGAATTTTGGAGGGGCGCGCCATGTTATCGTAGTTTATCTCTAGGGCCCTTTATGGACGCTGTCGCCCCTAGGCCGTGGCCTATAATAACCTATTTATAAATCCGGAGCTGGTCGCGTCGCTTCGCTGCAGTGTATTTGCTAAATGCAAGCGCCCTATGTTAATACCACAAGTTTATGAGACTCAAGACTCGATATAATCTCGACATGAAAAAAACGACGACCTCTGTGGCTCAATGGTTAATGGTCGACGGGACAAAAAGTTTTCAATGTTGCTGGGTCTCAGATGGGTACTAAATAATGTGTATCATATTATTATAATAAAAACATAATATGTATAATATAATTGTATATTTCCGTTGTCTGGTACTCGTAACATAAGTCCTTCAGGTACTTACCACGGGACCAGAGTGATGTGGTGGGGAGCGTCCATAGATATTATAATTATTTTATTAATCTGATATTGGTAGGTGGTGCGGACGGCTGGTGGGCAGGTGTGGGAGGATGTGACACTGTTGGACTGGCCCGATGATGACTTCCGCATGTTCTGTGGCGACTTGGGCAATGACGTCACTGATGAACTACTGGTAATTACATGTTTTGTATTATTTACCTTTTTGGTACTGGTTAAAGGTTGTCTGGCAGAAACTGCTGTTAGCAGCAAGACCACCTATTTGTACATAGCTTTCTATAAGTATTGTGTTTTTAAGTTTAGTTTTAAGTTGTACAAATAAAGAATTTTCTATTATATTCTAAAATCCAACAGGAGCCTTTGTATGCGTGTTTGTTTCATTACAATCAAAATCGCATTTTCATAAAAAAATATGGTATTAGAAGGTTTGTGATTAACAGAAGCAATAACTTGATTGGTGTAAACAGCATTAAGAAAAATTTGAAATTGCTTCAATGTTAGGCTGCAATCCGGAGAAAGCTAGTGAAATAATATGAGAAGTTGGCATGTAGTGTATTTGAAATAATTTGTCGCTAAATGATGATGATAAGGGCGAGGCCAAACAAGCGTACAGTACCCAGCGATAAATATTGCACATCGACCTTTAGAAAGTGACATTCGGCTAATTTCGGGTTTGTAGAGCGTATCTCTTACGCACGAAATACAAAAAGGCCGGTATATATTAGGAGCTGTTAAAACAATTATGGTTTGCTTCTTTTGACAATTTTATTATTCTTTGTATAAAATACACCAAATTTTCTATAACTTCAAATTATGTTTACGTATTTAAAATTCTTTTGGAAAATTATAGCTGTAGCTAATTTAGGGGTGTTAACAACTCTAGATATATATTTTGAACTGGATGCGACTGCACTCTATTGAATTTGAACCAGGGCTTCATAACGTTATCGAATAACAGAAAAAATATCGTTACGTACCGTTATTTCCATAATGGTAGCCAGATAACGTTATTTTTTATAACGATATCTAGTAAAATAACGTTATATTTACCGTTATTATTATAACGATATTTTTTCGTTATGACATAACGAAAAAATATCGTTATAGTAATAAACGTAATATAACGTTATTTTCTGGTATCAGGTATGCGATCGTGCACGGTGCACCAAATCTCACTCGCAGCCCACTTTTTTTTGCGAGATTTGTGCTTACCTACTTTTAGGAGTTTAATACATAAAGAAATAATAAAAATAATAGTTATTGTTTTGTCATGACTTTCTTGCCGGACTATAACATTATCAAAGAACATATATTTACCGTTATTAATCCTATATAACGTTATAACATTAACCGTTATTAATATCAATTTTTAACGTTATTTTTAATATCGGGTATATTTTCATAACGTTATTTGAAGCCCTGATTTGAACAACGACTGACATAATGTCAAATAGGTGTGTGCTACAAAGATAACGCTCTATGAAACCGAAATTAGCCGAATGTCTCTTTCCAAAGGTCGATGTGCAATATTTATTGCCGGGTATTGTAAGTTGTGAGTCGCAGAATTTCGGTTCGGCAGAATTCTGCTGCATTCAGTTTCATACAAAAGTCCTGTTTAATTCACACGAGCGTAATTTTGTGAGTCATGATTTGTATGAAAATATATACGCGGCAGAAATTCTGCGACTCACAACTCACAAATTACACTCGTTTGGCTTCACCATAGAGTAATAAATATACTTAAAAGTACAGATAGGTATTACGCGTGAGTAGGAGACAAAACGCAGTTATTTATAGTAATTTTACATTGTGACTATATTTTTTCAGACTAGAACATTCGGAAAATACGCCTCGTTCCAAAGGGCTAAAGTGATCAGAGACAAGAGAACTAACAAGAGCAAAGGTTTCGGCTTTGTCAGTTTCAAGGACCCGGGAGATTTCATCAAGGCCATGAAGGAAATGGATGGTAGGGGCAAACACAAACATATTTTGTTTTTAAAAACATAATTTGAATAGCATTTTAACATTTAAAAAATTAATATTATTATTATCTTTCTATCTACGAATAATAAAACTAAGAAGGAGTAACTGTGTCACAAATTTTGTCTGCAAGTCTTCAAAATGTGACCCGAATACAAGCACAATAATTTATGCATGTATTCGGTACACAATTTTGTATTATGTTTTTTTTTATAGATGTGACAATAATAATTATTGTCAACGGCTTTATTTCCTGAATGTTAGTGTTTCGTAGTTATTGTCATATTTTAGTGTGCGAAAAAGAACCAAATTCAAAATGGTTGAAGTATGGGAGTTATATTTTCTTAGTTTTTGCAGAGACCAGCCATAAATACTCGTGTGGTTTTTGTTATTCGTAGCTATCTACATATAAAAATAATATTATAATGATTAAAAACATTAACTAGCGGAAATTTTGAGAACGCGTTCAACGGCGCCGTGGCTTAGTTGGTTAAAGCGCCTGTCTAGTAAACAGGAGATCGCGAGTTCGAATCTCGCCGGGGCCTTTAGTGACTTGCTTTTTGTTTTTATACTAATAATAAAGGACGCCTATCCGTTGCGCCAATATTTGTTTATCGCGCTGGAACCGTACATTTTTCCGGGATAAAAAGTATACTGTGTGCTTTCCCAGGACTCGAAATTATTTTATATGGGACGATATAGCTACCAGCTATGTATCCAAACATTTTGTGTTGATGTTTGGTCAACAGTACATAACAAAGTGAATCTCTACTAATATTATAAATGCGAAAGTGTGTTTGTCTGTCCGTCTGTCTGTCTGTTACCTCTTCACGCCCAATCCGCTGAACCTATTTTGGTGGGTATGGAGATACTTTTGGCCCTGGGAAAGGACATATTATAATACTTATCCCGGAAAAATGTACGGTTCCGCACGTGATAATCGGATTTGGGGGCGTCAACTTGTAGTTCTCAATATTATCTAACTAATAGTTTTGCGGGCTGGGGCACTAACTTTTGTATTTTAATTTTCAGGTCGGTACGTTGGAAGTCGGCCGATAAAGCTAAGAAAGAGCACGTGGAAGAACAGAGCTCTGGACGTCGTTCGCAAGAAGGAGAAGGAGAAAGCGGCGCTACTCTCTCTCCTCATGTCCGGAAATAAGAGCTGACAATACTAAACAACTCATTTTAAAACACGGTTAATTCATTAGGGTTTTTGATATTCTATTTTCCACCAGGTGCCGCTGTGTGTGTTAGGGTCTATCGTGTCAAATAGGCATATTATCGTGACACATGACAGCTATATGACAGCAGTTTGACACGAATCACGATAGACCCTAAGGCTACATAGCGGCACCTAGGGCGGCAAATAGAATATCAATACTAGATAGAAATACGGACATAGTCACTTTCACGTTCATAATAATATTAGGTGGATTGTAGAAATGTGTTGAAAATTACATTTCTAGAAACTAGATGGTGAATTTACGTTTTGTATATCTTGAGTGAGGCTTTATTTTTGCATGTCACAAGCAATTACACGCATATTTAACACTTTAAAGTGTAATACTGTACTCTTACCCTTTGCTAGTAATAATATTTACACATTGAATAACTTATTCAAGTCTTATCCTTTGTAGACATCATAATATTATAACAGACATAAATTAGACTGCGTACCTCGGCGGACCTTGCTATACGATATGTAAATATTTTGCTAGTGGTAGATATAAACGATAATAATTATTATGCTATAGGTCAATTTATACTAGCACAGAGTCGAAGCGCGTCGAAGCGTCAAATTCGCAACAAGTCGAACGAATTCGCGCGGATTCGCCAGAGTGCTTACAGTGATGACGCGTAAATTCTCTTGTTGGGCGCTTGGATGCGCGCGCACCTAAAAGCGTCGGTCGAGCGGATTCGCGAGAGTACGCGCGAACGCGCGCTCCCTTTTTAAATTCTCAGAAGTAATATATGCGTTAATGCTTTGGATTTAATCCTTCGATGTTGAATTTGTTAGTTTTGATAATTCGCTCCGATGTGTTTCGACTCTGCTCTAATATAAATTGCCTATCAGAGAAGTTGATTTAAAGGCAGTTGGTGGACCTGTGTAATCGTTATGTGATATGTCAAACTCATCCGACAGATTACAGCGAATGCTGGCTTCTCACGGCGCGTAATATCAAGAGCCGCGCCGCGCCGAGCCGATTTGTACGAGTGAGTACGAGCCAACAGGCAAGTCCGCGCTACCCGTTCACACGGCGCGTAATATCACGAGCCGCTCGAGGCACCCCCTTCATACGGCGCGTGGCTCGAGCTGGCGCGGCGCGGCCCGTGATCCGTGAGAAGCCAGCATTTGTCATTTAATTCTGAATGGATATAATCCGATCTAATGACATTGGTCCGTCAACTGCCTATGAATCAATTTCTTCGATGGTACAATCCGCTGCGCGACCTCCGAAGGATCAGGAGCTGAGCCACAGACATAGATCAAGATAGATACCGCACGTGTATGTACTTCGCGTGCCATATCGCGTTCCCAAACAACGAGCAATGCTCGTCTTTCGAAATTCTGTTCTTTAGCCTGCTATCGGAATCGGACGTCAAACGAAATTTTAAAAATGTCTAAATGCCTAAAAGTGCCGTATCGAGCTGTAGAAATTCAAATAGAAACGTTGGCCTTGATAATGGACACGTTTCTTATCATCGGTACGTCACAGTGCAGTGGTAGGAAAAAGTGACACGCTCGTTTTCATACAAATGGAGCGACATGCGGTATTTATCTTCTTCTATCTCTTTGATCTATGTCTGTGAGTTGAGCAATACATAACCCCTCGGAGCTCGTAAGCGAAGTTATATTTGCAATAAATAATAATTAGCATGTTTGTGAGGTTATTAAGTCTTATTTTATTTAAAAATCCGTAACATTATTTAAACTTGCAATAAATTTGGAAAATATAAGTTAATTTCATTTGTAACTGCCCCTAACTAGGAGAAGAAATGGGTCTTGTATTCGATATTAAAACACAAGTAAAACTATCAATTCATTTATTCTTTGGTTCAACATAATAAAATTGTTTATTGTACTGCTCAAATGTTTTTCACACATTCTTCAATTGAAACATTGTTTTGCTTTTAACCATACATGATACATCATTCTTAACTTAATTCAGGGCCATCCAGGAACCAAATGACAATAACGTAAAAACTAACCTAGCATATTAAATTAAATGCGACAAAAATCGGATGTTTGATCAGTATTCAGTACACTGCATCCATCTCTGGAACCTCTATAGGCCAAATATTACCTTTAGAATTTCTTGAACCCGGTCTACAATGTAGCAAAAAAGTTTTTTGTGATTTACCGCGATTGTAAAGCTGATCTCACACAAATAGGTACTTCTATTTAAACTGAGTTTAAGGCGCGCCGCAAACGTCACACTTTTTGTATGATCACGTCTGCGGCTTACATACACGCCGCATGGCGCGCGCCATCAGACTGTATGTAAGCCGTAGACTCGATCACACAAAAAGTGTGATGTCTGCGGCGCGCCTAAATAGAAGTCTTTGATCGCACATTTGTCAGCACCGTACGCGTCGAACGCACCGTATAATACACGAAATGCGGCGCGCGTTCGGACGAATGTGCGAGGTTTCACATCATTTCATACAAATAATAATTCTAAATGCGGTGCGTTCGTCGCATGCCTGCTGATAAATGTGCTGATAATAGAAAAATTATTTCCTTGCCATTTAAGGTGATCACCTTAAATGGCAAGGAAATTATTTTTCTCTATATTGCAGGCCAATAAAATATCACTTATATTACCTAATTGAGTAGGTTTATTGTTGGGTAGTTTAAAGTTCACTGATTGTTGGAAAACAAACAGAAATCCTTTAAATCCCTGTCTAGTCAAAGAGCCTGTTGTAGATATCGAAGGCGTCGAACGTTGAATTCTGGTCGTAGTTGATCTTCAGTCGGTTGTTCCTCACCCTGTGTCCCGGTCGTCGCGGACGGTTTGTGGTCGTCGTGGCCGCTGCAGCGTATTGCTCGTCTAAGCAGCACCGTTCATCGCCTTCTTTTAGACCACTCGTCTTTGGACAGAAAGGTGGGGAAAAGTTCTCAACGCAGTATGCTCCGGAGGCTCTGAAAGAAGATGGTAAAAAACTTGAGAGGTGTCAAGGGACACCCGAATGGAACGGAGTTATTTCCTTTGTTCAAAAATCTGTACTGTATAATACATATACTCAAAAAAATTATTTAAAGAAACTCCATCTATTGACGCCCAGGAATACTAACAACGCTTCGCTGTTTATTCGTTAAAAACGCCATTTAGTTGACGCACAGGAACCTTTTTAGATGAACGAGGCGTTGTTGCTATTGGGGCGTTCTTAAATCGCATGACACGTTTTTGGTGATTCTTGGTAAGATATCTCCTTAGTAAGATATTTTCCCCTCCCTCGCCACTCTAATCTCGAATGCAGTTAGTGTACTCATGTCATCACGGCACGGTAACCCAGCAGGGTACACGAGCACGTGTGGCAGCCCTAACACAGTCCGTACGTCATGGGCGCGGTAACCCTGCTCGTGTGGCAGCCCTAACATAGTCCGTACGTCATGGGCGCGGTAACCCTGCTCGTGTGGCAGCCCTAACACAGACCGTACGTCATGGGCGCGGTAACCCTGCTCGTGTGGCAGCCCTAACACAGTCCGTATGTCATGGGCGCGGTGACCCTGTTCGTCTGGCAGCCCTAACACAGTCCGTATGTCATGGGCGCGGTGACCCTGCTCGTGAGGCAGCCCTAACACAGTACTCACGTCATGGGCGCGGGTTGTCCCAGCGGCACAGGCAGCGCGGACGCCCGCGCCGGCGGCACGCGCACCGAGCACCGCCGCCCGCACGGCACCGCCGCGCGATGCCGGAACAGGCTCTCCGCCTGATAACAGATCGCCCACACGTGGCTGCACAGTGCCTCGTCTGGAATATAACGTAGAGGTTTAGAATATTTGGTAGACGAACTTAGACGAAGTTGAATTGTGGAGAAGTCTGAGAAGCGAAGGCAAGTATCTAAATAAAAAGGAAAAGTTTAAAAGCCTTCAATCTGAAGTATCTAATTGGCAAACAAGAACGTATCTAAGGTCAAAGACGAGTAACCGTTACTTACTTAAGACAAACTGTTTGAAATGTTAAAAGTACTGCCAGTTTCAAGTTTACCCTATTGCTTCATTTCATCACAATATAAAGCCTAGCTTAAAATTAGTTTCAAGGTCACAAATCTGTGCTCACTAGGCGTGTCCTCGCAGAAAGGCTGGCTGCGGCCGCCATTCAGGCAGAAGTCCGCGTGTCCCAGGCGCGCCGCCTCGCCGTATCTCCCAGCGTTGGTGTGGAGGACGTGAACGGCGCGAGCATCACCCGGGTCCAGGCGCAGTGCTGGTGCTGAACGGATGAGCGGCCTGGCCGGGTCTAGACCTGGAATGATAAAAGTTGTCAAGTTTAATTTTGTTACTGATGTAAACAATATATCAGATAATAATATAGTACCTAGTTGCGGAAGATGTAAAACCCCCGAAGGAAGATATTCCCACCTACCGCGAGGATATGCTATTGTGATGATATGCGTGGTCAGGTCGAAACCCACTGACGTCATTATTGACGTTGTTAAGTCGCGCCGATCCCAGAAACTTCGAAAGTGCCATTCAGAATGTACGATAATATTATATGTTAAGTCAGCTAGTATCTCCACTATAACACCCTACTCAAGCTGATATCTTGATGCTCGGGACTATATGATTTGTTTTTAAACACAAGTTGGTTGTCAATTTCACTTTCAGGTTCAAAATATAGGAGCTTTAAATATCAAACGACTGATGTTAACTTCAACCAAATACAAATAACACTGCTATAGATCTACTTGTAGTTCCTCATAACGTCCAAGCTAACAATTATAACAATGACCAACTCACCAATGATCCTATTTAGCCTGAAGTTGAGAAAATTAGCCATGATCCCGCACATATGCGCGCCGAGGGAGTGGCCCACGCACGTCAGTTTGTCAGGCCTGAGGCCCGCGCGGCGGAGGGAGGCCAAGGCCTCGGAGACGCAGCGGGCGACTGGCCTGAGGTTGTGGACGGCGGCGACGTAGCACGGCGGCTGGCTCAGCTTGCCCCAATCCACCATGAACACGTTGTAGCCGCCGCGACGGAGGTAGGCTGGAGATGGAGTTTCTTAGTTAGGATACGTTTGTACAAAACATTTTGCGTTGTCTTATTACACGTAGGTATACTATACTTAAATGTATAGTATACATACCTAATACAGCAGTGGTTCCTAACCTGGGGGTAATTACCCCCGCGGGGTTAAAATAGCTATGATAAGTATCAGTATATAACATAATCAGTTTCTCTAACAGGCCATAGGGGTAACAGCTCTAAAAAGAATTGGGAGCCACTGTAATACAGCCTATCTAGAGATTCCATAAATATTAATTCCCGACTTAACAATTCACATGCCTTTGCTTATACCTCGTTAATTCTGTCTTTAAGGTACGCAAGTACCTACTGTCCTCTGAGACAGAATCAGCCATCGCCAATAGCACAGAATACATTATAGTACCCAATAGTTTACGATATGCTGCACAATCGTGAATCGAACGTACTTACATACCTATAGGTAGTACCTACCTTATACCTTGTAATATGAACTTGATGCATACCGCGGCTATTGACCCGTATTGAGGAGAAAGTTAGGAAGCGAATGCAAGTGGTGGCAGATTTGCTGATCCCATAAACGTAGGACCACTTTCACTTACGTAATACCACCCAAAAGAAAGCTCATTTCAATATGGAAATATTCGCAAAGCATAAACATCCTAATATAAAACGCTGATTAGTATGCAAGTTGCAACACTGTGATCTCTATTATAGTTTTTTGAATAATATTAAGATAATGATTGGAATCCTAATAAGTAGAAAATCTTATGGTTTGTTCTGATTACAAAAATGCTGATATTTTTGGTCAGTAGATAACGTTGTAGATTGTAGTAAATATAACAATTCTTTGCATTTTGATGGTCATGTTGGTGTTAAGAAATATTTGTTATGGTGATTAAAATTAACCGTTTACATCACCAGATACCGAATTCGTCTATTTGCTTACACAAGCGAAGTCAGCCACAAGGTGGCCGTAAACATGGCATTGAGAGTTGAGACTATATCGCATTCCTTACATTTGGTAAAAAACATAAATAAACCGGTAAGAAAAACTTAACTATCAGAGGGACACATCTTGGGATTTGTCAGGTAGTTTGGTAGAGCTAGGGGTAAATTCCTAGAGCCGCTAATAGTCGCTTTAATATAAACTAGTTTCATACAATATAAACTAGTTTCATACATCGTTTCCTATCGCCGCGCCAGTAATAGTTCCAGAATAAGTGTTTAGATAAATTACAGAATTTAGATTAAAACACAAAACAAAATATCCTGAATCTGTTGTTATTCGATATCGACCATTAAATATATTGCCTCATCCTTCTCCTTAGGACTCGCAAGTACATATTATAATTGTAAGTCGTAGGCTATATTATAATAATAATATAGATTATAAGTGTATTATAAGCGGTTTCAAACCACCCTAGAATGATTCGGGTGCACCCCAGTTTGGTTTCAAAGACTAATCAATGCTTCTCGGATGACAGGCCTCTCCAGCGAAAATGGACCTTAAAACAGGGCCGGATTTATATTTGTAGGTATGAGTATATGCAACTTCAATTTTGCTGCTGATGTACGAACTCTGCCGCCCGCCCTAGGACGCAATAGGATGCTTCACGCTGCCGCCCATAGGCCATTACCTATACTTTTTTTTTTACGGGCTTTGGCCCACCACACATTCCCACCACTGTATCTCCTGTGTCGCCAGGATCGACAGCGGTATCCAACCACGAAAACCCTTTGATATGATCTCAGGGAGCCCGAGGGACATGCTAAAACTGTCTTGGGACCCGCAACGAAATTAATCAGAAGAAAATAGGAGGAGTAGGAAGATTCATGCCATTGCCTATACTATCTAAACATAAATGTAGAGCTGCCTTAAACCATTCGTAGGTCAAACCAACTAGCAACAGACTAGTTATAGCCACGATTAAACTACCATGGTCTTACTCAGACCATAGTAGCTTAGAGGCCTTAGACCATTTCGAAAAGAAAAAAAATTAAACCATTGGTCATAGGTATTCCAAAACTTACCATCTCTTAGCACAATGATGGGCAGGGTGTCGTCTCCGCCGGCGTAGCCGTGTATGAGCAGGATGGTCTCGTGCGACGGCTCGAAGCTGCTCTGACGGAGCCAGTCCTCGCTGAATATGTTTACCTGAAACAGGAAATTTAAAAAAATGAATTATGAAAAAAAAAAGTGGCACTCGAGAACTGCCACGGTAAAGCTATTGCATTGCATTTTAGTCGCACGCACACAAACACTGTGCCGAAGTCTACCGACACTGTGGGGTGTTAGGTTTATTTTCGTTACGGAATTTCTCGATTCGGTCGCCGGGTCACCACAGCCACTCCAGTCAATTCTTGTCAACTTTGACGTCACGACTACATCAAGCAATTTTCGGCAACAAGCAGCAATATTGCGCAATACATCGCAATACAAGCGATATGGCGCAACTTCATCAACTAGTTACTTAGACCAGCACGAGTCGGCGCATGAGTACCGGAAACTATTCCACCTCAATTTTTTTATGCGATCCTTAATAATTATATTTGTTAATAGGAGGGCAATTTGAAGAATTGCCCTCCTGATAATATAAATGCATGTTGCCATGGTGCAACCCGGTGCCATATTGTTTAAACAAACATTGTTTAAACAATGAATTTTTATTTTTTAACCGGACAATTTTTTTTTATATTCTTTATTGAAATACCAATAAAAAAGGTCCTATGACTTTTCACGATTAAGTTAATATTTTTAATGATATGAATTTTTAAAGGTTCGAAAAATCTCAAATTTAGGTAATTTTGACCCATGAAAAATATATTAAAAACATAATAATGTCTAAGTTATATATATTTTTAAATTCTCTATACACTAGTTAATATATTATATTAGTATATCGTTAGAAGAGATTTTAAAAAATTTCATTGTTTATATCTTTTTTTTTCTTAGCAAAAGTAGACAAAAAATTGTGTTTATTTGTATGGGAGCCCCCTTAAACATTTACTTTATTTTAATTTTATTATTAATTATTAAAGTACAAATATAATGGGCATTGTCCAAAAAAAATCACATGTACTTTTTATATTTTTTTTCGTTAAAATAGGGTATTTTAAGAATATAAATTAAATAATTTTGAAATCCATTGGCTAGTTTTTTCTCAATAAATTTTTAAAGTTTCGCTCTGACGTCATCATCGGCGGCCAATTGACCTCTGTAGTATGTTTCTTTTCCTTTCAATCTTATTTATAATGGATGGTTCGTCTAATGCAAGTTATCATTATGTGAAAGCTGATACGAGAAACTTACCAAAAGTTCGAAACGTAATGTTGATCGAATTTATTGCTAATTTAACGCCATTGAAGGTCAAAATAAGGTTAAACATATTTGTTCAATAATATAAGTAACTAATAGGTATTTTTTTCGTTTATATACAGAAAAACGATCACTGACCTTATTCCTCGAAATGTTTTTGTAATGAGCAAAATTTAAAAAAAATGGACAATCCCCATTATTAAGGATTTTGTGAAATGTTCAAGTGCCTAGCTGTTACCATTATTGATTACGAGCAAAAAATACCAAAAAAAATCACGTTTCTTGTTTGGTAGCCCCCCTTAAATAATAACCTTATTTTATTTATAGTATTTGTTCTTATAGCGGCAACAAATATACACAATCTGTGAAAATTTCAGAAGTAGCTAGCTATAGGCTATAGCGTTTTTTGAGATACAGCCTGGAGACATACAGACAAACGGACAGACAGTATCTCAAAAACCGCTATAGCTAGACTTCTGAAATTTTCACAGATTGTGTATATCTGTTGCCGCTATAACAACAAATACTAAAAATAAAATAAAGTATAATATTTAAGGGGGGCTCCCATACAAGAAACGTGTTTTTTTGGCCTTTTTTGCTCGTAATCAATAATAGTAATAGCTAGGCACTTGAAAATTTTACAAAATCCTTTATTATATTTGTATTTTAATAATTAATAATAAAATTAAAATAAAAAAAATGTTCCCATACAAATAAACACAATTTTTTGTCTACAAAAGTAGCAAAAGCTAAGAAAAAAAAACATAAACAATGAAATTTTTTAAAATCTCTACTAACGATATTATTAACTAATGTATAGAGAATTTAAAAATATATATAACTTAGACATTATTATGTTTTTTAATATATTTTTCATGGGTCAAAAGTACCCAAATTTGAGATTTTTCGAACCTTTAAAAAATCATATCTTTAAAAATATTAACTTATCGTGAAAAGTCATAGGACCTTTTTTTATTGGTATTTCAATAAAGAATATAAAAAAAAATCCGGTTAAAAAATAACAATTGCTTGCAATTGTTTAAACAATGTTTGTTTAAACAACATGCATTTATATCGTCAGGAGGGCAATTTGAAGAGGATCGCATAAAAAAATTGAGGTGGAATAGTTTCCGGTACTCATGCGCCGACTCGTGCTGGTCTAACTAGGCAATACTGTCAACTGGAACAATATCGCCGAAATAATTGCCGCAATTTAATAGCCGCGTACCAGCTGACCAAGCGAGCCGCCTCGCTGCCTCGCCCGAGCGTGCCGCGACCGAGCCAAAAGTTGTCGGTTTTTGGTCGATGCTCAAAGGCGCCTCGGACATTTGCCGCGCACTAATAAACACGTAAGTTGACCGACCGAGCAAATGCGCGCGAGGCTGCCGCGGCGAGGCGGCTCGCTTGGTCAGTACGCGGCTATTGAAATTGCTCCATTTTGCTCCACTAATTGCTTCAGATCGGTCCATTCATGTCACCGGGCAATTATTGCCGCAATTGTTGCCCGTGTAAGCGGTTCTTTATATAGCTTTGGCAAACAACATAATATTAATGATACCCCACCTAGTACAGCACGTAGCTAAAAAAGTCTAACTTCTTTTGGTTTTATTTATTTATATGTTTAATTTGATGAAATATTATTATCTGGTATAAGTTTTGCTAAAAATGTCTCGGTTATCAAAAAAAAATCTTTTGCGAGCACTGAGTGAAGAAGATGATGATTGTGATGCTGAGCTTAATGAATTCCGAACGAGATTCGGCTGGTGATGAAGATCAAATCAGTGATACCGGATATGGCCTATAATAAATAGGAATACTGGGCACATTTGCAAAAAATATTATATGTCGCGCGGTTCAGGCGCGGTAGCCGTCTTTGCAGTCATGTAGGGATAATTAGTATAGATTGGTACAACTAATATAATATATTCTGTGGTATAGACCTGTTCACATGACATGAGTGCAACACGGCACGACGAGTGCGGGTTTATAATTCGGGTAATAGAGGTATTCCATATTCGGATTATAGAGGTATTCGGGTAATAGAGGTATTCGGATTATAGAGGACTTCGGGTAATAGAGGTATTCGGATTATAGAGGTATTTGGGTAAAAGAGGTTTCGAATTATAGAGGTATTCGGGTAATAGAGATATTCGGATTATAGAGGTATTCGGGTAATAGAGGTATTCGGGTAATAGAGGTATTCGGATTATAGAGGTATTCGGGTAATAGAGGTATTCGGTAATAGAGGTTTCAGATTATAGATGAATTCGGATTATAGAGGTATTCGGATAATAGAGGTATTCGGGTAATAGAAGTTTCGGATTATAGAGGTATTCGGGTAATAGAGGTATTCGGGTTATAGAGGTATTCGGATTATAGATTTATTCGGATTAAAGAGGTATCCGAATTAGCGGGGGTTCAGACTATGGAGGCCCTACTGTAATTATAAAAAAATCTATATACATAGCTAATATGAAGAAAAATGTAACTTTGACTTAGTTTCTGATTACATATTATTATATTCGGATTATAGAGGTATTCGGCTAATAGAGGTATTCGGATTAAAGAGGTATTCGGTTAATAGAGGTATTCGGGTAATAGAGGTATTCGGATTATAGAGGTATTCGGGCAATAGAGGAAAAACGTGGAAAATTATTTGAAAGGGCTAATTTGAACGCGCTAATCTCAGGAACTACTGGTCCAATTTGAAAAAATCTTACAGTGTTAGATAGCCCATTTATCGAGGAAGGCTAAGCTAAGCTAAGCTTCTATTAGTCTTAGCGTGATAAAAATATAGCTAAGCTAAGCTAAGCTATATTTTTATCACGCTAAGACTAATAGAAGCTAAGAAACAGAGGAAAATGTGGAAAAAACGGAGGAATTTATTTGAAAGGGCTTATCTCACGAACTACTGGAGCAATTTTTCTGTTATTTGGCACAGATAAGAAGTAAACCACGTAAAGGATCATAGGCTATTTTTTGTGAACTAATTTGTCTGTGAAATATCTAATTTAGGCGGGCGAAGCCGCGCGGAGCGTCTAGTGAGAAATAAAGTATTTTCGCGTACTTTATTATTAATATAAAGTACAGAGTACAATTACCTCAAATAACGTACAATACTTTATTATAAAGTACGGGTGGCCACCCTAAACATAACCCGCTTTTCGGAAGTCGCTTTAAAATAAGTGAGTTTATCCTACCTGTGTTGTGTTGTACAAATTGTGAGAAAAAACGTCTCAATAGGGAAATATAGAGCAGTGTCAATACAATTCAATAGTCACACAAGAAATAAGGTGAATATCAATAGATTGGTAGATACGCAGGTAACAAATATCGGAGTATGAATGGTTCTAAGCAACCAAGTGTATAACTGTAGGTATAGTCTGTAAATAAGTATTTAGTATAGTATTTCGACTTTATGGGCCATAGTTTACATGTTATAGAGAAGAGTAACTCAGTTGTGTTCTACACGCGAACACATGATAATATTAGCGTTGTTTTGCTTAGTTATCTGAAATCACGCATATAGGTTTGTTAGTTCGGGTGGCCTTCGTAAATCGTAATATGTCAATTATTACTCAAGCACAAATCGTAGGTACATAATAAATTATGGTTTATATGTAGTTATAATTCGTTGTTACATACGAGCACACACATCCTTAACCAATCAACATTCAACAGTCGATTGTCTAAGTCAAAGTTGATCCACAAGTCAGCAAACAATTAGGTATATCACAAGAAATCACTAAATAAAAGAATTTTAAAAAATCGGTATCAAATAGGAGTTCCAAGTTTGCTTAGACAAAAAGACTTCAACGCAAATGAAGCTCCTGCCAAAATAAATTCAATGATGAGTTGATGACATACATTATATATATATATATATATATATATATATATATATATATATAAACAAATTATTAGGATGACATTATAAGTAATATTAATTTGTTATTTTGGGAAAATTGAGTAAGTACATTAGTTAAGTGTACCTACTTATGTAAATTTTTAAAAGAAATTGACTAATTTGTATATTTTACAATATTGCCAATCATAAATTTATTACTTGTGATATATCAAACTCTATCTTTGTTGTTTGCAAAATTATTTGCATTTGAAACCTTACGAGTTAAAACTATAATAGCGTTTCGGAATAAAACTTGAAAAATGTTACATCGTGAAAGGTAAAACCGAATAAGTATAAAAACAGCCAAAGTTAGAAATTCAAGAGTTAAAAATCGATTTTGAACTCTATAAAATATCATCGATTTAAGTTTTTTAAATTTCTAATTTTGACTATTTATGTACTTATCCGTATTTACTTTTAACAATGTAGTTATTTGACTCTAAAACACCTTTTCCCACCACTAGTCAAGAATGCGTGGGTTTCTTTGTAAAGTGGTGTCTCCTCTGTACAATAGAATGTTTTCTCCAAGAGCGTGACAAATGGGTCGCACGGCGACCGGTTGTAAGGACTAAGGACATGACGTGACACACCACTTGTGTGCTTCTTTAGCTACACATGAATCACAGGTAGTGAGGTAGGATTTTTGTGTGTATTTCCAGTTTACAGCCATATCTTCCCACTGGCCGATACTCGTAATATAAGCGTTAAGAAGAATGTGTACGTGTTGAAATGAATGACCAACTAGGTAAAACCTTTGTTATCCAAATAAAGAAAGGTATCGAAAATGTAAATATTTATGATGCACAGTAAATACTAACAAATGGAATATTTATTTACTTAGAGCCTACTTACTTCATAATATTTTAATATTGACCTTGCAGTTTCTCAACGTTTTATGCTTCCAATAAATAAATAATTAAATGTTTGGTAAACTCTTCTATGTATGGTTTAAAATAGTGTGGAATGTGGTAAAGGGGCCATATAATTATGGAACCCATTAGGTATTCCGGACGTGGCTCTGTAACGGACGACCTGCGCAGCGGTAAGTCGACCATGACCCACATCTACCTTGACATCCATACATCACAATTTGTAAATTAGATATCTATTAATTACTGATATTTTACATTGATGTCTATCTACTAGGGTCTAAGAAGAGAAAACAGTTGCTTAACCCTTAACACAGTGGATTCCTTCAGTTGTAAGACAATTAATGATCGGTGGTAGGCCTCATGTAGACGCGACGTTCTAAAAGTGTTAACTTTGTTAACCTACTTAGAAATAAATATTTTTCATTTCATTTCATTTCAATGAAGGAATTCTGCACTGTGCAGAGATGACTTAAGTACATGTAGTAGCATAATTCCATTTTGTCCTTGTTTAGCCATCACATCTTTTTATTAGTCCTAGTCATGACATCTTTTTATTAGTCCTAGTTATTGCATCTTTTAATAATTATTATTCCTAGCCATTACATTTTTTTATTCGTTCTAGCCGTTACATCATAGATATTTAATTAGTCCTAGTCATTAAATATTTTAATGAGGGGAATGGGATTATCCTTATCGTGTTTTTGCACTTACATTTTTTCACCCTGAGTATAAAAGTGTACAAATAGTACATACTAGTCTTAATAACTTAAACGCTGTTTTTGCCTACCTAAGCATAAAATTAAGGGCCTGTTTCACCACTTAATGATAATCGGATAGGCTATCCACAACTTATCTGACAAGATAGAGTATGAAGTATCTCTCAGATAAGTTGTAGATAGCCTATCCAGCCCTTGTCAGTAAATGGTGAAACAGACCCTGCGAGTCGTAGTAAATGACTGAAAATACCATTTATTTTCTAATATTTAACTTTATTTATTGCCTATTCTCTAACAATACATGCGCGTGAGAGTTTTATAAACAATACCGGCTAATGTGCAATATCTGATAACTATGTAGCTATAAACGTAGACATATTTTGTAATTCGTATGCAAATAGCTTAGAGGATATCCTAATAGATAGGTAGTAGGTAGATCTATAGAATAGCCTAGGACACTGATAAATATCTAGCCAAGCAATCAGCGTATAATTTATCATTGGGCTATCAAGTAAATTTATGTTTATTATGGTATGCTGTCTACTATATTTACTGCCTATTTGGGTATTAACCTGTCTTGTAGGCTGTTCAGGCTGTAATTAATGAGTAATGACAAACATTAAACACTAAAAGACATTTCCTTTTTAACAGTAGCTATACCTACTTTAAAATAATAGGATTTTTAAAATTGGAAATGATATTGATTTTTAAATGATCAGTGGTTATTCTGCAACAGGATTCAAGATAAACAAGGGTCATACGTTTTACAGAGGCTCAACGAGAAAGAGCAAGAAAATGTTAAATGCTAGTCGATATATGCTATTCACACTTTCGCACGTGGCAAGATAATCTATATTCTATCTATATCTATACTTAATATAAAACAAAGTCGCTTTTTTCCACCATGTCCCTTTGTTCCCTTTCATATTTAAAACTACGCAACGGATTTTGATGATTCTTTCAGTGTTAGATAGCCCATTTATCGAGGAAGGCTATAGGCTCTATTTTATCACACTAAGACTAATAGGAGCGAAGAAATAGAGGAAAATGTGGAAAAAACGGGGAAAATTATTTTAAAGGGCTAACTTGAACGCGCTAATCTCTGGAACTACAGGTCCGATTTGAAAAATTCTTTCAGTGTTAGATAGCCCATTTAATGAGGAAGGCTATATTTTATCACGCTAAGACTAATATGAGAATGTGGTAAAAACGGGGAGAGCAATTTTTATGTTATTTGGCACAGATAAGAAGTAGACCACGTGAAGGATCATAGGCTATCGACTTTAATAATTTTTTAAGTGATTATAATGTGCGACGCCGGGGCGAGTCGAAGTATAAGTTGAACTACTATGTACTCACAGTGTGCTTAAACGGCTCAGCCTCAGTGTACAAGTTGATGGTGACGTTGGCATCGGGACAGGGCTCCAGTTCACGTCGCCACACGCAGTCCTCCAGAGTCGTGTTGAACATGTCCGTGTTGAGGAACAACGCCTCCTTGATCGGCTGCCGCTGGCTGCTGCAGCCTGGAAGTGAGCTTAGGTTGAGTCTCTCAGGGATAAAAAGGCCGGCAACGCACCTGTGGCTTTAATGTTACGAGTGTCTATGGGCGACGGTAGGCAGTTGCTTTCCATCAGGTGATTGCTCGTTTTTAAGTTCCCAAAGTCACATTGCGATTTGCGGAATGATTGAGAGGGAATGTAAAGGAAGCTGAATATTAAAGCCTCCAAAGCACAGCTACTTTTATTTACTTGATTGCTAAATGAAAAGTTAAGAGGGGAGTAGGTTAATAGAGTGTACGGAAGAAAATAACAATGAATTGATCGTCTTTAGAATACACAGTTAGCGGTACTCTTTAAAATAGTTAACTCTACTTCCTTGGTAGAGTCACATTGTCTCCAGTCAAAATTTCATGTAGATAGGCCTACCTATTTTATATTTTTGGCAACATATTATAGATATAGAAAAAAATAGCAAAATATAGAATAGTAAATAGTAATCCATGTATATGATATATCGGATACATGGATTACTATTCTATTTAAGATCAAAGTGATAATATGTATGAAATATCGCAAACGTGCTCTACATTACCTATGTGTAACAAAACCTACTTAAAGCGGTATATTTCGACCGCAGACGTTATAATACTATTACATATTCAAAAAATAGTGTCTGGATTAATAAATTTGGATTAAAATACATAAGGAATTAAAAGAAAAATTTTCAAAAACCCCCAAAAAGACCATTGTTATTTACAACACCATAAATATCTCTCCACATAAAAAAATATCCTTGTCTAAAATCAAGCTCTAAAAATTGTACGTACCGTTTAGAAAGACAACAAGGAGCAGCAAAGGTACGCGCGCCATCCTTGAAGGCCCACGATCGTGTGGCCGGCGCAGGCGCAGGAGTGGGAACTATTTGTATGCAATAGCCGCGAAATATCAGAGAAATGCATGGCGCGAAAGCAAAATTCCCCCCGTAACTAAATGCGGAAAAGTGACTACAGCGTACGGATCGGAAGTTTTTAGCGACAAATTACTAATTAGTAATATACAGTATAACTATACAGTATAATATTCCTTCGATCACCAATTCCAGGAAATCTTTTGTTTTCGCGCCCCCTATGGGCCTTACGGGGCTTGAGAGATTATTATTTAAAAAATATTTTCAGGACTTGATTATCTACAAGAATGCTACAACGTCACAAATTTATATGTAAAGACAAATTATAGATACTTTACAATCAAGATAGGTGTACACTGCACAGAGTGCTGGCTCTATTAGAATGTAGAATTTGCAATAAATTGGAGCTACTTAGAAATAAATCAAATAAAGTCTGGTTATTCAATAATACATTAACGATCCTTCAGAGTTCAGATTAAGAGGGGGTAAATAATATTTTAAATTTATAGAGCAAAACACTACACTTGAGTTGCAAGTCATCATAAACAATAATAGCCATTAGGGTTCACTTAATTTCGTCAACAGAGCTTTTTAAACTAAATTTTTTGTAGGTATAAATTATAAATAAGTATAACAAGACCTTTTGCAAAGTCACATATTATATATATATATATATATATTATGTGACTTTGCAAAAGGTCTTGTTATACTTATTTATAATTTATACCTACAAAAAATTTAGTTTAAAAAGCTCTGTTGACGAAATTAAGTGAACCCTAATGGCTATTATTGTTTATGATGACTTGCAACTCAAGTGTAGTGTTTTGGTCTGTTTTGCAAATTTTGACTGGTGACAATGTGACTCTACCAAGGACGTAGAGTTAACTATTCTAAAGAGTACCGCTAACTTTGTATTCTAAAGACGATCAATTCATATATATATATATAAGTAGGTAGAGCCGAATAACAGTTGTAGAATTTTCTTTTTTGCACTTCTCGCAGACTAGTAAAAAGAGGGATGAGGTCACAATAGGCATTGTGACTTCTGTACTAAAGTAAGGGTAAGAACCAGGGGTCAAATAATAGAATTATCAACCGAAATTCTCTAGGCATTTTGTTACGATGTTATTATTATTATTAGCAGTAAGTAAGCGTTCTATTTTTTTGTTACCTATTATAGAGCCTATCGTCATGTTGTAAATTACTACGTAATCTCTATTTCAAAATTTAAAACATTTGTAAGTGTTTACTGTTTAGTAACAAAATAAGTCAGTAGAGTAATCTAATTTAGAAAAGAATGTGAACTTTCGTTTAGTAAATCTTCGGTGTTGAAATGATACTATTATCACATCCGTGTGTGCGTGAATACGTGATTCATGGCTGTGCGTGTGTGCGGAGCAGGTAAGAGAGAGCGCGGTATAGCGCCGCCGCCGCCGCGAAGCCTCCGCAGCCCGCGCGCGCGCAGGTAGAGACTACTCTACAGCCAGTCAGAGCAACGCGCCCCGCGCGCGCCCGCGTCCATAGAGAATAACTCGTTTCATAAAAACAACATAATTCCAACCTCAAACTCCAAATATAAACACGAGCTAGTGAAACGTCGGAATATACCGTGAACTAATATAAATAAGTGCAAAACGGACGTGTAATATTGTTGCGTGAATGCCACGGTCTACGGCCTACGCGGCCGGCGGCGTTCCCCTCCTACGTTCATTCAAGGACCAGCCGATGAACCTATGTCGCCACAGCTACAGATTGCGCGTGCTCCGTTCGATTTGGAAATGTTTATGAAAAATCGCGCCGAGTAGATCATCGCCCGATGACTGTTTCGGAATCGAGCGATACGATGTCAAACGCGGCTCAGTTCAACAAGCACAAGCAACAACAACTGGGTAAACAGGGCTCGGAACCGGTCAGCTTTCCACCTCGCTATCATCCGCCGCCACCTGCCGCGGCCGGCTCTAGCGTCGTCACTGTAGACGCGACGTCTAAGGAGTTCAAACCTCCGTACGCGAGTAAGCACGTCGACCCCGGCAAATTACAGTATCCGACTCAGAATACCGGGCCCCAGCTTCCGTATCCGAGCGGCCCGTATCCTCCTGTCAAGTATCCTCCCGGCTATCCGGCCGGGTACCCCGTCCCTCCCGGAGCAGGAAGAGTTCTGAGACCATCGGGCGAGATTATTACTAAAGCGATCGTGCACGAGCCGGGCGAGGCGACGCGCTCGCGCAGCGCCGACGACACTCAGCGGGTTCAACGTAACTTCGAGGAGGAACAGATTCACCGCCGCTCCGCTGACATGCTCAAATTCACGAAGCGAATCGAGCCGGACAACAGACAACCGACGGATCAGAGGCGACAGATTCAAACGCTTTTGGATGAAATTAAGCAGCTGAAGGAGGCTAACCGTCGCCTGAGCGAGGACAACCAGGAGTTAAGAGATCTATGCTGTTTTCTGGACGACGATCGCCAGAAGGGACGAAAATTGGCTCGAGAATGGCAACGATTTGGAAGGTACACGGCTTCGGTGATGCGGCAGGAGGTGTCGGCTTATCAGAGCAAATTGAGAGAGCTGGACGATAAGCAGCAGGAGTTGATACGTGATAATTTGGAACTGAAGGAGCTATGTTTATATTTGGACGAGGAACGGGAGCGCAGTGCGTGCGTTAACTGTGGGAGAACAGCTGGAAGGGAGAGAGACGACGGCGACGGCAGCAGCAGCGGGACGAACGCCGACGAGCCCCCCCGTCCCGCACCCCCGGCCGTCTCCATAACCCATCCCCAACTAGCCGAGAGAACGGTCCAGTACGTCAGAGATCTGGAGCAGAAAGTGCGAAGGTTGGAGGCCGAGAAAGGGATCGGAAGTGGATTGGGCGAGAGGCCCGAAGCGGTCGTCCGTGCCCTCCAAGTGTTGGAAGTGCGGGAGCGCGTAGAAAGGGAGCGTCGAAGGCCGGCGCCGGACCTTGACACTGGAGAACAGGCTTTGGTCAGGGAGATGTGCAACGTCGTGTGGGGGAAACTGGAGGATGCCCCACCTCCGGCTCCCCCGCGCTGAGAATTCTGCGACAGATAACACGAGCAGAAGTGAAACTGTGTGAATTCAGTGGAATTCTCGATCGAGGTCAGAGTGAACGATGTCGGACCTACAGTGCCTTTACTGATGACCTTGTTTAAACGTGTCTATCGATTGACGTGCCGTCTATGTACTACCTTGCCGTAGATGTAAGCCGTGTTAAGCCCGAAAAGTACAAACGTAGCATTTATGAATTAGAATAGTGTAGATAAGTACCACTTAAATATTATTTACTTCTAGTTAAGTGCTTATTTTATCATAAACATCATGTCAAACGCTATAAAATAATCTTGTTTTGTTTAATACTTTTACCCCCTTATAAAAAGGGGGTGAATGTCTAACAATCATGACAATGAGGCTATGAAGTACCTAGTTAAACTTCCTAAATTGTATGTTATCAATCCATGAAAGGTTTAAATGAGAATTGTACGTGTTTATTTCAGAAAATGTTTTCCCCACTAATTTAAAGCATTCTGTTATCTAGTCACAAACTATAAACAATAAAATATTAATTTATTTTAAAAATAAACTATCAGTTATCATTTACACAAGCTACCTGCCTTTCTGAAATATTTGTTAGGTAATAGCTAAGGCCGTTCTTGCTAGTGTTATTAATTTATTTGTAGTGATTCCGAATTAATAAATTATTACTGTTTCAATAGTGGATGTTTTTTGATTCTGTAGTTTTATAAATGTATGTACCATCGAGGAAATTGATTCCTATGCAGCCAACGTCATTTGGTCGAATATGTCAATTCAATGTTAATTGTAATCTGTTGGCTGGGTTTGACGTAATGCGACCAAACTACGTAGGTCCCCCATATGCATAGGAATCAACTTCTCTGATAGTACATAACAGGTATACCAACCTTGTTGCCTACCTCGTATCCATAGAGGAAAATAATACATGCTCCTATCTAAAACCTAGTCACAATAGATCCTTATGGGTCGCATAGACGTCAAGGCTACAGCGACCTGCCTTCTCTAAAAAAATCTAAAACTTAAAGGCATCACAAGCCCCGCAAATAAACACTTTCTTTTCAAACATTTTAGGCCTACTTCTACAGATCTAGGTTAAAGTTAGCATTAGATCACACACCTCAGCAAGGGGGCCTAATGACGTTTTACAATTTAATTTTTTCATTATCTTTTTTCGTATGTTGTCAATCACTGACAGCCATTGTTAGGTCATAATCGGGCATAATTTCTTGCTTTTCCTTTTAAAAATACCTTGGTATCCAGTGAATTATGTCGTATGTAGACGATCAGGGAGAAGGTGGAGAGGATAAAGATACCATCGGCGTAAGCATCCAGACTTCTTGCTATATAATATGTTTGCAGTAATTTTGCCTTTGAAATTAAGCCAACATAGAACACCCTCAAAGAAACTTCGCTGTGTGTATAGCCTAGCTGTGCCTTTAGGAGCTTATTTGTTTACTTGAATTATGACTCGAATAAGATAGCTTAGAGAAAATAATCGTAAGGTTCTTGCGGATTACCTGCTAGGCGTAAGAAATTGCGAGAAAAATTCTTAAACGTAGGCACTAATATTGCATTTCACTCATTAACTTCAACTTTTTGTGTTTTGTTATCTAAAATTATTAGAAATACGTTATTAATAGAGTGTAGTTAAGCGAATAATGTGTATTAAGCAGCTGTTTTGTAAAAAAGCAATAAAGCAATATACACTTTGAACATTTGCTCCACAGACTTATGTAGGCGCACGCAACGATAAAGGAGAGAGGCACGGGCGGGGTTGGGCTCTGCTGCCAAATGGCGACTTCTATGAAGGTTGCTACTGCCAGGGCATGAGAAACGGGAAAGGCTTGTATGTATTCAAGAACGGAGCTAGATATGATGGTAAATATATTATTCTGCTTAACCCACATAAAATTGTTACTACTTACCCTACCTTTTTTTTTAAAGAAGGCAGGTCGCTGTAGCCCTGACGTCACTGCGACCCATGAGGGTCTATTGTGACTCCTTCGCACTAGAGTATCATCCCCTACCCTACCTACTCAATTTTTTTGTTGAGTTATATTGCTTAGCCAATTTCACGCCATCGAAAGCACGTCGCGCTCGAAAGGGGCGCTCAAGGCAAACAAAACGGGGCGCCAATTTTTTTCAGCACTATCAGCACCATGGGCACCGAAAAAATCTCGCCCAGGGCGCTGGTAGTGCTGAAACCGGCCCTGCTTACAGGAGAATGGCGCCAATCCATGAAATACGGCGTGGGAACAATGATATACCCGGACGGATCACGGTACGAAGGAGACTGGAGACACGATATGAAACACGGATTCGGGGCCTATTACTACCCCAACGGTGACATCTACGAAGGCGCCTGGTTTAAGGGCAAACGACACGGGATGGGAACCTACTTTTATGCTGAGAACCAAGTAATTCTGATACATGTAATCTTATTAATAATTCACAGACCTATCCGATAAGCAAACAAAATTTCATCAATATTGGTCCAGCCTTTGCAACTGTGACACGAATACATTATTATACTAATAGATATTAATTAATTATTATTATAAATTACCTCTTCGCGCCCAAACCGCTGAACCAATTTTGCTGTTCGGCGTGGAGATACTTTAATTCCTGAGAAAGGACACAGGATACTTTTTATCCGGGGAAAAATGTACGGTTCCCTTCTTCGATCACTAATATACAAGATACACAGTCTCATACAAAACCTCTCGAAAATCTGTCCCCGAGTAATAGAGTTTAATGAAGTATACATTTATCTAAAATCAACCTTAATTATAGTAATTATTAAAGATCTTTTTATAAAACAATGAACATTTGTGTTTACAAAGCAATAAAATTTTTACGTCCGATGCACGCTTCATACTAAATTCAACCATCCGCGTATATGATTTAAGTTCAAATTTGTATAGTGCCAAAAAAAAATCCAATTTTACGACCGAAATTCGCCGCTGGAACAGGGCGAAGTGAAGTATGAGTGGAGTCGAACTGTTCAAATTTTTTTTGTTGATTGTAATTTGTAATAATTTTAATAGTCCATTTTTTTATTTTTCCGAAGTTTAATGTATAAAGTGAGGAGTAATTATTTTTTACTTGTAATATTATGTTGTTCAAATGTTATGTCTAATTTTATCATTAACCAAAATATACATAAGTGTACATACATTTTCCGATAGGCCACAAAGGACAACTCACATCACCCAACGCCCATACTTTTTAACCTACTTAAAAAATCCTCAATGGGAACTATATTTGATCGAAGATGGGAACATAATATTATTACCACATCTAACTGGATCTCGAGGAAACCTGAAAAAAATCCTCAATAAAAAAATAATAGTAATAGCGACTCCATCAAATGGAACAGAAACATAGCTTATAACCCGAACATTTCAAGTGGGCATGATAAACTACGATAAGTACCTTTAGTATGAGTATTCGCAATTGAGATGGTTTATACCTGGTGTTGATTTATTTACAACTTAATTTTAAAACTGTCTTTTGGTGATTTCTTAAAGAAATACCAATATTTACAATACAATTGTAAGAAATATATTAGGATAAAATTAATACTTACCGGAAATATGAAATTCCATCCTAAAAATGGTTTTAGACGTATGATTTCTACAATTATTAAACGCGCACCGAGGCATGTTTCCCGGCGGAGCGTTCGAGCACTACTAAATCAAAAGTGCACCAGAATGTTGAGTTTGGTGCTCTTTTGGTGAGGTCGTTTTTTGCCGCGGATTGTGTATCTTGTATATTAGTGATCGAAGGTTCCCTTGCGATAAACGAATTTTGGCAACGGAGTTGCGGGTGTATTTTTATAGAGGTAGATATATTTTCTAAAAATCTCTCCCAAATTCTAATCCAGTCCTAGAAACCTAGTATCTATCGGTAACTTTGGAGCTGTCTTAAAAGAGTTATGATTCACAGGCAAAATTTATGGGTACCTGGGTCAATGGAGTCATAGAAGGCCCTGGACGAATCATTTACCCAAGAGTACGATTCCACGGCTCATGGCTAAAGGGAAAACCGAAGGGTCCAGGTTGTTTCGTTTTCGACACGAATTGTATGCAGCACGGCTTCTATACTTGGATCAATAAACCTGATCTTGCTGGAGGTGAAGAGGAAAGTGAAAAAGGAAGTCTAAAAGAGGATGTGGGTGAGGAAGAAATTGATAAGGATGCAGGTAATAATAATAATAATTAATAATATCTATGGACGCTAAATTTCACCCTTGTGTTACAGGTACCAGACAACGGAAATATATTTAATACTTTTATATTATACACATTATATTTAAGATTTTTATTATATCATACATATATTTTTTTTCTTTATTTAGAAGCTTTGTCAAATATGACGATGTCGCTTCATTGGACTAATCTCTAGATATTACAAAAATGTCCACTACAAAAACTGATATTAAAAATTAACTATAAATATAATATATATGTATTATAACAACATTACTGAGAACATCCCCGTCGTCGTATGCCAACTTCAACTAATCGGTAAAGAGCCATGGATAATTCCGACAAAGGGTAAGACAAAATCGTATTAATGGTGCCAGTGGCCAGTGCATTTCAAATCAGATAATACACTCATCATCTCAAAACGACAGTCCGCGTTTCGGTCACACTCCAACAAAATATGAATTACATCCTCAACTACATCACACTGCGTACAGAGAGGTGATGTGGCTTTTCTCATCATATGTGCAAACTTATTTAGTGAAATGTGACCAGAACGAAGTCTAAAAGCTGTGACGAGTGTGTTCCGACTGGATATGAAATTGTCAAACCACGGAATTTTCCATGGCTCGACCTTCATCGTCTTATACCAGATACCTTTTTCTACTGATCTCACATCAAAATGTTCTCGCCACAACTTAAAACAATTTTCTTTTGTTAAGGGAATGAAATCAGTAAAAAAAGGTTTCACATCGGCAGGGGCGCCGTCACAAGAAGCTTCTTTTGCCAATCTGTCGACAATATCGTTGATCGTTCCCTACTAACCCAGTATGTGAAGGGATCCACTGGAGAAACACATCTTTAGAACAAGCCTTCAACTCAAATAAAATTCTTAGAATACTGTAGGCAATCGGTGTTCCTCTCACACAAGAGGTACACCGAGCCAGTGTTGTAGGGCACTTTTAGAGTCAGACAGAATAACAAATTTATTAAAATTTATTAATTTAATGTAAGACAACGCCTTAAAAATAGCAATAAGTTCAATATACATAATTGACATGTTAGCAGTAATTGACCATTTAAAAGATTTATCACATTGAGGGTCATATATAGCAGCTCCCATACGGTACGTATTATTATAAATTAGTTCTTTTGAACCATCTGTAAAAATTTTATAATGGAATGAAAATTTATCATCAATATAGATAGAACAGATATTTTTTAGAATAGAAGTATTATAATTTCTTTTTGCTTCATCTATGCCAATAATTTTATGATTTAACACATCATTTAAATCGTACCAACTCGTCCAGTATTCTAATCCGTACATATCGAGCCGCTCGGATACATGTAAATCGTTGTTTCGAAATTTGTCATGCATTTGGACAAGCAGGGGGACTCGTTTCCGCCTCCAGTATCTACGAGATGAAAGAGCATGAAGATTATTTACAGCATCTACTGTCTCATTGTCAGCGATAGATAACGATCTCAACCAAAATTTACCTGCAAGATATAAACGTCGGACATGTAAAGGCTGTAAACAAAGTTCAGACTCCATTACATGAATGGGCGTGCTTTTTATAAAACCCCCTACCACTCGCATAGCTTGGTTTTGTATTTTATCAAGTTTTATCAAGTTACAAGGACTACTGTTATCGTATAAAAAACTAGCAAAATCAAGTCGACTTCGAATAAAGGCAATATAAAGTCTTCGTAAATTTTTGGGATGCACTCCCCAGCCAGAACCCGCCAAAACTTTAAAAATATTAAGTAAACTTCTTAGTTTACTTAGTTCTCGTATATAATTCATTAATGTGTTTGTTCCAGCGTAAGCTAGCCACATACCTAAATATTTTACGTCAGAAACAACCTGCAACGGCGCGTTATCAATATGAATAGGTCTTAATAATATATTGTTATTTCTACTGGTACCTTTCCTAAATATACATACCTTACTTTTGGCAGGGGATACAGTTAAACCTAAATCAAGTTACTACTTGATTTAGGTTACTTTGACTAACCTAACTACAATTTCTAAGGCCTCCTGAATAGAAATACAAGCACTTTCAATATTTTTCTCCAACTTATACAGAACGAAATCGTCAGCGTATTGGGATAAAAGAACATTTCGCACAATATTGCAAATTTCTTTTGTCGAAAAATTAAACAATAGTGGGGCCAGGGGGTCCCCCTGAGCCAAGCCAAGACCTGAGCAGCGGGTAACATCATGATCCCCTCGAACTCTCAAAATTCTCAAGTGAAGAAAATTCCATAAATAATTACAGATATAACGTCCGATTCCGGTTCTGTCTAAAATCAAAATTAAAGACCTGATATCTATATTGTTATAAGCGTTATCTATGTCCAGGAAACAAGCTGCAGTAATTAAATTTTGTGAGAAACCTGATTGAATTGTAGTAACCAGTCTAGCCAAACCATCGTAACAAGATTTTGATCTTCTAAAGCCGACCATTTTATTTGAAAAAATATCATTTCGTTCAAAAAACCATTCAAGTCTCCTAGAAATAATTGTGTGAAATATCTTGCAAACGCAAGATAACAAACTAATTGGACGAAAAGACGAAACTAAAGATGGGTCCCGACCAGGCATAGGGATAGGGACTATAGAAATGTCTCGCCACTGCCTCGGAACAAAGTTCGTCGATAAAATTATTTAAAATTTTAAATCCATTTTCTGGTAAATGCTTGATCATTGAAAATGAAATGTTATCAGTGCCTGGGGCCGTACTCGTATCACTAGTCTTTATTGATTCAACTAATTCATGCAAAGTTATTGGGGATTCTAATTTTGAGTTAAAAGAACAAAAGTAAGGTTTTAAAGGGGTAACAAACGGAGGGCACAAATTATTTAATAATAAATCACATTTATTTTTGTCTAGGTAGGAATTTTGCGTCTTTTAACCACTTCATTTTTGTCCAAACTTCACGCGAGGAAGAAGCAGCATTTAAAGAGTCGCAAAACTTGTGCCAATTTTCAGATGATGCCTTTCGTATTCATTTTTGCGATTCCTTAATACATGATTTTAATATTACTAAATTAGACGGGGTGGGATTTTTACGGAAGTTAGACAAAGCTAATCTACGTTTTGCGACTGAGTGAGACAAACTAGGACTCCAATATGGTTTAGGACAAATTTTTTAGTAGGATTTTGATTAACTTTATACAACGGAATATGTAGGTCTGCTGCTTCGTTAGTTTTACTTATGAACTCGTCATACAGGGTGCAATTTAACCTTCCTGCCAAATTTGGATATATTAATCCTTGTTAAAAGTAAAAATACACGTATTTCTTCTTTTATAATCACTCAGTACTCAAATTTTGAGAAATAGCCTCCGAAAGTTATCCTACCAAACACCACAAAATATGGACACATGCGCGGCCCGACCCCGCCCCGCCCTTCCATTGACATTCTTGTTTACTTTTTCTGACAAAGACAGCGCGCGTTTTGCTCTCAAATTAAATGTCCCTGTCCAAAAGACAAAATTTTTGGTAACTCCTTTTCGGCCCACGCAGTGCGCTTATGGAACTCTTTACCTAATCATGTAAGACAGTCAGAAAACCTAAATGCATTTAAAAGACAACTTAAAAATTATTATCTGCCTAAATCATTGAACATTAATGACACGGACGGAACACTGTTGATTGTTCAGCCTTGTTAATCATTAGATTTTAAACCATTAGTAGTAGGTAATTGATAAATCTTCCAACATCATCGATTCTTGTTCACTCATCATGCAATAGTATCTATCACCCGATTCGGACCGGCCGCGGCGCGCAGCGGCACACGCTCGCCGGTCGAATGATAGCAAGTTACGATAAAGCAGTACACGTCTAACGCACTCAATAGTCTAATAGACACTGGACATATATTTAATACACATCCAAGACCCAGGAACATTGAAACATTTTTGTTCCGTCGGCGGGATTCGAACCCGCGACCCCCGGCATGCGCTGCCAACGCGCAGGATACTTAAGTTGTACTAAAATTTTGTTAGCACTGTAGGTAATGCTTAGTTTCCATTTGCTTGAATTATAAGAGTAGTTTACTCACGGAGTCACGGGGTATTGTTAGTTGGAATATGTTGTCAAGTTAAAAGGGGATGTAAAACGAGACGGGGGAAATAAGGTGGCCTACTCTAATTAAATTCGGCACTGAATAGAATACAGAGTAGTTAGTACCTAAAGAACAGTCGCAAGAGAAGCTATGGAAAAAATTGTTCTTATACCATCAAAAATTTAGGGACAAGCCCCGTAAGGCCCATATGGGCCGCAATAACAAAAGATTTCCAGGAAATGGTGATCGACTTCGTAGTGATCGACGGATTAATCAGTATCAGGACAGCACTAAAGCGCATCACACACGGTGAAGATAATATAATATTTTATCTTAAGATGCCCAAATTTAAAATATTATAGTATCTTAAGCTATCACACACGGCTAAGATACGATAATATTAAAAATATGTTCATTTCCTTACGAGTCTGCGTTGGTGCCACACGTATTCCTTGTTAGAGTTCTATATACAGGGTGATTGACTATGAGTGATAACTAATAACTGATACTGTCTTACTTCTTGATTTGTTAGACAGCTTCTCAGACGATGATTCTGATATAGAATGTGAAATGCAGATTGCAGTAGAACATTCCAAAAGGAGAAACATTTGGATAGAGCCTCACATAAAAATGAGAAAAACCTGTGGCGAATTTAACCTTTAAGGTCTACACAGACGGACTGCATTTCAACTGCAATCCAACTGCAAATTGCAGTTTGATTGCAGTTGACACGACTGCAATAGAACTGCAAACCAAACACGCAGTCGGATTGCAGTTCAGTTGCTGTCGGCGTGCAGTCGTGTGAACTGTTTGGTTTGCAGTTCTATTGTAGTCGCATTGCAGTCGTGTCAACTGCATTCAAACTGCACTTGAACTGCAATTTACAGTTGGGTTGCAGTTGAAATGCAGTCCGTCTGTGTAGACCCTTATCAATATCTGTCAACGAAGAAGTTTCAGGAGTATTTTAGAAATTCAAGAGAAACATTCATTTCGATTCATGAGCTTTTTAAGCAATAATAATAATAAAGCAATAAATTATAAGTCAATTTTATTTAAAATTATCCGAAATGTTACTTTTTCCATCAAAATATTACTTTTCGAATGAGAGTAGACGTATGTAACTTTCTAACATACAGCCCATACAGACATACAGATGAGCCCGCTGCTCGACACAAAAACACCCTCTACCTATTCATAAAGATATATTTCGCATCTTAAGATAACATATTAAGATACGAAATATATATTTCCATATCTTAAGATATAAAATATAAATTAACTTCGTCGTGTGTGATGGTTCATAGGATTTGCGATATTCTAAAATATGCTCTAAGATAATATATATTTTATATTATCTTCACCGTCTGTGATGCGCTTAATATAGGACAGAACTATAAATATTTATAATTATAAATAAGGAAATCTCAGTCATTAATCAAAAATTACAGATAAAATACCTGTATGGAGAGCCCGGTCGGTAACTGCATATTTGCCAGAGCTCCTACCACCCGAACCAGTTCCCCTGCCAGTGCACGACTCTCTGGCCTCGCTGGTGGCTGAGTCGGTTGAGGCTTGTGCCAGTATCCAGTTTGACCAGCCCTCGATATCTCCGGATGACGAAGGTGCAATCAATGATGACACATGGCTTCTACACCGACAAAAATTCATTGAAGAAGCTGAGAAGCAAGATGTTGCAAATAACGTGTAGAAGTGTTTCAATTTAGTGTTTCAATTTAATAAAAGGATGCTTTGCAAATGTATATTTTTTAAATAATAATTTTGCTTGAAGTCTTTCTCTTTAATTCAAGTAGGTTAAGCTCTTACAGACTCAATAAATCTATACTAATATTATAAATGTGAAAGTATCTCTGTCTGTCTATCTCGCTTTCACGCCAAAACTACTGAACCGATTGTAATAAAATTTTGTACACAGATAGTCTAAAGCCTGAGAAAGGACATAGGCTACTTTTTAACTGGAAAAAGGGGTTGTAAGGGGGTGTTTATGCGTTTTGTTCAAATTAAGTTAGTTCCAAAAATTCATAACAGATGGCGCTAAGAGTCGCCTACATCTCGCTATCGCTTGCCCATGCGTCTTTCTATAAGACGCGGTATCATGTTTAGTTGCGTTTTTCGATTTATTCGATTGTTATACACCAGGGTTTCTCAAAGTGGGGTACGTGAACCCCTAGGGGTTCGCCATTCGACGGCAGGGGGTTCGCGACGAGATCGTAATGGTCGCTTGATAACAGCTGGCAAGCATGCGTGGCACTCTTTTGCCATTTTGTGTGTTACCTTTTATTCAAATAAAAACCTTATTTTGATTTCATTACTTAGTAAGGGGTTGGCTGTCACCTGGAAATTTTACCAGGGGTTCGTGGAGTCGAAAGTTTGAGAAACCCTGTTATACACGTAGGGTTTAAAACCAATAATTAATTTATGAACACAGCGCGCTATAAGGGTCATTTTCATTTTAAGTGTTAAAATGACTGATTTTAAATTTTATATGTTTTATGGTTAAAATATTATGTTAAGGCGTTAATTTGAAGTATTTAAGTATGAGTGGTCAAGCTTAGAAGTGGATACTTTTCTAGAAAACTTAATTTTAAAAAATGTAGTACCCACGTCTGGGATAATTATATCCATGTTTGTGACATTTTCTATGAAACTACTGTAGTAAATGTAGATAAAATTAAACAAATGTATATTATTATATAATATCATGAAACTTTTATTTAAAAAATCGGCCAAGTACGCGTCGGACTCGCGCACAAAGGGTTCCGTACCATAAAAGAGCGAAATTAAGCTAAAACTTGTGTTTTATGTATGAGAGCCCCCCTTAAAATCTCATTTTATTTTAATAATATTATTAATTATTAAAGTACACATATAATTGAGGACTTTGTGAAAATTTCATGCGCCTACCTGTTGCCATTTTTGATATCGAACGAAAAAGGCCAAAAAAACATGTTTGTTGTATTGGAGCCCCACTTAAATAATAATTTTATTTTGTTTTTAGTATTTGTTGTTATAGCGACAACAGAAATACATAATCTGTAAAAAATTCAGAAGTCTAGCTACAGCAGTTCTTGAGATAAAGCCTGGAGACAGACAGACCGAGCCACGTTTAGGACACCACGTTTGTGACATTATTTGAACATGTCTAGCAAAACATTACCTAAAATACATCCATGACTGTTGATATCTATAAAGAGGCATATTGATTACTATACCAAACTTTATATTAAATATCGAGATCGATATCGTACACCATCACTTCATGATTATAAACACGTTGTTGACGCGTTATGCTTTACAAAGCGCGTTGTTGACGCGTTATGCTTTATGAAGCAGACACAGAAATTAAATAATCTTAGCTTCATGCAAAAACGTTAGCTCCAACGAAAAAGGCCGATTATAAATAGCCGTCAAGTGACGTTCAGAGATGTGCTGCTATTAGAAAAAAATTAAAATTTACTAAAGTTATGGCGAAAACAAAAACGGCCACGTTTGTGACCCCCAAAGTCAATCACAAAATTTGCAAGTCCATCATAATAAAATTATTTGTTTTGAAATTGATATGATACTTTTTTTAGACAAAGTAAGTATCTAAGAGGATGAAAAAAGTAACAAAAGTACCCGTAAACCGTATGTTACAAAGATACAGGGTCGAAAATGCGTAAATCTGGGTTTCGCACACACCACGTTGCGTGACATTTGGTTATATAAACCTTAAAAAAAAATTGTGCTGATTAAATAATAATGTAAAACATGCTTGCTGGGGTAAATTTAGTCGAATACCATCGTATAATAATATTTTTTGACATTCAATTATAACGAAAAAAAAAATTATTATGCTATCACACTTTTACATGTGTAAATGAAAATGACCCATAAACTGAAGTCCACGCGGACGAAGTCGCGGGCAACAGCTAGTAAAATTATAAGAATATGCTCTACTTTAAAAAAGAATAAAAAATATTTTAACTTACTTAATTAAAAGAAAGAAATATTTTTTATGTACTTTATTAGTCAAAAATACAATTATTATAATTTAAAAATCTAATCTCATACAACTAATAATTATGAAAGGACATCAGACTGGATCAATATTGTGTAAACTACATGTTTGGTTTGTTATTTTTAACGATAACTTAAAATATGTACAATTATTATGATAAGCAATTAAAATACTCCTTGGATATTATTACCTATCATTAATGAATTTTTCAGGTGTTATTGATTCAAATTCTATCAGGATACAACCTTAATTCAAAAGTGATATCATAGTATGTAAGCAAACAACACTGTTGGAAAAGTGTGTGATATAATATGCCAGTAATATATCTCGCATGTAACACAACTTGAAAGTTGCACTCTAAAGTACCTCGCAAATGACCAAATTTGTTCGACAACCATGTTTGATGTAATTTATGTTTCAGCCAGACAAATAAACGTGCATCAAACAGGTTTGTCAAACAATAAGCTAGAATCAGTTTGAGATCATGAGAATATCTTGTTTGACAAATACAGCAGAACACATTCAAACGTGTTTGTCAAACGCTACGTAAATCCAAATTTTCTTCAAACAGGTCAAACACGTAGTTTGTTTGACAAATACTTCAAACAAAGCTGTACACTATCAAACTATTTCACAAACATGTAAAATTTGACAAACAATTTGATTGTTTACAGTGTACTTAACAGCTCTTGAATTTGATAAAATTATCTAAAGCAAATTCACACTATAAGGAAGTTTTCTTTTACTTTTTATCTTTGCCTCTACTTACTTTTATCATGACAATAATACTATGCATATTTTGACATGAAGTGATGTGATAAATTTCTAATTTCATGAAAATAATAAAAATCCCTAAATGTCAGAGGTTGTAGAGCTAGCATAATATGTGGCTGTATTTATTCAATTCTATTAATATTATGAAAATTCCTCATAATACAACATCCCCCGTAACATTTTTGACAAATCCCAGAGCTCGAGTGCCGAATGTAAATTTCAAAATGTTAGTTTAAGTGCAAAAACTTACCCTTCTTCACTTCAGTTGAATTTAATCCATCAAGCCCCGTACGAGCACCGGTGATCGCGAGAACAATAGAATACAATAGGATTTCCGAGAATCCCTGATCGAAGGATTAAACTTCACAATTATGGAAATACCTTTTATTGCTCCACTTCTATTTCAATAAGTTTGAATTAAAATTAAACACCTATAAAGTCTTTATATCAAACACTTCATCAGTAATTTTCCATACATTATAACTAATTTAAAAATAGTGAGCCCAAGTTTTTACCCTCATTACATGACACCTCTGGCACAGCAGATGTTTTCTATGTTTGAGGATTTGGTTGAGGATTGTTATTTGACGGAGCATTGCTATTATTTTCAAAAGTAGTTTTGTTTTTCAATAGATAGGCGGCTAGATAGTTGATGGGATCTGGAGGTCTTTCTTTGGCTAATGCGGAGAGTCCTTGTAATAATATGGGAACGACAGTCTGGTCCAAGTATTGGCGGGTTGGCAGTGCATTGAGATCAATTCGAGATTTTCGATTTGCATTGTTTTCGTTCTCTTTCTCCATCGTCAAAATTTTCTGCAAGAAAAAGCTCAGGTTACAACTGACAAGGTATATTAACAGAAATATATGCCGCTTTAATGATGATTAATTTAATAGTTAAAATTACATAAGTATCAATAAAACTAACCTTAACGGATTCCGGTATTTTGGACGAGGGCTGTTCTTCTTTTGAGGTTTGATTATCTTTTAAAGAAGACTCTGACATCGGTTGTAGATAATAGTTGTAGTTTTCAACGTACAATATACTATTTGTATTTGAAGTACTAAATATTTATTATAGGTAAATACAGAGGCCAAAAATATAATCAACTTTACAAAATGTAAATAATTGCAAAATAAAATCGCATTTCACATTTGTCATTTTTTTTTCGATTTTCAAGTTTGACAAATGACAATGACAAGAGTGTGTTCCTTAAAAATCAAAGTACGCTGGTCAACGCGACTTGAATCCTAACAAAATTTGATTGGCTGTAGATGCGTTTAAATGTATAATACACTATGGTCAATACACTGTAACTAGAAAATGAACGCATTCCTTATGTCAAAAAGTTTTTTTTTTCATTCCAGCAAACATGATTCTTTGCCAATTAAAAAAATAAATATTTGACTGCGCTATCTAAATTATAATCATCTAATATATATAAATCTCCTGTCACGATGTTTGTCCGCGATGGATTCCTAAACTACTTAACCGATTTTAATGTTTCTTTTTTAAATGTGTGCTTTTATCCAACTTGAGAGATAGGATAGCTAAGATCTTTAATTGTAGTTATATAAATATTCAATGTGTTGAATTGACATAAAATATATGTCTCTAATGTCTAATGTGAGCTATTCCTATCTCTAGTAGGGCAAAAACAGAGATAGATCAAATATTGGGAACGGCTATTATTCAATAAAATAATACGGGCGATCGCGATATACAAATTTATGTAATATGGCAAAGAAACGTTTGCCGGGACAGCTAGTCTATTATATATAAATCTCCTGTCACGATGTTTGTCCGCGATGGATTCCTAAACTACTTAACGGATTTTAATGTTTTTATTTTTTAAATGTGTGCTTTTTTCCAACTTGAGAGATAGGATAGCTTAGATCTTTAATTATAGTCGCAATTTTATTTTACTGCAAATTGTTTACAACCTGAGACTGACGGCGATCATTAGTGTTTGTGCGACGGGATAGCGATCGACGTTGCCATGGTAACATACATATATTTAGTCACTTCAATAAAATAATATGGCAAATACATAATATATTATGTTATGGCAAAGCAACGTTTGCCGGGACAGCTAGTAATATTATAATTTACTCCTGCAAATTCAAATTTAAATTTAGTTTCTGCTCTCATTTCCTTTTGTAGTTTTTATCTCACCAGTCGCCTCAAAAATATTGCAAGTTCTAAAATGTTTCTAGAGATTCTAAAGCTTTTTTCTTTGATCTCGCATGGTAAAGGCTCTAGTCTCTACGATGGCTCTAGTCAAGTGTAGTCCAGAGTCCTGCCCGAGGTTGGGACTTGGAAATGAGCCTCATAGCGTATTCGGCATCTAGAGACTAGAAATGCTCCGGGGCAGGGCAGGCCGATATAATATTTATACCAATGTTCCAACTTCCAGGAAGCTCTTAGGCTGCATTTCCACTAAAGCGGAGCGGAGCTTAGCGGTGCCGAATTGACCAATCACCATGCTCGAAATCTTCGCTCCGCTTTGCTGTCATTCCGCTGGAATAGTACGATTGGTCAATTCGGGCACCGCTAAGCTCCGCTCCGCTTCAGTGGACACACAGCCTTAGAGTCGGTGCCCTTAGACTTCCTGGAACTTAGTACAAATACGTAATAATTTAAACTTCGGCTATTTTCGTATCCATTCGGCCTGCCCTGCCCCGGGGCAGTTCTAGATGCCAAAAATGCTATTAGATCAAAGCTGAGCCCCGGAAGTATCTACAACAGCTAGAGTCTAGACTAGCCAACAAGAAACGTCAGCCTACCCACTAAAATCCTCTGTGGATTGCCGTCACGGGAAGGGGGATCCTGAATGCGGAAGGGGGCGGGGGAGTCCTGAACTGACTTCCGGATTAATATGACATCCGATCCGGTTTATCCCAACACCCAGCCGGTAGACGTTTATTTTTTAATTTAAAGTAGAGTAATAAAACGAATAAAAATAAATTCACATTCTTTATTACTTTCTATGTAGTTTCTATTGCTAATAACTTAAGAATAAAATAATATATACAAACAAATCAATGTACACGCAACACGCATTAGGTAGGTACAAGTTTTAAGAAAAAAATATTTTAGTGTATGTTTGCGCATACAGGAAATATTTAAATCTTAAGAGGCGGTTTAAATAATGAAAAGTTAACGTTTTAGGGTTCCGTACCCAAGGGTAAAAACGGGATCCTATTAAAGACTTCGTTGTCTGTCTATCTGTATGTACGCCAGGCTGTATCGTCGATTTTTGAAATTTTTACAGACTATGTAGGTATATCTGTTGCCGCTATAACAACAAATACTTACTAAAAACAAAATAATATAATAATATCCCATACAACAAACGTGATTTTTTTGCCTTTTTTGCTCGATATCAATAATGGCAACATGTAGGTATTTGTAATTTTCACAAAGGCTTTAGATATACGTGTACTTTAACAATAAATAATAATAATATTTAAATAAAATTCAAATTCAAATCCCATACAAAAAAAAACAAAATTTTTGGCCTATTTTTGCTCTGAATTGTCTGAAACGATACGGATAACGGAACCCTTCGTGCGCGAGTTTGACTCGCGCTTGGCCGATTATTTTATATTTTTAAACGTAAGAAGCTATAAGTACATAATAATCTCATTCAAAATTATTTTAACAATGTAATGCTGATAATTTACAAAATGTTTTTTACAGTGCAAAAATATGTCTTAGATAACTTTTTAAGATTTGATAGTTAAATGGATAAAGGAATAAAAACAGTGATGTTTACGTACCTATGAGTTGATAGTGTTTGCTAAATTGCTAATGTAAGTGAAGATCTTTGACGAAGTCAAACCATTACTAACGCATGTTTAATTTACTCGACAAACTAAAATAGAGCATTGTGTGCTGCTTTATCATAAACCTATTTCTCAGCAGTTTAACGACAGCAATCTGTGTCTTCATTACGATGGCGCCAAAGATAGCCTTGATGACGATTCTGACTTCTAATGCATCAAACCAATCATCAAACTATGAATTGACTAGAAATGGGTAGACTGTGGAGGCACTACAGTTAACTTATTTTGTAGACGAACGAATTTTGGTTTAACACGTTTCTCTACATGTAGAGGTCCACAAAAACGTGTTAAACCAAAATTCGTTCGTCTACAAAATAAGTTAATTACTGATCACAAGAAATGTCGAGAATTATGTAACAATGGTATAATTCTCGACATTTCTTGTGATCAGTTATTTAATATTTTACTTCTGAAGTTAGTTACGAACTGACGATATCATGAATATTGGCTTCAACTTGAGACCATTTCATTCAGACATTTTCATTCAGACCAGACCGACACCAGACGAATGCAATATACTCTTGATAGATTTTCTGCTGTTTTACGATAATTGGTGTTGAACGCGTGAATGTATTACCTACTGACTCAGTGGTTTGACGTCAAATGTATTATGATTTATAGCGGAATAAAATGAAAAACGAAGGAAAGGCTGGTAATAGGGTGTTTAGGTTTTACATACTACATTCACAACATGGACATCAATTTTGAACTTATTCTTAAACTAGTTACGTTATGCACTTTCTAAAAGTGTCTATTTCAATATGACCCAGAGCATATGATATCACTAGCCCCAAGATTTAAAGAAGACCCTGTTTCAAACGAGCCTCGTTTTACCAAGCATTGAGCTCTATGTGACCCTGCTGCACTCAGACTTAATGATCATTGATCACTTTTTGACGTATGGAATCCCAAGTTTAGTGAAGAGTTTGAATTAATGTCAAAATCTTTATCAAATTAAAATTAAGTAGGCCGGGCGCGCACTAGGGGCCAAGCCGCAGCGGTCAGGCCGTGGCGGCCATCGATATAGCTACCTCAGTATAAAATTGCCATAGACCACGCGCACCTGGCCGCAACGCCTGGTCACCATACTTTCGATGGCCGCCGCGGCCTGGCCGCTAGTGCGCGCCCGGGCCTAAAATATGTCTCCGAATGCGGCTATAGAGTAATCGCATCTTGAAATAGACAAGTCGGAAACAAAAACCACTGCTGAGTATATCATTTATTATGTTCTAAGATAGTGTGGTGGGGGTGGGGGCGGCGGCGCGGGGCGAAGTCTCGGGCCTCGCTCGAGCTGCCGTCGCCAGGACGCCATGGTCTCGCTCAACGTCCACAGCTCCGAGAGCAAGGAGAGATCCAACTGACGCAGGCTGGCCTGAAATGAAGAAAAACCATATTTAGTCACTGAAGGCCTATTTATTTTATTTATTTATTTATTTAAGCAATACAATTTTAACTTATATCTATTGTGAATGTACCTTAAACCTGCAAGGTTTGTCTGGTACACCTTAGAAAGTCAATTAAGGCCTATTATAGTCAAGGATTTCAGATAGGTAAAATTATTTCAATCAATTAAAAATTAAACATTGTAACGTTAGCAAAGCAAAATAAGGTTTATGGATAGAAAAAATTGTTTTATGAAGTTTCAACTCTATCTATGATAAAAAGATATTATAGAAAGAATGAGTAAAAGGTGCGTCCTATTCTTCACTTCACCACGAGAGGGACTTCCTGTTTTTATAATTTCCCTTATATTTGCAATGGATTTATCCGTCTAAATTGTAAAACAAAGAGAAAAACGAACAACGTAGAGAAATACTAGCAAATTGTTTATAACTTTATAATGTTCGTACGCAAATTACAAAAGTTGGTCGTGCGACCTTCCTGTGGCGTTCTCCGAGATTGCGTGAGGTAGGAATGTGGCGTCAGGCGTGCTAAGCTGCTCATGTTTGACATTACAAGACAAAAGCTGTAAGAATTTACTAGAACACCTTTAAGAAATCCGCAACATGCATTAGGACTTATATTAGCATAAGTATACCTCTGCACTTTTTAGCTTTAATTATTATCAAACGAAAACAAGACGAATGAAGTAACGAAAGATAAATGAAATGAAACGTTTTCTATTTCTATCAATTACCTAGTGAAACAGAAAAAAGAAATGGAATCGTTTCATGCGTCACGAAATAAAAACGATTATTCGTGATCTTTCGTGAACAGCGAGAGTACCATTTAAGGCATATTAGCAAGGAATACTGCAAAGATGTTCAATACAAAACGGTTAAAAATGATTACCGAAAATGATCATTAAAGGCTGTCACAGCTCTACATTTTTCTCCAGAAAATAAGTTAACTGATAGAATTAAGATTATGGTCAATAAACAGTAATTATTTTTGTTTGGGATACTTTCGAAAACAAAAATGTTGCACTGCTATAACGAACATTATAATAGACAACCGCTGTTGAAGACTGCCCGCTTCACTGTAACGATTAGCATAATAGATCCATACTGAAGATGTGCTCAGGAGTACCGTTTAAGGGTCTTCACAGACGGACTGCATTTCAACTGCAATGCGACTGCAATAGAACTGCAAACCAAACGCACAGTCGGATTGCAGTTCAGTTGCAGTCGGCGTGCAGTCGTGTGAACTGTTTGGTTTGCAGTTCTATTGCAGTCGTATTGCAGTCGTGTCAACTGCATTCAAACTGCACTTGAACTGCAATTTGCAGTTGGATTGCAGTTGAAATGCAGTCCGTCTGTGTAGACCCTAATTTGTGCGCAGCTGCTGTATCTCCTGGCAGCCAACGTCATCTAATAATGGAGAATGGTGAGCAAATACTGAGTCACAATATTATTCGGTAACGGGAGAAGCCGCTATAAATAATTTGGATGAATTTGAAATCACAAACCAATATAGCGGAACAGTTGCGCCGAATCGTTTGTTTGAGCGTGCAATAAACACTGTGTGAATGAATGATGTCAAGGGAACAACATAACGACGGCTATAAAACATTTTTACTTGGAGAACTATGTGAACTGAAACTTTGGAGTTTGGTATGCAGTTGGCAAAACAAAAATGGCAAAAAAAAGTTTAGATGATACAAAAAATGATTTTGAAAATAGGTCCACAAAAGGCGGAGCTTATAAGTTATCAAACAAACATAAAAAAGAACGTATTATATGCGATCGAATTGAAAAAGCGCTTCGTTTTTTTAAGTCGGTGAAAAATACTAGTATCCGTACCTGAACCTAACCCTGAGTTATTGATTTTTTAAATAATTTAGATTAGGTAGTATCATTTGCAAGGTGAGCTATCGGACGTTAAACGACTATTACTTCACCTGCAATTTAAGTGGCCTACATCCATATTTAATGAGGACTTAATCAATTTTTAACGATAAATCAAGCAAAACGATACCGCGACACGAAAACCAATAAAGTTTTGATTAAAACTCGAGAATATTTTCACTCCTATTTAAAATCTAAGTACTTTGATAGATTCGTACCTAATACAATTTCACGCCAATAGAAACTAAAATAGTCTCAAAGCTGTATTGGTAACATCCGCTATTGGAGACTAAAGAATGCAAGTGGAACAACTGTTTTGAGTTGTTATTGTTGCAACTAGTTCAAAGGAAGCCCCTATTAGAGTTCAGTACGTCCGAGCTATTGTGTACAAATACCAGTCTATAGTTGGCAGTTGGAACAAAGCGGTTACACCACGCCACCCAATCATTAACGGTGAAATTTTCGAATGCAGATTACGTCAAAGTTGTACTTTGCAACAATGGAGTCAATTGTACCATCGAGGAAATTGATCCCTAGGCAGTTAAAAGACCAACGTCGTTTGGTCGGATCATGTCAACAGTCAATTCAATGTTAATTGTGATAATTATGTCGGCTGGGTTTGACATAACGCGACCAAACCACGTAGGTCCCCCATCTGCCTAGAAATCAACTTCTCTGATAAGTAGTACGTATTTTCTATTCGACCTGTATTCAATTTCAAAGTATCTGAAGAGTCCAACTTAGCCAGTTTATTGAAGAAAAAAATTAAGAAGTTTTAAATTTGAATATTTTTCGAATTTATCTTCATTGGTAAAAGAGGATCTTCTTATTTTGAATCCTTAGTAAGATCTACAGCTTCTTTAAACGAGTGAGATCTATCAAAAGTCCATGGAGCTATAAACCTGTTATGTAGTATTTTGTAACAACGGCGCCGGCGCCTACCGGTAGGTCTTACGCCTACAGTCCAATACACCCTTCATACTAATTTGAATTCAATGCGCTTCCGGCATCGTATTACTATCGCTACCAGAAGAAAGCACGTAAGCCTACGATTTCCTTAGTAAATAATATTGTTAAAAGTTGATAACAGAAGATGTTTATAATTCTACACCAAAAAGTTAAATTCTTAAAGGTATGATCTCTTGCAGTCGAAATTATTATTATTGCAAAAAATCAAACTTTTCTTCTTCTCTACGAATTCATTATTTCTGAAAAAAAAAACATACTACGGTATGTACTAGGATCGCAATGTAGTGGCAAACAGCTGACCAACTAAATCGATCACCCAAGAATTCGAAACACAAAAGCTAACTGTTTCTATGTTGTCACAACCAATAGCTGCTGTTACTTGCGTAGGTTGTAGATTGAATGAATGAGTGCATACAAGTCTAAATAGCCAAGTATACGATGCAACAACGGTACACGTGATAGTATTGACATACCAGAGAACAGTTAGGTACGGAGGCGTTAGAAAAACCGTGTACCGGTCCACCCACTTGCCCTAACGATTTTAGCCAAATATGTTAACCTGTCATGTATTAATACTTCATCTAACACTACAAAACTTCCGTTCCATTTCTTCTTTAAAAGCCACAGCTGATGCCACAGCAACAGTGTCTGTAATCTACAGTTTATACATAATATGTAATATGTATGTATTAATGCTACTGTTTGTGTGCTTTTGGTTAAAAGTTTTGGATGTTCATTGCCAACTTATTTTACTATTTATCTTATCTTATTTAATGAAAATAAACATTATATTTGCAAAACTCAGACCAAATAAAAAAATAATTCTATAAACCACAAAGCGGCCGAAACTAAAACTACGCCTTGCCTTGTTAGTAAAACATGTCACGTGTGGTTATTGTTTCACACAGTTTTTTCGACCTCAGATCTCTGTCTACTTTTTATTTACTCCGAGATAAAACGGAAGCCTACATAAACACGGCTGCGAATGTGGAGTAAAAAACATTCGGCGAGACCTTTGAGGATATACCTGCTCCAGATCTTGAGGCATTCGCATTCGTGAACACGCGCGCCCCAGCCACGGATCCGGTTCCATATAACGATATAAAAAATATTACGAGACCAGCATTCACCACGCTCAATTACAACTTATCAATGTTTAATGGTCTATTGATTAAACTATGATTAAGAAAGAATGGCGGGTGAAGAAATGTATCGAGCGACGTGGGTTCTGAAAGTATGCAATAAGTAGGTGACATGAAAAAAGATCTATTAAGATAATCAACAGCATAACATCTTTTTAGTAGAACGGAGCTAGCCAGCTCCGTTCTACTATGTTTTATCCTTTATCCTTTTCTAATTATGTTTTATCTTTTTATTCCGTAAAACTTTATTTTTTTCATCTCATAAAATTATTAAATGGATGTCAACGGAAACCCTTTCTAAAAAAATTCAAGCAAGCAGATGATTTAGCTGGGAACAAGTAATCGGTATGTTAAGCCCAATGACAATGTACAAAAACATACACACGTGCCACTACAATTATCACCAGCAGATGTGGCAAACTCTTCAAAAACATCTGCTCGAGGCTCAGGTAGCTGAACGTTATAGAATGGAGTTTTAAGTAGAAAAACTGAATAATGTTATGTATTTGATACCGTTCATTCCGCATTTTATAACATTCCTACAATAGATAATAAAGAATTCAAGGTTTCAAATATACTTTCACTGACAGACGCCTTTGTGTTTAGCGAAGCAAAAGGGCAACGCTGATTCTTTGTTAATATAATATCTGGAAGATCAGAAGAAACTTTGTCAAAAGTGTTGAGATTCTTACTTAGTAGTGCATGTAAATATTTTTAATTTTAAGTCTAAAATTAGTTTACTTTTGCTTCTGGTCCAATAATTTTCTGGGTTTCGTCTAAAATCTAAATTATTAAATGCTTTTAATTCTAGTTTTACATTATTATACATTTTTCGACACATAAAGAAATTTTTTAATAATGTATAGTCAATTACTTTCAAAATTTTGCTACCGGTCTTATTATTAGATCTACAGCTACAAAATATAATGTTACTATCAAGAAACTATAAGTTTTTAATCAATTGACGACCTCCGTAGCGCAGTGGTGAGCGCGTTGGTAGCTCAATACGGAGGTCGCGGGTACGAGTCCCGCCGACGGAACAAAAGTTTATAAAGTTCCTGGGTCATGGATGTATATTAAATATGTGTATCATATAATAAAAATCTTAAATATATGTATAGTATAAAAGTATTAAATATATTTCCGTTGTCTGGTACCTGTAACACAAGTCCTTCAGGTACTTACCACGGGGCCAGACTGACGTGGTGTGAAGCGTCCATAGATATTATTATTATTATTATTATTAATTAGAATTCTCAAATAAAGCCTTAATGGTTTCAAAGGAGTTGACGTCATGATAAACCGGGTAGAAGGGGCACTTGAAGGTGACTGGTGTTCATAGTTCCCTGTTCACGCCTCGAATGACGTGTATATTGTGTGCCTTTTATTGACTGGAGATATTATCATCTCGTTAACTATCTGTATTGTGAATCTTTGGATGTAGAATATATTCCATCTTGGCAAAACTACGAAAGAGTTTCATAATAGTTTTGCTAAGATTTCGGATGCATTGCGAGCCAAATTTGGATATGGTCTTTCAAATATAAACTTTCACATTACATAGACATTGCCTAAAAGAGAAATGATTGTAAGATCATTGTAAATTGTTAAATACTTCAAGGATACTAGAATTATTAAAAATTATTTGTTGCTTACTGAGTTTATTTTTACAGTAATCATAATTAACGTCAATTATGTTTCTACCTCTACCAAGAATATAATAATTACCCCCTTGTTTAATGACAACGCAAGTGCGCAGTGCCCATTAAATATGCTGCCGTATGTTTTTTTTTTATGATTATTTATAAATTATAATAAGTGTATATTTATAATTTTATATTAGAGGTAGGTATACTTTTTATACCGTTCTACGAATAAAGCAACTACATACATAATATTGTAGCTCTACAATATTATAATAATATGCTTATAGCATTTGATCAAAGTGTAATATCGTCGGTGGATCTCAGTTATTTGAAGCAGACAATATTTATATAAATTAATATTATTAATAAGTATGTACCTAATACTCATGCAAAGTTTTGAAATCGCCAGTTATTTCAGGTAAACAAAAACCTCGCTCCAAAACGTTACGTTAAGCTATTAACACCCAATTAGCACATTAGTTGAATACCGAAACGTTAAAAATTGGTGAAATCGTACAAATATTTTTATTTAAGCATTTGAAAATTACTAATGAAGCTAAACAACAAAACACCACCAAAGAAATCAGGTGGATAAAACAATAAGGATATTGAACTTGAAAGTGGGTATTTGCCATTTGGAAATGTTGCCGAATTCGAGGCACGCCTTCGTCGCTGGTAGGTCGTCCGGTACATGACCTTAGTGTGTTACAGTCGTGTTATGACTAGCTAATCGCTTTAGGACATTTCAATAACTGTGCCATTGTTGGATTAGAACAATGTGCTTTTAAAGTTTTAATCAGATTCAATGTCGTCCACGAAGGCACGGTAGTAGCAGTTTGGTTTTAATTTAAAAGTCTCTAAGAAGGAACTCTATTGAGAGGTCTTAATGACATCAATGAAAATTTATATAACTTAAAGAGATGTTAAGTACCTCTTAATACGCTTCCTCAGCTAAGAAAGGGTGGGTTGCTAATGGCAATGAATTATGTTTAAATCGATATGGACTCAATGAAAGCAATGTCCGACCCAAGTACCTTTTCCGTATTACCTGAATTGCATAATCATCGGTTTAACAAACCATAACCAAAGGCTTAATGTCCCATAACATTCGAAACAAAAATTGTTAGAGGCACGTGAACCAGCAACAGAATAAACAATGGATGTTGATTTTGTAATATTCTCATTATACCTACCTTGACACGCTGGCCTTGTTATAAAATTTTAATAAAAATCGTGTCTCAAAACAGCTGTTTGATTAAAAATTTAAACCACACATAGAACAGGTTATAAATGCTAAAAATATTTATGATGGTATTAATAATTTTCTAGAGAATAGTTTCGTTAACTCCTAGATCTGCTGAAGTTATTCGCGTTCTGCATGGTTAAACCATGACTAATTTAATTTTTGATCCCACAGCCAGGTCGTTGGCAGCGCAAATTTAGCCACAGAAAGACTACCGATGACTCACCGTAATAACCACTTATTATACCGGCGGATATCATACTTAATTCGCGATACATATCAAATAGTTGATTGGACGCACTAACATACGATATAGAATTGCTTCGTGTCTTCGGAAGTGGTTTACAGTTTACATTGTACATTGTAGAAGAACTAAAATACATTCAATTCCCTGAACGCGAGGGTGGTTCAAAAAAGTATCTGTCGAGTACCCATAAATCTTATATTCCTTTCATCTTTCAGTCTGTTTGTTCAAGCTAAAGATATCTTTGAAGTAAAAGTACTAGAAGTATAGTTTATTAATTGTGATAAAAAGTATTTATAAAAGGAGATACAGCAAGGGTGCATTGAAGATTCAGTTTAAAGTTGCAAATGAAAGAGGTCTTTTGTTTTTGCTCTATTAGTATTTCCCACGATTCGTAACGATAAGAAAAAATCGAAGGCCTTTGCTGATTCATAGATGGAAGAGGCCCCAGTCTCGCTCTGCTTAATACATATAAAAGAAACAATGCTCTTACGATACTTATTTCAGCACTAAGCCGTACTTCCTTGCACAACATTCAAATTAGATGTACCGTTGCAACTCATGTGAAAATTGCTAAAGTTATTCATGATTATAAAACAAATAACACAATACACCTAACATTTTTACACAATGACGATTCCTACTTAATTATTGCAGACTGCAGTAGAGACGTTTGGGAAACTTTTTAATGTCATTCATCCACGTTACTTCAGACATCATATTTAAGATTCAATCTATCAGTAAGTTGTAACGGATCCTGCTTTTAGACATTCCGATTCAACTCCTTGAACTTTTCGATCACGTTTACCACAACCGCAAAATGCAATACCTGTGCGAACACAGGTCTTTGTGTTTAAACGATGCTGTATACAGAATGTGTTTTTAATCTGTATGTAGATATATCTACACCTCTTTAAATGGTTTTTTAAATGATTAAGTTTCTACTTACTATAAAAAAAGTTTGGAACATTTAAATAAATGTAGTTAAAATATTCCTAACCAAACTGTTATCTCGATACGAGGAGCAGGTTGAAATGTATGGAACAAGTTAGTACGTTAATACCGGCTTGTCGTTGAACCCAAAAACCTAAAGCTTTCTTTTTCTCGTCAAAATGTAGGTGAAATCACCTTAATGCAGAGTACATGCAAATCGAAAAGCGAGAGACACAATTGAGAGACTTATCTCGAAAACAATATTGAAAGCGTGACCGAGACGCAGTAAAAGTGTTACTAAATGGTCTTCAATGATTGTAAATTGTAATTAGCGGAAACTAAGCAATATTAGATAATAACATCAATGCTACATCGATGACATAATAATTATAAGCCGTTACATTCGTATCATCTAAATTAAGGCATGAAGATAGCTCGATAACATTGTTCCACCGAAAACGGAAGTTACGAAGCAACTTGTTTATTAGAGATCAAGAAATGCTTTTAGGCGTGAAGTGTGAACATTCAGTAGTAAAATATGAACTACCGTAAGAGAAAATAATTACGCCATTAAGAAATTGTCTTTAGAATTAAGCGTTTTGTATATTGTGAGGTTTTAATCCAGCACAAAGCCGTACATGACACATTAAGGTTGAACCAAAGAACTCGCTTTCTTTCAAAGGTTCAAAAGCTCTCTCTCATACAACAATAGACTGATTAAGACGTATCATCAAATAAATCATAACTTTCAGCGTTCGCGTTGCGCGTTCATCATTACGTAGGCGATTTGAATACAAAAAAATGTAGGTGAAATTGATTTTATTGTTTATGGATAACGTGTGAAAGTACCTGCGTCCGGTGGCGGTGATGCGAGACGGACGATAGCGATCACGCAAGATATGCCTTAGCCCGCATACGCATAATATGACGATTTGCATGTTTGGTCTCAGAACATTGTTAGTCAAGTAACTAGTAAGGTTTTGGTCGATGACTGAGGGAAAGATTTTACTTCTAGGATGTAGAGCGGACACTGAGATTGGTCTACAATGTAGACTCTACATGTTAAAGTTTTGAAATCGCAGAAATGCCATCTAGATAGAAAATTTAGGATGAGAAAATTAGGAACGTAGATATATTATGATGTTAGATTTTGAGAAAGAAAATAAACGCATAAACAACATTAAATATTCATTATATAGTGTAATAAATAAATGATCAGTGCAAACCAGGCCTAATGTTGTACCAACGATATAATAATATAGTTTTTCACACTTGGCAACATAGACATGGGTGTGAATATAGTCCATGCGTGACGAATAAAATAGGTAATATAAATATTTATTTTAGCTTTATGATCTGTTTTTATTATTTCCAAACATTTTACAAATCCACATACAACAGTCACACCAGTGTAACAAGTTATCAAATAATAATAACACGCAAGCCCTAAAATAAAGTTTTTTTTAATGAAACAGTTTTCAACTTAAGCAATGATGATTCAAGTCATTATGGCACCATCGCAAGTGATACATGCTGTGTTAGGTTTGACCCTCGAAGACTAGAATAATTGACCCTATTGGAATTTGACCCTAGAAGAATTGAAGACCCTACATGATGTCAACAATCAATACAAACAAGGCCAATCGGTCAATGATATCATAATCTTCGGATTACGTTAAAAACATCAGCGTCACGGAAGCCAACGATATTGTAATCAAAAAGCCCTGTATGGTACTAAAGAATGTTGTGACGTTAATGACCATAATAATAAAAAATAAATAATTCAAATATCTAGAATAGAAATAAGGTAGAAACGTAGTAACACATGGAAAATAATGGTGACTTAACATAAATAACCTGATTGATCTAATCAACAAAAACTCATTTGATTCAAAGTACATCACAAGCACAACAGTCGAACAACATTATCGATTTCCAAATCTGTTGGAATCTGAGAAAACTGCGTTTGAGGTCATAATGGCCATTTATATTTATGGACTAATAAAGTATATCAATAAAATGTCGATAAAATAAACCATATTTCAAAATATGTTGCAACAATGAAAGCCACAAACGTAAATTACACTAGAACTAATGTTTTTATAATTGGCATATTCAAATGTATTCAAAGTTGCGCTTACCGAATCAGATCTCTACAAAGTGCGCAAACAGGCAATATGAGAAATCTTAACACTCGTACGAGTAGATATTATACAGAGTGTGGAATGTGTATGTGCCCATATAATTATGTAGAGTTCACTATAAAGGTAGCAGCGCCGAAAGATTTGACTTCTATGTGTCTATGAGAAATGTCATGAATTTCTCCACACAAAAACTATGGCCAAATCGTAACAGGTGGGCGGTGGCGTACTGATATGCCATTAGTAGCAAAAAATCCCTAATATTTTAAGGCATCGAAAATCATTAGAAATGTGTCTATAAATAGCCACAAAAAAGATCAATATATTTTAGTTTCGTTATGTTCTGAGTTCTGACAGCCGGCGATCATTCGCATTCGTTTTATTTTTTGGGTAATACTCTAGGAAAAATTGAAATAATTAGAAACGAGATCGCCGAATATACACTTGTAGGCTACAACGCAGTCGTGAAAAAGGTAGTTCTTAAGTCTAACCTCAAAATAATTGTAAACGTTATTAATTATTATAAAAAATAGTGGCTATTTAGACATAATTCTCAAACGGAATTATGTTTAGAACATAAGAACAACCAAATCTAACTACATATAGTTTATTTTGGGACATCAAAAATAAAAGTCGAGTCCAGCTCCTATACAAATTTGGCCACGATTCTTTACACAACAATTAAAAAAGCGCCTTTTAATTGCTGCTACTTTTACAGCAAGGAACTATTCATCACATAATAATTATAACTTCGCTTTGTTACCTGTATTATATTTTCTTATTTAATTGGTAAACAATTTTCTTCTTTTACTTATTGTATCAGTAAAATACTTATCACAATTTTCTCACTACTGGATAGAGCTCTTTAGATGATTGCGGAATTCCTTCACATTTTCTCGGTTCGACCTCTGCTCTTTCGACATCCACTTTGTGGTTATTACGTGACTAAACGCAACAAATTACCCTCATACTCGTGGTGTAGTATAGGATTACCTTTTAGCCCAATTTCAATAGAGCTAGCATACAAAGTTGATAAAACTATATTGGCTATTATTTTTAACAAAAAATTAAAACCGACTTCCAAGGTAAAAACAATAATAACATTATGAACTAAAAAGTATTAAATAATTTTTACTATCTAATAGTGGCTTTTTCCGAATTCGGCTAAACCTCAACTATTTCTGTACTCAATCTTCATTATTTTGAAGTCGGTACCAGACAGCTGAATCTTCAGTCCACTGACAGAATATTTAAAGTTTTTGGAACTGGCACCGACTTCAAAATTATGAAGATTGAGTACAGAAATAGTTGAGGTTTAGCCGAACTCGGAAAAAGGCACTATTAGATAGTAAAAATTATTTAATACTTTTTAGTTCATATTAATGTTATTATTGTTTTTACCTTGGAAGTCGGTTTTAATTTTTTGTTAAAAATAATAATAATTTCACTCATATAATTTCACTAATAATAACAATTTAGTTACACTAGTAGGTAAATCTTCGCGTATATTTTACGTATCTTATTACAATTTGTTAAGAGTCACAACTTACACTCACAAAATAATATAATATTATCAGTGAAGTGAACGTATTGTGCTAAGTAATTTAACAATTTTAATACTTCAAGCCCGAAGCGGTCACCAGCGATTGCGATAACAATAGAAAGGCTATTGTGTCTCGTTTTTCCACGATCGAAGGATCTATCAGATACAAAATTGTACAAACTTGCATAGGATGTAGCGTAGCATAATACTCGTATTTAATATTATCATAATTATTGACAGCTGTTCTTGTAATCAAGAATTCAAATCGATAGGTACTTAGTGCACCATCTATCGATTAATAAGTATAACTAATTAAAAAGACACTTAATGACTTTGTTTTGTTTAAATGCTCTTTTTAAAATAACTTTATTTTAATTCTATTTGTCTATTAAAATTTTATAAAGTAGTAAAGTATTCAATCTGTATATAAAGTAGTTAGTAAAGTATTCGATATTCTGTCTTCTGCCGCCACGCGCCGCGCGGCGACGCCGACCGCCGTGTATTGCAAACAAACAGGTGTTGTTGTACAGTACATAATTATTATTATTAGTATATCCATACCTATGCCTTGTACTATTATCTATTCTGTGCCATGAGACATTGGTGGCCTTAACACGACGTGGTAATGATGATGATGATTATGATGATGAATATGAATTGCATAGTAGGTTATGCTTTCTGTTCTTAAAACAACGCCGAAACTCCCAAACGTGTATCTATAAGGAGTCAGGAGTTCTCTCAGCATCTTCGAAACCATGGTATACCTTGACCCAATATTTGACTTTTTGATAGCGTATTCTTAGTACACTTCACATAAAACCAAAATCACCATAATGTTTCCATATAAATTTCGAGGAGTTCCCTCGATTACTCATGGATCCCATCATCAGGTCACCACTTTTGTGAACATGGTACTAAATTGAAGTGAAACCTAATACAACAAAACAAAAATTTCGAAAATCGGTTCACAAACGGCGGAGTAATCGTTGAACATACAAAAAAAATAAAATAAATAAATAAATAAATATCCACAGCCGAACATATAACCTTCTCGTTTTTTGGAAGTCGGTTAAAAAGTAGAGATTAAGGCCGGTATAAATAGTCACTACTCAAGATGCATCTCCATCTCAAGACACGGTTCAGGCTCTGTGATTGGTTGGCTGTCAAAATTTGGACCAATCATAGAGCCGAACCGCGTCTTGAGACCGAGATGCGTCTTGAGTGCTGACTATATTTTATACCGGCCTTGATATTTCTTCTGTCCTGTAATTCTTGAGTGACAAGTTTAGAAGACTTGAAACTTTTGAACAAACGACAAAGAATACTTTAGAAACAAGATTCTTTTGTCTTGTGCCAGATCGGAATCAAATTATACCTGTATGAGTGAGATCCAAAAAAACCCGTCCCTACTGCTATTAGTATATTTACATAGTATACAATTAATATTTTTATTCTGCGGAACTACTACACATCATTTTAACACTACAGAAAATAAGAACATTGCATCAAACATTTGAGGCTTATTATAGAGTAGAAACAGCGAACGATAGATGTCAAACTAATGGTAGCAGAATGGTACCCTCAGAAAACTGTTTCGTCGTGATCACGCCATTATTTCTTGCGTTAGGCTTCAAAGATCTCATGCAATTGGACAATACCAACATTACCCCAAGGTATGTATTACCTTTCGTTTTTGTTGAAATATACTTCCATTTGTATATTTGCACATTAACCGCACAATAAAGGTCATACATAATCTCACCTCTATTAATTTACCACAATGTATATGAGTTCCCAACCTAAACAGACTATTGTAGGTGGCTTACATAATGAAAGTCTTATTAATTACAAACCTGGATGTAACGTGCATTGTAAAGGGTTGATCTATTTAATCAGTCATGATAGTAAATTGACTATAATAGTAAAAGCAGAATATATCATCAAAGTAAATATATATTTATGATATTATTTTGGCTTAAGGAGGTATTGATTAGTCGACAAGTCAACAATCAATCTCTTCTAGCAACCACAACTGTCTCGTTAATATTTTATAACAAGGAGCAAATTCAGGTTAATGTGATTTACTTCTACTATTAGATAGTGGCATTTGCAAATTACATACGTGCCACGTCATCTCCACACAGAAGCTTTAAGCAAGAAGTTGATTAATGACATAATAAGTATAATTTTTGTTACACCTTACAAAATTCTACTTGTCGTAAACCTAACATAGATTAGGAAACTAACACCGACAACATAATAATTACGGCCACAATTACTACGGACATCACTTTTGCAACGTGCATTTAGACCATTCGTTTGTCTTTTGAACTTAGAAAGCAGAATTTTATCAAAATTGTTTTTGTAATATTTTACGTAATACTAACGAGTATCGTAGTTTTTCTTGTAATTTTCAATTTCAACTACCTATATTCAAACCAAGAATCTAAAGCTCTTTTGTAAGATGTAAATAAAAAAAATTGAAAGAACCACATAAAGACAAATGTAAAATTTATATGATCATTGCATAATAATTTTTCTCATGGTAGCGTTATCAATAAAAATCTTGTATTCGTGTTCCCAAAATATATTGGACTTTTATGCTTATCTTTAGAATCCAATATGGCTGAAACACGATGCGTCACGTCTAACGCCATTACAGTTATAGGGTTTCCATGACAAGCCTAAATTAAACTGCTTTCGAATATAAAAGTGGCCTTAATGGTACAAAGTAGCAGTTTACATAAATATGGCCCTGAGTGGGAGGTAAATATGGATATTTATGTAACGTTATCAGGATTATATCATAAAAAAAGAAATAGCGTAATGGATACTTAAGATTTTAGACAAGGTAAAGGTAGTATTTTTAACCGACTTCCAAAAAACGAGGAGGTTATATGTTCGGCTGTGGATATTTTTTTTATTTTTTTATTTTTTTTATTTTTTTTATTTTATTTTTGTATGTTCAACGATTACTCCGCCGTTTGTGAACCGATTTTCGAAATTTTTGCTTTGTTGTATTTGGTTTTACTCCAATTTGGTACCATGTTCACAAAGTGGTGACCTGATGATGGGATCCAGGAGTAATCGAGGGAACTCCTCGAAATTTATATGGAAACATATGGTGATTTTGGTTTTATGTGAAGTGTACTAAGAATATGCTACCAAAAAGTCAAATATTGGGTCAAGGTATACCATGGTTTCGAAGATGCTGAGAGAACTCCTGACTCCTTATAGATACACGTTTGGGAGTTTCGGCGTTGTTTTAAGAACAGAAAGCATATGCTACTATGCAACTCATATTCATCATCATAATCATCATCATCATCATCATCATCATCATCATCGTCTTCATCATTACCACGTCGTGTTAAGGTCACCAATGTCTCATGGCACAGAATAGATAATAGTACAAGGCATAGGTGTGGATATACTAATAATAATAATAATTTTATACTGTATAACAACACTTTGTTTAAATATACACGGCGGTCAGCGCCGCCTCGCGGCGCGTGGCGGAAGACGACAGATCGAATATACTTTACTACTTTATATACAGATCGAATACTATACTAACTACTTTATAAAATTTTAATAAACAAAATATAGAATTAAAATAAAGTTATTTTAAAATAAAAAGAGCATTTAAACAAAACAAAGTCAATAAGTGTCTTTTTAATTAGTTATACTTATTAATCGATAGATGGCGCACTAAGTATCGATTTGAATGGATTTGAAATTGAATTCTTGATTACAAGAACAGCTGTCAATAATTATGATAATATTATATTATATACTAGCTGTCCCGGCAAACGTTGTTTTGCCATATAAATAATTTTTGGTATGAAAAATAGATGTTGGCCGATTCTCAGACCAATATCCTCACAATATGCTCACATAATTTCATGAGAATCGGTCAAGCCGTTTCCGAGGAGTATGGCAACGAAAACTGTGACACGAGAATTTTATATATTAGATGAGTAGCTACGCTACATCCTATGCAAGTTTATACAATTTTTTATCTGATAGATCCTTGGATCGTGGGAAAACGAGACACAATAGCCTTTCTATTGTTATCGCAATCGCCGGTGACCGCTTGGGGTTTGAAGTATTAAAATTGTTAAATTACTTAGCACAATATGTTCACTTCACTGATAATATATTATTTTGTGAGTGTGAACTGTGTAATAAGATACGTAAAATATACCTACGCGAAGGTTTACCTACTAGTGTAACTAAAAAGAGTGAAATTATTATTATTTTTAACAAAAAATTAAAACCGACTTCCAAGGTAAAAACAATATTAACATTAATATGAACTAAAAAGTATTAAATAATTTTTGCTATCTAATAGTGCCTTTTTCCGAATTCGGCTAAACCTTGACTATTTCTGTACTCAATCTTCATAATTTTGAAGTCGGTGCCAGTTCCAAAAGTTTCAAATATTCTGTCAGAGGACTGAAGATTCAGCTATCTGGTACCGACTTCAAAATAATGAAGATTGAGTACAGAAATAGTCAAGGTTTAGCCGAATTCGGAAAAAGGCACTATTAGATAGCAAAAATTATTTAATACTTTTTAGTTCATATTAATGTTAATATTGTTTTTACCTTGGAAGTCGGTTTTAATTTTTTGTTAATTCTATATTAAAAAAAATAACTATCAACGACTAAATTAAGTATATTATTCCCTCAAGCCCCGTAAGGCCTATATGGGCCGCGACAACAAAAGATTTCCTGGAATTTGTGATCGAAGGATATTAAGCCTGTATTTAGTGACCAGGATCTAGTTAAAGTAACCGTACTTAAAAACAAACAAAAATGAAATTACATCAATTAACTGTTGCTTTCTATGTAAACTTCTATTGTTATGATTATAGTAGAATGAACTGTGACTTTACCTTTTTTGTTTTATTATAAAGCATGGTAGAAGAAACAATATAATTCTCTAATCAAAATACTATATATGCGAGTATGTCTGTTATAAATCTCTTATCAATTAACAAAAAATTAAAACCGACTTCCAAGGTAAAAACAATAATAACATTCTTATTATATGAACTAAAAACTAAAAAGTATTAAATAAATTTCCTCTCTAAATGTGCTTTTTTCCGAATTCGGCTAAACCTCAACTATTTCTGTACTCAACCTTCATCATTTTGAAGTCGGTACCAGATATAGCTGAATCTTTATATTTTCTTTGACAGAAAATTTGAAACTTATGGAACTGGCACCGACTTCAAAATTATGAAGGTTGAGTACAGAAATAGTTGAGGTTTAGCCGAATTCGGAAAAAGGCACATTTAGAGAGGAAAATTATTTAATACTTTTTAGTTTTTAGTTCATATTATAAGAATGTTATTATTGTTTTTACCTTGGAAGTCGGTTTTAATTTTTTGTTAAAAATAATAATTGGTCACGTTGTATACAAGAAAATACAATATTTTTAACTGCTACGTTTTCAATTACAACTCTTTTATTTGGTGCTTCATCTATGAACAAAGTGTATTTTAATAAGTTTTATATAACGCCGTCTTTGCATAATGTTATGGTGTAGTAATAGCCATACCTGATACTCCTTTTTTCGTGACTATAACCACTAACAGTACTATGAAACAAGATTAACGTAAAAATGGATTTACAAATTACGACATACATAATTACAAAGTTGAAGGTATAGTTTACCTCTATTGGTATAATCCAATGAATATCATTCACAATACATACTGTGAACAAATATTTATCCACGAGGTTAATTTCGATGAGGCAGAACCAAAGATAGCTAGAATCTATTAATAAGAAACAAAAGAAGCCTTGTAGGAGACGATTAGTAACAAATAAGCGATGTAAATTAAATCCAATCATTAATTGTAAATTGACGTATCGCGCCCGCGTCTTGTGCGGTGTGATGGGACTTTAATTCGTCAGTGGCGAGGAATGAGTAGCGTTATGTCACAATGGCTAAGAGGTTGATGCCCTTTCATTGATTGCCCGTTTATTTCCTTGTGGAGCTCCCCTTACAACCTTTAAGCGATTGACCATACCATACATAGACGACGCATTTACAAAATTAATACGAAACGAAATTGAATTAGGAGTAAAGTATAAATTAGATTAGTGGTAGCTCCTGGAATAAGACGTATATTTTCAAAGATCTTGCAGCTTCCGATCTAATCCCGTTGGTTCGGTTGCCAGCCCTGGAAGTTTTAAAAACAAAAAAGAGTCACCTAATGAGTTTCGCATCCCTGTTACATCAACAGATTGTCGCTGAGTTAACGGCGCGGCGCCGATGACCGACTTTATTTATAGTCGATGCGGTTAGTTAGATCAAAACGCAGTTATAATGTGTTGGTTTTAGACGAGTAAATCTCGACAAAATACAAGACAACGAATGTATTCAGAGAGATGTTTAAAATGATGGTATTCAAATCTAAAGAAACATTTCGTGAAACGTTTTTAAATGGGTGATCGTATTGTCTGTTTACTCGTGCGTAATGAAAAAAACCTATTTCATGGTACATTTGTTTGACCGTGAAGGAGCGTCGCTTTCATCATTGATGGTGACATTTCGTTTGATCCAGTTATAGGGCTGAGGCGGCTGACGTAACAGCGCTGGGTGTCGTCTGCTATTAATACCGGTGCGTGTACAGGGACTGCGTAACTTAGGGCTGACAACACCCAAAATTTGCCGTAGCAAATGACGCACCGACTTTAGAGATAGAGAGACAAAAGGTCAACTAGGAATTGAACTGATACTAATCATCAGCTATACCTACGTCGCACTGAAATCGTTTAATTAATGCATTGCGGTCATATTTAATATTTCATCTTTTAAGCTAAATATTAATAAACATTTAATTGTCTCTGCACACTCTTATTGCCTTTCGACCTATTCTATACAATAGTATAAATTACCATTTTAAGACTAGATTTTTGGACAGCCCTAAGCACCTGATATAGGAACTGATTTATGAAAGCTGCTCGAAACTAATTATGCATCATAATTCATAAGTGAGAAAGAAAAGTTAACTAGTCTAATAGGCGTAAAAGTTTGAAAGGATTTGGAATTTGTTTTGTTTATGGCATCGTGAAGAAAAAGGTACCATCGAGGAAATTGATTCCTAGGCAGTTGACACTTGACAGACCAACGTCATTTGGTCGAATCATGTCAATTCAATGTTAATTGTGATCTGTCGGCTGGGTTTGACGTAACGCGACCAAACTTTTTAGGTCCCCCATCTGCCTAGACTTAGAGGAATCAACATCTCTGATAGTACATTACTTAAAAGCTAAATGCAGACGTTTTTAATATACCGTTTTATTTTCACTAACGCATAATATGTTAAGGCTACATTTACTTCGCCTCGCTACAGGAAGGGCTTAAATTTTGACAGGTAGCCCCGCCTTAATCAACGTGCCTCAAAGTTTCCCTTCAGGAAAGCTTATTACATTATACAGAACAAGTTTAGGGTTCACCACGTTGATTTCGTATAAACCGATTACCACAATGAATATGAACATTTTCGTAACAAAATTAGAATTTTGTTCACGTTAGAAGAAAACTTTAGGCATTGACGTTGAGATAGGAAAACGTACGGAGAAAAATATTTTGGATTCTAAAAAATTTTGCTTCGTATCCAAAGACTAGAAAGAAAAAGTCTGCGACAAGCACACGTTTTAGATGGGCAAGGGAAGAAATATGACTTTAAAACCAGACACAGGCGCAAGGCTAGAACAAAATCTCTGACATGGAAACACACGTCTCAAATGCACCAGTTCAATTATTCCGATCTAGCAAGCACGACTGAGAGCTGAGACCTAGATCCAGATCTCCCAGGCTGCCAACGCGGATGTGTCCGAGTGACATTATAAAGAATACGGGTTAAACAGCTATGATAAATGTTAATTAATGATCTTTACTAGTTGCTAGCCGACAGTTGGAAATGTGAAAGTGATCTAGACAAATTAGTTTTGAGACCTAGATTCGGAAGAAAATAGAAGACAGGTTATTTTTGGGTACAAGTCGAAAACGACGAGGAAATGTAGGATGTCATGATAAAGCACTCAATAATATACGATAGAGAAATGCTAATGGTTCAACTATTGTCGTAAGTAGTCTTACTGCTTAAGGTTTGAACATGATTTTTGAAACTAACGACAAAAAATAAAATAATCCTTCTCAGAGTTTCATTCTATCGAAATGTAAAAATCGAAACTACCATAGTAAAACATCAAAGGAGGTACTAACTTGATGTTGCGAGAAGGCGTTACATAGGTTAGGGTATCCGGGAAGCGAAACTTATAAAACATTCCGGTACTTTAGGAATCACAAAATATCAAGAGATGTTTGAATCAATAATGTAGTAAAAAAATACCAATTATCAAAAGTAGCATAATTTAAATTGTAAATTGAAAGAAGTGGAAACATATGGCTAAAAACTGTTTATGTTGCTTTAGAGAAGCGATAAGTCATGTAACATTACATCCAAAACAGATGCATACAAACAAATAGGTAACTAAATAAGGTTCGTAAAGAAAGCACTTGTCCCTTTCACATGGCTGCACATACCAGTACCGACAAACGGCGTGGGAGCCCCTGGCCAAACACATAGAAAGTTGCTTGTTTTGGTCGCTATAATGTTATCACAACAATATCCAATCTACGGCACGCCGCTCGCCGAAACGTGAACAATGACGCGTGGAAATCAATCAAAGTCAAAAAAGTTTGTAATTAATTTGAGAATTTGAACAGAGAGTTTGGTACAAACTACGAGACATAAAATTCATAACTTTGACATTCAATTTCAAGTTTTGTTAAAAAAAGAATGGAGGTATAAAGTTTTAGTTTTAGGGTAAGACATGAGTTATTTATAGAAAGAGGCAGAACAGAATAAATTCAAGGACAAGCTACTATATTATCATTAATTAAATTATATTCAAGAAGGTACTACCAAAAATCTTATTGAATGGATGTTTATTAAATGGGTGATTAATTGTTTATATATATTATAAGTTTATAACATAGCCAAAAAAATTTGGGATAAAAATGACGTATCTCATAAACATTTTTCTATGAATTATGATAGTAGATTGTATCAGGAAATCTTTTACGGTATGGTAAAACCATAAAAAGCGAACATCCGCTATTAAAAATTCCGAGACTAAACCGTTTTGACTTTATGTACTTTTTTCACCAATTTAGAAAATCTTGACTTCCGTGATCTTATATTAATTTTCATCACTGACACATCATGGTATTATGCAATATAATATTTAAATGTTGGTATACCTATGATCCCTTTTACATAATTTATGCCACACAGAATTAATCTTTTCAGTTACTCAACCGTAGATGGCTTCAAGATTTGAACTAAAGTATCCATGCCAAAAACTAACAAAACAGTCAATTCACAGTTCACTGCATGTTACTTAAAAAACAATAGACTTTTTAACAACAATGATAAATGTACAGTAAAAGGCAAAGGTCATTGTGCAATACAGCCAGTTGATGGCAAAATACATTAGACTTAGGTCTAAGACAATAGAGGAACCCCGACAGTCCATTTCCATTAAAAAGTAAGTATAACATCCGGCCACAAGATGTTCCGGTTGAAAAGAACTTGGCGGTGTCACTTTACTTAAAATGCACCACACGTCGCAGGAGTAAAAAATCTTGACACGTGTTTTGACGTTGACAGTTTCTATTGACGACGCATTTGAGGTTATGTTTACATGAACTTTCCAAAATTGAAATTTGAAAATGGTAATTTATGAATTGATTTAGAAGTTCATTGGTCGTACAGACCAGCAGGTAGCGTTAAATAAATTTTCGTAGCTGAGGCCATTGGAACTAAATAACAAGTTCCTACTTTGCAAATGAGGCCAGAGTTGATAGTAATATTAATTTCAAACAAACTCAATTAATAAAAGGAACGTGAGTGTGGGATGCGAATTATGACAAGGACTTCAAGGTTGTGACTGTGCGATAACTTGCAGCACTAGCACACATTAACGACAACGTTAAGTTATTACTTTTATTAAAAGGATCTGCACAAATGAATTTTTAAAACGGGATAATTCTGCAGAAACATTTATGAATATTAAATTAAAGACATATTTGGGAAGGATTAGAGACATAATAATTATCTTTAAATAATAAATAATACAATTAATGTTAAAATCAAAGTAAAGTAAATCTCAAAACAAACGACGTGAATATTTACAGAAAGTATCTAGCCAAAACCAATATGAAACAAATATACATAGTTAAATTAAGATCTGTAACAACGCACCAAGACAGATAAACATGGTTTAAAAAGTCTTAAAAATCATAAGGTATGGAGGTAGCATAACATGAGAATATGTATTTATATGTAATATTACGACTAGAGCGTGTTCTGAATCACTTAGCGTATAACAGGTTCCATTTAAATACCTGTATAATGACATAAGTGTTCAGTACTACCTTTATATTTTATTTAGATACAATATCATAATAGGCGCATTATTTATTCTATTGTTAGATCAGATATCAAAAACACAAAAAGGTATGTTTTGAATTTTAAAACAGACCTTTTTAAAGTGAGTCCAGTTTAAAGTTTTTAAGTTGAATTATTAAAAGTTTTAAAAGACGAAATTGTAGGCAATGGCACAGAATAATAATATATTAGTTGTACCAAGCAAGGGACAGTAATTTTAACCATTCAATATTTTGAGAAAACCCATAATATTAAAGGTTGATAAGGTCTCAATTAATTATTTTCATTCGCAGCTATATTTATAAGCACTTCATATTCCAACAGATTTGGTAGCAGTGACGTTTTTCCGTTGTCAGTCGTCAACATAACAATACAACAATTATCTTGTGCGCCGGCGCACGTTGACACGTAAGCTTACGTGAGTCATTTCATCACCTAAAACTGCAAGCATAAAAAAGCAATCATTGTTTTAGTAGGTATCTAGGCCTACGTCAACTTAAGACATGAGATAAAGAATATTTGTTTTTTTTTTTAAATAAAGACAACAAAATATATTATACAAAATATGTTTAAAAAGAGGTTTTGAAAATCCTTTACTTTTGTGCCATTAAGAGCAGCACCTGTCCCTCAGTTACCTTCGATGTTCTAATGAAAATGATAGACGTAGAAAGAAAACGCACTATTCCATAAAATATAAACTAACGTAATTGTCTCGATGTTCTCTCTGCAGGTATGACCTTTGTGTTAGAGGTTAACGCTAGCCTAAAACAAAACAAAATATATAAACCACGATCTGTGAAACCCTACGGAATAGGAACAAACCGACGTTTAAATGAGATTAATGATTCCTAAGGATTCCTAACGGATGCAACAATAAACTTAATGCTTTTTATATAACCGGGGAAAGAATCTGTATTTGCACATGTCTACGTAACATGGTAACAAGGTAGAAGTGATAAGACGAGCAAAAGTAGAGATCAATACATACATTGGCTTCCTCCAACCCATCGAGACTGTCTTAATACTATTTAAATAGTAAAAAAAAAACTTGTATAAGAACTAACATATTTTATTTTCGGTTAGTACGTTATTCAAAGGATAGTTATTTGTGAAAAATATCATCATTTTAGACATCACATTGCAGGTGTTGCTTATCAAGCCGCGAGTGGGTGAGTCAGTGTGGAACATAGTTAATTGCTGCATATTTCAAATATCTCGTATCTTACTTGAGTTTTAAAAATAAAATTGTTTTCTTAGAAACAACAGCTTGCTCATATTTTAAAATTATTTATATTATAATAATTAAAAATAATACATTTAGTCCACATTAAAATATTTAAAGTTAACTGTATAAAATTTTAAGTAGTAGCAGGTAGTAATAATTTGCAGTTACACTTGAAACTGCGTAAAAATTTCTGCATTTCTGTAATTGTTGCAAAAAAGCTCTACGTCCACTTTTAGATTTAAAAGTGTGAATTTTATTTAAATGGTGCATTATAGTTCGCACTTTTCCGTAAAACAATGGAAAACTGCGTAACTTAGAACTGAATTTCTTTACAAATTAAATGACACTTATGTCGATTTTAAAATACGAGCATTATTTTAAAATCTAAAGGAACTTCGTTATTAAATTTTTGTGTGCTAAATATATTTGATTGAAACTTTCTCTCGAAAAAGAAACAAAATATCTAAGCAGTATTGCTCATAGCATCTTTCTCCCATTTGCTGTTCTCGGTCAAGCAATTAATATTATTAAAGCCTATCAAGTATACGACCTCGATGTTTCAAAATACTAGTTACATGAATTTGTTACAGAAGTGCAAGATAAATTAAGTTTGCAATTCAATTACTAATTGAATAACACTTGTTCCTAAGCAATACGAAACCAATAAATACATAATTTGATCAAGTCACAATGTGGTGAAAAAGAAAGGCAAAATGCTTTGCAATTAGAATAAATAGAATTTTACCTCATATTGTAAGGCCAAGAAATGACTACACCTAAGTTACTATTTAAAAATCGGCCAAGTGCGAGTCGGACTTGCGAACGAAGGGTTCCCTACCGTTATAGAGCAAAAATAGGCGAAAATTGTGGTTTTTGTATGGGAGCCTCCCTTAAACTTTTATTTTATTTTTATTATATTATTAATTATTAGACTTAAAATTAAGGATATTGTGAAAATTTCAAGTGCCTAGCTGTAGCCGTTATTGATTAAGATACCCAAAAGGTCAAAAAAATTACGTTTGTTGTATGCGAGTCCCCCCTTAAATATGAATTTTATTTTGTTTTTAGTATTTGTTGTTATAGCGCCGGCAACAGATATCTATACTTCTTATAAAACAAAGTCACTTTTTTCCCTCATGTCCCTTTGTTCCCTTTAATCTTTAAAACTACGCAACGGATTTTGATGATTCTTTCAGTGTTAGATAGCCCAATTATCGAGGAAGGTTATGGGCTATATTTTATCACGCTAAGACTAAAAGGAGAATGTGGAAAAAACGGGGGAAATTATTTGAAAGGGTTAATATCGCGAACTACTGGAGCAATTTTTATGTTATTTGGCAGTATATGTATAAGAAGTAAACCACATGAAGGATCGTGATAGGCTATCGATTTTAATCATTTTTTCAGTGGCTATATATTTTATACCCGTGCGACGCCGGGCGGGTCGCTAGTAATTAATAATTATTATATATACACAATATGTGAAAATTTCAGAAGTCTAGCTAAAGCGGTTCTTGAGATACAGCATAGAGACAGACAGACGGACAGACAATGAAGTCTTAGTAATAGGCCTTTGGGTACGGAACCCTAAAAACAAGAAGTTTCAGAGTAGGTACTTCTGATACTTCTTGTTTTTTTTTATTTCAAGACGATTTAAAATTTACAAACGATTTAAGATTAGTAATACATACACTTTGTTATAGGTATAATAAAGACTTCAGCTCCACTCATTTTTAAATGGTACTAAAAAGTGAAACCAGATTGGTTAATGTGGAACATGGCTACATCTAAATTCGAAATAGCAGATAAACTAAAAAGGGCATGCGATCCAGTGCGCAATCAGTTTTATTTGGGCAACGATAAATAGCGATAAACTAATGTACAACATCTGTTTTTCAAACTGCAAGCTGCGTCTGTTGCAAGCGATATGTTCTAGTTATCTGAATTATTATGCTTTTAAACAAAAATTCTGCTATTTTTGTTTTTATGGCAGCACGTCGAGGAAATGTTAGGCAAGAATATTAGTAGTTAGTATGCGAATTACAGATATAATAATATGGATGATAATGATGATATCATATTGAACGATTTGTATGGCAAAAATATTATAAAAATAAATTTTCTGACAATGCATCAGCTGATGATTAATGAATCAAAAGCAATACGAGCCTTACATTTAGATAGATTAGAGCTTAAATATATATTTAATAAACCAGAATTAAATCATGGGCCTCTACTTCTTTCTGACAGTATAACTCATTTTATATCCTCCCAAAACCTTCAACTAATTAAGATTTTACATTTCCGAGAAACCCAGATGGAAGAATACAAAAATAGACAAAATCAGTTCTGTACGAATGTTTACTTAACTATTTTGGTCGCGGGAATTTTTAACGTATCTTCTAAACTCTAAAGGTAAAGGATTCTATTATTATATGTAATATTATGTAATCAATAATAATATGAGATCAGTTTAGAACTTATATTGAGGATGGAGACTGGAGAGTTCTTCGGTGACTACTACAAGCGAATTCTGACAAAAAGCTTGGGGTATACCGTATATTATACTATACCCTTACCTAGACGTCTGCCTAGCATCGATTAGTACAGCGAATATAAATGAATACTTTATACAGATATAACAGAGGGAACTAGCAATCCGGTGGAAAAGTGATTTGACTATGCAAACAGTTTCGCTGCGATGAAAGGGAACTCCTGAATAAGAGCGTTGAGTCTTCAGAAACTAAACACTCCATATTTTCAAAAGGGACTTTTCACTTCCATAGTTGGGTTTTACGCATTCAAAATGTTACGTCTAAAGTAGAAGGAAATGAGGTTGCAATACAGGTCGTAAGTCGTTGTCTAACGCTATGTGAATAATATACAGTTTAATTTTTAGAGATATCCTGCATAGAGTTCTTCCAGTAAAAATTTGAAATACATGAACTTGAGAAATCATGGATGTTTTACAGATTTTTAATTTTTAAACTTGAGCTCAATAGCCTACCAAAAATTTTAATACTAAAGGCTCTTATTGGAAACTACTTTGTACTCGCCTCGTTTATACAAAGTAGATCCAAATTCATAAATACATGATACATGCGTTACTCAAATCCAAGTTATAATAATATGAATATGCAACGATAGAATATTCGTTCAAGTAGCCTAAGAAATAAAGCCACGCCCATTAAAAAAAATAAAGTTTACAAGACCACATCAGAATGGGTTTTTTTTTCATTCAAAAGTATACTGTAGCATAATAATCAATTCCGTGCGCTAGGCCTAGTTCCAGCAGGCCGCGCGCATGCCGTGCACTATTTACACGAACGGTTTCGACGCACTTTTGACCCCCCTGTATCTCAGTGCCTATTGCGAGAGCAAAGATAAAATTATACCTGCGTAATTGTATACTAGAACTAAAGCATTATACCCAATTTCATAGATATAGCTTCGTTAGATCCTGAAATACGACCCTGTAAAAACAGCTAATTTTGGCACTCACTCACTGACCGGTAATCAAAACCTCTAGGCCACTTCCAATTGTCCTAGCGTTATGAAATTTGGCACACAGGTCGTGTGTTATATGTAGATTAACAAAAAATTAAGAAATTTAAGAAATCGGTCAAGCGTGAGTCGGAATTTACGAACTTCAGATAAAAATCTTACAATTTTTATCTAAAGTTCGTAAAGTTCGTGAACTTTAGATAAAAATTATTATAATGAGAATACGACCAGGAAGGTGGGAGGAGGAGGGGGAGGGGAGGGTATAAAATATTTTCATGTATAATGCATACTGTATAACATATTACATAAATACTGTTTACTTAAAAATTTGGCTTCTATTAATAGTTTATAAAATACCACTGCGGCATCTATCAAAAGTATTGTTTAAATCGGGCGTGGCACAAAAAGAAAAAAATAGGTATGATTTCTTGAAAAAAAGTATTGAAATCCCACCAAAAACATACCTGTTAAAATGTGGCCTAGTTCCTATCGGCTAATATTTGGCCTAAAAAAAGAGTTGAAATCTAATCCAATGCCCAGTTCAGATGCACTTCATCGATCATAATCATCTTCATCAACAGCCTGATCCATAATACTTCTAAATTTGAACTTGGCAGGTTTTTGTGCTTTACGAAACATATAATTTATAGAATTTAAGTAACCTGCCAAGCTCAAATTAGAAGTATTATGGATCAGGCTATTGATGAAGATGATTATGATCGATGAAGTGCATCTGAACTGGGCATTGGATTAGATTTCAACTCTTTTTTTAGGCCAAATATTAGCCGATAGGAACTAGGCCACATTTTAACAGGTATGTTTTTGGTGGGATATTATGTACAGAGAGTTTCCATCCCATAACTGTTATTTAGACGATATCTCCTGCAGAACTAGGATCGCTAAAAAAAATAACTAGAATGTATAAAAAAATATCATCAATTCAACTCTCTATGCCTATGGTAAACCTAAAAGAAGTCGACGTATAGCCGGTACAGCGGACGTATAAATCCTTTTCGGTACTCACCATTTCCTTTTTCAAATAGACGAGCTGCGAATCGAGGTCAGTCGGTGGGTGCTCCTCAACAGCCGCTTCCGGCTCCGGTTCTAGCTCGGGCTCGCCGTCGGCGAAGCCACTGAGACTCTTGGGCAGAGGGGGCAGGCCTTGAAGCGACATTGTGCTTATGGCCTTGAACTGCTTCCTTAACCTGCAAAAAATCTGATGTGAGACGAGATAATAAAGGCCACTATAGAGGCTTAGATTTTAGAACCAGTTTGATATAAATTTGAGGATCGCGGAACTAATGTCAAGCTTTTTTTTGCAGAGTTCATCTATTTAGTTAATTGTGTTGTGACTTGTGGTTTAGAACCAGTTTGACAACTGAGGATCGCGGAGTCGGGTCGGGAGTCGGGACTTGCCGAGTTCGTAAGTTTTTGAAAAGAGTTCATCTTTTCAATAATAATTGCACTTCTGACTGGCCGTCGATACAAACAAAATCAACCACAACGTTTTTTAATTACTCCTATCAAATGAGCACAGAAATTCAGAATAATTAGACAAGGATAAAAGTAATTCAAACGTACAAGGATAAAAAGTCGTTTAAGTTAATTATGTCTCATATTATGTATGAGGTTTTTGAAGTCTTCTAGTTAACAAACCGTAGTAGAAACTAACTAACTATTAAACCACGCAAAATTATAGAAAAATACTCAATAGTTGGAGTTAAGCACTTAACTCTATATTTATCTGACACTAATACGTCCTAATACAATAATTGAATAAGAAGTCATAGAAAATTTATAGGTTAGCTAAACTTTTCATTGCCTTGACATCCTTCACAATTTAGCCTATACTGCAGTCGGCGAAACATGGCGATAGCGGTCATTAACTCCCTGTCAAAAACTTGACATTTTCTATAATAAACAGCGATTGACAATGAAGTGTCAGATGTTGTCAATCGCGGCTTTGTATAGAAAATGACAAGTTTTTGACAGGGAGTCAATGACCGCTACAGCCATGTTTCGCCGAGTACAGTATAGTTGCAAGTACTACAAAATGTGCATCAGTCGTTCAGGGCAAGCGGGATTCCTGTCAAGTGCTACTTGCAGATATCTTTCCTTTTACTTTTAATATTATTAATATTATTCAGCATAGAAGCCTTATTGTGGAACATTCTAGCGTTGCAGAAGTATTTAATTATATTATTGTTCATGCTTAGCGGAAAGTAACAAAATAATTAGGGAAAACCATAAACCATCACTAGGTTCAAAGGTTAATTAAAAAAAAACATCCATAATAATTATTAAATCCAATGTACGTGAGTACCTGAATGTAAGTACATACATATTATCTTATATCTTTAAACGAGCAATTCTTGTATTATATAATATAATAATATATAATTGGAATCTCGGAATCGGCTCCAACGATTTTCATGAAGTATATACTTAGGGAGTTTCGGGGGCGATAAAATCATTTTTAGAAAATGTCATTTCATTCGTGTTTTATCGAATACCGAGCAAAGACAATTCTTCAGTCCAGACCAGCGCCTACAACTCTACAAGGCGCAGGTTCGGTCTCATTTTCTCATCTCTGGGCAGGGGCGCCAAAATACCAACTGCTCCCTCTGGATCGTATCCAACGAAGGACCGCTCGAATTGTTGACTGCCATAGTGTTTCAAACAGCTTATGGACCCCTTGGAATTACGCCGAGATGTAGCTTCACTCTGCATCCTCTATCGGTTGTATCACGGGGAGTGCTCTGAGGAATTGTTCGGAATCATACCACCTGCAATTTTTCGCCATCATGTGGGATGATATCCCAAAAATATACCATCCTCATCACCTTGATGAGTGGCAGTCTTCCACCGTGCGTTTCTGCGTAACTTTCTGCCGCGCACTGTAAAACTCTGGAACACACTGTCACCAGCAGTATTTCCGGACCTATACGACTCTTAAAAGGCCGGCAACGCACCTGCAGCTCTTCTGATGTTGCGAGTGTCCATGGGCGACGGTAGTTGCTTTCCATCAGGCGACCCGTTTGCTCGTTTGCCCCCTTATTTCATAAAAAAAAGCTCGGTCAAATAGCTAGTACTTCTTAATTAGCAATCAAAAATCTCTGGAAGACTAAATAATCCAAAACACGGACAAACTACGCACAATCGATGCAAAATTCATCGCATTGCGGCAACGATTTTGGCAAAAGATTTCAATTTGTTTGAGCCTTTCAAGTTGTTTGGACAGCGCTGATATAATAGAACCAATCAGTCATTTATACGGATAATGGAGTATTGAAGGTCTTGCATTGTTAAACTGCGTATAATCTGCGAGGCCGTGTGTTAGTGGGCTGATTGACCGTAGGGAATATTTATCATTGTTGATACTGCATTATCATTACCTCAATTAGTATTACAGACGTACAGACTACAGACCCTCGCTATTTCCCTTGAAATGAGTTGAAATTTCCCTACATACATTAGGTAAGTTTATAACAATATCGAACATACATTCTACTTTTAAAGACTTGAGAAATTTTTAAAGAAGATCTGTGGACCATGGAAGAATAGTTTACTTTAATTAGTGTATTATTAATCCTTCGATCGCGGATTCTTGGAAATGCTATTGTGTTCTATTGTTGTAGCGATCACCGGTGCTCTTATGTGACTTGAAGGAATATCATGCTATTAAGAAGCCTGCTTATCTTTATTTGAGTTTTATGTAGACGCGTCAAGAAATGCGGGATTCTAGAATCGCAAGAAAAGACAAGTTTTTCTCAAGGAACAACTAGGTAACAGCTAAAATTAATATTTTATAACATTCAACATCAAAATCCTGAGCCCATGATTAAAATCAATAAAGCTAACTGAGAACTTCTTGACCTTTCAGTAAAACTGCTACATTATTAGCTGAGAAGGTCAGACGATCTTAAGTTATAAGCATCACTTGAAAATATTAAGCGTACCGATCCAAAATTTTAAATATCCCTGGCACAGTTGAAAAATATTATGTTAAATTTATAATTTCTAAATTTAACAAAAATAAAAGCGCCTACATAAATAAAACGTCCATCCCGCTATTTTACTATAACTTCGCAGCTTGACAAAACAAACGTTACTTAGTACCATCACCATACTCCATAGCCACTTTTCATAAGAATACCATTTTGTGTTTTTATAAAAAACAGACTGTATCGAACATGAAATGAAATTCGTTAGCGTTACATTATTATAGCATTCAGTTACTTGTACTAATATTACCCCAGGAAAATTCGCCATCGGAATAATTCGCATAGAGCTGAAAATTGGTAGAGACGTTAAATACACCAGTATCAATAAAACCTCAAAAGTCCCCGGCGATCCTCCTTGTGCTAAAAAAATATTCAAGGTCAAAGGTATGAAAATGTGGTATTTCTCGTTTTTTCCAAACTGTACATTTAATCACAAAAATAGGTAGGACAAGAGTGGAATCATAGAATTCTCTGCAAAAAATATTCAGCTACACTTTTTTCATACGACTTACCATTCCTTATAAATGGCGGGCTTAAAGTTTGGGAAAATCATACTTAGATACTTATAAATAATATTATTATAAAGCTAAAGAATTTGTGGAACTACTGCTTTGAATTGAAGATTCGTTTTTTGTTGGATAGTTTATCGAGGAAGACTTGTGCTATATAACATCACGTTGCCGCCAATAGGAGCAAAGAAATAGAGGAAAATGGGGGAAAACGGGGAAAATTATTTGAAAGAGCTTACGAACTTCTGAAGCAATTTTTGTTATTTGGCACAGATATAGAATAGACCACGTGGAAGGACCTAGGCTATTTTATTATTCAGGAAAATTTACGGTTTCCGTGAAATTTATAATTAACGCGGGCGGAGCCACGCCTAACGTCTAGTACTACTTACTCGTACTATAGGGTTGTTTGAAATCTTCTCGGCCTGACATACTAGTTACTTCTGAGTAACTTGCAAGCGTACTGCAGTTGCTCTTCGCGACTCGAAAAGTTTAGATTTGTTAACGGTAATAAGTCACGCAGAAGTAAGTTTGGCTGAAAACAGCCCTCGTATGCTGTAGTACAAGAAGTATTTCACGGAAACCGTACATTTTCCCGAGAAATAAAATAGCCTATGTGATATGTCCTTCAACGTGGTCTATTTTATAGCTGTGCCAAATAACATAAAAAATGCTTTTGCCGTTTGTGAGATAAGCTCTTTCAAATAATTTTCCACGCTTTTCCCCATTTTCCTCTGTTTCTTTGCTCCTATTGGTGGCAACGTGATGTTATATAGCTCAAGTCTTGCTCGATAAATAACCAACATAAAGCGAACTCTACAATTCAAAGCAGTAGTTCCATTTAAATTCTTTAGCTTTATAATATAAGTATATATATGATTTTCCCAAACGTTAAGCCCGCCATTTATAAAGAACTAGATGATGCCCGCAACTTCGTTGCGCCAAAATTCGTTTATCGCGCTGGAACCGTACAGTTTTCCGGGATAAAAACTATCCTATGTCCTTTCTCGGGACTCAAAGAATCTCCATGCCAAATTTCAGCAAAATCGGTGCAGCGGTTCGAGCGTGAAGAGGTAACAGACAGACAGACAGACAGACACACTTTCGCATTTATAATATTAGTATATGGATGTTAAGTCGCATGAAAAAAGTGTCTGAATATTTTTTTGAGAATTCTATGATCTACACTCTTGTCCTACCTATTTTTGTGATAAAATGTACAGTTTGGAAAAAACGGAAAAAACCTCATTTTTATACCTTTGACCTCGAATATTTTTTTTAGCACGAGGAGGATCGCCGGGACTTTTGAGGTTTTATTTATAATGGTGTATTTAAGGTCTCTACCATTTTTCAGCTCTATGCGAATTATTCCGAGGTTACGATTTTTTTTGCGTCTAATTAGACCTCAGATTAGTACCTATTCTGTGATACAGTGTACTGGAAGTACCTCGTCCTGTTATTAAGTGTAAGAAATGACCTACACACGAAATCAGCGTTAAGCAGCAATTCATTTGCATAATGAGACACGGTCATAACTCTGTACAACAAACACAGTTACCTTGATTTGAGATCATCATCTCTTATGCTCGCGTACGCCTGATCACAGTCATCCATGTTTTCACTTGTCACTGATGATACAGCATAGTTCACCTCTGAATCAGAGTCGCACTGCATCGACGAATTCATATCAATCACCTCAGGTACGTTCGACCGCGAGTGCATAGTCTGCAATTCGTATATTAGCATCTCGTGGTTATTCAAGTCCTTCATATTTTCAAATTCTGGGGACAGGTTCCCGTTGGATAGCGGGAGCTCTTTTCCCTTATCGATAACCGTGTTTGGCTCCTCCTTGTTGTTGTTTCTGCTGGCCAGTATTTCGGATATCAACATTTCGGTCACTTGGGAGGTTTTTCTCTCCAAAGAATTGTTGTTTTTGTTTAAAGCGTCACAAGATAACGAGTTGCGTTTGTTTTGAATAACTTTGCAGGTGTCATTCTTTTGCGTTGACGTAATATTCCGAAGCCTGTCCTCGATGTCCTGAACCTCATCTATTGACGCATACGCGGCCTCCTGAGGCACAGGTTTGGGTGTAGCGTCGATAGGCAAAGAGTACGATGATATTTCCGGATCCTCTATTCTTTTATATGACTCGTCAACACTTTTTTGTACAGGTACCTGTTTCATTGGCTTTAGTTTTGGTTTGGGCGATAGAGGCGGCGGGGGAGCCTTGCGTAAAGGCAGAGTCTTCTCGGCGAAACTGGACGATTTAGACACTTTACATTTGGAGTCTTGATCTAGCTTGTTCGAAGTAGACAGAGATCGCACCAGGATCTGTTTGCAAGTTTTCACGGCCTTTGAATTGAGCGACTCGTTCGACTTCTTGTTGGATGCCGGCGATTGAATCGTGCTGCTGTCGCTGGAGCTCCGTCGAGAGTTCTGTCCGCTCGATCTTCTCTCGTCGGACGAGGAACTCCTGTCGCTTATCACATCCTTAATGAAAGATTTGACTCGCGCCAGGCCGTTCTGCCGGGGAGACACCGAAGGTTTACTCAGGGTGGCGGTCCTATCCAAGGTTTTCGCCTTCGACGAAACTTTGGGTGCCTCATTTTTGGTGTACGTTTTGCTTTTTGTTAGATTCGCTTTAGAATCGGCGACCGCTTTTCTAGTTTTGGCGAGCGCCTCAGCGACCATGCTCTGGCTGGGCCGCGGGGGGACCGGCGGCGGTCCCTTGATTTTGGTCGTCTTCATCGGTTGGGAGTTGGTCTGAACCATCAGCATGCTGAACGAGGCGTCGCTCGGACAATACTATAAGGGGAAGTATAGTATAATGAGCGCGGTGATAGACGCTACACGCGCGGGCTGAGCGCTCGCTACACGACCGTCCGCGACCGCGCGCCACACTGACTAACTGCCCGCCTGACTGCAATCGTGATTCATGAATAGTGCGACCACCGCGACGCGATTACTGCACCGATTCGCTTTCAGTAATAATTAACGATAGCGCCCTAATACTTTTATTAGTGATCTAGAGCAGACTGACCCGCACCATACACTATACCTACTCATTTCACAAAGGCTATTGTTTATATTATGGGAATAAAGCGTCGTTATTGCGGGCGAGGCGGGCGGCACGCTACGTTGCATGCGGCTACGATTTGTTGGCAAACCACTTTAGAAAATGCTTTGTAAGCCATTGTGTCGAGGACGTCGATATCCTGATTTGCAAACATCATAGTGTGCAAAAATTTTTGAAAAAAAATAGGCGAAAGGGAGAGTTTTCGTGAAAATTATGAGTAATTAAAGTACCATTTTTAGGGTTCCGTACCCAAAGGGTAAAAACGGGACCCTATTACTAAGACTTCGATGTCTGTCCGTCTGTCTGTCACCAGGCTGTAACTCAAGAACCGCTATAGCTAGACTTCTGAAATTTTCACAGATTGTGTATATCTATTGCGGCTATAACAGCATATTATACTAAAAACAAAATAAATTAAATATTTAAGGTCGTCCCCCGAGCAAACGACCTTGGCCATACATTTGCCGCGTTGCCGAGATCGCGCCAAAACCCTATTATTTTTACTTATCTTGGTTCAAAATTGTCCTAAAAAAAATTTAAAACGGCGAATATGTAGTTTATGATATCGTCGATCTATTGGCGTGAGTTTCAAATAAAAGTAATTTGTAAATCCTAAGAAGATGCTGAATGTATGCTTGAATTTTAACAAATTGGTATTACTTTGGAAGCTGATATCATGAGTTTAAGAAACAAAAATAGAAAATTTAAAACGACAAAAGGAATGTTGATATATTGGAGATTATTGCTGTATTTTTATTACAACTTTGTAGCTTTCAGATTATGAGTTTATAAGGTTTTAAATACGGTCAATTACGGAATCTCCGGACGGAACGCCCTTAAGGGGGGCTCCCATACAACAAACAAGATTTTTTTGCTACTTTTTGGTCTTAATTTATAACGGCAACACACAGGCAACTGAAATGTTCACAAAATACTATATTTATTTATACTTTAATAACTAATAGTTAAATTTAAATAAATTTAATAATTAAGGGGGCTCCAATACAAAAATACAAATTTTTGCCTATTTTTGCTCTGTAGTGGTACGGAACCCTTCGTGAGCAAGTCCGATTCGCACTTGGCCGATTTTCTAATTAGATGGCAATTACTTGAAACCGAATAAGTTTGCAACATCATAGTTGAGTTTCGTTTAACACCTCCATCGTGGGTATCTCAGACACAATAGATTTTCAATTGATATCCGGCAGCTGGCTGCCACTTGAGGATTGATAGGTTAAATAAATCTATGACAATGGAATATTTTGTCTCATCTATTCAGTACTCATAAGGTAAGCAGATACAAATTTTAAAGTGATGTTAGTTATTATTTTTTAACAGAGTTATAAAATATTTTGATAAATTAATCCTTTGATAGCGGATTCTTGGAAATCTATTGTTATTCTATTGCTGTCGCGGTTGCCAGTATCCTTATGGGAGTTGATAGGTTAAATTCATATATCCTGTTGACTAACAACATGATTTCTTTCATGCATATAAAATAGTTTTTGGTCTGCATAATATGATTTCAGAAATTTAATAGATTATTAGCCTACTATAATACACAGTTTATTTGTCAGCAATGCCAAGTTACCTCAGGTTGTAATTTTAAACACTTAAACAAATTAAAAATGGAAATAATTAGCGGACAATACAGAATTCATACAAGTTTCTCCCACTTGCACTGTTATAATAAATTGTGGATTGTACATCATATTAATACCTCGATCACTGATTCTTGGAAATCTTTTGTTCTCGCGGTTGGATGCGATCACTTGGGAACGAAGGCGAATAAAGATAAATATAAAGTACTTCTCGTATTGATGGTAAAGATAGTGTGATAATAATTAGGTAAATGATCAATGGCAAAAACATGAAGAGGATTAATAGCCTTGCCTTATCAAAACAAGTAGAGCTTGTCTAACTTAAAATGAAGCACCCCTCCCTCGTATTCTCAGTACAAAATTGTGTCATGTATATCAACTAGTGAAGTGGTGGGGCGCGTCATTTCAAATTAGACAAGCTCTAACATAGTACGCAACACTTACTATTTATTTATTGTCAAACTTCCAATCCTGCCGGCACATAGGACACTGCTGCTGCGGTTGGGACCGGAGCCACTTGTCGATACAATGTATGTGGAAGCAGTGGGAGCAAGCACCCCAAACCAGGGGACAATCGTCACCAGGTAACTTGCAATCTGGACAGCAACTATCGAATGGCATACGACAAATACCACAGTTATCGTCGTTTGCGATCCAGCGCCAAGTCGCTACGCCTGTCCAACCTAGAGAATTTGAATAAAACGGATTACACACCGCTGTTTACATGGGGTTTCAAAGCCTTGAGTGGTTCACAAAACAAACTTACTTTTAATGGTCACTTTCATTTCAGTCCTAGGGCATAACAATTAAGCTAGTTTTTACGATTAATTTATAGAAGTTTTATTTATAGATTAAAAAATGTTTTTAATCGGGACGCTCAACGAAACCAAAAAATACCTCTGTCACTGTCAAGTGTCACATCATTCAACTGTCAATGTTTTTTTTTCCTTTTTCTATAAAGTAATGAAACTAAACTAGCTAGCCCGTAGGTTTCAACTATAAACCAGGGCTTCAAATAACGTTATTTTTTCATAACATTACTGCTTTAAGGGCATAAGCGCTTATTCCATTTCACTAACTTTCTAAATGTTATTCCACTTGACTAAATTTAGTCACTAAATCATTTAGATATCTAAATTTTGTGAAATGGAATAAGCGCTTAAGATAACGATAAGAAAATTTATCCGATATTAAAAATAACGTTAAAAATTGAAATTAATAACGGTTAATGTTATAACGTTATATAGGATTTATAACGGTAAGTATATGTTCTTTGATAACGTTATAGTCCGTCAGATTTTTAGTCCAAAACCATAAATATTATTTTTATTATTTCTTAATATTGTATTAAACTCCTAAAAATAGGTAAGCACAAATCTCGCAAAAATAGTGGGCTGCGAGTGAGATTTAGTGCACCGTGCACGATTGCATGACCTGATACCAGAAAATAACGTTATATTTACCGTTATTTTAATAACGATATTTCTTCGTTTATACATAACGAAAAAATATATGTTTATACATAAAGAAAACCATGAGTTTTGAAGGAGCACAACTGTACAACAAATTACCTGTAGATGTTAAAAATGCTAGCTCATTTAACATATATAAGAAAAAACTACTAGAACACATTCACTCAATTCTATAAAACCCTAACCATAGAATGAATTTGCTAAATGTATACACTACATCTGAACAGATTTTGCTAACTATTATTTTTTGTAAGTAATTTTATAAAATAAAGGAATTTAACCTACATAATAGCAAATATCATAAAATATTATATTGTTGAAGGAACACAAATCTAAACAACCCACACTAATGTTTATATGACCATTTTAAAAAAATGTTACCATTTTAATTTTAAGTTCTCATTTAAGTGACTGTATGTCTTCTGAGAATAAATTCTTTAAACCTAAACCTAAACCTATATCGTTATAACAATAACGGTAAATATAACGTTATTTTACTAGATATTGTTATAAAAATAACGATATCTGGCTACCATTTTGAAAATAACGGTACGTAACGATATTTTTTCTGTTATTCGATAACGTTATGAAGCCCTGCTATAAACTTTTGCACGTTCTCAAAATCCCCTGTCAGCCCACCCTGCTCCGGGGCAGTGCAGATGCCGAAAACGACATATAAAAAAGGGTTATGTTTCAACTTACAAATATAATTTTTTGCCACAAAAAAGAGAAAGAAGAAGGTGTGATATTTTTTTATCTGTAGACAGTGTCAAGACTGTCAGGTGTCTGTCAAGTGTCATTCACAATTTTGAATTTGACATTTTGTAATTGATGTGTTGGATTCATGGAATAAGTTAGATTTTGTTATTGTTTCACAGGATTAAGTGCTGAAATCTTCATAAATAATAGCTGCAAGTGATAGAAAGAATACTTTTTTTAGTTATAAAGTGAAACCATTCTCTAAATATGACGACTTTTGATTCCAAGTACGATGTAAGTATGTTCGGCAATTGGAGTGAATCAACCCATTTGCTTTTGAATCTATATAGTAAAAATAATGAATAAAATCACTCATTTACAATATAATCTACATGATATTATAAAGTTTCTATAGCAATTAATTATAAAATTGGAAATATTGCATCAGGAACCAGACGTAAACAATTAGTAATTCGAAGTCACAAATTTTATTAATTTTTCTTTTCTAACCTTTCAGATGTACCCAGCGGGGGATGTAGGAGTTGTAGAGGGTGAAATGAATATTCCAGGAAGAGGGCCTACAACTGGTGATAGCATGGAATTCAATACACTCGATGAGCCTATCAAGGAGACATTTGTAAGTTTTAGTTTACTGACACAGAGAAGAAGAGTAAATTACTGCGAGAGTAATTTTACTGTATAATAAAATCCATGATACTACACTTATTAATGCTTCAAGCCCCAAGAGGTTGCATGCAACCGCGATAACAATAGAAATCTATTGTGTCTCGTTTTTTCCACGATCGAGGGATTAATGAATGTATTGAGTGACAATTTAATGTGCAGAGTAAACTTTGCATCCAAGTAGTATTTTATTCCTTCGTGGATTCATGTAAATCTATTGTTTACACAGTCGAATTCGACCACTTGGGTTTTGATAGGTTAAACAAGAAAAGTTTACTTTCAGTCGGGTGATTAGTAACATATTTTGATGTTTGGTATTAAAGCCCTTAAATTTGTTTTATTTTTCAGCTTCGTGATCTAAGAGCAGTTGGTAACAAATTCTTTCATGTCCTCATACCAAGAGAGAAAACCAGTTTATTAAAAGAATGTGAGTTATACTAGTGATTAATTTTGTACAAATCCTAGTATTATAAATGCAATTAGAATATACAGTGTAAACTGTATATAACGTCACAGAAGGGACCGTGCATTTTATGATGTTATATATAGAGTTGTCGTTACATGGAGAGAAGTAAAATCAAAGAATTTCCGTCAATAGACAGTGATTTTTTTCGTTAACCATATTTACTGTTTGGAAGTTTATGAGCAACTGAGAATATGATAACGTTAAGATACTTTTTTGTTCAAAAACAGTCTACATGTGCAAGCAATCCCAATTTGTAAACAAAAGATAAGTTTATTGCTAGGCTAGTAAAGCGACAAAAAACGTACACAGCTGAGCAGTTTTTAATAATATTATTAACTTAAAAGGTACTTTTTACTACTCAAACGTTGTGATTTTGTCGTTATTGAGAGTGGAAGTGATGTTAAGTGTATCATTGTATGGTAGACAAGCTAAACCAACCAAAGTCAATTGATTTCGACACTAAAGAGAGTTTGTCACTAAATGGAGTGACGTTATATGGAGTTTACACTGTATCTCTTACCACTTCATGCTTCAATTGCTAAACTAATACAAATAAAATTTGGTGTGGGAATTTTTTGAGTTCTGGAAAATGCATAAAATTATTGTACAATTTTAAGAAGTATTTATAAATAAATATGTGATTTTACACTCTATATTTAACTACATTTAATTAATACTTAACACACCACATATTATTTTACACACCATATTTTCCTACATCTAATGTATCCCACTCTAGCCAGTGGGATACATTAGATGTAGGAAAGTAGGAGTGGCTAGGAACAGAAGCAAATGGAAACAGCTGGAGGAGGCCTATGTGTCACAGGACATGCTGATTACCAATCTAGATCAAGACACGACAACCTTGCTATGACACAATACAAAATGCATAAAATTATTGTACAATTTTAAGGAGTATTTATAAATAAATATGTGATTTTACACTCTATATTTAACTACATTTAATTAATACTTAACACACCACATATTATTTTACACACCATATTTTCCTACATCTAATGTATCCCACTCTAGCCAGTGGGATACATTAGATGTAGGAAAGTAGGAGTGGCTAGGAACAGAAGCAAATGGAAACAGCTGGAGGAGGCCTATGTGTCACAGGACATGCTGATTACCAATCTAGATCAAGACACGACAACCTTGCTATGACACAATACAAAATGCATAAAATTATTGTACAATTTTAAGAAGTATTTATAAATATATATGTGATTTTACACTCTATATTTAACTACATTTAATTAATACTTAACACACCACATATTATTTTACACACCATATTTTCCTACATCTAATGTATCCCACTCTAGCCAGTGGGATCCATTAGATGTAGGAAAGTAGGAGTGGCTAGGAACAGAAGCAAATGGAAACAGCTGGAGGAGGCCTATGTGTCACAGGACACGCTGATTACCAATCTTGATCAAGACGCGACAACCTTGCTATGACACAATACAATAATATATAATTGGTACCAGCAGAAAGGCTAATAATAATAATGTATCCCAACATTATACAGATACTTAATGAAAAATAAAAATGTTTAATTTCAGGGGATTTATGGGGTCCGCTATTGCTATGTACGTTCATGGCCACAATACTACAAGGTAGTACGGAACGTGCCGACAACTCCAATGATGGTGGTCCCGAGTTTGCTGAAGTGTTCGTACTTGTGTGGATCGGAGCCGCCGTAGTTACGTTAAACTCAAAACTCTTAGGTGGTAACATGTAAGTATATTTTATTTGTTTGTGTCTGCATTACAAAAACTTTTAGATAAGGAGAAAATATGGAATATTGTGACTTCTAAAGCTGTGTAAAATGTGTAAATTAAAAAAAGAATTAGTTATTAGTCTAATAATCATTTGATTAACACCTCCATCATGAGTATCAACACCTCCATCATGGGTATCGCAGACACAATAGATTTTCAATTGTTATGACGCTTGGCGATTGATGGGTTAACAATAATCTCATAATTTTTTTTCTTTTCAGTTCATTCTTTCAATCAGTGTGTGTGCTGGGCTACTGTTTGCTGCCAATCGCGATAGCTCTAGTGATATGCAGAGTGATACTGTTTACTACACAAAATACATTCCTCTTCTTTCTACGGTTCACGATCTCCATGTTTGGCTTTGCTTGGGCTACTTTCGGTAAGTGTTTGTATTATTTAATAAAGAAATTAATCCTTCAGGCCCGCACGAGCACCGGTGATCGCGAGAACAAAAGAATACAATGGGAATTCCTAGAACCTCCGATCGAAGGATTAATGTTAGGCAAATTGCCAACCTACACAATTTTTTCGACAAATTGATTGGGTCAAAATCAGCCAACAAACCATGACTTGTCAGTTTTTTTCTTTTTCTTCTTTTTTGGCAACTTGACACAAAGGATGTGTATGTTGTGCCACAGACAAGGTAAAAAGGTAAGGAATATGGCGGGAAAACCATATTCCTCCTATTATAATTTTCATCATCGTTTTCATGTATCGTCAGGTCTAAAGTCTAGTCAAAGTCTAAGTAAAAGTCAATACAGTCAAGGAGTCAAGTCGGTCGATTCAGTAAAGTGGTAGACGCTTTACTGAAACTTTCGATGGAGTTTTGGAGGGAACACAAAATAGCACGTTTCTGGATATTACATCACGTTCCTACACTTGTGCATGAACACGAATATCTAATGGTTAATATTCTACCAATATTACACATTAAAAACCCAGCTAACACAATTTCAGGAAAATAATACAAAACACAACAGCACTCTTTCACATGCCCGCCAAAACTCAACTTGTCAGTTGTCAGTTGTCATAAGTTTTTAAGTTACGCCACCCCTTCACACGGCGCGTGGCGTGGCTCGAGCGGGCGCGGCGCGGCTCGTGGTAGCACACGCCGTGAGAATGCAACCACGCTACCACTTTCTTAGGCGCGTGGCTCGAGCTGGCGCGTGATATTAAACGCGCCTGCTCGAGCCAGCCCGAGCCACCTCTTCACACGGCGCGTGGCTCGAGCGGGCGCGGCGCGGCTCGTGGTAGCACACGCCGTGAGAATGCAACCACGCCACCACTTTCTTAGGCGCGTGGCTCGAGCTGGCGCGTGATATTAAACGCGCCTGCTCGAGCCAGCCCGAGCCACCTCTTCACACGGCGCGTGGCGTGGCTCGAGCGGGCGCGGCGCGGCTCGTGGTAGCACACGCCGTGAGAATGCAACCACGCTACCACTTTCTTAGGCGCGTGGCTCGAGCTGGCGCGTGATATTAAACGCGCCTGCTCGAGCCAGCCCGAGCCACCTCTTCACACGGCGCGTGGCTCGAGCGGGCGCGGCGCGGCTCGTGGTAGCACACGCCGTGAGAATGCAACCACGCCACCACTTTCTTAGGCGCGTGGCTCGAGCTGACGCGTGATATTAAACGCGCCTGCTCGAGCCAGCCCGAGCCACCTCTTCACACGGCGCGTGGCGTGGCTCGAGCGGGCGCGGCGCGGCTCGTGGTAGCACACGCCGTGAGAATGCAACCACGCTACCACTTTCTTAGGCGCGTGGCTCGAGCTGGCGCGTGATATTAAACGCGCCTGCTCGAGCCAGTCCGAGCCACCTCTTCACACGGCGCGTGGCGTGGCTCGAGCGGGCGCGGCGCGGCTCGTGGTAGCACACGCCGTGAGAATGCAACCACGCTACCACTTTCTTAGGCGCGTGGCTCGAGCTGGCGCGTGATATTAAACGCGCCTGCTCGAGCCAGCCCGAGCCACCTCTTCACACGGCGCGTGGCGTGGCTCGAGCGGGCGCGGCGCGGCTCGTGGTAGCACACGCCGTGAGAATGCAACCACGCCACCACTTTCTTAGGCGCGTGGCTCGAGCTGGCGCGTGATATTAAACGCGCCTGCTCGAGCCAGCCCGAGCCACCTCTTCACACGGCGCGTGGCGTGGCTCGAGCGGGCGCGGCGCGGCTCGTGGTAGCACACGCCGTGAGAATGCAACCACGCTACCACTTTCTTAGGCGCGTGGCTCGAGCTGGCGCGTGATATTAAACGCGCCTGCTCGAGCCAGCCCGAGCCACCTCTTCACACGGCGCGTGGCGTGGCTCGAGCGGGCGCGGCGCGGCTCGTGGTAGCACACGCCGTGAGAATGCAACCACGCTACCACTTTCTTAGGCGCGTGGCTCGAGCTGGCGCGTGATATTAAACGCGCCTGCTCGAGCCAGCCCGAGCCACCTCTTCACACGGCGCGTGGCGTGGCTCGAGCGGGCGCGGCGCGGCTCGTGGTAGCACACGCCGTGAGAATGCAACCACGCTACCACTTTCTTAGGCGCGTGGCTCGAGCTGGCGCGTGATATTAAACGCGCCTGCTCGAGCCAGCCCGAGCCACCTCTTCACACGGCGCGTGGCTCGAGCGGGCGCGGCGCGGCTCGTGGTAGCACACGCCGTGAGAATGCAACCACGCCACCACTTTCTTAGGCGCGTGGCTCGAGCTGGCGCGTGATATTAAACGCGCCTGCTCGAGCCAGCCCGAGCCACCTCTTCACACGGCGCGTGGCGCGGCTCGAGCGGGCGCGGCGCGGCTCGTGGTAGCACACGCCGTGAGAATGCAACCACGCTACCACTTTCTTAGGCGCGTGGCTCGAGCTGGCGCGTGATATTAAACGCGCCTGCTCGAGCCAGCCCGAGCCACCTCTTCACACGGCGCGTGGCGTGGCTCGAGCGGGCGCGGCGCGGCTCGTGGTAGCACACGCCGTGAGAATGCAACCACGCTACCACTTTCTTAGGCGCGTGGCTCGAGCTGGCGCGTGATATTAAACGCGCCTGCTCGAGCCAGCCCGAGCCACCTCTTCACACGGCGCGTGGCTCGAGCGGGCGCGGCGCGGCTCGTGGTAGCACACGCCGTGAGAATGCAACCACGCCACCACTTTCTTAGGCGCGTGGCTCGAGCTGGCGCGTGATATTAAACGTGCCTGCTCGAGCCAGCCCGAGCCACCTCTTCACACGGCGCGTGGCTCGAGCGGGCGCGGCGCGGCTCGTGGTAGCACACGCCGTGAGAATGCAACCACGCTACCACTTTCTTAGGCGCGTGGCTCGAGCTGGCGCGTGATATTAAACGCGCCTGCTCGAGCCAGCCCGAGCCACCTCTTCACACGGCGCGTGGCTCGAGCGGGCGCGGCGCGGCTTGCGATAATACGCGCCGTGATATACAAGAAGTAATACGACATGAATTTTGAATTTTTACCAATATCTTAACTAACTAAATCTGTGCTTGTGGCAATTAAACTAGTACAGTTTATCTTATTGTGTTGCAAATGAAGTTCCAATTTGAATTGCTATCTTTTAAATGCATTGGGTTACTTTATGAGCTGATCGTATGTTTATTTATATGAGTATTTTCATTTTTCAGCTGCAACAAAGTTCCTTGGAGACAGTCAACCAGAAGGCAAAAAGTGTCTTGCCATGTATCCGATATGCTTGTTCTATTTCATACTGTCATGGCTCGTGGTCTCACACAGTAATGTCTAGGTAACATAAAGTCCAGTTTATTATTTGTATTTATTATTGTGATATAAATATTTTAGGATAATTTGTGTATATTAAGGAGTTTTTCTAATGTAAAATATATTATGTCGTATGTTTTAACTTGTACAGATGGATAGGAATAGTTTTCTAAACTTTCTTGCGTATTTCATTCAATGAGTGTACAAAAAATCATACATGTGATCACTGATCAGGCACATAAAATATTTAAATCAAGGCTAATCATAGCCATATGTGAGATATAGTTTTTCGTTTATAACTTCTGTAAACATACCTTTGTATTAATTTTTTTATGGCATGCAGTAACCGAAATTATACATTATTTTGTTGACTAGACTTACTATCGTTTTAGCCAGTATTAAACGTAAGTGTGTACTTATTTAATACCCGAAATGTAACGAGGATTTTCTGATATAGTAATGACTAATGTAAATGACACTTATGTGAAACAACTGTCCCTGTAGTCAATGTCCACATTATGCAATTTCATCTTCAACTTTCGTCATCTTCTTTTTTTTATTCAACTTTCGTTTGGCATATTCATTAATTGAATGCGTAAAAATCCACTCGCGTTGAAAGAAAAGTGACGCGTGACGCGCGTTGAAATCGTAGTTCAACGCGCGTCACGGGCATGCCTCACGTTCGCTGTTGACTGCGCTATAACGCATGCCCTTGATGAATAAAAAAAGGCCCAGTGTGGACAAAGCTAATTGACACTTTACAATTAACATAGTAGGGGGCAGTAGTTATAAATTTGACCACGCACCAAATCAGCCTTGTACGAACAGAGAAACGACTGGTTAATCCTAGTCAAACATTAAATTAATAATTATTATTTTATTTTATTTTAGCAATAATAATATCTAAAGTGATCTATGATTGCAAATAATTTTATCATTGTCAAGTATAGTAAAAGTCTCATTATTTTGTTTGTATTTATGATAAATCACTTAGAAATAGCAATAGCACACAAAATACATAATTTAATGTTTGCACAAAATAAGAATAAAACATTGCTTACCACAGTTTTTGTGAATATGGTATTATAAACCTTGCAGGTTTATGAATTTTTAATTCATTGTATAATTAATAAAAGTTGTTCAAAATTTTTGGCTTTTAATGATATTGAGGAAGCAAACATTATATTTTGATTGTATAAAACTGTATATTATTGGCTTGATCAAGCCTCTCGCTGAAAAATCTACAAAAAGCTTTGAATATACAAAACAACATTCTTTATCAATAAAGAATGGTGTTTTGTAGATTCAAAGGTTTTCATAAGTTGATTTACCAACTTTTGAAAATTTGTTTGATTTCTTTTTCCAAGAAGTGGCTGTGTACCGTAGCCAGCCAGCCAGCAGCGAGAGGGTTGTTGATATAATATCATTTTCCACCAGAGGGACAGTAGGGTCTTTCGTGTCAAATGTCGTGTCAGACAGACATGACATAATATGACAGCATCGTGACATGTGGAAGCTATTTCGTGACATATGGCAGCTTTCTGACACGATAGACCTACAGGCTACAACATTGTAAGAACAAAACGTCGCAGTGAGCTTACTGCTGATGAAGCCACATTGCTCCATTGGGTTGCGTAGTCGAAATGGATTAAGAAATAACGCACTGTATGTGACAGATTTTGATTTTGCGTTGACGCTACGACACATCACAAAACAATATGATGTTCGCGTTGCATCTGCAGTACATTACAGCGCCAATACAACGGTATCAGCCATCGTAGCGTATTATCCTGCCTCCGGTTTTGTTTGTTTGTAAATCCATTGAAACGCCGCGTCTAAGTTCTAACACATAATAAAATGTCGCTGCTTTGACTCACCGCAATATGGAGCAACGTGGCTTCATTATACTTACATTCCAATTCAAAATGTACTGAATTTCAAATGTACAGCTTTTGTACAGAATATGTATTTCTAAATAAAAGACTATTTTCCATCCATTGTAAATTTTATTCGAATACGTTATACAAAACATTTATCACAAAAATACATCACGTTGAAGATGTAGAACGAAACGTGAATACTAAATCTATAGAAACATTTCTTAGGCCCCATGTGTACTACGCGACGTATCATCCGTTTATAGTTTGACTACAACACAGTTGAAACGTTGGAAAATCGCATAGTGCGTATGGGACCTTATCTAAATCCTTACTGTAAATTACATGACATGTGTTTTATGCAACAAAAGAACAAGGTTTCATTTTAAATCGAGAAATAAATACATTTTTATTTTAGCGTCTAAAGTCTAAACCTACAAAAATATGAAATTTAGCACATCTACTTTGCAATGGCTTCTAGAAGCCACGACGATTAGAGAGTATAATATTAGTCTTTGGATTTTCTTTTTTTAATCACAGCTTTTGACTTATGTGATGGTTTTAAGGAAAAAATAAGACTGAAAAATAATGAAAATACTTTTAAATTATTTTTGTAGTTCTCAGAGTTTCTTCAAAGTAAGTACTTACTGTTTATAAAACTATAAATACATATTGTAATTATCTACAGAGTATAATGTTTATACAAAAAAAAAATAGAGTATGTACTGGAATTCCTAGTTTAACGTAGGAAGTTTATGACTCAAATATACATTTATGTCTTTTGACAACAAACAAACAGCATTTAACTGATATATTTCATTGATATTCCTGTTTCTTAACGACTAATGTTTAAAAATAAAATGCTGTTTGCAAAAATGAAAACATTTCTTACTACTACATATTATTTACATAGAATATTCTTTCGGCTAATTTAACAATAAAAACTGCAAATTAAATTAAAACTAACAACTAATTGATCACATTGGCATACACTTTATGTGCGTCAAAAAATGAAAGCAGTAATTTCGGTGCAAAGTGTGCAAAATCTTAGGGATTTTATTAATTTCCATATTGTAACCGAGCAAATATTAATCTTTACTCTTTTAACTAAATTTTGCCACTCATTTTGCGCCGAATAATTTTATGTGTGTGCAGTAGTGACAGATAATATTCTCATATTTCATTTCGCTTTGCGTAAATCTATATTATTATATTCATTATATAAGTGTAATACTTGGAATTGTATAAACATTTGTAAACTTTCCAAATGTTTTGTACAGACCTCAAAAGTAATATTTTCCAGAAAGATTTTGAAAAATTCTTGTGGAACAGTGAATTATAAATTTAAACTTTTTGGGTACAAAATGCAAGTTTGGAATGTTAACATTTAAATTATTTTTTTTATAAACGAAAACGTGTACCCAAATAAGACTGATATAATTGTCATAAGAGCAATTACTGGCAGTTAGTGAGTTACACACTTACACAGTACATGGTTTAAAATACATCTACAAAACGAATGTTATCTGGAATATCAGAAGTGGGATAAGAACAACTAAGTCACTCAGAAAAAAAACACTCAGATCAATAAATTCGAGGGAGGGACGGGACGCACGGGTTTTAATGCGGTTGTTTTTTGAACGATGGATCTTACCTTGATAATCGGCGACCGAGATACTGACGGTTAAAATTAAAACACACGATTATCAGTTTTCGCCCCAATTTCACCAAAGACTGTTAAAGTAAACGCATGAATTAGCATCACGTCACCTCTTTCGCTTTTCATATGAATGAAAGAGAAGACATGACATTTTAACAAGCTGTTAACACTAACAGACATTGGTGAAATTGGGGCTCAGGGCTCCAGACAAGTTTTAGGGAATTTATGTAATGTAATAATTCCAGCGAAGGTTACACCTAGCCTGACCTTGAAACTTAACATAACAAAGAGGAGTTTCAAGAATCCATACTTTTATATAGGATGCGATTTTGCGATGTGATGGGATGTCTCGCTTCATATGTGCTTGTCTAGATACCCTTCAAATCTGATCTAATTGGATTCCGATCCTGAAGTTTTGTCGGGCGACCGCGGTGGGGAGCGGGGAGGCGTGTGCAGCGGGGACTTCTCTAGCGGCTGATACGACATGTGCGTCTGAATCGTGTCGCGAGCCTTTCTCGCCGTTTTATACGTGAGGGAGTTGCGCGGCTTGCGGCGAGAGAAGTGACGTTCTATCCACTTGAGCATCGCTAGAACTGAGTCGGTCGAGGGCAGACGACGCTCGGCCGACGTCTTGATGATATTGGACGATGCCACACGGAACGTCGCCGCCATACCTTTGAGTGCCTGTGAATAGAGGGGTTTTATGAAGTCATGTTCGGAAATAAACTTGTCTCTATGTAACGCTTAGGCTAAAGAAAAGCTAGTATATCTTAGATACTACGAATAATAAAAACTAAGCAAGAGGAACTGCGTTAAAAAAATTGTCCACGAGTCTACAAAACGTGACCCGAATACATGCATACTTTATCTATGTATTCGGTACACAATTTTGTGTAAATATAGAAGTGACAATAATTATTGTCACCGGCTTTATTTCGTAAATTTAAGTGTTAGTGTTTCGTCGCTGTTGCCATAATATTTTAGTGTGCGAAAAGGAACCAATTCAAAATGGTTGAAGTATGGGACGTTTCCTTAGTTTTTATTATTCATATACTAGCTTTTCGTGCCATTATCATATTAGTATAACGTTATGACTATAAACTATTTTATTCTTTGAAATTTTAAAGCATGTAAGTATTTACCATCATAGCATCTTCGTCTGTGGCGTCATCACCGGCGTATATGATCCTGATCCTCTCACTCCAGTCCAGACCGAATGCCGTGCGCAGAATGTAGATCGACGCTCGGCCTGTAAATATCAAAATAATCATGCCACAGATCGATAGAATATAATATGGCACAAAAGAGACGAGACGTTTTTGGAATGTAGTTGCACGGCTTCGCTTACGGAAAAGTTCTTAGTCAAGAAGCATTCAATTCAAAGGCGAAGTTTGAAGACAAATGATTTTGATGAGAATATGAGCCATCCAAACGCGCGAACAAGAAGGTATGGTTATTTGGCGATGACTTTTGTCAGGGCCGAGCCGCGCAATGGAGATAAACAAAATATGCTTCTTGCTGCGTTTCTACCAGAGATGTGTTGCGAGGAATGTGTTTGTGAGAACTAGGGAATGCAATCCCGCAAGAGAATTTCAATCCCGGTATTTGCGGGATCCCGCTGGGTGGACTTAAACTTTTAAAATAAATCGTTATAATGACTACTTGATAGAGCCCGTTTTATTCTGAGAATCTTAAATAAAACAAACTTTGTCGGACACTTTTTTCAAGGGTTTATTAACACCTCCGTATTTCAGACTTTATAAAAAAATTAAAGAAAAACTTATCATTTTTTTTCGACCGGGATTAGTCCCGCAAAATGTACGCGGGATCCCGGTATCCCGGTATTTCGGGATCCCGGTATCCCAGTATTGCATTCCCTAGTGAGAACCAATAGAATCTCTTCATCGACGTGAGCTTGCCATGACCTCGCTCAGCGCAGCGATTTTATTGGATCTTAAAAACACATTCCTCACAACAAATCCTGGTGGAAACGCAGCCTTAAAGGTTCCAGGTTTCCATTTTGGTTGTTCTTTAACGTGAAACTTTAATTTAAATTGATAATTCAACATACCCTTATTCCACTGCACAGGCGGGCGCGCTTCCAACGCGCAATGCGCAGGCGCAGGCGTGAACCCTGCGGCGGCGATCAGCTTGCGCGCCTGCTCGGCCAGTGCTGCACGCTTGTGTACGGGCGTCTCACGGAAGTGGAACGTCAGGAGTGCACCCTTGTTCTCCACCCATGCACCGTCTTTGCACACCTGGCGTATAGAGGTCAGAGTCATACCATAGACTAAGGAAATATGTATGTCTATTGTCTATACTTCACTCGGGCTAGCTTGTCGCTAGCGGTCATTGACTTCCTGTTAAAAACTTGTCATTTTCCATATAAAACCACGATTGACAATATCTGACACTTCATTGTCAATCGCGGTTTATATGGAAAATGACAAGTTTTTGACAGGGAGTCAATGACCGCTAGCGACAAGCTAGCCCGAGTGGAGTATAGTCTCTGGTGATATTTGGAGAACTAATAGTGGTCAAAGAACTTGGATCTTTAAATGAGGAGCATTTATATAATGATAGGACACGGGATAAGAGTTAAGATGAAACGGTTTTTTAATATGAAGCAATTTAATGTGTTGGTAGTACTGTTCAGTGCAAAATACCAATTTACTCAACAGTGGCTAGAAATTCGTGGATGCCGAAATATCTAGCGATTACAGATTACCAGAGAAATAATGAGTATTAAGCTATCAATGCTTCACTTGACATTTCAATGTACTTCTGGTGGAAGGGAGATGAGGAGAACATATTTTACCTGTTCCTGCAGGGATTTCAGCAGGTCAACCACTTTGTCTTGCAGCTCCAGAGGCATGGGATGTACGAATTTACTGCCATCAGGATGCAGAATCTCCAGACCGTGGTTACCCGCGTACGTGATGCCTTCTATTCCCACCTGTAAAATTAACAAGTATATTATATGAAGTGCCAGAACATAAGCAGGAATGTAGCTCAAAAATATAATATGATTTTTTTATTAAAAGAAAAAAACTGACCACGTATTTGTAGCCTATAAGGACGGCATTATCGTTTTACGAAAAAGTCCTTTTTTCTAGATTACAAAAAAAAACTGACTGAAATAGTCTGATAGTTTACCGAGCAACGTCTAGAAAGAAAAAGTACGATTTTCCTAATTAAGAAGATTACAGCATTAGGCAAGCGACGTCAACGACAAAACTGATAAAATGTAGGTGGTGTGATTTTACTATATAATTTGGTATGTAATTCTATCGCGCGAGGGTCAAGCTTAATTAATTCGTAGATAAATGTATTCAAAGTTCAATTCGATAAATGTTTGTAACTGGGCCGTGTCGTATCAGAAGTGGGATAGAAATATTTGCTTTACGATAATTTTAAGAAGGTAGAGCATTTATCTTGGTACCTATTCAAGTTTACTTAAACCTAAAATAAGTAATAATTGCATACTATCTACTGGTTATAGAAGTATGTCAATTAGCTGATAATAATCGAGTTTCGGGATCGGATCTAATGTAAGTAGGTACTTACTGTGAATTTCATATTACAAACAAACTTGTCCTTCAAACTACAAAAATGTCTGACCAAAAAATTGAGGACTATTATATACTTGTTTTTCCAAAGGAGTAGTAAGAGATAAGACATAACCAATTAATCATAATCAACATACAGGTATCACGTGTCTTTCTTTGACCGTCGCAATTTCGCGCATGACTTTGATCTTATAGAAAGAGGTGCAATCAATACCATTTCACAGGGGTCAATAACAATGTGTTTACAGATAGATAAGGTGAATTATTTGTTTGCCTCAAGGAAAACTGTCATGGCGGCCGGCGATAACATCACGAGTTATTGATGCCACGCGCCGTGATATGCCGGCACAAGGCCAGGCGCGCGGGTGGCCATTTCATCAGACTTCGTCGCCAAGTGTGGTGTGCCTATTTTAACGACAATCCATCCACCCAACTTAGAAAGTCCACATTTTATTGGCAGTTCCAAAGTCCTAAGACTCATCAGCTTAGGGCCGGGACACAAAAACACGCCACGGATTCCCACGACACGGCGCCGTACGACGTCGTAGAAAACCACGGTACGGCGTCGTAGAAACTCATATTTAATTTCTACGTGAGTTTCTACAACGCGACGTCGCGTCGTACGACGCCGTGTCGTGGTTTTTTACGACACCGTCGTGGATTCCCACGACACGGCGTCGTGTGGCGCCGTACGACGTCGTGCCGTGTTTTTGTGTCCCGGCCCTTAGGTGAAAATTTAAAAAATTGCTACAAATAAACCAGTCCATATCATTCTATAGGTTTTACTTACCATTTCCTTCACATTGTTGACGTTTCTGCCAGAGATGATGGCGATGTAGACATCTGACATGTTGGACAGCCGCTGGAGTGTGTGTTTCGTCTCCAGAGGTAGAGTGGCGAGATCGGGGTGAGGAGCTATTGGTGCTAGGGTACCGTCATAGTCCAGCAGTAGAGCGAGTTTCTGGGTGAAACCTATGTACCTGGAAAAAGTTGCACAAAAATTGTTACAGAGATAAAAGGTATACACACGCATATAATAAGTCTCCTCGTTCTTAGGAAACAGAATAGAAGCAAGGCAGTCAATTGTTGCGTGTTGTGGTCATGCATTGAATTTGTTCGGTAAGGACTTTTGAAGATTTTTATGTTTTATACAGGGTTAGCCACGCGTGAGAAAGTTATAACTTATATCACTGAGATAGGTCTTGATTCTCAAGGAGTGAAGTTAGTCACACACGGCAAATCAGGCAAATAATTACTTGTTCGTCGACTGGATTTGGAGTATGGGTATATTACTTGGTGAGGTAGTCGTTGAAGTCGTCTATGGTGACGGGCTGCATGGACGTGGCTCCGATGTCGTCAGCCTCTTCTTCGAGGGAGTCCATGGCCTTGAGGAAGGCCTTCATCCAGCTGTCCACGTCGTTAAGCTGTTCCCGCCGCCGGAGGTGGTTCATGCGGACCGTGCGCTCGTCTTCCGGCATTATGAGGGCTCTGTGGATATTATAATGGGTGATGGTTTAGGGCCCTTCCGCACGACGTTTTTTTATGCTCGTTTGTATCGATACAAACGCAAGTTGAACGCTTAGCAAACGCAAGTAAGCCTTAAGTTTATATGTGCCAAAACGCGACGAAAACACGCAGAAGATGAGCGCATCTGCAGAAACGGGCGTCGTCAGTGCGCAAAACAAAACGTCGTGTAGGCGTTTATGGTGCAGGTTGAATTTAAGTTCGTCTCTCATTGAGCCATGACCCAATACGAACAATTTATATTTCCATATTAATATTATAGTGAATGCGAAAGTGTATCTATTTATCTGTCTGTCTTTACTTCACGTCTGATTCGCTGAATTTATTTTGAGAAATTTAGTAACAAGACATGGGATAGCTCTCTACTTTTTCTTAAAAAACATGGATTGCGATAACGGCTTGCCATTGCCATAAACTAGGATATAACACAGTTTTTTTTTAATTCATGATATAAAATTCAAGGTTCAAGTTTTCATTAGCAGTTCAAACTTAACCCTAGTTACAGGACTATTTCCGGAGTGGTCGTGAACCTTGCCCGACACAATCCTTTGTCCCGATAAGAAGTGGGATACGCGAAGTGCGTTGTTTCTGTTATTGTAGCACTATCGGGGGCCAGCATTTCGTCAGGCCGCGATAACCTCGTGACGTCAATATACTGTTGGCAATTTAAAGATGGCGAAAAAACAAAACAATAAACTTATGATATCAATAATAACGACTTTTTACTGGCTATGCTTAGATATTCGCGTCATAAAATACGGTGGAAAGTTACAGTTGTATAACAGTATTTCTAAAATAGAAATTTAAATAAGATTAGCCTGTAAAATCTTATTGATACTTTCTTAAAAGAACTTTGCAAGAAGGTGCATCTTTTTGCATATCCACTGCCGAATATAAAACCTCATTCTTTGGAGGTCATTTACGAGTAGAGATAAACTACGATAATATGGCGCGCCCCACCAAGATTCAAAACTTTTGAGTGCGTTGTCTTGCGCGGTCGGCTAGTTATGATTAGTCAGTGGCGGGGCAAGACCTAAGGCTGTGTTTCCACTGAAGCGGAGCGGAGCGGAGCGGAGCGGAGCAGAGCTTAGCGGTGCCGAATTGACAAATCACCATGCTCGAAATCTTCGCTGTCATTCCGCTAGAATAGCACGATTGCTCAATTCGGACACCGCTAAGCTCCGCTCCGCTTCAGTCGAAACACAGCCTTAATTTTATGTGGGCAAGATATGTCTTGCGAGGCCCCCTGATCGATGACGCTAATGAACGGATTTGTTGAGAGAAATAATTTTTGATAGTCAAGGTTTTATTTATAAAACTTTTAATTTATGTACCATCGAGGAAATTGATTCCTATGCATTTGAGAGATCAACGTCATTTGGTCGATCATGTCAATTCAATGTTAATTGTGATCTGTCGGCTGGGTTTGACGTAATGCGACCAAACTACGTAGATCCCCCATCTGCATAGGAATCAACTTCTCTGATAGTATATTTGAGTATCACAACTCGTAAAACCTTTAAAAAAACCTCGTGGTCCAAGGGACGCGAGGCCCTTTAGACCGCGAGGCCGTGGGCGGTCACCCACACCGCCCACGCCTTACGCCGCCTCTGTGATTAGTTGACCATCAAATCTTGGTAATAAGTGACATTAAGTGAAATATTACGAGTGCGTTGATTGGTTGAATATTTACTATACATACAAACTCTTTCATAAGGATATGACTACACACATTGATACAGTAATTTGGAGGGGCGCGAGTCGCGACATGTTATCGTAGTTTATCTCTAAAAGAGGGTATCTTTTCTTACCTGTGTATAACCTCAGCGGCATCGTCGAGCTCATAGGGATTACATATCAGCGCCTCATGCATCATCTCGCCCGCTCCAGCGAAGGGAGACACAATGAGTACACCAGGGGGCTGCTTGATCTGGCACGCCACGAACTCCTTCGCCACTAGGTTCATGCCGTCTCGTAGCGGTGTGACGAGAGCCACGGCAGCGTCACGGTAGAACGCGGCCAGTTCGTCCTGACCCACGCAGCCGTAGATGTATCTAGAACAAGATAGTTGAGTCTAGTGTCTACATTGTACCATCACAGAAGTAGGACCTAAGTAATTTGATCGCGTTAAGTCAAACCCATCTGACCGATCATAGCTGACATTGAACTGACATAAGCCGATCAAACGACGTATAGTCAACTGCCTAGGAATCAATTTCCTCGATGGCGCATCGATCTTTTCGGTGATTGACTTGGTTAGTATGTCATCAGAATTAATAGAGCTAGCCGATAAAGTAGTTCCAAGTTCTAACGTAAGTGGAAACATGTCCAACCTATCTTTATATTTATAATTGTAAGAAAGCTGACTGACTGATAGATTTACGCATAAGCTTGACATTTCGTAGACGTATTCCTTTGACGACAAAAACTTTTCATAATTCCATCCCCTTGGGGATCAAAGTTTGTATGCCAGAAATTATGTTTCAGAAAACCACGATAAATTGCTAGTATTTTCTATAGATAGTGATAATTTCTTACCTGATAGGAGACCAGTTGGGCGTAGTAAACCGTCCGTTTATCCTGCCCACCAGCTGATCCATCTCCTCTTTCAGATCCTGGTATTCCTTCACGTCGGTTCTGGACGGCACCGATATTTGCAGCAGAACTACATTCTCTATATGTTCTGGATGCTTCTCTAGCAACCTCTCGAAGGCTTTCAGTCTATGCACTAGACCTTTTGTGTAATCTAGCCGGTCGACTCCGAGTATAACTTTTTGACTAGTGGAAAGGACCGGCTTAGCTTTCTGGGCTAACGCCACGAATCTGTCGAAGGGCACTCCGATAGGAAGGGGTCTGATGCAGATAGTTCTGCCGCCGAGTTCTACCAGAAGGTTCTTTCTGTCGACACGGCAACCCAACTCCCTTTGACAGCAGTCAATGAAGTTCAGACAGTAGTCGGTTATGTGGAAACCTACCATGTCGCAACCTGAAAATATGGTTTAAAGGAGTTGATTTCTACTTTAAAAAGTGGTTAAATTGTAAACCAATATTTTACTATAAAACTTGTCGATATAACTTTAAGACCATCAGTGCCATATTAAAACTATTTAAAACACTTTTATGACTTTGTGAATAAAAGTTTTATGACATTTTACTTTTTAGGCCATTTTTTGTAAGTTCCAACGAATGAAATATTAGTATGTTCAGTAACTATTACTTACATTTCAAAAACAAGTAGGTACTACTTCAACAGTATTATTTATCGGCGAGATAAACAGTTCATAAAAACTTTTTTTACTTACCTAAAATGCCCTGAAGGACCACATCTGACCAGGGAAATAGACGGAAGATGTCCCAGGGTGGGAAGGGTATGTGCAAGAAGAACGCTAGTTTACATTTCAAATTCTCCTCTTCAGCTTTCTGTAACAAAATATCAATACTAATATTATAAATGCGAAAGTGTGTCTGTCTATCTGTCTGTCTGTTACCTCTTCACGCTCGAACCGCTGAACCGATTTTGCTGAAATTTGGCATGGAGATACTTTGAGTCCCGAGAAAGGACATAGGATAGTTTTTATCTCGGAATAATGTACGGTTCCCGCGCTATAAACGAGTTTTGGCGAAACGAAGTTGCGGGCGTCATCTAGTTTATTTATATTTAAACAATAAAAAGATAGTTAAAACTTGAAAGATAGCAAATTGTATAGTAATATTGCCTGTTCTAATCTAATTTGACTTTTCAAACCTCAATGGTTACAATCGTATAAGTAGCTTAGATGCTTGTTGCTTCCATGACACACGTATTTACTAGTACCGTAGGCCTTCTTATATAACTTCATTCCTTTTGAATTTACCTCTCTTCTACGAATAATGGTTCCCAAGGTCTTTTTTCGCACACTAAAATAATAGGTATGGCAATTGGCAACAGCTACAAAACACTACATTCAAATCGACAAAATAAAGCTGTTGACAATAATTAAATTCTTGATTGTGTTCGGGTCACATTTTGTGGAATCGGAACAAATTTTTGAGGCAATTATTACTCTTCTTAGTTTTTATAATTCGTAGCCTTTCTCTTGCAATTTGAAAATTGACCTCTAAGGGGTTGTTTCACAACTTCCTGATAAGTGCCGGATAGGTTATCCACCACTTAACTTGACAGATAGAGTATGGAGAATTTGTTGTGGATAGCCTATATGGCACTTTATCAGGAAGTGGTGAAACAGGTCCTTAATCTCGTACCCATTCTTTTGACTTCTGTCAGGTAAAAATTACCACTTAAAGCCGTTTGCTCACCTCTCTAATCCAGTTAGCAGCCAGCATAAGATGATAATCGTGCACCCATACTATCGGCGGCGACGCGCAGTTCTCTTTATTCAGTAGTCTGAGGGCCTGCACCGTTTTCTCCGCAAACTCTTTATTGAGTTTGATGTAAGCGTTCCAGTGGTCAGCGATGAAGGTTGCGCGGTCGGGCATCGAGTGAAACAGCGGCCAGAAGGTGCCGTTGCAGCAGCCATTGTAGTAGCTGTCGAACAGCTTCGGTTCCGCGTGTATAGCTACTATCTGTAACAAACAATTCACTTTACAGATCGTGATTTTTGTACTAGAATATTTGAAGGTAGGTTTTGTAAAGACGAGGGACATTGTTAAGTTATTACCAGTATTATAGTACTCTGTGTTATTACTAACTTTAGTTATCAGAATAGTAATGCTGCTTTTGCGTTACTAAAATATAAATTGGCAGCAATAGTTGTGAGATCTGAATAAATATTAATAGTTGTGAGATCTGCAAAATTGTTACAGTATTTACTTGGAAAAAGAAGCAAAAAATTATAGAATAGGCGTAATACTGCGCTACGCGCCTCTACGCGGCGTAGTTCCTCGCTACGGCCTACGACTTTCTATGCTACGCACTTCTACGGCCTGCTACGCTTTCTATTTACTACAAAATGGCTGTCCGCTTACAAATAAAAATTTTGCTTATACAAAAATACAAACCTAGTAAGTGCTTATCGAAACATACAATGTTCTCTTCTTTTGCGTAGTATTTTGACTGACATTATTACATATTTACTTAACATTAATGTCAGTCATAATAATTGTTTATTTTGCTCATAGCATACTCGTTAATTTATAATGTATTGAAATTAATTCGTAAAGTAGAATTATAATTTACTTAATTAAATCATAGTAATAAAACCCAACATGTTTAGAATAATAAACACATTGTAATTTATGAATGTGTGAATCTCATATCATAGATGAAAGTAAGTAAATGTTTGATATTCGTATATTCCAACACAAACAGAGTAGGGAAAACTACCACTCGTTATCGGATAAAGTGATATTCCAACCGGTTTGCTCGCACTAGCAAATATAATTAGCATTGTAAATATTGTGTGACTTCCGCGTAAGTGTTAAACATAATATGGTAGATATAGATATTGTTCTGTCAGGTATTATTCCTTCTGAGGGATTATTCCACGTAAGTGTTAAAACACAAACACACATAATATAGTGTCACCAGATTTCTTCTCAGAAACATTTCTTCTATAAAAGTTTTAAGGCAAAATTGGGCAAAAACGTAAAAATTAAAGTCAATTTCGTTTGTAAAGGGATACGTAAGTGCATTCCAAGAAATGTGGGAAGAAAATGAAGTTGAACTAAGAACACACACACAATACATAATACTTATAGATTTTATTTTATCCACGAGGCATAGCAATCCAATACACTTCCCGAGAATTCATTCTATTGAAAGCATTGCACAACAAGTTTATTTGTCGTCAGTTGAGGTTCCTGCTATAAAGTAAGTGATATAACTTACGGGTAAGATATACTTTTTGACGTGACAACGTCTTATAATTCGATATGGGGTGCGCGCCCGAAAAACATGACAGTTCATGCGGCGTTACCTCGCTCTGAGGCGTTCCATTTAAGGCTTGAAGTGCAAACGAGAGCGCGGAACGAGCGACAAGGAAGCACAATCGGCCTTTGTGTTCGACATCCGTCTCTCTCCTAAGTCCTACTTGAGTGACGTCATACAGTGTAGCCAACCTCTCAGTTTTAGCTGTAGATCTACAGTTTTTCGGAAATCCTCTCAGTTTTCAATTTAGGCCTCGAAATCTACAGTTTTTATGAGCTCATTCATTTTTACATTAAACTCCTAATTAGCGTACTAAATCAGAAGGATAGAGGCTTTTGATTGGTGCAATCAGAAGCTTTCAATAATTAAGTAGTTTTCTTTTTAGGATCCTAGTTAGGACGTCTAAATTTATTTAAGTGGAATAAGGGTGTTTTCACATTATCCGATCCGATATCGGTGTCGGACGCCAATCCGATACCGGGGTAAAGTAAAATGTATGAACCGATATTCGATATCGGGCCGGACAATATGAAAGACAGGTACATATATTATATTTTCATACATTTTACTCACCCCGGTATCGGGTTGGATAATGTGAAATCGCTCTAAGGTCGATCGATGGTTATTTTTCCGACTTAATATCGGTAAAACAGGCATATTTTATTATAATTCTGGTTTTTAATTCCCGACTTTCTAAAATATATTCTATTTATTACCATAATTAATAATAAATCATAAAAGAAAAAAACTGTAGATTTACTGTTTCTCAATTTAATATTTACAGTTTTCTACAGTTTTTTTCTACCATATCTATGTGATGTGGTTGGCAACACTGACGTCATAACTCATACGGTCCGATCCGTTCTGTAGGGTTACCCTGGGACGCAAATCCCTCTGGCGTAATAATAAATTAAACAACCAGTGAGTGTCAGCGAAAAGACAAATATCTATTCCATTGAATTACATATACCAAATTTTGTCGAGTAAACGATAGCGCGATCTAGAGGCCTAACAGTGACATCTGTTATCAAATCGCGGAACTAAATTTACTTATAAAATATTATGAAGTTCAACTCAACAAAGGAAGTTGTCACGTTCAACTATCGTCAGTAAACCCACTTTACAGACAACCGATTTTTTTAATCTGTGCTTCTGCCAGCTTTCTGTATTATATAGTAACATAAAATACTTCAGTAACAAACTGGATAAATCTCAAACTGAACAAGGATTCTACTTTTATTGTGACGCGCAAGAGGTAAAACGAGGAGAGAGTAAAACTAACAGAAAAAGTTTTGAAAAGTTAATTTTTGTGGAGGTTAAACCAAAGACAGTACAAGCCATAAAGCCTATAATATATAAAGCCTATATAAATATGGTTGAAACTGTGACACGAGTCACACTGCTTACTTTTCACGTTAACCTACTTATGAGATTTGTAACTTCCCCTGTGGTATAGTATAGATTAGTCTTTCCCAAAGTGGGCGATAACGCCCCTTTGTGGGCGCTGAAGGTCTAAAGGGGGGCGCTGTGGGACCCAGAAAAATTGGGGGCGTTGTTTAGAGGCTTGGGGGGTGATTTATTTCATCTGGATTCTGGATTCATTTTAAATTGAAACAATGGTTAAAACAATTTTTTCTCAAAGAGGGCAGTAGACAAAATAAGTTTGGGAATCCCTGGTATAGATCATAGTATACTTATAAGCGCCAATAACGCCATTTTATCGTACCCATGTACTTTTTAAATAATTGATAGTTATTAAGAATCTGTTGTATAATCGCATACACGTGCTTTACATGGCATATTACAATAAATTATTATGCTATACATAACATCAGTAGACGTATGTGTCATGGAGCACAGTAATCAAGATATTAACCTAATGAAATAAATGCTGTCTAGGTTACAAATAACAACCGTTTTAATCTAATAATAATTACAATTAAGACAGTGCTAATTCTTGTAGTAAACAAAATTATTATCGTAAGCAACTACTGCACTAGAAATTATTACTTTGTATTTAACTACCTTTTCACGAATCACGACTAACGAAAAACCTTAAAAGTCATGCTATGTCCTTTTTAGAGCGTCCGTGGTGTATAGACTTTTAGTTCGCTCTCGAGAGGGTCCCGGTTCGATCCCGGGTGGAATTAGCGTGTACCGATGAGACATTTTTAGATCTCAAGTACATAATACGGACTCTCGTACGATAAAGGCAAACATCGAGAGGAAATCCGCACATAAATAGTCCCAGACATAATATATATTCTTTCATTTCTCTCGACAAGGCTGACTTTGTTGCGAGAATACCGCATATGTGCTTGAGCAACCATACGGACATTACAATCTTGTCCCAGGCACTACAGAACTAGTAAGAATACTAGTAACTAGTAAGAGTAAGTAGAACTAAGGTCTAAGTGGTTACTAAACGCTCTAAAAATACTGCATAAAAACATGGCCTTTACATCTATTCAGAGAGATGCAAATGCCTTGTTTTTTATGCACTTTTCCGGGAATCAAAGTACTGTAAAGTGTAAAGGTAGCATTCGGATCTAGACGACCGCTACGCGAGACCGCGACCGGCAACCGGTCGCAAGTCGTGGCAGTTGCGACGACAGCTATCTACGAATCTACGCAACCGAGTCGCGCGAACCCTACGAAAGTAATTAATATTTCGTCTTCGTGCGAAGAAAACATGGTCATATTATTTTTATATCGGTCGTACCACGGCGTCCACGGCACTGCCTTGTGACTTGCGAGCGACTGGGTTGCGCGACGCAAGTCACCGGCAGGCCACGCCCACACGTCGCGCGACTCGGTCGCTTGCATCCGTCAGCGCTTAATCCTAAAGCCGGCTGTACACTCTCGCCGAGATACAGCGAGGCGGCCCGAGTGCGAGAGTGTAAATGGGTGCGCTCGCTTCGTCTCGCCTGTCTCGGACCCTCTCGGTCCGTTGTCGGTATTTTGCGCCCGAGACAAAGGGTCTCGCGAGGTAAACGAGCGCACTACTGTACACTCTCGCGTCTTTCAGTACTAGTCCCGTCGTTGGACAGTGTAGAACAGAAAAATAACAATAATAAACGTCATTATTAGTCATTATCTGTGAGAAATAAAATTAAATTTGATTATAAATCATTGGATTACGAGGGCTGATTTATGTATCCGGAATTAAAAAAAGAAACAAACATATTATATCATTTAATATGGTTTTATTGCTTTTCAAAATATTCGCCGCGATGATTGACACACTTTTGCATACGCTGGAACCAATTTTCATAGCACTTTTTCCATTCTGATTGAGGTATCTCCAAAACGTGCATTTTGAACGCATCAACAGCCTCTTCGCGGCTCGAAAAACGTTGACCACGTAATTTGTTCTTCGCGTATGGAAATAAAAAGAAATCGTTAGGTGCCAAATCAGGGCTGTACGGCGGATGACCAGTCAATTCGATCTTTTGACCCTCCAAAAACTGAGTTGTTTCAGCTGAGGTGTGACAGCTAGCATTGTCGTGATATAATATGATTCTGCGTTGTCGATTGTCCTTTCTTATTTCTTCAAAGACTTCTGGTAAACAAATGGTCGTATACCTTTCTGAATTAACCGTTTTACGATTCTCTAATGGCACTGTAGCCACATATCCATTAATTCCAAAAAAACAGGCGACCATTTGCTTTAAAGTACTTTTTGCACGAGTAACTTTTGTTGGTTTCGGCTCATCTTGGAACACCCACACCGTTGACTGTTGTTTAGTTTCGGGGTCATATGAATAGATCCAAGATTCATCACATGTGTAGATATTATAAACGGCTTTTGACGTACCACGGTTGTATTTTTTTATAATTTTTTTGCACCAATCGACACGAGCCCGTTATTGATCGATTGTCAAGTTGTGCGGAATCCAACGCGAACATATTTTTTTACAGCCAAATGTTCGTGTAATATCTTATGTATGCTCGTCATACTTATGCCTAAGGACGCCTCTATCTCGCGATATGTAACATGACGATCACGTATTATTAGTTCCCGCACAGCATCTATATTTTGTGGGACAACAGCTGTTTTTGGGCGACCTTCTTTATTTTCATCCGTGAGCATAGACCGCCCACGATTAAACTCACTGTACCAGTGATAAACAGTGGTTTTTGATGGTGCTTCATCTCCAAAAGTTGCGGTGAGTTGAATAAAGCACTGTTGTTGATTTAGCCCACGCGAAAATCGTAGTAAATCATTGCACGAAAATGTTCACGCGTTAAATCCATGGCAAATGAAGACACGCAATTTTCAAAATGACGCCACAATGGAAAAATAATTGACAGTCACATGAAACAAAATGTATTCTTCAACCAAAGAGTTCTATTTTCAAATGTTGTAATTACTTTTTAAATATTGTTCTTGTAAGTGGCCAGTTCCGGATACATAAATAGCAGCCCTCGTACAATGATATCTTTCGATGCATGGTGAATGGTGAATGGTCGTTTTCGTCCATCTTCTCTGAGTTCTTAACTGCGATTGAACTAAGCGAGAATGTACATGATCGCACTCGGGCAAGGGGCTCTCGCACGAGACTCTCGCCCGAGAGCTCTCGGCGAGAGTGTACAGCGGGCATAATAATTCATATAAAGCAGTGGGTCGCGACTCGCGGTCTCGCGTCGCGGTTGTCTTGATCCGAATGCTACCTTAAACGACTAGCTTCAGTTACCTTGTCGGAGCGCAGGCCGGCGGTGGGTGTGTTGTCGTTGGGGTCTGACTCGGGGATGCTGATTGCGGGGTCGTCCAGGTGGATGGCCGGCCACCCCACCCAGATCACCACCACCGGCGGTATACTGTTTGACTAGTTTCAGTTACCTTGTCGGAGCGCAGGCCGGCGGTGGGGGTGTTGTCGTTGGGGTCTGATTCGGGGATGCGGGTTGTGGGGTCGTCCAGGTGGATGCCCGGCCACCCCACCCAGATGCCCCCACCGCGGATCACCACCGGCGCTACTGCTGTCACCAGCCCGCCCGCACTGAAGACAAACGTTACGGTTAGTTCATTAAGGTGACGCCGCGGTAAAGTAAAAAACCGTGTTGAATATGTTTTAGATTGCTTGTTTTCTAGGTAAAACAAGAAATGGAAAGAACGTAAGCGACAAAATGGATTTTGTCGGGTAATTTAAAAATCAGAAATATTATATTTCATATAAGCTATGGGCAAATTAAAGTGTATGCTTGAACCAATCTATGTACAAATTTTGGAAGCTTAAATCACTCTCCTCTGTTGGCAAAATTAGAATCCCTTTTTTATAGAGGTCTTTTAATTGATTATTTTGTGTTATAAAAGTTGACCAATCGTGTGCTATGGGTAATTCAAAAACAAAAACACGATGAACACGATGAAATGAACTTTAATTTCTTAGCTTTAGTCATTGCTGAGAAAAATTGATATCGCTACAGCCAAATTATCAAGGCGTCGCCTTAAGAACTAAAACTTGCGTAAACTTTATTAGGACGGGTTAAGGGTTTCGGGCATTTATTAATGAACTTAAGCCAGTTGTAGCCGGTCATGGTTTTAAGCCGACTTTAAAAAAATGAGGAGGTTCTATGTCGCATCAACTGAGAATGTTTGAATTTTCAACTGTGCAAAACAAACTGAGAAAAAGAAAACCTATTTAATTGTTACATTTTTGAGAATTTAAACAAGATTCTGACCAGTCCAGCTGTTGGTTGAAGTTATATAATTAGCGACCCGCCCCGGCGTCGCACAGGTATAAAATATATAGCCATTGAAAAAACGATTAAAATGATAGCCTATGATCCTTCACGTGGTCTACTTCTTATTTGTGCCAAATAACATAAAAATTGCTCCAGTAGTTCGCGAGATAAGCCCTTTCAAATATTTTCCCCGTTTTTTTCACATTCTCCTATTAGTCTTAGCGTGATAAAATATAACCTATAGCCTTCCTCGATAAATGGGCTATCTAACACTGAAAGAATCATCAAAACCCGTTGCGTAGTTTTAAAGATTAAAGGTAACAAAGGGACATGAGGGAAAAAAAGCGACTTTGTTTTATAATAAGTATAGAAGGTATAGAAGCAGCCTGTAAATCTATCATAGCTAAATTACAAAATATAACCCATATGAATAGACGATTGTATGATAGAGTGTTCCCTGTTATTTTAAAATGGGTGCGAAACCCTTAGTAGTTACTATAGTTATAAAATAAAATAAAAAATATTCTTTTTTCATGTTCTAGAACAGAGGTTCCCAAACTTCTACACCCCCCAAGCGTATTCATCAACAGTTGGACCTTTACTTTTTGAAGTCACAGTACAAGGAACCAATAACCTTCACTTCGGAGTTCGGAGTGGTATAAAGTAAACGCAAATTGTTTTGTAGCTATTTAACACAAAAATTACCACAGTTTTACTTATTTCTAAATCTCCTCACTCTGTATTATTTAATCTGCTATTAATATAATATTGTCTGCCTATATTCATAGGAGAAGTCAGATCGGGTCACCAAATTTTTATAGACCCCCGTTAACGACTCGTGGACCCCCATTTTTTTTCCACGCAAGCGTAGACCCCTATCGGGTTCCCGTGGACCCCATGGGGTCCACCTGGACCACTTTGGGAATCAATGTTCTAGAATCTAGGTCAATAAAATATGAAAATATAAAAATCTTTATACGTTAAATATATTAACACAATATTGTATGAATTTCATATGGTACAAGGTCGAGGATGTTTACACATACAACTTCATACACGCGACAAGGACGCGTCCGTTTACAGTTAATATACCTCTGATAGGGCCTTTGGGCGTACGAGATAAGAATCATTATCAAACAAATATAATAATATGTATCGACGTATAATGTATATCTATATATCGCTCATTTGGTACAACAATATCGTAATTACACTTTTACAAATTTTACAGGCGCCACAATCAAATATTTGAATCCTATATAATATGGCTTTTTGGGAAGACTTATTAAATTATATACCGACTCAATTTAATCGTAAGGTTTATTTGTGTTGTTTCTATTAGAGTTCAAGACTTTTCGATACATCATACATTACCTAAATTATAGGCATTCTTATAATGATGTGTATGTAAATACGTCATTGTTTCTTCAGAATTAAATTTAAGAAATAATGCATACGATTTTGCATTTGTGACAAAATAAAACTAAGTAGATTAAGAAATCAGCTTCACCATTTAATTATGTAAATTTTAAATCAGTTCAAAACTAGGAGGTTATTTCTATTTTACCAGTTACTTAATTAAATATTTAAAAAAGAAACATTTTAGTAACAGAAACTAAATTCTAAATAACTAGACGTTCAGCGCGGCTTCGCCCGTGTAAATTAGATATTTTACAGATAAATTAGTTCACAAAAATAGCCTATAATCTTTCACGTGATCTACTTCTTATCAGTGCCAAATAACAGAAAAATTGCTCCAGTAGTTCGTGAGATAAGCCCTTTCAAATAATTTCCCCTGTTCTTTTCACGATTTCCTCTATTTCTTCGCTCCTAATAGTCTTAGCGTGATGAAATATAACCTATAGCCTTCCTCGATAAATGAGCTAACTAACACTGAAAGAATTCTTTAAATCAGACCTAGTTCCTGAGATCAGCACGTTCAAATAATAGCCAAATAATCTGTGATTTTTGTTTCAATAAGTCCTAAATACATAAAAAATAAAAATTTGAAAAAAATAAATAAATACAGGAACAATTTCCATTGCTCCTCCACCTCCCGTAGCTTCATGCCAAAAGTAACAATAAGTTTGGTCTTCTTTTATACCTGTAACCTATAAGAAAAGTCATTTATAAAATCAATTAATTAGGATAATAATAAATAGAACCAGGAACAGGACATAGGATACATTTTGTCCCGGAAAAATGTACAGTTACTTCACAATATACTTTTATGATTTGCGCGTAAACTATTCAATCGATTTTGATGAATATTAATATGGAGATACTTTGAGTCTCGGGAAAAGACAAGGGATACTTTTGGTCCCGAAAAATGTACGGTTCCCGCACAATAAACTTTTATGTCAAGAACAGATAAACCGATTTAGCTGAAAATTGGTGGAGAGGTAGCTTAGAACTAAGAAAAGGACATAGGATACATTATGTCTCGGAAAAATGTACGGTTACTACACAATATACTTTTATGATTTGCGCGTAAACTATTCAACCGATTTTGATGAATTTTGGTATGGAGATACTTTGAGTCTCGGGAAAGGACAAGGGATATTTTTGGTCTCGGAAAATGTTCGGTTCCCGCACAATAAACTTTTATGATTTTCGCCTAAACTATTCAGTCTATTTTTATGAAATTCGGTATGGAGACACTTTCGAGTCTCGGGAAAGGACAAGGGAAACTTTTTGCCTCGGAAAATGTACGGTTCCTGCACAACAAAATTTTAATGATTTTCGCTTAAATTATTTAATCTATTTTGATTAAATTTGGCATGAAGATACTAATTTTAATCTATTGTTTTCTTAATTATACCAATTCGAATTAAATAAGCATCGTTAAGACAGGACAACGTCTGTCGGGTCAGCTAGTATATTATATGTACGACGTAAACCACATTAGAAAACCGCGACACGGTTATTTTTACACCTACTTATCTTTATTTTATTTAAAAAAAAAGTTCTATTTTATGTTGCCATTTAACAATGAAGGAATAATAATATAACCTCAGCATTACAATATTTACCCTATATTGTAATTTGTAATACTGTGATATTACTATTATCCTAGAACCTACAAATTAACTTTCAGGTAGGTACCGTAACTGAACAGTAATGTTGTTAATGGTGGCAATACTTGACAGTTAGCCACTACCACACACGGTCAGTTCTAACTGATCCAATCGGTAGCGTCATAGCGTCATGCCGATTGGACGATTGGAAGGATGGTGTATGGCCACCATAAGATTCTGTTAATGCTGGATGTTGCCCACAATGTTGTTGCATAGAAATTAGTTTTTAAAGTATTTTTGTACTTTACAGGGACTCCACGTCGCCATATCAATTTCATCAAAATCGGTGCACCTGCTTAAGCCTGAAGAGGAAACTATCCCATAAGTATAGGCTACTTGACCTATATTCAATTTCATTGAACAAATGCATATTTCTAGTAGAACTTGGCCTAGGAAACCGTATTTCACCCTTATCATCAAATAAAAGCTTATGATTGATAAATAAAGTCGATTTGAAAATATGATTTTATGAAAATAGGAATTGTACTGACGAAAACGCTTTTGCGGTACTTCCGATTTGGATGTGACGTCATCCTCATAGTAATTTAATATCTTTTATTTATCGCGCTCGCTATATCGTCGTTGCCAAAACAAGATCTCTCATGTGCAAAGATGCAAGTTTTGTAAAAACTTAAAAAAACTTCTTCGTGAAAAAAAATTGTATGTAAGCATGCCAGTTTATTTTTCTTATTTATGTATCTATATTTCAGACATTTTTTAAACTTATTACGATATCGATACCTAGTCAATATACCTCTTTTTTTTCTTTTTTTATCACTTATGCTGCACATGAGAGGTTTTGATTGCTAAATTTAGCAGCATAAGAGGTAACAGTGGGTAAAAGTTGCGCACATGAGATATTTTGATTGTGAAATTATTATTGAGTTTCACATGATACTTTTTTTTCGCCTCCTTTTCACATGTGAGTTTTTGTACAAGGTGGAGAATTTAATTCTCTACAATATGGTGTAAAAAAGTCATTTTCGTCCAGACCGTCACATAAGAGGTCTTGTTTTGGCAACGACGATATGTAAGTTTATTTCTACATAAATAATAAGAATAAGCCTATTATATATTTTCTTGAATAATTCAAATAAAACATCAGTTTTATATATATTATCTCCATTTATTGTAGACGGGAAATGAAATGGCCAAAACTTTTCTCCAAAAGTTTTCAACATTACAAATGATTTCTAATTTCATATATAATTATTTTATAATTTTTGGGCACTTTTAGACTCGTACATTAAGCACATTAAAAAAATTTCTATAAAGAGAGTTTAAAATACAAAGCGTATGACGTCACACTATGGCGGACAGTGTTTTCGGCGCCATTTAAGAGGCATATTTTTCAATTAACATTTTTATGGGTTTCTACTGTGTAAAATATTAAAATATTAGTTTTTTTTTGTAAAAATGAATGATTATGAAGCGATTAGCATGAAGAAAAAAATTAGGTCAAGTAGCCTATTATGGACTGTAGACTGCATAGTAATCCAAAAAAATTGTTAAAAAGTTTTAAGGTATTTTACCAGAAACCGGTTTTTTGGAGGTAAAATCATAAAACGCATGTACATAAAGGGACTTCCATAAAGTTGCAGTTTGACCCCGACTGAGGGCATTGACCAGTTACCAGAGTGACCAGGCATTGGCCATGAAATATCACGAAATATTGGCGAGGAAAATATCAGACAAAACAAAATTTTGTCACTTCAAAATCCGTACTAATCTTTTAAATGCGAAAGTGTGTCTGTCTGTCTGTTACCTCTTCACGCCCAAACCGCTGAACCGATTTTGCTGAGGTATGGAGATGCTTTAAGTCCCGGGCAAAGACATAGGCTATTTTTTATCCTGTAAAAATGTACGGTTTCCGCACGATAAACGAATTTTGACGCTACGGAGTTGCGGGCGACATCGAGTAGGTACCTACGTCATATCATAATATTATGTCAAAAGTAAAACGTCTTATGCTAAGTACTCACATACGGTTTTGCTCGATAGTTTTACTCCAAATCAAGCAATAACCACCGTGTGGACCGCAAAACTGACAGCTTGAAGGCCCGCTTCGAGCTGGCTCGATGGAATTAAATATGTCATTATGCTAAGGGGGCGTCCACAAATTACATGAGGTGTTTTTTGGAATTTTTTGACCCCCCCTCCCCCTCTGGTGAGATTTCGTGAGATTTTATTCAACCCCCCTCCCCCTCATAAATCTCACGTGAGATTTTTTTAAATGTGCATTTTTTACATAAACGTTTGGTTTGACAGTCATTAGATTTTCTTTCGAACGAATTTGGAATGATCTTAATCGTATAACAAGTCCTTACGATTAAATCATAAGCGTACGTACAATCTGCATGAAATGAACCAAAATACTAAATAATAATAATAATAATATCTATGGACGTTTCACACCACGTCAGTCTGGCCCCGTGCTAAGTACCTAAGGAACTTGTGTTACAGTACCAGACAACGGAAATATATTTAATACTTTGATAATATACATATATTTAAGATTTTTATTATATAATACACATATTTAATATACATCCAAACCCGGGAACATTGAAAAACTTTTTGTTCCGTCAGCGGGATTCGAACCCGCGAAACCCCGGCTTGAACTACCAACGTGCTCACCACTGAGCCACAGAGGTCGTCAATGGGCATTGTCCAAAAAAAATCACATGTACTTTTTATATTTTTTTTCGTTAAAATAGGGTATTTTAAGAATATAAATTAAATAATTTTGAAATTCATTGGCTAGTTTTTTGTCAATAAATTTTTAAAGTTTCGCTCTGACGTCATCATCGGCGACCAATTGACCTCTGCAGTATGTTTAAATTTTCTTTCAATCTTATTATAATGGCTGGTTCGTCAAATGCAAGTTCTCATTATGTGAAAACTGATACGAGAAGCTTACCAAAAGTTCGAAACATAATGTTGGTCGAATTTATTGCTAATTTAACGCCATTGAAGGTCAAACTAAGGTTAAACATATTTGTTCAAAAATGTAAGTAACTAATGGGTATTTTTTTCGTTTATATACAGAAAAACGATCACTGACCTTATTCCTCGAAATGTTTTTGTAATGAGCAAAATTAAAAAAAAAATGGACAATCCCCATTAGTACCTATTATTTTGTTGAAAAAAAATTACATGAGATTTGCTGCGACCCCCCTCTCCCCAACGTGAAAAGGTGAGATTTGACTCGACCCCCTCCCGTAAAAACGCCTCCCGTAAACACCTCACGTAATTTGTGGATACCCCTTAAGTACTCACATACATAATAATAATTATTCATATTATATCACATCTATCCGCCGACTGAAAAGTAATTCTCCAACATTGGTTATAATATAAGTACATGATTTAATGTACTTTGGAAGGTAAAAATAAGATATACGATATTTTTGATGTTTGTGTAAGTATAAGACTGTTTAAGACGTAAGTAAGTACTCTCAGAGATTGTGAGCAAGAGAGTCGATAATTGTGATATTAGAATGACACCATTCATTAAATGGCCTCGATGGTTATTGTGGACGCTGGTTTACAAACATAAAATATTTAATCTGCAACGCGTCTGTATGTCGTTTATCTGTGTTAAAGAGAAACACCTCTGATAGCCATTAGTGAAGTTCGTGATCGTTATCAATTCGAGACCTTGACAGTAGACAGACGATTCTGTAACTTTTTAACGATAACTAAATAGTAAGCCGTAATAGCTTTGTAATATTATATTTTATTAAAACATGATTTGCTATCGTCAAAGTCGCCCATGAGTCATGACTATTAACAATGTCGGATGTGCAAAATCGTCAATTTTTTTTTATTACCTAAAACATGTCCCTATAACCAAGGCTATCATTGGCTGAAAAGAAAAAAATCTATATTTTGCATAGTTTCTGAAATAGCTACATTAAAAATGTCGTATATTACTAAGATAGTCCGCTAACAATGTCTGATAATCACTACCTACGTTGTTAACGGGATGCGCGGGCTAGTGAGAGCGCTGCCACTTGTTTTTTTTTTGCAACCTTAGTTATATTTTTTTAACTTTCGACGCCATTTTTAATGTCTACAAGATCAGCACGGGTAATCAAAGTAGGTACTCAATGAAATTTAAAAATATATAGTAATATTAAATTTTTACCACTTTGGGTTATATTTTTGCGATTTTCGGTATGGTCGCTAATATTTATCTGAATAATATACTGCCTATGTTATTTGCAAACAATGAAGCTTACCAAAGATAAAATAATTTTTAAAATTAGTTCAGCAGTTATTGAATCTATTCAATACAAACAAAGATACAAAGACTTTTCCAAACAAGAAACAAACTTTTCCTCTTTATGATTGATACAAAAAAATATATTAATTTTGTAAAGTTAATTTAAGTTATCAAAAGGTCAACTAAATAGTGATGACAATAATTTTTAATTTCAATGTTTTAAGTTAGTTTACATTTCGGACGAAAATTTAATTTTCCGAATTATTTACGTCATAAGAAATGTTTTGTATTTTCATACGTATGTTTTTACGTTTTATTTCACAGAAGTCCATAAAAAAGATATATTTTCTTTAAATTGTTGTCATTGTTGTTGGTAATTTCTACATGCGACATATTTTTAAATTAAAAGTTAACTAAAGAATGGCGTTAGTGCCACTTCCGACAAGCAATCATTGATTTTGTACAAGCAACAACGTCGGTTCTGGCACTTCCGACAAATCAGCATTACTCGTACTCCGTTAAAAAGGTCAGAAGTGGCTTTTCTCATAAGACTTATTATAAAACAAAGTCGCTTTTTTCCCTCATGTCCCTTTGTTCTCTTTAATCTTTAAAACTACGCAACGGATTTTGATGATTCTTTCAGTGTTAGATAGCCCATTTATCGAGGAAGGTTATAGGCTATATTTTATCACGCTAATACTAATAGGAGCCAAGAAATAGAGGAAAATGTGGAAAAAAACGGGGAAAATTATTTGAATGGGCTAACTTGAATGCGCTAATCTCAGGAACTACTGGTCCGATTTGAAAAATTCTTTCAGTGTTAGATTTATTGAGGAAGGCTATAGGCATATTTTTTTCAGTGGCTATATATTTTATACCCGTGCGACGCCGGGGCGGGTCGCTAGTTTATTCATAAAGTATCCCGATACTCCTAACAATAATTATACTAAACGTAAATAACTTATAGAGCACAACCCTGAAATTGCATGATTCTACTTGAAATAAGTAAAAAGTTATTCACAATTTAGACTTTGAATCGCTCTCCTGTAAAGTTGCTGTTTTTCACATCCGACATTCAGGGCCGTGCCTGGGTATATGGCCGCCTGCGTGCCAGTCTGTATGGCCGCCCCCAGGATAACATTAAAAAAAACTACTTTAATTTTTAATGTTTATTATTATACACAGGGCATCAAACCGGGAAAAAAATCAGTTTTTGGTTAAACGAAATCGAGAACGAAAAAAAATATTGGTTTTGTTCCCAAAACCGGTTTCTGAAAAGAAAAACCGGCTAAAAACCGGTTTTATGAGATTTATATGTTTGGATGAAATTTAAGAAAAAAAAATGCACAAAATAAACATTTTTTTATTTAAAATTTAAACAAAAATAATAACATGAAAAAAATTATGGTATTGGTTTTATAATCACAGACAAAATAAACTATTGATTTTTAAATTTTAGATTTTGCTTTAAAATAATTGAATGAAATTTTTGTAATTTTGATAATATTTTCGTAATATGAAGGCCCCGCGTTACTCTACGTTAAGAGTACACTCTTGAGGCTCTGGAGGCTTGTAGGTATCGCGCGGAAGTGTGAACGTAAGGGGGTGGTGGGAGGCGGAGCTTTTCGAAAATCAGCTCGATCGTGCACGGTCGCGCCGACCCCTGCGTTAAATTAAAGACTTTAATAATATCGGATCACACACATGACACAGGACACAAATAACGATTTATCCTCGCTAGTCTATAGACTAATACGACTAATAAGACGAATAAGACCGCTTACGCGACGCCGGTCAATTGAAAAAACTATTTCGGCTCTTCGCTCGTGCAATGTTCGAAAAAATTCGGATTCGCTGCATGACTAGGTATATAAATACTACAACGACATAATCAGTTTTTATACATTTCTTATTTCTGAGAAACTCTTTTTAGATAGATTAGATTAGAGAAACTGTTTTTACTTCGTATCTTAATGAAAACAAACCGATTGTATTTTTGCCCACTTGTAACGATTTGGCCGCCTCTTAATTTCGGCCGCCTGCGTGCGGTGCACGCAATGAACGCCCGTCAGGCACGGCCACAGAACACTTTTACTCCTATCGGAGAAGAATGACAACTCCATACAATCAGTTTTTACTACCGCCATCTATATGCAGCCCGTTCCGTACTAATCGGTAAAAAATGGGCGCGGGAAATTTTAAATTATTAGTGCGGTAAATTTAAATTCTGTAGTTTTATATGGGGGTTTTTAAAGGGTATTTTTTTTAGTTGTAAGAAAAACTAAATAGGTAAACCTATTATTCGGACTGTCGTTTACCTATTTAGTTTTTCTTACAACTAAAAGTTTACATAATATGAAATAAAACAAAATATATATTAATAACATTTTGGTTTTATTGAAAGTTTTTGTCTTACATTCTCAATTTATAAAATATATTACTTGAAGGAACGGACTCTCATAAAATAAAATATTACTGCTACTTACAGATATATTTAATAGAATCAGGCAATACTTTGCAAAATTTGAATATTTTGAAAAATGTATTTATACAAATATTACATACTAGATGACGCCCGCAACTCCGTTGCGCCAAAATAGTTTATCGCGCGGGAACCGTACATTTTTCCGAAAGTATCCTATGTCCTTTCCCGGGACTCAAAGTATCTTCATGCCAAATTTCAGCAAAATCGGTTTAGCGGTTTGGGCGTGAAGACAGACACACACTTTCGCATTTATAATATTAAGTATGGAAGTATGGATTATAAATTATAACCATACTTCCATACTTTGTGAATCAGTTTTTCTTACATTTTGTTCAACCCTACGAATAATAAAACCAGGAAACGTAACTCCCATACTAATACAATTTTAAATTTGGTTCCATTCGAACTGTCATGTAACGCGTCAGCCTTCGTACCGCTCAAGGTCACCTAAATATGGCAAATGTATGAAAAGTGAACCTGGTACACTTTTGTGACAAGTATTTTGGAGCATGTTTTTTGACGGAGTTACTCTTCCTTAGTTTTTTATTATTCATAGATTCAACCATACATTTCACTCAACATTAAATTTAAAATGCTATACTTAGCAAAATATAACATATTATTTTATTTTCTGTGGAGAATGCTTACTTGGTATTTTGTATGCAATTACTGGTGTAAAATAATTTTCATTTTACGTTTTAAAGAAGAAGTCGAAGCTTCTTCAGCAAAAGTACGGTTTTTTAAAACGCAGAATCTCTTTATGCATATAAAAAACACACAGTTAATAATTGTTTCCAAATTGTTATCTTTGTGTAAATTGCATGGTTGAATAAAATCAAAATTGACAATACTATTTATGCGATCTAAAATTTTTATCTTTATCATTTTAACAAAGGCATGATCTTTTAAAAAATTATTAATAACTGATGCACATAATTCTACACAGAAAATAAAATCTTTATGCGCATAATTTAAAGCTTGAGAATCTGTTCCATATTCCCTGTTTGCGACAAAATTGTGTGTTATATCTATGTTATCACTAACAAATATTTTTCTACATATTTCACAATCCTTCAATGGTAGTTTCTTTAATATAAATCCCGCCACATATGCACATGCCTGTATTTCAGGATTGTTAGTGTTTATTGCTTCATCAACTTCAAAATACAGAGCATATGTTGAAGTTGATGAAGCAGTAACAACTGAGTCGTCTTTTTTTTCCTGCGCAGACTGCGAAACTGACAGGAAGCTATCAAAATTATTAATTATAACATTGTTGTCAGTTTCGCAGTTTCCAGTAGTTCCCATATGTGATAAATTACTAATTATGGCAGCTTTGAGCCCAGCTACAAATTGTCCGCATGTTGGGTTTGTGTTTGAACCACAGTTCCCACGAATACACCCAAAAAGATTTTCTAGGGCATCTTGTTGGAGTCTTCTTGTAGCTAGGCCTTTCACATTATATTTTTTACTTAAATTTCTCCATACCCTTTCTACAGCATTTAGAGTCCATATCCAGCCCTCTAGTGATGGAGGTTTGCGTGGACTGCCTATAAATTTTAGTGTAGAAAAAAAATGTTTCATTTTTTGAAAGAAAATTAAATGGGGGCTGGTTGCTGTAAAGTTTGTGGCATGACATTTTCCTCTTCTTAAATCCGATGTTTCACTGTTTAAACAGTCAAATATTTTGTCCATATTGGCAACAACATTTGCTGTTGTTGTGGCTGCAGCTGTAAGGCTTCCTGTAAATGAAAATGAATTTATTAGAACGGAAATAGAACCTTATCTTTATTTAAATACATTTTTAAAATAGTAGGTAGTGTATTATTTGATAAAGTAAAAGCCCGTGACAAAATCCGTAAGTGTTAAACCTTATAATATCATTAAAATAAAAGTTGTTGATATTATATAATGATTGTATCGAGTTATCTATATAATATATTAATACGTGAGAGAAAAACTTTGTAACCCTTTTTACAAAAAAATGGGGAAACATAGGTGCATGAAATTTCACACAGTTATAGTTTATATGGAGAAGGAGTGGGGACCCAATTACTGAGACTTGGATGTCTGTCCGTCTGTCTGTCTGTCTCCAGGCTGTAACTCAAGAACGGTATTAGCTCATACTATGTATATAAAATTTAGAGCATACCCTTTACTTGATCGAGAGACAAATAAATCGCCGAGCAACTAACTTGCCCGTGCGCGCATACGCTTAGATACTACATATTAGACAATGCTTACACGGCCAGTCTGAGACAGCTGGGTCCCAGAGACAAGAATAAAAAAAAATATGATAAAATCAATATTTTCTTACAAAATATTGACTTTATCAAAAAGGTAAGGTAGTAGTCATAATGTCGTTGAAAGTAAGGTCGAATTTCGACCATTGGGCGATATCTAGTACATTTATGATTTAATTATACATACATACCATCAGATATTTTAGAGTACAATCCAGCTGCAACTGAATGGCTCAACACTTGAGCAGCTAAATTTACTTTCATTTTTTGCTTCGTATTGGGGTCCAAATGGTCTTTTCTAAGGCAGGGTGCAAAAACAAAATTTGGGTTCTTAGAGTCCATTTCATAAAATTGTTTTATGTGCTCCCATTTAGCAATACCTGTAAATAAGAAATTATTAGCAAAACAAGAAAATCATATTATTTATACGTAGTGAAAAACTTTGTAACCTTTTTTTATGAAAAATGGGGAAACATAGGTGCATGACATTTCGCACAGTTATAGTTTATAATTATGGTGAAGGAGTGCATCGAGCTAATATGCACTAACAACATATAACATATAATTTTGAAATTATGCTTTTAACATACATTTTTTAACAAATAAAACATTGCACACACTACAACGCACACACTAGGGACAAGCCTTTACATACGAATTGTCTAGATTTATAGCTTCAACTATATATATATATATATATATATGTATATTGTTGTCAAACTGAAAATAGATTTAGTTTTTTTTATTAAATCTTAAATCATAAAGTTAATATACCTATAGGTATATTACCTTTATGTCTTAAATACTGTTAAACAATTATTAATACATGGCTAGTCTGTCATCATTTGACTTTATTAATCTGAGACTGTCGCAGCATGTCTAAAAAATAATAAAGTAAATTTTTTGACAATAGAATATCAATACAAAAGCGTTGGAAACTTATAATTTATATCTGAGGTCGAATTTCGACCATTGGGCGATCTCTAGTAAAAAAAATTATGTGAAAATATTAGCTTCCTTAAAACCATATTGAAATTAAATTTTAAAATTAAAACTACGCAATATTGATGTGTAGAATAATGCCCTAACTTACCTCTCCCTGTCTGTAGGCTGGAGTTTATGTCTGTACTGCATTCGATGTCATATTTTATAAACATATTTCTGAAGCATTTGAGCAAATGTGGTGTGTCATAAATTGACACAATTTCTTTATTTTGTAAAGTTATATAAGGATGTTCCATAGATGCCCCCAAGATTGAAAGTGCTCTCCTGTTGACACCATCCATGTCACATACTGTAGCCGAAATATTTACACCGGCTTCATGACACTGATGTAGTACCTGAAATAATATAAATTTGATATTAGGCAATACATAACATAATAATGTAATATATTATGTATAATATATTATATGAATACGACGGAAAATGGGTAGTTGAATGAAATTTTGCACAGTTATAGTTTATATGGTGAAGGAGTGCATCCAGCTAATATTATTTTAAAATTATGCTTTTATCATACATTTTTTTAACAAATAAAACATTACACACACTACAACACACACACTTTTGAGTGACAAGCCAAATTTCGACCATTGGGCGATCTCTAGTAATTAATAATTATAGTTATTGAAAGTAAGTGTGATAAATTATAATCAATACATTATAATTATTAATAATACCATACAATAATATAAACTTTAGTTACCTCTTTAATTATAACAGCTAATCTATCTGCTGTAACAAAACCACTAGAAAAATAATGGGCTAGAGGCTGCTTAATCTTTTTTCTTATTCCTGCTATCATAAAAACCAGGGCATAGCTAGCAATTAGCCCTGACCTCCCCTGCACACCATGATCTTGAAAACCCTCTATCAAGTCCGCTTTGCAGTCATAATTTAAATGTTTTTTTATTGACATTTCGTCAAACATTAATACATATTCATTATCACTATTCTTTTGAGTTTTAACAAACTCTTTCAGGATTTTGAACACCTGTTCATTATGTCCTACACCAAAAGGGATTTTATTTAAAAGATTTTTCAATGTGCTTGGTGCAGGCAAGGTAAATAGCCTCCTGAGCAGGCGGTAGCATGTTGGGGATCTTTTAAATAGTCGTAGGGCTATAATCTTCTCTTCTTTTGACCACCTTCTCCCTTTTAGATGGCATTTAGAGTTTTTTATTTGTCCTTGTAAAAGGATAGCAAATGCTGGACTTATTTTTTTTGACAATTTTTTTACTGAATTGTCTGCCTCAATTTCTTTTAAAATATTTATTTTTAATTTCATTTTCCTCAGACGATTTTGCAGCACACATATTTTTCCCATATATTTGCTGCATTTTTTAGATAAACCTATCTCCCTTTCTGTTGGTTTTGTAGTAGTATATTCTGTGGGCTGAACGTGAGGCTCTTCAATAAGATTGAAGCTCCTCTCTCCAAGGGGTTCTCGAGTTTGAGAAGGTCCAGGTTGACACACAGGCAACTCATATTTAGACTGCAAGAGAAAAATTAAATACTTAAAAAAAACATTAATTAATAGTGTGTGACCGACATTTATTTTCAATGGATAAGTAGACAGACAAAATTACAAGACACACAGATAGAAAAAAAAAACATAAATTGGCTAAGAAGATGTAAGCCATCAATCCCCAAGCGGCAGCCGGCTGCCACATAGCAATTTGAAAATATATTGTGTCTCCAATATCCAGGTTGGAGGTGCTACATTATTGTTATTGCAAGGCTTAATTGAAGGATACAATATATTAAATAATTGACTTTCTATTTACTGTGTAGAAATTTGTAATTTACAAAATAAATTGTTTAATTAATTGTATCACATGTGCATGACACTTTATAAAATGGTGGCATTAGTTTCGAAAGCCACTTACATACAAGTAGTTTTGAATTAAGTATAAAACAGATGAAATAAAATATGTCACTTACGTCACATGGGATAGCTGTCCTTGATATGAGCTTTTTATTGAGATCAGTGAAGTCTGTCTCTTTGAAGTGTCTCTCACATAACATCCTATGCTCAGAGTGCAGTTTTTGTTGGACTTCCAATGTATTATTTCCATCTGGAAATACAAATCTTGCCCATGACTCACAACTGAAAATAAAAAATACATAAATTATAATAAACAAAACAGAGGTTGATTTTTGAGAAAAGTTTATCTGAGCTTTTTTGCTCCCCTTAGCACCCCCTATCGATTGGTATAATAAAAAGGGGTGGTCATAGGGAGTTGAATTTTTTCGTCAAAATTTGTCTAAGTATTTTCGACATACTAACCAGAGCCACATTTCGGCCTGTCATTCGACAGGGGTTGATTTATGAGAAGAGTTTATCTGAGCTTTTTTGCTTCCCTTGGCCCCCCTATCGATTGGTATATTCAAAAAGGGTGTTATAGAGGTTAAAATTTTGATGATAAATTTTTCTAAGCCTTTTTTCCACAGTGCCCTATTTCCTTCAGTCCAACCGAAGAATTATTTTTATTTCTAAGCCCTAAGGATACACTTTCTCATTACTTCTAAAGTTAAAATGTGGCAGTGCAAACGAAAAGGTACCCATCCTGTTGCGACATATTTTAGTAATCGAGTTACATGAGTTTTTGTGGATGCTGGTGAAAAAAAGTGCCAAAATGGGTTTATGTTATATTGGGTTCTTGCCCAAGTAGCATTTTAGGATCTATATCATAAGTTTAATGGTACACATGTACTCCACAAGATGTATAAGACGGCCATACAATAGCATTATATCCATTAATTAATTTGGTGGACACTACTTGTTTTTAGGTATTACACTAGACAGCAAATTACAGTGGGGTCCTCATATTGCTAAACTCGCAGATAGACTCAGTTCTGCAGCATATGCAGTCAGAAAGATTAGGGAAATTTCTGACGAAGACACTGCGCGGTTAGTATACTTTAGCTATTTTCACAGTAGAATGGCATATGGTATCCTTTTATGGGGAAACGCTGCCGATATAAATACTATTTTTGTGCTGCAGAAGCGAGCTATACGTTCGATTTACAAAATGTCTACATTTGAATCTTTGAGAGAAAAGTTTAAAGAAATTGGTATTATGACAGTAGCTTCTCAATACATTTTGGATAATGTATTATATGTTAGAAAAAATATATGTAAATTTAAAACCAAAGGTGACATTCATTGTAGAAACACCAGAAATAAGCACAAGCTAGTTTTGCCAGTGATCAGACTTAGCAAAGTCAGTAAATCTTTTAAAGGTCAAGGCCTTTTCAATAAAATCCCAGAAAACATTCAAAATCTTTCTATTAACAAATTTAAGAGAGTAGTCAAAGAGCATTTGTGTGCCAAAGCCTATTATAAGGTCAACGATTTCATAAATGATGGCACTTCTTGGGAGTAGGATGGCTGCTTGCATGGCTACCTACACTATTGTATGACTTACATTATGTATGTGTCTTGACATTGTATATTTTAAGTTACAGCATTGTAAATTTTATTTTAAAAGATTAATTTTTTTCTCACTTTTTTTGGTAAAAAAGTGGGCCCCCTGCGAGTTTCTTATGCCGGTTCTTCTCGCCGGGTTAGTTCCCGAACCGGTGGTAGGCACCAGTAGTATCAACATTCTGAAAGTATTTTTTTAAAATCTATTCAGAAATAAAACAATTTTTATTTATTTTTTATTTTTTTATCCGGATAGTGAACTTAGGGCTGACTAACTTGTGCCCAAACTGGTAGTTTAAGAGCATTATGGATATAATGCAACTACAAGTTAGTCAGCCCTAAGCTCACTCTTGCTGTACAACAGGAGTATATTAGTATTAAATCAGCAATATAAGCAGTGATAATTGTAAATTGAAATTAAGGCTGTCTATTAGAGTAACAAGTAAGTAACTCGTACAACAATTAAAAAATAATTTGATATACATATTAGGTTAGCAAACAAATATGGTGGAAAAGTAATATGGCTATGTCAACCATAGTAACTTTAATTTAAAGCAGTGATCTGTATAATGAGTAAACATGACAGCTATTTTCTTTATAAATGTTCACCAGTGACCTTTGAAAATTGCTAGTTCTATATTATAGAACAAGTCAAATGGAATGTATATGTGTTAAACTTTCTGGAATGTTACAAGAGGGAGTCATGTATTTGGGATCTGAGCAATAGTAATCATAAAGAAAAAAAGTGTTTTTTTTTTTATAATCGTCTTCTCATATATTTTATTATATTAGGGTGAGAAGACCAAGCCCTAGTATATCCCACAATCTTAACATTTTGTGGTACACTTTACGGAAAAACCATCACGCCTATTGATTTGTGCTTTAACATAGTAATTTTATTATTTATTATGTAGATTTGTTATCATAGGCAAGATGTGACGATGCGAGCCCTCACAAAGCTCTGCTTTTAGCTAGTAAAAATAACTTAAGCCAAATGTTATAGCCGATACAGCAACTGCAATGTCTGTCATGCTTGCTGCGTTAGAACAAACTAACTCACTCACAATCGTGTGGATGGTGATGTTTGATTCCCTAAATCAAGCCAACTGTTTGTAGTGATTTGGAGTTTTAGGCAAATGCCAAGTGTGCGGATGCGGCAAGAAATTAACAGTTTTTATCGGATATACATATAAGGATTATGATCATACCCCTCACTATGTATAACACGGTCAAATTAACTCGACACATGGTTTGATCATTGATGATGTTATTGTTGAGCCGGCATGTTAAATATTGGCATCATCTACCTGATATTTGTTAGTGTGTCTCTTAACAAATTGTAATAAGATATTATAACATGTTCACATCAACTTGACGCATCGCTGGAATGCATTTTGCATCCCAGCAAAGCGTAAAGTTAATGTGACCGTGCTGTAACTTCGAAGTAGAAGTGTGTTTTTTACAATCATAAACTTTAAGTGGAACTTTCTCAACTTGTGCATTTCGGTAGTCGTAATTTCAAAAATTTTTAAAAGAAAATAGTTGTTCCACCTACATCCATAATTCTTTTTTGTATTGATAGCAAATTTTCTACTTTTTGGAACTATGCACACTTAGCTCAATACCCGTGATAAGGTACCTCTTCGTTTGCACTGCCACAAAATATACTCTTTATAGTCATAAATTTACAGAAGAAAAAGGAGTTAGTTTCTCAAATGCGAGGGTTATTTTACCTACCATTACATACATATTTACGTACCGAAACAGGTTTCTTGATCCAGGATTAGGAAAACGAAACAATTTAACGCCGTCTTCAGCAGGTGAAGAGCAGCATTTAAAGCATCTTCTCCTGTTTTCTTTGTTAGACATTTTCACAAAGAAACACCGAGTCTATATCTCACTATACAACACACCGAGTCAATTTCTCACACACACACAGTTTTGCAATTGATGCGGGAATAATTTAACGGAGGAACAGAAGCTCAACTCAACGTTTTAATCACCAAATACATCAATAACACAAAACAGCACCTCGTTCGTAAAGCGCAAAACAAAACGAACGCCATTTTGTTGTTATGACTTATGACCAGAGACCAGGGTTGCCATAAAAAATGGCAATTTACATTACTCCCAACTGCTAAACAATTGTTTAGCAGGTTTTTATGGTGAAAATTATTATAAAATCACGATATTTTATTACTATCAAAACAAAATCTTACAATTTATGTTTTTATTTTCCTTATATATGGATATATAAATGATTCACTCCCTTGAGCTCTCCCACAAAATTGGGAGTATTTTTTAGTCAGTCGCCCTAAGCAGCCCCTTTAGGTATTTTTTTTGCTCTATAGGAGTTGACCCCCCCTGGGCACGGCCCTGCCGACATTGTTAATAGTCATGGGCGAACTGTCCACTGTTCCATATGTCACGATATGGCTGTCATGTCTGTCTGAACTCTGACACGACATTTGACACGAAAGATCCTACTCTACATAGCGCCAAACATCCCTCATTAGTCAAAAGTCAAAACTAATACATTCATTATCGATGTTATTAAAACTTACTGTTTACGTATACAGTATACACAATAAGTAAGACATTGTAAGACATCTTCAAAAGATTAAAGTTCTGCAAAGTATAAAGTGGAGATTGAATTACAAGAGCGAAGAATAAAGTACTTAGTTTGAAACTTTAAACTCTTTGAACTATCAAGGGGATAATTCTGTATCAATTATATTAATTTTATAGACACTTGATAAAATCAATAAATGTTTATATTTAGTATGTATCGGAATATACATAGGAAGCGCCATTTATTTAGATAAGTAGCTCCATAAAACCTATTGGCTATTTCATTCTATCAAGGGATTTTCCAACATCAAGATAACATTGGAATACATTATTATCCTCCTGTTAATTACCCGAGATCTAAGTGGACTATACTAATTGACAAGTGACGTCATAGTTTCTGTAGTCTCTTCACAACTGACGTCAAACTACAAACTACATTGCTTTTCTATATTATTTTTGCGATGCGACGCCGCAACGCAGTGTTGTGCTTGTGGCCAGGGGCCGTACCACAAAACCGTTTTGAGACTCAAACAATCGTACGAGAATGCCGCGTCCTACTCTAGCAAACGTGAAATGACGTTGTTGGAGCAGGACGCGGTATTCTCATCCGAATGTTTGAGTCTCAAAACGATTTCGTAGTAGGCCTACTGGCCCGAAATGACGATAACGACTGGAGATGAGTTGAACTAAGCATTTACGCGTACGTACGTGGGAGAGCCATGCTTCGGCCCGAATGGGCCGGCTCGACCGGAGAAATACCACGTTCTCACAGAAAACCAGCGTGAAATAGCGCTTGCGCTGTGTTTCGCCGAGTGAGTGAGTTTACCGGAGGCCCATTAATCTCCTACCCTAGGTATTCCCTTCCCTTCCCTACCCTCCTCTTTTACCTTATTCCCTGTTAAAAGGCCGGCAAAGCACTTGCAGCTCTTCTGATGCTGCGAGTGTCCATGGGCGACGGATCACGGTAGTTGCTTTCCATCAGGTGACCCGTTTGCTCGTTTGCCCCCTTATTTCATAAAAAAAAACGTACAAAGCGGCAGTTCAGTAACTTTAATCGTATTCTCGATCGATCGACAATATAGTCGATGCATTATTAAAATATCTAGTTATAGGTATATTTTATACTGGTGGTGAATAGTTGGATTGTTTTTTTAGAGGTTTGATCAATATTTGCAAACCGTTATGTCAACGAGTGTTCTAGACAAGGGGCTTACGTCTGTATACGACTGTTTAATATCCCTAATCCCTTTATTTCCCTTTTATCCACATTCGTAGGGATTTGAAGGTGAGAGCGGGTGCGGTCACCAATAAAACTGTTTGAGAAGTTGTTAACCCTTATAGGTACTAACGTTTGGCAAGTTTAGATACTCATGATATGGGTTTATTTGGTAACGATTTAGGTAGAAGTACGGTCGAAGATAGATGACGCCGGCAAATCTGTTGCGCTTAAACTTGACTATCGCGCAGTAACCGTACATTTTTTCGAAATAAAAAGTATCCTATTGTCCTTTCCCGGGATTCACACTATCGCCATACCAATTTCAACAAAATTGGTTCAGCGGTTTGGGCGTGAAGAGGTAACATACAGACAGACAGATACACTGTCGCATAATAGGCTACTTGACCTATTTTTTTTCTTCATTCTAATCGCTTCTTAATCATTCATTTTCACAAAAAAAAACTAATATTTTAATATTTTACACGGTAGAAACCCATAAAAATGTTGATTGAAAAACATGCCTCTTAAATGGCGCCGAAAACACTGTCCGCCATTGTGCCGCCATAGTGTGACATCATGTTTTTTGTATTTTATACTTTCTTTATTAAAAAAGTTTTATTTATGTGCTAAGCGTACGAGTCTAACAGTGCTAAAAAATTAGAAAAGAATTTAGAAATAATTTGTAATGTTAAACACTTTTGTAGAAAAGTTTTGGCTATTTCATTTCCCGTCTACAATAAATGGAGATAATCTATAAAACTGATGTTTTATTTTGAATTATTCAAGAAAATATATTTTATAAATCTTTCTAGGCTTATTCATATTATTTATGTACAAATAAACTTACATATAACGAGCGCAATAAATAAAAGATATTAAATTACAAATAGGATGACGTCACATCCAAATCGGAAGTACCGCAAAAGCGTTTTCGTCAGTACAATACATATTTTCATAAAATCATGTTTTCAAATCGACTTTATTTATCAATCATAAGCTTTTATTTGATGATAAGGGTGAAATACGGTTTCCTAGGCCAAGTTCTACTAGAAATATGCATTTGTTCAATGAAATTGAATATAGGTCAAGTAGCCTATTATAATACAAATATGGATTTCTTAGTTCAAAAGTATGTCATCGACTGTATCTGTATTAATTTAATATCATCAATGTAATTAGTTCTTAATATTGTACAAATTAATTCAAAACAAGATTAAAATGTAGGTCAACATTTTGATCTTTTTGTATGAAAAATTAAAGAGAATATTGACAGGATTATATTAAAAACTCCTGCCATGTTTTCACCCTTTATAATATTTCGGTCAAGTTTTGAGCATACGCCAAAACAGCCTCGGAAGTCCTAACGTCAAAGAGATTTTGCAAATATGTAATTTGGGCAAGCACCCCATCGTCATGCATTTGCTCTTTCAGCGCAGCTACTTTCACCGTGAACTCTATACAAGTGTGAAGTGACACATACACACCCTAAAGTATTATCACTTAGTTTTGTTACAACCTGTATAATATTTAATTTCAGAATGAAAATGCATAGCGTCTTCACTGATTGCGTTTAGCTTCGGTCGCTATGCACCGTACGCAGGTCCCTATTGATCTATCCCGCATTTCCTTGGAATGATATTGTGAAGGTCACTCATAGCATCGCCCCAACTCATAAATCTGATCTGACCTTGTCTAGTGTTTACGTGATGTTCAGATTTGCAAAAGCGTCGCGTTGTTCGGTTAGAATTTTGAATAGGGAATAATCTATACTACTCTATACTACTAATATTATGAAACTGAAGAGTTTGTTTGAACGCGCTAATGTCAGGAACTACTGGTCCGATTAAAAAAAAACTTTCAGTATTAGATAGCCCATTCATCGAGGAAGGCTATACGCAATACAATTTAAGCTAAGATCAGTTGAAGCGAAGAAACAGAGGAAAATGTGGAAAAACGGGGAAAATTATATGAAATTGATTATTATCTTAAGAACAAGCATTTTTTTTTATTTGTCACAGATGAAGAACAGACCACGTGAAGATACATAGGCTATTTTTTGTGGAAAAATTTACGGTTTTCGGTTTTAAATTACGCGTGCGCAGCCGCGCGGAACATCTAGTAGGGAATATTAGGGAAAGGTCGGAGCAGAGGGCGCTACAAGCACATACAGTAAATAATCCGACCAAAATCCGAGATGTAGCACACGTCATATTATCCGAATATTGATTGTCAAACGTCGAACAAAACTTTTTGTTTACTGTTAAAATGTTGGTATTATGGTCGGTTTACGTATTATTCTAAATCCAATCCTCTATCTATACTTATTGGAATAATGTAAACGGGCACCGAAATGCACTGGACTGCAAATTTTGCAAAAAAATGCGCTGGATTTGATCACTGGATTGAAAATTGGCCATTAGTTTGTTGAAAATTTACAATAAGGCTCCATTATTATGTACATGGGATCTCTGGTAATTGTGTTTTAAGCAAATTCGTGTCATTTAACAATTTAGCAGCTGCATAATGATCAGTTTCAAGGATTGCATCTTCAACAGCTAACTAATGAGTTTTTTATCCGACTGTCAAAGAAGTGAGGGTGTAATATTTTAAGATTATAGTTAAGTTATGACAGGTATGTGAAAGGTTTTCTAGGTATGACCAAAAAAGATCGAGACTGCAAGACCACGAGAAAAATTGGTCTTGGTCTTGCAAAATGGCAAGACAAAGACCAAGAAAAATCACTAAAGGGCATCACAGACGGTGAAGATAATATAAAATACTAGCTGTCCCGGCAAATGTTTCTTTGCCATATTAAGTAAGTATATAAAGTATTTTTTTTTTAATTTGATCGCAGCGCTAACTGTCGGGACAGACTAAAATTAAAATTCGAATTCGAATATTATTTAAAATTTGACACTGCGATGGTAGCGCCGTCTGTCGGATCCAATGTAAAACATTCCAAAATCAACAACTACTAATAAATTAAAAATTAATTAAAAAAACATAGTCCAGCGGACAAAATTGTGAATCTAAACCATTCCCAGATCCCCTTGAACACACACAAAAAATTTAATCAAAATCGGTCCAGTCGTTTGAGAGAAGTTCAGTGACACACAGAAGAATTATATATATTAAGATTACAGGGTGATTGACTATGAATGATGTGCTTTTTTTAAAATAAGTATATGTAATTGATTGTACTGTCGGTTCTTGGTGGAAATTCATTCCATATACACAAATGAAACACAATATTTCTTGCACTTTTTCCACTATATTCATAAATTACAATTTAAATATTTTTTAGGGTTCCGTAACCCTACCAAACCGTTAAACCGTAACCGTTCTGTACCAAAGGGTTAAAACGGGACCCTATTACTGAGACTTCGATGTCTGTCCGTCTGTCTGTCTGTCCGTCTGTCTGTCTGTCCGTCTGTCTGTCTGTCCGTCTGTCTGTCTGTCCGTCTGTCTGTCTGTCCGTCTGTCTGTCTGTCCGTCTGTCTGTCTGTCCTTCTGTCCGTCTGTCTGTCTGTCCGTCTGTCTGTCTGTCCGTCTGTCTGTCTGTCCGTCTGTCTGTCTGTCCGTCTGTCTGTCTGTCCGTCTGTCTGTCTGTCCGTCTGTCTGTCTGTCCGTCTGTCTGTCTGTCCGTCTGTCTGTCTGTCCGTCTGTCTGTCTGTCTGTCGTGTGGCGCCAACGCAGACTCGTAAAGCCGGCTGTACACTCTCGCCGAGTAACAGCGAGGCGGCCCGAGTGCGAGAGTGTAAATGGGTGCGCTCGCCTCGTCTCGCCTGTCTCGGACCCTCTCGGTCCGTTGTCGGTATTTTGCGCCCGAGACAAAGGGTCTCGCGAGGAAAACGAGCGCACTACTGTACACTCTCGCGTCTTTCAGTACTAGTCCCGCCGTTGGACAGTGTAGAACAGAAAAATAACAATAATAAACGTCATTATCAGTCATTAACTGTGAGAAATAAAATTAAATATGATTATAAGGGCCTGTTTAACAGCTTCCTGATAAGGCTATCCACCACTTAATTTGACAGATGGAGTATGGAAAATCTGTCAAATAACCCTATCGGGTACCTTAATAGAAAGCGGTGAAACAGGCCATTAATCTTTGGATTACAATGATATCTTTCGATGCATGGTGAATGGTGAGTGGTCGTTTTCGTCCATCTTGTCTGAGTTCTTAACTGCGATTGAACTAAGCGAGAATGTACATGATCGCACTCGGGCAAGGGGCTCTCGCACGAGACTCTCGCCCGAGAGCTCTCGGCGAGAGTGTACAGCGGGCATAAGGAAATGAACATATTTTTAATATTAACGTATCTTAGCCGTGTGTGATAGCGATACTATAATATTTTATATTTGGGCATCTTAAGATAAAATATTATAGTATCTTCACCGTCTGTGATGCGCTTAATGTTTACCATACCCATAAATATAAATATAGATACTTAATAATATGAAGATCTATTTTCCGTACTTTTTGTTGACGATCGCGATATTATCTTGAAGTCGAAAGTAGATTAAAACAGTAGATAATTTAGAAAAGTAAATAGTATTTTGTTACACATTGTTTTAGCAATAATACTTGTACTAGATTTTGCATTTTTCTTATAGTTGGTAAAAAAACCAAATAAATTAAAAACGTGTACCTATTTAAGTTACGTCAGAACATTTGGCAAGGGTGCAAAAAGCTTCGAACCCTTTTAAGCACTTTGATAGTAGACGAAAGCTTTTTAGAAAGTTCAAAATGAATGCAGTCAATGTTGAAATGAGCTTCGTTAAACTACTACAGCTTCGAATCGAAATATCTCACTTATATTAAACCTTTAATAAGTTTATTATTATTGTACGTTTAATATTTTGTATGATTGATGTTATAATAATATTATAACAATTCCTATTCATAGTTTAGAGGATTCCTACAAACAAAAACATACTTATATCAAAATTTGTACGTGCTTGTTTGAAAAGTTCGTCAGTTCCAAAATCAATGAACATTTCGAGTCCCTTGACCATACTGAGCAGTGTTTCCACTAAAATGATTTCGTTTCCCCACGCCTCAATTCAGATTTCCCCTTTTTTCCCCTCAAAAATTATTATTTTGCTATAGTTTTAAGTTTTGGCACTGTACTCCACTCGGGCTAAGTTGTCGCTAGCGTTCATTGACTCCCTGTCAAAAACTTGTCATTTTCCATATAAACCGCGATTCAGATATTGTCAATCGTGGTTTTATATGGAAAATGACAAGTTTTTGACACGGAGTCAATGACCGCTAGCGACAAGTTAGCCCGAGTGGAGTGTAATATTATATTAACTAAAAAGAGACTTTATCGTTTTTCATCTATAGCCTGCCTACCTAAGCCTCTGGTTATACCATAGGTACTAAATAATATTATATTATATTTACACTAATTCCAGTTTCAAATTCTAATGATTAATTACATACTTTCGTTCATATTAGTTTCTCTAGGTTTTATATACTCCGATACGACTTCCCGCAATTTTCCCTTTTATAGTCTTTCCCCTTTTTCTTCCCCTCTGGACTCTAATTTCCCCTCAAAAGGGGGAGTTCCCCTCATTGTGGAAACACTGATACTGAGTAGGCATAAAAAAGTAACGCTGCCAATTGCCAACTTGTCAAAACACAATCAGCTGTTCACAGAACTGACAGCTTTGGTGTTTGATTGATTATTATTATTTTTTATAAATAAGTAAATCACGTTCAAAGATTTTAGATTTGTGATCACGGGAGAAGACGCGTGAGAACTGAGAGCGCCCGTCGGCTTCCCGAAAGTTCCAGTAACCGAGAGAATGATACCGGTGCACTGTTCACAGTTAAATAACCCATGACGTGACCTTTATTACAACCAAATAAGAATCACTTTCACGGACACTCCGAGGTAATACGACTGATCGGGCTAACCTTGGAATTTACTTTAAAACAAACCAAATTCACTGGTGCCTGATAATTTTATTTAAATTAAAAATTAAAAATTTACTTTATTATCTTATTAGATTTGAGTTTGAATTTTCATACACTTGCGCGTGTTTTGGACGTCATTCGTAATTTATGTAAGGATTGTAAGGAAAAATGTACTTACTCACCCCGTAATTTAAATTTTTACAGCATTTTTTTAGCTGACAATGAATTTATTAGCATTAAATTCTACGGATTTAATTAACAATTCAACGGAGATATTGAAATAATTGTAGATACGTCTTATTGACATAACAACACAACAACACTTTATCATATTAGGTATACAACATACAAATCAAGCACATTACTGACAAATTCTTACCTGGCTTTTCTCTCTAATTCACCGGTTTTCTCATTTTTCCTCAAAACAAACGGTAATCTGTTCGAAACAACAATCATACTCCCTTTGCTGTTGCACGCCGAGCGACTAACGCCGTTTTTCGATTCACTCATTTTTCTCGACGGTCTCCCGGCCGACCAATCACAGCGAAGCGTTTGCGCGTGCGCGAAAAAGAGAGGGAATTTTGAATATTTTTTTAAGCACAGCTATTTGTTTTGTTTGTGTACCGTGACATCGCACGCGAGGTTACTCGGTTTATTGTATAATCTTGGCCGCGGTGATGATACACATCATCGGCTGACAACGGCGGACTGTTTTCTTTGTGTGTGCTAGGTGCCTTTATAGACTGGCGCGGCGCAGAAGGGTGAGCTACTCGTCTCGGACTGAGGTCTGATGTGTCGTAAAGACGAAGGAGGTTATCAGTGGACTGACCCACAGGGGTGGAGCTAGTATATCGAATTTTATTTGTCCTCTTGTAATCTCAGAAATGATGCAGAAGGCATCGGGCTTTTAATTATTCAAATGTAATAGTTGCATGTATACAGTTTTTGTTATTGTTTAGTTTGTTTACGTCTCGCTGTTTTTATTTACTTTGATAATAATGAGTTCAATATTGTCATAAGCATAACATATTTGCTTCGTACAAGCTTTGTTACATATTAGAAGCAACAGAAGAGTGGTAGACGGTACTCGGTAGTAGTAGAAGTTGAGGTTTAAGCGTTGACTCGAATAAGAGAAAGAAGAACTAGTCTGGTTGCAGGCAGTGGTCTGCAGGCTCTTCTTTTTTTTATTCGAGTAAAGGATCTCAAAAACGACGATTTCTAGAATCTGATCAACCTTTGCAGGTATTGCTTTCAAGGCAAATATTGATGGACCAACTGAAGCATCTGAAGATTACTCGTCTCTGGCCATCCGCCTCTGCAAGTAATAATATTAATGGGTTTTTCTTTGTTTACAAAAAATAAACAATCCAATTATTATGAATGCATGATACAATTCGCGTGAGTTACATCAAAGGCGGAACAGAATTACAATTTACGATGCTTCAGATTGAAATAGTTAACCTTATTATTAGGATTAAGGTCGCGCTAGCCAAATGAGATTAAACGTTATCCGCAGGATTAAAATTCGGCACATAGGTAATGGATTATGAAACGACGTCAGAAAAATGGAAATAAATGCAGAGAGCTTGGTCAAGCTGGACAGTGGACACAGTAATTTTGGAAACAACAATTAAATTCATACTTACCTATTATAATATCATACATGCGAAAGTGTGTCTGTCTGTAATGGCCGATTTACACGGGTGACTAAAGCCGCACGATTTACGCCGCATGGCGAAAATCGACCGTGTAAATGGCAATTCGACTACGCCGCATGCGTCTATGTCGGCACTACAAATAGGCGAACGCGTTAGCCAACGCATTGGCCAACGCGTCGGCCAACGCGTTCGCCTATATGTAGTGCCGACAAAACGCGTCGGCCAACGTCTAAATACCTACCGCCAACGCGCGAGTCGCCCGTTCTACACATTGGGCCGACACGTTGGCCAACGCGTTGGCCAACACGTTCGCCTATATGTAGTTTAAGTCGCAGGCCTAAAAGTCGTGCGGCCAATGGCCGCATGCGGCTGGTGACTAAAATCGACCGTGTAAACGCTCAGTCGCAAGCGATCGCTTGCTGCGAATACTACTGTAGCGAATAGCGAGCGCAGACGCGACACTAGTCTGCTAGTGACTGTAACTAGTCACAGGCGATTTTTGTAAACGGGATGGCGATTCGACTTGGACAGGCGATTCGACTGGTGACTTGCCGGGTGACTAAAATCGACCCGTTAGTCACCCGTGTAAATCGACCATTACCTCTTTACGTCCAAGCCACTGAAGTTTGAGGTTGGCACTTGGCGCCCAAACTGGGACCTCAAACGTCCTGGCAGCCCGCAGCAGCTCTGTTACTATAAACAATTTACATTCATATTTCGATCAATCTTTGACAACATCCTTATCAAAAACCTGGAACAATGGCTCATTAGTCATTATAAATAAATAAATAATGTTTCGAAATCTGAACTCATTTTTTAAAATCATCCAATCAATTTATCTTCATTTTAAATTCGCAAACCATATTCGGGTAAAAACATAGAATACGTCATAATATAACAGCTTTGTTTCAGGTTTTTACTTTCAGAATAGGTCGTCTTTGTTCATCGTCGTTTCCCCGCAAAAAAGGATATATTTTTCCTCTTTTCTGAGTTCTAATTTTAAATCACATAATGTCCCATACGCATGTGTCACAGTTGTATAATATAATTATTATCGTTCACGGAAAATATTTCCCGCCATTTCCACGCATGTGCAGCGCGCGTGGAGCGTGCATGCGGCGCACGCGCATGCGGCATGCTCATTATTTTGTATGAATGAAGCGTTTACTATGACCCCGCTCTGTCTGCGCCCGCGCCGCGTCATTATGTAATGCGCTGTAAACGTGTCTCTGTATCAAGGTTTCACGATCCTATGTGTGTAATACAGTTTCAGTAGACTTTTTAAGCTACAAATTATAAATAACTAGCTGTCCCGGTGAACTTCGTGTCAATTTAAAACCTTCATTGGACTTCTACGAATATTTTAAGACTAAAATCAGGCCAATCCGTTCAGCCGTTTTCGAGTTTTAGCGCGACTAACACATTTGAAAATCCATTTTTATATATACCTATAGACTAGCTGTCCCGGTGAACTTCGTGTCACTTTAAAACCTTCCCTGGACTTCTACGAATATTTTAAGACTAAAATCAGCCCAATCCGTTCAGCCGTTTTCGAGTTTTAGCGCGACTAACACATTTGAAAATCCATTTTTATATATAAGAAGACTAGCTGTCCCGGTGAACTTCGTGTCACTTTAAAACCTTCCCTGGACTTGTACGAATATTTTAAGACTAAAATCAGCCCAATCCGTTCAGCAGTTTTCGAGTTTTAGCGCGACTAACACATTTAAAAATCCATTTTTATATATAAGACTAGCTGTCCCGGTGAACTTCGTGTCACAGGTCACTTTAAAACCTTCCCTTGACTTCTACGAATATTTTAAGACCAAAATCAGCCCAATCCGTTCAGCCGTTTTAGAGTTTTAGCGCGACTAACACATTTGAAAATCCATTTTTATATATACCTATAGACTAGCTGTCCCGGTGAACTTCGTGTCACTTTAAAACCTTCCCTGGACTTCTACGAATATTTTAAGACTAAAATCAGCCCAATCCGTTCAGCCGTTTTCGAGTTTTAGCGCGACTAACACATTTGAAAATCCATTTTTATATATAAGAAGACTAGCTGTCCCGGTGAACTTCGTGTCACTTTAAAACCTTCCCTGGACTTGTACGAATATTTTAAGACTAAAATCAGCCCAATCCGTTCAGCAGTTTTCGAGTTTTAGCGCGACTAACACATTTAAAAATCCATTTTTTTATATAAGACTAGCTGTCCCGGTGAACTTCGTGTCACAGGTCACTTTAAAACCTTCCCTTGACTTCTACGAATATTTTAAGACCAAAATCAGCCCAATCCGTTCAGCCGTTTTAGAGTTTTAGCGCGACTAACACATTTGAAAATCCATTTTTATATATAAGACTAGCTGTCCCGGTGAACTTCGTGTCACAGGTCACTTTAAAACCTTCCCTTGACTTCTACGAATATTTTAAGACCAAAATCAGCCCAATCCGTTCAGCCGTTTTCGAGTTTTAGCGCGACTAACACATTTGAAAATCCATTTTTATATATAAGAAGACTAGCTGTCCCGGTGAACTTCGTGTCACTTTAAAACCTTCCCTGGACTTGTACGAATATTTTAAGACTAAAATCAGCCCAATCCGTTCAGCAGTTTTCGAGTTTTAGCGCGACTAACACATTTGAAAATCCATTTTTATATAATTATAAGAAAAAAAAAGAAGATGCATACTGACAATTTCGTGCCTAAACTTTTTTTCTGCCAGTTTAGAGGTTGTGTTCAAAAGACGATATTTGTAGTTAATTATTTAGGGGTTTTTTCACATAAAAATAGTAAACATGCTTAAAAGTCAGATTAAAAAGAGTGACTTTCACAAATAACATAACATCGAATCCTTACTAATATTATAAATGTGAAAGTGTGTCTGTCTGTACCTGTCTGTCTGTCCTTCTGTCTGTCTGTTAATACCTCTTCACGCCCAAACCGCTGAACCGATGAACCAACCGCTGGGCATGAAGATGCTTTGGGTCCCGGGAATGGATATAGGATACTTTTATCCCGTTGAAATGTACGGTTCCCTCGCGATAAACGAATTTTGGCTCTATTGAGTTGCGGGCGTTCTCTTGTGTAAAATGAATCTGTATTTTCATTTTTCATTCGTTCGTCTATTTTTCATTTGACCTTCTACTCAGTAGTTTATTCAGGGCTGTCCTTGCCCTTTGACAACTGTTTCAATATATTTTCATCGTCGTATTTTTCAGCTAATGATAAGCAACGTAGATCAAATATAACTAATTTTTAAAGGTTACCTCTTACTATTAAGGGCCTTAGGCCCTAGCTAGCTGAGGCCCTTAAAAACGATTTTGAATATAATGCACATAAATTATTAAATAATCACTAGACGTTCCGCGCGGCTTCGCCCGCGTAAATTAGGTATTTCACAGACAAATAGCTTGTGATCCTACACATGATCTACTTCTTATCTGTGCCAAATAACAGAAAAATTGCTCCAGTAGTTCGTGAAATAAGCCCTTTCAAATAATTTCCCTCGTTTTTCCACATTTTCCTCTATTTCTTCGCTCCTATTAGTCTCAGCATAATAAAATATAGCCTATAGCCTTCCTCGATAAATGGGCTATCTAACACTGATTTTTTTAAATCGGACTAGTAGTTCCCGAGATTAGCGCATCAAAACAAACAAACAAACAAACACACAAACTCTTCCGCTTTATAATATTAGTATAGATTTTATCACCTTATTGATTGATTCGTAAAAGTGTAGTGTCATTTAAGTTTTATACTAGCTATTTGACCGAGCTTCGCTCGGTATTCGACAAAACACGAATAAAATGTCATTTTCTAAAAATGATTCCTAGCTAGATCGATTTATCGCCCCAGAAATCCCCTATATACTAAATTTCTTGAAAATCGTTGGAGCCGATTCCGAGATTCCAAATATATACAAGAATTGCTCGTTTAAAGATATAAGATAAGATAAGTAGAAATATACCTGCAAAAAAGATATGGATGAAAGTTGCACTTTGTTCGTAATAATTGGCCACTAAATTGAAGTTTTAATTAAATCCAAGCAAAACAATAGATATCTAAATAAAAATAATTATTCCTACATCAATATAATATGAAAATATTTTACTTTCCTGTACTTTTGAATACTATTGTTATTATGTTTATTGTTTGTTTGTCACCTTTTGGACCAGGACCTCACAACTGTACATTATGTAATTTGCTGATAAGACTGTATTTACAAAACAATTCGCCGAAATAATTGATAACAATATAAAAGTCATATGTTTTCGTTACATCATTTACTTTATTAAGTTTTCTGATAAGTATTGTTGAATATTATTTTACGGAACATTACTTTTTTATATCTATGGATGCTTCACACCACGTCAGTCTGGCCCCGTGCTAATTATGTTACGGGTACTAGACAACGGAAATATATATTTAATACTTTTATACTTACACATATTTATTACAGATCCATGACCCAGAAACTTTGAAAATTTTTTGTTCCGTTGGCGGGATTCGAACCCACGACCCCCGGCTTGAGCTACCAACAGCCCACCAACTGAGCCACTGAGGTCGTCAAAATTATTTAGATGTTTTGCGCCTTTACTTGCTTCACAGCGCAATGTGTATATTACGAGTATATTCGATAGGAATGTCCCCCAAAGTGCTAACAATTTATTACATTAATACAATTTATACTTTTGAAAATAACAATTTTTCCATCGTTTGGCTGGAAGATATTATCCCGTGCGCGTTTCTTACGCCGCGCCGCGCCGTTTCTTTTCGACTGGTTAGTTCCCGAATCGGTTGAGTGATTTTCTAAAAGTGTTAGTCGCTTACTAATTTGCTGATAAAACATTTTTCCTTCATTTTATTAAGGTCTCAATTATTATATGCTTTGAAAGTCAATTATAATATAACTAACTTGAGTTACTGTTTTTAAATATTTAAGTAAGTATCATATTTTGATAAATTTTTTGGGGTCCAAAGTTTTGGACATTTAATTAACAATTAACTGTAACTAGAACTTGAGACGATTTTATCAAAAGAATACAAGTTGAGGTCAGTATGTATGTTATTATATGTGGCTTCATTAGGGTTATCACTGCTTATATTATATTATACTAGGAGAAGATAAAAAAATAAAAAAATTATTTCAACATTTTGGGTAATTACAGCCTCAGATAGAAAAAAAAAACCAAAAAGTATTCACTTATAATACCACAAGAGCTTCAAAATTATCGGGTATTTCCCGATAGGTTCGTTGCAAACAAATGAAGGATTTTTCCTGAAAAACTTGACGACTTTATTTGTTTGCAGGGAACCTTGAGGGAAATGCCAGATAATTTTGAAGCTCGTGTGGTATTCGGGGGATTATTTTTCCGTCCCAAATGTCGGCCAATAGAATTGCACCATTCGACGTCACGTGGTAACCAGAGAAAATTTTCAAAAAATTATCAGTATAATACCATGTAGGTTGTACCACGTGACGTCGAATGGTGCAATTCTATTGGTCGATATTTGGGTCGGAAAAATAATCATACAAATTCATCAAATTACGCTTTTTCGTGTCGTCTTTCCTATGCACGTAGTATTATTGATTGGCCGTAGAAGCGTAGTGTAAACCCTAATTTTTGTTCGTAGAACTCTCTTCGTACTTTCAATTAGGTCTAAGTTACAGTTTTTAAACTGTAACTTAGACTACTTACTTATTACTGACTTTAGTAAGTAATAGTTTAATCCTTGTTTACCTCATGTAATCGATACTTATCCACGCCTATACTTTTTACGTTGTTTAGGGCTTCTCTATTTTCACAAAGCAATGATATTCTATACTTATACAGATCTGTTACGTTCATACTATTTCCAGGCTTAAATATCTTCCGAACAACATTGACAAATTTGACAGATAAGTGAAACAAAAGATACGAAATGCCATTTACATAAAAGAGACAGACTAAATGAAAGACGACCCAATTGGGTCGTATTTGAAGCTTTACAACTCGCGCGGTAGTAACATATAATCTGCTTTGAGTTTTTTATATACGAGTAATATATCATTGTCACAAATACTTACTACAAGCAAGTTGAACACTCCAGCTCTATTTTTTGAATAGAGCTGGAGTGTTCAACTTACCTCACTTGTCAAAGTATACGGTAATTCCCTTGGCAAATTATGATTTATGTTATAAGGTGGATCCTTTGGCAAAATAATATAAAATCAGGGACCGCATAACGAAACCGTTTTGAGACTCAAACGAACGAATCGGCATGCCGCATCCTACTCTAAGGGTCTACACAGACGGACCGTATTTCAACTGCAGTCCAACCGCAAATTGCAGTTCAAGTGCAGTTTGAATGTAGTTGGTACGACTGCAATATGACTGCAATACAACTGCAAACCAAACAGTTCACACAACTGCACGCCAACTGCAACTGAACTGCAATCCGACTGCGCGCTTGGTTTGCAGTTCTATTGCAGTCGTGTCAACTGTATTCAAACTGCACTTGAACTGCAATTTGCGGTTGGATTGCAGTTGAAATGCGGTCCATCTGTGTTGACCCTAACAAACGTGAAATGACGTCTCAAAACAGTTTCGTTGTAGGCTTCCAGTCCTTTATTGGCAAAATTTAGATTTTAAAATTGCCCACACGTCTACTGCATAATTTTTCTTTAGAACTTATTACCATGCTTTGGTTCAGCCGGCTCTTCATACCAATAACAAAATATTCTCTGTAGTTATTGGGCGTACTCCCAGCCCTACGCGTAAAGTGTGCGCCGACACGTGACTGATAAAATATGGATTCCATTAATTGACATCATCATGACACTAACGATTCTGATACCTGGGATTTTCTACCTCCGAGAGAGTTAGGGACTGATTCTCACTCCACGAATATCGCTTCTACCGCAAAATGATGACTTGTCCTTCTTTTCCTTTGTTCGGTGAAGCCAAACGAGCGTAATTTGTGAGTTGTGAGTCGCAGAATTTCTGCCGCGTAAATATCTTTTCATACAAATCATGACTCACAAAATTACGCTCGTGTGAATCATACAGGACTTTTGTATGAAACTGAATGCAGCAGAATTCTGCCGAACCGAAATTCTGCGACTCACAACTCACAAACGCTCGTTTGACTTCGCCCTTGAGAGAGACAGTTTGCGGTCCAAGTGACTTTAAATATGGGAGAATGCTAAGCCTAGGACTATAGGAGGTCTTATGGTAAACTTATTATCATGTATTTAAGTACAGTTAATCTTGATTTTTAATATTTGTCAGAAAGAAAACTATCGATACTGAGAGATATCGTGCTGCATACATTCATACTTTATTCAACCATTTAGCACGTCAATCTGTGGATGGAGCATAAGAAATAGTTAAATTTGAAGTAGTAACTCTGCCGACAGTGTATTTTTAGGCAGCAGTGTCATTAAGAAGCCAGTACACAATAACCCACGATGGGTCATCGTAAGCCATTGTGTACTATAGACCAAGATCACTTGGTGTAAAGCACAATGGCACATGGCTCATTACTGCCTGGCAATCCACTGGCTATCGTCCGTCATCATACACCATTACCCCGTCTACACAATGGCGATGGCTTGTAATGAGCCAGCATGATCCATTGTGAATACCTTTAGAGTTTAAGGTCGCTCTCATTAAGACAATTGGCTCAACTTTCAATAGATAAAGCAAAACATTAATAATTATTTATTGGGTTTTATTTATTTATCTGCCTTTCCTCATTTCGAGCTTCTGGGAAATATTCGTCACACGACACTGATACTATAAGAAAGAGCACAGATTAAATGGCAGAGCACATGTGTATTCGACTAGCCATTACTAAGTATATTATATCTGCAAATGAAAAAAATCCCTGCACAAAAATACGGCCATAGCTAGTAAGTACGCCTAATTCTTCCCAGAATAAAATAATTTCAAGCCAATAAAAGTAGCTTAAGCAGTATAATATACGAAAAGAAACATACATTACCTACCCTTCCTTTTCATTACGTTTTCGGTAAAAAGTATATAATATAAAAGTTCGTAGAGCCTCTACGCCGTAGCGCCATTTTCCTTATTCGTAGCGCTACGCGTGTGGGGCTACGGCCCATTTCTGTACAAAGTCCGTCAAACGCAAACAGTGCCAATGCCATTATTTACTCACTTTATTTACCCTTGCAATAAATATTTATTGTATTATTGTAATATTTATTCTATGCATCATTATTTATTGTATGCATCATTATTTTTCTTATTTGTAGGCTTATGAAGATGCAATAAGTAGGTAAAATTAACCAAAAAAGAATTTAAAGAGTTTTAACTCTCTTGGAGTTAGATAAGATTGTTAAGATGTGAGTAATTTTTCCGATTGAATTAGCAAAATTACTCACATTTAGGAATCAATTAATAATAGGAATTATTGGTGTGTTGTTTTGTGTGAAATATGCATGAATGGTACTGGGGTGATTTTGATAAAAATTGACAGAGATATAAAATTGATAACGGGACAGGTGATACTACTTTGTATCGCAATCAGATGTTCACTTCCTTAGGAAAATAAGGAACACCATTTTTACGCGAATACAAAAATTGTCTTAATATCATTTTTATTACTTGTATGGTCATTAGAATTCCTAGGTAAACAATAAACATGTAGATTGTTAAACAAGTTTAACCTCTACCCCAATTATTTCTCTATCACAACCCTTCTTGAACCGCTGGAGAGAGATAAGCCATTGACGTCAGTTATCACGGAGAAAAATATGGGTAAATGCATGATCAATAGTCTAGTTATAACCTGTGTGCCTTAATATAATAATAATAATAGCTTCCACACCGGTTTCGGTGACGGTGGCCGGTTTCATTGAAACCAGGCCAGCTACGCAGGAGTAATTTTATAGTGCCCAAGTGTGTGCGCAGTACACAAGAGCACTCTCTATTCCTTTACTCTCATAACGCAGTGGGACGGAAGACCGACACCACTGGCGAGAGATCAGGCGCAGGACCGACTTTCATGCCCATCCGACGCATGGATCATCAAGATACTTGTCAGATAATCGGATGATCAGCCTGCATTGTCCTAACCAAACTTGGAAATAACATGTTTCCAACGCGGGAATCAAACCCACGAACTCCGAGTCAAGAGCCACGCTCTATACCACTAGACCACGGAGGCGTCAAAAGTTGAGAGTGTGGCAGCTCAAGCCAGGGGTCGCGGTTTCGAGTCCCGCCGACGGAACAAAAAGTATTCAATGTTACTGTGTCATTAGTATGAGTTTCGAACTTTCAAGATTTGCAAGAAAAGAGTCCAAACTAATTGCTATCTGAATAAAAAAGAAAGAAAAATGAGGATTTTTGAAGTGAAAACTTCTTTAGCGGCGTTGAGCAATTTTGTGGGATGGGTAAAAACTGTGAAACTCGCGTCAGATTCTCATGCTGATCGAAAAACCAAGGAAAAAACGTAGGACGGTTGGAGAGTAGTGTTGTAACATCGAAATCGATTAATCGAACAATCGATTGTTTTTTTTTCGATTGTCGATATTTTTAATCGATTGTTAGTAAGGGTTTCGATGAATTAAAAAAATAGATTTTAATAAAACTTTTTTCATAAAAAATGGGTTAAAAATTTAATCGATTGTAAGGGTTTCGATTAATTAATTCAAACGTTCGTTTTTTTTTTATATTTTTTTAATTGTTTTTTTTATCAATTTTCATAAAAAATGAGTTAAAAAAATTATGCACAACGTTAATAATCAAGTTTTCACTTCTGCCTGCACTCCCGGAGTGCAATCCGTCTTTTTTTATTATAGAGAAGGACAAGAGTTTTGTATATTTACTGCACTTATAAAAAGTTCAATATTGATTATTTTTATGTCGACGTCAAAGTTAAGCAGCCTCCATTTACACAGATTTTCATTTCTAGTGCGGGACTCGCAAATGGACTGTGAATTTTGCACGTTTAAAATAATGATTGATCATTAAAATTATCTCAATAAAATATTACGTTAATTAAACATTAAATATTCTCATTAATTATTATGCTATTGCTAACGATGTAGATTACGGATAGTGTGAGTTATGCATTGCGATAATCCTAGGATCTATTGAAATTTCTCTGTATGTGTATATTTGTGTGCATACACTCAGTTATATATGTGTGTCTGTGTGCGTGTGATTCCGGGTCACAAGTGTAATGTCATAGTTATCGCCCATTACGGGTAATTAATAAATAATCTTGCACTGGCGATGACGTACGTCGCCACTGGATAACACTAGATTCCACTGACATTCTTAATTCTAACTGCCGCACTCAAACACAAATATTAATTACATAACTGTTATGGCGCATCCACACATGCCGCCGGCTTATACCGCCGGGTTTGCGGCCGGGTTTCAGCCTGCCTTGTGGTTAGCCGGCGGCCGGGTCGCCGACCATGCCGCCGGTATAAGCCGGCGGCACGGTGTGGATACAGCATTATTAAATGAAGATTTCGACGCCCTAAACTCTCTCAAACTCTTCGTAAAATTAAAGTTATTTCATAATTAAATGTCTCTGACTGCGGCCTATAGACTGTAATGAAGAATTTACACGTTAAACTGGAGGATAATCACTTCACGTAGAGCTAAAAATCGACCGTCAAAAATGAAAATAAAAATTTGGCGAAGTCGCTACTATTTTGGCATTTTAATGTCTGTCTAAACGCACTAGGTCGAAGTTACGCGGCGTAAATTCTGCATGACTCCGCCTGCAATGTATTTCAAATTACCGATGACACACTATTCCGTCGCGTTCCGTCCGTATTTTGTATGCGTTTGACATTGCGCCGTAATCATGCGGAATTTACGCCGCGTAACTTAGGCCTAGTGTGTTTAGACACTAATTACCTCTAATATACTTTGACCTGCCGCGTGCTATTCGAATGCTGCTGCAAAAGCTAGTGCTTGGAAAAAATGCTGAGGCAAATTATTAGCGTAAGGACACATATTCTGCCAAACGTACGGCGCCGAAAGTTCCGCCGACGCGACGGTAGTTTACGCGCTAACTTAACGCGGCGTAATTTACGCTGATGTATTATATTTCGAGATATTATATTTCGAGCGTACTGAGCCGAACGTTCTACACATGTGTCGCGTCGACATAAGGACCTGTTTCACCACTTCCTGATATAGTGCCGAATATACTATTCACAGCTTTTTTGACAGATTATCCATACTTCGTCTGTCAAGTTAAGTGGTGAATAGCCTATTCGGTACTTATCAGGAAGTGGTGAAACAGGCCCTAAGGCTTTATTAAATTTTGCAGGTCTGGATTTTATAGGGTCACTTTATAAGTTGTAACTGTCTGTGGCTTTCCGTCTACAATTTTGAGCTCTATAAAATAAAATACTAAATTTAATTATTTTTTTTTATTTAAAAACGTCTTACAAAAGTATAAATACAGTACTTCAATGATACTTATAAAATGTACAACACTACAAAACCATTCTATACACCTTGTTAAAATTTACTTGAGCAATCGTTTAAGGTAATAATAATAATTTTAAATGCTATTTTTTTATAACCCTGCTGTTTTAAATGATATCTAAAATAAATATAGATATTTAACCGACTAAACCCTGGTTATTGTAATTTTTTAACGAAGTTTGTTCTCTAGCGCTTTTAGTTAATTTGCAAACGTCAAAATACCGACCAGTTAAAACGCCCCCGAATAGTTATCCTTCTGTTACTTTTCCACAAAGATTTTGGGCATTACGCGCACAAATTAACGTGGCCCATGCTTCAATAGAGTTTCCTTAAACAAGGTGCCTAGTTAACTTAACTGCGTGTAAACATTTTTTAAAGATAATATAGGTATTGTTTATTATAATATGAAATAGTCACAAACAATCTCAATTTTAAAGTAATACCTTTTCATCTTGTTGTTCGTATAGTATACGTATAGTATAATAATATAATTTATTTAAATCGTAATTAAATCTAACACAAAAACTTGTGTACACTACTCCTACATTACTGGTAGGTACTAAATTACCCTGTATGTAGGGGATACACTCAATTTGTTGATCTCAACCCTATAAACTTATATACAAAAAATATCAAGGCACAGAATTTCTTAAAAACTGAAATTTTATATGAAGTCTTGTGCCTCGAATCGTCGTTTAGACTTTAGCAAAGACAAAATTTCTTCTTTCATGGCGCCTGCACAAGTTTGGCAAGCATCTTGGAAATTATAGATTAAGCTTGGAGAAAGTATAAAAATATTTGTTAAAATTTAGTTTGTTATTATTTTTAGCAATATTCCGCGAAACAAACTTCCACCTTTAAGTAAATGAGTGAGTGCACGCATAGGCATGCGTACATATTTATTTATATTTGTTTACTTCACAAGCTGCTTGCTTGAACAATGAACATTAAAAAAATTACTAATATTTTGGAAACCCTTAAAAAACTCCCTAGTGTGTCCATTATTTCAAATTATAAAGATACACCCATCATACATAAAATGAACTATGAATTATATTATAGGCTTAGCTTATACCTACTACAGAAGTCGATGCGTCATAAATCATAATACAGTCATAATTGTATTTTAAAAAAAATTGTTTCGGTAGTAACAGTGTAAACTGATCCTAAGTCACCCTGCATTATACAATAATCATTATACATGTGTCCAAAAACTTTACAAAGCTATACTTAATAATATCAATATCAACATTAATAGAAATAAAATTTAATGACAATGTTATTATATATAACTAAGCAATCAAAATATTTTATTTTATATTTTTCCTTAAAAGTACTTCAATTTTTGTTGTAGCCATGATATTAAGCACATACGTAATAATGGGTAAAATATCAACCTAATGACCTAACATCTATTAACCTAAATGGCAATACTTATAAAATAGGCTGCTCACATAAGATTAGCATTAAAAGTAGTCTAAAAATTTGGAATGACTTGACAGACTGTTTACCAGGGTTAAAAACAATAATAACTAGTCGTTTTACTATTAGCTGCCGATGTATGTATGTATATTTTCAGTTGCTAGTAAAGTAAGACTGCAAAATTATGAAGAATATGCTAAACTTTTCTCAAAGCACGTAACCCCAACACGCAATAAAATATTATCCTTTTATCTTTATAATTTTTCTATATTTCTATCACAGAAGGCTCAACGACTTATGAACTATACACTAAGAAATATATTTTAAGCGCTAATATTTAAATAACAAACAGCCAATTTGGTACAAAACTCACGCCTATTTCTCCAACAATTTATTTTTTAAAGCACTCTCCCTGTATTTTGCGATTGGCAAATATTTAATTTCTAATCCTCTTACTAAAAAAAATGTACGCAGCGTGTTCAAGGTCCAATGTTTTTATCGTTTTTGTCTACCATTAGAGTTCTTGCCAAACAAAGACAAGAAGAACATTTGTAAAGTTAGAACGCTGTATACATATTTTTAATAGTAAAAGGTTTACCTTTTCACTCTAACTTTGCACCCTAAACTAATCCCTAACTTTTGGTATTTTGGCAATATCGCAGTAGCACCAACTGAGTTGTTAGTCAAAATCATGGACGTATAAAAAAAGGCGGACGGAGTCCCACCATACACAAAACTGTGTCGTTCAGACTTCAGAGTCGGCCAGCTGGCTGAATGTACACGGTCCGCACGCACACATAATATTTGCGCTATGTGTGCGTGGCCGACTATCTGAAGAAAAGTGAAGACACAGTTTTGTATATAACGAGACTCCGTCCGCCTTTTTTTCTACGTTCATGGTCAAAATGCATTGCAATATAAGCTCGTCATGGCACTTGCGATGGGATTTTTTATAAACAAGCAAACAGGTCACCTGATGGAAAGCAACTACCGTCGCCCATGGACACTCGCAACATTAGAAGTGCTGCAGGAGCGTTGCCGACCTTTAAGAGGGGCTCTTGGAGATTTGCAGGTCGTATTGGTCCGGAAATACTGCTGGTGAATCCCATACATTTTTGACATCTAACTTCACTATCGTAACTGGCGAATGCTACGAATGCATTTTGACTAGGGGGCCTGAGCCTGTAGCCAAGACTTTTTCTTTATCGCTTCTTTATCTAGGATCGCCGATCAAGATCCATGTTTTCATCAATTCCATAATTGACATTAGACGAGTCAAACGTAAACGTCATATTAACGAACACTTATGTCAATTCCATACATTTTGATTAACGATTCTATAAAGAGACCATTAAGTTCTTGGCTGATCTGAAGTTGGCACGAACTGTGCGAAGTGAAGTTATCGCACAGCGGTGATCTTCCACTTGAGGAGGAGGAAGGCGGCCGTCCGCAGCACCAGTAGAGTGACGGTCAGAGCCAGGATGTCCCACCAGAAGTTGTTGGGGGACATCGCGATGTCGGTCAGGAACGTGCGCGGGTACCTGTAGGACAGTATTTTGTAAGTACCAGCCCCCGTAGACAAGTGGCAAAACGCTAACGCTAACGCTAGCGCTACAAAATGTATGGATTTGACATTAGTATTCGCTAGCGAAATGACCCATGATGGTATCCCCTGCGACACCAAAAAAAAAAGCGATGACTTATGTCAAATCGCATACATTTTGTAGCGCTAGCGTTAGCGTTAGCACTTTGCCACTTGTCTACAGGCCCTGTAGTGAAGTTCTGATTTCGTTGTGCAGATATTGTTTCAACTAGTGAGAACCGTTAATTTTCGCGCTATTCTCGTAGTAGTCAACCTATAAAGTTCTAAATAGGTATTTATTCGCTAAATTCTGTTATATATGTAATCCTAAACGTCTAACATTAACTGGATATATAACCCGACCAAATAACGTGCGTCCGCCAACTGCCTTATATCTGATGGTACAAATTGCAATGTGCATATTAAGGCCTACCTATAATGGCAGTATTCATCATCATTACACGCCAACATGGGCCTGTCCAGGCCGTAGATAGCCGCGATGTAGCCCTCCAGGCCGTACCGCAGGTAGGACACGTAGGAGCCCCAGGCCAGGTAGGGGGGCAAGTCGCGCAGGGTCACACCGAAGCCCGCAAACATCATCATGGGTACAGATAAGACGGGACCCACAAATGTGCCGTTCTGAAATATAAATGTTATAAATGTTACCGAGGTCGGTTATTTGTAAATAAAATAGGTGGGCAAACGAGCAAACGGGTCACCTGATGGTTAGCAAAGTAGCCCAACACTAGCAACGTCAGAGCGTGCGTTTAGGTTAGGGTTATACTGATTGTTTGTCATGTCTTTTATTTCTTAAAGTTAAGTTAGACAATCATCTTTAAAAAGAATTAGCGATAGCAATGACCTAATTGTTAAGGTCCCTAAAAGTCTTACAGAGTCCGAAAATGTGCAGGAAATCTAATAATAGTCAGATATCTAGACTTGATATCCAGACGCTGATACTCGTATCAAGGATGAATGTTATAGGTAAGGCAACCAACAAGGACTCAAGTGACTTGGTTTTGGCTTCATATTCAAATCTGTTTTCTGTCAACAGTCTTTTCAATCCATTGAACACATAATTATTTTAAGATTGCTTCCATTTTCCATGTACTTACTGATGTATATCTCAGATCGCATTTGGAACGAAGTTCCTTATCGTACGTTGCGAAAGAGGGCTAGACGGAAAAAGTTGCCACGACACTTTTATAGTACCTGCGCAGTAGGGACAGAGGGCGTTGATGTGGCGATTACGTCAACTGGTGGGAAATTTAAAATTCTGCCATTCCTCTATGGCGGAAAATTTGACTTTTTTAGCTGGGTGGGGTGGCGGTACTCTTCATTATTTTTTTTTATTTTTTTTATAACTTCGTTCCATCCAGATTACCCTTGACACCTTTCAAGTTTTTGGTATACGCCGTACCCACCTTATGTTTATTGGCAATTTTCTAAGATGTTTTTAAATTGAAAAGAAAGAAGGTTTTTCAATAGCAACACTCACAGTGACGTTGAGCACAGCACCAATCATTAGCCCGAAGCTCTGTGCGACAAGGACGGTGTAGAGCGAGATGGCGAAGAACATGGCGAATCGCGCCGCGTCGAGTGGCTGCGACGACATGAGATACACTATGACGCTGAATACTGCGCATGAGACTATCTGGAATTAAAAATAATAGCAAGGTAAATGAGATGGTCCAATACTTGGGTGCTAATTCATTAACAAAAGGACGAGACACCTCTCCACATTCTTCTTGACTGTCCTGCTCTACAACGAGCAGAAACAAGTGCATAGAGCGCTACATAAAGTACCACATTGTACATTCCCGAAGTTGGTGCTACGGAGCACCAACTAGGCCGTAGCACCAACTGGAGAATGTTCTATGAGAGAAGTTGATTTCTAGGCAGTTGACAGATCCACGTCACTTGGTCGGATTATGTCAATTCATTGTTAATAATTGTGGTCTATCGGCTACGCTACGGTGCTACGGAGCACCAACTTGGGGAATATACCATTGAGAAAATTGATTCATAGGCAGTTGACAGACCCACGTCATTTGGTCGGATCATCTTAATTCAATGTTAATTGTAGTCTCGGCTGAGTTTGACCTAATGAGTCCTAATGCGACCTATCTACGTAGGTCCCCCATCTGCCTTTAAATCAAGTTCTCTAATAGTAATTTAATGCGAATTAATCACAATAAGTCCATTTGGGTTCACAGTGACGTCAGGACTCTAGAGACCTCTCGTCGGACAAAAAAAAAACAAAAAAATAATTATAATAGTACTTATATGATACCTACCGATATGGGTAGATCGACTAGAGTAATCGATATGTAGTAGGAGCCCAGTGAATACCAGCGGTTGAAGTGTTCCTTCAGGAGTATTGACATCTCGGAGGGGACTGAAAACAAAAGAATCGTAATAATTAAAATTAAAAAATAGATTGATACAGTAATTTGAGATTGGAACAGCAGGTTTTATTCCTGTTAGAAAAAAGGAAACTAGACAAAATATGACTTTGTATCTTCTCTTCAAAGAGGGAGTATACCTACTCAAATTCAGGAAGAAAGACCATTCTAAGCAACTTACAAGAGAGCATCATCTAGGGCGACTTCTTGGCGTGAGTATTGAGTATAATAATATTATGGTTCTTGTTCTTTATTTTATACTGTTGTCTATTTTTAGCAGACTTCCAAAAGGCGGAGGTTTTTCATTTATAATAATTTTTGTTTTTTTTTAGGTTTGTTCGTGGACAACTTCATCGTCTGTAAATCGATTTAAACGACTCCATCATTGTTGAAAAGAAGATACTTAAATAGTTAATAGAATCAGGCGGTACTTTGCGGAAATTCATTGCTTAAATCTGCTCCCGCGAAAAAAACTTTAAAAAGCGTGCAGATGAAACAACTTTTCATCGGCATTAACAGAGAAATTATATCTGAGAAAAATAATTATTAATTAGTAATCTACATGATGTGATACGTATTTGGTCTTGCCATATTTTTTCTATCGGTATCACATAATAAAGAAATAAAAAACCAAATCACCTCCAAATCGTTGAAATGAAACCACTATACTCCTTCATTATTCATCAAAGAATATATTATAAAAAATATCTACTGCTTTGCAATACAAAAGTTAATTATTTAGTTTGGTTACTTTTTTGAAATATGTATTATTTTTATAATAATTAACTAAAAATGAGTCTCAGCCAACCCTACACGGCGAGCGTCGTAACCGCCATAGTACAAGGCGCGCTCATATGAATGTTATTTTAATGTTATTTACGTCGATATTCGTACTGACAGACAATCGATCTGCTAATTTAGGAAGAATGAGCCCTTAAAGGCCTCTCACCACCATACCAGTTGAAAACCTCAAGGCAAGTTGAAAAGTTGGAAGTGGTGAGAGCCCTTGCACGAATTTGCTAACATTAGGTATAGCTTGTATGATGGTGGTGTTTGCATATTCTTGCATGTTCTTGTATGCGCACGCATAAGCAGTGTGGGTAAACTGCAGATCGCAGTACGGCGACCGCATTTTTCAGTCGGTTTTGAGTTTTGACCGTTGTTTGACGGTCCGTATATGGCCGGCCTTACCGTGGTACTTACAGGTGAGTATAGCAAGCATCATAGACGTTGGTGACTTACAGGTGAATATAGCAAGCATCATATACGTTGGTGACTTACAGGTGAATATAGCAAGCATCATATACGTTGGTGACTTACAGGTGAATATAGCAAGCATCATATACGTTGGTGACTTACAGGTGAATATAGCAAGCATCATATACGTTGGTGACTTACAGGTGAATATAGCAAGCATCATATACGTTGGTGACTTACAGGTGAGTATAGCAAGCAACATATAAGTTGGTGACTTACATGTGAGTATAGTGAGCATCATGGGCGACATCATGTGGTGCATGAGGATGGCGAACAGCAGGTTGTAGTTCTCCAGCACTCGGGAGCCCTCGTTGCCGGCGTTGATGAACAGCGCGCCCAGCATTATGCCCACCACCACGTTCACCATCAGACGCAGGTGGGTCATCGTCTGGAAGATAATAGATGATGGGTATTAGTTGGTGGGTTTCGGTTTCTTCTCTGACTGACAGAAAGCTAACGCACTCACCTGAGTGCGTTAGCTTTCTAGTTACGCAACTTTTATTTATTTAAGAAATTGACACATATATTATGACCTGGCAAACGATGTTTTTCCATATAAATTATTTCTAGTATCAATATAAAAGTAGATAAAAACCTATTCTCAAGCCTAACGTCTGTACCATCGAAGAAATTTATTCATATCCAGTTGAAGGACCTACGTCGTTTGGTCGGATTATGTCAATTCAATATAAGTCGTGATCTGTCAGCTGGGTTTGACACAACTCGACCAAACTACGTAGGTCCAACATTTGCCTATGAATCAATTTCTCTGACATACAAAATTTCATTACCTTTTTTGTTAAATGCAGTAAAGTAAATGAACTTAATCAATATGTCTTATTCAATTGATATTGATTAAGAAGTAACAAGTTTGTATGAACCTTGATTCCATAAACGAGCAACCAATTACTAGTTTATTGCATGTTAATTAAACTCCAAGATTAGAACAGCCGTAATAGGTAAGTACTTGTGGTTAATGTATTGAATTAAACTATAGTCATTACTAGATCATACATATAGAGATATTCTAAATTGCTAGTTTTTGAATCTTAAAAAAAAAGCATATTTTTCTTTATTATTCCCTGAATATCAGCTAGCTAAACACATTTTAGTTGATTTCACCAATAAAAATGGCGATACGAGGCGCAGTTTCATATTTTGAGTTTTGATCCTCGAGTCTCCGTAATGTCGATACGAGACACAGAATTTCATACTGACATTTTATATTAACTTTTGTGCCTTAATTCGCCGCTATTTACTAAAGTCCATCAGGATCACAGCACACATATCAACTCGAAAAGGGATCGGCACCGTATCGCCTCGAGCCGTTCAATATTGTTTGTATGAAACTCACTACTGCAACGCACACGCGGGACCGTAACGTAATCGCGTCGCCTCGGAACAGGCTCCGAACGGGGATGCGACGCGTGGTCAACTAGCAGTCCCCGCGCTTACGGATCGTCGTCAACACGGCTACGGCTGCGCGTTTACGGCTCGCTGACTGCTGGCCCTAGATCAGTTTGAAGCAAGGGTGGTCGGCGAGCCGTAAGCGAGCCGTCGCCACCGTAGCCGATTTGACGTACAGGCACTACTTGGTTTGGTACGCTTTGGTTACGTGCATACGTTAGGTTGACGCCTGGTTGACGGCGAGGCGAAAGGCGATACAGTGACGATCTTTTTCCAAGTTGATATGTGTGCAAACTTACCGGATCCCTCTTCGCCTTCATGAACCCTCGTTTGATGAGCACGGAGCGCTGGTTGGACTGCGACGTCTCCTCACTCCCGGAGCCGCCATCTTGGTCCTTCAGTGACGTCAGCGGGTACTGCTTCCTCAGCTCCTCCATCGTCGGTATCGTCCCCGGATCGTCGAACCACTCCAACGCTTTGCCGTTCTCGATCTTCGTTGTCAAAATATCCATTTTGTCGTCGCCGTACTCCCCGCAGGCTAGCTCGATTACTGTAATAACGAGAGGAAAGTTAAAGATAACCACTAACTAACTATCTACATTAATTGTTAATAAGCGAGATGAAAATAATTAAGGTTAATATAATTACTATGGCTGCGTTGCACCAGAGGCGTGGTTAAAGTTTAACTTTAACCGGAAAATTTGGCAGATGTCGTATGAGCATATGGGGTGCTTGGACGCCATATTTAACCTTAACCAGAGATTTGACATTTTGCACTGTTGTCAAAGTTAAGGTTAAAGTTACAGTTAAAGTTAGTTCGTACAATCCACTCTATGACAGTCAACGAAAATGCCTAGCTCGATTACTATATGGCTACTGAAATTGCCATCAAGAAATTGATGTACTTTATAATATAGAACTACTCGTACAGAAGTTGTTGGATCATTTTGAGGTCTACGATGCTACAGATACACTACTGGACTTGGTTATCAAAACTCCAAAAATTGCTAGAGCCTAGATCCTTTAGAGATCTGGGATACTAATAAATAAAAAAGTACTACAAAAATGATAAGTACACATTCAACTTGTTTCCTGTGCTGTTTTTGTCAAAGATAAAGTAATGGTAGTGTATTCTAGAGTATCTACATTCTACATACAAACCTATGCATCTAGATTCTAGAATCTAGATGTACAACTTATCAATCACTTCGCTTGTAGATAAAGCTTCATCTTCTCGCTTATGTTGTGACTTTATGTTTTGCCAACCGCGATGCCACAAAAAATTATAACTTTAATAATATTGCTATAGAGTAGAAGTAGAGCGTATCTTATTTTTTCTATGATTTCTTTATCTAAATTGTAATGCAAACAATTTGATTTCCTTGCTCGTTGCTAGTCGCTAGACATCCAAGGTTGTTGATAAATGATAACAAAACAGCAGCATACAATTTTTAAATGTCAACCTTCCTCGTTATTACGAGTAAGTAAATAATATTAACTTATTATAATAGTCCAAATAGGTACTAAACATAAATAGTAGCTTTTACAACGATCAATTTGAGTTTTCTATTTTTAGTACCACCTCGATCGCGGATTCTTGGAAATCTTTTGTTCTCGCGGTCGCATGCGACCGCTTGGGAACGAAAGCGTTAAATAAAAGGATGCTCTGCAGTTACCTAAGTATTAAGTTAAGCTCCTAATCACGTTCGTAATTGCCAGTATTTTTCTATCATGGACAACGTGTAGAGATATAATAAATTGTGACTACAAAATACTTACTATAATCGGCAGGATTGTGGTAAATAGGGCACGGGATGCCCGCCTGTTCCAGATATGGAACAACATTCCTGGTCGTCCCCTGGTAGAGGCAGCGGCCGGCAGACAGCACGTATACCTGATGTAATTAAGTTATGTTTAAAGAAACTGTATATTAAAACATAAATTTGTATTAGGAAGACTTATACGCCCCCGACCTCCATGGTTCATTTGTTTACAGCTTGGCCACTGATACGACCGCTCTAGGTTTGTTGATGATTTTTTTTGGCTATGACAATGCAGGCTATTAGCCTTATAATCTGGTGGCTATATCCGTGCACATGGGTGGGCATATGAAATGTCAATCCCGCAGTATCTTATCTCACCGTCAACAAAAACTGACGTGGAAGCCGGAAGGCAAAAGATAGATGCGCACTAAAAATATGTATTTTTAAATTTTTCCTTCGAATTAAATCACATCAAGGTTGGTAGAGTTTACAAAAATGGAATACCTGGTCAAACATGGCGAAGAGTGTGGCGGAGGGCTGGTGGACTGTGCAGAGGATGGTGCGGCCCTGGTGCGCCAGGTTCCGGCACAGTTGCACCACCTGGGTGCACGAGGAACTGTCTAGACCTCTGGAATGATAGCATTATGAAAGTTTAACAAACATTCGGTATTTGGCGAGTCAATATTTTTTTTTTTCATTCGATTCAATTACAAAAATAATAAAATCTGCAAAAGACGGCAATGCTCTACGCATTGTCTTACTAAACTGTCTAAAATGCGTTTTAAAATGTACTCTAACCCTAACTATCAGCATATCTATCTCTGGAAAAATTATAAGTCACATTTGTATAGATAAGTCACAACTTGGTACCAAATCACTACGACTTTAGTTTAATTTATTGCTATCACTATGATGAGTAGTTCGTACTAAGCATATCAAAGTCCAAAGAACAGTAGGATTATAATTTATGATTGCAACATACCATAACATAGTGTGAATCACCATTCACAGTACAAAGTTTAAAAACATTTGCCGTCAACGGATATGTAGCGATTCCGCGACAAACGCGATGTTTCGCAACTATGTAAACTTATCCCAGAGCCCTTAGCCTAAATAGAATTTGACATAATAATGTCAAGTATATTATTATTCTATACTAGCGACCCGCCCCGGCGTCGCACGGGTAAGTATAAAAAATATAGCCACTGAAAAGTGATTAAAATCGATAGCCTATAATCCTTCACGTGGTGGCGTACTTTTTATCTATGCCAAATAACATAAAAATTGCTCCAGTAGTTCGCGAGATAAGCCGTTTCAAATAATTTCCCCCGTTTTTCCCACATTCTCCATTAGTCTTAGCGTGATAAGCCTATAATAGCCTTCCTCAATAAATGGGCTATCTTATCTAACACTGAAATAATTTTTCAAATCGGACAAACAGTTCCTGAGATTAGCGCGTTCAAGTTAGCCCTTTCAAATAATCTTCCCCGTTTTTCCACATTTTCCTCTGTTTCTTTGCTCCTATTAGTGTTAGCGTAATAAAATATAGCTTATAACCATCCTCGATAAATGGTCTATCTAACACTGAAAGAATCATCAAAATCCGTTGCGTAGTTTTAAAGATTAAAGGGAACAAAGGGACATGAGGGAAAAAAGCGACTTTGTTTTATAATAAGTATAGAAGAACCAAATATCGCGGGAACCGCCAATTTTTCATGGACGCCACGTGGATATGGACCATCGGCATTCCGCATTTCCGCCGCGGAAATTCGGCATAGTGTGTTTAGAGTTTTAGACACATATTTTAATATGTCTCTGAGTGCGGCAGTTAATAAACTATTTTAAGCTGACTAACCTCAGCGGCATTGAGGTAACACTAATGATATTCTACTAAATACTGTTACGTTCATACTATTTTCCTGCTTAAATTGCTTCCGAACAATTTTCAAATTCAATTGTCAAATTTGACAGATAAGTGAAACAAAAGATACGAAATGCCATTTACATAAAAGAGACAGACTAAATAAAAGACGGGCCAATTGGCCCGTATTTAAGGCTTCACAACGCGCGCGGTAGTAACATATCTGCTTTGAGTTTTTTTATGTAATATCATTGGGTAACACGAAAACAGACACACAAAACCCGTTTCGCATTTTTAACAATAGTGTGGAAGAATGGATACAGGACAGTAATCTATCTTCGGTTTCAGTACAGTACTCGTATCCATAACAGTATTCCTATTGAAAATAGCGTACACACACATAAACACTTGTACATTTGTATTGCGGTTACAATTTTCCACACTTTTGAGAAGTGCAATAATAAAAACGCTTAACAGAAAGCCATAAACTTGTAGCACTAAAGGTGAGCGCACATTTATCAGCACGCACGCGCCGAACGCGCCCCATTTAGAATTAGGGTTGATTCAGACCACAACGCGACACGTAGATGTATCCATACTTCCATACTATTATTATAAATGCGAAAGTGTGTCTGTCTGTCTGTTACCTCTTCACACTCAAACCGCTGAACCGATTTTGCTGAAATTTGGTATGGGGATACTTTGAGTCCCGAGAAAGGACATAGGATACTTTTTATCCCGGAAAAATGTACGGTTCGAAAATGTAACGAATTTTGGCGCAACGGAGTTGCGGGCGTCACCTAGTTTCTTTTATAATGGATTTGACAGATTCTCAAGACGCAATTGAAATCTGTAATATCCATACAAATTTATGCCGCGCCGCGCCTCGTCTCGCCTTGTCGCTTTGCGGTCCGAATTGACCCTTAGGGTCTACACAGACGGGCTACATTGCAACTGCAATCTAACTGCAAATTGCAGTTGGATTGCAGTTTGAATGCAGTTGACACGACTGCAATACGACTGCTATAGAACTCCAAACCAAACAGTTCACACGACTGCACGCCGACTGCAACTGAACTGCAATCCGACTGCGCGTTTGGCTTGCAGTTCAATTGCAGTCGTATTGCAGTCGTGTCAACTACATTCAAACTGCAATCCAACTGCAATTTGCAGTTGGATTGCAGTTGAAATGCAGTCCGTCTGTGTAGACCCTTAGTTGTATGAAATGATGCGAAACCTCGCACATTCGTCTGCATTGTATTATGCGGTGCGTTCGTCACGTACGGCGCGTACGGTGCTGACAAATGTGCGATCAACTTTAAGTGATTATAACGATGATAATTATTACTATTACAGAACAAATAAATATTTATTTATCGTGATCGCCTCGCTGCTCCAAGGTGTTAATAACAAGATGTTTATTCGAAATGATTATTCTGCGAATTGAAACTAACAAGGATAAAATTGCAATTTTAAATACCAACTAAATCCATAAAGATAATATATGTATGTATAATATGATAAAATGTTGAATTTTATACGTTTCAATGGTAACTTTTGTTGCAAGCAATTCCAAAAATAAATATATATAATACTTAAATTTAATATTATACATATTTGTACATTACTTATAATAGATTTACATACAGAATAGCTACCACATAATATTTTTGTAAATGCATATTGTATGTAAGTGCCTGCTTGTCAAGCAGGCACATACAATAGGCTTGATGACTAATTTTTTTTCTTATTGGTAATTGAAAGACCCTTAAAAAATAGAAACATTGCTGAAAGAATGACTCTCATAGCTTAAAAATTCACCAAGATATGAACAATTCAAACATCTCATAAAATAGACCTGCCCGAAACGCCCCATACAAAGTGCTACGAAAGACTGACGTCAGTCTTTCTTAGTTTGTACGGGTCGGGAGAGAACTTTGTTCGATAGGTATATTAAATATTGCGTTTATGAAAGTGGTTTCATACCAAAAGTTGCTTTTAATTGCATAAGTTATCGAATGGTATGCAAATATTAAGAAATTTAATTGAAAAAAAAACGACTTGATTATCCAACTTTGAAGGCGCCTAACAAAAAAAATACAAATGCTATCGAGCTGAAATTTTGGTAACGCTTATTTTTTGCTGTGCTTTCTTTATTTTATTAACAAAAGTCGCTAATCTTTGACCTTGTCATCATCCCTATTGTATATAATAATTAATAATATTATACAGTAGGTACTATACGCCCGGCGAGTACACAGGTATTCTCAGCTGATCCCGATACATTTGTATGAAGATGTTAAAAATATAATATATATAAATCTCCTGTCACGATGTTTGTCCGCGATGGATTCCTAAACTACTTAACCGATTTTAATGTTTTTGTTTTTTAAATGTGTGCTTTTTACCAACTTGAGAGATAGGATAGCTTAGATCTTTAATAATTATAGTCGCAATTTTATTTTATTGCAAATTATTTGTCTATAAAGAGCGACCATTGTTTATGGCATAAACCATCCAAATCCAATATGGCAAATCCATCGCTATCCCGTGACCCGCGTCGCATAAACTTTATGCGACGCGGGTCACGGGATAGCGATGGACGTTGCCATGGCACAGTGTTTATTGTAGCCCAAAAAACGGACATCGTCTTTTTATTTGTTAATTCGAAAGAGTACTTAATTACAAATCCCCGAGTAAAACACCCAGGTGTCTCGCTTTAATAGTTTTTGAATTATCTCGAAAAGAAAATCCCAATCCCGCGTTCATAAAAAAGTGAAAAGTTATTATATTTCAAAATTAGTACAGATTACAAAAAAACATATGATATAATACTTGTAGGAAATACAAAAAGCTATATTATGAACCCTTTTTTAGTCGGCTATCACTTATGGGGGCCATGAAAACGAAGAAAATCGATTTTCAGTTTTTATTTTTTTCTGACTAAACTAAGTCGATGTCGAAAGCATATGTTACTTTAAAAGAAAGGTAATTATTACCACCACCAATAGTAAAAATACCAAATCCCTAACCCGTGGAACTTTTGAGATCTATGGCTTTAAAAAATCCGGGATTGGCGGGATTCGTGAGCTTTGTTTTTTTATTACATTGTTCGATCGTGTTGCTAAGAAGTAACAAATTCTGCGAAGTAACTATAGTTATCAAACTCTAAAAAGTATCAATTTTCTAAGAATGTTATTTTTTGACGAATTATCTAAAGAAAATGCGTCATAAGTAAAAAATTTGTATAGAATTTGTACACAGTGCCTTCTTATTTTTAATCTTAAGCGTATGAATCTAGCACGGGGCCACTTTTTAGCCAAAAATTTAAAATTATTCTTTTAAAAATAGGATTTACAACTTAATCTATAAAATGTAAAAAGTTAGCATATAAGTTAACAGTGTAAGTCACAAAATTATGAAAAATATTCTTTTTAAGGTAGACTTGCTAGCAGCTACCAACTGCCAAGATGTGCCATCGCTCATCGCCTATGAAAAATAGTTGAATTTAGCAAAGATAAAACGTTCTTTTGACTACCTTTTTCAATTTATTAATGGAAAGATTTTGAAATATTTTTTAAGTTTTATTATAAAAACGCATACATTGACCCATGGATAAGTTTAAAGGCTTATAACTTTATTTTTTTCATGTAAGTATAATAATATATTATGTCTTCAACATTTGCCCCTGGTAAAATCGAAGAACAAAGAAATGTGTTTTTTTAAAAATGTGGCATAACTCAGAAAACATAAAAATTAAACTTCGTTTGCATTGGAAAGTATGATAGTATCATTATTATTATGGCTGTTTTCAGCGTCAATATTATAATAATTACTATCACCGTCGTCGCTGCTATTATTATTATCATCGGGGACATCGGGGCATGGGGGTTCAAACTTCAAATTAATAAGTTTATTACTTTACGTGGATAAGGTACTCGATTTTTTACAATGTTTGCCAACATTTTGGAAATTGAAGAAAGGCTTTTACATGACTTGAGTACAATTTTACTAACGATTAACAGTGGATTGCCAATAAACACCGAAAGTTTTGATTTCTTTTGCAAAACTTTAGCGTACCGATATGTTGCTGAATATGGATGGCATCCCATGATAATAACATTACATGAAATACTAGTCCACGGCTAAAACATAATCAAAATAGAGCCTTTACCTATAATAGGATTTCTCTCAGAACAGGCTGGTCAGTCGCGCAACAAATATTGGCGTTATGATCGGGAGCTTAACACTCGTAAAAATTCCAGGATAAACACTATGACCGATTTGTTCCATCGAGCGCTAGAGTCATCCGACCCAATAGTTTCCCATTTAAACCTTGACTCCAAGAAAAACGCAAAAAAAGTACCTTATCCACCTGAAGTAATTAACTTATTAATACCTTTTATTTATTTATTTAGTTATTAATTATTATTTATCATAGGGGCAGATTTAAAAATCTGCCCCTATGATAAATAATAATTAATAACAATAAGTCAGTGACGATGGTGAAAGTAATTAATTAATTAACATCGATGCTGACGTCTTAACAATTATACTATCATACTTTAAAACGATAAAAAGAAGCATGATATCTAAGTTTTGTGGCTAATCCCACATTTTTAAAAACACATTTCTTTGGTATTCGAATTTCACCAGTGGTGAATGTTGACGACAATTAATATTATACATGACGGCAACGGTGATGACGTGACACATGCATTGATTATATTTTTTTTACTTTAATAGCACTTACTTATATATTTTCCTAAATCATTTCGTCGAAATATATGAAAAAAGTAAATTTAAAAATATTTAGTACTTTTTAACCTTTGACAACTATAGTTACTTCTCAGAATTTGTTCCTTGTTAGCAACACAATCGAATAGTGTAATAAAAAAACAAAGTCCACAAATCCCGCCAATCCCGGATTTTTTAAAGTCATAGAACTCAAAAGTTCCACGGGTTAGGGATTTGGTATTTTTGCTATTGGTAGTGGTGATGATTACCTTTCTTTTAAAGTAACATGCGCTTTCGACATCGACTTAGTTTAGTCAGAAAAAAATAAAAACTGAAAATCGATTTTCTTCGTTTTCATGGCCCTCATAAGTGATAGCCGACTAAAAAAGGATTCATAATGTAGCTTTTTGTATGTCCTACAAGTATTATATCACATGTTTTTTTCTAATCTGTACCAATTTTGAAATATAATAACTTTTCACTTTTTTATGAACGCGGGATTGGGATTTTCTTTTCGAGATAATTCAAAAACTATTAAAGCGAGACACCTGGGTGTTTTACTCGGGAATTTGTAATTAATTACTCTTTCGAATTAACATATAAAAAGACGATGTCCGTTTTTTGGGCTACAATAAACACTGTGCATGGTGACATACAGTTTATTTAGTCACAAATTCAATAAAATAATACGGGCGTTAAACTTTATATAATATGGCAAAGAAACGTTTGCCGGGACAGCTAGTGTTATATATTATACTGTTTTAATTTATCTGTGGTACTTCCATACTAATATTTACTACACTGTGCTAACTACTATAAATGAGAAAGTGCGTCTATCTACAAATGTCTGTCTGTCAATTACCTCTTCACGCCCGCAAACCGCAAACCGATTTTGCTGAAATTTGCTATTAATACTTTGAGTTCCGGGATACCTTTTCTTGCGCGATAATCGAATTTTAGCGCAACGGAGTTGCGGCCGTCATCTTTGGTAATAAGTTTTTTTTTTGTTCTTGTTATGGCGCTCGGCTTTACCATGGCCAGTGTCAAGTGAAGTATTGGCGGGAAAAAATATTTTTTCGTAAAAAATTTACAAAATTTTCAAGTAATTTTTCCAGAATATCGTCAAGTCGAAAGTCTAGTCAAAGTCTAAAAAGTAGTCGGTAAAGTCAACGAGTCAAGTCAGTTGTTTTAGTAAAGTGGTAGACCCTTTACTAAAACTTTCGATGGAGTTTTGGAGGGAACACAAAATGGCACGTTTCTTGAAGTTGTATCACTTGCCCACACTTGTGCACGACAACGAATATTTAATGGTTAATATTCTACCAACATTACACATTAAAAACCGAAATAACACAATTTTAGGAAATTAAATACAAAAACAGAACGTCACTCTTTCGTATTCCCGGCAAAACTCCTGGTAATAAGTTAGGTTTTAGTAATTTGAGACACGACAAAGACAGCCTTACAAGACGGACACACACATAGCCTATCTCGTGTCTCAAGTAAGCGCCCATTCAGTAGCGTACTCACGTGGTGGGCTCGTCGAGGAACATGATGAGGGGATTGTTGATGAGCTCCAGGGCTATGGAGAGCCGCTTCCTCTGACCACCAGAGAGCTGTGCCGCACGTGTGTTCATGTGCTCGTACAGACCGAGGTTTGTCAGGATTTCTTCTATCTAGAATAAGGATGAAAGCATGAGGTGGAAAGAATTTGGAGGATAGATGTTGAATGTTGAAAAGAGACAATTATAGAAGTCAACATGCGTAAGGAGTGAACTTATCTAGGTCACGACAGCAGACAAGTGGAGAGTCAAAATTGCTTCGTCTATTCTAGATATTATGATGATGATTTGTCAGGAAGCAAGGTCGTTCTACTAAAGTCAGTTCACATAAAAAAGGGATAGTAACTATAATCATTAATCATGTGCATAAAACGTAGAGATGCATAATGTGTTCAGTGACACTAACTGACTTTTATAGTTTACTTAGACTACAGACGTGAATCACACCTTATGGTCCGTGCGCAACTAGTTGGCCGCTCTGCCCATACACTGTTATACCGGCAGAGCGGCCAACTAGTTGCGCACGGACTATAGTACAATTTCAATATTAGCACGGACTTTTTAAATGATTCCTCCGAAAGTAGTTTCACCAATATTCCGCTACTACACACTCCACTGTCCTTTTTAACCTCAAGGGCTTATTCCACCTTACAAAATTTAGACGTTCTAGTTAGGATTCTAAGAAGAAGACTAATTAGAAGCTTCTGATTCCACTACATAGAAGCCACATTTCTTCCGATTTAGTACCTACGCTAATTAGGATCCTAACTTTCTAAATGCTATTTCACTGGACTTTTAGCTAATAGCTACTGAATCAATTTAGAAGTTTATTTGGTAAGGTGGCATAAGCCCTTTAGCCAGGTTCTGAAATAATTTTCATCTACCCTCTCTTCCTTCTCATATTTGTTCATGGATGTGGGTAGTTTGAGGTCGGAAGCCAGGTTCATGTTCTCGCCGACAGTCAGCAGACCCTGAAGCCTGTCGTCCTGCTGGATGTAACACGACATCCTCTTGAATCGCTCTGAAAATATAGAGGTAACATGTAATTACCATTAAATTAAACTAGCAATTACTAGTAATATTGTATTTATACTTATCACGGATCAAGGATGTTTAGAATTAATGTCAAGTAGGTTGTAAAGTTTTTGCGCTATCTATTTGATTTATTTTCGTAGGTATAATCGCAATTCGCATATAGTGATTGGCTAGATCAATTCATGTGAGATTGTTCTATGAAAGTGATTAAGGTTGTCAGAAGCACTATGGCACCGTATACAGTGTGTAACAAAAATAAGTGATAATACTTTAGGGTGTGTACGTGTTCCTTGTAGAGAGTACAGTGTGAAAGTAGCAGCTCTGAAAGACGATTTTTTTTACTGTTGTATGGGCAAGGGCCCGAGCGTCACGAGTTTGCCCATACAAAAGTGAAGAAAAATTTTGGTCTTTCAGCGCTGCTACTTTCACAGTGAACTCTGTACAAGAAACACGTACACACCCTAAAGTATTATCACTTATTTTTGTTACACCCTGTCTTTTACATATTCAAGAACTCTTACTCACTCATGACTCTCCCCCGTCCGTTGATGAAGATGGCTCCACCGACGCCGGTGATCCGGTAGCCGGACAGGACATCCAGCAGCGTGGACTTGCCCGCGCCGGACGGACCCATGATGGCGATGAGCTGCTTCGGCCGGAACCGACCGTTCACGCTATGGAGGATCTGCTTTGACCCTGAAAACGAGTTTAAGGTTAGTAAGGATAAAGAAACAAACTATGTTTCATGGCTGTATGCAGAGAAAGATAATTAAACTTTAATAATAATGAAAAGTATGCAATCTATTTAAACATTTAATGAAGAGTATAGTGTAGAGTAGAGTGGAATTTAGTTGCAAAATACTCGAAAAAACTTCAACATAGGGAGGACGACGGCGTAGCGCTTTCTAAGGTTTAATTAGAGAAAGAGGGTAAAATAAACTGTCGGTGCTCGATTATTTACGTGACATATTATTTTAAGGAAAAGAGTCGAGAATTTGCCCTGTAGTGATATGTAGAGCAACTTTCAAGACAACTTTTTGAGAGGCAAACATAAGTAATACTTAATTTAATAAAGATAATTAACGCACATGTAGCGACTGACTCAGTTTTCAAATGATACCTTTAGGAGCCTTTTTCATAATAATTATCTTCCGGTACCCGTGTGAAATTACTCTTAAAGTATTTTAAGCATTTATTTCTTTTTAAAGATCCTACGTTCAGTATAGTTTTCGTGTACATACGCGAATGATGAAAACTTAGCAAATCAATACTTTTGCACTTCACACATTAAAATATTTTTGCCTAAATATTGGATAACTCAATATGGATTGGTATAATAAATCTTATAATTAGTATTCATTTTGTTTTCAACGTAAATATAGCTATCCCTAGCTACAATGTTATTCGTAATATCTACATATAGCAAGCGTCACAGAGACCTAGGAAATTTAGTACTCTATTTGTTTTTATCGTAAGCCAAGCCATACTTTTAGTAGAGCAAGCATCATTAATCTCTAGCGATCTAGTAAAAGTATAGCAACAATTTTGCAATATTGACATTAAATTCTGCCTAATTATTGGCAAACATCACCTTGCAACACGATTAGATCAGTATCGGCGACCCGCTGCCCTCTCGCGGGGTGGATTTCCTCAATGGCCGCGATAACCTTTTCGCGCGTCATCGCTCTTATCTGTTTGTCAGAAGGGCTAATTATATCGCGAGTTAATTCCACTATACGACGAACTTACGAATTGTTATTATGTATATTTCATTTTCCGTAGCGCTAAAATTTGCTTGGCTATTGGCTATGCTCTACGCAAAGTCGTCGCAGAATGTTACTGTTTAGACCAGTGGTTCTTAACCGGTGGTCTCCCTGAAGCCATTCTAAGTGGTCCGCGAAGCCATCCAACAATATGTGAGAAGTCAGAAGTTAGTAAAGAGTATGCAGTCACAAAAATCACATTAACTTTTAGATTTTTTCCAAATGAAAAAATGAGTGCTAAAAAGTTTTGCTTATTGTCTTTATCAAACAACCCTTAATTTAGGTAAACCTACTGGGGGATCCCCGGCAAGACAAACATTTGGTAAGATGGTCCCTCATGGCTAAAAGGTTAAGAACCACTGGTTTAGACTTTAGACAAACTATCCTGTGAAAAAGTCCCAGGCTCGTCATCTAAGCTAAGTTTAAGCCTGAAGAGATAACAGTAAACAAACACACTGTTGCATTAATTGTTGCAATAATAATAAAATTTATAATATTTGTATGGAATTTGGAAAGTGTGGAGAGTTATAGGAGAATAGGAAAAAAGACGCAAAAAAATCGTAACCTCGGAATAATTCGCAAAGAGCTGAAAATTGGTAGAGACGTTAAATACACCATTATAAATAAAACCTCAAAAGTCCCCGGCGATCCTCCTTGTGCAAAAAAAATGTTCAAGATCAAAGGTATGAAAATGAGGTTTTTCCTGTTTTTTTTCCAAACTGTACATTTTATCACAAAAATAGGCTGGGCAAGAGTGTAGATTATAGAATTCTCTACAAAAAATATTTAGACACTTTGTTCATACGACTTAACATCTATGTATATAAAAGAAAGTTGTGACTTATAACTCAAGAACGGATGAACCGATTTGGCTGAAAATTGGTGGAGAGGTAGCTTAGAACCAGGCATATATTACTATACTTTTATAATTATACTACTATTAACCGATTCGTTGCCACCTTCATTTCAACAAATTCTTACGACAGGCCAAGTACTTTGTTCGATGACGCACCATAAGCGTCATCGGCCCTGCTAAACGATGACGCGCCACGTGCGGCATTGGCCACTGGTTGTGTTTTATGCATATTTTATTGTAAATAGGCGTAAATCAGAGAGCGAAAAGATAAATTTTGTGTGCAGTGTTCGTATTAGTTGTAGTTCAAAGCTGATATGGCGTATAAAAGTAGTAATTCATACTGTTAACAAAATGTGTAAGTAGTCGTCAACCTTTGGCACAAATTTTGCTCATACTCGTATGTAGGTATTAATGATTTTAATTAGTGCTGGTTACTAAAAGCCGAGCTTTGTGAGGGCTCACGTCGTCACACCTTGACTGACTGATGATAACACACATAACACGGACTCGCGTACGAAGGGTTCCGTACCATTATAGAGCAAAATTATGCCGAAAATTATGTTTTTGTACGGGATTTCCCTTCATTTTTTATTTTATTTATTTAATTTTATTTTGTTTTTTGTATTTGTTATTATAGCGGCAACAGATATTCATAATCCGTGAAAATTTCAATTCTATTACCGTTCTTGAGTTGCGGCCTGGAGACAGACAGACAGACAGACAGACGGACAGACAACGAAGTCTTAGGCTGGCCTCACACAGCCGGAATGTCTTTCTGAATTCATATTATTAATTCAGAAAGACTGGAATTCCATACAATATCAGTAAGTATGCTCCACGAACACATTCTGATTTTTTTCAGATTATGTTTCTCAGATCGATCTGTAAGAATGATACTGACGAGCGTTCTGAATTCCGGATCGATAAATTTAAGATTATGATTTCATAACGCGCGTATTCCCATACATTTTAATAGAGCGGCACACACATACTGGAATCAGATTATGAATTATTTCAGTTGACACTGCAAGAAGCTAACCCCTGGACGTGTTGAGCTGCTGGCGTGATGTCTGACACGGAAAATTTAATCTTAAGCATTGAAATATAGGACACATCCATTGAGGATTACCATGACAGGGAAAAAACATAGCGTGGTTGGAAATTCTTAAAAGTTTAATTCCAAATTGGGAAACATTAAGTGAAAACGAAAGTAAAAGAAAAATAATATTTATTAGTATTAATTCTTCTTCCATAAAGACGTTTAAATATGTACCAGGAATCATGAGACTACTGATCAATCTTATTTTCAAAGATGTGTGTGAGGCAAGGTGCCGAAATTTAGATTATGAATTTCCGATTATGAATTATTCAGAGAGACGTTCCGGCTTTGTGAGGCCAGCCTTAGTAATAGGGTCCCGTTTTTATCTTTTGGGTACGGAAGTTAGAACCCTAATTACATGTTAAAACACAAATCAATAGGCATGATAGTTTTTCCGTAAAGGTTGTGGGATTTATTATGACTAGCAACTTCATCTATTTTAGTTGAAGAATAAATAACTTAGAGTAGTTGTGTAGCTATGACAATATAAATTTGTATTAAAATTTAAGAGCTCTCAGAAAATCGTTTATTTAAACAAATGAAATACGTTTGTTTTGGATAATCAGCAGGAATATAATGACTTTCCTGAATATAGCCAGCCACAATTTACAAACATACTCAAATGAAAATTGCCTGGAAAACGACAATAAGGAGAATGAAAGTTTTCCAGAATATAGTCACTCAATATTGCAAAACTTTACATTGAAAAGGACATTAAGTAATTGAAAGTTCTCGTATTTGTCATGACGCAAAAATTAACTCAACAGACAGTAGCATCGAAGCTGAATTACTGACGCTGATGAAGGTGAGTGTTAATAAGAAAAAAAAGTTACATAAATACGCTAATCACAGAAAAGTAAGGATTCTTCGAGTGAACCAATGATTGACGATCTCTGACTAGTAGCCTTTAATTCTAAAATAAACGGCCACGCATAAAATTGAGTTCAACATGTATATTTAGACAAGGGAATTGTAATTACAGTATTATAAATTAGTTTTAACGTGTTTTTTAACAATTCTTATATGCCGCGTCTGGCGCGTCATCGGCCTCCCTAAAACTTTTCGAATGACGCGCTGGGCGCGGCATTGGCCACGAATCGGTTAATAATATACTTTTATGATTTGCGCGTAAACTATTCAATCGATTTTGATGAATTTTGATTTTTGGTATGGAGATACGTTGAGTCTCGGGAAAGGACAAGGAATACTTTTTGCCCCGGAAAATGTACGGTTCTCGCCCAATAAACTTTTATCTCAAGAACGGATGATCCGATTTGGTTGAAAATTGGTGGAGAGGTAGCTTAGAACCAGGAATAGGACATAGGATACATTTTGTCCCGGAAAATGTACGGTTACTGCACAATATACTTTTATGATTTGCGCGTAAACAATTCAATCGATTTTGATGAATTTTGGTATGGATATACTTTGAGTCTCGGGAAAGGACAAGGGATACTTTTGGTCCCGGAAAATGTACGGTTCCCGCACAATAAACTTTTATCTCAAGAACGGATAAACCAATTTGGCTGAAAATTGGTGGAGAGGTAGCTTAGAACCAGGAAAAGGACATAGGATATATTTTGTCCCGGAAAAATGTACGGTTACTGCACAATGCACAATATACTTTTATGATTTGCGCGTAAACTATTTAATCGATTTTGATGAGTTTTGGTGTGGAGAAATATTTGAGTCTCGGAAAAGGACAAGGGATACTTTTGTCCCGGAAAATGTACGGTTCCTGCACAATACACTTTTATGATTTTCGCTTAAACTATTTAATCTATTTTGATGAAATTTGGCATAAAGATACTAATTTTAATCTATTGTTTTCTTAATTATACCAATTCGAATTAAATAATCATCGTTAAGATAGGACAATGTCTGTCGGGTGACGGGTCAGCTAGTTGCTTATAAATGGCGGGCTTAGAATTTGGGAAAACCATATCTAATACTTATAAAGCAAAAGAATTTGTAGAGCTACTGCTTTGAATTTAAAAGTTCGTTTTTTGTTGGATAGTCTTATTTAACGAGGAAGACTTGAGCTATATAACATCACGTTGGCACCAATATGAGCAAAGAAACAGAGGAAAATAGGGAAAAACGGTGAAAATTATTTGAAATAAAATCTCACAAACGGCTGAAGCATTTTTTATGTTATTTAGCACAGATATAAAGTAGACCACGAGGAAGGACATAGGCTATTTTGTTTCTCGGGAAAATGTACGGTTTCCGTGAAATACATAATTAATAGGGCGGAGCGGAACTTCTTGTACTACAGCATACGAGGGCTGTTCACAGCCAAACAATATTACCGTGACTTATTACCGTTACCAAATCTAAACTTTTCGAGTCACAAAGAGCAACAGTACGCTCGCAACGCAAGTCACTCAGAAGTATGTCAGGCCGAGAACATTTCAATTTTGTCAAACAACCCTAATATGTAGTACTAGATGTTAAGCGTGGCTCCGCCCGGCCGCGTTAATTATAAATTTCACGCAAACCTTAAATTTTCCTGAAAAACAAAATAGCCTATGTCCCTGATCCCTCCACGTAGCCTATTCTATATCTGTGCAAAATAACATAAAAATTGCTTCAGCCGTTTGTGAGATAAGCTCCTTCAAATTATTTTCACCGTTTTTCCCCATTTTCCTCTGTTTCTTTGCTCCTATTGGTGGCAACGTGATGTTATATAGCTCAAGTCTTCTTCGATAAATAAGACTATTCAACAAAAAACTAAATCTTCAATTCAAAGCAGTAGTTTTACAAATTCTTTAACTTTATAATGCTTATATTATAGAATTGATTTTCCCAAACTTTAAGCCCGCAATTTATAAGGAATGGTAAGTCGTATGAAAAAAGTGTCTGAATATTTTTTGTAAAGATTTCTATGATCTACACTTTTGCCCTACCTATTTTTGTGATATAATGTTCAGTTTGAAAAAAAAAAACCAGGAAAAACCTCATTTTCATACCTTTGACCTTGAATAAAAATTTTTGTACAAGGAGGATCGCCGGGGACTTTTGAGGTTTTGTTTGTAATGGTGTATTTAACGCCTCTACCAATTTTCAGCTCTATGCGAACTATTCCGAGGTCGAATGTTTAACTTTCCGGGGGTACGACTATAATACAAGCGTCGAAAGATTATGGGATGATGTTAGTATTTGTTTTTAGGGTTTTTAGGGTGCCCAAAGGGTAAAAACGAGACCCTATTAGGTACTGATACTTCGTTGTCTGTCCGTCTGTCTGTCTCCAGGCTGTATCTCAAAAACCGCTATAGCTAGACTACTGAAATTTTCACAGATTGTGTATAGACATTAGACAGCCATACAAAAACGTGATTTTTTTTTGCCCTTTTCTGCTCCATATCAAAAATGGCAACAAACAAATTACTCAATTGTATGACGTTCTTTAATAATAATTATTAATAAAATTGGAATGAAATAATTAATTAACCCATACAAAAAACATAAATTTTGCATATTTTTTCGTTATTACGGTACCGGAACCCTTCGTGTGCGAGTTCGACTCGCACTTGGCCGATTTTCTGGTATTTATTAACCTTTTGATGTGTATTTTAACAGCTTCAAATAATTTAATGACTTGATGGCTCTATGACGCAGACGTACTTTTGACGACTCAAATGACGAGGAAGATTTGAAGATTACGAAATAATTTCAGCTGTTTTTATGAGGCGTCAAAGGTCAAAGTCAAGTTATGGTAAAAAACTCACAAATAGCAGGTGTCACCTGTGTGTGCGTCACTAGCACATCTTCACAGACGAGTCACGAGAATTAATTATGTATCGGTAGCGACAAGCGTGAAGCGCCATTAGCATCTAATGCTAGCAGTATACAGCACAGTATAATAATATACAGCAGCCTTACTCCCGAAACTTATATCAATTTGATATCAGATTTTTTTACACTTTAGGCATCTAAAATAGCTCTATTTTAGATGTCTAAAGTGTCAAAATCTGATATCAGATTGATATTAGTTTCGGGGGTAAAGGCTGCACGTTATCTTCAACAAGGCATGTAAGAAGTGGGTCCTGCGCCTGATCTCTCACCAGTCATGTCGGTCTTCCGGATCACTGGGTTATAAGAGTACATTGAGGAATAGAGAGTGCTCTTATTTACTACACACTTGGGCACTATAAAAATACTCCGACGTAACTGGCATGGTTTCAATGAAACCGGCAACCGTCACATAAGCCGGTGTGGGAGTGGGATCTTCCTCCTAGAACCCAAGTTCAATTGTGCATGTATAATGTAGATTGTAAAGTTATGTATAGATCCTATAACTAAAAGTATAAATTTCACCAACGTTATTTGATAACCACAAAGATTTTTTGAGCTTCGACCAATTTAATCCCGTTCGAGGTTTATTAGACTATTTTCTAGTTTCATTTTATCGAGATTGCTTAGAAATTATAAAGAAAGTTAATTATATTCCTTAGTACAATCTATAAAATCTATACATATCTATACATATTATAATAAAACTGTAGAAATGAGAATTCTGTACATTAAAGATATTCAAAAAATAATAAGCGGGGGGTGTCACTAAATTGCTATAGAAGCCAAAACTGTGGTTAGTTTTTTTGTCTGTCTGTATGTTTGTTCCAGCATCACACGAAAACCACTGATCCGATTTGAATGCGGTTTTCGCAGATATATTTGTCTTCTTCCAACTTAGCATCTGGTGTATAAAAATTTTTCCCCCCACCCCCCTAAGGGACCAAAAGAGGGGGTCAGATTTTGTATCAAAATTTTTCTTTAATGAACTTACTTCGTATTATTTACTGTGTTTTTCAATTTAACATTTGGTGTATAACATTTTTCCCCTCACCCCTCTTAGGGAACAAAAGAGGGGGTAAGATTTTGTATCAACTGATGAAGTAGAAATACTTTATATGGCAAAACAACGTTTGCCGGGACAGCTAGTATATTAATAAACTCAAACTCAAAAAAAAATATTTAGAATAAATATATCTATATTTAATTTTAAGTTCTCATTTAATATATAAGTGACTGTCATGTCTTCTGAGAATAAATTTTTAAACCTAAACTAATTCTCTGAACGTCGGGACTATGCTGGTGCATATTGCCGGTTCGGGAGACGGTAATCTACTATAGTCAGTGCTCTATACCAAGCATAATATCGTTGAAATAAAATAAATACTTATAAATTATAATATAATATTATATAGTTATTTAGTTTATTTATAAGTAATATCGTTTAGCCTTTTTAATTTTTGCCACTGTAACCGCAGATATTTTTTCTCAACTACAATATAATCGTACATAATATGAATTATTTATATTTATTACTTTTATATAACACAGGAATTGAGATATTGTGTTCTTATGTAAATATTTTCATACTCTACAAAAACAAAAACATTATTTTCTGTATCATACGTTATTATTCGTAGACCATACGCGATAATTTATAAGAATTGAAAATACATTAAAACTACTTTATTATAAAATTTATATTTTTAGGGGTCAGTAAAATATATAAAAAATATGGTATTAATAGGTAATCTAGTAGTTTTCTAGGTCAATAACAATTGACCTAGACTTAGAATTTATGTCAAACAATATGTTAAATGTGCTGCCGGTTGACAGCGGGTGACTATGAAAAGTGTCGCTAGCTTCGTGTCGCTAGCTTCGTGTCGCTAGCTTCGTGTCGCTAGCTTCGGAGGGTATTTCATGTGGAAATACATAGAAACCAGTAGTGTCGCGACGACACGTCGTTTGATGCCGCTTCATGTAGCCGGCTTCCAAATTGTACCTTTATTCTAGAATTTTAAACAGTTTAGTGCTTAAAATTCAGAATTAATTTAAAATTATCATTCTGTTTGGTCGAAAATTCCTTGTAACAGTACTCTATGTAGGTCGAGAACAGTAATTTTATCAGTACTATCAAATTACTATTGACACACTTCTAACGCTACTGTTTCAGTTAGATTAAAGCTAATAAATAATGTTATCTTTAAATCTATTTTCGGGTTATTTATTATTTAACGTTTGTTATATTTTTGGGACAAGAAAAAAAAGTACATAGAGTAACATATTAAATTAACAGTTAGGTAACACCTCCATCGTGGGTAGGTATCGCAGACACTATAGATTTTCAATTGTTATGCTGCAGGGGATTAATGGGTTAAAATGCAAAGTTACGTAGGTAATTAAACAAAATGCTTGAATACCTTACCTACATTTAATTTATATTCGCGCAGATGGTCATTTTATTAAAAAGTCAAAACTAGATGACGTAACTCCGCGCCACGCGCGGGAACCATGCATTTTCCAGATAAAAAGTATCCTATTTCCTTACCCGGAATTAAAAATATCTCCGTACCAAATTTCAGCAAAATTGCTCCAGAGCGGTTTGGGCGTGAAGAGGTAACAGGCAGTTAGACATACTTTCAGATTTATAATATTTTATTAAGTAAGTATGGATATGGATATAATATTTCCCTTTTTCATTAAGTAATTTAATACTTTAAGTATTAAAGTTTTCCAGAAATATCTCATGCTCCTATTCCAAAATTGCAATCCTTCTCTAACTGTTCTACTTACATCACGTTAGGT